>JAXRJS010000064.1:4207500-5507500 GCA_037127375.1 Dione juno
AATATTTACCTTTAAAATAATTTTAAGTTTCCCAGATTCACATCACGTAACATTCAATGTACATAAAATATGTGGTTTTAAATAGACAAAAAGCGGAGGCAAGAGTGGTTTGCCGCCATACGCGGGTATATGCGTGCGTCATACGTTTTAAATATACAAAATACTAATTCTTCTACGAGTATTATTTTTTGAAATGCTTCTAAAATGTGACATAAAAAATGTAATCAATTAAAGATATCGTAAATGAAAATTATAATAAACCAGAATGATAAAATTGAGGCTTAATAATTCATTTAATATATCAATTATACCAAGTGAAATGTCTAAAACTAGGCTATAAATTACTATTATTATTATGGCTGAGAGATTTATATCCTGTGAATCCAGATTGGTTGGACAGTTCTAACAAACGGCCAGCATACGCGTTATTGCAATATATTGCATTTATGATATGCGTATTTGCGACATTTAAGTAAATTTATTTGATCAGATTTGCATAGAAATAAATCTGACATGTTGTAGTTGCTTTAGTAATCAAATCGAGATAAATCACTAATCTACACAATGTTTATATTTCAATATAACCTCTTTTGTGGAAATCGAAATCACAAGAATTGAATAATATAATAGATGATCTAATAAATATTTGACAATCATAAAATCAAAACTAATTTGTTATAATTATAAAAAAACAAAAGAACACTGCAGATAAAAAGAAACCATTTTTGTCGAAACAAATTTTTCGTTTTCTTTGTTCAACAGATAATATTTTGCTGTTATGTATTCCCTGTTTATGGGCAGTTTAGTGAATCCCATTTTCGCGCTTCATTTTACCCAGAATAGGAATTTTGTGGTGAACGTTCATACAAAATGCCAAGCTGCTTTTGTGTAATTGAACCTACGCTTACTTACAACTATTCTACTACTAGCGAACCGTCCGCGGCTTCGTCCGCCTGATTGGTGTTCCCGAATTTAACATGTATGTATTTTACCTATTATGTGTTTTTCCTTTTTCCTTTCGAATCATTTCGATTATTTAAAAAATATATATGTATGTTATATGTCAAAGAAAACACCATTAAATGCGTAAATCTCGATCAAGCGGTAATTCCAGAATAAAAAGTGGCCTATATATTGGCTTCACAAAGATCTTTCCCGAGAAAATTTCATAAAAATCGGCTTAGCCGCTCCGCAGATTAGCCCGTACAAACCGAGACAACAATTTTTTTTTAAATATTTTTTAGTGTGTGAATTAGTGACTATATGCACTTAAATAAAAACCTAGTTATTTGGAATCCACAAATATATACTTCTATTTTATTTATATGTATAGACGTATTTTATCATTTAGATTTCCGAAACGTGTAACTTATATCGTCATTAATTAATGCTTGGTTGGTATGTTAATAAAATGAATTCAAGAAGCGCCATAAAGCTTTATTAGACTATGTAAATAACGTGTTCATACGAACGTGTGTAGACCTTGTGTTGGGCTTACGGGAGGCTTAATATTTTAACTCATTTGAAATAACCGTATAAGCTTTCCATCAAATAAAATTATCGTCCTCACACGTCTGTTGTTAAACAGAGAGAACTTAATTATTACACGAATGCGAATTTCACTGTTTACCGCAGTCTTATGATATACTAGCGACTCGCTCGCGGCTTCGCTGCTTAAGTAAACTGAATTGCGTTCGTTTCTAAATGTTATACAAAATCACACTGTATATCTTCAGTTTACTCGTATTTACTATAATATATTATACATAATATATCATATTTATTAACTTTCCTTTCAAATTACGCATTCTATTACTGAATATCGTATATATAATGTACCTTTTTGTTTCTGGTATGACAAATATATGTATTTCTATTTTATTTAAAAAATGTCTATATATTTTAATATGAAATATTACTGTAAGTAGACTCTTTTCAAGTTTCTCGCATTACAACGTAAATTAAACACCATATCCACTTCTCACAATTTGAATTTATATTCCAAATTATTCCAACATCTTTTAGTACTTACGTTTTAAGCACACCACTATTAAAATCTACGCTCTGTGATTTTATATTTTTAACGTTGCCAATGCTTAAAAGAATATTTACTTACACTAAAAAACTAATATTTGAATTTTTCCTTCCAAAAAATGGCCATATTAAATAGAATGATAAGTCATTAATTTGACAAAATCTACAAATTTCGTTCATATTAATGAATATACTCGTACCTTCACTTGAGAATAATCGGAGTAATTTGAATGTGTTTATTTTTTATTTTCCGGATACTGCCTAAACCAAAATATTACTACAAAGCTTCAATTACGACCTACAGTAGGTAAATGCACAACGCATCTAGTGTTCTTAATTGGATAAATAATCACTTGTTTTTAAAACAGTTTCGTTAACAACCTTTTATTTTTATGAAGTATTAAAAAAAATACAAAGGTGTCCTCGCCCGGACCTTATCAACAACTTCTTAAAGGGAACAATTCCGTCATACATGGTGTTTGCATAACTTTCGCCTTAACCGTTTCCGCAGCGCACGCAACGGAATCTCTGAAGATCTCTCGTGCTCGCAACATTTCTATTACAACATAGTATGTTGTAATATTATAGGTATAATGTAATTTTATAATCTCATTTGTTGAGGCTCCCCGGATTAATAAAAATATTTTCATGTCCCGCTGTACTCTTTAACACATACAAAAGAAATGCATACTATTTGAAATTCTTATTTTATTTCTAATAAACATAATGATTCTTCGATAGAATTTCGAATATGAATCAGCAACTCCAGAAATCAACGCGCTTTATAACATGGATAGTAGGTATTATGGTTAGCTCCTCGTGATGGTAAAACCGGTGCATACTTCTCGACACCCTTAGCTAACCACACTGGTGTTGCGCCCGAGGCATTACGCCGCTTTGTGGGGGCCCATCTAGTGGGAGGCGAGTCACCATCCGTCAACCTTTCAATTTGAGACTATTGAAAAGGCGGACGTCCGTTAGTCTCATCCAATAGCCCAGCACTCAGACTATCCAAACTCCATTCCAGAGTTCCAGTTTAGATTTTCATATTTTCCATAGTTCCTACGCATTATTCGGCGACCATTTCTGGGCTCAATTACCTATGGTTACGCAGAGATGGATCACGGGTGATACGTCACAGTAAAATGTTTTAGATTCTCTAAGGGGCCTCTACGTGTTGGACCTGTGTCCCTACGCAAGCCTTACAAAGGGCCATGTTTGTTTGAACCCGAGAATTACAAAAAGGAACATAATAATAATAATAACTGTTTATTGCACACCCAGAAAAGGCGGCACTATTGCTCAAATAGCAATCTCTGCCAGACAACCTTTGGGCAAAAGAAATAACAAATTAAGATAGAGTTAGGGTGTAATATCTAATAATTGATAGAATAATTAACATAATAAATAAACCAAAAAACATACTTATATACATACATACATACATATTTATAAATTAAGATAGAGTTAGGGTGTAATATCTAATAATTTATAGAATAATTAACATAATAAATAAACCAAAAAACATACTTATATACATACATACATACATATATTAAAACATGAAACATGATATATTAAAACGAGTAAAACAAGATCCAACAGCGCATAATATCAGTCAGTGTGTTAACAAAGTCCGAAGAACAGCCGTTGGAGATATGCTTCTGGTGACAAGAAAGGACAAAGATAAAGCCCCGAAACTGAGAAAAACTTTAACTGACCTCCTCGGCCAGGACGCAGTAGTGGTAAGCAAAGGAGCTGAGCAAGACGTGGAAATCAAAGACAGAAGAATCGACTACAAAGTCAGAGATCATAAAAGCAATTCAAAAAGCAGCGGGTGAAGGTTGTGAGTTCCATCTGATGCTGTCAAGGGCATGCGTAAGGCATACGGAGGAATAATTACGGTGACTGTGAGATTACAATCAATAATAGCCCAAAAAATCGTTGATTATGGAAAAATTCAGATAGATTGGGTTAACTGTCGAATTAGGGATACAAAAAGACCTACAAAATGCTTCCGTTGCATTATGGCCACATCGCTAATAAATGAACCAGCAAGCAGGATAAAACTACATGCTGCATTAAATGTGGGGAAAGCGGCCATAAAATTACCGAGTCTGCAAACGAATCCAAATGCAACCTTTGTTTAGAGACGGGAGATGTAAAAAATATACACACACATATTGCAGGCTCTGGGAAATGTTTCGTCTTCAGAAAAGCTCTCCAAGAGGTGAAATATAAAGAGGTGAAAAGAGGTGAAATATAAAGGTGCCTCAAGTTATGCAAATCAATCGTAAACATTGTGAAGCTGCACATGACTTGCTAATGCAGACGACAAAAAAGAAAAAACTGGACACCAAACTAACAGCGAATTTGTAAAGGCTAAGGTAGATGGAATACACTTCTACAGCTGCTAAGCCCCATCAAACCAAACTATTGACGAATTCAGCGATTTTCTTGACGTCCTAGTAGAAGACGTACGAACTAAATTCCCGGTTGCAATAGCAGGGCACTTTGTTGGAATATGTCCAATAAAGTAACGAGCCCATACAAAGTACAAAAAGAACCTGCTACGATGGGATGGAGAGTCAGCATATTCGAACCTAAGTTATTTCAGATGGCATTAGACGATCAACTTATTAAATCAAAGGAAATCAACAGCAGCTTGTGATGCAACTATGCCGCGGAAACAAAATGTTAGACGACTACCAGCGGTCTACTGGTGGAATGATAATATTGCTCCACTACAGCAAAAGTGCATCCGCGCTAGAAGACTTTCTCGAAGATGTAGGAAGGCAACACACTTTGAGCAAATGTACAAAAAATACAAGGAGACACGGTCAATGCTAAACAAAGCCATTAAAGAAAGTGAAGGAAGCTTGTGGACAAAAATGCTAGAAGATATAGAAGCCGATCCCTGGGCTAAGCCTTATAAAGTCGTCATGAAAAAGCTCAAAAACTATTGTACCCTAGCGCCGACTGATCCCATTATGATGAAAAATCATTGTCACTATACTTTTTCCACAGCAAGCTAATTTTAAATATGACAAGATACATCATCCTCGTGAGGTTATAGCACGAGCTTACGACGCAGCCGTAGATTTGCTACTTGGGTATAATGATTGATTCACGTATTAACCTTAAAAAATCAAGTAGAATACGCTGCAGCAAACATCGGAGGGCCTAAACAAAATAGAAGGAGACTATTGTCAACAGTTGTCACATCAGTACTCCTATATGGTGCTCTAATCTGGTCTGATGCGCCTAAAAATAAAGCAGCAAGACAAAAGATGGCGTCAGTGTATAGGATAAGTGCACTCCGAGTAGCTATGCTTTTCGCACGATATCTATGGAAGCAATATGCGTGATTTCTGGGATGATTCCTATAGAAATATTGACTGAAGAACGATCAAATCTGTAAAACCAGAGCAAAAAGGTTAACTCCGATCTAACTTTTACGGAAAATATAATGTGAGGCGAAAAAGCATTGCAAAGTGGCAGTCGGGGTGGGATATATCAACCAAGGGTAGATAGACCCATCGTCTTATACCGAAGATCGAACCGTGGCTGAACCGTAAGCATAGTGAGATGAATTACTACCTCACCCAGATGCTCTCTGGCCACGGCTGCTACCGAGATTACTTGTACCGCTTTAAACATGAGAATACCTCAGAATGTCCAAGGTGCAGAGGTGAGGACCGAAACGCTCAACATGTTTTCTTTGAATGCCCAATCTACGAAGAAGCTAGAGATGCTTTGCATACCAAAGTTGGCAAGCAAATGTGTCCTGAGAATACAGTCGAGATAATGCTGTCGTGTACATCATCTTGGGAAGCAATAAACGATTACGCAAGGGTCCTACGTCCCAAAAGACTTACGTAGGAAGAGCAAGCTTGGAAAAGTACAAATATTTAAATATACTACAAGAGAAAAGGCTGTTTGCTAATCGTCCCCCGTGAAGTAATAATGCCTTGCGGCATTTCAAAGGGAAAAGGACGCTAAGAAGTCTGAGGGTATTTTAGTCGGTAGAGGCCAACCATAGGTGAGTCCGATATAGGGGGTCACTAAGAGACGAAAGAAAAGAAGAAGAGAAGAGAAAGAAGATACGAAAGCGAATTTTTCCCTCCTTCAAAAAAAAATAAAACATACATACATACGTACATACATACATACATACATACACACACACACACATACATACATACATACCTACATACATACATACATACATACATATATACATACATACATACATATAGTATTCTTTATTGCAATACATACATACATACATAAATGAATAATGCTGTTTTAATTTGTTAAACATAAAAATTGTCACTGCAGGTTATTCTTAGTCATATGCTCTCGTGGACTTTTGTTTAAACTTTTAAAGAATAATAATTCTATCACACATTATTTTTACGCAGCATTAACCATTTACGCAGCGCACGAACGAATGCTCTCAACCTCGCCAGTTTTTTTTATAATTGTTCAAGTTTTCATTGTTAGTTATTACTGAGTTTGCAATGTTATTTATTAAGTTACAAAGTTCCATCATGCGTTATTTAGTTACGTCATGCTTTTTTATCAATTAAATAATTACAATTATTTAATTAGAACTGAAATAAACTTCTTTGGGTAGTGGAAATTAGCAAAAACCTATAAACATAAAGAGATGTTAATAACAAAAATAAATTGTAAATGTAACATACTTGTGCATGTAAGAAGTTCGCTCATTATTAGAAAAATAACATTTTTATTTTCTTATTGGAATAGCAATTTAAAAAATATACATATAAATAACATTTTATAACATACATACAAACAATAATTTACATACAAACACAAGTTTTTGTCTGTGAATTTAAAATAATTATACTTTTTCTAAGTACATGTAGTTATTTACACGATACTAAAACATAAACATTTGATTGTAAAAATTTGTCCATCTGTCTTTCTGTTTATCCGGGTTAATTTACGGAACAGCTGAACTGATTTTTATGGGACTTTCACTGGAAGATATAAGAGGTCGTACATATATACTTTATCCCGGAACTTACGCGTTTTCCGCGTGCGTGTACCTTCCGCTCAAATAAAATATTGCGCATAAAATTTTATATTTTTCATTATTTTTCATAGACAAAGTGATTCGAAATGAAAAAATAAAAATATATGTACTAGTAGGAATAAATCCGAGAACGTCGATCAAGTGGGCGAAACTATTATATCAAATAGAAAACGAACTCACACCTTAGTAAGCCATAGCCTTTGTAAAGTACAAGATAGTAAAATATAGTTCTTTTTTTAGGAGGAATTGGAATCATCGCTTCGTCTCGTGCACGCTGTAGCGACGGGCGCGACCGGCGCGCTCTGTGTCACACACCGCTACGGACGGCTACGCGCTCCTATGTACGCGTCACGTTGGGACGCGGCGAGGGCCCGCGCGGATCTGGCTGCCAATGTATTACACCAGCTTGGCTTAGAAAATGCTGGTATGATTTGTTTTGTTTGAAGCTACAGCTTACTAAAAATAAGCAATCACCATGTAAATATTTAAGCAAAAAAATATATTTCCTATTTATAATATGTAATATGAATTTATTCGCATAGATTTTTAAAAAAATTGATGGATGAATTATGAGATATTGCAGTCTATTCACATATGACCTATATAAATATAAAACGTAGTTTGTTAGGTATTTGCAGTTTCTTTTCCGTCTTAATATTAACCGCGCCAGGACGACCTTAGACTAAATTAATTTTGAGATATATTTAACCCTTTGTTCATTTATGATTAATTATCACTGCTAATTGTTTGTTTTATGCTTACATTATATTATATCTATAATTATAATACTTCACCTTTAACTACAGGTAAAAGAAAAACGACGAAATCTCAAATAACAAATAAATAATATTTCACAGTAAAAACAAAATAAACGATTAAAGTTAATAATAAAATTAAAAACCACTTTCACTTAGACTTCTATGATAATGTGGTAGATATTTATTATCTAAGGTGCTCAGAGGCTTCATCCAATTAGTGGTTCTAGTCTAGAGAGCTACTTCACTACGGTTCCAGGTTAATGACTTTAAGATACACACTAAGATTAGCATTGTAGGCCTCTAGTCGTCTAAACCATTAGTTTTTAATAGAGAGATAAGAAAATGTCGATTAGCAGGTATAATATTATACGAAAATGTTAAAGTTTGCTTTGAAAAGTTAATAAGTTACATAATATGTAACTTGAGCACTTGAACCTGAATGCCATGAATAATATATTGAGTATAAGTAAAAAACATATACGACGTTGGCATTTAAGTTTTGTTTATATATATATATATATATATATATATATATATATATATATATATATATTATATATATATATATATATATATATATATATATATATTACATTTGTCGTATAGCCTATACCCTTCCCGGATGAATGGACTATCCAGCATATTCTATTCGAATCAGTAGTTACTGAAATAATCGCGTTCAACAAAACAAACTCTCTTTAGTTAGATTAATTTAGGTTAGTAGATAATAGTTTATAGCTAGTAATGAAATATAGCTAGTGATTTTTTACTTATCTTCTTTAATAGAAATTAATACAATAAATGTATAAATGTTTGTGTAAGTTTGTGTTTATCGTTATGTAACTTGATAGTTTTGTTTATAGTTAGCCAAGTTTCAAATGCATTAGTGCAGAAGTAACTACAGTTATAACAAACAGTTTAGTTACTTGGAAGTTTCTCAAATAGTTTCACTGTGATATTATGGTTTCCTATTACGCTTATACCTCCTGATGCATATTGTATAATACACAAACTAGTATAACAAGTGCGAGCGCGAGCGTTTAATGACTTATACATAGGTAAGTCAGTTGTTCAGTGGCGAAACCCCAAAATTTGTAGTTATTTTTCTATTTTTATGTAATAATCTTAATGCAGCTAACAAAATACAATATTTTTTGAGGCCATTCACTTTTAAGACAGAATATAGCGGATTTTTTTATACAATAACTGTAATGGTCCGACTTCAGTTGTATGCTGAAATATGTGAAAATAAAAGGAATATTTTGTTTCAGAAATACTAATGGCTGTATCCCAAGGCTTAGTTTTGGGAGGCAGTGCTTCCGAGCGAGCAGTTGGTGCCCGTGCTCTAGCACTAAGGAACGATGGTGTGGTCAATAGTGCTGTAGCATGGCAGAGATATGGAACAGCAGAACCTGTGCCCGTTGTATCTCCACAACATGAGAAACCTCCTGATCCTGAATTTCCATGGTATCATTAAATAAATTTATGTAAATTTCCATGCTTAAATATTTACATAACCTACACTTAAGCCACGCACATAATCTCGCCATGTAAAAAATTTTAATTATTTCTTTAATTCTAATTTTTTAATTTTGGCGGAAAATTATATTATAACTTAGCTAGTTCATTATAACTTACAACATTTACGCAGGTATGTCTCAGCAGAGGAAAGTGAAACTCTAAGGTCTCCAAAGTTCATGCCTTCACCCCCCGGAGCCACAATGGAGGGATGGTGGACCTACCCCTATTATAGCTGTGAGGCGAAACGCTGGCTATTATCTTACACGGCCCCAGTGTCAACGATTCGTGGGTAAAGTTGAATTATTCATATCATATGTAAAGAATTTAGCTAATTTATCTCATTTGAGATGCGGGTCTTTTGCCTTTCACCCTATTTATATGTATGTAAGAGTTTGGTTCAAATTTCTCTGCTTGTTACACGTACATACACGTTGGTTATATGATTATGATTAAAATCATAACTTTATACTATATATATATACAACCGAAAACAAATATTAAAGAATTTCAAATAATATTTTAAGTACTTAGTAATAATTATTAAGAACGAATGAACGAAAGTATTGATACTTACATACGCACTTATATACTTATTTATCGATATATTGCGAGATTTACCACGATTTTCCTAGAATTCTATAATTAGATCTGACATATTGGAAATGGAACCACTTAAGAAGTACGCTCTTTTAAACAAACAAATAATTTTTAAAATCGGAAAAAAATATATATAGAACCTCCTTTTCAACCAGTTAAACATACATTAGCGTCCACCACGTAGATACATGAAATACATAGAACACGTACATATTTCGCTCGTAGCTTCATCTATGTAGAATCATGTAAATTACGTGTTTTGATTTTTTGGCGAGTATACGCATAAAAATATATTCTATTCGACGACATCACATTAGAAATCGTTTATATTACTTTGCTCTAATATTATTTTTTTGCATTCATGTTAAAACTGTATCAATCTGCATATAGCATAGTTTGATGGATTAATGTGTACATCAGTGAAAAGTTGGTTTATAGTTACAATGTAGAGATAGTAACAATTAATTATTTAACATTTTATTAGTACCTCAAAGCTAGTTATTAAATGCTTACTCCCATTAATAATATATAAAGAAAACAATGCAAAAATGATAAAGAAAATAGTATTAAATATATTTTATAATGAATATAACCTAATAGAAAAAAATTAAAAAGAAGCTTAGGCCAAAGCCATGGATTCGATATCCTTCAAGGACAGATATATTGTCATTGACAGATATACCATAAACGTTTTGCTTTTTTTAAATTAAAATCTAGTAGACTATTTTTTTTAAATATTTTAATAATTATAAAAAGAAATTCAATAAGCGATTTAGTAGCTGTGATTTTTTTATTTAACAAGACAGGACAATCAGATAAACTAATTTACGTTCCTTTTCAGATTAAAAGGCGTTGTTTCTTTAGACATTGATATATCTAATTTGGAGATAAACCAGTGCGAAGTTGATAACGATATGGAGTATGATAACCAAATTTATTCATTCCACGGTACCCATAAATGTCCGAATGAGACTACTTATGTAAGTATACTTATACAATGACTTATAGTTTATACATATAATAAACAGTGACAGTTTAGAGAATACGTTCTAGAAATGAATTGATAATAGTTCTAGACAGGCCGAGATTTTTTAATGAACTATAGAGGCGATTTCGCTGTTATAACTCTCGCTTGTACTTCTACTGCGTGAAAATTAACTCTAAATCTATTCCTGGTCAGTTCGTTAGTAAAATTGATATACTTATTAACTTTTACACTATGACTTTAGGAATATTTATTTCCCACAGAAATGTAAATTCTACCAGAATTACGTGCTTCATTTTCTTAATTTTTAGATTTTTATACGAGCCTTCTTTCACACTCTATTGATCGTTTCCGGGTTGTTATATATTATTTATCTGTGCCGTTGGTACTGGAAGACGTACGCTTAACGTTGCTTTCTAGCACTATGTCATAGCACCGCGAGTATTGACTGTTATCTAAGAGTACCCTAAACCCTACTAGCAAATGTTTAGCTATTCCTATGTAGCAAGATTTTTGATGGCTTTACCCTTCGTTATACTGATCTGGAATAGTCATTTAAAACGCATTAAGATAGAATTTTAATAGTGCTAGATTGTGGTGGTATACTTTGCTACGGTACGATTTTTTTGATTGAAATGGATGCTAGGCCTATATGTCATGATATAAGAATGATCAAATATTGATTATTATTATACTTAAATTTTATTGAATAATTCTGAAAAAATCTTATTGAATATATTTAAACTTTATTGCATGTATTAAAACAATAAATAAAAAATTACAAATATTCAGAGCTACCGTTATTAATTAATTTCTTATTTATTTTATATACATAAATATTCTCGTATGATAAGTTATAAATTAACAAGAAGTAAATAAGGTGCTACGCCACGCCACTAGGCGCTTTCATTGTTCTTCGTCAATGTGTATTACTGCACTATCGCTAACATTTAACAGCGTAGTATTTGCCATTGTAAACACTAATCGAATTTAAATTGACATTATTGTATAATTAAATTATATCGTTTTATATTCCACACAGTGATTACCATCATTATTTTGATTTCCACATTAACATATGAACATTTTCACACAAAATGAATATAAATTAGCTGGACCTGAATGCAAAAGTGGCCTAATTTAAATACCTAATATATTTTTAATTTATTATTATTTTGCTTGCGTTTTTGTTACCTGCGAAATTTTAATGTTTTAATTCTATATTATTTTGCAGGTGCTAAAAAAAATAAATCTTTGCACTCATAAAATCAATTCTAGTTCATATATCAACGAAAAGCTGAAACAATTGAAGCTAAAATCGTGGAACTCCGTGAAAAGAATCCTTTTGTAATAGAAGTACCCGGTAAAAATAGATTTCTGAAAATTCAATGCCTAAGGGGATAAAACAAAGATAAAAATATAGAAAGCTTCAAAAAAAAAGCTTCAAAGACAGAAATGAGATTTCTACAAAATTTCTACAAAATTTTATTTCAATAATCTATGAAAAGAATTGATTTTAAAACTTATGGTGCAGAAGTTTCAAGTGTACTTGATGTGATAGCAGGTCTTGATTGACTTAAAGTTATACTTTTTTTTTTTATTTAAGCAATTTTATTTAAGACTAAGACCATATCTAATATTACTCTTTGTCAACCATCAGAACAAAACATCACTAGGAACGCAATACGCAAAAGGAACTATCACTTCCAAGTAATCGAATAACATTTTGATAGGGAATCTAAATAAATTCCGAGTTGGGCCTTAACTACAATAATTTGAAATTTGAATGTCCACGAATTAATAATTTGCATGACTGACCTATTCTATTTTCATCGGTTATTAATTACCTGATTTCCATAGAGCTTTTACTCATATAACATTCTATTTTTCTCTGAAATAGAAACCTTGGACAGAAGTCCCTACGAATTAATAGATGAAAAAAAATATCAATATAAAGCAAATCTTAACCTAGTTTAGCAGTACTCGTTACTGCACTAACGTAATTTTAACTTGAGTGAAGGCTTTAACAAGCCTTTTTAAAAATGAAGCTACGTTGAAAAACGTTATTATGAAGTTTTTATTTCTAATTTGTTTCATACTTTTTTACTTTAAAACGAACATAGAACAAAAACAAAAACCGAAACAGAATATTTTTTTCAAGACTTTAGATACACTGAAATTTTATAAGGTTGAATATTCAAAGAATTTCCAATTGTGTAATTCCTTCCTTCAAAAGGAAACAACGGAATCCATTTTGAATCTGTGTCTTGTTTTTGCAGCCAGTTGTATGAAAACCGCCGCTTAATCAATCAATATATGTATTTTTAAGACAACACATTACACACACAAATATGTGATGATTTTATGTACATATGTTATATTATTTTGAATCTCATTTTCTAATGCAAACTAACTTTGTATAATTCACACTCAGTTGTAAATAAACATAACGTTAAAATAATATTTATTCAGTAACACGATATTGGAGATAAATATAAGTCCAAATCCCTAAGGAAAAAAATATATCTCAGTAATATACGTATACATTCGTGTATATAGTATTTACTTACTTACTAACTATATAAGAAAAGGTATACTATATATAGTTGCTGGATGCGGTTTCGATACAACCCAAAAAGGTATTCAATAAGTGTGGGTTTGAGTCCTGCTTCATAAAAAAATTTATGCGTTTTTCTAAATATATATTTTTCTTTGCGTAGTGCGGAATAGCACTTTTAAAATATTTAAAATACATTTTCCCTTATAATGCATCTTACACCTATTTACCATTCAAATAAAAATATGTATAAAAGATAAGTAAAATCATGTGACCTCATCCAAACCGTGTGGAAAATGTGGTGACATTTGAGCGGCTCAATGTTTAGATTTCACTTTAAAAAGACCATTTTAAAGCTTTTTAAAAATTTTATTTGTTTTTCCTTTAGATTGTAAATAACACTAAAACATATTAAATTATTTTGCCAAATGATAATTTTTAGCAATTATATTTGGTAACAAAACTTCTAAAGGTCTCCCACCGAAATAAAAATAATTTGTAAGCGTGTAAAAATTTTGACGATACCCGATAATATCGTATGTGTAAATTGACTGGAGCGCTTAGGCGATTTCAAAGAGGCGTGGGTTCGAGTTCCGCGCTACACTTCAGTTTTTATGCATTTCTAAATACTTAAGATAGCGAGACGCCTGCGGCTTCGCATGCTTGAATTACACGATGATTTATTTAGAAAGGTGCATATTATTGTACATATTGATACGTTCTGTAATACTGTAGACCATTTTTTGTTCTATCATTAATAGTCTCTCTTTTTTCACACCTTGTGTTATATTATTGCATTTTCATTAGAGATCCCTATTTTTTTTGAAAATGTAATATAGCTTGCTTAAGGTGAAAGAATTTTTGAAATCGATCCAGTATTTTTTGTGTGAAAACATTACAAACTAATACCTTTACACATTAAAATTGATGTATTGTGCTGATAAAATAAATGGTTTCAGTGCGAATATAAGCCGAATAGAGAGATAGGCGTCCGTTTCGGCGGTTGGGCGCGAGGCTCATACAATTGCCAATGTAGACCCGGATACTATTCTATACACCATCCTGAGGGGTTCAACGGAACTTTAGTTGAAGGTAAACATTTTATGAGACCACCCACTGGGACAGCTTCTGTCCGTAAACGTGATGGTTGTGGGTCGATGATCTATCCCCACCCATTATTTTTATGGCCCTGACCTGGAAATGTCTGGACCTCGAGGTGCCCCACTAGATTATCTGTGCTTCCAAGACTTTGTGGGATAACGTGAAGCTGAAATGAGTTTTTTTTCGAGATTTAATAATTACATTAAAAAATATAACAGCTTTTCTTCTTCTGTTGTTCTATAACATCCCTTAAAATTATTATTAATCATGTTGTATATGTCATATATAAGACATGTGTTATGAATAAGACACGGTACATCTACACAACCTCTAATATTTTAAAAGGGAATATGTGTAGTAGAAACTGAAGCAAGAGCGATTTTGAGCTTTAAAAATGCAGTAAATCTATTTTCTTATTGATTACTGGCATACATGCATTTATATCTACAGATAACGTATATAATGAAATTGAATTGACGATAAATATTAAGTACGTATATATTCTCTAGATTAGCAGTTTATTTCCCTTGTTAAGAAAAATATTCATCATAAAAGTAACGAGCCGTAAGAATACATTGAAAATTGTCTTTTAAAAAGAGAGAAGAGTATATTTTAAGACAGAAATAAAAATTTATTTATAAATTAAATGCCATATGATGCGTAAATATAAATACAATTATGATATATTGTAATTGTATGGTTAACTTTAACCTTGCTTTTCAAAATCGGGCGGAAAGTGGAAAAAATGTATCTTAACACTAGGTTCCCTCTGCCTACCCTGATGTTTGTTTCTTATTTATTAACTTCAACTTCAACAAAAAAAACACAATAAAATTAAATTATCCACAGTTGCATATCAAGAATATGAAGAAAGTGGTTTCGAGGGTGGCGGCTGGAGTGATCCGTACGAATGTCTTAAATGCCAGCCTGGCTGCGACACATGTCGGGGCCCGGAGCCTTGTCTCGCCACATATAATTGGCCTTTTCGGTAATAAATTTCTATAAAAAAAATTATCTTTATTAATAAAAAACCAAAGATTTGTGTGATTTCAACTACTACTCTGGGAAATTAATTGTTTCCATTAGAAAATAAAATAATTCTAGTAACAAGACAAACTTCTCAATAAACAATGGTCTCCGCAGTCAACCCTGCTATATGCAGGATACACCAAGAAGGAAGAAAAAAACTTAACCTAACTGTAACCCATGTTTCACTTACCAAATACGATAAATATTTTATAATAAAAATAACAGACGATTACTTTGTTCACAGGATATCTTTACTGGTAATATCAGTAAGCTGCGCAATAATGACAGTACTGTTGACAATATACACGCGTCATCATCGACGTGTAAAGGTGTTTCGTGTTGCGAGTCCCGTGTTCTTGTCTATTACACTGCTTGGATGCGCTATTATGTATATGGAGGTATAGAGTTTTACATTTTATATGATTTTTTTTATGTTACGTCTGTGTTTTTAGTCCTGAATATAATATTATTAGTGATGTCTCTACAAATATAAAGATATTATAGTATTTGAAATATTACATTCACATAAATTAGTTGCTTAATTATTAAAATCTGTTTAAAGTATGTATTTAGTTAAACAAAATCCTGTGATTTTGATAAACGTGTTAATATAGGTATATCTCAAAATGTGCACTTTCAGGCCATTACTATTTTTTATTTATGAATTATATCAGTATTGTCAAGTCCTATCTGAACGACATATTTTCGTTCTGAGTATTTTGATAAAATTACATTCTGAAGTAAGACTATGTTGTTAAATCTAAAAGTGTACTAACTATGTTTATAAATTAATTCTATAATTAAATTTATTAACGGCTACATTATGTATATTTACTCTGCTAATAACAAAACGTTGAGGCTAAATTTGTTGATTATTTACTAACATTAAAAAATATATATTCTAAGTATGCAGTTGAAATATTTTATTACTTATCAAGCTATTACTTATAATTTTACCAATTCTGAAGGGTTAGTGCTGTACGAATACAGTAATACGGGATCCGTAGTACGGCAACAGTAGCATCCGCAATATTTGTACTACGATTTTTTACCTAATGCTGAATTAAGCTAACCAAAACTTGTAACACAGTAAATGGTGGTGGATAAAGAGCACATATAAAAGCTTAACTTTTATACGAGATAATTAAAAAGCCTTTATTTATGAGCACTGGGTACTGGGTACAGGGTACTAGGCACTGGGTACTGGGTACTGGAAATAACGGATACACACACTGTCTCTTCTACGACAAAAGTTAGGAACAAAATTATGTGTTACTAAGGGTTTCCCACAGTAGTTTTAAAACACTTCGTTCTCTGCTTTTCACTAAAATTGGAGACTACGTTTTCAATGGCGGAAGTCAACGCCGTACTTTGTCTTGCCAGAGCGGGGAAATAAATTATTTTAATTCTATCCGTTTTATAACTTATTTTTTGTCTAGATGGCAGCTATATTTCCAGTACTAGACAGATACTCTTGTATCGCAACGAAATGGACCCGTCACATGGGTTTCTGTATTACATATACAGCCCTTCTTATGAAAACTTGGCGGTAAGCAATTTAGTCTATTTTTACACAATTAATAATAATAGTGTTATATAAGATTTACATAAAATAATCCAGTCAAAAAATCCTGTAATAATGTAAACGAAATATCTTAATAAGTAAATAACAGTTTAATCAAAAATTTAAACAAAAATTCTATTCTAAAATCTTACGGCGATTTCTCTTAAATTGCAAACTTATCTCACTTTCACTGAGGACTTTTAATACTTACTTGTTTTAATCGATTTACGTCATACATCACTGTCAAAGGCTTTTAATATATTGCTTTGCAGAGTGTCTCTAACATACCGCGTTAAATCTGCACACAAGTTGAAATTGACGGACAAACAGTTATTGCAATGGATGGCGCCGATATTGCTCATAATGTTGGTTTATTTAGGAACTTGGACGCTTTCTGCACCTCCCGATGCTGAAGTTGTACGTATAAATTAGTACATGACATTATTATAAAAATGTAGGAAAGTTAGATAAACGTGATCGTTGTGATGTGAGGTAGGGATGTGAGGTAGGGGTACCTCTACTGTATGCAGAAAAAAGCACGAATTTAAATAAAAAATTATAAAGTTTTTGAATCCGCACTTATTTGATCTCTTTGATGGATAGCATGTTTATTTCATTTGTTATTTAAGTTATCAATTGAAAGCTACACTTTATAAAAATCTTTTTGTATGTGTGTGTAAAAGTGTTCTATGTGTATTATTTCTAAAAGAAAGAACACTTTTAGTGTAGCGGAATATAGATTGTATGATGCTGTTGCGGAAAAGTTAGGACGTCGTCAAGTAACTGAATTAAAACTTAATGAACGAACTTTTAATCTTCGTCATTTAGGTTTATATTCATTTGGTATTCTAAGTGTGACTAACAAAGGTAGTACAGAGTACTGTAATGTGATATTTTTATGCATTTACAGATAACAGATAATAGAGGACTAAAATTCAAACAATGTACATACAACTGGTGGGACCACAGTTTAGCTATAGGTAATATGATATAATCAAAAATTATTTTAATTATATACATACCTATGGGTATTACTAAGAATTTTATAGTATTATAAATTATTCTTTCAATAGTTTACAATATTTTATAATAAATTATGAATAAACTTATATAATTTCAGGGGAGATCTTGTTCCTTCTATGGGGTGTGCGCGTGTGCTACCGCGTGAGACACGCAGAGAGTCTCTACAACGAAGCGCGACTCATCTCTATTGCTATTTACAACATTTTTACAGTCAACTCCCTTATGATTGCTTTTCAGTAAGTAAGAACTTTTATTTAATAACTAGTGGACGGCCGCTACTAAGATGTTCCAGATCTTGGATTTTCATAATTCAACGAAAAATGTTTATCACGTTTAACAACTTCTACTAAAGTTCCATTTTCTAGCTTTCTGTTCTTGTGGTTCTATATCGGGTGTTCCAGATTCTTGATTTTTAAATACCATTGGAAATCTGATTCAATATTTTTTGATATGGCAGAAGTTCTTTATTTCTTACAATTCAGCTGGTCTTATGGTTCTACATCAGGTCTTTAAAATCTATTATAGCCTAGATCCTGCACTGTCGTACCAGATATACAACAAAAAAAGTTTCATTCATATCCACCCAGTAGATCCGAACATAGAAATTTTTTTTGTTATCAACGGCACCCAAATTATTTAAAATAATTTATACTTATATATTTTACAGTTGTTTCGAACATAATGAGTTTTTAATTTTATTAAAACTATTTGCCTTCTGCGACTTCATTTGCATAGACTTTATGAAATAAATTAACTAAATCATATATATAATCAATTCGTATTATATTCGTATTTTTTAAGTGTCCTTCCTAAATGATTTTTTCTAAAAGATATTTAATGTATAGACATATTGTATACTAGTGACCCGCTCGGGGCTACGCCCGCTTATGTTAGCTAGATCGCGTTCGTTTTAAATTTTTATACCTACATAACGATGCAATACGATTTTCACGTCGTCTTTTTCCTAATCAGATTATGTTCTAGCTTTTCCACTTTCCACGATTGATTTTGAAATTCAAAATCGTACAAACACTATTTATTTTTTATTTATTGGAACACCATAATTATAAGAAATAAATTTAATTATTTTTAGATCACTCATTTTTTTAATCACTCTGTTGTCCGTCTGTCAGTCTGTCTGTCTGTCTGTCTGTCTGTGTCCCTGTCTGTCAAGACCATTTTCTCCAAATCACGTGGAAGAATCAGGCTGTAATTGATATCAAATATCCAAATCGATGACCTCTTACGGCACAGTAAAAATCAAACTTCTAAGTCAACGTAATCAAAAGATATGAATGTTTATGCTTATTTTTTTGCATTTTGTATGAAAATTGTCGTGTAATCAAAACCTACAGGATACTCCCGTCATCCTAGAGTTAAGAAATCTGGCAATAAGTTAGAGCTTATTGTACAACCAAAGGAAAAACACCAAACATTTTTAAATTTATGTATATAAATTTAAATTTTAGGTTTTAAGCTATCAAAATTTATTCATTCTGTAGTAGAGAGCAGTAATCAAAGTACTTATTTTTAAAAGAAAACTGTTGAAATACTTAAATTCATCAATTCCCATTTTTTTGGCCAGTAGCTTTTACATGATTCGCGAATAAATAAACAAACATACAGCCAAAAAATCAAATGATTAGTTTAGCTTATATTTATAATAACTATAACGATAGATTAACGATATATAAATCGACCCATTAATACATTTTAAAATCTTTTATGAACATAGTTTCTTTTCTGACTTTGACTTTTCAATACTTTCATACTACGTCAATTTCATCTATGGTCTGCAGGTGTATTTAAGATATATCGACATTAATACAAATAAAAAAAATCCCGCCAGCGTGATGCGGAAATTTTATTTCCATGAATCTGTTGAATGATATTATAAAATATAGATAGATAGATATTATAAAATATTACTATAGATTTTCAAACACATTATATTTATTTAATTTATTTATAATTATTTGAAGTTTTTACAAATAGATGACATTCTATCAAAAACTACTAAATAACCTTCTGATTGCTAAATGTTACTATAATAATTGTAAATCAAATAATTTTTAACTATTACTGTGACATCTAGCTAGACTGTGGAAATAATTTTCAAATGATTTTATATTTTAAATTGTAATTAAAAAAAAAACTTTTACCATTGGCCACTGGTACTAAGAGATTGGAATATAACTAACTACCTTTTTTTATTTTTCATTCGAGGTTTGCATTGCATATCCTGATATGTATAGGATAGTTTTTATCCTGATAAAAACTATCCTATACCTATATATTGTTTACGGCTATGAACTATTAGCATGCCAAATCTAACTCGCTTCTTTTAATTTTTTTAGTATTTTAATTTTATTACTTTTTCATTTTTTTTTCCGGGAATAGCAGGATAAAAACTTATATTTATTACTATTCAAAAATTCATTCATTTTTGTCTAGTAGATTTTGACTGATGGGAGGCCAAATAAACAAACAGAGAGTCAGAGTTTTGGCTTCTACTATGGACATATTAACCGAATCAATCAATCTTTTTTTAAATCTTTTATGTACAGAATTGACTTTGCTATCTTTTTATTATATATGTAGATATGTATCAGTGTGTGTAATTCTGAAGTGGAGTAGCAGTGTGAGAATTATCTTATGACGCCCTAAATATTATAAAAATATATTTTATTTTTTTACTATTCATTTCGTGCTTTGGATTGGTTTTTCTTGTATAATTTCTTTTTCTTTATTTGCAGCTTGTTGATACTACCACGAGCCGGTCCTGATATAAAATACTTATTGGGTTTCATCCGAACTCAATTGTCTACCTCAACAACAGTATTGTTGGTGTTCCTGCCTAAAGTAAGTACGGCTAAACTTATTTATTATGGAACAAATTAGTGTAGTAATCATTTACAATGTCAATATTTATTAACTGTAACTTTTTATTGTGTTTTTTATAAAAATATGTAAAAATCCATAGAAGTGCGAAAAATTCATCGTTGCGGAATGCGACAGCATTTAACTGTAAAGGCAATATTTGTGAATTCGATCTCAAATCAGGGGCGTATTTTTCTTCATTTCTCTGTTGTCTGACACACAATTTCTTAACGACGGCACACAGTAGCACTGCAGTCATTCTTCTCGATATCGCAAAAGCCTTTGACAAAGTGTGGCACAACGGATTGATTTTCAAGCTGCTCACCGCCGGTGTACCACACTGTCTAGCGTACATCCTACGAGACTTCTCGTCAAATAGGTATTTTCGATACAAAGTAGAGGGCACTCTATCCTACACCCGCCTCGTCCGTGCAGGCGTTCCCCAGGGTTCTACCCTTTCTCTGATCTTGTACGCACTGTACACCAGCGACATGCCTCGTACAAAATTAGTCCACCTGGCGATGTACGCCGATGACACCGCCCTATTCACTACTCCTCGCTATTCTCACCTCTTGACTGAAAGACTCCAGACTGCGGCCGACGCCCTCGGCGATTGGTACCGTTTATGGAGGATCAAAGTTAATCCGGATAAGAGTGAAGCGATCCTGTTTCCTCGTATCAAACACGAAACGGCCTACACCGTCTATATGTTAAACCGACCTATTCCCTGGAAACCACAGGAAAAATATCTAGGAGTAATCCTAGATTCCAGACTCTCTTTTAGCTCGCACGTCAAGAGAGCCAGAAACAAAGCTCTCTTTATTCTCAGTAGGCTTTATCCTCTTAACTGCAAGCAGAGTAAATTGTTACTTAGACATAAGCTGACACTATACAAAACTTATGTAAGATCTGTCCTCACTTATGCTAGTGTCGTATTCGCACACACTAAGCTAAATGCCTTTCAAATTGTTCAGAATAAATTCCCGCGCAACTACTCACGCGTACCCCCTTATCGTACAGGCGTGTGACTACACCCCGTACGCTAAAACTAAGCTCAGACGCCCACATAGCGTTCTATTAGACCCAGATGATCCCATTACAGTTGCTAATGCTCCATAGGTAGGTAGGAAGCATAAAACACATACACGACACTCACACCGCCGTCGACGGAAACGACGACGAAGTCCAGCATATTTGACGGCCCGACCGCGTATTGGCGTGGCTGGGCCCAGTGGTTAGGGACTGCTAGGTGCCTGCAGATTAGTCTAAGTTTCTCCAGCTGCGTCTTCAGGTCGCCGCTGGTTTGCTAAGAATAGGGAACATCCCCCAGCCCTCTTGTCGGCCGCAAGCCGAGGCTCGAGTCCCGCAGTGGACGCCCTTGCCGCCGACGTTTCCTCTCAAGCAGACACGATAGTGCTTGCTACTTCTCAGGGACAGAGTACCCTCTTTCCTCCCCAACCGGTGTCGATGTCAAGGCCAATAGGGCTAACAGCATTAAACTCACAACAAAAAAAAAACAAAACCACAATGTCTGATTTCGGAAGGAAAGCGTAGAGCAGAATGTCTTTACAGTAGATTTTTCTGACGACTGCTATGCGGATAGAAGTGTTCACTTGAATTTTGAAGTGATCTTAATACCTACAGTTACTAACGATAGAATTTATTCGAATCAAGTTCATTCGCTTTCTTTAGCTAGTTGATTTCTTTCCGCTAGTTGACTTATTTTCCTCTGCCTTTCTGTCTCTCTGCATTAAATCTGATGATAAATAGATTAAATCGAAATCAAAAATAATCATTAAAGTTTTCATATTATTTTACTTTCAAGCTATTTCTCGCATAAAACAGTGTAAACAGAAGGAATCTAGTCTTAAGACAATCCGTTCCCCACTTATTGTCCCATTTTTTGACTTCATACATTATAATTGATTTGCCATGACTATTAGATATAGAGAAATGGCTCATAGATAACATATAATAAGCACAGATCGTGGACACTTGCTAGAATTTTAATAAATCAGGTGCTACGCGTGGTCCGTGGCACCGGCGACACGTGGGATAGCAGAGCGCGCGCGCGGGGCGTTCCTGCGTCCTCGTCCCTCAACGGGATCGGCCTTGTACCAGATGAGCCTCCCGATCTGTTCCAGGAGAATGAGGAGCTGAAGGTATTATCATGGTCATCACCATTCAGGTTTTCATCATTCAGGTTTTCGTTTATTTGGTAAATTTAATGAAGTTTACGCCATTTGGGGTAATACTTCTGTGTTAAGATAAGTTGTCGTCTATTAGAAGTATTAGTATTAGAAGTTGTGTGAGGAGATTATAACGACTAGCGATGAAATGTATGCAAAGCATACATAAGTAATTCGTATACGTCTATCAGATTCCAATTTGGGAAGACTTACTCAAAGCAAAGTAAGAGTACCACAATCACTGATCAAAATATATAAATATACATTTTATGGGCACCTCGTTTGAGTGATACTGATGATACTGGTACATACGTAAAAAGCATGATGACCCCGGAGCGCATGTATAAAGACGTTGCAAACAGTGGACAAGGCGAAAAAAGTACGTAAATATATGCGTTATGCGTTTAGCGTTAGCACCCCTTTCTCTCTGGCTACCGCGCTAAGCATTTAAATACACACATAAATATACAAACTCACACATAAAATTAAAAATAATTATTAATGCTCGTGACATTAATATATACTTGAGTTAAGTAATACATAATTATTACATACTTTCAGGAGGAAGTTCAAAAACTAGCGGCACAGATAGAATTCATGAAGATAGTGCAAATGGAGATGCACAACCGACACCTGCGGCCGCGCCCTGGTGGGTACTTCAGCGCCAACGCCACCAACGCGCCGCAAAGTCCCATGCATGCTAAGACTGTCAATATTTCACAAGTAAGCGAAATATTATCTTTATCATTGAGAAAATGTCGTGAACACATCACTCTGTTTTCAACTTACACGGTTATATGGCGGAATATACTTAACCTAATTGGACTGAGAAAAAGAAAATTTTATTCTAAATTTTAAAAAAGATTTCTACCAGAACTTTATACCTACTTAACTCCCCTACGTTTCAAACACTAGTTAATGTTTGCAGGTAGATAAAACAAAATGAAAAGTTTGACAAAATTTCGTTACTAATTTATTTTAGTTCTACGCTTTCTTACCAAATGAGGAAACGGAAGAAATTCGTTCCTCGGAATAGGTAACGAACCCACCAATCATCGCGTTTACAGTCACATACTGTCCCACTGCGCCACGATGGTCATGTATTTATATAAGTATGATTTAGACAGACAGAACTATCAACATACAAATCTAAATATAACAATATTCCAGGAAAACACAGATTGGTCGGGCCCAGTTTGACTGGTAGCGTTAAGCGACACCGCGTGGCAGTGGCCAGGGCCAGCGGGCAGGCGCGTTGTCAAAGCAGTCGACGAGCGTCTTCCTGCCTTCGTCTGATTACACTTAGAGTGTATAGTATATATACTTAGTTGGTGTATGAGTCAGTTTTTCTAAACTAAAGGAACACGCTTTAATATTTTCTTGTTAGCCTAGTCCGCCTGGCAAGAAATCTATAACGTCAGCTTTATCCTTTGAAATTATTTTATTGTCAACACTAAACATCACTCTATGTGTAGTTTGTACTGATCACAGATCTACTCAAGAAAATATGGTCATCGGCACGAAATATGTACATTTTTAAACACAGCAGCAAAAGCACAGGTGTGGGAGAATTTGATAAAAACATATTTTTATAAGTAAAGGTTACAGTGTAGAGGCAAGGATTAGTTATTTCGCTACTAAGTGTAATTAGTACATATAGGGTAATATCCGAAAGAGATTATGCTTTAGATATTTATTTATTTATGTGTATAGATAGGATATATTAGAAATAAATATTAAAATACAAATTATACCATACATATTTCATTTTATCAACGAATTATTATATGAACTTACTTCACTAGAGCCACCTGAGGACAATTTTATTTAGATTATGTTTTAAGACAATCAAAACTATACATTTAACAGAGAAAAACGATTTAGTCATAAAAATATTTATTTAGTAATTATAATAACTATTTCGTAATTATTAAAATAAAGCACATTTAATTTATAATTTATGGTAAAGGTACCATTTTCTAATGGAATAAAGAAATTTATACCAACACTTCATTAGGCGTACTTATATTCTTTTTTCTTGTAAATATTTTATTTTTTCAAATGCTATCATATGCTATTATAAATATTTTTATTTATTAATATCATTAAATTAAAGACAGGTCCTGTTGCTTAGATGGAGGGTAATAATATAATCTACAATCCATGCTATATAACTAATGCTGTAATTAGTTCAAATAAATTATACAGCGAGGACCGAACCCTTAGAGTAAATCAAATGTTAATGTTATTGAAATATTTATTGTCAATATTAATGTAAAAAAGAATTAAATGTGTTTATATGTCGCGTCAGTTAGAACCTATTGTATTCCGAAAACTTTCCAGTCGTATTTGTAAATGTTGTCTAGTTTTTAAAATATTTCGATGTAACCTGCTTATTTTGTAAACAGTATTTTTTTGAAACTTTATTCATGGCAAATTTTATATTGGATATTATGTAAAAATTTAACGAATAAGTTTAGTGATTAATATTCTGAATACTAATTTAATTTAAATTTTATAGACTATTAAATTGAAAATACAGATTTGCGTTCTAAGTACCTAGATAACTAGAGTGAACTAAAATATAGAAATTATAATTATTTTACATGTACCTTGGTAGATATTACAAGTAACTACTATTATTGGTATAGAAGAATAAAGACAATCAGTCTCAGTTGTATTTTGTTATAGAATTTAAAATGTTTTGGCCCCATGTTTGGAAATGAAAATATTATCAGAACCATATAGAAGCTAGGGTTGTGGTTTAGCTAACATTTTTCGTCCATTATAATCTTCTATAATCTGCGTAATTTTATAATTTCCATAAGTGTAATTATAGAATCAAATATGTTAAATATTTATACATATAAACATTTAAGTGTAACAAATAAAAATAATAATATATGTAATAGAATCCAAAGTCTATACTAGTCAATGTTATAAGAATATAAAAAAATTACTATATTAAATATTTACTGTCGAGAGAGTATACCCATATCATTTTATTTATTTTATTACGAACTAAATATTGTTATATTATTTTAAAGTAAAAGGCACATTTTAAATGTCTATTATACCTAACAAATCGCAAAAATTTATTCATAATATTATAGTAACTTAAGTGGAGGTGAGTCTTTGTTTTCTTCTTCCAATGAAAACTCATACCTTTCAAAGCTACAACTTGTCAGTCAATTGTATTTGAGTTAGTAGTTATTGAATATCGAATTATATTTTTTTAATCTAAAGGCAACATTTTATATCAGGGATACTTGAAGATCATTTGGATAATAACATTAATAATATAGCTGCGCTTTATCTTGCAGCTATTTAAAAGTTATATGCAAGATAAACAATATATTATCAACATTAAGTCTAAATTATATAAAGTTTCTAAGTTAAAGAAATATTTTTGTATAGTAGGACATTTGAAAACTGAGGCGTGTGTTCATCAGAGGACAGACAATAAAAATAATTAAAAAAATGTTATGTTTAAATGATACTATAATCTAGAATAAAATGTATTAAATTACTAATTATTTTGTCCCATGCTGTTGTTCTAAACATACAATTATATTACATATTAGTTACTTATATATTATAATTCATAATGATCATTTACAGAAATTCATCATTTACAGAAAATTTGTACATATGATTTTAATCTTATTTTAATAATAATAACCTACTAAGAACATTTATTTTTCTGTGATATTTATTTAAATTCAGGTATTACTTTCAGACATTTAAAGATTTCTATGTTATAAATGAGCTAATTTTAATAGGAATGTAGGATATTACTTAGTAACAAAGATTTCCGTAAGTTTATAAAAATATTAAATTTTGTTGCAGTAAGTATTAGATTTTATATAGGAGTTGCATATCCAAGTTCATAAATTACAGTTCTATGTAGTTCAAATGTGAAGTCAATAAATGAGAAATGCAAATAACATTATTGAGCATTGAAACTAAGCTTACTTAGAATTGTTATTAGGGGATTTATATTAACCATTACATATTATGTCAATTTTAATTTTTTGATATTTTAGATAAAGCACAAAATCCTTTTAAAATATACAAATCTAATTTATTTATATTTTTTGATAGTTACACATTTACTGTTACAATAAAATGATTCTAATAAATACATTTAAGTAATAATAATTTATTTAATGAAATAAGTTTGATCATTGGTACTATTTAATTATTTTCATAATGATTAATTTATTTAAATCATATTGTTGTTAATGTTTAGACTTCTTAGTGTTTTGGCTAAGCCAAGCTCATTGATCTATAGGTGTTTGTAGCGTAAGCCTCAATGTGATATCAAGTAAAAGTAAATAGTTGTTAGATAAATGTTTGTCATGTAAGAATATTAAATGCTAAATTGCAAACTTGGCACATGCATTCTTCTATACAACTTTAATTTGTTATCTTTCACAATTTGCAAATATTTCTTGAGAATTTTAATTTTTACATATATGTAAAAGAAACAATAATCAAAAGGTTGTTTTATGAAAAACATATTTGTGAATGATTAATGTAAACGCTGAAACATTGTCAAATTAAAAAATAATGCATATGTATATACACTAAAAGAAATATCTATATGCAACGCCTTTTTTGAATATAATTTGTGCCAACATTTTGACTGGATTTAGAATTGTGGTATTGTTAAATATATACTCAAATCTAAATATATATGAGTAACTAGTGTATATATGTATTAACGTAAAAGTGACTATGATGTTGATCCAATTTTAGATATAGAATGGATATTCTGTAAGTTGTGTTTTTACAATAAAAGATTAACTGTTTAATGTTTTTTATTTTAATTTCATTGCTTTCCTACATTTATAGCATATCATAGCTGCAAGAAAAAAATAAATAAATAATAGAATGATACTTATGCATCATACCTTAGTTCTTTTAAGTCTATAATCTATTAATTTAAAAACCCTCATTAGAAATATTTATTTCTTTTCATTTTCTGTGCTTTATCCCTCACCTGCCAGCTCTTCCTTCTTCATTTCGGAAATATTATTTAACATAATAAGATCAATCTGTTACCATGGACAACTCCAAAATTTGAAACATTGGGTTTCCCAAAAATTCTACATTCAATATACATGATTAATCAATTAAAAGATTTTTAAACAAAGACTTAAAAAACTTTTAGTTAATATTATACAAATACTGAATACTAAGAACTATCCACTTCTTCAGCAATATCAAAGTTATTCAAATTATTGTTATTTGGGATACTGGCACATAAAAATTCTACTTTGGAAGGAATACCTTTCATGAGTTCACTATGTTTTAAACTTTTTTGCAACACATCTAATACCTCCATGTCCTTGATTGCTATTTCGCATATCTTTTCAGCTGATGACAATTCTTCTTCTTCTGCATTGAGCAAAGCTTCCATTAAGGCTCCTCTTTCAACTCTTTTCCTTAAGGATGCCACTTCTTCTTTCAAGGTTTCATACTCTTTGTCTGATGTCTGCTCTAATTGTACTTCATCTTCAGGTAGCAATACGTTTTCAGGTATTTTAAGGATCCGTTCTATTTCCCCACCTATTATGTCCAAAGATGGCCCTGCCCTGTCACAATATAAATGAATAAGTTTGTCACAGGAATGGGTTAAAGTTAACTTGTCTTTTTCATTTAAGTCCAATGATTCTTGCAAATATGCCTCCATATCTTTTATACCAGCCTGTATTTTCTGCTCAACCATTTGACGTACTGCGATTTTCAATCTTTGAGCGCCAAAACCAAAATGTTGAGTTTCGTACTCTTCGTCAGTTCCTCCTGTCCATTGTGAGGTCTTAATCATTTTTTGTCTAATTCTCACAAGAAAGTAATAAGAAGTAGTTTTCCAAGTTAAATACAAAAGACACTATTTTACTATAATTGAATTATCCGAACATGAAATTGATGTTCAGTTGTTTGTTTCTTATTTTATGACTTTTATGTGTGTGGTTGAGCACAATTTATTTCGCCAATGTTACGTAAAACGTAAAATGGAGAAGACACGCTAGAGAAAGGGCACTGTACAGATAAATATAAAGAAAAAGCAATACAGAATACTTAAAACACTGGATTTAAAAATAGAAGGTTCAACAGTTAATTCTCGAATTTGAAAATCTTAACAAACTAACGTCAAGTCCACAGACTACAGCTAAATTTATTATAAATATTGTCTATGTACGGATATCGAATACCTAAGAAGCAAAATAAATCGATTATGTGAATCGTAGAGAAGCGAATCATTAAAAAATGAACACATATATAATAACATATATAACATTTTAAATTTTTTTTATATTTGTATAGATACTGAATATTAATAAGAAAACATGATATAGAGAGTGTAGAAATAAATGCATTGAATTTTTTTTAATAAAAGTTATACAAAATCGTTATTGGAAAGATCGATGAATAAAAAAGCAGTATAAACCATATATAAACCTTTCTCTTCAAGGGTTCATCTCATCTGTGCGTGATCGGCATATATTTTTTTTTACTTACATAAAGCGCCTGAAGATTATTTTTAGCAGTGTTACTTTAATGTCGCATTGATTTGATATTTATTTACACCAATTCTTATATAATACCTAACAACTCCGTGACGAATTTCATTTACCATTATCATGTCAATAACTGATTATAAGTGGTGGAACTCAACGCCGCGCAAATGATATAATTCATTTTCCTTGAGCTTGAATCGAGCCACTAACCATCAAGTTTACAGTAAGACGGTGTGCCGTTGCGGCACGGTGGCCTCTATGTATAAAATATTGTTTTATAATTTATTTAGGCTCCCTTCTAATCGGAATATTAATATTGAATCTTATTATATAATATTTATATTTAATCTTTTTTATTTTTCTACCTTTTTGAGTGTAATTTTATTAGATTAGATTAGATAAAATATTTTTTTATTCATATTAAAACTAATAAACTTAATAATATAATTGTAGCTATTATTGTAGGGAACACAATTGTAGATTGTATTGTATTGATTTTAGTACGTATTGGTAATTTTATTGAAAGGAACAAACCGAGCGCTCTATTATATGGTGTTATGGTTTTCATATTCAGCCGAGCCGCTTATTGGAATTCGTCAAAGTTGAACCGTCGGTGCGACTGATATTTTTTTAAGAAACTCTGTTCTTAAGGAATAATTAAACTTTGATAATATAGCAATAAGCATAATTCAAGTATTTAACAAAGTATTTAACTAAATTTTTCTTTATAACTTCCTTAAGAAGTTTTTCTTATATTACGACGTTGAGTTAAAGCATTCAATACGTAACTGAAATCACAATTACCAAACCATCACCAAAAGTGATGAACGGATTGTCCAAAGATCTCTCCCTTTACTCACTCTGCGATATGTGAAATACAGCGTGAATCTAAATGAAAACATTACAAATTAAAAGCATGCAAATCATGTATTTACTTAATTATATTACTTCGACAAGTAATCTGTCAATCTGTAATGCAAATGTCAAATACTTAAAGTCATACTCTCCTTTCTGTTTACTCTATTCAACGTGACATTGGCGAAGTGAATTGAGCTCAACTGGCAAGCTCGAAACGTCATATATAAAGAAAAGAAGAAGAATAAGACAAAGTATTTTATTCTTAAATGTCATAACAATAGCAGTGTCAATACTAAGATTTTTTATAATTAAATATGAGATATCTGATTGCCCTTATTTAATAAATTAGTTCCGTTGTTTCGGCTTTACACTGATAAATATGTAATAAGAAAAAAAATACAGCCTACTAAATAATCGAAATAAACATCACATAAATAGTATGATCGTAAACATGAACTTAAATTATTTGCATATTTATGGCATAAGTAATATTATTTTTATTTCACTTAAAACTTTTTTCAATATCTACTTAATTATTTTTTTTCGATATTGATATTTTTAATTAGCTTGTCCTCAAAAATTACAAGGTTTCCACAACTTTTATGTTTCAAGGCAATAAAATTTTTATGTTGCATATATTATTTTGTAAACAACACTCAAGTAAACAAAAATTTGGTTTGGAAACTTTTTTCATATATGACATACATTTTTCTTTTTTTTAGCGATACAGGGTAGATTGAGAAAACTAGGTTCTCAAGTTTTTTGAGTGGCTGAGTCGGACACTGTCCCATCGCCACAATCACAATGGTCTCAATGAAATAACATATTTACCTCTTTTAATTTATATTTTTATCAAAAAGAACAAAATCACTTCGTATATCAAAATATACATTTTACCCAATTAAAATGCTTAATTTACTACATGTTTTTATAACACCTTTAATAAAATTTCTTATCTTTTAATTTATTGATTTTTGACACTTAATTAACACGTCACGTCTCTCTAGCCGAAAAGTTCTTACTGATGAAGTTGTTTTTAAATTACTACCCGTACTATTCTTATGTTTATAACTTCTAATGTGACTTAATAGCAATAAGTTCATAGAAACTTATTATGTATAAAAAAATTCGAATATAAAATTGTCCATGAAGTTTGTACCTAAGTCACACAATCGGTAGTCGTATACGTCATCTTCGCCCGCAACCAATCTGCTGGCCGCTATTCACTTCAGTCAGACTCGTTCACGTTCAGTAATAAAGTAGAGCTCGTTCACTATAGACGCTCGCTAAACGTAGCAATAACATAACCTTTTTGTTATTATTGTTTCACTGTGAAAACTTTCACAGGCGACTTAGGATTTTTTGTGTATTTGGCGTTTCTTTCTAATACATATAGAATCCTATATAATTTTCTGTTAATAATAACACAAAGTTCCCGAAACGGGACTCTATCTTGACCGCGTGTGTGTGAAGTGTTTACAAAGTTAGCACTGTTTGATTTTGTGTTTGAGTTTTTGTGTATGATCGTGAACTTGTTGCTGTGAATATTTGTGAGGTATGTTATTATTTGTATACAAATTAATAAGTAGCACCCTAAACGAACCGTTGATAATTATCATGTTGAGAACATGGATAAAAATATATGTTATACATTGTTAGATTATAACATAGATATTCTTCTGCTAAAATAAAAAAAATAAAATGAATCACAATATCACACTATTTGAATAAATTTAAATATGTACGTTGGTATGACATGTTATTTAAATGTTGACTTTGAAAATAAAACTTGAAAACAACGAAAAACCAGTAGTAGTTTTAATAAAGTTTTATTAAAACGTAAGAATATTATTGCACGATAAAGTTCGACTAATTTAGTAATCTACCTTTGTTGTGAATGAAAAGCATGTGCGCTGAACTATTTACTGCTCTCTTAGTTCATGTAATAATATTAGATAAAATACATACTATTTATTAATTACTATTCAATATTATTTATACATATATATATTTTTTATATAACGTACAATAATCTTTTAGTGTTTATTATATATTTTGAATGAAATTTTTTTAATCTGATTAGCGTGTTGCCTGTGAATTGTGACCACGATTCTCTTTTTTGGATACCCATATATCCGAAGTCGGCAGAAAATTTGTCCCATTAAAACTATAATGTCTCTAGTCCAAACTGTTCCAGTTCCCCTTATTGACTACGCTGATGCCTTTTTGACTTACCTCTCCAAATTATCTTTAACAAGTTCTATCGACTGCAAAATATGGACTTTCTGTTCGTTCATATTTGCATTAAAAATAATTGAGTTAATAAAATAAAATTAAGTGTTAAATAAAATTTCACAATAATAATACGAATATTTTCTTTTTAAACACAGATTTGTATTTTATACTCGTAATTGTACAATAATATACATGTTGTGTTATAAGTATTAAGCAATAAGTTGCATTTTTATCTAGTATTATTATTTAATAACATGATAGTAAAAGAATTTATAAGTAAGCAAAAAACGTTATTAAAAAAAACAAAGATTTGATGCGAAACAATTTAAATTAATATATCAATAATTAAAATTAGAACACACCGAAAGGATATATTCTACATTTTATTTTTAGTTTAAGTATATAGTTATGAACTTATAAAAAATATAGTAGTATAGTAAAATTAAATATACTATGTTCGACAAATTTGGCACTGTTGCGATAGGTCTTCCAACAATTTGGCTTTTTGACAAGTTTGCACGTGTAAAAACTGTGCTATTTACACTATTTTTGAGTAAAACATAAATATTAGAGATGTACCGACTAGTCGGTAAAACACTATTGTAGTCGGCGGATAGTCGGCCAAGAGCGCCGACACTCGGCTGCATACTTTGTTTGAGATATATCTCGATAAAATGTATTGCTTGAATACAAGTTACAAGTCATACACATTTTGAAACGAAAAACAAAGAAACTTTTCCTTTAAAAATCAGCTTCTAAATATGCTTGAAAAAACACATATCGATGACGTCGACAATCATTTTTTTCTCTGGTTAAAATTTAGTTTTTCCACTTTATCGACAGAGATACTCTGAGAGACCATTTTCGCTGCTATTGCTGTAGTCATCACTCATAGAATTTTTGAATTATTCACACATTACAAGTGGCTTGGCCGATTGGTCGGCTTCTTTACAACCGACTAGTCGGTACATGTCTAATAAATATTGTTTTCAAATTCCAACTCCGGGCCTGCAACGACTGTTAAAGAACTTTATTTACAGAACTTACATTAACAGTGGTCGCGACCTATTTTCATTGTTGTATGATATTTACTTAACTGACTAAATCGACGCGTGGCATTTCCACAATAAGAAAATACACAATCTACTTGTTAGATCAGTTACGACTTGTTTATTTATTTGTCCAGTTAATATATGTGTATGAAGACCCATGAAATTGGTAGTATACTGTGATTATATACGTTTATGTGAAGTTAGAAATTGTATTAATGTATAATTGATGTATGTGAGTTTAATTCCGCCTTGTGAGGAAAACAAAGTGCAATATTTAGTGGGCGTGTTTATACGCGTATATCCACGGAACTATAAGACATGTTTGATTTATTTAAATAAATTCTAAAAGAACGTTTTCAGTGTTCTGTTTTGATTAAGATAGATAACGTAATGATATCAAATATATATAAAAAATGTGCAATTAACAATGACTACTATAATACTATCACACATTTTTTCGTACAGAATATGGATTTTTTATTATTTTATTTGTTTAAATTATAATTTTTGCCTTTCTGAAATCGCCATGCTTGTAGGTTCGGGAATCACTTGTGGAAATGAAACTATTTTTAAACAAAATGACATATACTAATAAAAACTATGTAAGTATATGACATTTTAATGTTTGGAGAAACCGCAATTATAAATATAAAACAATTGATTTGACTATTCAAATCAAGCGGCTTTGTCGCCAAATGATAATTTTTGTAACTAAGAGTAATTTTGAAATAAACATTTGCAATGCAATGCAAAAATGCATTTGTAAATAAACGGTTCAATTGATTTGTATATCCAATTTCAAATTATGCTAGAACGTAACTGCGTCACAACACACAAGTCTACTTTTGTCTCTATAACAATTAACATTGCAACGGGAATAGCCTCGTATAAATGCTTCTATGTACGTACCTTACCTACGTATTATAACGTGACTCACGCTTAGCGTTAAATGTGTGACACGTGACCCAAGTTGTTGGGTAAGTGTAAAGATCTTGCACAAACTGTTACAGGCTGTATTTTTATTACAGATTGTATACAATGATTTGTGAAAAAGTAGGTGAAACGTTTTTTGATTTGAAAATGTGTAGTTAACGGGATGACATATATTATTACTATAATATAACATTATCCTTCAATTGTCATTGATACTAAATACATGTGCAGTTAGTTGATATATACTAAATACATGTGCATTTAAAACAACATATTATGAATTGTTTTTAAGCGCTATAGTTATACATGCTTTGTAAATACATAGATTTAGATGTGTCTCTGTCTCTTCTGAATGACGTGAAACATGCTAAAACATAAATAAGTTAAAAAAAACAACTTGAAAAACTTGCTAGGTAGAAAACCTTTTGAAAAACTTAACTATCTATACTATACTACTACTATCTATACTACTGTCTATATTATAATTTAAAAATCTTTTGAAAAACTCACAATAAAAATGACGTATTACAACGAATAATAATTACTATACTTTATGAGAACTGATGAGTTTAATTGAAATAAAACTATGACAGACTTAAGTAAAACTGGCATACTTGCATATTTTGAAATATTCCTGTTTATGCATGTGATAGCATATATAGAATGGGTTTACACAGCTGCTTGCCACAGGGGACAAAAGTTAGGCTAATTGGATGGAGCGCTTGTTCGTGTAGTCCAAGAGTGGATTCGTTTGAATCTGATTCCGTACTTTTGCAATTTATAAACAGGATGTAGGTATTACTTAAATATATCTATATTGAATTAAGTAGAATATATGTTTTTCTCGCCTAATATTAAGTTTATAGTTATTTAAAACAAATAGTCCGTAAAATAACTTAACAAGATCTAACTAACACCTGAGGTATCAAGGTAACGAGCGCTCTGTATGAATACACGATTTTACATTACTTGGTTGTGAATGGTACTGCATATATTATAGAAATGACGTTGGAAGAAGCTGGACGTCTGTAGCTGGACTGTCCTGTAGATTTTATATTTTAATTTCGTATTTAAAATAACCATGTAGTTTTATACTTTCTTTTCTTTCGCACTTCTCGTTTTATAACCTTTATATTTATTACAATTTGACGCCATATTTTAGATTTTTGACAATTTCTAAAAAAAATTATGTTGTTTTTCACAAATTAATGATCTAAAAAAAAGACTTATGCTTAATTATTATTTTTAACATGATGAATGGTCTTTATGGATGTAACTGACAAACTGATTATTATTAGATTAAATCAATGATAATCATTAAGTTGCGAATACAACAAGTAGTTGTTATACTGTGTAAAATAAATATCTCGAATGTGAGTTTTTTTTAACGACTATTTTAAATATTTTAAATATGTGTAGTACAATGCTAAAACATGTTAAAATAGGGAAAGCGTTTCACAATTTTATGGGCGTTAATTAAAATCATAAGCGACAAAAATTAATGTGAACAACAAAAGTAAGCTGATATAAGGATATTCAGTACGCGTTATCATTTAACTTTTTTCTAAGACAGTGATAGTCGCAATCAGTTAAATAATTTTACTGATAACGTTATCAGTGCTAATACGCAATATATTACGGTAAGAAACTACATACTTGATAAAGTTGAACTTGAAAATTTATTTGCCTGATCTTATATCAAAATAAGTTATATTTTAATAGAAAAAAAGGATTTATTTAAAGCAATATTAACAAAAAAGATATAAGTATTGATTGATTGTTATTTATTGCTGTAATATAGTACTGTAGAATGACTACTATAACAGTGTTTGTTGTATAAACGATATAATTATACGATGGCAACATTACGGAATATTATATTTATCAAATGATTTTGCTAAGGCATTGTACATTTTCCTGATTTGCACGATATATATATATATATATATATATATATATATATATATATATATATATATATATATATATATATATATATATATATATATATATATATATATATATATATATATATATATATATATATATATATATATATATATATATATATATATATATATATATTTGCATACTAGCAACACGCCCGCGGCTTCGCACGCTTGATCTACACGATTGTTTATTCTACAAACTGAATTGCGTTCGTATCTTAATAATTTAGTCACTTGTAATGACTTCCAGTATGAACATTTAATACACTGCGATACATTATCGTGATTTCCACGAGGAAAACAGAATAACTTTATAAACGATATTTGTCGTTCGCCATAATGGAAAAAGCAATGAATGTTTTTTCTTAATTATGACTAATGTTCCTTGAGGACAATTACTATTTCAATTACAATTACCTACTCAACATTCGGTTTAAGATTTTCGTTCACAAAGGGCATAAACTGTAAAAGGCATCTATCCTTCTCAGTATTTTCATGGTGGGGCAATCCATAATTGTTATCAATAACTATCAATCTACAATAATGGAAATTATTGTTATAAAATTTATATTTTAAAAATGAGGTGGCCATTTCCAAAAGCGTGGCATCTATCCCGGTTTTACGTATATAAATTATAAATAAATATTACTTATATTCATTAATAAGTAACAGTGAAATATTTAAATTCTTCTCAAAAACGTCTTGGAAATGATAATTATACTATAACTTTTATAAAAAAATCAGTTCGGTTTTTACTTATTAGTCTTTAAAGATCATCTTTTAAACCAAATACATTATCTCACAAAATACATTTTCATGTAAAATGTTGCCAAGATCATATAGCTTGCACTGTCAAAAAGTTATCAGATCTTATGTAGAGCCAAGTTCCTAACCCTACATGTCCAGTCCTAAATCTATAAGCCTTTTTTTTTACACTTAAGTTGCTTCAGTTGTTTACAAAATCTACACCTTAGTCAAAATGCATGGCTTGGCTGTTGGCCGGATGAGGCGAAAGAGGTATGCAGGGCCTGCAGCGCTCCGTTCCTTTTGAGTATCCCGCTAGGGATAAAGCATATTGTTACTACAAAATAAAATAAAATAAAAAGAAATTAATATTAAACTGACAAAATATGAGTTCATTTATCATCACGTTGATCCAACAAATGTGAGAATGCCATTATGTAATATTTATGTGCATGTAACATGAAATCTTGAGACTACTTGGCATCCCTTTTCACTCACGTGTCATACGCAGCATTCTAAATCGCCATGACCTAAATGTTGTCCCGGTACGTATATACATTACAACGAAATACTGGCAAAGTTTATTTAACACCTTATTTTTTAGTATAGTATACCATAATTAGAATCAAAAATTGTAATTACTATGCACGAACTCAGATTTAAGCCTTTGTACTAAAATATTTTAAATTATTAGTTACTTATTTTTAAATTATCAGTTAAGAACTCTTATAAGTCATCTATGAAATAAGCGACATGGCTCTAGGTGCTATCTTCATCTCCCGAGATAAAATCTTTTGCTTTCGGACAGGATTTCGAATTTCTTTTCCTTACTGCTTTGTTCGGCGTTTTCGTACGAACACTACGTGGATATGATTTCACTGTGCCTATCAGCAGCCCGGAATTTGAGGAATACCAAGCGTATACAGGATTAAAAAAAATATTTTACTTCATACCTACTTTATGTCATTCCGTTCCATTTTAATATCACAAAATATTTTACAATATATTGGCGCGAAAATAAAGAAACATAATGAACAATCGTTTAAAAAAGACAGATTCCAAATTCAAAAGTAATATTTTGTTTATTTTTAATTGTAACAGTATTTACGGTCAGATTAAATACTCAGGTGTTTGTGAAGGAGGCCAATTTCACACTGAAAGTACAATTGATTATAAATCGTCTTCTTAATGTTGCGTCGTACCTATTAAGGATAAATTTTTGCGAAATACAAACTTATTTTGTTTACCCCTGGAATTATTTTACTTATATAATTTGCGTCAGCATTGTTACGCTATTAAGGAGATAAACGTTATGTACTCGTTGTAGATACTTAAAATACACGGAAATAAAGCTTTAGCGTAATAGCCTATATCTCTCATTATCTTGTGATTTGCTCTAGCGATTAAGGCCAACGAAACTCATTTAGTATTTACTAGCATCTGCTTGTGGTTTTACTCGACTGACAAATTTTATTATACATTCAATATTAAATGTTCTTAATTCTTTGATTATCGTGCTATTGGTTTTCTTAAGATGTAATATAATTTTTACATTTTTTACATTTTTACATTTTTACTTATTTAATTTTTACATTTTTTATAATAACACTAAGTTTTATTTAGTAGTATTTTTAGCAGTATTTTTTGCTTTATATTTCTTAATAATAAGTGATAGCGGAAACCCTCACCACCTACACGATATGTCGCAAAATCGACGTTTCGCGTACAGCGCCGCTATAACGACTCACTGACAGATTACTCCTAATTTGGGCTTCTGTGGCCTTCACAATGCCTCAAAGCGATGCATGATGCATGTGATGAGTGCTGACTTGAGTCACCATGATCTTTCAGTAACTCCTCTATTGTAAGGAAAGGTGGAGATGCACATATACACCTACGAAAGCCAAGGTGTATAAATAGGCAAAATGTCCTCGTAGGTGAAGCTAATCTGCATTCGCACTGGACTTAAAATTTCGCACTTCATTCAGTGTTCATGCAAATCAGGAGTATATCACAGATCAGTTTCTCTCACTATCCAGCATATTCTCCACCACACTGAGACTACCCGATTTCTCATTCTAAAAGGAGACCAAAAAAATGCAATATGTGGAAAACCATCAAAGAATCTTAATAGCTTTTTCGTCAGCTTTTAACAAAAACATATGTTAATGAAATTCCGAGTCAGATCATTTTAATTCTAAGGATGAGATCTTCCCCGGTATATATTCATCTACATACTCTTGTATCGTAAATCTTTTTACTATTCTGCCATTATTTATTCACCCATCGTGACTAAACTACTTAAGCACGTTCACCTTGCTTTCTTTTACGTCTTTACTCATACTTTGAATGCACTATTCTTTGATATTTTTGTTATTAGGTATATTATTCTAATGATCTTATTTTTGTACATTTATTTTTAGACGTGATAATTGTGGTTTATACCAAGATCCAAGTAAGTAAATGTTTATATTATTGTTTTCTTGATCTAGTTATGTAATCCACAGTGTTGGGTTACGCCACCTAACATTCATTATTACCTAAATTCAACAGGCAGTGGAGAACGGGACACCCCAGTTGCATTTTCTTTCATTATAACTTTTATAATACGCGTGAACATATAATTATTTCATATTCTATCGGTACCTTAATAGAAATATATAATCGGGTCGTACTCCTAAATACCTCATAAATGGCGGACTTCGCCTTGCAAAGATAATAAAACGAATTTTGTTACTTAGGCACTTCTCCATTATTACTGTTATTACCATCGTAAAGGTTCGCTATTAAACTATGTATACGTATCTGTTTGGTTTTACTTTAGCGCGAAGTACATTTTATTTGCAAATTACGGCCGCTCGCGACCTGGTTTCCTTTGAATTGAAGATATGAAGGCATTTTTTATGCTGTACTGAAATGTGATACAAATGATTTTCATAAAGTAACAAAACTTTTATTATATTTAAGATGTGATCCTTCTAAAATGAGATCAACGCTAGCAGCAGTTTTAGTCTCCTTTTAACATGTAGATAAAAGGATATAACCACATAGTAGGTACTCTGTAGCACTAATATCAAAATTGATTCGGTACCTTAAAAGTAATTGTTGATTCACAAATATATCTTTTACTAATAGATCCACTGTGAAAGAAATATAAAAAAGACATAATTTCTTAAAGCCCAATAGTCCCATTTATCGAGGAATGCTATAGGCACTACGGTAACCGTTTTGATGTAATCTACGGTAGCTCCGGGCAGTTTTTTGGGTTAGTGTGTGTAACACTTCTCTCAATTATTCCCATTTGACAACGTGGGCGACGACGCAAGTAAAGCCTAATATATCTAAAAGTATAAAATCTAAAAGTTATATTTTATTTAGCAAATAATTGCTGCAACAATTTATAGATTATGTCATTTGTTTAGTCACAGCTTCCTCATTATCCATATTTCTTGGGAAAACCAACATGGCAATTGGTAACATAATTTACATTCCTACACGACACACATACATACATATTAACTATATAATAATTTTAATTAATATAATGAATATTTATCGTAATCACTTGTTTATTCCTATAATTAAAATTTATGATTAATTGTAAAAAATGTTATTGAGTTGTTTGATAACGTAAGTAATATTTAATGCCTAAATTATGCACGTCGACTTATTGTAAGCGGTATTCAAGTTCATGCCATTGACATGCTCGCTCGTTTAAATAAGTAAAATTCTTTTATACATTGTAAACTTCTTAAGATTTTTTTTTAGTATCAATTACACTGTATTCCACTGAGCATATATAGCAGAGTAGACAGAGATAACCTAATATTAAGATACGTTCCTCGCTTTCCGCCTTTCGACGCCAAGAAAATGAAAACATAATTTATTCTCCCAGAGTTGAAATCGAACCCACAACCTTCGCGTTTTCAAACAGGCGCTGATCTACTTCGCCACGATGGAAAAATATTCGATAAAAATTTACAATGTACGTGAGACGAGACGTAGAGACGTGTAAATCGTGTACGGCTTCGTTGCTTAAGTTAACGAATTGCGTTCGTCTCGAAATATTGTACAAAATCACATTGTACATCGAATATACTCGAATTTACATATAATATATATGTTATGTAATATATAAATATTGTATAATATTATGTATTATATAAATGTTGTGTGTATAAATTAACTTTCATTTCAAATGATGCAATCTATATTTGAAAATCGTATATACAATATATATTTCTTATATACAAATATGTTTTAAGGTAAAAATAAATAAGTGGCTATTTTATATGCCATATCCACTTCTCTGAATTAGAATTTATATTCCAAATTATTCCAACAAGATTTACCTTTTACGCATTCCATTAAAATGTGTGTATGGCTCTGACATGAGTGTGATAATAATTAATTAATTAACTATTATTTGTATTTTCCTGCAAATAATGGTAAGTTAAGTAGAAAAATAAGTAATGTATTTAAAAAATATTTAATGTCGTTATAATTAATTAATAATTAAGCTTCACTTGCGAATTATCGAAATAATATGAATGTGTTTGTTTTGCCCTACGGAAAATGCCTAAACTAATATGTAACTCAATATCGATACCAAAATTAATTTATTTCTATACAGTAGTTTCAGTGTAATTCAAGCACAATTAGAAAGACCGACAAACGTCTCTGGATAGGTTTTTGAGCTTAATTCGATATCGAATATCGAATCCGGCGTCATTGCTAGTATTATATAATACACGATGTACACGTCTCTACGTACATTGTACATTTTTATCGAATATTTTGCCATCGTGGCGAAGTAGATCACCGTCTGTTTGTAAACGCGAGGGTTGTGGGTTCGATTTCAACTATAATGAATTATATTTTGGATCTGGATTTTACGGGATAATGAATTTTATTTTAATTATCTTGGCGTCGAAAGGCGGATAGCGGGGAACGTATCTTAATGTTAGGTTTTACTCAACTAATCTTTTCTAAAATTTTTCACGTATAGATTTGAATTTTCTATCCTTTTATTAAATATATAAATGGTTACATATTTTATATAGTTCCATACTTGTTACCTGGCTAATGTAGATATGTTATTGTATAGAACGCAACGGTATGAAATAAAGCTACAATTGTTATATGTCACTCTTATCACGATTTCAAAAGTTAAGTATATTAATATATTAATATTTCATTCTTCATAAACAGTCTAAATTCCTTAAATATATAAATTGGTTTACAATACGAATATAATCGCCTTTTTTACATTACTATTTTAGTGGATTTGGTTTAAGAAATAGTATTCATTGTAATATAATTAGTATAATTATAATAAATGACTCTTGTGCTTTTGTTTGGATTACTTTATCAGGTGTTATTATTTATGCGTTCAAAGCAGGCTTTAGGCAGTTTAAACGTATTGCGTAAGTATAAATATTCTAATGTTTAAATAAAAAGTAAGCCTACGCTATTAACTGAATATATAGTAACATATTAAAACGTTAAACTCTCTTCGTGTAAATATAAGAAGATGATAGAAGACACCACCTTAGTATATACAACAAACATGCACAGGTACACCCGTGCAATGTCGGAGCATATCGATAGTAATAGACAAAACACAGGATATCTGTATATATAATATGTAAAGCATTTTTTATTTTTCTCTCAAAAGTGCGACGATGTCGGAGCAGTTCCTGCATTTTAAATCATTGTTATAGTATATTGTAATATTATAATATTACTTTTTCTATCTTTCTGTAGTTTCATCAATATTTTTTTTTGTAATTTGTAAAACATAAAAGTGGTTATTGTGGGTTATTCTTAGGAGATGAACAAATGCTCTCGCGTACTTTTATCTAGAACTTTTAAACAGAAATAATTTTGTCCTACATCATTTTTACGTAGCTTTAATTTACTATTTACGTTTTTGTAAATATTCTATCGCCTATATCCATCACAGATAATGAAGAATTCTATCTGTAAAAGAATGGTTCAAATCGGTCCAGAAATTTTAGAGCCTATCGCTGTCAAGCAAACAAATCTATTGTCTTTATAATATTATTATAGATGTACATATGATTTTGGGGGTAGTCCAAAATTGGTGTTCAGTCACCCTACGCCACGCCACGCCACGCCACGCCAAATATTTTACGGAATGGGATTCGAACCCCATATCTATTGCATGTAGAGAAGCATATCAATCTGTTATAGTAATTTATCAAGCGTGTTTATAATTCAAGCTTAAAGTAATAAGGAAATTCTTTATCGCAATCACTTTATCTCAGTGATAAATTTAAAAAAAACAACGAATACACATATACATTTGGAGAATGTCTAACTGTAAACAATTATGGTTGTGGATCCGATATCCACTTTGATGTACTTCCCCCGCTCGCTCATTTCTCATCTCAGCTCTGGTATGAAGACAGGATGCAGAGTTTGATATCCGCCACTCTACTTGAATTCGGGTATAAGCAGAGGACAGTGTTTTGTCAAGTCAAATGTCGTGTCAATTTCTTGGCTACCTTGTTATATATGTTGATTGTATATTATGTTGGTAATCCAATGAATAAATAAATAATGAAACAAATAAGTGTAATATTTTATTTATAAATTTCTTAAAATTATGTGTAAAGCGGAAGACAGATATCTTAGCCTATTACATATGATATGAGAGACGTGTATCTGTTACATAATCTATTTTAAATTTGCCATTACACTACTATTTAAAGTAACTGTAAAAACAATTCCAATAAATAAAGCCTAATATCGTTTCAACTCCATGCATCATTCATATCCATATCCGTTACAGTTAAACAAATTATGCCCCGTGTTTTACGCACGCGAGTACCTACTGCCTGTGTTTTCTTTTTTGTTCTGTTATTTTATTTTATATTAATAATAATTTTTTTATTTATTTTTCTTAGAATCGATTTATTCTGATCCGAAATTCGATTCATACAATATATGCATATTATAATATATTCAAGTAAATCCGAGAACATCGCTGATTTTTGGTGTGATGTCGTAAAATATTGCAAAACGAACGATTTCTGTTTACTAGATATGTGTAGATCAAGCGGAGACAAGCCGCTGGAGGTCGCTAGCTGCTTTGTAGGATGCATGGTGTAGCTGTCATGTGATATTCATTCCATATAAAATAAATATTCTGACTGCGCCTTGAAGGCGTCATTTTTATTTAATTATGCAAAACAACATGAATATTTCTTACATCTCACAAAGACGTGACTATTACACGTGTATAGGAATTTTAACTAAACTTAATCAATCTTAATAAAATAGATTACGTAATCTCTTAGCTAAGTAAATAAACATATGAAAAATGTGTTTTTGGGATATAAAATATTGATATGTATAATTATTTTCCAAATATGGTAAACAGAAATATTTGTTTCTTATCATTATATCAGCAAGGCTCAACCCAAATTTTGGTAACAGTTGTCAATATAATTAAACGTATAAAACTCTCCGTTAATTCAGTAACTGTAAAGTAGTATATAACATCTATGTAGTTCTTCTATACACGATTTATTTAATATTATTTTACTTTATTTTTATTACTCTGTTTAGAGGGAAATCCCATTTGAAGTTTTGCTAAAATGTCACTACGAATAAAAGAACAGGAGGTAAACACAAAGAATATGGCAAATACCATAATATAATGAAACTGCGACAACTTGTCTGTAAATAATAAATTCTGTTCACTTTTTCTTAACATACCTACCTATTAAAAATAAAGTTGAATAAATATTAATCAGTAAGTACAGTACACGTAATATATTAGATTTTTCTATAATTTCCACAATACGTTTAAAATTCAAATAAAAACACTTGTGATCTTAACATCATGTTTAAAATTTGTTTGTATTGTTAAGAACAATACTTTTGTATATATTATTCTATTTTATATACAACATAAAATAAAATAAAATATCTCTTATTGCAGATCAGACTAAGATAACCCAAACATATACCACAGTCCCAGATGTAGGTATTACAATGACATCATATTTTATCTAAGAAATCAAGAAATAAAAAATTATGACACACTATTAACATTATACACACATTATGTATTTTAATCTTTAACTAGTTGTGAGTGTTTGTATTGATCTTAAATATATTGTGTCAATATGGTAAGGACAAATTGTTTGGTAGGGCTTAACGTCTACTCGATAGTCGACAATTTATAATATTGCTAGTATTTATTTTATGTGTGCATGAATTTTAGAGTATTGTGTACTTATTTTTCATTTATCATACGTTGATACTTTATTTACAATATTGAAGAAGTCATAATTTAAATCACTTGCTGGAAAGTGTAAAGCGTATTTAAATTAAAATAAAAAAATATAGTTTTGTTATATTATGGACTAAAAAAACATTTTCTGAATACTTCTGTCGTAAGATATATCATTTATACATTTATAGGTTTTACTTAATTACCTTCATCCTTTACCGATTTCTTTGCAAAAAAGGAATGACATGCAACCGGTGGGCCAAGTTTACTGTCAGGTTCCACGTCTCGGCTCCGTACGCCATGACTGGCAGAACGCACTGATCGAACACCTGGATCTTAAGGCGTTGTGGCATGGATGACTCGAGGATACTATCCAAATGCTGCCTAACTAAGCTGCACTCTTGGTTATTTCAGCCTCAAAGTTGTCTCTACCCAACTGAAATGTTTGCCCAAGGTATACATAATTCTGGACAACTTCAAGGGCTACACCTTCGACGGAGAGCGGCTCAGGGATAATGTGTTGATTGAACATGACTTTGGTTTTGGCCAAGTTCATCCCGAGTCCAACACGCCACGAGGGGGACATTTAGACTCGACAAATTTTTTTGCAGGTCCTGGTGCATTTCAACCATTATGAATATGTCGTCGGCAAAGCGCAGATGTGTGATATATTCACCGTTAATGTTGATGTCTAGTCCATCCCACTGCAGAGTCTTAAAGATATCCTCCAACGCATTAGTAAAGAGTTTCGGGGATATAATTTTCCATTACAATCGGGCATTACAATCATATCGGTTCATAACGTGTTTTCTTTTGAGAAACATTTATTAGCAAAGTTCATCTTAAGGCTAGCTTTATAAAATATGCTAAGATAGTAGGGTTTCTTACTTGACATAGTTTACTATATTATTAATAATATTGAATTTAGTGTTGACTTATTATCAATGGCCAAGTTTTATTTAATCTTGTTTTACATATTATAATTTGAAATGTAAGCATTAGAAAATTGAAATCTACCGTACCATAAACGCGATTATTGTGTAATTCTGTTCCTCACTGTGGTCCCTAAGTCAAGTCAAGTGAAAGCAGAGAATAGAGTGCATTGGTTTTCCTTGCATGATAAATTGTGTAGCTATGATTATTAAGATTAATAAATCTACCTAGTTCTATCCAATAACACGTATGTATGCTATTTAGTTTAGATATATTATTACTTATATTTATTTAAACATAAAGTAATACTAGTTTATTAAGGTGAATTTTTCATACTTTATCCTTAGTGGCCCCTACCTCCAGGTCCGCCCCTACTTTTCTTATCACTGACTATTACATCAACATGCCCGAACTTGACTGAGCACGTTCTTCTTCATTCTCGAAAGAACCTGCCATGTTTAATATGGCATATATTATAGATTGTAATACTAGGAGGGAAGAGAGTACTCTGTCCCTGAGAAGTAGCAAGCACTATCGTGTTTGAGAAGTAACGTCGGCGGCAAGGGCGTCCCCTGCGGGACTCGAGCCTCGGCTTGCGGCCGACGAGCGAGCTGGGAATGGCACTGGGGCCAGTATAGGTGTCTTCAAATAAATAAGTATACATTCAAATGAAATATAACGATTTTTTTCTTTATTAAAGCCTACAAACTTTCACTTATTTTAAAATAAATCTATATACTTACGTATATTTCCACATTTTCCTATTATTTGTCGAACCTTATTTTCTGAGTGCGGTCGCTTTTTACCCAATACCGCATTTGTTATATAGGTGAAGTGGAAATACTTGTAGGTGGGAATATATATAAATAATATTGCTTCACAATTATCTAATTAATCCAATTCCAAATATTAAATGTCATCCATCTTATTGCGTACAAATATTAGTTATCAACTTTTGAAATGTGTTTGATTGTGCGAGTGGTATTGGGTCGAGGTTGTATTATATAATATTGTTATACGTAGTAGCTTTTAAAAAAATAGAGGGTTTAAAAATATTGAGAAAAGAAAAACGCTAATGCTTTGCCTACTTTGGAAAAATTGGTTTCTTTTCAGTTAGAATAGTTTTTCTTTTGAATACAATAATTTTATGGCATACGTAAAAAGCATTAAAATTATAAGCGTTAAATGAAGGTTTATAATCATTTGTTGTTTATCAGCATGCTAGCTATATTTCTTTCAAAGTTTTGAAAGAAAAATAATTTGTATTTAGAAAATCCGAGAACTCTTTTAGTGGGCTTAATACACATATTGAATAGTGTTACATCGAAAAAATACGTCGAACCGTTATTATATAACATTTGGCTTAAATTTAACAAAAACGATCGTTGAATTAGCTATTAATTAAACGAACGGTCTTTTTAATATTTTCAATATAAATTGTTTATATAATATAGAAAAGTGAATAGCTATAATTATATAAGTCACGTATACTATAAAAAATTCCAAGTTTCAAAATGTATAGCTTTTATTTAATACAATACAAAAAAAAGCAATTTTCTTATTTGCTGTATTTGTAAACATTTCAAAAGGTTTTTATTAAAACCCTACATGCCGATGGAAACTCGTAAGAATGACATTTTTTGTGGATCGAATTTTAACATCATTTTCAATACGAATGGAATGTTCCGCAAATTTAACATTAAATCTCATTAAAATGGTAATATTTTTCTTAGGTACATTAGGTATATATATATATATATATATATATACATATATATATATATATATATTTATATTTGTAGAATAAATAAAAAGGCTGTCACGGAGTAGTTACATCGAACTGAACATGATGGTCATATAATAAAATCCCACACAGACTAAATTTATCTATATTAAATATTGTCTTTGTACCAATCTGATTAACTACAATATAATTTTAGGTTATACCAATTAGCAAACAATGTCGAATTAAAACAAAAAGTGCAAAAAGAAGTAATCCCTTATCACAAGGTAGAAGCTAATTAATAGTCCCAAATTATAACCCAAGTCTGGGGAAAATACAAAAATTACTATAGATTTGAAATTTGTCGCAATGTTTATAACTTTTAAATTTCGTTTTTAAACAATAATATAACAGTCCACTTTGTAATATTATTTAAAACAATATGCAGTTGTGATGATGAATTCATCTTAATTTTTTATCGAGACGGTCGATTTACTTAAAATTCACATCACAGGTTTCCGTTGGCTTTGTTCCATTTAAAACGAGTGGAACTAACACGCGTCTAACGTCATGACTTGATAAAGACTCCTAACGCCATATAGAACTTAACATAGATCTTGTAACCTCCTCTATGGCTTCTTCGTTTATAATTGTTAAATATACTATGATTAAGATTATAGTTTAAAACGTAATATTTATATAATATGTTATAAACTATAGAAAATATCGTGAGTTATGCTATCATAACTGGTGATTTACCCATAGTTGGAGATCCATATTTGTGAAATGTTTTTAATCTTAATATTACGTTTACGGCAACGGTACCGGTTTTTACCAGATGGCCTTCATCAAATTGAAAGATTATTATAACAAAATGTTGGCAATTTCACCATCATCCTAAATGATTTTTACGTAACAATATTTTATTTATAAAGGGACACATTTTGTTTGCTGTTTATTGTACTATAGAATTAACAATTAACATATACATACGTATGATCTAATATACTAATGTTTTGATGGAAAGCCATTTGTACAAATGGCTTTCCAAGTTTGTCTTCTTATTCGATAATCCTAATGTAGTTTCAGATATATGGAATAGACAAAATTGCTAGCTAGGTATATCTTTTACTAACGTAATACGTCATTAGTTGTTATTAGAAACATAATGTGTTAATTTTAACATAATAATATACATTTGTACATAACTTAGGTATATTATACATGTATTCCAAATAAAAACTTATGTGAAAAATAATCTAGTCGTTTTTTTAACATTCGTAACATTCTAACCAGAAGGACTAAATTTGTTTTATAATCATTTCAAATTCCATTGATATATTGAAAATTCGTACAGTATAGAGATTTTTGTTATATGAAAATATGTAGATTTTTTACAAAAGGTAATTATCATGCTCGTATATTGTCAGCACGCATATAATTTCGTATTTACATATATTATGTACATATATGTCAGCTTTTTATATTTTAAAATATTCCATAATAATTATATTTTGTCATTTAATTTTAAAACTGGTAGAATCAAACACAAGGAAATCAATACGCTGCTAGAATATTGATTATCGACCAGAGTTATTGGCGCCTTAAGTCTAGTGTATGCCGATCTTATCACAGATAAACATTAGTAATGTGACACGATATAATGGATTTCGTATGCTAAATGCTTGCCAAAGATAAAAAAAAACATTTTACGTTCCAAACATTTTCCTATCGCGGAATTAACTTATCAGAGTTAATCAATCTGGAACATATCAGAATAATGAAACCACTTTGGTTTCTTTAAAAATATTCTCCCTCCAAATTTTCAATTATATTTTGATTGGATTATATAACGTCGTAAGTAATATTGTTACATAGTTTTCAAATTATTTTTCATGAAGAAAAATAAAAATATTATGGTAGTATCAGTGCCGTATTAGGATATGTCAGAGGCCTTGAGCATACATGAATTAGAGGCCCAGTTCGAAAACGAAACCAGTTATAACAAATCACATTTTGGTTATTTGCGAGATATTGCGGGCACAGATTTCGCATTACGACAAGGAATGGTTAAACGATGCAAGGTGCCATGTTTCACGGCTAGAATTTTATAGTTGGGTTTATGTTACATTTTTAACACAACGATCCACTCACAGGTTTCATGTATTTTTGACGAAAACCGTATTATTTATTGATGTCTTAGAAGCACTTGTCAGAGATGTTTTACTTTCTGAAGCAAAAAGTTCATTGCTGTCTGTTAATATATTCCCATTACGAACGCTGCTTTCTAAAAATGAAACTTATTAATACATATTTTTTGTGTTTGTATTAGACGTGTTTCTTTGTACCTTAACTTATAAGAAGTTATACTTCTTTATACTACACCCACACAAGTGTCTTACTCAAGTTTTAATAATAAATATATGCTATGACCGATGCTATAAGATACTTATATTGTTGATGTTATAAAGTCCTAACTACTTATATAAATATGTATATGTAATTAATTCTGTTATTTATTAACAATTCGTACACTGTGCGCTCGTTGATCCCGCACATTAAATACTTTTATGCTGTCATAAGACAGGGCAAGCTAAGTGATCAAGTGTTAAGATTGCGTGTTGAGTGGTGAATCTTAACGCTGTTTTTATTCTTGCAATAGAGCGGAGAAATGAAAATGATTAATTCCTCCGAGTGGAGATCGAACCCCCAACTATCACGTTTACAGTCATTACACTACACTACACTACACTACGTGTACTATCACAGTCAGTAATAAATCTCACAGCATTACGACGACCTCGAGGTTAATAATATATTTATTTTATAAAGCTCTATAAGTTCAATTAGTGCAATCGATCGTAACTTTTCAACTGAAATAGCTTTATAAGATTCATTGAATATTAGGTAATATCTATCCTAGAACCACAACGAGCACAAACAATCATTTCCCAATGGCACTATGATCATGTAGACGTGGAAATAAGTAGGTACAAGATTAATAAATAATTAAATATTTAATTTCGGCTCCGTATTTTAAAAGGCAAAAGCCCCGTCTGTCCGTCTGTCAAAACTATTTGCTCAAAATCACATGATACCCTGCAAATCATCAAGCAGAAATTAATACCAAGTACCCAGGTTGGAGGCATCTTTACGCACAGACAACGTCAAACTTCTGAGTCAAGGTAATCAAAAGATGAGCGTTCATGCTTAATTTTTTTTTGTATTTTGTATGAATACCGCCGCGTTATCGAAACCTACATTGTATCTCCCATTGACCTAGAGTTATGAAATTTAACAATAGCATATAGTAAACAAAAGAATAAATCCAAAAATTGGGAATTTATAACATTATTTATATTTATGATGAAGAATAACCATTACATCTGTAGTTAATTTCGTATAAAATGAGTGCATTCAACCGAAAATTAAGTTTGTTAACTTTTATAAGGTATATTTCGTTGACATAGACTTATGCAAATTGGTAAATCAAAAGTTTAACACAGAAAGAAACTCCTACAAGCTTATCTCTGTAGTTAATTTCATACTAAATAAGTGGATTCGATCCCAACTGTAAGTTTGTTAATTTTTATAAGTTGTATTTACCGCTGACCTACAATTGTAAAATCGGTATGGAACACTCAGTGCGCGAAAACTACTCGCAGTTGACCGATATTTTTTTTATGAGAGTTGAAATCTGAAATTACATGTTTCAAATCTTCGTCGTCAAATTCTTTTTAAACGACGATATATCACATACTGATAAGTTATTATTGTTCAAAATTCCTTTCTTAATGCTTATTTATGCTCTGCTAAGAACTAATTTGCAAAATTTCAAACTCTAGCTGAGATCTCTAGACATGAATCCTTCCTTTCTATATATAACTTATTTTGTATATTAACCTATTTTAAAACTCCTAACATAAAATACAATAAAACAAAACATACAATGACATAGCTACGATGTACTATATTAAGTAACTGCCATTTATATATAACATAATATGTATTCGTATATAATATTATAATTGAAAAATCAATTCTGTACATGAAAATAAAAAAAAAATTAATTGGGTAACCACTCAGCAGATTTTTTGCTTGTTTGTGCGCGAATCATTCAAAAAGTAATGGACAGAAATTAATGACTTTTTTATGGAAATATCTTAGTCTGGATCACTTTAATAAATGGTTATTATCGTCTTTATCAATTTAGTTTAAGTGAAATAAATTAAAACTCGATAAAAAAGCAATATGTAGTTTTGACAAAAATAAAGAAGAGACATTCAAATTACGTCGATTACTCGCTTACTTACAATTTTTCTATAGTGGAACCTGCGACCCGCTCGCGGCTTCGCTGCTTAAGTAAACTCAATTGTGTTTGTTTCGAATTTTCAAATTACATTAAAACTAATTAAATTAAATAAATTTTCTTCGGCCTATACAGGTATAAGAAGGTGATAGAAGATCGCTAACAGTAGTGTTAGGAGCACTTCACATTAGTATCGACATGTATGTATCCGTGCAAAATGGGAGCATATCAAAAGTAACAGACAAAATATAACTCTTTCTTTCTTTTTTAACATTGTATATGTTTAAAGCATTTTTTTGTTGCGACAATATAGACGTAGTATATTTTACGTGGTGGCTGTCCTTGTATTTTAAATCCGTGTGAACTTTCAGGATATCAATATACTTAAACCACATACTCTAAAATGCAATTATGACCTTACAGTAAATGCACAATGCATGTAGTGTATTTAATTGGATAAAAAAATACTACTGTTAATTGTTTAAAATTGCTTTGTTAACTACCTTTTATATTTTGTGAAATATCGTTTTCGCTCAGTTCATCGGTTATTCTTAGGTGATAATTACATGCTGACGGTGGACCTTATTAAGAACTTTTTATAGGGAAGAATTCCGTCATACTTGGTTTTAGCGTAACTAAATTTCTCAAGCTCTCCCGCTTATGCAACATGTTTTAATAGTTATTCCATTACTACTCGCTGTACCTGGAATCTAAAATATCCCTTTATTTGATGTATTTGAAAAACATAAGTATGGTTACTCGCTAAAAACGGTTATTGTTAGGAAATAGACACATGCTCTTGCAGAGTTTAATTTAGAATTTTTAAGGGGATACAATTCTGTCATAGGTACATCATTTCCACGTAGCTTTAAGTATTTAAAAAAAACTAGTTGTTTAATTCAGGTAAACATAACATAAAAAAATATTAAATACATAATTCTTGAACTCCTGCATGAACTATGTACTTTTAGATTAATATTATATATATATATATATATATATATATATATATATATATATATATATATATATATATATATATATATATATATATATATATATATATAATATCTATACATATCAATCAACAATTACATAGTTCATTTATACTGACTATGACTAGCGATAAGCGACTGACTGATTTATCCTTTTTCCACATGGTAATGCAGATTAACCGTTATTTCATTGCTTTGTTTAAAGAGACTTATAAAATTCAACAAGTTTTGACGCAAGCCGCAGCCTTCGGAATCATTCAAGGTGAAAGCAAGGATCCAAGTGCCTTAAAGTCAACAGGCCGTGAAGTGATTTGGTGCACGCTCTATATACAATATACAACTTACTGTTTAATAACGTAACATACTCGTGTAATCACCCTCCTGTTGAAACTAAATTTTCAAATTTATTCTCTCTCTATCAATACTCTGTCTACACTTGTTTAGATCGTCAATATCTTTAAAATGACTTTTATTTTTATACCATATGAGTATTTATAAGAAAAATGTCTTGAACTTTTTTATTCACCATACACAAAAGAAAGTAATATAATTAAGCACAGTGCACTGGTCGATAAATTGGTTTTTAATGATTTTATTATGTCTCCATATTTAGTGAAATAATTGGTGTTCTATGTTTTATTCATTACATTAAAATATAATTTAATCAACTGCTTCATACCAAGAAGAATTGGAGAATGTCATTAGTTTATACTAGTAGCTGCCTACTACTTCGTTTGCGTGGTTTTTATGACCCTTGCCATGTTATTTCCATGTACAGCCTGTTGTCATTGACGCAGCAGACATTGCGAACAATGACAGTCAAACACTGTCCCTCTGCGCCAAGGTAGCTTTAATTTCCAATGATTTATATTTGTCAATTATAACTGTACTCTACAGTAAAACAATTGACAAGACAACAAGACAATTTTTTAGAGTCTATTTGATAGATTATTATAGCCTTCCTTAGATGTTCTAGATTACACTGTATATTTTTTGCTGAAGTGGTATTTTATTATATATCTTATAGATAAGCTGAACTTTTATGATTCTTCATTAAATGCTTTTTTATATGGCAATAAAAAATATTTACGATGCTTAATACTTTTATAAAGGCAGTATTTCATTATTTTTTATAGTTTAGTTGAATTAAAATACAATAACATAAAAATAGCCTTTATTTCAACTACAACTTATACTTTACAGCTTATAATTGATGTTGTTAAGGATACTATTACGGAGTTTACTTATATATTACTCTATATTCTTTTTGGTAAAAAAAGTAGTTAAATAATTTATAGTAAAATTACTTATAATGTCATTGATAAAATATTTCTATCAATGACATTATAAGTAAAAAAAAATGATTTTAAATATTGCAACTAATGGAGGCGACTCTTTGGCGTAAGCCCCTCCTGAACTTTCTATTTATCACGTTCCCGTGCTCCACGAATTCATAAACGTCCTCCATTTTATCTTTTTAATGCTTACCAAGATGAAGAGAAGTAGGTGTTTTCTTACCTGGTATTATTCATTGTACAGACATCTGCTGCCCAATGCCTGTTGAATATCTGGCTGTTTTCCTCACATCTATTATTTTAGATTTTTTCGTTGCTGATATTGCTGACTTTATCCTGGATTCCGGATACCTGGTTGGCATGGTTGGTGGTTGATCTAGAGTCCCACTTATTCTATTCAATATAATCTTTGATTTTTTTTGTAAATATTCGACATGAGACTGAAAGGTCTATAGTTACTTACCCCCGACCATACCAAACGGGAGTAGACACCCGTTTTACTTATAAAATTTGCAAAGGCACAAATACGACAGACAGATCGTATTGCGTTTTTTTGTTGTACAACATTTCCATAATTTTTTTGCTTATTCTTGTTAACTAACTTAGTTTTTATTGCGTTCTATGTCTTGTTTAGCCCAGGCTAAATATGTACACAACATAAAAATATTCAATTCCCTCCAGTACCAAAGATGTGAGTATACTAATAAAAAATTTTAGTCTGAATCTTATACTATTTGTAGAATCTTATACTATCTGTATTCGTATCTTTTTACTACTTATTTTTAATTTATTTTGGTTTATTTCATAATAGATAAAATAAAGATACGAGTTTTATTTTAAATAATGTATGAGTTTACTAGAAGTACAAAGTACTACACTACTACAAAAGTTAAGAACGGCATCAATGATCACTATTTACTATATAAAGCTATTGTATCAAACTAATAACAAATTAAGAGTAGACGCCTAGTAGGTACCTAGTGATAAATTTGTAGGGCATTATAAGTAAACAAATTCAATTATAAATACAACATACAAAAAATTTGTCGTTAACATTAAAATATCTATGACTATTACATTAAATATTATAAGAGTGTGATAATGTTATTGGTGGAGCTGTCGTGGCGCAGCGGCAAAGCGTCTGACTCGCGACTAACTGAAGTTATTATTTTCATTTCCTCGCTCTGATAACAATACAAAGCACAGTTTTGAGATCTGCCACTCAACACACAATGTCAAAAAAAATCGGCGGAAAGTGGAAAGGAGGAGAATTTTAACACTAGGTTCTTTCGCCTACCCTGCTATGTCCAGGATAAAAGGTGAAGGTTTTTATTAGAGTATCACTAGTCTGAATGACGAACTCTGATTCAACTAATTTTCCACTCATTTAATACGGACATAACGTCGTTTTATTTATATCATATTATAAGATAAAATAATCTCTCTTGTTCTTTCGACTTAGATCTACTGCGTAATTTGTGTGTTGATTACACGGCCCAGCGAGTCGCTTAATAGCTGACCTTACGCTTGAACGTCTTTCAATTGAAATGAAATCTACTGACAAAATTTCGTAAAGCTGTTTTTGTAGGACGATTGTAGTTAAATACGTTTAACAAAACGTGGTTATTTCTGAATTGTAAATAAAATTAACAAGGATTTAAATTAATATTATTGTAAGTAAAGTTGGTTAATAAGAGAGGACCGTCGGGGCGCCGAGGAACAGCGTCAGCCTGTAAACGCGACGGTTTGTGGTTTCGATTCCCACTCGGGGAGAAACAAAAGCTAGTTTTATTTACTCATATCGGTAGTATGAGTAAATAAAACTGAAAGAATCGTATATTGCTAAAGGTTAAGCGGGTAAAAGTTCCGAATTAGTTTTGGGGATTTAACAAATCTAATATCCCTTTCATTTTCTACCAAAGATTTACCTAACGGAGGTTAATGTCAAAGAATTTGTTTTTTACGCCGTGAACATGCCTGTCCATTTGGCCAAGATTAGAGACGAGAATCTGTCGTTCGACATACTTTTCACCTGCTTTAATTCGTCCCTTTATCTTCACAAAGTCCCTCCATCTTCTTAATTTTACAACATTTCAACATTAAATAACCGAAATGTTAAATAAATATTGTTTTTGCCCAATAGAAAACATCTCATAAGCTGACCGTTATTCAGCTTTTCTTTTGTAACGCTAAACTCAAAGCACTTATGGGAAAAGTCATAAAATTTTACATGAAAATACTCTGCATTTGAATTATATATTTATTTAAATAACTGCTGACATTTATTTGATAACGAAGTCTCAAAATATATCGCGTTTGATATGAACTTGTTGTTGCTTGATAAATTATTATAATAACTCTATAATATATTATTGCTTACATATTTTTCTTACTTAAGCTACGTTTTTTAGGCTAGTAACAGTTGTGGATGTGTTCTTCACTAGAAATGAATTACCTTAACTTTATTTTATTAACTTTGACATTACATTTTCAATATTGCTGAAGTGTTCATTAAGATATTTATTTTTTATTATAATGAAAAAAGAAGTAAAGGTAAACGTAGGTACTTTCAAAAATTAGGATATTCATACAGATAAAAACATTTCTTCGAAAGTCTAAGTGAAAATTAATAATTCGCTAAGTTTCTTTGATTGGACCGGTCCAATAATGGCGCCACCTTAATGGTCCATTGATGGCAACTAGGCATATCAATAGAACGAAAGCAGATATTAAAAAATGTGCAAAATTAGGTAAAAAACTTCAGTCTCTGTAAGCGCAGATAAATTTGCTATTCTGGTCTAATACAATTATCAAACATGGAGAAATACAATTCTACTTACATCAGTTTGTTGATGGCTCAGTTTTTACATCACGGTCACCACTGATACATGTACACATATTACTACTTACCACGTGACGCGAGCGCGCTGCGGTTTGGTGGGTGGGCAACGGACTCGGTACTGCTGCCTAGCAACATATTGAACTTATTGTACGATCTATAATTTTTGAAATAATTAGGTGGTCCAATCAAAGAGCCGGTCCAATGATCGCAACCTTCCCCTATTCTGGACATTTTGTAAAAAACAATTTTACTTTAATATACATTATAATAACTTGCTATTACATAAAAAAGTGTGAGAACTTTTTATAATTTATATAGCAGTGTGAAATCAAGAAATGCCTGATGAAAAGATAACACTTCCTCACTTCCTCCAAATATGGTGTATATTTTTATTACAAAATATTTATATCGTCGTCTTTCAAACGGTTTTATTTTTTAAATTACGACAGAAGCGAGCGGGACGGGGTTAAGCAACGAAGCGCCCTATTTACTCAAAATAGGTAAGTAAGCGATGTTTCATACACATTGGAACCATAGCTTAATTTACATATTATTTATAATTAGAGATGTGTCGACTATGCCTTTGGCCGAGGAGCCGACTAGTTGGCCGACTTATTTTCAAGTCATTATAGAAACTGATTTTTAAAGGAAAAGTTGTTTTGTTTTTCGTTTTTTAAACGAATGTGTGTGTGTGACTTATTAAAAATAAGCAATCAAAATTTGCATTTAAGTACTTAACACATTATATTTGCGCTTTTGGCCGTCCGTCGCATACTAGGTGCCTACTACAGTAGTGGCCGAAGACGGCTATACCGACTAGTCTGTACATCTTTATTTATAATATACAGATCTTATTTACTTTATTATATAATTATAGAATTATATTTAATAATTCTTGTATTACTTAAAAAACATTACAGAACAAAATCGTAAAATAATAATAAAAAACGTGGACTAGCTCACGTCATCATATCAAGAGGCTTCATCAAAATTATTTCAATGGGCTGAGCAATTTGTGTAATTACACCCGTCTCTAGTACCCTGCCTGTCACGAAGTTATCAGCGGTGTAATGGAATCTCTGCGATTCGTAGCTAATTGACTTTCAGTGAAGAAGAATGGACGACTTTTTAAAATTATTTTTACTATATCTGCAATGTATATATATATATATATATATATATATATATATATATATATATATATATATAATATATATATATATATAGATATATATATATATATATATATATATATATATATATATATATATATATATATATATATATATATATATATATATATATATATATATAATTATTTTTATTTTTTTTATTTTTATACTTGTACCTGTACCTTACAGGTTATTAATTTATATTAAATTTACTTTTTTCTCATAAATATATATAAACTATATACTAATTTGAAGATGAAGATTTTGTTATTATGTTTTCATTTCCATAACATTAAAATAAAACGTATAATAAAACGTTATATTTGCTAAATTAGGATATGATTTTTATTTAATTCAATTTCATAAATAAATTAAGTTACCTATTGGAAAATAATTAAAATACACACACATAGATACACTCAATGATATTTATTTATTAATAAACTGCAAAAGCAACATATATACAACATACAAAACATACTATGGCTTGTAGTAATGGAGTAACAATAAAAAGAAATGCAAAAACGAGAGAACTTGAGAGACTCGTTGCCGAGAGACAACGCTCTGTACGCTGCCGTAACGGTTTAAGTTACGCAAAAACGTATTTATGTATAACGGAATTGTTTTATTACGCAATTATTTAAAATCACTAAAATGTACGCGCTCACCTCTATTTAACCTATATGGATCGAATGGTCTGAAATAAAGATATTATTATTATTATATATCTATCACCTAAGAATAACTGTCGCACTTATTTGATATTTTACGAAACAAAAATGTTGCGTACCAATAGAAAGGGTTTTCTGGATATCCTTTCTTTAATGGCAATATGTAATTAAAGATTTTAATACTTCAGAATACAAGCTTCACATTAAATAGCCATAAAATAAAAGAAGCTCAAAATAAACGATATAAACTTCATTTTTAGAACCTCATATACTTTTTTTACCACCGGTTTACTAAAATGAATGCCTCAGACCTGGGAAGAACCGGTGCGAGAAACTCAGCTTGTATTTTCTATTATTTTTTTAATTGGTAATTTACATTTTTTGGTTATTCATTAGTGACAATGATAGGTACTTTTGAACCAGACTGGAGCAAGCATTTCATTCCCAAAGTGTGTTCGAAATAAATCATCAATTAGGTTATAACCTTTAACATACAATCATCTTTTTACAATTATTTTCAGTTATGATAGAGAAAGTCTCTGACATTTTCTGGGGTCCCATTGTTAAAGCGTACACACGAAAGAAATGTGGATTCGATGTAATCGAGTTACAGGTGCTGTTAAGTAAAAATGTATTGAGATGCAACCGCAATATATTAATTTCTTTAAATTTTTGCCTTAAGGAATCTTTATGGTCTAGGTTATAGATTGCACGTATAGCACGCTTCTGCAAGACAGAATGATAATGATACAAACTAAGATGAGTCTATAGCGATTTTGTCAAACGCTTAGGCAGCAGGTTTTTTGAGTAAGTAGAAAGATTTGTCTAGATATAACACTGTACGCATATATAATAAGTTTGTAAACAATAATCAGTTTAATAACAAAATAATAAATTCAACATCTCCTTAAAAACCGTGCTGATCGAGGCAAAGCGTCTGTCTACCTTTAAACGCACCGGTTTGTAGGTTTGATTCCCACTTAAGTAGAATTAATTATTTTCATTTTCTTCACTCAACTAGACTCTAATAAACTCACTGCAACAAGACAAAGCACTGCGTTGAGTTCCGACACTCGAGAACGGAGTGTCTTAACGCTAGGTTCTTCTGCCTACGTTTCCCTCTGCCTACCCCTGCTATGTGCGGAATAGAGCGTGAAGATAAAAAGATTAAAAATAATACCTGATATGTCATTCAATACCTATAATGAATATATGAAATAAGAACAATACATATTATTTTCCATTTACCGCTTAATACAAAGTGTATTCTCACTTAATAAACGGCTTGGTTAGGTCCTTGTGAAATCGTCCTCAGTGTTTTTTACTGTACAACGAAATATACTTAAATTGTCTTAATTTTTTTTAAATTAAGTAATATGTACCTATACTTTATATTGGCGTTTAATTTGAAGTATTTTGAGTGTATTTATTTATTAAAAATCATGTGACTTCTGTCAATTATATTCATTTGGTGATTTACGTTAGTGGAAATTAAATAATCACTTAACATTACTCTGTATTTACGTAACGAGTCATAAGCTATTTAACATGTAGTATATATGTAAATGCGTATTATGTACATTCAACAGTTATTGTACTACTTACTCAAAAATAACAATTTGCTATGTAAATAGCATGTGATATATGAACGTAAAATCCATAATTACTATGGTAAATTTAATACTGTCATTCACGTATAATTGTTAATTGTTTCTTTTCTCACACATTTTATGTAAACACAAATGAGGTAATTGGGACTTAAATATAGTTATTAATAATAAACTTCCTTATAAACAATATAGTAAATAAAAATATTAAAATTATAAAAATTCTGGAGATTATTTTTATTATTTATCTCTTTGAAATTTTAGTAATGGTAAATACTAATAAGTCGCGCTAGATCCATTTCCCACGGAACTGTAAATTCTACTAGCATTAAGTGTTTTAGACTTGGAGAGTAAAGGATGATAATGAAAAACCAATATCCTCAAGGATTTCATGCTGTTTCTCGTACGCTTTCCATTATAAGAGTCCAATCAGGAGCTGGATGTAAAATTGAAAAGGCTTGAATAAGACCTTCTTTCATAAACACTTTGTAGTTACTTGGTAGTTATGTTTGATTTAGTATGATTTCTAGTAGGTAGCGAGTATTGACAACTATCTGCGAGTAGACTTCACTCCACCAGCATATGTAAGCTGTACCCATCTTACTAAATTACTTTGATGTAAAAGAGTCATTTGGAACACATTTAGATTAAATTTTTATAGTGCTGGAGACCAATAGTGAATTAGAGTGCACCATTTTAAAGTTAAAGGGATACGGAACTCTCCTATACCTTTTTAGCCATTCGTTTCACATTCCTAAGCCCATTGCGTGTATCTTATACTTATCATTATTTACACTATATATTAATTTCCTTTCTAAATGTAAATGTAAAATAAAACCGCTTAAGCAGAAAATATCTGTCCAGTGCGAATTGGACTCTTAAACTTAAGGGTTGTGTATCAATTTCATGATTGTAGGTGTTGACCTAGATCTCCTTCCCCTTGGGGGAAAAGGTCTTATAAAAGTTGACAAACTTAAATTTGCGGGCGTAGAACGTATAGGTACATTAATTTTGTGTGAAATAAACTGTTAATATAAATTAATAGTAATGGTTTTTTCTGTGATATACAATTTTCGGACTATACTTTTATTTATAATATTTAAATAATAAAAGTATTCACGTCCTGCCAAATTTCATAATTTTAGGGCAATAGAAGTATCATAACTTCCTGATATACCGAATACAAATACATGTGTATAGAAATGGTAATGACAGTCGGAGAGCAAAATGATCTTATATGAGTTTTATTATTCTCTCTAGGAACGGAACCCTGCAAAAGGTTAACACAACTTTGAAACAATGATTAATGTCTAGAATTGTTTATATTATCATCATGTCGTGTTATTTAAGTTGATTGCGTCTATTATGAACACGCACGATTAATTAGTCCACTGTTTAATGACACAAGCACTAATGTCAATCATATTTTATAAGTTTCATGTCTAACTCTGCCTATATTATATCTGTATTCGTCTGCATAGACATAAAGTGGGTCAAAAAAGTTAAAAGATAAATCTCAATATATAATGTATTTGATTGACAATTCAAAAATTAAAATTTTTTACACATATGTATACTTTATTTATTATTTTATGATAATAGCATAAATTAATTTAGTTTAAAACCTAATTAGTTCATAAAATTCAACTAAAAGAAAAAAAAAATAGCAGCTTCACTTTCTTCCATAGCAGGATAAGCAAAGGAAACCTGGTATTAAGTATGACAATCTTTTTCCCACTATCCGCCTAATTTTTGAGGCACAGCATACTGAGTAGCGCTCAACACACTGTCGAACTTTATCTACCGGACCGGGGAAATTGAAATAATTTAAATTCCTAGTTATTCCCGTTGATTCCAAACCACCGCGTTTACAGTCAGACGCTGTCCCACTGCGTCACGACAGCCTCTTACGCAATTGAAAGGGATTTCGGAATTGTTTGCTTTATACAAATTAAAACTTTTCGTCTATTGTAAAATAAGCGTTAAAGTTACAAACTAGTCTGAACTTAATAAGTGCCTATAGGACCCATATGGAAACAACACAAATAACACGTGAGTGAAACTAAGTTGTCCATATTTGTAGTACTGCTGTAAGGCATCATGTTTTTTAATTACGCAATTAGTGCAAGCGCCAATACTGGGAAAAGTCACATTACATGTTGAAAATAAAATTAAATAAAATATGTTAAGCCATATTTTTGGGCTGTGTTTTTATTTTGTAAATAAGTTCTACATTTCATCCATTAGGTTTAAGCATTTTACTTCATTTATGCTTGATCTGTATTGAATTAGGTATCTTTAGGTATCTCTATATATAATTATATTGCGCGACTGACATGAAAGGTCATTCGCTAGCACAATATATATATATATATATATATATATATATATATATATATATATATATATATATATATATATATATATACACTACTATCTTTGGCACTAAAAGGAAACTTAGCTATCTATTGTGTTTTGTCTTTTACCAACTTAGGTAAATTACCTCCGTTCTATCTATTGGCCCTTTGCTTTTATTGTAATTCCTTTACGGCTATCACCTTTAGATTTACGTTTCGTAAACTCCTTAATAGGATTGATCCATATTGAAGCTTTCAAAGCAAACGGGTAATTAAAACTAAAAACATTAAGATTTTATATTTAGAGTACAAGTCTAATATATATTTATAACCTATTAAATGGATTAACTGACTGTAAACGTGACGGTGCTGGGTTCGATTCCCACTCGAGGATAATAAATTAATTTTCCGGTAACAAGATGAAGCGCATGAAACGTACGCCGCTTAACACGCATTGTCTGAAATAGCGGAGAGCGCGGAAAGAAGTGTCTAGGTTCCCTATTATTGGCCAGAGCCCATAGAGCCAGCTGGACTGACTAACATAGACAAGGTTCCCCGACTTTCTCTCCTGAAACCCACATTCGGTTCCTGCCAGGGTGCATTGGCCGTTCGGTGATCATCATAAGATCTATTGTCGGCATGACATGAACTATGATGCGCGCAAAGCTGGGATTATCGCCTGATGCGTCCTTAATAGTACGCTATGCTGGCTCTGGTCAATGCATCCCACTTTCGCCTAACTACGAGTATGTTGGGAAGACGAGACAAATGTCACCCTAGTGATACATCACTCCGTTCTGTACATTTTTGCTTATTTAAGTTCCTGAGTAGATCATCATTTAGTGTCGCTTTTCGTTTAACTAGGCTTGGTATTAGGACTATCCTCTTCCGCTGAATGGAGTTCAAACCTAAAGTCACTGTGTACAGTCTCGTAACAGTGACAAGAGTATTTATAAATATTTTAAAATAAATTTTCCCCTGCTATTGGCACTGTCTATAAGTACATATTTCGTAGTCTCATCAATATTCTTTTCATCTCTTAGTATCTTCCGCATGTCGCTGACCAGAAAAACAAAACAGAGTCAAATAAACTCGTTTCCTTCCGTGAAATATTGAAATTATAGACGGAAGCGTGTTAAAATAAATATGTACAATAGGACTTTGTTTAATAAAATAAAATAATATCATACAAAATGTTCTTACCCTTATAACAAACACGACATGTGTCTAATATATGCAGATTTTGCCTTGCTCAACTCAAGATGTATTCTCTTGGAGATAATTTTGCTATATAAATATATATAAGAATATATTATGATACTGTTATTAACTATTCGGAGACGACCCGTTATTATCTTTTAGTACTTCCAATTTTCGATACAGGTGTAACGAAATTTCTCAACGTTGTTACGTTGTCTTGAATATTCAGGCTGCGTGCCTGTTGTTTGAACAAAGGCAGACTAGATATGATTCTGTGCACGACTCAAACATTTTAAATCTTTGGTATCTTTTACGTTACTCGAATATTGTTTGATTGCTTATCTATTTAAGTATAAAATTTTCATGTTTCTCTGTGCTGAATAGGTTTATTAATTTATAGGTTGAAGAAGGAGCGTGAGGTATAACAGCGAAATTTTTCAATAGTTTGCTAAAAGGAGTCGGTAGAAAATAAAATTTGAAGTCGTATACATTTTTTAATGTAAAGGGATTTCAACCGGTGCTTTTGGGAAACCGTTCAAGCGTTTTGAATACTAAGAAGAAACAAGTTCTTTTAAGAAAAAGTGAAAATGTTTACCTATACGTTTTCAAAAAATATAGTTAGCTAAACTAACTGATCTGAACAGCAAACATCTCATTACACTGCATTATTTTTGTAAGTTATTATGATTTTTTACCAAAATAATGTTTCATTGTAAAACATATTTAAAGGCCACAACCACATGGCTGTTAAATTTTTAGTAACGTGGTCGTAAAATATAAGATACTAAGCACATTATTTATATTATTATTTTCAACTTGTCTAATTCGTATCATTTTATGATAAAACTTATTAGAATCTCATCATCATCATCAGTTTATACTCATGTTTAGATAAAAATAAAAAATATAGTTTTACATTTAAAATACTTAATTAGTTATTACACTGAATGTGTTATTATATCAGAAAAGTACTGAAAAACTGTACTGAAAAAAATATGTGCATAAATGTAGATATAATGCTACATAGAACTTACTGTGAAAATAACAAAGTATTAGTAGGTGTGTAAAAGTAGGTGTACTAAGATTACCTATGTTAGATTAGATTATAACTTAATACCAAATATGGGCTCATGTTGGCCGCATGTTATCGTACAAATCAAAACTTTTCTAGACAATTTTTCCTCAAAAGAATAATTTTTGTAAACCTTTTTCAAGTATTGTTACACTTATAAAGTTAGTCTTACGTCAAATTGAGGAGCGCCAGCTCACATAAGAAGTTTTCAGTAAGTTTAAAAAACCTACAATAATGAAAATTTTGTATTTAATTATGTTAAGGTTCATTTTTATTCCATAAATCAAAAAATAATTACGTGGCGTTGAGTTCCGTCACTTACTTTGAGTAGAAAGTGGAGAGCGGAGTCTTTTAATACTAAGTTTCTTTCGTAATTTTATTTTAGATCAAATATTTGGCATGTTGATATTACAAGAATTTATCGTACTGTACTAATTAATATTATTTATAATGAGTTCAATCATAAAGCTTTGTGGTAGCTTATTAAATTATGAAATATTTAAATTTATAGAAACATAACATCACTATTAGGAAATCAATGTTTTTTTATTGGAATCTTCATAACATATTAAAGTAATCACGTGACAGAATAAGTGTTAACATAAGCTTAAAACAATAACAGTAGCTGTAAAAGTATTATTCTTTCTGTCAGGCAACAACTATTAAAGTCACGATAGCCGAATCGATTGAATAATAAATTTAAGATCCGTATGCGCGGATTTTGACACTAAATTACTACTTGGGTCTGTATCCGCAGATATAGTTTGGTAACGATCCATCACATCACTAGTTATAATAATTTCGTGTTACTTACATTTAATATAAATAATTCAACGACGCTTGTGAGGCGGGCGTTAATAACTGCGACACAGTTTAACACTATTGTAGTTAGTTATCGTTCTATATCTACTGTTTATGTTGAAATCTAAAATTCTGAAATATATAATTATTATTATTAAAAGAGAAGTAGCCATAAAATTATTATGCAAATATTTGTAATATGTTAAATGCAATATTTTGTAATATATGTAAATTTTTTTAAATGTAAAGAAACTGCTACATTCATAATCTTTTAAAATTGTGTACCGGTATAGTTCAACAATTTTAGGATTACATCCATAGCTTATATACTTTTTACGTGGCATTTTTATTACCTGAATTCGTTAAAGATTAAATAAGTTGATTTTTTTATTTCATTATTATTCTTCACGAATACTTTTCAGTTTTCTTGTTCTTAACCCAGCGGCCGTTAGTTAAGTGATAACAAATTTAAGTACAAGCTAAAATCGAGACTTTTCATGATAATGACTGGCCAAACAGAGTTTGTATCTATAAGCAACAAGGGCGCCATATTGAATAATAATTATATTTTCTAGCATAGAGATATAAATTAACGATGAATAAATCCAAGCTACTTTTATCTCTAATAAAAACTTATACGACGATATCTCAACGAGGACATCTTTATTCTTACTACTGAAAATATGAATGAAAGAATGAAATTTTTTCGTACATGTCATGTGATAACTATCAGTAGAATGATTTTTAATGTACCTACCTCAAGTTGTTATGGTATACTAAATAAAAAGAAATCCATACTTTGAAATATTATATGTATTTATTACAAAAGCAATAATTTTTTACGAGTTTCTGGCTAGTTATTTCACATTTATTGTTTTCGCAAAAGTTTATGACGACGAGTTTCTGAACTAATTATAGAAACCGGTCAGGTATAGGTACTGACGTTATAGCTATAATTTGGGGAATTCGGTTGTAAGAAGTAAAAACAACTGACATTTTACCTTTTATGCATTTCACGGTGGGAATACTCGTACCAATATGGCTATTAAATAACTTGTTAATTTTCATTTGCATTGCGTTTCAAGTAAATTGAATGTATAAAATTGAATAATAATAATCAAATTAGTCCGATTCAACTTTAGCAAGAAATAATTCCTTTTTATTTATAGCACTTTGTATCCGTTATTTAGCATGTTAGGCAGAAGAAACCCAATTAATTTCAACTGTCAAGACACTTCGTTGTCCAATTTTCAAAACATTGCCTGTTGAGTAGCGGAACTTTATCTAGTCGCTAGACCGAAGACATGTGAATTATTAATTCCTACGTGTGGGAATCGAACTCACAACTGTGGCGTTAACAATCAATATGCTTACTAAAATTAGACTGCTGGAATAAATAATAATAATTAAAGATAATAATTAAATAAATATTCAAAAAATTATTATAGTACCTAACTATTTATCATTTCCTATTGGCGTAACGCTTGAATAATTCAATGTTTATTTCGGAGAACAGAAATCAAATCTGTGACCCAATGGATTTTTGGAAATTGATCTCTCTCTAATAAATATGCGTGAATAATATTGGGATTTAATGCTAATTTATAAATAACTAAAATTACTCACAAAATTTTGTTGAGTATAAATTTGATATTTATTTAATATAAAGAAACAAGTGTGTATTTAGTGTTCTTATATAACAAATTATATTTAAAATAAAGAAGGAAATGATAACGCTAAATATATATATATATATATATATATATATATATATATATATATATATATATATATATATATATATATATATATATATATATATATATATATATATATATATATATATATATATATATATATATATATATGTATATATATGTATATGTATATGTATATGTATATGTATATGTATATATATATATATATATATATATATATGTATATATATATATATATATATATATATATATATATATATATATATATTATATATATATATATATATATATATATATATATATATATATATACAAGGTAAAAGAACATTATTCAGTTTTTTTTTCGTGTATTTGAACCTAACATATCTATGATGGTCTCAACGAGAACATTTGTTAAAATATATATGCATAAGTATCTTGTTTGACCTCTAATTATTGTGCCAAGTGCCAAATAAATGGCTAAAATGTCTTTAATGAACATTTATATACAAAACTCTATGATTTCTATGTTGGATACTATTTTATGTATGCTCGGTAATTCAGTCCTGACTAAAATAATTAATGCCAAACGTTCTCGTGTTTTGCTTTCTATTCAAACTGAAAGCATACCATGAGTAAATACTGTAGTTCAACAGGAAATGCTTTTAATACGTTAACATTATCTCCTATTTAGCTATTTTTAAATTTGGCATGCATACAGTTGGCTTAGTAGTGTTCTTAAAATGTATCTGTCATTGGAAGTATAATTATTGCTATAAAAAGCAAGATCCGCCTAGAATAATAATTTAAATTCCCACACACTACTACTAAAAAATAGTAATTTATCTACAATCCTTTACTTGTTTTTTGACTGATTTGACTCTTAAAAAACCGACCAAATGCGAGTTTGACTCTTAAATCGAATGTTTCGATTGAAGGTATCAATTTTATGATTGGAGGTACAAGGTGGTGGTATGTGGAGCAAGCATGACAAACTATAAAAATTGACAAACTAAAATTTCTTGGTGTATACCATTAATAAATATAAGCTAGTTATATAACTATATATTATATAACGCAATTCGTGTTTATTTAAATTTATTATTCTATAATTTTTGATTTACAATTCATGATTTTAAGTCAAGAGAAAGTACCTTATAGATTTTGATTACGTTGCGAGCGTTAAAATATGCGGTATTACCTGAGCATAAATGGCCGTATCTTTTAATGGTGTGCATTTAGAACATAGTCCGTATTCTAAAAAGATTTAAAAGTATGCTTCTATCGCTTGTATGTGATAGATTGTTTTATCAAAATAACTATGTTTTTCAAGTGCGTATAGTTATTTACACGATACTGAAACACAAATGATTATATGATTTTCATCTGTATATCTTTCTGACTGTCCGGTTGAATCTTCTTAACTGAACTGAACTTGTTTAATGGAACTTGCACTGGAAGATCTCTATCTTAGGCTGTAGATAAACATAGAGGCTACTTTTTAACCCGGAATTCCCGCGGGATCGGTTTTTACGCGGAAAATACTGCGTTTTTCCCACCCAGATTAAATATTGCATATAAAATGATGCATATAAAATATATGTATATAAATGAAAACATTTATATACATATATTTTTAATAGACAGAGTGACTTAGATGTACGATCTATAAGCATAAATGCATATTATATTAGAGTAAAGCCAGGAATACCGTTGATTTTTGCTGATTTTTGATGCAATAAATTTCAAAACGAAAGCCATGCAGCCTTCTAGATAAATATTCGTATATTTTTATATAAATAATAAAAATATGTTGTATGAACAAAAAAAAACTGTATTGTTCTAATATCGTTTACCGTATTGTGAGTTCTCAATGTTGATATTGTATGTATGTATAATAATTAACATTTCATAGCTGGTACAAACAAACTGCGTCTTCGGATTCTGCCATACCACTCTCTTTTGTAAGATTGCGACTACTAGTGGCAAAGCAAAGTAGCAAAGAACTATAGGTATATTTTTTGTCAATTTCAATTCAATTTTGTTTTTTACTATACAATATACCTACGATATATAACCTACCTACGAGTTTAATTGTTAACATATTCCAAGTAATGAACGAAACGTCATTTAGGACAAAGGCCTGCTTTGTACCTAGTTCCTTGTCTCCATTATTTTTTGCGTATCACAAAATAACTACCGTTTTTTACACACTTCACTAGAATTGTTCATGTGATGTTTACTTCAATTTATTTATTTGAGTGGACGTAAATTACTTTAATATTTTCTAACAACATATTTGTATATGCTCTTATAATATAAGATTTACTCATAGATGACTGCGTTGTTTATAATATAAGATTTACTCATAGATGACTGCGTTGTCGTTTAGACTGTTATTTGATTCTGTTTAACAAATATTTATATTTCAAATTGATTATAAACCTGCTTATCTCGTTCTTAATGACATCAATAATACCTATATACCTATCTATGTGTACTTTGTTAAAGTTGTGCCTCATTTAATTTTATTATTGTTAAAAACGTTAGTTATTGTTAATGAAGTTTTAAACCTCTGATTAAATAGACATTTTTGCTTAATTTATTTCACACATGCAACCAATGTTATAGTATAATCTATAAAGGAAACAATAATTACTACACAATACGATTACTTATTTTATGTTAAGCGCCATCTATTGGTGGTTACATTTGTAAGTCAAAGCAATGATTTACAAGGTTTCCATAATGCGGCCTGCTGAACATTCCTCCAACCTAGACTTATTAGTCTCGTATTGTTCCGACAGATGTCGCACTTCTACTAGTTTATTGAACAATTATGTATCATATAAGACATAAGTAAAAAAGGAATATCACATGATCATTTGATATTGGTTTTTTTAAATATAATTTAAGATTATATTTCAATATAGTGCATTCCTAGTAGGGTATACCTGGCAATATTTTTGTTAAATTATTTATAAATGCAATTAATAAATTTGTTTTTTACTATTTAGGCTATCCTAAAGTTAAAGAGTTGTTGAAATCTTCGACATAACTAATATGGCTTACTGATCACTGATTACTGGTTTTAGAATAATGCGTCAAATTTGTAATTGTGTTTATTCCCAACTGTATTCTTTTTGACACGTATAAATATTAATTTTGATAATTATTTTACGTATGATTAGAATTTTTATAATATTTTTGACTGACAGTTACTGAATGAAAGAACAGGCAACAGACGAAATTACGTAGCGTAAAAATCTAAAATTCGGTCTGCAGTGTCAACTGGAACGGGAAAAAAGAGGTATTGCATGCGCATAGGTATATTCGGAACTACTCGACAGATTTAAAGAACAAAACACAACACCTGGTGTGGAACCATGCCTATTATTAATTAGCATTTAAGAATCAAAAGTCGCAAATAAAACTACGGCCAAAAACTAGTATTATATTTACGGATTAACAATTTTTAAGTGTAATACATAAAAAGTATTGTAATAACATACAATTTTTTTTTCTATTTCAGAAGGTGTAGTGACGGCCTCAAGCTGGCCTCGTCGGGCTCGGGTAGCCCGGCGCCGCCGCCGGTGCAGTGGCGAGTGCGGAGGAAACCTGGTAAATGTCCATATACCTAGTATATATAATATATATGCCTAATATATGCCTAATATAGGTATTATACCCATTATCAGTCTTATATTATATATTTTGTATTTATAATAAAGTACTCTTGTAAGAGTGTATTTAGATGTTTGTTACTTACTTCGCAACGACATTGAATTGAATAAAACAAAAAAAACATATTTTTTACGTACATATATGAATTATATCTGGCCAAAAAAAGAATGCTGATCGTTGGCTGAATAAAAAGATGCCTAATTAGTGTACATTTAATTTTTATGTCGTAGCAAAGTCTTATAAAAAATATACCTTTCTTATATTATATATATATATAATTATATATATATATATATATATATATATATATATATATATATATATATATATATATATATATATATATAATTATACGCATAGCTAAACAACATAGAATCTTAGGCAACGGCTATGTTTTAACTGGAAGTTCAGCTCGAATGTTCTAAGTCATTAATTATTTTTTCCATTTGTAGACATTATGTGTTGGATGGTCGTCTTTACTATTAGAAATCCAAAGATGACATTCAGGCAAGCACTCATCAAAGGCACGATAACGGAGTCGAAACTTTTAGCTAAAACTGAATTAATTTAAAATTGTTTACGTATGTTTACATTTACTTAATATTACTTAATACCTAATTAAATAATTAATAGCTTAATTGAACATCACACACACAGAATCATGATTGATTGACATGATTGACATTGACATGATTCTTAATAAATATTTTTTTATTTACTTTGTGGTTTTTCGTCAGAATACCGTTTTTTTACCTCCACGCCTTAGCCCGAACTTGTGTTAAGACCTCTGTTCCCTGCTTTCCGCGTTTCGAAATATGGGTGTACTTCCGAAAAGCGCTTACCGCCGTTCGACCTAAAATTTCGTAGAGAGTCTAAAAAAATAGTCTAAATCGGTTAGGAATGCGTGATCATGCATACTTAACGAAAAGAGTTTCTCCTTCGTTTTTCTTATTCAAAATGGCGTCTGCGCCAATTTTCGTCAAAATACGTTAGTTTACCAAATTTCAGATTGATCGGCGATATGCGCTTTTCGGAAGTTAATCCCGAAATATTATGTGTAGTGGAACCCAACGCCGCGTGTTTTACTAGATATCGGGTTTTAGTAAACGATATATTCTTTTATAATTTATTTAACAGTAACGTCGGGGCCGTCGTTTCGCAGCACAATGGATTTGATTCCTTCTTGGGTAGAATTAGTTACATTTTCTTTGCTCTGGTAACAAGACGAAGGAAAAAATACTTAAGTTTACAATACATGCATATATTACGGTAAACCCGAGAAGATGAACACCGTGGGAGAATATTTTATCTGGGCCGTAGATAAGCACACACGTTAATCAAAGTTTTTCACAAGTAAAAGCTGAACCGCGTGAATTCCAGTATAAAAAGACAATCTGTCAAAACCATTTTTATCTGTTAAGAAATTTTTAATTATTAATCTACTGTTATTGTTGCGTTATTTTTGGAGTCGGTACCTATCTAGGTATTTTTTTTTCAATTAAATTGATTACCTTGTATTCGGTGCATTTAGTAAATATATACAACTATTAATAATTTCGTTAATTGTTATCTTAAATTATTATCTTTACCTTTTAACAGGAACAAACCAAAACATCCCTTTGTATTCCTTTTTAAGCCATCCGTGTTAAATTGGCGAAGTAATCACATACCGTAACATACATACAAAAAAAAAACAAATTGAATTGACCTTCTTTTTGAAATCTGGTAAAATAATTATAAATTTACAAGTATAGAGTTTAAGTTTATTAAAATGTTTACGTTTTGTAGTTCAAAGAAGAGTTTCCATAATTTATTAGATCTTGCCGAGCACTTAAGAAGTTGTTCACTTTATTGATATAACACATACTTTTATAAAATTTATTTATATTCTTAATTTAAAGGACATCACGATGGTTTACGTTAACTAACTTATGAGCATTTAATGATATTAGTACTTCAGGGATGTAACAAAAAATAGTCATTTGCTATCTTTAAATAATAAAATAACAAAAAATTACATAACAATTTCTTTTTATTTTCATAAATAATTTATGAATTTTACAGAATGGAATCCAATTTGATGAAATTCATAATCTTTTTATTATGCAAAATAGTCAGAATAAAATGTTTTACGGCACCCCATTTCAGGTAGATCTGTTGAAACCCTTGCTTGAAAGTTATAAATAGCTTATACTATATTGTGGAACTTGTATCTAGTTATCTGATACTGGATAAATATTACGCCAATTGGATGTTAGCCGTGATGTGCATGTCTATTAAACAAAAATCTTTCATCCTTTTATATTTTGATGATTGGTTTTGATGAAATCTAACACAGATTTCTATTAATTCGAATTTTGTCTTCTGTTTTATTGGAGTCGATTTATAAGGAGTTGCTTAGACTTTGAGTAAAATATATTTATTTTATGTACATATATATGAAATAAATTTAGGCGTATTTAAGGAAAAAAAATAACATAAGGAGCTAAAATACTGTTACATCAAACCACATTAGATAAGCAAAACTATAAAAAAAACATCGGTAAATGAAAATCAAGTGGCAAGGATCATAAAGTGCTAACGTATATTGAAGGCTTACGAAGTTGTGAGCATCTACTAGTTTATTTTATGATAACGAATAAATTAAACAAAATATCTTCTAATATTTTTTTACAAAGGAGAACAATAGCATAATTTTCAAGAAATCTATAAAAGTCACTGTAATAATGATAAACGACATGTTTATGACTTATTTAAGAACTGGATCTACGGTATAGCGAGTGCGTGACTTCTCATAATATATATGAATATTTCATATGCATGATTCGGATAAACTGTGTGAGTTATTGTTAGACTTTGTGCCTAAATCATAATCTTAAAAAGTAAACATGTATAGTTTTTATGTAAATTATTTGTACGGCCTTTTTAATATACATTTTATAACTGTGTTATGTATGTATAATTGTGTCATTTTATAACGGTGTGTATGTGTGCTGAGATGTGCCAAGCTTGTCCCTTTTGAAGTTTAATTCGATAAGGACGTATGACTTTATGGCTTCACAGCGCTTGGACGGTATCCAAGAGAAGCAAGTTCGAGACCCGCTACGGTCAAATCTTTTTAACTGTTTGCTAAGAAAGACGTTAAAAAATCAATAGATATATGTTTCAATTAATAATAAATATTAAAATAATATTAGTAAGTTGACATAATTATTACTGACTTGTAAATAATTATGTCTGTTTCATTTTATTTTCCATAAAATTAAACTACATAAACATATTATGATATCTATTTCCCTGCTAAATAATGACTCATTTACGATTTCCTCAAACGATAATGTAAATAAATAATCCACACATACACCGCTGCAATGAATGGTTTCTCCGACCAACATTTCATGATTCATAAAACCCTTTATACTGCACACAATCAAGTTGTTGTTGATTACAAGTTGCCTTTAATCTTTAAATGCGTTTCCTAGACTGGGATTATGGGTTTAGTTATAGTCGTTTCTTGATTTTATTATGTTCTTCCAAATATATAAACGAAAATAGTTCTACACTATTAGGAGAATAACAGTTTCAGAAATATTTACTCGATTTGTACATATTCGCTATTCCTTTACGTATAAAGCCTTAAAGTAAGAAGAACTTTAAAATTAAAATCAGTAAATACAAAAATAACGGAATCAAGTTAACGTAAATACCTTGACGTCGAGTACGACGTCATGTGGTGCGCTGTCAAAATTGTTGCGCTGTCATTCAGACTATACACGATAACACTCCGCTAGAGGCAAGATAATTAAGTTACATTACTCTTAGTATACGTATATTCTTCATATGAAATTAAATTATCGAAATGTGCCTAAACATTTTTTTTTCAAACATCTATATACGTATTATAAATATTGACTATTTTCCAGTCCATTTATTCGAAATAGCTGAATAAATTAAGTTACAATTGACAGATATATCTAAGCCAATAACAATGCTTATATCATGTATATTTACAATATTAATGTAGAAATATGACTTGTAGAACAAATGATCCCTACTAAACTACTCCTAGTACATCATCATCATCATACAATCGTTACAACTTTGTTTTTTTAATGCGTGTTTTTATCCTAAATGACATTATTTCTTAGTAGGACAAGAAATAATGTCATTTAAACAGTTTAAATACACAAAAAGCTTTGACCTTAAGATAGTGTGGTGAAAGCTCGAATAGAGACCTTGAGTTCATTATAACTACAATTACTTTAGCGTCATCCTCTAAATGGATTTGCACATAACAGATACCATCTATTAATGATATTTGATCACCATTCCTCGGTATACTTTAACATTAATTACTATCACGCGATAAAATTTCCCTTTACGTCATAGGTAATTTTGTAAGCCGTAATTTTCCAAACTTTGGCCTTCAAAACTAAGTTGATAAGACTTTGCTTTTGCTTATGATAAGCGTGAGTTTAATAGAATAAAGGTTTAAGAAGAAGCTTCGGACTTTGTATATTGTTTACTAATTTCCTTGACATCCCTTTTAATGATTTTAGCAAAGTTTCATAATTACTTTAAATCGCTGATTAGATTTCAACATACTTAATATTGGCGATTTTGTAGCAGTCGTTTATGGATCTGACTGAACGAAAAGGAAATGAGTGTTGATTTGAATTATAATATTCGGAAAATAGTTTTTCTGGGGACATACATATATTTGTAATATATGTATATCTCAGTTTATTGAAACAAAGAGCAATGTACTATTCCTATTCGGTATTGAAATCTATATGCTTCCCTTATATCTGCAAGAAGTGAATATTATTTTTGAATGTTAAGAATTATGTGTGTAATAATACAAGTACGTTTGTTTTTAAATAAATTGAAAAAAAAAATAGAATTATGTGTATATGTTGCTAATACATAAGTATGACTATAATACAATACATAACATTTTGAACAAAATTTTTACTTGATACTAAAATAGATTTTTTTTTTCATTACATATCATTCCTAACACATCTGGTTTATTAATTTACAAGGTTTAATAACCTAACCATAACCTAGTCATAACGCCTCTTAGGTATATGTACTTATCTGCAATTTTGCAACGATCTTCATGTCAAGATAAATTTGCGTGAGATACTAACAACTCTGACATTTTAATTTAAAAAGCGACATCCACTTTAATTGTTCTTCTACTGAATTATAGACATAGTAAATTTTCCTAAGGACGTCTTGGTAAGAGATATTAAAACTTTTTAACTAAATATGTGAATATATGCTTAGAAAACAATCTTATTTTATGTTTATTTTTTACACGAAAGCCAACGAATATATTATTAGATTATAATGATGGTATAATACAAGAAGCTTGAAAATATTTATCTATAGATAACATATAGAAATTAGTATTGATTGATCTAAAGTTGTACGAAACTGCACTTAGGCTTAGTAGTTACAAATATAGTAATATATTAATAAACTTTGTATTAAAATCACATAAACCATAACCATAACTATCGTTAATATGTTAACATAACACGTTAAAGACAAATAAAAATGTGCTTTATTTGAACCATTTACTCATAGGCTTACAAGGAGAAGTCACAACAAACGCTATCGTATCGAAACTTATGCGAGGGCCGCATATTATCACGCATCAAATTACAGAACATACATGTTAGACCTCCTGCAACTTTTAATAACGTATGTAAGTTTCTCTTGACGAGTTGACTAAGCGGGTGTCACGTTGACAAATTTCCGTCGAGCGACTTTTCGAGTAAGATCAAAGCTTTTAGATATCGCAGATTTCATCTAAAATCTGTAAAATCAATTTTACGTTCTTGCTTGTATCGACTAATGAAAGTTCAGTTGACGTATATTGATATTCATGCATACGTGTGTTGTATATGTTATCAAGAACACTTACTCAGACGTCACCGATGTTAATCGAGTACTAAGCTTGAAACTATACGTATTAGCGTTGTGTGAATCATTTGTTACGACGGGGAAATTTATGGAGATATACAACGTCCATTTATATCATATGATACAATTTTAATAAAGTGGTATGTACTTAAATATATATACAATATACATACATTAACATTATTTTTAATAATTAATATATGTTCAAGCTAAACGTATGTAGATATGTCTCATCCTCCTAACAATTTTCCAACTACTCAACATGTAAAATTCTCGATATTTAAATGTCATAGTGGTGTAAATTCATATAAATTAATTATTTATGCTAATTACTACCTTACAATGGTTAAGGATTTCTATTATAGAAAACACTTGGCAACACGTACTCGTATGTACCTATTTGCTTATCGTTTCCTTCCGCAATTTTGTCTGGTCCATTACGCAGATTACATTTACATTTCACACTGCTGCTTCGTTTTCAATTTTATAATAAAGATATAAATTTCTATTCTCACGTATATTTTTAATTAGGTACTAATACAAATAGAGTTAGCATATAATAAAAGCTAACCACCATAACTTCATACCAAATATGTTGAATAACAATTGTAAGTTTATCAATAGCATCTCTCTGCCAATCTTGCAAAATGTGAATGCTTGAATTTAAAGAATTCTACATATTTACGGCTGTAACGGCGGCCGACGGCTACGGTCTAGTAGCCGATGGGAAAAACTAAGTGCATATGACACATGACATGATACATTTACATACATAAGCGCCCAAGGTAACTCGGAGAGCACGTATAGCGAGTTATAGCGAAATTATAACGTGATGTTATAAACTATAATCTTCCTCTATAAAAGGACCATCCAACTCAAAAATAATAGTTCAATTCGAAAATCTAGTTCATGTGATAAGCGCGTTAAATCAAACAAACCCTTCTCATTTATTGCTTAAGCAAATAAGGCTAGATAATAATTTAAACGTAGAAACTTTAGTAAGTAATTCATATATTAAAAAGTAATTGTGGCGCAGCCAGTTAAATTAAATGTCTTATTGATGCGTGAATTCGATTACCACTGAGAGGAAATGTATTCAACAGAACGCCAGTCCCGGTCCGAGTTGACAATGTCTCTGAAAATGGGAAGGAGATAACGGAGTCATGTATCATTATTAAGAATAAATATTTTGCGAAATGCAAAAATGCTTTTGTATAAAATTTACTATAAATTCTTTATTTCAAACAGTAATATAATCTGACCAAAGTTTAATGCTAAGTGCTAAATTCTAATGGCTTTTAAAACAGAATCAAAGTACAAAGTTTAACTTCTACTCTAGGCGTCCAAGTCAAGCAACTTCACTTGTCAATAGAAACTAATTAGTTTAGCTCTGCTGTGGTAGAAGATTAACTTTGTTGTTTATATTGTTTTAGAATTAATACAAAAAAGGATTTTATGTTTGTATTAAATTTGTTAATTAAAAACATTTGCATTTGATTCATTCCTTTTAAATAATATTATTTGTATTTGGTTACTTAGTAACACACATACAGGACAAAGAAATGTATAAAATCAAAACGTCGTATATTCACATAAAATACTATAACAATGAAGCCATTGGTAAAGGGAGAATTATTATTTTATAAGCGAACTACCGAATGCTGCAACTAAAGCCCAATCATACAGATGTACTTTGCATGATGGCCTAATAAGAAAAATGATTTTATATTTCAACATGGCTCACAAGATCACCGCCGTACGGAATATCAATGCAACTGTCATTGATCCGTAATACACCATACCAGTCGTTTCTATTAACGGTTAAGTAGCGAATCCCTCGACTTACATATCTAGAGGTGCTTGTGTAGCTGTTGGCTCAAGAACCGAATAGTGCAGAATGCAGTATTACTTGAGACAATTCATATCGTGAGGAGATTTATCATCCTAGAGCCCTTACTACCGTCTTTGGACTTGTTCCGCTATTGAGATTTTTTTATATTATTATTTTTTATGATTATTTTACAGGATAGTAAATCGAATTAAATCATAAGATTGCATTCAACATTCTAAATAGATTCTATTAATAGCGACGCATCGAAATAATAAGTAAACAAACGAAGGCACAAAGCAAAATGAATTACCTTGATGTCTTGCAACATAGTAAAGGTTACAAATAATATATCTCCTCGTGCTTTTTTAAAGAGTCATCAAATGTTATTTGTTTATTTTGTTAATAAAGCGTTTTAGGTAAGTTGCGTCACATAAGATTGAATTTAATAATTTTCAGCTACCTATAAAATTTTTACTAAATATTATGATATGGAATGATCTGATAAAATCCAATTCCACAAGTGTGTATAGTGGTGAAACACTATTTCATTAATACGAGCGATGATTACGTAATTGTCTTTACCTACCCCACAATATGCTGGAGGTAGATGAAATAAATATCATAAATTTCCAATATAAGCAAAATCATACCTAAGCTCTAAAAATCTCGTATAGCGTTGCGTCGTCCACCGTCACGTGACCAAATCCAATTTCTAATTTCTATATTGATATTGTAAAATATTTTATTAATTCTCCCAATTCACAAATTCTTCTTCTTATACCCAGTAAAAACAATAAACCTAATGATATGTATATCTTTATTTTTCCTTTCCGCATGGTGCTGAAATTAAACATAGTGTTATATGACTGTCTCGAACATTGGTCGAAATCCTGTCACTTTCTGCCAAATTTTCAAGACATTACTTGTCAGAGTTCAAGACATTACTTTGACATTACAAAGCAAACCCACAGTTACATTAGAAATTAGTCATACCTACTCGATTTTACGACTGGCGGATAACGGTGAGCCGGTGACGAGATTTAAAATATGTTACTGTACATAAAAAATCTGTAATGATTTCATTGTTGAGTCACAAATCATAATTAGAAGTATTTTCGAGAAATCGTTTGTAGGTGAAATAGTTACCGCCTACGTTATGTACGAATTTATTGAACATACTCTATCTATACTAATTGGAAATGAGAATTTAACTGTTCTTTTTATCTTATTTAAATATATAACATAAAGTTTCATTAGAAAGTATGCGAAAGTATTGGTATAAGTAAGAATTGTAATGATTTTCTTAAGTTTCTATTTACAAAATTCATTACATTTTTTTCTCAAATTAACTATCTTATCACTTACGATTCGTTTATAATTAATATAGTATACACTCAACGTAATCCTTAAATACCTTAAAGTGAAGAAATTTATTACAATTGCTCGTAAATCAAAGGAATACTTTCCTTAGTCTAATGTGAAGCATAAACTTCAGGTTATAAGGATAAAGTGATATCGATTACTTGTTTGTTTGTATTACGCCAGAGTTCGCTCACCCAGTCCTATATGCCAATGCCATGACTTCTACTCAAATAAGCTAAAAATACATTTGAGAATGAACGAAAACCGTCGATTCCGAAGCTTCCGTGGAAAATTTCACATCCGGCGTATGCTGTAACACATTTCAAATATTATATTAATATTTAAGCTAAAATAATTCTTATTCTTACATTCCTATACTACTGAAATTCATTTGTATTCTGTAGAAGTTTAATTTAACCGATACAATTCGAATCGGATAAACGACATGTTGTGAACAGTGGAACGTAGGTATTTTATATATGTACGAGTATTAAGTAGCTATCGTGAAGATTCACCTACTTGGTATTCATAACTTCCGGGTTTCTGGCTTACTTCTAAATAATAACTGGTATAATATAATAACATACAATTATATATCATATTTTCATGTTAAGTATAACAATTTAGCTAGACAATGCTATTTATGTGATTTTACTAGATTTCCTTAATGACAATACAATGTTAGCAGATATTTTTATATATTAGTCAGTTCTTAAAATTTTCTGTTGGCACTTCATAGCTACCACATTTATTAATACACTACTGCACACACACATTATTTAATAATTTCTACTCTATATGTAGTACCTGTAGATAGTGTTCTAGTAATAATTAATAAATAAAAAATCGTATTAATTATTATTTCATAACTTAATAGTTAACGTAACATACACCATATTAAACTACAGATCAGTATAGATCAAATTTAAATAATGACATTATATTATTGTAGGAATATTTGAATTCATTAGTACATACTTAATACTACTTACTATACTTAACACTTGGCTAATACTATATTACAACTCAAAATATTTAAATATTCTTTTAAAAAAATTAAAGCTTTTAAAAATATAAACATTTTTCTTGTTTGCAAGTTCTATTCAATATTTAGCTTATTTGACGATAGATGGCGTTAAGAGTTAAATTTCAAAACATGGAAGGTCTAGATCTGACGGTAGAAAATTTATTTCAATACTATGGACTACCCTACATTTTGATTGCAGTTTTTACAAGTAAGGATAACGGGGCAGAGCTGTCGAATAAAGAAAAATGAGTAAGTAATGAAGAAAGTATCACTCATTAGGCTTATGTCAAATTAGCTTAAAAAATTAAAAAGACAAACAAGATTTATTTTCATTTAATGGTTAAAGATTGATATTAGGAAAATGTGTGAGTGTTTCAATTTAGTGCGTAGCTCGTTCAATGATTTTTTATCTCGTGTGATGCAAGGTAAGGTCTTATCTTTTTCTTTAGCTTCACGCTGTATCCCGCACATAGGATAGCACGCAGGGTAGGCAGTATGCTCAAGGAACCTAGTATTAAGACACTCCGTCAACCGCTTTCCGCCTTTCGAGCCATTACGTGTTGAATAGTGGAAGTCAACGCCGCGTATACCTTATTGCCAGAGCGAAAAAAATCAAAAAAAAATCATTGTCTCCAAGTGGCAATTGAAACCCACAAACCGTCGCGATTACAGGCAGAGGCTGCGCCTTTGCGCCACGGAGGTCCTCTCCTCAAGATCATATTATTTTATTTTATTATATAATAGTTATAACTTCACGTAAATAATAAAAGTTGCATGCGAGTTAATGGCTATAATTTTAACGTAATTATTTATTTCTTTTTATAATAAAAACACTAGTTATAGCAAGTTTTTTATATCGTTAAGAATACCTTCAATGTAAAATATATTTTAGCATAAAAGAAACTAAATTGTAGGTAGAAGTAAAAATAGATTTCATACATAATATTACTTGTAGTAAACAAATTTATTATTGGTTGCCATCGAAAACCGTTACTTTTGTAACATCTAGTTTAATTCTTAAGTACAACAGTACCTAGTCTGATCTAGTGAACCAAGTGCCTCCAATTATTTCATTTTATGCCGAGCAAAATATCTAATATAATTTATGTAGGTACGGCTACGACGTTCCGCGACGTCAGAATAAATGACGATACTTTGTTAGAAATATATTATTTCTAACAACTCCTTTCTAGCCGTGTAAACTGATCCATCTTGACAGCCGTTATTTATTTCGTCCCTTATTAAATCACTTTCTCAGCTAACGCTAAGGCGCCGAAAATGTATTTAATTAGCTTATATTAAATTCCCGTCAAACGCGACGTTAGAAACCAAAATGAGTTATGTAATTATTATCACAAACGAATATCTTGTTGTAAAATTCAGAATTTTTTATCATTACTCAAATAAAGTGTACAAAATGGCGGACTACATTGTTAGAAATTATCAATTATTTGGAGTTCCTAAGCATATAACGTGATCTGTGGTCCACGTCTTCCGCCTTCCTGTCACAGAAAAATACAGTTGCTTACACAATAAAGATTTTACCTGTGTTAGCGTACTGAAGGCGCTGATGCAGTATGCCACCCAAGACTATGGCTTAGTCGTTCTGTGATAATATTGACATAAGAACATCGAATAGCGGCATATAGGCAAGTAAGTAACAGATCAGCATATTATTCAATCTAATTTTTTTTCTCATGGACTAAAATCTAACACTTCTTAATGCATGTAGAAAAATGATTTCTATTTCCACCTGTGTCATGATTAACATGATTAACCAAATTAGTCGAATTTGGTTTTATTGACCTTGATTGATTAATATTATCTAGGTTCCTGTTGATGACACTCAATATCATATGCGAGCATAAAATGAGTTTTATAATTTGTGTACTCACCTACCTACATATTCACCTACTACTGTGAACTTAGTTATTTAACTTCAATTATGGTTGAACACCGACAGTTTAATATTGTAATTATAGCTACGAAATGAAAACTTTGTAGATAAAATACAATTATAAATTGTCCGACTTTTTTTATAAAAAAATTACGTTGGCACGCAATTCAACTGCAATGATAAATTATTTGACCAGTGCCAACAAACTCCGTATTTGTTTCATGTTACTTTTGGCTGGACCTTAGTGCCGTAAAGCTTAAAAAATAAAACCTGACCCCATTCTGGGTCTACTGACATATAGGATTAACAAAATAAAATTAAGTTCGTAAATATTGTGATTTTCATTACAATAAGTGCTACTGCGGCCATCGTGCCACAGTGAACATGTAAGAATGGAATGTCTTCATATCAAGCTCTCTTTCTAAATAAATAGTTTTTATGCGAGAGACAGTTTTAAACTAAAATTAAACATATATATTTTTTTAGTTTCACAGTGTATCACAAAAAATTACTTATTAACAACTTATAAAGGCTGCTTACAAAAAATCTAAAAAAACTACTTATTAAGCTCAATGAGAAAACACAATAAAATCATTTAACCAAAGCGTACAGTAATTCGCGAAGAGAGATAAGCTGCGTTCTTAAACAGCTTATGGTAATGACTTATTCGCGTGAAGTTTTAAAAATGAGAGGCCAATGATAATAATAAATAAGAACACCAGTTATTGTTATGACTTTATTTTTCAAATTTCGTAGTAATATAAATTTACAAGCAACAACTGATCTCAAACCTTCTTCTATGTACTACCTACCTAGAATCGGCAACATAAGCAATTTACTTAATTCTATACAATATAAAATATGTTCAAGGCAACACAAGGGATACAGCGGCAATCAAGGTGCCGCCCCGTATCGCTTTAGACAAAACCGATAGAAAACAAAAACTTTATAGGGATCGTGGAAAACTTTCACGAATAAAAACAAAACTATTCCAGCATTTCTCCTAAGCCTCGTCTCAGACTTTTAATCGATTGGTTGTAAAGTATTTACTTTTATCACAGCTTCTTGTGTTGTTTTTTTTTCTTTTAGAAAGAGACGAGGATATATGACAATATGTATATCAGCGTCTGTTTGTAGGGTCTGTTTCGCACCTTAAAAAAATCACGTAGTGCTTTCCAGCTGAAATTAATAACAAACATCTAAATCGACTCGATCGATCGGTACCTTAGACTACAAAAATTTAAATATATAAGTTAACGCAATAATTATGTATTGTTTATACTTGACTTTCTTGTATTTTATATGAAAATCGCCGCGTAATCCCGAAAATTCGAAGTTTCAAGGTCTAAAAAAACCTATTGCAACCGACAGACAACCAACAAATATATTCTGTAATTCATTTCATACAAAATGAATGATTACGACTTCAAATTTAAATTTGTAAATTCGTATAAGTTGAACCGTACCTCTTTTCCTCAACGGAACACCTACAATCATAAAATTGGTACACAACCCTCGGTGCGCGAGCACTCTCGCACTTGACAGATATTTTTCAGTATTTGTTTACCTTTTCACACAAAGTTCTGCTTTGATGTCTTAATTTTTTTGGCTATATGATACGACAAGGCGTCTTGTAATAAATTACATATTTTAATCATATTTTGTATAGCAGAAACCAGTAACAAACACTGTTAAGAAATAGTTCACGTAATATGTATCTATAAAAAATATAAAATTTATTTATATATTCATAACTATTCTCAAGAAACATTTAAATACAATATAATATAAACGAACGGTGTTAACTTTAATATCATGTACTTGGTACGAGTGTGATGTGAATCAAATGAATGTTTAACATTCTAACATTGTGTTATCTATACTTTTAAGTAACTTTATAAAGCTAAATAATTGTTTCATTATCCGCGTAATCTAAGGAAATAAAATAAATAAAAAAAATATTTTTACTATACCTGTCCTGTAAGTCCTGTTCTATTGCACGAAGGCGTAGCCGCCGAAGCTAATTAGTAAAAAATAAAATTATTTAAGATTACTGGATATAATTACTGAGCTCTTAAACGTTGCTAATATAGTTTTATGTGTATGTAATTAAAAATATGAATAAAATAATATTTAAGTAACATTTCTTTAAAACAATATTTACTTGTATATTGGTAAAGTAAATAAAAAAAAGCCATAAACAACAACAGTATAATTGTGAACTACTATAGTTTGTTATTTTTCATTTTTACTTAATATACTTATTTATACTAATGTATACATTATAAAACGTTTTTAATTATTTATTTAAACATTATATTTTATAATAATTATTATTTCCATGTCACATTTGACTTTATTAGATTTAAGATATAAATTTTTCGATAGTTTTTTTCATTTCAGGTAATTTCCAAGCAGTAAGAAAATTAGAAGGATATCAGGCATGTGAGTACTTTTCGTTTTTGCTACAATAACGTTAATACATACATACATGATAACAACATTGTATAAGGAACAAAGTTGTAAAACAACTTAATAAACTTTTTATAGCTTTTGTTTAAATGGTTAAACAAATTGTAAATTATGATTACTTGGTATATGTTATCATATTTAGATAAAAAATACCATGCCAAAAATACCATACCATACCATGTTGGAGTACATTACATTATTTACATTCATTTTCTGTTCACTTCAAGTATTTGCACGAATATTTATGAAAAAGATCTATTACTACATATTACTAAAATAAATATTTTGCTTGTTTATTAATACATTTTTTTTGTATATATAACAGGGTGCTTTAATTCGTGCCTATAGCCAATATAAAAGACATAAAAATCTCATATTTTTTTTAAATTATGATTTGAGAAAATTATTACATTGAACTAGCATAGTATTTTGGTTACTAATAAACGGTTAAAACGTAATATATAATATGTAAAACAACAAGTATTTCCTGAAGTTAACCAGGTATTTAAAAAATTCTGAGAGCAAATAAAAACGATTTTAATCGTTAGAATTGACACCACTGTTTCGATACGAGATATCTGTCCTTTTGAGGACACCGTGACAGGAAAACGGGATATGTTTATATTGTAGTTGCATCGTTGTTTTTAAGCTGTTTATCAGTTGTGTGCGCGTGTGTGCGCGAGAGTGTGGGTGTTCCACGCGAGGTGCGGAGCGGTCGGAGGCGCCAGCCGGCAGCCGCCAGCCGCCAGAGCCCAGTCGAGTTCCAAACGTCGTAGGGTTGCCGTGCGGCCGTCGCGTAGAGCCCTATCGCACGATCAGAACTTTGTACACTGGAAACTTTTGGACGATAATTTGATCAAAACATAAAATCTAATTTACCTACATGAATATAGTGCATATATTGCGTCAGTGAACGATCGTCTCTATATAATATCGCGCGGATTTCGCACTACTTCGGTCTATTTTTGAATATTCACTAAACGCTTCACTGCGAAGTTTTCGAAACGCAACCAGCCGGGTTAACGGCCGCAGTGCGCCTGCACCACATCTCTTGTGTTTTTGTTAACATTTGTGTATTGTTGAACGTCTTGCCGTGACACATTATCTGTAAGTATGACCCTGCTCGATTTACGATACCAGCTATATAAATATTTCAACTCGCTTCAATCTACCTGTTGATTACTTCACGACAAAACTTTGCACAGTTTCTTTCAAAGTATAGGAGTATTTCGTTTTTGTCGATGAATATCAAGCATATGAGCGAGAGAACATTATGTTACGTGCGCTTACATATATTATAGTGATGTATGTATGTCTATGTGGTAGTATGTGTACAAACGACAGTAGATAGCTACGTTCTTGTGTTCTATTATAAGTTTGTTATATACGCAAGAATTATATTACACGTAGTTATTTCACCGAGGTCTTGAACAACGAGTGAAATAATTGACAACATAACGTAAAATTATTATTAGCTAATTAAATTAATATAGAGGAAAAATTATATTCAACACATGGAACGTGATGTCTCTTGTAAATATTGAATAATAACTTGTGTGACCAACAAACAAAACATACAAAGTTCACATTTCATTCAAGTAATACATATTATTATAACAAAAAGATTCTTAGATTAACAGAAGTATATAGTATATTATCATTAGGCATTCAGCCCACTTGACGTTAATTTCAAACTTAAACAACAGGCAGTAATATTAATAAACGTATTTTAAATTGACTTGTTAACATTGTTCATATTATAAACAATAATGAATATGCAGTGAGGAAATAAATATAATTAATCTCATTTTGTTTTTATATATAAGTAATATATTATTAATTATTATATACTTTGAGCACATTATATCGTAGAAATAATCGTTCCACTACGCCACATTTAATCTATTAATGCAAATTTAATTTAATACTAATTTCAGATTTAATGGTAAATAAATAATTTTTTTTAATAAATAATCTTATTGTATCATATAAGTAGGATAGAATCGTTATTTACTTTTATAAACAAAAAATCTTACCTAAAATAAATCCACGTATAAGAATTTGTTCCTTTTTAATTAATCGTTATGACATGAGTAAAATGACATGAATAAAAAGTTGCATATTTTAATCAAATAGAAGATAACCATTCAACCGCCGTTATATTAAATATGTTCAATTATCGGTAACAGAAAAATATTATTTACATTTATAAAAAAATTTTACTTCATAGGGCCATGGTAACTTAATTGTTCATTATTAGTTCGGTAAATAGTCGAAAATGACTAAGATATATTTTGATCAGATATTGCCACGCTTGAATTAGCGAATAACATCTGAACGAAATCGATAGATAAACTAAGCTTTTTGCCAAAATTTATGATTAGTATTTTAAGTATATATATTTTTTTATTCTATCCAATAATAAATATATATATATATATATATATATATATATATATATATATATATATATATATATATATATATATATATATATATATATATATATATATATATATATATATATATCTGATAAGTACATATCATAGTACTTATTTCTCTTATTTGATATAATTTTAATTAAATTTGATTTCGAGAAAGCTTAAATGACAGGAAGACATTGGCATTTGTATTGTTACAATAATAACTGGATTTAAATGTAATGAATTAAAGTTAAAGCTACATTTTATAGATTTTTGTCAATAAAATATATAGACTTATGCAAACATTCAACTTCATTATTTAATTTATTCAGATGAGAAATACAACACTTAATAATTTATTATTTTGTTTACTGAAATTAATGTACCTCGTGATAGGTCAGTCGTAGGTCATATTTATTTCCCACAGCTAAGAAAATATAGTATCATGGATAGAGAGATACTTGCTTAAATGTGGTATTTTGTTTACTTACAATTAATATGTATTTTTATAAAAATGATTATTATTATGTTATGTTTGACTTTTGCTGTAAAATATCTAATACGCCTTAATATAATAACATCACCATATCTAAAGGTCAATCTGGTCAACGTACAGCTTTGTATGAATGAATTATCATATACTTAATTACGTACGTATATAATAACACACATATTATATCTACGTAATGTTGTTTATTACAAATAATTAAATACAATGACCATATACATATCTATATTCGTATTATAAGTTTCTTCACCATCTTAGCTACGTATGCCGCAATATATAATACCAAACGAAATATTATAAGCATCTGAAACTGGAAATCTTACCAGTTTTAATATTGTAGAATAATATTAAAAGATATGTACATAAAAATAGACATAAAAAATACGATTTATTTTATTAATCCCCGTTTAAATCTGGTGTTGCCTTAAAAATTAAATTATCTAGTATTTTTTTTGATGCTTTCCCACACTCGAAACATGTTTGATTATTCACATAAGTATAAAGTTTTATGTCTTAAATTTTTTCAGATTTGTTAAAACAAAATGTTTTTTTTTATTATATCTTATCGATCGGACAGCATTTGCAAAATATCATCTGTATTTATTTTTTTATTTAATCTAAGGAACGCTTTTACTTACACTACCCCGTCAACCTATTCATACCATGCTTATTTCTTTTAGACCAAAATATCTATTAACTAAATACGTTGAAATTAACCTTTTCATTTATGTAGGTACCTATAGTATAAATTCTCAGTATTCAGAAGACGAAACCAATCACATATTATTCATCCAACATATAATCAATCAACGATTGAATCGGCCAAAGTTACCAGAGCTAATAAGAAGGGAAATAATTTTATTATTTGGTATTTACTTATAGGATTTCTTTGTATATTACTTTTTATTATTAAGAGCACATTTAATGTTTGATCTCTCGAAGTTTTCTTTTTCTAGAATCATAGAGCATTTACTGCAAACTTTTATGGAGACATTATGTATTTGGTGCTAGATGCCAATCTGCACTTGATTTAAATAAACATAAGTTGGAGCTAGAATCGAATCAAAAATAATCGTGTCAATTTAGATGTACTTCTGAACTCTACGGCAATGGCGTCATTTCTTTCAGTATTTACATTATTATATTCAAATGTTTTTAATATAACCCTAGAAGTCAGAGATTGTCCATTTTAATCTCCTATGTAACATAAATTGATAGGTTAGTATTTCCGATAAATAGCTTTAATCCACTCTAAGACGAGAATAATCGACAATCTCTTATTGATATTGGCATTTGTCCCATGGGTAAAGGGTATTCAAAACAAATAATTTATATGGGAAAGTTTTCGATGATGTAATTGCCTACCGCATTAAATATAGTTCGTTAAAACATAAAACCAATATCCAATTAATTTGAGAAACAAGAATTTTCAACTGGAGACTGTTCGTGTTGGGGGAAAATAAATATTCATCGAACTTATTAGTGAATTCGTGTTTGTGTCGTTGAATCAAATTTTCGTTAAATATTTATCAAACACTTTTTGTATCCGATCAAATGAAATAAAACGCTATTAGCATAGAATAATATTTAGACATTAACATTTTTACGTTTTAAGATGAATGAATAGTCTACCGAATGATATAGATATAGTTTGGGTGTATAAAGGATATTTCTTGTATGTACTAATTGCTTTGGTAATATATCCTAAATTATGATATGATATTTTATATATATATATATATATATATATATATATATATATATATATATATATATATATATATATATATATATATATATATATATATATATATATATATATATATATATATTCAGCTCAATCGTCGCTATTAGGTAGCGAAGCAAGTAGGTCGAACTTTCATTACTCATCGTATCTACGTAAAAAGCAAAGATATGTATGTAGAGAATGTAGAGAAAAACGCTTGGTTGATGATTGTTTGATAATCCTTAAGCGATTTTTGATGACCCCCTTTCTGACGTAATGTTAATTTAAATACCAATGTCTTCGCCAAAATAAACACATCTAACACAGCATCAAAAATTGCATCAGCCTTTCTGAACTATTGTTTTGCCTAATTTTAAAGTACTTACCTATCACTTTCTAAAAGTATATAGTATATTGTATCTGCATTATAATAAGTAACCATATCCTTATTATATAATATTTATATGTATGTTATGTACCTAATATATACAATAGCAATATCTGTGCCTATCATTGTGCAAGAGATTATGAAATATTCAGTCTGCCCCGACTCCTAAGGATCATTTGTTCATAGCATTGTTGGCAAAATAAATAACAAAGAATGCTTTTTAGTTAAATTTTATAAAGTACCTACATATCTATATCAAAGAACATCGTTGTGTGTTCTATAAAGATTGCTAAAGATTTTTACAAATAACCTTTTATAAGGCACCACGTCACACTTGATCACAATGAGCGTCGTAGTACATTTTATCTAATCAACATAGTTGTTTATGTTAGCGTATGTAAACTTTCCCTTGTTGTTTATTTATGTATATCGCGCATTTTCTTCTTAATAATACGGAAAATCATCATCATGATACTTATTAGTCTTCTGTGATATCGGCGTTCAGTCAAGAAGGACTTTTTATAAAAAAAACTTTCAATGATTATATATTAAAGCTATACAAATCTAAATATCTACTTTTATTACTCTTAACCAAGTATTATTCCACTCAACTTGCATACGGTGCGCGTATTCATGAACACACATGCACGTCGAAGTAACTAAACAATATATCACAAGCATGCGATTGTTCCAACCGATCACTTATTCAATTGCAAAATTGCTTATCCAATCGGATCGGATCTTTAGAGTTGATTTTATGTAAGAATAAACTTACATCACAACCCAACGACTATTACTCGACTACTGTTAAAGAAGAGTGCTGTTTTAAACATTGTATGTTAATTTGAACAATCATTACCTTTTTGATTATACTATATCTGAACGGTTTTATTTAGTGACGTACTAAATAAAATCACACACATTAATGCAAAATATTTATAAAATATGATTAAATATTGGACACAAACTTACAACTTTGTATATAATTAAAAATCTAAATAACCCGGATCTCTTTTAATGTTCTCCATGTTTCTGCTCTTGTTGGTTCGCTATCTCATCATCATGGCGTATATCTGGCGCCTCTTAATTGCCCTAGACTAATAATTATTATCAGTTCGCGTGCGCCGCCCCGCCCCCTCCGCCGGCGAAGATACGCAATTACCACTACAAGTACATTTACTCACACAATAACGTGTACGAAGCACGTGCTCTAGATGTAATAAAAAACGTGTAGAAAATCTGTCGATGCTAGTTACTTAGACCAGGTTCATTTATGATTTTTCTTTAATTTTTTAATTAAGATAACTTTTGTAATTTGTATGTCTTTTTTTTTCCACTCCACTTTTGTTTAGTTTTCTATTATATGATAACTGTTTGAGGCATGTGAAAACAAAGATTAGCAAAACACTATTAATTCTTTAAGGTGAACAACCCCGACTGCGGTGGAAACAGTGGCGTCTGGAATAGCAATTATTGTGACTCGACTAAGCTATATTATTTTCAATACGATTTTTATAAGGAAACTAAATTGTTTAATCTTATCAATTTTTTTACCGTTATGCGTAACGGTAATTTGTATCGAGCACATTCTTTCTTGAGTATTAAATTTAAATGAATGAGAGCTCAGTAGGATATAAGGTAAATCATATTAATGAATACACTAGGGTTATTGTGCGGTGTACTGTTTTATTGGATGTTTGACCTCGCGTTATCGTGGCAAGCCTCCATCGTATGTACCTAATCATTTGTTATCGCAACTCACAGCTATGTTCCTTTGAACGTTTTAGAGGTCTTCATTTAATAGCTTTGCATAAAGTGCGCAATATTTAATCACACATCTATGAGAAACCAGTTTAAAAATATTTACGAACAAAATTATAATAAAAATATATTTCTTCAAGCAAAAAAAAAGCTTCATCAATTTAAGGTGTTGTCTAAAATGGAGTTCTATAGAAAAATAATATATTCGTTCGAGTGACCATGGTGGAAAATTGGTCTTAAATAAGTTCGGTGATAAAAATACAAAATAATATTACAATATGTCTAGATTTAAAGTAGTCTCGTATCTTAATAATATAAGTCCGTATTGTAGTTACAGTATTCTAGTCGTGTTCAAAGAACTGGCTTCAACCCCGCGATGCTCACTAAACGACATCAACTTTCTGTAAGTACGTAAGTTTAGTTTACCTGAAACATACGAAAGCTGGAAGACATTTTAAAGAGTATATTACAAAAGCATATATAAAAAAATGATTAAGGCTGTCACGGTGTAAACGTGACAGTTGATGGTTCGGTTCCTACTTGGAGCAATGTATTATTTAATTTTTTTGCTCGAATAAGATTAAGAAAATCCGCGGCGTTGAACTCCCCCAGTCAACGAAAATTCTGTGGAGAGTGAAGAACGGTGTGTCTTAACACTAGGTTCCTCTGTTTGTTCCTTGTTTCCCCGCTATATGCGGTAAAGAGCGTGTCGCTGACATAAAATTCCGAAAAATATACCGATATATTTGCTTGCAAAGATTTCGGCAAATATGTATTTTAAAAAACATATTTTCAAATAAATATTAAGCGTTCAAGGTGTTCAAGGTTTTCCTTCCTTTCCTTGTACGCGACAAATTTTGCTTATTCCAAGTGTCTGTATTACAATGTAATGAAAACTCTAATAAAATATTTGAAATTCATGTTTATAGACTCATTAAAATAAACATTCATTAGCCACACCATTATTAGTTGCTGTTACTATGAGAAGTCAATAGAAATAAGCGTCATATGAATAGAGATCGACAAGTAGTACTTTTGAGTTCAATGAAAAACTTGTACACATATCTCATGTTTACAATAAAATGCTTAAATTAAAATATAACATTATGTTAATCTAACAGATGTTTTATTAATATAATATGTTGATTAATAATGTTTGTTCAATATCTTAATAAACGGGATGAAACATATTTTATATATATTTCCAAATTTCATTCATTATCCACTCCACACATTGTATTAGAAAATTCTAGCTAAAATCAAGAGAGTACAATTCAGTTATGTTACCACCACATAACGACTTCTACGTGTACAAAACGATCGCATACAATAGTTGCTCGCTGCGATTACTCTAACCAAAAAATGTATCATAAAACGTTACAAAAATCCATCTATTGTTCTTATGTCATAAAGTGGCTATAAAAAGAGTCGTATAGCGATAACCTGATCGTTTGTAATCGGGTCCACAATTCCACACACGGACCACCTGTGCGCCCACATCTCATTAATTCAATCGATACGCCCTGACTGAAACATTATGTTACAAACACTATCACTATTACTTTATTGCTGTCAACTTGTTATCGTTTGCATTTTATTTGACAATCTCTGAGTAAGAATGGAGGAAAAGAATTTTAATTGTTTAAATTTAGATTTTATATTATATGTATATAGTATTTACAATACACATTCAAAGTAACCTAAAAACTTTTTTATAGGAATTCGTCTCTTATTAACATTGATTGACTTTCCCACAGAAACATAACAGTTATGTACACAAATATTGTTATATCTTAGGATTTAACTCCTATATTGTATACAAAGTGTTCCCCAGCATCTATTTTCTGTCGCTAACTGAGAGGGCATGACCCTGTAGCATGACGTCATATTACAGATGAATGAACACTTACCCCCTAACCCTACCCCGACTCCGCCTAATGGTCATTTTTATACAAGCGACGAGCTTAGTTATCAAAGCCACATCTGGTTCGTCTCCACGAAGTTATTGTTGTCTAAAGTCTTGTGTCCCTATTAAACTTAAACAATAATAGAATTAAACTTTAATATAACTATCCTGTGTTGAAATATACCATTTACATATGATTTATAATTATTAAATGGTAGCATCAAGTTAAAACAAGTGAGACGTTGTCGTGATTTCATTGCAATGTGAATCCGGTTCGTGTGTCACTGTGTAAAAACTACAAAGGGTCGTACACTCGAACGGATACCGTATTTGGTCTAACGCGAATCATCCAGTTCGGACGAGCTCTTATATAACTGTCTAAACATGCACATGGAGCTATAAGAAGCACAATCGATATGGCTCTGTTCTCAGAAAGATTGATATGACTATATATTTTACTATGGAAGTATTAAGTGTAATATGAACATATAAAGAACAATATTTAAACACATTATGAGTAAAATTTACATCAAATATATTCTATTCTTATTTTTTAAATTTATAAATATACTTTTAAATATTACAAATGCTTGTGAAGCAATAAATTCGTATAAAAACTATTCTTCAAAGTTGATGATAAAAAATAGGTATTTATAATATATATATTTATTTTTTAGGTTTTTAGTAGAACAGAAATAGATAATTCTTCGAATATGGTAAATTGTTTATTATTTTTCGACCGTTCTCTCGTTTCTATTAATAGAGGCTGAATCCAAAGCGTTTATTTTAATTTTACTTAAGCTTACGGAACAATGATGTAGTCCTTGTCTGAGCATGGGTATAGCGTATCGTGATGGCTGAGTGTAGGCGCCTTGACCTTCCATAGCCGGTCTGTGACCGCATGCAAATAAGCAATATAATGTACATGTTTTCCCAATAAAAATTGTGGCAAACCGTTCATACTTAATAATAACAATATTTTAATCTTCAAAAATCTAGTCTAGTCTAGTGTTTAATATATAGTTATATAATGTTCTTATTTGAAGTATCACTGATGAAATAATTGTATATTTAGAGTCTTAGATATTCACGACAATTTACGATCCTTATAGCCTTATTTTCTACCTTAGTACTTTCCGATAAATTATATTTTTATTTAAAGAAACTAATTTGGTTCCACCTTTTGTGTTGTGTTCTTTGATGATATCTGCCAGATCTGACAAGCATTCGTCCTCCAAACGCACTAAGATGAAATATATATAATGCATATTTAGTTCATTTAATACTCAAACAAGTACAAAATAATTCCACTAAAACGCTGATGACATAGATTAGATCTCCTAGAAATGCCAATGTTGATTTTTATTTATTAACAAGTGTGTTAAAGATTTTAAAGCTAAAAGATCATGTTCGACGAAACAAATTGATGTCAGACGTCAGTACTCTAGTGAAACATTGACATGCTTCTACTTTTCATAACGGCGCATAAAAAAAACGCCGTTGTATTTTGTTTCGTTGTTTAGTGACGAGCGACGGCGGAAGCTTATATTATGGAGCACTTAACGAGAACTATTCAATGCCTGTCTGTCCTACTTCATTCCCTGTCAAATTTTTCGTTTATTTTTTGTTTATTTGGGGAGGGGTTACTATATTTTTTGTTTTCTTTTCTTTGCAGTTAATGTTCGCTGCACCCGTGTAGTGTTTGGCTGGACGGGTGGTGGCTACAGATGACCTTTTAGTGGTATTTCTTTGTGTTTAGTGGTTGTGTCGGTGGCGTTATAACGTCTAGTGTAGTGTTATGTAGTGTTCTTAGTGCCAGTGATGTAACAGTCTATGGAAGTGTTAGGGTTCTATCGGAATGTTTACGAAGCACGGCAAGGCTCCTGAGCGGTGCCATCACCCCTCACATAGGAGCTGCAAGAAGAAAAAGCACCCCTCACACACGCCGTGGAAGTACTTGATGAATTGCCCACTTGTTAGAAAATGTTTTGGTATAGTATTTCATTGTGATTTTATATATTTTTTGTTACGATATTTTACTTTCTGTTAATCGTTTGTTGGGGGTCATTTTTTATAATAAACATTTGTTTTCAAAACCAATATAAAACGTTAAATAAATATTTAATATTATGTTATATTATATAATTATAAATTTAGTAACATGGTTTTCGTAAATAATATAATTACAGATGCTACGACTAACGTAAGAAACGCCACCTTTTACTCGTTGAATATTGTAAGTTTTTGTATTTCAAGTAACTTCTTATGCGTATTTTAAGCCTATACTAACTTTCGCTTCCAAATAACAGTCGGCTTCGTTGGAAAATTCCCTTTTTGATTATTAAAACTAAAACGACAGCTACAGCCTTGAATGTACGTTTATTGTTTTTCTTTTGAAAAGTGGACAGTTTTATCGAGTCTTTGTTGCTAGTTCAATTTTCCTTTAATATTCTTTGACCAACTTAGGTCAGTTGTCTTATCTATTGATTATTTTTTACATTTTAAACAATAAGTTCTTTATTATTATTTCTCTTAGTTATTAGTACCAAGTTTCGTTGATAAACTTTAACTTTTTATGGAATGACAAATTATAATGTTAGCTAAAACATCTCTTGATATTGTGTTACTTTTCTACTGTATATTGTTTAGTATATTAAATTAATTTTGTTTTAAGATATAGTAAGCTATGTAGTAATTAATGTCTTCAATTTTGAAGGCATGTTTTGTACGTCAATACTATCATTAATTCATTCTTATTGATATTGTTAATATTTACAATATAAAATCATTGAGAAGACGAGTCAATCCACAATCATGAGAATCTCAGATCAGCTCGGTTGATGAACGTACCCGACCTTGCGACAACATTCCGTACCAGATTGAACGTTTTGTTGTCACGATCATCTCTAGACTAGTTAGTTACATGAAGTTTGCATGTTATTATTATTGTAATTACATAGGTTTTACAAAATGTACTGTCTATTGTTTGTCAAAATTATTATTATTGTTTTGATTTTCTAAAGTATCTAGTACAAAAAGAGATAAATGAAAGCATGCCCATGATCGCCACATGCCATTAGTATCTAATATACACATACGTCATATTAGGCCTTGCCCAAACATGGTTCTCACTGTTTATTGTCTTCATAAATTGTATTGACAATGACATCGATTATTTTAAAGGCCTACAGACTCAAGGATGCTTTACAAATTTTACTTTTTCCTCCGTTCATTTAACGAATGATCAATTGAGACAGGTAGTATGGTTTATCCGCTATAGGAGAGACAGATTAATAAAAAATACTTGTATTCTATCTGGTATAATTACACCTTATGAGTCATAGGGCCATTTCTCAGCACTCAGTAGATTCCGAGGCGCAATATTAGAGGAAATGTACAAGTTATATTTAAATTAATTGTAATTGCTTTAAAATATTTTTTCTCTGCAGCGACTGTCATTGTCTGGGTCATTGAGTAGGCATAACCTACGATTAACAAAAGTATAATATATCTTTTTTTAACTTAACTTCATACAAATCTTTTACAAATTATAAATAAACAACTTTTCTGGTAGTTAATGCTTTCTTTTTTTAAACGACGCTTAAAATATGATTACGCCAAGAACTCCACGCCTTATTCCACCCCAATGACAAAATTACATAAATAACTTGTTATTTATGACACTCGGTAGCAAATTGTTAGTGTTAAGGGATCGTGTGTCTATGTTTAAACATTTACACTGTCAGTATCCATAGAATTTTCTCTAAGAGTAAAACAAGACAGGCACTTAACAAGCTGTTTTAATAAAAACGGTGTCATTATTAAAATATGAGGTGTCATTGTAAAATGTTACTCGAAAATAAAACTTAAAAATTAAAATATTGTTTTTATAAAAAAAATTTAAAAGAAGGATATTAAATGTCCGAGACCTTTCTTTTTAAATTTTAATAAACGTAAACTACGACAGGAACGCAATTTTCTATTTACAAAATGCAACGAGCTGTTGACTCATAGCTCCAAGTCCCAACTTTTACTTTTTTGCGATTAGTCAACACGATTAGTTTAGCGATTCGCTGAGTGAGTTCACTTGTTGCGCTTCGGCAATGACGGGCGTCCATCCCGCGTTGTCGGTTGTTTCATTGCGTTACATTACAGTCGCTGAGAATCTAATAGTGCCTAGTGCGTACTAGGTAGAGGGCCTTCGATACTGGATAGTGTTTTAACGAGATTTTAATGCTTTGACTCGCAAAATTTATTGCCACTGGCGCCATGAAGGAATTTATGTCAGTTTATGCATGACGTGCAGACTTGTAAGCTAATATTTTATCCACAGTTCGCTGTTGAAATTATGAAAGAGATTTATCACGTCGGTACTCCGTTTTGTTATTTCTAATGTTTTAAATAATTAGATATTCTATATTCATAATTTAACCAGGTTAGTATAAAATTTGACATTCTTTAGCCTAATAAGAACACAGAAAAATTTGATCTTAAATGAGTCTTCAGTTAACTAAGCAAAAACTAGTTATATAAAAAGTAAACCAGTCCATTACCATTCTCAAGTGGCTTAAACGTTAGGTTTTTGCCTTTACATAATGTTTATATTATGCAAACAGTGTAATAATACTACTAATTGATTTTTAAAAGGTCTTAAAGGTTTTAAAGGCTCCTCTAGGTACATATAGTTTGGAAAATTTCAACTAGTTATTGTATACTATAATAAAAAAAGTAAAAAAGAATCGGTCTGTACGTTGAAAATTTTTATACAAAAATGATACAGGCAAATGTAAAAACATTCATAGAATCTATGATTTTTAAATTTTTGTCTGTCTGTTTCTACACGCACATCTTTGAATCTACAGAAAGTACTTGAATAATTTTTTTTTAATGTATAGCTGTTAAATCTGGGAAGGTTTTAGGTTATATTTAAAAAAAATAACCCTCAATCCAATCAGTGGCACAACTGTATAACCAAAGCTGTCCAGTTGAATTATAAGAAATAATGAAATGTATAATAAAAATAATAGAACATGATTAGCACTTTCCACTGTTGACGTATAAAATTATCTGGAAACCTGATGAAGAACCAAAATAGATAAGCTAAATTATAAAATAAGAATGATATTTTAGTATTTCTTATTGAGCTTAATGAACAGTTTTCGCTGTCATGTAAAAATCTAACAACACTACAATCTCATGAATCTTACTGAAGTTGCGGCTGTCCACTAGTAGAAAATAAATTACAACAAAATTGAAAACGCAATATACCTAGTAAATACAAGTATACAACGATGTACCTAATTGGTCTCCTATGCCTTTCACTATATAGCGCTGTGCTAATTACCTAATGCCAAACTATTTATAGCCTTAATATATTCAAATATCAAAATATTAATTGTTTTGTCATGTCACAACTCACAATTATGGAGGTTTTATTATATAAACAAAATCTTAATACGTTCAATTAATCAAAAAAATACGTAACGTAAAAGGAATAATAATAATAAAGAAACAGATTTGCGATCTTGATGTTTTGGTTAATATTCTATTCGAGTGGTGTACCTACCTGGGGCGGGCGGATCACGATTTTTCCCAGATGAATACATTACAGGTGCTTAATATTCTTAACTGGCAGCTGAGATTGCGTTGCCTTGTCGCCTTGAGGGAGCCATTGCATACTGCACCAAAGGAAGGAATTACCGCTTCCATTATAATTCTCGTCATTATTGAGTTATGTATATGTAATTGTGTATATTGTATGTGTGTGTATCAGTTTTAAGTCGCCGTCTGGTGTAAATCTTGTATACAATGTACATTTACATAAAATAGGTCGTATAAATTTAATGAGGCAATCGTAGCACAGTGGAATAGTGTCTGACTGTAAACGCGGGACTTGTAACGCGATGGTTGGGTTTAATCTCCACTCTTGGACTGAATTGTTTTCTTTTCTGGGAAAATCGCGGCCTTGTGTTCCGCCACTGAACACTCAATAATAATAATAATAATAATAATAAATTTTATTTCAGTAAAATATGTGATACAGATACACTCTAGATGTATTTATGATTTGATATATCTACAAATCTAGAGGAGAGCGATGGCAGCCATACTAGTGTAAACTGTGTCACAGCTGCCAGCGTCTTTGCCCCTTAACAAACAATACTGATACTCTTATACATTACAGTGATTCAGTGAAAATTAGTATAAAATAAAAACATTTTGCTCTGCGAATACAATTAAAATACAATTAAAACATTTAAAATGCCTACCAATGCAAACATTAATGAGTGTGTATGTGTCTAAGAGAGTGCGCGTCTTGTATGTATGTGTGTGTGTGTGAGTGCGTGTGCGTTTGACTGTGTTCAGTAGACAATACTCTCTGTTTCAATGTAGGACAACTTTTGAATCCAATCTTTGATAATTTTTTTACACTTAAATGATGTCAGTTACTCCAATTCGAGGAAAGCGGAGAGCGGAGTGTCTAGATTTTCTCTGGCTACCCTGCCATAGATAGTAGTAGTAGCTTTAATACGCGTATAGCTGAAAGCATATACCTATATTGATAATTTTTCGTCGTTAATCGTGTTTTAACTTAAAATATTCTTTATTTTTTTGGTCTAGTGGGGCGATGATTTATAAAATACACCATGATATATATAACCTATTTAGTATTGGATGTTTACTTTATATGAGCTTAATGTTCTAAAGTAAGAATCACTATAAAGTTCATATAAATCTAATTATCAATTCCCCATCGCACATAGTATAGTACATACATGGCTTCAGATTTGTATATTATGAAAGGTTGATGTTAGAGGTATCTACATAACACTGTGGTAAACTAAATACAATTTCTATACTATAGATTTGCTTCTTTCTTCTTATGATAACACCAGTAAGAATTAATATAAATGCTTTCATATCCAATGGAATATAAAATTTTAAACAATTGAAATTATTTATAAAGAGCTGTCATGAAAATTTTCAAACGCAATACTTGATAAAATCCAATGATACGAACAAAGAAGTCATTTTCAATATCATTAAATAAATATTGTCACTTTATGAGAAATTAATTTATCTTTATATTAAACACATCTGTTTACATAGTCAATAAAGAATGTCCTCTGTGTATGTAAATAAACAATGTATATCTTGAGATACAAAAATTATATCATATAACACATGTGTCTTAAAACTTTTGTACATGTTATTGAACTCTTATTGGGTTTCTGTGTACTGGTGACTATAGATTTTGCGTCTTTACGAAAACTTGGTTCCAAAGCGATAAACTTGTTCAAGGATGTTTTACACAATTGTAATAATATTGATAGAGTTGAATTGAGGTTTAAGACGACTTAAGCTCATATCAGTTGTAGTAATTTCTATACAGACACATAAGTGTATTGTTGTATTTCTTTTAAAAAATCCTAAAATCTTTTAGCAAATAAAACTTAACCTAACAATAAAATTCCTTCGATCATTGTAGGTTAATTCCAATAAAATAAATCAACCCATCGCTAAAACTACAACGAAATTGACTTAAAGTCATAAATTCTCGAAAAAAAATTACACACGGAAACTATTTTCTAATTTGAGCGATCCGGAGCTCAGTTGCGGTCGTAAAGCAGACTCAGTTCATAGTGGTAGTTGCTTTGACCCCATATAGGACGTAGTGAGGACGCTTCACTACTATTTTATGATGTTACACCACTATTGTGATACTCGTATTTTTTCCACGTTTGCTTGTGATATAAATTAAGTTTATTTTAGTAAGCATATATTTTTAAACAAATGTTTTTACTTAAACTTTTTATTTAAACACACTTTTGCCTTCATCTTACAAAAAGCCTTACAGTACATTTACTTGCTTGGTAAGGCTTGGTAAGTCTCCACAAGCCTCGAAGCGTCAACGTGTATTTGGAAACGCAAAATTTAATATAACACAATATTTATATGCCTTTAAATATTTGACGCTATACTATACGTCCTGAGTAACAATAACTATTATATATGAAATACAACTAGAAATAACAACTAGTCGATGTCACCTCTAAATTCCCTGATCTGAGGTTTCGACCTCTGTAGTCATTAATTACAATTTGTGTTGCAGTCGTTCTTAATAGCAGTTTAGCGTCTTGCCTACGCGCACTGTGTCAAATGTTCGGTCTGTCCTAAACGCCCTATACTGTAGACGCTACTTATATATTGCTATTTGTAAGATTTTGTAAGCAATCGTATAAGTTTTGTATACGAATCTAAAAAAAAAAATACTCGTTAATTAATTACAATTAAAGGCATCACAAAGCAAAGCAAGAAAAAAATATTTCACGTATGTACTGTAATGTATTTTGCTCTTAATAGGATTTATAATTAAATTTTTCAAACTCCATTTATATTTTCACATTTATATCAAAAAAAATATTATTTTCTACATTAATAACAAATTATATTTTTTAAGAACAATTGTCCTATACAATTTATCACTCAGAACCAGGAGTAACCTTAATTCTCGTACGTTATCAGATAAATTACTTTAGTTCATGAAACGTATTCGATTTTATATATTGAGGTCGCCATGAAAGTCAGTAAATCGACCTTGTTATCATTTTTTTCTCTATTTATATACATCTTTTATAATAGAATAAAAAATCGTGTTAGTGAAAGATATATTACCTTATATTAATATAATTCTTCTGTACGTGTAATTGTCACCCACCCTACTTCTCCTAAAGGGCTCGACCGACTTAAATATTTTTTTGTATGTATATTTCAATATGTTGCTTTAGTATTTTAAATATTGTTTTACTAACAATCAGGCGCCCGTAGTTGTATTTGTAAAAAAACGCTGTAAATTAAATTGCCGCCAGTAGCTTCTCGTTATTGCATTTTATAATTGAATTGTTTTATTTAAACCAAAATGTACCTGTTTGAAATTTACAGAATTTAAGGACGACATAATTAAGACTCTGTAATTTATTATTAATTTTTTGTGCTTTGTAAGTAATAATACCAATTTCATAAATTTTAATAAATTACATAGGTAGTACATGTACATACGAGTATGCTAGTAATTAGTATGTTGTATGTTATACAAATTATTATAATCACTGTTATAAAGTTCCAATATTTTTATTAGGATTATATTTATTGATCAGACAGTCTCACAGCGAGTCGCTATTATCGCGACGGTTGTGGATTCGTTTCTCACTGCGAGAAATATAGAAATAAAATTATTTTAATTTTCCTCGCTCTGGTAACAAAACGCGGCGTAGACACCGCCACTCAACTCGCTATATCTCGCTAACCTAAGGTTCCCTATACCTACCTTGCTAGTACAGTATGAAATACGAGAAAACAAAATGTAAATATGTTGAAAGAATACAAAATTTAAGATATTAAAGGCACGTAACCTATTCTCAATAGTTATATATTACATTTGCCGTAGGATGTCTTTGAAAAAGAAAGTAGACAAATTAGATGACATCAATTCAAATAACATTACTTACAAAGCTGTTCTATACAAAAGTAAAGAGTCAATGTCTGTTTACAGTCTAGACTATGAATTAGTGCTTTTATTACTAAGTATAAGCGGCCTACATCATTTTTGTAATAATAACGTTCATAATTTTTTCACTTTAAATACCTATATTTTAACTTTAAATACTTGTACAGCAAATATACTCGGTAAAAAAGTTTAAGTTAGGCCAGTTTTGCTGTAATATGGTCAAAACCAGTTCAATGACACGGTGTTTGTTACCAGAAACTTGGCATCGACCTACAATGATTTACTACTGCCTCCATTCATGAGTGACATTCAAAACGAGTACACATAACGATTAATCAGTGACATTTGTTTTGTACTCGCCATCAATCTATTTGGTTACTTTCACCGTTTCTATTGATGTACCAATTAATCAATATGTACAGACTCGTAAACATTTTATATGGGCATGGGTAAGAATATATCTGGATCTTTTACATTTATAAAATATTACCATTAATTTGTTATTTATTTTAATGATTGTATACTTAGTTGGCTTATTCTACCTAAAATGTAACTACTTTAAAGCCTTCAAAATAATATATATTTTTTTTGTTTTTCGAAATCGTCGTAAAGTAAAGTAAGTATTAATGCTTAAATTAATACTTACTTTCTACTTTTTATATTAAAGATTTAGATTTAAATGGCACGTAGACCTTGTATAATATGAACACTATTCAGCTAATGACCTTAGCCATTAGCTGAATAGTATTCATATTATTATTAGTTAAGTCAGAAAATGAAGAATGTCTAGATGCATTTTGTCGTATTTTATTGAGAAATAATTGGTCGCTGTTGACGATTTACCTTTGCAATATTAATCTGCAAATCTGATAATAACTGTCTAGCAATTCCAAAATCTTGGCGTCTTGGGGTCTTGGGGTCCAAAATTAGGAATATGACCTCTTTAGCTGTATCATCTAATTAGGAACATTTAAAAAATACAAGGTTGTGTTTCATTATCTTATTAAATCACGAAATGAAAAGCTTATTTACACCTGGGCGAAAACTAGAGAGCTAATATTAAATTAAACATTTCATTCTAGGTACTCCACTTTGTATTATTCCAGAAATAACAGAGCCTTAAAACGTTTGCTAAGCAAAAGCAATTTATGAACGTTCTATATAACCTACTCTCCAAAGTGTGAGCTTTACAAACAGATGGAATATTTAAAATCAGAATGCGTGCCTTTTGAAATTAACGCGTAAAATGAATTTGGCATTACATAATTAAAGAATGATCAAGTATGCTTTGTATAATATGTTGTTATATCTACGTGAAAATTATTAATAGAACATTTTCATAATAAATTTTGTATTTTAAATAATAACTGACAAAGTGAAAAAAGTTTTGGCTGCCTTTTTTCACTTTGTCAGATATTATTTAAAATACAACCAATCTTTATTAATATTAATTATAGTAGCGACCCGCTCGCAACTTCGCTTGAGTAAACTGAATTACTCCGTTTCGAAATGTTATACTCGGATTTACGCGGACCCAAATTCCGTCATACATGGTTTTAGCGTAACCTAAACAGTTTCCGCAGCTTACGCATTTTTTAGTATTACTGAATTACTATTAAAACTATATATAATATTTGCATGTCCTTTTTTTGTACTTTTTTTCGGTACTCTTTTTATACATATAAAAGAAAGCACATTATTTAAAATTGTTTTTTTAAAATGTGTGAAAAGAATTCAAACCATCAATTCAATACGAATTTTATAATATGGATAATTAATAGGTAATATAGAAAGCGCCTCGCGACGCACGTTGTCACGTATCTGCTCCTGTATTTTAAAACTACGAGTATGATATCTTCTAAAATATCCATTTTATTGATATGCTATAAATGACAATTTTGTTCTATGTAAAGTGCACTACGTATTTAACGTATTTATTGGTATAATATATTATTCTATATATTTTGTTGTAATGCTGTAATGTTTAAAAGAGTTTCGTAAACATCCCTTTATTTTTAGTAATTTGTAAAACAAAAATGGTCGCTGTGGGTTATTCTTAGAAGATATACGTATGCTCTCGCGGACTTTTATTTGAAACTTTTATAGAGGAACAATTCTGTTATATATCATTTTTACGTAGCTTCAACCTACGCAGGCTCGCGCAGGTGCTATCAAGCTCCTCCGTTTTTAAAAAAATATTTTTAAGTTTCTATAAATACCTAATGCTCCTAAAACGATTCATAGGCCTTTTTTTATATTTTAAGCTAGTTCCCTCCCGCAACTGTTTGATCCTTACCATGTAGCTTCATTGTACCACCATCCGTTGTATGTAAATAGGTCAAATAAAACAATATTTCTAGTGAAGTAATGTACGCAATAACTTCTTATAGTACTTACTTAATAACACGTATACTTTTTAAAATTAATAATAGATTTCGCAGAAGAGTCTTAGAAGTGCTCATTACGCTGAACAACATTTCCTAAGCTACATACGCTATATGCATAACTCTCATGGTTAACTATAGCTGCTAGGGTTCAAATGTTTCTGGTGTTGACCAACTGTTTTTAAGGCGTGATATCAATGTATTTTAGAAGTTACACAATTTTGTTAGGATTTTTTATCAGGTACTCAGGCACCAAAATAAATTATAGTCTATATGTTGCAAAGGACTAATAGGCATATAATAAACAAGTTACATTAAAATCGGCCCAATAGTTTTGCGTGACAGGTAAACAACATACAGACAGAAAGATACGCACACAGACAGTAAAAAAATCGAAATATCTTAATTTTAATTTATTTTCAATATATAGAGATTTGAGATCAATTACAATTTTATTAAAATTACTTATGTATATACTCGTAGTTCTTAATGTTATTTGCCATATTAAGTGATTTGCATAAAATGCGTTTTTTATGTTAATTTATTTGTTACTATTTGATCTTGTTATAAATGTAATTTAAAGTGTATCACAAAGAGTAATAGAGCGAATGATATTCACATTTGAGCTCACATTTAGTTTTAAGTAAATAATATTTAAATATAGATTTTAAGGATATTTAACAGTACTACGACTTTTACCTCACTTAGTATAGTTACTAGGTACTCGTACTAGGTACCTATCGCGCTTCTAAGAAGATTAGAATCTGCATAACTGATGCTTGTTGTTCGACGCAAAGTGAATTTTGTAGTTTCTTTTGTCAGCTATTATCTAAATTTAACTAATTTTATTGTGCAGAATGTGGATTAAGCAAGTTGTTATAAGGATAATATTTTAAATAATTGCATCTAAATTCTTTCCGCGATTAGGTATCGTATATAAAAATAAGGAATATTGACTCTTAATAATCAACAGGTTTATTTAATAACTAAATAAATATTTTATAGCTAGTATCGCAAGCGATGTCAAATAATAAAAAATATAAATCGTGTAGTGCAGTGTGAATGAAGGGTTAATGAAGTGGCTATGTAGTGTAAGTGTAAGTCGACGGATGGAGTCGTGTACGCGGTAGCGCCCGCATGGGGCAGACGGCGAGCATGTGTCGCCTCCACGGATCATGTCTCCATCACAAGAAAAGTACGTATATTTACATATATACTTACGTTTGAATATATTTGATATTACACTTTATATATTGTTTTATTTATATATTATACAGCTTATTAGCTTCAAGTTTGTTTATGTTATTGTACCATTAACTGGCCTGTTTACTGGTCAATAAGCTAAACAAGCTTTAAAATTCGTTTATCATGTCCGTCAAAACGTTTTGGTCTATTATTTTATGCAGCAAGTGAGCAAAGAGTTTAGAAATACAAAACGGGGTTAAAATGGCGCATTCTAATTGATTATTGGTCTCCAGTGATTTTAAAATCTTAATTCTTTCCAAATTACTCTTCCAGATCGAAGTAACTTGGTATCATGTGGTAAAGCTACCAAAAAGTCTTGGTATATCTATATGGAGACAAAATCAACAGTTAAGAGTTAAAATTTATTTACAGCTGTTTTTTCTCTGTCAATATCATACTATTTATCTACATTAATGAATTTAATTAATATACAATAAAAAAACAGAACGTAAAGAGTGAGGGATGGATATTAGCGAATGTAATCGTGTTGATACTCCCAAACTAATTAACTATGTGTCTATACAAATTGTAATGTAATGCTTTAATTATTGTCAACACAATCGTTTTAATACTAAATAGAACAATAATAATTGAGTGCTAATTTGATGATTACAATTAGTAAGTACTTCGATGATTCAGTATATTATAGTTAATTATAAACTATTAATACACAAGTTTTATTTGACAAAAAATATATTTTTTTAAAAGTAGAAAAATGCAAATATTAACTACTTAAGTTTTTAAAGTATAAGTTTATTTATATTTAAGAATTAGAAGCGATATAAAGTAGGGCCTAATATTTGATTTAATAATACATAAGTAATTCTAACGCTTGAGGAATATTCCACGGGACAACGTAAAAGTTATTCACTCGATCTTCGAATTGAATACTCAAACACGAGGTGGTAATACGATAAGTGAAAGCTAATATTAGAACATTTTGCATCTGTGTGTCATGCGACTATTTTTAGTATATTTAAGACTAGTTGGTAACTGCAACTTCGTTCACGAGGACTTTAATGACTTTTTCATTTAACATGCTTAATTTTTAGTTTGTGTTTAGTTCGACATGAGATGTTCCGGACCTTTGATATATACATACAAATTATATGACTTCTTTCTGATTTTTTGTTAAAGAGGCACTTCATTATTCACGTGTCTAATGACTACAGACATTTAATTGAAAGAAGTTTTATATTAAATAAGTTCGTTCAGTATACCTAAAGATGTGCCTTGTGTTATATAGCTATATTTTACGAGTATTTCAAGGGTTATGTATGATACATTCTAAGTGCTCGAGGTAACTCTGACCGCAGTGTTACATTGAAACTATTAACTTAACGTAGCCAGCCTTCTTCCCTAACCTTCTCGATAAATGAACTATCCAACATAAAAATATTCTGTCAATTTGTACCAGTAAAAGGTACGTTAGATTACCGCGTTCAATAAAACAATATTAGTATATAGTTTATAATATTAGTATAGAATTATGGATAGATTACCATTTAGGTAGCTATTGGGTTAAGTGTAAATGTTTTTCTATATACATATAATAACAGTGATGTCTATTTTGTTAAGCTAACTTTGGTATATAATACTGTCCGCTGTCACCGGCACCTGTCCCGGAACTTAAAAGAATTCTGACATGGGCCTTAATATTTTATAAATAGAGTAGGAATACAGTTTGATCGTTTGGTCCATTGTTTTGTTAACTACAGCCTAACATTGAGTAACCTAAATTTAACCTCTGTTTTTTTTAACTTAATGAGTTTACAGGGTAGAAAAAATAACATAAAGATTCCAATTATCATATTCATTTTATAAACATTAAATCATTTATATGGGTTTTTTTGTTGTTACATGAGAACGGCCAAATTGGCACATAAATAGTTAATAATTTAGACACACATTTTATGTATGTATGTATGTATTTTATTATTACTTTTGTATATGTCTAGAATCCAACAAAAAATTGTGGAGTAAAAATGTAATAGGTATATCTTATAAGATCACGAATAAAATATTTGAAAAAAAATTATTTGCAGTATTACAAAATAAATTTAAATATAATAAAAATTATGAAGTAATTGGCAATTACTCCACTTTCACATAACAATTGACTTTTGAATGATTGAAGGGATATGCCAGTTTTACCCAAGTTACCAAGAAAATTACTTATGGTATGTTTTACACACACATATATATATATATATATATATATATATATATATATATATATATATATATATATATATATATATATATATATATATATATAATCAAGCTTGTATAGGTAATGAAGCTTGAATTATGATACGTCGCTGCGTTTTGTACAAGTTATTATTTAGGTGTAAGGTGACATTAAATCATATTTCCTTTTCCTTGATTCAAACGAATGAGAAGTACTTAATGTTTGGTAAATATTTTATATGGCGTGACGTTGAACCAAGACGACATGAAATGCTCATAAAGTGCTCTGACTGCGTAATCTAATATTTTTTCAATTAATTAGGTATACAAACTTAAAAATATTATAGCATATTACATAGCTTTCTACATTAACCTAGAATTAACATATACATAGATATATCTCTTAATAATTAAGGTCCCATATTGCGGTGCCGACGCGCGGAAACTAAGCTGGGTAGTACCAGGAAATTACTCCTTGACCTGTTTCTTTATGGAACTCTGTGAAACAGACACAATCAATCAAACAATTATCTAATAGAGATTGTTGCCTGTTGCCTCAATAAATCATATTATATATGCCACTTTGTAAATGCCACTGATATTGATGCAGATGATGCATCATAGCCCATTATATACAATTCATCTTATGTATATTATATAAAATATTATTTCCATTTAATTTTGGTTTCCATATTAAACATTTTGCATGCTTCTTCGCTTCCGTGGTCAAATTAAAAATAACTAAGAACCACAACACACACAATACATAATATCGCCCGAGGTAACTCTGACCGCAGGTACAGTGGGGTACATCGAAATAATTAATGTCATGTAATATAACCTCAAAAGTTTGTTTGAGTAATGTTGTGTTGTTGTTTTTGTACCTAGCAATGTAATGTTGATTGATGCTTGATGTATATAGAGCTCTATAGTCAGTCGTTCCTAAGATTAGTGCATTTAACCAAACAAACTCTGTACTTTTGTAATATTAAACATACATTTGTTGACATGATACTTTATAAAAAAAGTATCAAAGTGATTAAAATATATTTTACCTAATTTTGCTACAAGCTACAAGCGTTTGGAGGACTAATAAATCGATGCATACTAATCCTTTTATCTTCTATCCTATTCAACGGTTTACAAGTAATATGTATATCGATCCAGTTGAAGTGTACAGCTATCGTTATCGGTGCATGTGTAGTGCTCATAACACTCGATTAGTCTGGGTTAGTGAAAGCCTACACAACGGTATACTAACAATGTCAGGAATTAACTTATTATAGCTTTTTAATGACAGACAAAACTAAAGAAAATTGGTTTTTACATAAATATTTGGTATATTTTACTATTTTAATATTAAAGTTAATTGTTCATCTTAATTCTTTAGACTCAATGTTATAATCTACTATGGTTCAATATTATATTAATAATTTACTTGGACAAACAAAAAACACGTACAAAATTAAACATCTTTATATATAATAGTAAAAAATACAATTTTTAAAATTAACATAAAATTGCTCACTTAAATTTATAAAGAGTTAATTAAAATGCGTAAATTTAATTGAACGTAATTTTATATATAATGTATGTACACATACTCGTATATGCTATAATAATTTTACATCTTTACCTATTTACATTTTAAGGTTTTGATCACGTTTCAATTAATTTAATAAAATATAAATTGGTGTTGATTGTATAAATTTCTGCAGGTCTGTAAAGTCTTTTGATAGAGATCTCTCGGCCTGTGTGCGAGTAGGAGCTGGAATGTCGCCTTGGTTTGGCATCCAATCAGGTGGCAAGCATGCACCATGCGCCATGTTACCTTGGCTGTTCAATTTGTATTTGGATAGCTGTCTCCAAGGAGTGAAACAAAGTGACATGGGAGTGAAAGTTAGTGACTTTAAAATAAATTGCTTGCTATACGCATATGATGCAGTGCTTATTGCATCATCAGATTGCGAGCTGCAGGCATTGGTCACCATTTTGAAAGACGAGTGTGAAAATAATGATCTAAGCCTGAATGCCAGTAAGACAAAGGTTCTCGTATTTGAAAGAGACGATGAAAGAAGAAGAATGATAGAAAGATGAATGCTGTGGAGATGCGATCTCTTCGGAGGATATGCGGAGTCAGCTTAACTGACCAAATCTGCAACGAAGAGATACACAGAATGGTAGATATCAGGGAGAATGTCATAGTAAGAATGAAGAAGAACGTGCTCAGGTGGTTTGGGCATATCGAGAGAATGAGTGATGAAAGAATGGTAAAAAAGATATATGGAGCAAAAGTGAATGGTGAGAGAGGTAAGGGGAGACCTCGGTTGACCTTCAAACACACAGTGGAAGAAAGTCACGTAAAAATCATGAGGACGCCCCGGAGAGCATGTATGAAGAGGTTAATGATAGTGGACGAGGCGAAAAAGGTATGCAGGGACCGCAGCGTTTGGCGCTCCATTCTTTCTAACTACCTCGGTAGCGATTCAGCGTGAAGATATGTATGTATCTATGTATGTAAATTGGTGTCTACTCTTTATTCTACGTTGTAGAACACATAGGACCCTATCAGTGGTATAAAATCGTAATCGATAGTGCTTTTATTAACTTAGTGTAGCTCGTTGCTTCCTATATCGTAATATTTACTACCCATAACACTATTTGCCGTTTATGTCGGATATAAATTTTTAAACACGCTTTATAGCAGCGATTACAAGGCTTGCTAGGTTTTTAATCTAATAAAAAAATCTTGTTTTCTATTTACTTGTAAAATTGGCTGAGTAACTCTGATTTAGTAGATTTTATTTTAGTGTAATATTAGATTTTATTTATATCACTGTAGAAATTTTTTAATCAATCGTACAACAAATTGTGATTTATAATTCTAATGAAGCGCTTAATAAGCTGCTTGCCATATAATATAAAATGACCAGTACATAATGTAAATATATATTTTACTTTTATTTTGCTTATTTTTTACTGTGATACATTATTGACTCATTTATTTCTTTTTTATATTTTTAACCTACTTCAAAGCGCCTCGAGGAGGACTATACTTTTTCTTGTATTTATTGTTAAGCTTATTTTGAATGAACTTCGACGATCCTTGTTTTATATCATAGATCGTAGTGTAGAGGCGGCCCCAAAAATATAAACTTTATGCCATTTGTTTCAGTTCACCTATGGTCTTGACTGAGACTGACTCCAAAAATAAAATATTTTAAATAGTACATTTAATTACTTATTCTTTAATTATCTTTAGGTACTTTAAATGAATACTATTTTTAAGTTTTGTATAAGTTTGTGCATATAGACTTAGTTTTGAAGTCGATCTTGGTGTTTTTTAATTCAATTTAAATTGAATAACTTTTATCAATAAGCCCCATATAAATATTATTGAATTTAACTTCTATTAGCTAATGGGTTCAATTTATATGGCAAAGTACGTACAAAGCCTGAGTTGTTAGTTGCAAACAATTTAAACTTGGTGAGTAAATTGCCTTGGCAATTTTGAGAAAATTATATCAAGCTTAATTGAGCATAACAGTGTTTACCTACAAATTAAGATATTTTTAAAGAATGTTAATAATAATGTTGTTTATATGAATGTTAATAATGAATGTCAATAAATAATATAACAAGCCAACATTATTGTCCATGTTAATAAAGAATGTTTCTACATTTGATACTTTAGATTGTTACAGAGTAACAAACTTATTCCACTCCTCTGATTGTGCGGTCACTTTCTGAAAGTTACATTGACTTGCTTATTCTCACCAGTCCCAGTCCAATGTTATTCCGCTAAAACAAACTCTTATTTTGCACTGCACTTATATAAAATATCTACTTCGCCGAGCTCGAACGCTAACTTACGAGTAAAATTTTACAAAACAAACAGTTCATAAAAATGTTTTCTATAGTTCCGGCTACATTCTACTGGTTTACTCGTGGTCTAAAGTACTTTTCACCCTAACATTGTATTTTGCTATATTTTTCAGAAATTTGCAAGTAAAATAAGTCTTCGTATGCTATTTTTTGTAAACTAAGCAAATTCATTTTAAGTTTCATTATGTATATTTTTATTATTTTTTAATTGTTTAGTGCGCATTCACAAAGATACTTAATTTATTTTAAGTTCATTTCTTGAGCTGCCCTAGGTATTCAATGTGGTATATAAATTTAATTTCCTCTTGAATATTGAGCAGAGTTTTATAGCTTATAAAAACAAGCTTCGATTTACGAGGCCGTATATTTGGGCATGAAATTATCTGGCCAATAGTCTTTGAATCGATAACCTCTTCAGTCGAGTACTGTTGGCTTTAAGGCTTTCCAATAATTAATGGACTGAAAGTGCCGTTACCGACTCTCAAGACCGCTCATTAATCTAAAACATATTGAAGATTCCTTGTTAAATTGATTTCAGATATATTTTTACACAAAATGACACTTACAGCATTGTAAATTAATTTTTTTATAATTTTCGCTATGATATTCATTTTTAAAAACGTGTTTGATCTTATTTTGTAGGAAGTGAAAGTGAGTGACATATGCTTAAGAGCAAATTTGGACGTGTCCTAGTTCACGAAGCATTTCATTTAATTACAGTTTTATAACTTAAAAATAAAAGCTTAAAATATATATATAAATAACTGTACTTGTATTTAAATAAAAAAAATCAGATTATAGGTTAAGATTTAATATTTACTAAAGGAAGGACAACATTTTAGTTATTATTTTTCTATTAAAAATATCTTACGTATCTTCTGTAACTGGCAACGTCAATAGGGCGTCATGGGCGGAACAGATGAGCTGTTGGTTTGCGTTAGTGTCATAAACGCAGTTTATGCATCTAAAAAGAGCCAGTCCAACAAAAATGCTTTATCATAGTATCTGCTTTTTTACTATTGTTTTTTCGAATGTGTATTAAAGAATATGTAAATAATTATTATTTCAATAAACGCGTCCTTGTAGTTCTGGTAATTATGACGTAAATGAATAAGTTATGCATTGCAATTATTATTAAAGAAAAACGAGACGAGAACAGATTTTAATAAAATAATGTCTTCATATCGTAAACAGAATGTATGCTAAGAAGAAACACGTGGACGACTGGGCGAAGGTCAAAAGAGGGATTATATTTCCTTCAGTGTCAGCCGATAATTTGCTCGATTATTCAAAGACGCTGATATCCCTTTAGACATGTTATTTAGCAGTAAATTTTATTATACAATAATAATGTTTAATGAATATTACAATTATCTTTACCCTCATAAACACTTACTTATGAGAACATGAATGCGCAAAGGAATAATTAAACATACATTCATGAGTTCCGCAATGTCTCGGAAACAGAGAGTCTTAAGACATGGTTTCCTTGCCTACCCTGCCTATAAAAAAGTCATACAAACTATTTAAATACAACTTATCTATCTATTTATCTAGGATCAAGGTTATGATGTACCTAATGAGGTAACCGATTCCTGAATACGAAGAATCAGTTAATCTTTCTGATGTTATAAAGACGAGCAAGAAAGTATGTTATTGCGGTTTGGCAGAACTTGGTTCGAGTTTTAGATAAAACAATGATCCTCGTATGTCGAACGCAGGGCACCCAACCTTTTTACCTTTATTAAATTATAGCTCAATGTGGATAATTAATGACTTATCAGAGTAAGAGTAGATTCGATAAATATATATTAATTTAATTATATATTATTCTTGTTTTAGTTGATGTTCGAAATTTATAACTAAATAAAATTTACATATATCATATTTTTTTGTACGATTTGTTATTGGTCTAATCGTACTAAGTGCATTTGTAGGGCAGTCTATAAATTTTACTTAAATTTTACTTATTGACATTTGGCTTTATATCACGTAGCTCTTTTTAATGTAATATATATAGAATATTACATTAAAAAGAGCTACGTGACATTGTATATATAGAAGTCATATACATGTACCTACTGAACAAAGTAATTAAATTTTTTTTACTGTAGGCTCCGTCGTAAATGTTTTAATATGAAAGTTATCACTTTGACTGTGCAAGTGGAATAGGGCAATTAAGCTAAGTTTACAAATAACTGGGTGTAGTGAACTTCAAGAGTGATTTTGTGTCTGCAGTCTGAGTAAGTTTTGTATCGGCGACAGGGTACTTTAGCAAGGGCTGAAAAACTTTTTTAAATCGCAGCGATACAATTGGCGATTGAGTTTGTTCGCTTTTGTAAAAGTGCATTCTCACTTTTTATGGAAGTTCATAAAATACAAAACAGTAATATTAAAGGCAATAAAAGTGTCGACTAGTTGGCTAGCCCTCTTTTATTGCAGGCATGGATGCAATATGAACCTAGTTTTCCTATTAAGTATGGTAACATACTGTAATAATATTGAACTCTATCGTTCTATTACGCATGTAGCTAAGACACTGTTTTGGTAGATGTCTGACAAATAATCCTATTAGTATTATACGAGTGAAATGGGGTATAGTATACCAAAAGTCTTTCTTCTGCATTTGTTCCACTTTTTTAAAAACTGTGTTCTCGTAAGTGATCTTGTTATCATTCTTATCTTTTACTTAATGGAAAGAAATGGAAAATGTTTATAAAATATCGATTTCGACATAAAAATATATATAAAACATATTATAGGGATTAATTTTACATTTACATTTAAAAGGAACTGAATTGTATAATTGAGTAAACAATTCAATCTTGATATCATTCGTAACTTGTCGCAAATTCAGGGATTAAACAAATAATCGATAGACTAAATCATCCTAAGCCTTTATTGAATAATCAGATTTACATACATAATTCAATAAACGATGAAAATACATTAGTTACGCTAAAATAAACTTTACGAAACTTGACTTTCAGTATAGGGCTAAATTTAGTCTCTCAAAGAAAATGGTCATCTTTAATCACTTTTAGTTTTAATAAAAATACTAGAGCTATTATTTATATTTTATCAGGACTGACAAATTTAAGATTAATAACTTATAAATTTCATTATATTTTATTTATTATAAACGCTAAACTCCAAACAGGCTATTTTGATTAAAATTCGAACTCGACGTCCTTATCGTACGTCCAACGCATTCTGATAGTGAAGTGAGTTGTTTGCATACCCCCCAGAGATGAGGGTCACAGTAGTTAGCATTTACATAACAGGGGCTCTAAAGTGATTCTCGTTTAACTTCCATATGTTCATGAAAAGATGATTCGAGGGTTGCAAATGTTTAATAAACCTTGTTATCTAATTATATTAGATTTTTTATTTAACAATTTTTTAACATAGTAATAGTGTTTATTAATTATATATCTTTAATTATACTTTATTACTTATGATTAATAAAATTTGTAAACGCGATGACGTCGATACCCAGCCGTGAGCCGGGTTACCTCGTCTTAATACTGGATTCCTGATAGCAGGGTAGGTAGAGGGGGAATCCAGTATTAACTTATATGTAGTTGTTGAATAAACCGAAAAACTGTAAAACAAATTCACAGTACCTGACAAAAAGCGCAGACATGAAAAATTTTAAGATCATAGCAGTTTTATTTACTTTTGTAAGAAAACAATATATTTTTTATTATAACTATCCACAGCACGCCTGTGCAAATATTCTTTTCAAATAGACGAATATTATTTATTTAATTAAATAGACGAATATTATTATTTATATATTGAGATATTTGTCCATAGTGTGCTAATTCGCTATTTACTACCCAAAACTTTTTAACTATTAAAAAGTATATGTGATAGCTAAAAAAGAAAATATTTAATAAAAGCAACCACTACTTCAATTCTCATAACAACTTTGCCTTTGTATTCGAGAATTTGCATGCAATAGCTCGTGTCAATTTCAATTAGGCAAAAGCAAACGTGGCTTGCTTGTATAATTACGACTAGGATCGCATACGATCGTCGATAACCATCAGAGCGTGTCTATTGCAATTAAGAGATATTACAATATGGCGCTCTTAATCGGTCTGTTGACTGAGCAGATGCTTATGTTATTGCCGATGGGAATATACTACTTGATAATGGAAACTTTAATTGCAAAGTTTCACGATATGATGTTCTCAACCTACACATTCGTTCCCGAAAGTTGGATAGCGTAATATTTTAATCATATTATTCTAAATATATTCTATCCTCATGGTATATTTTCAGATATAGCAAATTTATGTGCCATATTATTTCGTGGCAATATTTTAGATTAAAATTTGAAGTAATAATATCGAATCTGAAACTAAGTTACCTATTACAATAAATGATAAAGACTCAAAAGATTGCAAGTGACATCCTGCTTAAGATTCTGTTTCCTGAGATTATGCTTTTTCTTCTAACGTGTGCTCAAGTTTTTATTCGCATCGCATTTCATATAAAATTGTTAAAAAGTTACTTTTACTGTTATAATAATTTTTTTTTAATGTAATTATTTTTGTTTATATTTACTATATATTCTGTAAAACTATCTGTAAATCTTATTGTAAATGATATGTTGTGAAGCTAATTAAACCTCTTTCACTCAAGTGACTTTAACGTTAAACTTTTAATTACAAAAGAAAGCTGTTGAAGTTAGATGACATTTACATAAGCAAATATTAAACAAATAAAAAAAAACAGTTTAAAAGTGTATAACACACACCGTTATAATTATTTATTATATGATATTATTATTATTGTATAATACCACTTAAAATATAATGAGCCTTAATTACGACGAGCAAGTTTATTGGCCTGTAGAAATCCCAAGTAAGTTCCACTGGCATATTGTCAAATAAAATTACGAACATTGTATCGAATCATCCTAATTCCTTTTGCAAACCTTCTATTTCAGTTAATTTAGGAAGTGTGTGATTATCAACTTAATAATATATAATTATGACAATTTAATTAGTCAATATGGATGACTAAAGTAAATACTTTTATTTTATACTTTATTTTATATACATTGTATAAACTTAAAGTATAAATCGTAATTGAATGGAGTGTAACTTGATACAAAAAGAAGAAAAAGTCTTTTAGACTTGATTATTACATTTATAACGAAACGCTGTTAGTTAATTATTTCTATATCGAAAGAAAATTTTAAAGTAGCAAACAAGTGATATGATCACTACCCAGTGCCATCTGCCATCTTTCTGCCAACCACAAGTTATACCATAAATGGGTACAAAAAACGAGGGATACACTTTTATGATTTTACTCGTGTATTATTTAGTTTTCCATTTCTGTGGCGTAACTTTTGGCACAAAGTGTTCATTATGCATGCAAAATTAAAACATTTGGAGAGAAATTCAATATATAGTTTAATGTTTTAAAATCTTGTTTTCAATTCGGTTTGATTTTGACTTTTATTAAATTTAAATGAATTTTTAATGTTATTTATAAAGCAAAACAATCGTTTATTTATGTAAATACAATAATCCATACCCTCGCGTTGCCCGTTGGTGCGAGCTAGCAACCTTGAGTATATTGTTATAAAAAATAAAATTTGTTAGTTTTTTTATATTTTAGTTTACGAGACTAATGATATTTAGGTAGTATTTGTGTCTATGTTGAATTTAAATAAGATAAAAACCTAGTTACGAGGTTTTTTATGCAACAGCCCTGTTCACTGTATGTTAATGACAGACCTTATAACCAGAACTTTTTCTATTTTTTAATAACTATAAATTACTCTACTATTGTATACTAATTAATTATTTACATTATACTATGAAAACTATAATTCGATTAGTAAGGCGGAAAGTGGGGAACAGAGTGTCTTGATACCTTCAGGCTGCCCTGCTATGTGCTGGATGTGCTAGATACAGCGTGAACCTAAAAATAACACTAGTAGTAACATTTTGTTTCGTTGTTGCAGGTCTGGGGCGCATAGAGGAGCCGCAGGGAGGCGCGGGTGGCGCGCCCGCGCCGACCTGTTACGACGCGGAGTGCACCCGTACAGAGGCCTGGCTAGATGAGAACCAGGAGTTCGTGCATGATTATTTCTTAAGGTGAGTTTCTAACTTTATATGTCATGAAAATACACCTTAATAGATTTACTTATCATAAATCTATAATATATAAATAACTCAAATATCTGAATTCAACTATCTGTTATGATTTTGTTTGACTTTCTAATTGGTCCGGTTCCGTCAACTATTAATGTACCTAAGCCCACTAATATATCCTATGACGGTACTGTTAAAAATAGCCTATAATTATCTAAAAGTCTCAATGCCTACATTTACATAATATTCAACCAAACAACAAGTACTTAATTACTTATAACTAAACTTTAAAAAGACATCATGGTTGGTTTTTTTTCTTTATAATATTGTATTTATTATTCTGGTATGTCTTAATAAATCATCTATACGTACATACATATAATACTGAGTACATTTACAATTTAAAATTCACATTTCTTTTCACACTTTTTCTAAAACCTTTTGGGTAAAGTACTAGAGATTTGTGCGATCTAATCAGTATTGTACGTAATAGTTAAAACCAGAGTAAACTTTTGTTTCAATACGTCGACTATTGATCGTCGAAGTTTGCCTTTCAGAGAGACGAGTGATACAGCCAAATAAAGTATAATTTACTTCTTCTATTACAAACGAAATATAAAGTAACAACCCTATATTGTGGTAAAAGTTTAGAAATTTCTTAACTTTATCAAATATTTTTGCTTTATTCTACAAGCTTAATACACTTGTGTGTGATAAAAGCCATGAAAGCGACATTTCATTTCGCTACTTATTTTAAAGCATAAAACCAAAATGTAGCGTAGGTTTAATTTTATGCGACATTTTTAAATTACATTAAATTTAAACAAATTATGTTTCATATAGTCTAATGTGATGTGCTTTTTTTTCTGCTTCAATATTACTTATTTTGCGAACACTGTATACAGAAAATCTTAATATTGCATGTTCTTTGAGCGAATATATATCTTAATCTCATCTCATAGCTTTACGTTTTGTCGACCTTCCTCCAGTATCTTTGACACTGTGTTCTAGAATGCCAAAGTTTGGGCACGTTGGGCCCCAAACCACCAATTATTTAGGCGCGGCTGCGAATAATGTGGAAGTTCGTAGCAGTAAAATAAACTTGATTTTTTATGTAATGCTGGATTACAAATAGCATTGATAGTGTACTACTGTGTTTACACTATTGTTTTACAAAGTAGCTGAATTAATATTATATAAAGAAAATTAAAACAAATTATGAAACTTTGCTTGCTCGTTAAAATTTGGGGCAAATATGTTTCATTATTTACACATATAGACGTATCTACTATAAATATTTATAACATATGTATAAATCTTCATAAAAGATATTTATTACTAATAAAGAAGCAGAATATTAGTTCTTTGTTTTAACAAACTTTACCCGATTGCGCGACATAAAGGGCCCTCCTAACATGTTTATCAGTCTATGTAGTAGATATGTATGTTTGTATCTAATTAAGTATGTATGCTGGTTTCTATGTAGCGTTTATTTATTTATTTATTTATTCTTTATTGTACATAAAAGAAAAAAATAATAATATATGCACAACAGGGCTTAATGCTGAAGAGCATTTTCTCCCGGCCAATCCGGTTATGTGGGAAATAAAAGTAGGTGTACTACTAATATATAATATGATATACTACTATACTATGCATAAATGAATACAAAGGACTTACATACATACATACACATACATAATAAATTTAAACAAATTGCACACACTAAGTAAAATACATATAAATGTATAAATTCAAGCTATCACGTAACTAAATTACAATATTGCCTTATCATGTAAGCAGTTCTTTCACCCGACGTTTAAATGCCTCATGAGAGGGAGCTCTACGGATGGACTAAGGCAAGTCGATCCATAGCCTGCTACAGCAAACGAGATAGACATAAAACCAGAAGAGTGGGTACGCGTAGAGAGCATGAGAGTCGCTTGGGATCGCAAAGACCTGTCATGAAATGATGAAAGGAAAGAGATATCAGAGGATAAAAAGGACTGGAGAATTGCGATCTAAAAGATGGAATAAACTAAACAATGTCTTGAATTTCTACGATCACCCACAGAAAGTCAACCAAGCCGCCTCCTATAAGAATATATATGATCATACTTGCGCAGGTCGTAAATAAAGCGAATACATATTTTAAAAATCCTTTCCAACTTGTTCATGAGTTCGTCATTCATATCCAGGCAGACATCATCTATAATAGGAAGCAGCAATGTTCTAACTAACTGTATTTGGGTGCTCACAGGTAAATATTTATCGTAAGTTGGCATTTAAGGTGTGAATGGCGTCAACAATATTATCCACACTAGCATATTCATAGAGCTGCAAGTCATAGCGAGAAGTTATGATGGAAGTAATGAAATTAATAAAAACGGAGAAAAGTAATGGAGATATACTATACCGCCTTGAGGGACGCCACCTGCCACATCATGCCAGTGAGAGTTGGTCTGATATAAACGAACCGACTGCTAACGATCCTGAAGATAGGAAGGAAACCCTTCTAAAACAGGACTGGAGACATTAGCTTAGCGTTTACAGTAGACATTAGTTTAGCGTTGTAGATATCAAAGGAGTTGACCGATTTTGATGATTCTTATGAGAATTTATACGTCTTAACCTTGAGAATGTCATTAAGATGACTGACTGTAACCAAAATTTACCTAGGCGACGCCGACGTAAACGCGATATTTTTAAAATAAAAAAATAAAAGTCGGCGAGCTATGTCAAGTAAATAACGTTAAATATTTAAAAAAATTAGTAAGTTAAATTTGACTCGGTTCCTTGGACGATTTCATCCATTATTCAAAATGGATCCCAAATGCACTATTTGCAAAAAAAATATTGATTTTTTTATATGTGCATATAGATTATACAATCATTTCGATTTCAGTGTAACCCTGAAAACAATATTAAACTGTTTGTTTTTCTTTTATTTTTCTTATTGTTTTTTTTTTGTTATTTACAAATATATACTTAAAAATGAGGTAACTAAATTTTATAAAAAAAGAACTATCCCGTGAAAATGCAATAAAAACGGTACATACCTGCCATATTTATTTGTATGGATAACTGCCATATTTATTTATGCTCTCTGTTGACTTTGACAGTTTTTATAGGTTAGAGCGATTTATATATAAGGTTTAAAAGAATATTTCTATAGTTTTTCAGCAAGACATTTTTTTAGATACAGAGAACAGACAGAGGCCTAGTGTTAAACAGTCCACTCTTCATTTTTCACCCACACTTTTTCGATATATTGTGTGTTGGGTTGTGAAACTCAACCGCTCTGTCTACCAGAGTATCACTACATCACGACGACAGTTTTAAAACGAAAATATTGTTTTCTTGTTTTTGTCACTTTTAATTAAAAAGTTTATAAGTTATTTTCCTTTTTGTTACATGATGTCTAAAAAAAGGTTTAATTTTAATGATGACCTATAAAAAGTACGATATGTCCAAACATATATACATTAATGTTACGATATTTTAAAATTATTTAAACTAATCACTACGGACACGTAAGTTAACAAAAGATAAGAACCTATCTTTTGTTACCTTTTTCTAAATTATGAATTTTGTTTACTAATCTTCTACGACATAAACTAGGCTCGCTTACCAGTTTTATGTTAAAATATGCATTTAGCTTTTACACCGGAAACTATTATATACTACGTTTTGTTTGACGTTTCCTGTATTAACTGTTAAAGCCTTACGACGTAACATAAACGGAAATGCATTATACATTGAAATTGTAACAAAAACAATCATATTATACCTATATACTAGTAGCTGTCCGCAACTTAGTTTGTTTGTGTGGTCTTTATTACGCTTGCCATGCTTCTTCCATTAACCAACCGTTGCCATTGAAACCATCTCCACTTTCCACCCAAAATTAGAGTGGCAACTTAACGCCACGCTTTATAAAACAAACTAGCTTAACAATACTTAAAGAAAACATAAAAAATTGAACGCAGTGGGATATGACGTGCTTCGTGCTTCGTGGAAACAGTGATTCGTGATGAATGATTATAAAAATCTGTTCAATTTTAAATGAATTAGAATGAAATGAATGAATAGCAATTAAACCTGGACAGGGTGTCTATAGCTTTTAGGAAGTCTCATTCAAATCGGTCCAGCTATACGTTACCGTACGCGGTTTTAACAGAATGTACGAATTTTTACATCACATAAACTGATTTAACAAGTGGTCCTAAATGTATACACTCAAGTTTCAAATTATATGATTTTAAATAATTTACTAAATAAATTAAGGCAGGTAAGCGACATAGCGAGGTTATTGCAAAATGTCATACTGTTTTTGCCATCCATTCTTTTGAGAGTGATATACATATACAAAGTATACTCGTATTATACAATGTTAGGCTATAGACTGTTTTTTTTTTACCTTTGATAGTGTAATTGAATTAACTTTAAGAGTTAAATTTACTTGGTTTGGCCACTTTTTTCTTTCCTATTTACTATTTTAGGACCAGCTGGGTGCAGAGTCTGAGATAGATGTAAATATTCCCCTCACTAAATTAATTTATTTTTACAGTAGGCTTAGATATTAAAAAATATCGGTCAAGTGCAAATAGTACTTGCGCACCGAGGGTTCTGTGCCTATTTCAAGATTATAGGCAACATTCCACTGAGGAATATACTGCCTATAGAAATTGACAAACTTAATTTGCGGTCGTATCCATTCATTTTGTATGAAATTAACTACAAATATACGCTTGTAATGGTTTATTTCTGCATTAAAAATTTATTTTGTAATGGTTGTTTTTCTGGAATATATCAATAAATTATTATTTTTTGGACTTTTTTCTTTGGTTGTACTATAAGCTCTAGGATGACAGGAGGTACTCTGTAGGTTTTGATTACGCGACGATTTTCATACAAATTTCAAAAAATTAAACATAAACATTCATATCTTTTCATTGAGTCGACTTTTTTTACTGTGCCTCAAGATGTCATCGACTTGGATATTTGATATCAATTTTAGCTTGATTCTTTCACGTGATTTTGAGCAAATGATCTTGACAGACAGACAGATAAACGACAGACTGATCCTAAGGGTTCCTTTTCTATTTTGAGGTACGGAACCCAAAAAACGTAGTACACGTAGATATGAATAAATACTAAATATTTGTATTCAGTAGTTTGCTCCAAGTTTGCGCCTTAACATTCGTTAGCAACTCCTACGAATTGTTTAATTCAATATGTTATAGTATATCTGTAAATTGTGATATTGTTGTGTAATTCCAAGATGTGTCCAGTGTAATTCCAAGATTAAGTTTTGACTTTCTTGATTAATTGATATGTTTGGAGGATATATTAGGTTTTCCTGTCTTTTTCGTAATGCAGTTAGTCAGTTAAAATGGTTATGAAATTTCTAATGTTTTTATTGAAGGTGGCATTCAATTATGAATTGCCTTTGCACTTACTAAATAGTAAATACTTTTATTTACTTATGAGTTAGCCTTTGAGTTCAAATCGTGTAAGTACCTACTCGTTATCTTATAATTTGATCATTTATTGTAATTATAATGGCGTATTGTCTGCCACGACGTTAAAATGTAAAATATATTTGAGCTTTTCTCTCTGAGGTCTAGCATTATATACAGCTTATATGAAATTGTCGACATGACATTGAATTTGAATATTGCTTGATCGAACTTATTTTTGCATTTAGCTCTTCAGCACTAGCTAATACTTCTACTTCAATAATGATAGCAATTCAAAAATATTAAATTTCTTCAAATAAGTGTCTACTGAAGAGGAGGAGCTAGGGATAGCTAAACAAGCTATCCCTCGCTCCCTCTTCAGCATCTGAGCATATTGTACATGTCTTTCCCACAAAAACTTCTGAACTGTTTGATGAAACTTTTATAATTCTCTATATTAGAACATACCCACCCGATTTAAATGAAAAAGTATTTTCTAGATATGCCTTAATTTCAGAGAAATATAACAAATGAGCTTGGAAGTCGCTCAATAATAGTATTTGAACCTTTAATATTTATAAATTGTGTCTCATCCAGTAAATCACATTTACACACAGTAAACAAAGTATTATTAGTAGAATAATAAGGAAGATGTATTGAACAAGCTTTAGCGTTGCTCTTAACAAGGCAATCTCGTAAACTCTTTAATAAATTTAAACACAACTAGATAATTCAGCTTTGCAGTAGTATACAACGGATTACGTCAGTTTGTAATGAAACGATAATTCTGAGTTCCTCTTGTTGTTTATTTAATAATATAACCTACTTTTGTTTGGCGTGATTTACTTGTACCTTATCCTTTTTAACTGACCCATAGCTTTCATAAAATTGATAGTCATCAGTCTCTCACTCGACTGACCATTTCAAACACACTATGTGTTGTATAGGTTCAATCACCTAACGCCCAATTTTGCCCAACAAGGTGGTAAAAGTATACATTCTTCTATAATCGTGTATAGTAAAGCTCAAGTTAACCCTCCACAATAGAGTGGCAAATACAAAATGCTACAATTTTGAATACCTCATAAAAGCTCAAGTAGAGTTTATTTAATGTTTCGGCTTCGTGATAAACCGATATATAATTTCTCTTGTATAAGTTCTCTTGTATAACAACAACTTATATTAACTTTTTAAATTATATTTCTGGTATCTAAACTAATATTATAAAGAGGACACATTTGTAGTTTTGTATGTATTCAACAAAATTCAAAATAAAATAAAACTCCATTCTGTTTCTGAAATCTTTATTAAGTGATATAAAAAATATTAATAAAGCCGTTATTAAATCCTTAAATAACATTTCATAAAATTACATTCATAAATTAATTAGTTAAATAAATTGATAATTCGAAAAAATGTATTAATGGAAAAATTTAAAAAATAAATTTCATGCTCATGCACTAATTACAGGGTAAAGGCCTCCTCCAATTTCCTTCACATATTTCTATCCGATACCTTTTCCACCTAGTTCTTTCCTGCTAGTTTTACGATATCGTTGATCTTTTTACCGATTTCGAGGGATCCCTAATAAAAATGCAATAATATAACCCAAGGAGTGAAAAAAATTGTAATAAAAAATATGCCATCGCGCACTGCGCTGTTGATAAAACAAAAAAATGTTATACAGTATTATAGTGCCTACGTACAATATCTACAAATCATCTCACCTTGCTCAATAAATCATTGTGTAGTTCAAGCGGGCGAAGCTGCAGGCGGGTCGCTAGTACTCTATATTTAATTATGATGTAATTTTTCTGTTGTATGTTTGCCTTTAGAACAAATATCCCACCAAAAAAATTAGATTAGTCAAATGTGTGGCGCAAGGAGGCTCATATATATATATATATATATATATATATATATATATATACCTACTTATTACCTACCTTACCTTACCTATTATACCTACTTATTTTTACTAGAAATGATAATGGCATGATATGGTAGAATTGGTTACGGTTTTATGTTTTGTAATTTTATGATTATAAATTTTCGTCTTACCTACCTACTACTTTGAAACTCAAATAGTATATATTTTACATGTTATATTAAAGCTTACAAGTAATTTTTAAAAATAAAAAATGTATCGTCTTTAGAAAATGCTATATATTTCTTATCCTTTTATATCTCTATTTTATACGTCTCTCATGTCCACAGGAAGGCGACGCGCCAGGTAGTAGACGCCTGGCTAGTGTCTCACGCTACGCCACCGAGCGCCGAACTCGCGTCCCCATCGCGGGCTGGCTCCGGTTCGGGCGCTACTACACCTGTTAGGTATTATAAGTTAATATTAAATGTGCAGTTTGCAAGATTAAAATTCAAAGATTCAAGATTCAAATTTAGAATCAATTAAGATGGATTTAAAAATATTTTAAATATAAAAATTTATATTATTATTATATTATTTATATTTATATAAATACGAATTATAAAATTTTAAAAAGTAATATTGGTAAATTAAAGGTATACAGAATATTGAAATGTGTGAAAATTATAAATTTCCTCATTTATTATTAAAAAGTAAGATTACTTTGACAGAAATTAAGTTAGTAATAGCCTATTAGCAGCTCATATCTTCTTAAAAGGATATTCTGTTTGAGGTTCGTGCACATTGAGTTAATTGACTTAATTATATTATGCCTTCCTTTGTCGTATAATTTATGATGTGAATGCAAGATCACGTACAAATGCTAATATTATGCATGTATTTATTTATATCATAACTTTTTTTATGATTTTCTTCTGGAATTTGGGTTAATATAACCATCAATTTCAATACTTATGCATACAGAGAATAAATATATTAATATATTTCGTTAGTTTTTAGTTGGATTTATTTTATTAGAGAAACAGAAAACAAAAGATTGATCTCGCTAGTATTTTTATGACTCATTTTGATGTAACATTCATTTCGAAGCGTTAATTTCAAAGGAGATATATAACGAGAAACAACGAGGAAAATATAATATTTCATTTTGTTGTAATAATGTTATTGTTATTTTAATTTAATACATAATTGGAGCGTCAATAATTCGCCTTATCCGAGACGCCCTAGCCTGCTCTTGTACTTGGAGCCTTCATCAATCTTATGTCACCCCACTATACCTACTGCCATATCTTTAGGGCTGTCACATTATAAGCAGAATGGTTTATATTTTTTTCTATATTTACCTTCCCTTATATCCCTCGGTCTCTTCTTTCTGAAACTCAATGCTGCACTTTTTACTGAAGTAGGAAATTTAAAATAATTCACTCCCCCTAGTACGTATCGAACAAAAAACCATCGCATTAACAGATATTGTCCCACGGCGCTCGAAATAAAATAGAAAATTTCTTTTTATTTTTATTTATAACTTAATTTATATATCCGTTAGAAGTGGAATTCATAAGTGATTAGGAAACATTAGAATCGTGGGAAAATGGCAAGTGATGTTTAATTATTCAAATATTCATAAAAAGGAATACTTATATTTTCAAACAGTATACATTTGTCTTAATAGATAAAAAAAAGTCAGTTTCGGAAAGAAAGAATTAAGTGACTCGACTTCGTTACGTTCTCTCTGCCTAACCGTAATAATTATTACATAGAATACACAACTTAAGTATTTCAAAACAATAATTAAGTGTTATAAAAAAATAGGGCCAATGGTACCTATGACAACCCTCATATTATTTATGCTCAGCTTAAATAGATTGCCAGCCACACTCGCAAATATACGACGGAAAAATATGTTGAGTGAAATTTTTTTAAGAAAAAGATTATGTTAATCTTGGCAGCTCAGAGCTAATCTCATGTGTATCTAAAATACTGATTTCACAAATAGAATTAATAACTTATTCCTTAGATATTCCCATTTTTTTATAAAGGCACCTACAATATTAGTAAAGTTACTATGGATGGAGCAAATTAATTAAGCAGATTCTAAAAGAAGTTTTTTAAACGAGTATAAGGCACAGTATCAGGTTCGTTGGCTATTTAAATATTTAATTTCTATTGAGTAGCCATGAAAAGTCATATTTTTGTTAATAAAAAATACCGTTGACACTAAGATAAATAATCTCATATTTAATAAATCTAGTCATTTCACATACTTATCGTCGTCCCTAAAATTATCTCACATTTTTAAACAAGAAATCAATCTTAGTCCATTGAACTCCGACCTCGGTGAATTGCAAAATATTCCTCAAATATGATTGTAATTTAACAAAATAAATTAATATTATAATAAAAATGTTTGTTTTTCTGTGTTTATATCATTTAAAAGCAATAAATAATAGATTATATCCAATTATTAATATTTAGGTCAATGAGACTAATCTTCGGAACGGACGTATAAGAAACTTTTATCTATACGCTGTCGAATACGTCCGATTTACCTACATATACATATAAATAATATACAAATAAGTACATAATATCGTAATATTTCTAGAATTTGAACCAAGTTTAAATAAGATAAAGTTTCAATTAGATAACTCACTCTATTGTGCAAAGAAGGAAACAGTATTTGTGTTCTACGATGAGTTGGCGTCAGTCTAGAAAACTAAAGGAAAATGTTTTAAACCTGTAATAAAAACCTCTTGGCACTTTAATACGAATGGGGTTTTCAGGTGCGAAAAGTGTCTTCGTGAAATCTTCCTTCGTTATCGACCTTTTTACTAGGAGAATGTCCTAAGTGTGAGCTTCACAAGATAAATTATATTTTTAACGTCGAAATGATTTCTTTATTATAATAAACGTAGTTAGTTGTTGGATTCATTTCTTTCAATTTTTTCCCATGACTTTTTTGAAGATTTTGTAATTTGTTTGTACATTTTTTATTTTATGTATACCTAAAATAAAACTTTAAAATACTGATTATACCAGTACATCCAGCAATTAATAGATTCATAGTTATTTAACTAATATGCCTTAATTTGTTAATTACCGTACACAATTATAATACTCTAATACAATATTTGAATACAATGCAAAGTTTTGGGTCGTTAATGGTCGTTATCAGTCCATTTCGCAAGCGGATGACGGTAGATTATGCGGTGGCGTTTTATATTATCTACTATCTAATATATTGCAACCATGAAACACAATTTGGCATGAAATGGCTAATTAACATATTATTTGGCAAATTTCACTGATTATATCATATTGTTGCCGTTGCCGTTTGCCGTGTAAATAGATATCGTTAATGCGTAGTCCGTATGTATGTCTGTATGTTGTGGTTATAAATACAAGCGTCACTCGGAATGCTCACTGGAATGCTTATTTTTGCAACTTAGGTGCTTAGGTTGAGGTGTTGCCGAGATTTAAGAAATTATATTGAAGCGTTAGGTACAATAAAAGTGCAACTACGTTTATTGTTGCCAAGTCCAGCCTAAATATGCTTGATAAAATAAAACTATATATATTATTAGAGATACTTGTGTTGATAACGACTTTATTTTTATAATTTATATTAATTAACCTATATCGTTATTAATTTAACGAATAATTGATGAATTTGTTTGCACATGTTCAAAATGGTAAAAAATATATAACATGCAAGAGTTAGGGATAAAAGAATTGTAAGGGAATTGGTAGGGGAAGACGTCGGTCAACCTTGAACAGCACCGTGTCGAAGATACTGGAGAAAGTCACGTAAAAAGCTTGAGAAACCCCGTAATACATGTATGAAGAGGTTAATGACAGTGGAGGAGGCGAAGGAGTATGTAGGAACCGTAGCGTTACGTGCTCTGTTCTCTCTGGCTGCATAATCATACTGTATAATTATATAATTGTTAGTATAATTATGCATATTATATTAATATTTCGTGATCTTTCAAAATTTTTTTGTTAGAATCTTCTCTTTGTGTTTTTCTTGAATTATTTAATCATTACTTTAATACAAATAAAAAAATAAAAAGTGGTCATAAAAATAGAATGGCGTTATAACGAAGCTTGCAGCCTCGCAAAAAATGAATACCAAATTCTGCCCATTGAGACTTCGTTTACTGCCGGATATCCATACTTTATTTCTGGTTTTTTGCCAAAAATGTGTTTTCAATATGATTTATTATATGATTTTCCATTATGATTTTTTTTGGATGAATCACTTGTGCTTATTTTAGACGTTTAGATATTGGATGTTTATTAGATGAACACTAAATTGTATTTTTTATTTTTATTTTTTTAGCTTTACGCTACGCACATAGCAGGGTAGGCAGAGAGAACCGTAGGCAGAAGGAATCTAGTGTTAAGACACTCCGTTCCCAATAAGTTTATAAAATAGTTAACATGCTATCTTTTATATATAGGTAATTTTTCTCATATCATCCATTGAATATTATGAACGTATTGATTTTGAACATTTAAATAAAAAAATAATATTTCAAGTTCACTAATTAACAATAAGACCTTTTCACATATACATATGGTATGGCTATTTCCCAGTATAGAATAAAGAAAATAAACATATTTTTTATTCATAGGAAAATCTCAGCTCACGAATTCGAGCGTGGTGGGTTATTAAAGCCCTTGGTGACAACAGTCGACGGTACCCCAACCTTCCTTGGCGACCAGCCACACGCGACACCGTCGCGGCCGCAGCGACGGTCGAGGCACGAGCTACGGCAGCTCGACGAGAAGGAACTTATATTTGAATTAGTAAGTACATTTTATTTTATTTTATTGTAATTTTTTAAAGTACATAAGTGTAATTGTTAATTTACTGTAAAACTCCGATATCTTTGAAAAGTCAAACCTTGCCAATTGAATTATTTACATAACAGCGCTCAGTTTAATGATTTTTAACCGAATATTATTTAAGTCGATTTGATTATATAAAATATATTAAAATTGTAACAAAAATCGACAGAATTCGACGCTTAATAGGTAATATTCGTTTCATAAAATCATTATTTATATGTCACGTCACTTGGTATTGATAATGTCTAAGTCTGAAATATTGAAGTTGATAAAGTGCCGATTTAAGACCTGAATGCTAGAATTCAATAAAAAATTATTTTCGTTCGAAGAGTTTTGAACAAGAAATTAACAATAGTACAATTTACTTGTTTTAGAAAGAAAATAAACAATATATATATATATATATATATATATATATATATATATATATATATATATATATATATTTATATTGAAAGTATATATCATAACTATATAGCGTGTTCTATACTGTCTAATATTTATAATTCTGTATCTAATTTACTTATACCCCGTGTGGAATACTAACTGTTCGTATAATAATAAAAGCTGGTATAATAATAGATTAGAATTTCAATCTATCGATACAAGATTCAATTTACAAGATGGACCGTGCCTATTACGGGGGTAGCTGATGCAGACTACATTTACCTGTTGTAGTTTTTTAATAAAAAGAAGTAATTGAAGTGTTATCATTATTACAGATTTGGTTTTATCTTATGCTAAATTATGTACTTATTTAATTGAAATTAACGAATTATTAACTGGAGTAATTATTAATTGTTAATTTGTGTTGCAATAAAATTTTAAAACGTTCATGCATACCTTTTAAAATTATAAATATTATATATTTTCTTCCTTACTTTACTTTTTAATTGTAATGATAATGGTACTGGTACTAGACATACATTATATTCCTAGGTAATTCCTTATTATGTACTCTGCAAAGTTTATGCGGTAAATATCGCGGTATATATGAATCGGAAGAATCATATTTCGGTTTTATCTAGTGAACTAAAGAATAGACAGCTCAATAACAATTCAACGAAACAAACGAGACACTGTTTGCATAATAATTTAATAATAATAATGTTGAGACAGTAATAGCAGTTGCAACATAATTTCTACGTCTAGACTGCAAATGTAAGTCATGACTCATATTTTAAGTTGTGTTCTAATATCATCTAATATCATCTTACACATAATACATATATCTAAATTAAGTTATGTTTATAGAAAATATATTTGATCATTTTTTCTAAAAGTTAAAACCCATAATTAGAGAAATTGAATTATTTGTCTAGTTTCTTTACATTATCGGTAAATATGTGAATCTTTACTACTTAAATAATAATTGGAATGAATTTATTTTGTTCATATGGAACGTACTTCGTTGAGGATAATTAAATTTGCTTATTATAAAATTATCTTTTCGTTGTCATAAATATATAAGTTAACACTTATATAGCATATTTGCTAGGTTGCTAAAAGATTGCAATCTGTCTAGAACAATTATATAATAATTTTTTGGAATGTACGATCAGAAGCGGCGGCGGTGGAATTATTTTATTTAAATCATGTTTAAACCGATTTAATGAAATTAATTAAAATTTATTTTTATCTAATTTTATTATGATATAACAACACTGAATGTAGACTAACTAAAATAAATTTACCTTAGGTATAATTCATATTCAGCTACAACATAGGCGAACGCCACCATTTTTTTATAAAATTATGACTTATGCGCAATGCAAAAATTATCTTATATTGTCTCAAATATTTTTATACATTTATTGATATTTAGAGATAATATTAGAATATAACGAAAATTACATTTGTGTCAGTCTAGATATATGCAAAGGCTGCTACCAAATATGTTAGTATTTAATTCATATAAACCGAAAAGGCGAAAGTAAAATAGAAAAACTTTGAAGAGCAAATCGAAAAAGTTTAAATTGTACCTTTAATTTTTTTATTCAATTCAGTCCATGTAACATTATATTCAATTCAGTCATTTGACGCATTAGTTAAAACATGAACTGGATTGTAGGAACGTGACCGACTGTAGAAGTGTAGTTAGCAGTACATACCATACCATAGTTGTCCGTTCGAATTCGAAGTTGTTATATATATATATATATATATATATATATATATATATATATATATATATATATATATATATATATATATATATATATATATATATATATATATATATATATATATATATATATATATATATACTATGTATGTATACTATGGTTATTTTGCGGTGTTGAATTTTGCTGCGCTAATATCATCATCATCTAAAATTGACAGCAGATAACGAAATGACCTTTCACACCCTCTGCAAAATGTTAAAGAATAAATAATAATATAATTGTTTATTAATAATAATAATTTAATTAATACTATTTTGAAGCGAAAACATGTTCATATATCTATAAGTAAAATGTACGTAATGTGTACCAAGCCAATATTAGTCAATTATTAACTACCTACGAGGGGATTCAGCATTAGGTTTATCCCTTACTCCGTCAAACACATGTCCGGACGTTCACATTATGATAAAAGCTATTAAACCACTGGGATGCGAAATGTTTCGTGTTTACATGTGCACCAATTTATGCCTCTGAACCGGGAGGTCAACTGATAAAACGACGGGCCACGCTTGATAATAATTACATGTACACAACGCCACCCACGGTTCAATGGAAAAGCAAATTATAGTTCTAATAGATAGTGATGTCATAGGAAGTTTTATTATAAACCGATATTATAGGCACATATATACAAATGTATGTTTCTAATGATATCTGTAACTAAATGTAGTCTTTGCTTAGGCAGTTTCAAATAAAAAATATCGACATAAAGTAGTTATACATACATCAGCTAAATATGTAATGTAGATATATCAATATTTCGGGTTGTATTTCTTGTTTGAAAATATAATATTATAAAAAAGAAAAAGCCCTGATGGCATTGTTACAACATTCTCGTTACGTATTAACTGCTTTGAACTCTGGCTTGACCCACGTGGTCAAATGGAATTATCAAAAATTTGTGTGACCGTAATTAGTGGGATACATCGAAACTATCAACGTGATTATTATAGCCTATATAATATAGACTTCCCCGACAAATGGACTATCCAAAACAAACGGGTTTTTTAATAGCAACGTTTAGTAGGTACATGAAATAAATGTCGTAAACTCTTGGGCTTTTTTAATATTAATACACATTAGTATAATTCTTCTTTCCCAAATCTAGTTTATTAAAGCGGGGCGCAGTATACTGATCATAAATTAACTGTATTATTTCAATGCACTATTCGTGAGTAGACGAAAATTAGAACATTGTGGCATACTGTTAGGTTTTTGTTTGCATATCAATTCCAAAAGATACAGAAGATGGGTTAAAGAAGGGAAAAAATAAAATTAAATATATAGTATAACACTAGACTTTGTTATCATATTAGAAGTTACGTACAAATGTCCTCAATGATATTCCACTCACGCGGTCAAAATCGAGTATTCAGGAGATAAAAAGGAGATAAAGTTCAATTGTTTAAGGTTACGGTGTCATTGACTGAGTGTTTTGTAATCGTTCACTTAGCGCCAGGATGTTTATAGCAAGTAAAACATTAATTTCCTGTGCTCGTACTGTCACTGAAATAGGTGTGAAATCCACTGTTGATGTTGATAAAAAATACTACTTAGCGGTAAGTAAGAATACTGAGAATAGATTTAGGTATGTTATTATTATACATATGATGTTAGAAAAATATCACTGTTTTATTTAAATTATGCAATTGTAACACATTTCTGTTCACACCAATATAGTGGACTTTTTATTTGTCGAATTAAAGAGATTGCTTCGTAATATTTGTCCATTAATTCTTTCACTCAGTCAAAGTCAAATAACTAAATAAGGTTTAAATGTTAAATGTTAAAAGGTTAAAATGTTTCATTTTTGAACTAAAATGCTTGCCTTAGAATGGTCGGCTTAGTGACGACGATGTCTAAAATATATAAGAAAATAAAAATATATAGAAGCCTATAAAAATTTGTTTGAGCTCGAGCTCTCGCTTCTTGGAAGTAGTCCAAGCGTTCGAGCCGTTTAAACCACACAGTTCTTACTGGATTACATATGTTAAAAGTATTATCGAAACACCTATAAAAATTTGAATCTAGGGGGACGTAAAAAATGGCTAAAAACAATAATCTGCTATGTATATTGATATTGTTATGGATGAAATGTATGAAACGTTTTTAAAATGGTAATAATGTTTTTTTGTGTAAAGAAATATAATATTATAAAAATATACAATGAATTATTATTATATTATTATATATATTAAGTTCTATTTGGCGATATTCTATATAATATGAGCACCGAGTACTGTTGACCAACCAGCTTTTATTGTTGAATTATTTGCAATTGACACAATTTGTTTGTATTTTATTATTTTATACGTGTAATTACTGGCATAATTCATAATATGATATCATTATAAAAAACTCTTTATATGAAATGTTTTATGATAAGTTTGAGAAATAGTAAAAAAAAATCCTACTTAAAATAGATTCAGATACCATAAACACGAATATAGACGACCTATAAACGATAGTTGAGTCAGTATCAGGAAACTGACCTAATACGGATTGACTTGAATTTTCGCACATTGCTTGGCTTCAGACTTTTATCGGCACCGTATGTTAGTCAGCCTCGGAATCCGCTCGAAAATTGTGTTAACATCACATTCGCAATTGTGAAAGAAACTTAAAAGAAAATTATTTGCTTTGAAAAAGTAAATAGACGTTACCAGAAAGCTAGCGTGCTAATTTTTTTCCTAATATTATTTCGTATGGGGTGTAAATATAGGTTTTTGATGTTTTTATGATTCATTTTTTTGTATTGTAATTTTTCTATTGTACAAACACGAGTTTATTTTGTGTGTTTACTCATTGTATAAAAAAATAATACTACATCTTCACATATACTCACTCATTTATAATAAATGTTTTATTCATTAATTTGTACTCAAATTGGAAATAAGGTAAGGAGTAGCACTAAGGAGTAGGGGAAATCACATAACTTGGTAAATGCAATATGCATTCTAAGATCAAAAAAATTTAATAAATTGAATATTATAACAGTTTTATAAGTATATTACATTTTACTTATTAGATATTCTTTTTTTGTACGTTAATTTGTAAATCCTTATTGTCCTATAAAATAAACAATCTGTGTGACAAAAGAAACAAAATACTTTCTTTTAGGTTGAGGCTTTATCCCGCATATAGTAGTAAGCAAAAGGGACCAATTTTCGAGACACTGCGTGTTGTTGAGTGGCGGAATTCAAGTTAAGCGAGCGAGGTGACGAAAATAATTCATTCCTTCGAGTTGGAATCGAAGACACAACCGTCGCGTACCGACCGTACCGATAAAACGGCAATGGGTTTCTTTTTTCTAAATAAAAAAATCACATTCTACTTAACAGAAAATAGAATTAAAATAAAAAATATAAAATTTTATTATACTTTAAACTTTATTGTCACTCCCACATATATATTCAGTTATCTTGTAGACTTCATAGATTGAGGTCATGTTCGACCCAAATCGTCGATTATTAATCATTTGGTGTATCAATCAGGACGGGGATAAATCGTTATGGTAGATAAAACAAATGTTCGCCTATGTCGCCATTAAATTACGATATCTTTTTTTGAAATATTATCGTTAAAAATAGACATAATGCAAACAAATTCAAAGTTTAACACAAATATACGGAAATTAACTCGGAAATCAGATGCAAAACTCAGTTGCGATGCTAAAATGAAAATGCGGAAAGGCAAGGCCTCCGGCATAATCTTGACTTTAATATAACAAAGCACTTTAATGTTATATTGTATATATATAATGTATACGCGTGTATTTCGTAATCTAAAATTAATAGCTTTTACATGTCCTGAGGGGAACATTATGTGGTAATTATACTTTTTGTAACTGGCAATGTGTTTAATGGCTTTCTAACTCTGTAGGGTTAATTTATACTTATTTATTAATTTTAAGTACTCGGGGGAATGAATTAATTTATTTACTCAAGACAAAATGTGTCGTTGAGTTTCTCTACTCAACACATAGGTTCATACGTTCTCTTTACCTAGCTGAATATATAAATTATTAATAATTTACAACAAAAAGTAAACCATAAACACAAGTGCTGTGTGCTGTTCTATTTTAAGAAATTAAAGTACGATTAGCAGGTAAATTATTATTTACATAAACACATTTGTATTATACCTACATTGGTATAATATTTTATGCCTGTTTAATGTGAGAACTTTCTAAGTATTAAATGTAGAGGTGTTTATTTCTTCGTTTTATTATCCTCTACTATAATAAAATGATAATTTGAAGGAAATTCATTTGGTGGCTCTATAAGTAATTAATATAATTTTACGACTTTATAACGAACTGGCTAATGTGAAACACGATTTTATTAACTTGTTACAATCCCAACGTAAGATATTATAGATGGAAAGTGAAATGTGGTGTAATATATTATTTTTTAACCGACTTTAAAATAAGGAGGCTGTTCATATGGTATGTCTGAATGTAATATTTATGGAATTGGATAATATTTGAGTATGATAGTATATTTAAGCTTCTAAGCACGTGTGCCAAAATCGCAGTGTGTATATATGTATGTATGTATGTTTGATCACTAATTTTACAAAAACAAAGATATTATCAAGCGATTGATTTTTAATATTTAACCTTAGAATTTTTTTTTCGATATGGTTATCCAAGCATTTTTTCTAATATAGGTAGTAGGTACCGATTTAGGTAAAGGTATTTCGAAATAAATTGGTTTATTTTTTTTAATTAGTTTTACATTAAATTTTCTTGCTGCGTTTTCTTTAATAATTTACGTTTCTATCTATTTAAAATTTTACTACATCCAATTTTTTCTTGATGTGTATGCGATTTTGCAATTACTTCGTAGCACTTATACCATTGTAGGTATAAGTGCAGTAGTCATTTTAAAGTATCATAAAATTATAATTATTGTTCTTCTATAGTATTTAAATACTTTTCCTTATTTTTCCCAGGTTAAAGACATATGCAATGAACTGGAGGTGCGTGTGCTATGCCACAAGATACTCCAGAACGTGTCGATATTACTCGACGCGGACAGAGGCTCTCTATTCCTGGTGCAGGGTGAAAGGGCATCCTCACCTCATCCACAAAATGGAAGGTATGTTAAAGATCAATTTATTTCTACTTGAATATTTCATCCAACGCTTAAATTAGAAATATTGCTCGCTTAGCGTATATATCTACCTACCTTACTTAACAACTATATATAATTTAAAATATTTTTAAGAATAAATTAGAAAAAAAAACATCATACAAATATTATGGTTAGACTATTAATTACGAATGATGGTAAGTCCATTACAAACTTATTAATTAATGGCTATGATAGTTTATGAATATAGGATAACATGTATTTGTATCTAAATGGATATTGATAAACTAAGAAAGACCAATTCAATTGACGTATGAACTCCAGATATGACGTGTTGAATGGCGAAATTCAACATGGTGCGTTGTCTCACCATAGCGGCAAAAAGGAAATAATACATTGCGCCGAATGACGGTCGTACATATGAGTAAAACCTTCTTAGTTACAGTCAGGCCTGCTCCAGGTGATATTTAAACTTCATAGCATAACAAAGGCTAAAATAGCCTTTTCAACGTTTGTTTTTTATAAAAGCTTTTACAACCTTTCAATCTCGTGTAAAATAATGAACAGTTGGATTACGTCACAGTGTCGTGAAGCTACAGTAATAGTAATTAAAGACCTAAGTAATAAAAAAGTCTAGTGACGTCGAAATCCAAATGAGAATTTGTACTCGACTGGATAGTTCGAGCTTGCTTGAATTGCACCAGGTTATATATTAGATATGCTGGCTTATTTAAATTGCATTGAGTTTCAATTAAATATAAAAATTATGAAAAATATAACAATATATATATATACATATATATATATATATATATATATATATATATATATAACAATATATATATATATATATATATATATATATAAAATTGTTATATAAAGTAGGTACTTTTGCTACGTAAGTGGACATGCTCATATTCTAATTCAAGGAGTAACAGGTGCAGAAGATATTTAGCAGATCAATTTGTAATTAATAAGTTAGTGTCCAATTTGAGGAAAAATATAATTATGACAATATTATGATACAGATGATATACCGTAGACATATATACTAGAGATATGTGGAGGCCAAATTTTTGAAGATTTCATGATCTTATCGAACATATACTACTTTTTGAAATTGTTGATCTTATTTAACCGAATCTTAAAATAATTTATATTATATGCCCATAGATGCGCTAGAGGCGCTTTTCTTGAATGTCAACATGGCAGTTGCTAGTAAAATTTTAATAATTTGTTTATAAACGAGGATAAAATTACTCGTTTATTGCGACCAGTTCATGAAATGCTCGATGATATCTTAAAACCGTCAATTCTACGATGTGGCCATAACATAAAGATATCTGTTTTTATAGCACACTTACTTAATAAACATAAGAAAAATTACTTTAATGTGCATGAATACAGTATATTATTCGATTAGGATAATAATAGACGTTTACGATAGTAATTTCAATAAATGGATACCCAAGGAAACGAGTTTACAGTTGCACTCTCAGTGCATTAGACGTGATTTCATTTCCTTCACGTCGCCTTCTAGTCGGTAGGTTTTATGGCATTTCCTAGACGGTTGAGCGGTTAGTTTTGATTCGATTCATAAAAATATTTTATTAAGCAGCTTAGAGAAGGTCTTCTTGAGGATATATTCGTTAGATTTTTCTTAACACTGGTATATTTTTATTCTTTAAAGTGATTCTGCTATAAAACGGACGGACCTATTATCTTCAAAAATTTATTTTACACAGAATGCCTATATTATTAATACATGATGATGCCTGCAACTCATTCACGTGGACTTCATCCACATAGGATATTCTGGACTTTTGATTTTTAAATATCACCGAAATACTAAAATAAAATACTCAGGCAAACTGCAGCCTTGAGTTTCACCAAGCGAAAAGCAATGTCTCGAATTCGTGCGGAAAGCGGAAAACGGAATTTCCTGACAATAGATTCTCTCTGTCTACCCTACGAGATAAAGAGTGAAGCTCAAAAAATTAATTTGTATAAAATATTCATTTTAAATACCATTCACGACCATCGTGTGTACAGTAAGACACTTTGCCACGGAAAAAATAAATCATTTGATAATGATTGATGGTTTATTTGCTTACATAAATAATAAACCTTGTTCCATAAAGTTCACTTTAAAAATTAGGTTAGAACATCGCTTCTGGCATGTACCAAATACAAGCCAGAAGTTCAAATTACAAACACACCCACGTACGCTTTATTCTTATATCAATGTAGTACATATGCATTTTAATGAAAAAAGTGTTGCGCATTTTTTTGTGATCAAAGGCATACCTTTTGTAGCGTAGCGAAATTTCATCGTCTATATTTAAAATATTGTTCTCATATGAGTAGAACCGCAAATGTTTTCGTAAAAAATTTCATCCGCTTCGTGCCGAACGCTCATTGCCATTTTTTCTATTTCGTCTTGCCCCAAAACATCTCTTTGAGGGATCTCTTTAGCGTCTATTTTAAGACCAAGCCCCTTTTACGACCCCACGCTTTCATACATTGGAAATTTTGATGTTCTTTGATTGTAATAATATCTTCAACAAAATTAGCATTATTTAATTAATAGATGTTTCATTGTATTTCATGTTTCAATCTTTGCAACAGTATACACTGTATAATTGTATAATGTTCTTACTGTGTGTTAAATTTATAATAAGCGATTAAGCTGTTAATATGTTTGGTTCGGTCGTAAAATATATAGAAAAAAATGTAAAATTGGTGTACAAATTTGTTGTGAACTAAGATCACGTCACGTGATATCCGTCGAAGAAAAAATAAATCTTGTCCGTGGCTAAACGAGGGCCGTTTTAACTTTTAGTGAAACTCATTCTTTATTAGACCGTGACAAAAGATCGGAAAAATCGGAAGTCCAGTACACTCGTGGCATGCACACTTCATGACTCAATAACGTATGTTTTGTCACATTTATTTTCATAATACTAAGTTATTTATCTTGTAAAGTGAAATAAATCTTTATTAACACAATAATCGTCACCAGTTATAACAGTTGGTTAGTTATTCTGTTTCTCTTGGATTACAAAACACTATACATTTCAAAGTTTTAAATCAGTGCAGATTTTAAAATCTTGCCAATTCCAAAAATTACTAGTAAATGTTGCTTTTCATGGTTTTAGGAATTGTCTAGTAATCACTAAGACACTAGTCATTTATATTACTAATACTATTAGTAAGTCTACTACTATTATTAGTAAGTCTACTACTATTAGTAAGTCTTTTTTGTTCCTTTTGTCAGTTTATTTCTAGTTTATTAATAATAGTTGGCCATAATCCAAGTTACTTTACTAATCGGGCCATGTTTATCGTTTAGGTCGGACAAGAGGTTTCATCGCCGCAATCTGTCTCCGGTTACACACTCCATTTAACCATCGCAATGGTGTACGATATCATGTACTTTGTACAGGATTTGTGGTCTACCATTCCAGTATTTGCTCGTGTGAACACTAAATATAGACTGTCATATAAAGTGCTGGTGTGCGCTACATTTATCGCGAATCACAAAGTAAAATGTTCAAGTTGAATCTTTAAACTGGATTGATATTGCAATGAAATTTAAGCCAACATAATTTAACTTTATACATTGATGTACCCATTGTTCGTTCTTTACTTTTCGCTCATTCAAAGATATAAATGTTAAACGAACTGTATACCGCGATTTCATTTGCGTGGCCTATGAAATGTTAAATCTAAAATCTTTCAAGCAAAATATAAAGAACTTTAAGATAAGCCTTTGGTATATGTAGTATATTTCATCACATATACAAGGAAATCAAATCACATTAACATTTGTATTATGCATATGCACTTGAGGGATTAACAGTAGAGATGCTCCAGTAAGTTTTTGCGTCCATTAAAATTATTAAAATAATACTCATACGAAACATGTTGCCTTAGGCCTTTTTCTCCCTATAAAGCCATGAGAAACCGATATCTTAGCCCAGATAAACCGTTTACAGGGGCTACCGGTGTGATACAGTGTCACGAATGTCTTTTGAACACCAAGGCCGTAAGGGTTCAAATAAAGGACAATTTACTGACCTAATATTTGGTAAGGCTTATCTTGAGTGAATGTTTTATGAGCTCTAGCAGAAATCTTATTAATTTTTAAACATTTATACAAAGAAATATTTTCTTTAAAGCTAAAATAAATTTAAAAAATTGCGTGCGTATAAAGTCAGCAGACACGTGTCAGAAGTGAAACTTCTCTGGCAAAGTAATTTTATATCTCGTTTATATTTATACTAATCTACAGCTTTATATTTCCCAAACGGAGTGGGAGGGAAAGCGGAAGATATGTTAGGAATTTAATGAATGTATCGTAAATTTATACACATTATATATATTTTTTTAAGTTTAGATTTTAGTTATTAATTAATTGCTATTTAGTATTTATAAGATTTGCCAAAGGTAACTCGAAGGGAATCGTGTTATATGAACACCACATCGTTCGTGTCACATTATTGCGGTTCATCTGTAAAAAATGTACCCTTATGCGCGCAAGGAATATATGATAATAATGAAAACTACAAATCGTAACACACTATATGACTTCTAAATATGACTACTAAAATATTATGTATGAGATCTTGGAAAACGTAATCTTTTTAATTTTGAGTCATTTTTAATTTAATATTCAGTAAAAATTACATTTCATTTTTACATAAATTTATTAGGTTAAGTTTAAAAAGTCAAATAAAAGAACAGATGGATACTTAAAATCGTTTTGACTTGCACTCGTGCATTGTATTGCTTAAACGGTAATTTAGAAGTATAGAATAATAATTTAATATTGTTTAATTTACATGTCACAACTTATAGTTTTTAAAATAAGGGAAAGTAGTTTTATAAAAACAAATACACTTCGCCACCTAAAATAGTTATTTTGTCAAGAAAGCAGGTGCTGCCTTTCGCGCCTGGTAATCTTCTTATGTCCTAGGTGTTCCTGTACTGCTTACTTAAAACTAGAAATATAAAAAAATAAGGTAATATAAATATCCAAAAACTATGCTCTGTTTGTTGAGTGTGTAATTTATACTCCCGAACAAATTCTGATGTAAATCAGATTGCATAAAAATATTAAATATTTTTTTAATGTAATAAATACATACTGCTTATACAAAACTGTAATGTCTAAATAATTTCAACGTTTGAGGATTATTGTCATCATCCTTATATGTAAAAGATATTTGTCCTAATATATCATTTAAAAACTTAAGTGATCTTAATCTTATACTGTTTTATATTTAAATTTTCCTCGTCCGAGCCGCGTGTTTTCCAAATAGAATACACAGTAGTACTACGTTCCCATCGTGTCAAACGCGAGTGAGTCATTGAATAGAACCGAAGATAAACAAGATGCATCCTTGGCTCCGTTTACTGCCATTATTATTCAGAGTTTACGCGTTACACTACTCCTCTTATTGTTATAATAATAGTTTTGATTTATTAAGTACATATTTATCGCCATAAAGAACACAATTCAAATTCTTAACTGATTTAAGTTTTTAGTTTTTATTTTAAAGTGCTCTTTTAAATTATATCTGCGTAATGTATTTTGATCTTCTTTATAACTTGATTGTTCATTTCAGAATAAAGAGCCTTTTTATTATTTACACCTCGATCTTTATCTTCTATCTTATCTTTATCAGTAATATTTAAAAAAAACTCAAATAGTTAACTCTATCATGGAACAGTGAGGAAGTAATTGACTGTGCTCAACAGTTGTAGGTTTGATATCGCCTGGGGAAATTATTATATTTAATATATTTTGCCGTTAGAGGTCGACAAAGTGCGTGTTGTTCGACCACAGAACACAAAGTCAAATGAGAGGAAATCAGAATGGAGCAATGTATGACTAAGTTCTATTTAGATATGTATATAGAATAATTCGAGATATTTAAACGTTAAAATATTAATAAAGACCAAGTCCATCATGGTGAGCCACACCACAGAACAATACGAAAACCTCATGAACTTTTCCATTACTAAAAGCTCAAAATGTTTATTTATATTAGATAGATAGATTTTTAAAATAGGGACGTTTTTCTTTGTGGCGAAAAATACAAGATTATTATTTTTATAGAATTCCATTATTTACAAATTCAACACATATTTAATTGGTAGGAATATAATGCAAATGGAATTTAATATTTATATATATAATTTAATATTTATATATATATATATATATATATATATATATATATATATATATATATATATATATATATATATATATATATATATATATATATATATATATATATATATATATATATATATATATATATATATATATATATATATATATATACACACATATATACATATTATATATAATATTTATACTACATAATATTTTCACTATTCTGCACTATATTTTACGAATATTTTTAAATAAAATCTTCTGCTCTGTTCTCTCAAAAAATAAATATACACAAATTCTATAGAGACATTTATTATGAGGAAAAAGATTTTCAATGTCGTCCTAATTCCTGTGGGCATTTCGGTATAGATTCATATCAGCTCTTCAGAGACGTTACTTTATTTAATGGTAATATTACCATCTTTATCAACAGACGTAATTTATATTCTAGACGATAACTTTAAAGCCGAACATAATCTTAATTTCTCATTTGCAATAAGTTTTGGAACTTATCTGGGTAAACTTTTGACGGCCACATAATTCCCCATTTTATCTCTTTGCTCTAAGCTAAAAGCTCTTTGAACTAGATCCAAACATATTTTTAGAACAATAGGAAGCCGTCTTTAACTTAAATTTCATTGTTATGTATTTCATAAGTTTATGCGAAAGTCAAGGGAACAAAAAATCCTGATTATAATATAGTATGCGATTTTCCGCCCATTTTCCAAATAGAATCCGAATCACGGATCTCAACAATAAATTTTAAACAGAAACTTTAAACGTGACGGTTCTGTGTTCGATTCCCACTCGGGGGAATGGATTATTTTCATTTCTTCGCTGTGGTAACAAGACAAAGTACGGCGCTGAATCCCGCTACCCAACACTCAATATCTCAAAAATTAAGCGGATTGTGACGAACGGAGTGTCTTAACACTATGTTGAAAGTGCGTGAAGCTTTTTTTTACAATATCAAAACAGGTATTTCGAAATGGTGCTACGTTATATTTTTTTTATTTTGCTACACTCCGTTCTACATTATCCGCCTTATTCGAGGCATTGTATTGAGTGTCGGGGTTCAAAAAAAATCACTTCTTGTTCTTTGTCTAAATACATATATTGATTATGTTTTTTATGGTCGTTGGACAGTCCTCATATAGCTATGCTGTTGAAGCAACAAAATGAGAATACCCGTATTTTAGTACCAATTTCTAAAACCTTAGTGTCTGAATATTGGACACTTACACAAAGGCGAGTAATTGATTGAAATATTTCTATTGGTCTTTCTCAGCGGCTAAGGTCAGGGTCAAATTAAATGGAGGCTGGGGGCGGAAATCGCGTGGCAAAGTTTGGATGGGGCTGTAACAACATTGTACCATTTATTCTTAAGTTTTTATGCGTATGCTTTTTTAGTTGTGATTAAGAAATATAAAATACTTGTTATTATGATAACAATGTAGGTATATTTTTTCTTGTAATTTTTGTTTCGTACATTTATCATTCTAATCTAAAGCGTTTGCAAATAATGCTTTTTACTAAGTAAGTCTGAAGTGACCCGTTTTTGATAAAGTCTTGTGTAAGCTTGAAAATGGATGATCATTTAAGGGAGGAGTATAAATTGATCGTCATTATTCTCAGGATAATGTCTAGCTTCTGCGGAGCTGCCGCAAAGCGCCACAAATCTCGCCATAGAATACTGCCATCACTAACAAGATTCAAGTTATCGACGTCTTTATTACAATTTTAAGTTATCCCTTGTAGCTATAATAATTTAACTATAAATTATTATAAAATGTATATATAATAATATGCAATTTGAATTTTGATCGTTTTATGTTAAAAGATATAATCATTCACGTTTTTTAATAACTTAACGTGTTTGTTTATTTGTTTTTTATTTAACGTTATTAAAAAACGTGAATTTATTTCGTTCAGTTGATTAGTAAATAATTAAATATATTCTTCCTTAATGATATACGTTCACATTTATAAAATATCCTTCATAATCTCCGTTGGTCTCTGCAAAAAACCTATAGTTTAATTTCAAATAGACAATGATTTTGAAAGTACAACTATAATAGTTATATAAGTAAAGAAATTGGACTAACTTGGACAGTTTAATGTTTAATTTCAAAAACTTTCGGCTTAACGATATAATAAACATATAAAACATTTTTACATTAATAAAATGTTTCTAAAGAAAGTTTATTATCAGTAGATGTTTTTTTCTTCATGGATAAACTCGTTTTCCTTTAACCAATTAAATTTGCCTGGAAAATTTCAACTTTTTGAAATATAATGTGCTTAAAAGTTCCCCTAATGAATCTCAAATAGACATAATTAACGTTTACGACGTATTTTATAAATGAAATTTTAGCCTTGGTTATGAATATTGTTATGCGACCCTCGCAATTAGTACGGAGTATTTTATACAGTATTTTGGTTTGCGTTCGCTTAATCCTATGCAAATTCTCTTTATTATCTGGCATACTGACAGCTGTCGTTTGAATAATGATTGTCAATATTGATGAACCTTAAGCTTAATATAGATAATGAACACATAGATTGTATTTATTGTATGATAGATTGTATGTAAATGTATTGAATGTCTGACTATTTAAAAAACAGTCTTTTACTGGTGGTACAGAACCCTCAAAACAAATAATGATCTAAGACTTCCGTCTAATTTCTTCATTGAACATAATAAAAGTAAAAATATAAATAATGAAATATTTCCCTTTCAACAAATTTACCTAAGAACCTAATGTGCAAATACACGCGAGGCATTCATTCTGTAATTAAATTATTTTGTTTTTATTGTCTTTCATTTATGCACACAGAATACACAAACGTAAACGTCACATCCTATTCTTGTCGAGTATTTCGCATTTCCATAATTGGACGTAATAGTGGGTTCGAATGTACCTTGTCTTGAATTAATGATAAATAAAATTATTAGGGTAAATAGGTAGAGGGAGACTAATTGAGATTTCTGACGAAACCTATATGTAACGCTGATACTAAAAAAAAGTTACATTTATATGCGAACCGTCGTCTCGTCGTCAGTCAAAGCGAAGTAAACGTTGGGTTCTCGCAAGCAACATCCTAAAAAATATCAGTCACATACGAATCGGACTCGCGAGTCGAGGGTTCCGTACCAATTTCACGGCTGTAGGTCATCGAGAAGTAGAAGTTATAAATGTTGAAAATACAAATTTGCTATTCAGCCGTATAAATTACCACTTTTGAGAATGATTTCTTTTTTTTTATTTATTATCTTAGATTAACGCGACCGTATAAATTTTGATTACGCGTTGTATTACATACGGAAAAAACTAAGCATAAACGTGTGCAACATCTTGTTGCACAAATCTTGTCTTGCAAAAATCTTGCTTTAGATTTTTTCTATTCTCCTTGGAGCGTATACCTACAAATCTATAGATCTAAATGTCTAATATTAATGCCAGCTTGATACCTCGACACGATCTTGAGAAAAATAATCTTGACAGACGGACAACAAAGTGATCCTGTATGTGTAAGGGTCCGTTTTTTTCCTTTTGTTGCACGGAACCCTAAAAGACATTAAAATATGACGACATTTATAGTATCTGGTAGCTACACTAAATAAAATGGTCTCAGTAAAGTAATTCACAATGGAAATACAATAGGAGAATAATTGAATACTACCTGCGCCGCTCAATTTCCCAAATGGTGTACAACTCGGCTGAATTTAATGATCTCGATAACTCTGAATAAAAAATAAAATTTATTACGTGATTCTTATAATTCTAAATTCGTCCTTTTCGTGTAGTAACAAATTTACTCTATTTCTATGCATAATGTATAATGCGTATATATATTATGTATACTTTAAAAAAATCTTTGCTTGTTAAAGGATTTTTTTTATTTTTGCTTCATGTGTAGAACATTCAATGTTTCCTACATAAATCAGTAGATACAAGCGCTAAACTTATTTGGGTGAGCCAAGCATTTGTGTGGTACATTTTACTTTCTTATCCCAGAATAAATTAGCAAGTTTTGATAGTTTCACATAAAAAGTTTCATAGGAATTAATAATACATTTGTTTACTATATATTTTACATGGACTCGTTTCTTCGAGATCCCCAATAATAATAATCAATTATTATTTATGACTCTTAACTTTCATGCTAGTTTTAATCGTGCTTAAGCTGGTCAAAGAGAAGAAGTTGAAGTCAAGACATTCCATAATCCCCCCAAATTGCCTTGCAGACATTGAATGTCGAATGATAGAATTTAACGTCACACTTTGACTTACCAGACCCCTCTGGTAAGTCAAAGTGTGACGTTAAATTCTTACGTACTTACCTACCACCATTGCTTTCACAGTCATACGCTGGCATACGGCAACATCTAAATAATGTATATATCTTACAAACGAATATTAATATACATGCAAACAAATGCTTCACTATAGTGAATACACCATCTCGTTGCGATCACAATCAAATACCAGCCAACCAATGGAATTTCCCAATCGGTGAATAACAAGAGAGGCGTTTAATTTGAAAAACTCGTCGCCGAGTCAGGCCGTGTGTCCACTATCGAGGACCGGGATGCAATAAGCTCTGTACAATAGATTTTCTGTGACCAACAACGAGATTAGATTGAACACATATTGTGATTTGTGTTTTTTCTGGTAAATCGTGTTCCATTAGTTAGTTTTTTTTTAGTACTGCTTTTAATTTGTTCGAGTCATGGTATTTAAATCTATACGATTAAATTGTAGATCGTTTGTAATGATTATGAATATCATAAGTGGTTTGGTTCTACCATGATTTTATTGAGTCATGAAGTCTTAAAAAATGTGGATCGAAAGCATGTTAATAACCAGAAAGCAAATTTTAATAACCGCTTTAGGTTTAAAAACATTCAGCACTGATTTCATTTATTGATGAATCTGTATTTTGTATTAAGTAAAGCAAAACATGAAGAGCACATAAATAAAGCCTTGTCCCAACAGGAACTAATAGGAATTTACATGTACAATGGCAACAAAGTAACACGCAATTAAGCTTGTGAGCTTAGTCAAGATCACTTATCAACTGTCGAGAAACGTTTTGATTGCTTGTGAATTAACTTAGATATTTACCTAGGTATTGCTTAGTAAAATAATATATACTTAAGAAATAGAATATCTAAATTATATAATAAAATAACATATATTATATTAAGAACAAAATATTAACTCTATAGGAATATGTTTATGTGTTTAATATGTATATTGTTATTAAATACATTTTACTGATAAGAAATAAAAATATTACTGAAATTTATATACTTAGGTCTCCTCTAGGTTTTAAATGTGGTGGTAGTTTTGATGAAGGCTTCGATCCTAATATATAATAAATTCGCAGAAATTAATTACTTGTATATCACTCTGGTACAACAAATTGCACCATTGAGTTCCGCCATTCAATACCCAATGTCTGAAATTTGGTAGGTGTAAGGGTGAAGGAGCACATCTCTGAAGTCAAGAATGGGCGTGTATTGAAGTCTGCTGTGTGTGAGCACTCCATGAACAAGCCCAACCATTTCATCAGGTTTGATAAACCTCAGATACTCGCTAGGGAAAACAGATATATCCCCAGAATGATCCGCGAGGCTATTGAAATACAAAAATATCCCAATTTCAATACAGAAGACGGTTGGAAGCTTTCTACCACCTGGGATCCACTTATAAGTCCCGAACCCACCACACCAGAGGGCAGGATACAGTTAGCTCATTCTGCAGGAATCCAGGGCAGTACGCGAGGCAACTCAGAAACCGTTGGCGGTAGTTTGATATAATAATTATATCAACTGACAGACGAATGCCACCTCAGTCTACCCGTGACCACGGACCACTGCAAAGTGTTCGAAACGTCGGGTTTCCAAAAAAAATGATAATATACGCGATTAATCCGTTTAAACTGTTTTATTTCATATAAATATATTTTCTAGGAAGCAAACAGTTAATAAAACATTAACGTAATAATCGAAATAATAATTTCTTATGATCAGTATTAATTCTACATCCTATCAATTATATGTATTATAATTAAAATTGACAATAAAAAAATAAATTACTATAAGGTACTAATGATCCAAGCGTGTCTATTATCATAATACCTCTTTAAATAATATCCTTACATAATCGGTCAAGTACGAGTATTGCTCGCTCACCGAGGGTTCCGTACATATTTTTAATGAGGAAATACTACTTATAAAAACGGATAAACTTGAATCTGCGGTCGTATCCACACATTTTGTTTGTAATATAAGTGTGTAATGGTTTCTTTCTGTGTTAAATAATTATTAATTTAGAAATTATTAATTTCTTCTTTATATATACTGTAAGCCTTAATGCAAGTAAGACAAAGGTAAAAAAGATACGAGGAAATTACGGAATGCAAGATTTGGTAGTACTATCAGTATTTTTGTAATTAACTTATTTTAAGCGGAAAAAAAATCTAATGAGTTAATTTGTCCATATTCAATTGTCCACAGATGTCTTGTATCAAAGTTGTTCGACGTATGCTCGAAGTCAACGCCAGAGCAGATGGAACAGCTCGAAGAGATCAGGATACCTTGGGGCAGCGGCATCGTGGGCTATGTCGCGGAGAGCGGCGAACCAGTCAACATACCTGACGCGTACAAAGTGGGTACTTTTATAATCTTTATTAGCTCGGTGTTTTAGTGAACAAGCAGAGAGAACCTATCACATCTAAACTACATTGCTTGTTTAATAATAACGAGACACTACAAAAAACCACGTAGGTTTATCTCGAGTGTAGTGTTCGTTCCATCCTTTACGGTGCGTTTACAAAATACTTTTTCAAATAATACTTAATATTTTTATTAGGGATTTTCATTCTTAAATAATAATCTAAATGATTTCTGTGCATTCTCAGACTATATTTATATTTTTTTCGAAATTCCTTTGTAGTCTCATTTTTATACGCATTTTTCTGCTTATAAAAGTACCTATATAAAATGTATACTTGTTAGCGGCATTCTATAGAATATATGTAGGGGTTTCTTTTCCAAAATTACCATATTCTGGCCGTGCCGGTAGTACATAGTATACTAGATAATTTATTCATTGAATAATGATTAGGTTAATTTTCTTTCCCTATGAATTAATTAATTTCAAAAGTTTGTCTTAAATACCTACTTACTATGTGTAAATTAATATTTATAAATGCTTCACATATTATTATATAACATTATAATTCTTTTGCTTTACATTACTGAAACAGCAACACTGTAATTTAGAACAAATGCGATAATAAATTCTAAGTCAGTTCGTAAGTCAGACAAGATGAATGGTTTGAGTGCTAAATTTAATGGCCGGCTTTAGGCCACGGGAGAAATTGTCTTTCTCATTTTGAAAGGCATTCACTAAAGTGGAAATGATCGACGTTCTCATTCAAACTCAGATATTGGACGGAGAGTTTATTATTTTCAACTTAGGAGAAATATATATTCAATATTATTATGAAATGAACGCCGTTATATGGATTGTGTCCTATATACATATAACCGTCTTAGTTACTAATGAGATGATTGAGAGTGATTTTTTCTTTTTTTATTTCTCTCGCAATTTCCCAACTGTCAACTGTAAAAATATAATTACATGAAATAACGTGAACATGGACACATCCTTACATTGGCTGGTTGTGTAATGTTAATGTAGTCATTATTTCAGATATGTGACATAGGAGCCCTCTTTGGGAAACATTAAAACATTTTTTACAATTTCTGTTATAGCGCCACAAGAATATATGGTGCTATGAATGTAAAAAATGATATGGTAATATCTTTATATGACCTGTCCTTAAACAATGGCACTCTCAGCGTTTCGGTATTATTATGTTCTTAAATTTTTTGTTTACTTTTTTTGTATTCATAACAAGCCAAATGTTAATTAATTACAGAGTAACTTAATTGAATATGGGCAAAAAATTATATCAGTATCTACATAATAAAATACTTAAATTGTATTTTCTAACTTGTTTTGTAATATTTTGAAGCTATTATATATATTTTGAATTGAAGTAATTAATTACTTTTGTATGCCATGTAACTACAGTCCTAGTTTCTGAAAGATTCATTTCACAGTGCTATATGGAAGTTGGCGCTACTAAATTGTACTAATGCATTATAATACTTTTTTACTTGAATTTATTAAGAGATTATTTCCGTTTAGCCAGCTTAACATTTTCTTTGAATTTGTTCAAACAAATTTCGCCGTGAAAATAACATCATTTCATTAGCAATGCTTTAAATATTCTATATCTCAGTACGATACATAAAACCGACACGTTCGTGTTTTTTTCTTATCAAATAGTATATATTGTATGTGAAAAAGTGGTCCTTAAATAAAAATAAATCACGTATCAGGCGTAGTGTGTTTGGATTATTAGTTGTCTTTTGTTCTATATATGTATATATTATTTCGTTTCGAAGTATACCATATATAACTCCGCTTTGTCTTTGTCTGAAAATATAAGATTTTAAAATCTTATATCAGGCTTTTAGAACCAGAGTAGCTTAACTGCATAGACTCAGTGACAATATCAAAAAAAATTTAAATTGTAATTTTAAATTGATCTTTAGTAAAATATTGTAAAGAAAATATATATGTATTACATGTTTCTTTGTGTATGTGTTGTGGAAGAAAAATGTCTATTTTTTACCAAAATAGTGGTACGTATACCATCCGAGTTTCAAACTTTGTGTACTCAACGTATCCGAACGCTAATATTATTTAAATCAATAAAGTAGTATATAATCTTTCAAAATGTTATTTAAAGTTGACAGTGCCATAGTGGCATTTTAATTTAAGCATTTTTTTTTAGAAAAGTCGGTATAAGCTTTAAGCTTGTTTCTTTATAAAAATCATGTAAATCATTTCAGATAAATGTGATTTTGTACATTAATAGTTTTACATGACGGTTATGTAAATAAGCCAAAAGATGTTAAAATCCAGATAAGCCACTCTAGTTCTAGCAGCCTCATATAGGGTAAATATTTCTGATTAAATTACATTTATTATCATCATATACCAGCTGACCTCTATCATTATCATTAGGTACCTACTTACATGTATAATGTACATTACAGATTGTTTTTAAAATTAGCCTGATTGTAATTTAGTATAAATAATATCATTGTTTATAACTTTATTAGTGTCGGTAAGCTCTAACGTTTTACTTATCAAAGTTATATTATATGAAAATAGCGATCCATTTTCATTTTCGCTACATAAATTTAAATCTATCAAAATTTCACTCATTATAAAACTTACACTGTCGATTTTTGAATTAAAATACTTACACATTCGAATCATTTAGGAAAACTATATATTAATCAAAAACCATAAGGTGTTAAAACGTGCACTAATTAATCACCTTTTTGTTGGTAATACTAAGGCTTTAATTTAATCGACGCCACTTAAATGGATAATTGTCCTCAATTTAATTTACTTAATATAAACTTTACACAATTTTAGTGTCCAAATGTTGTATGAAAAACAACAAAAAACTTACAGTGATTACGAATAATTATTATCTTATCTATCACAGATTTACCTTTTGGGTTATAACAAAATAAAATGGTAACACATTTTAAATAACAATACCTAAAAAGCGGATTGCTAATTGTTCTAAAGGATGATTGATCTGTATTTTATTCATTTGCTGTATTATATGTTATATTGCATATTTCATATACTTATTTATCATATACCTATATCATTAAAATTCAAGTTTCGAAATATATACAATGATATGCATCATCATCATCTAAATGTATAGATACTGATATTATGATACATACTAATATAGCTTCACGCTTTATCCCTAGCGGAGTAGCCAGAGAGAACGTTGCGAAAAACCCTACGATTCCTACATAACTTTTTAATCTCTTCAATTGTCATTAACCTCTTCATACATATCCTCCGGAGGCGTGAGGACCCCCTCACGCTTTTCACGGGACCAGTAACTTCGACACTGTGTTTTCGAAGATCAAGCGGTCTCCCCCTACCTGTCGTGCCTAAGATATTGTAATAAAAAATAAATTATAATTTGTAATAGGACTAATATTATTTCCTAATCACGTAGCAAGCTATATACATCAAAAGATGTTCTTATTTGTAGTCATGTTAGGTTAAATAATGGCAGTTAAGAACGCAGTATATGAATTATTCGTAGCAAGTCCTCAGAATAAACGGCGGGCATCCATCTCCACGCACTCTATGTATTCTGTGATGGAGGTTGCTTTTGTTACAATATTATGTAAGTGAAATTGAGAGGAGCGTGGTATTGAATTATTTAGCTGAACCCATAAAATAAACGTCATATTCTATACAAACTCAGACTCTTTATAAACAAAGATTTAGAGACATGACACTAATCGTCTTATTGTATGTCGTTTAATACTCAATTATTGTTTGACATTGATAAAACGGCCTAGAACTAAAATAAATAAACGTGTGTTGCCTTCAGCGTTTTGGCGTGAGCTTGGCATCTATAATTCTATTAAACACATCGTTAAAATGGTTATATGACAGGATGTTAGTCGCGTGTTATTATTATAGATTACTAAAACGATAACGAGACAGAGGAAACGCTGTGATCTGTAGTTGATATTTATTTATTCTATTCGCATACTAAGAAACTTTTTTATATTGGTAAACAAAGAGAAACGAAGCACGCTTCTTACATATCAGACTTTACAATAGTTTAGTGCGTTATTTGCTATCCTTCATACTAAATATACATATTCATTAACTTCTAGTATTGTATTACGTATTGCAATAAGAGCTTATTTTAGTATTTATAATCAGGCTATCTTTGAAAATTCTTCATCAGGAACTCAATTTAGAAATTGCTCTTATTGAGTTTTAGATTTCACTTTTACTAGAAAATTGTATATTTAGAATTGGTCTATTTTTTGTTGTTAAAGTTTATGTTATAGATCTACATATAGTTACTACTAAAACATTACGCTTTAATTAAATCCCTTGCTTAAATTCTTATTACATTAAGTAATTAATATAACCTTTATTTTTTCTGATTCTAACTCGTCTCGGACGCAATCTAATTTGGCTTATATTTATTAAAAAATTTATTCTTCTCCTCGTCCTGCTCACTTAACATATCCATACGTAGCCATACATACGTATAATTATATTAAGAACGTAGTGTTCTTTCACTACTTTCTTTCTACTCTGCAAAACATGTAATACTATACAAATTTGCAATTATAACGAAAATAAATGCAATAATAATTAGTTATTAATAGTATTAATATTAATTATTAATAGTGACATATAAAAATATATTTGTATGTAACGAAAGACGAGAGGGAGAGAGATGTCACCAAGCATTATACATAGCATGATATGTAGAATAAAGCAGAATTTAGACAATTTTGAATATCATCCCGCTGGAGAGCCAGAGGTTGCTCCTAGGGACAATTATTTGCGGTCTGGATATAAATGCGAATGTGTTTTGTGTATGTGGGTCGTAAGCCGTTTAGATTTTACCATTAGAAAGCGCTGCGTAGTATACGCTTTATATTTTTTGCGATATATTCCTATTCTATTATGTATCATGACCCTCGCTTAGATTTAAGATATATTAGGATATATCTTCTTCTACTCTTTAGTTAGGGCTTTTAGAGCGTGCCGCTTGAACAATTACTTCGCAGGATATATCTTAATATGAAAAGTAATAATTTGACATTTGACATGACATTTTTTTGATCACATGTTATTTTCTTTTATTAATAGACAAACATACTGCCGTCTAGTTTATTTACATTATGTACTGAATTCTATCGGGTCATTCACGAATCCTACTCTTAGTTACTGCTAATAAACCATATCTAGCACGTGTTATATTTTATGGGTATCACAATGAAGTCACTGACATCTTTCCATTTAGCCTTTTATTGCAATTGTCTCTTATTATACACAAGGCCGCGTCTTGGATTAATTCATCATCTCAACACCACGCGGACAAACTGGCCGCCATCCAAAACGTCGACCTTGTAATTATTAAAGCTTATGTTGTATAAAATGATGTACGAGTATATTATATACATATTTGTTTATAATTTAGATATTGTGACATTTTTTATATTAGTTATGTTATAAATAAATAATATACAATAGAGAAATTTAGATACTACGTAGGCATATGTAGACGCATATTGATTATTAAATCCATTATTTCACATCAGTAATCAATTACATGACAATGCCTAATGATGATATACGGCATCCGCAAAAAACGCAATTTAGACAGCACTGCCCCTTAATGACTATGCCTATTATACGACTTTTTACGTCGTTGTTTGAATCAATATAAATTTAACAATGATAATAATTTTGTCTAATGGCAATAGTAAAATTTATAAAAAATCTTCATTATAATATAAAATAAAGTAAAAGCACAACTCAAATAAAATTTTGATGTAGGTATTATTATAATAAACTTTAAAAATGCGGGCTTAAATTATACAAATGGGAGGTATATTTTGAAATTAGTCGTATTAACGTTTAACAAAACACATTTTGACAACAATGGCACTGTGCTGAAGTCTTTATTTAGTTACTGCATTGAATGTCCTCAACAAAGGATATTATATTCGCAAATTATCATAACAATATCAAGCTCAAAGGTTGCAGGAAACACATATGGGAGTCTGAAAAGGTTTATAATAATACTATAAGCCTATGACATTAATGTAATTTGTATAACGTTCCGTCGTCACTATGAAAGAGAGTGATATGAAAAACGTAGAGCTTTATATAGGGTCTGTCGTTTTTTTACATTGTGTTAAGCAATAGTCACCCAATTACATGAATGATAATGAAGTGATTCGATGATCTCCTTTTGTGTTTGAGGCATTTAGTTGTATCTAACATATGACCCATCTTTACATATATCATAATCACTAGATTAGAGCCAGAGAAGGGATTGTAGTTGTCCCTTATCTTCTAATTACAAATGAAGGTTAGGAAAATAACTAGATCGAAAAGTATAATCTGGAAGATGTTCAATGATGTGTAAAAATAGTCACTATGTCATAAAGTTATGATAATAATAGTATTTTATTATAATTAAGTATGTGTGTATATTTAAAAAAATTGTTTATTTATTAATATTGTTTTCATAATTTGACGTTGCAAATATTCTTAGATATTTTGATCGTAAAGTAATTTAAATTATTCCCGATTTATCAAAATAATACATTTAATATAAAAAATAATATTATGAAAAATCGGCGTCTACTAAAAAAAATATTTCCCTTTTAAAAGGAAATTTCTTGTCGTCAGTGTGACAAATCGTTTTCCATTACTTGGACATTACGGAGATAGCACCGAAGAAAGTTTCTACTAGACGTAAACCTCTATGCCCATTTAGCGTTTTGATATTTCAACTTTAACAGAAAAAACTAGTTACAATTTTTTTACTTTTACCTAATAAGATTGATCAAATTCCGAAAAGTGATTGTAAGATTTCCTGAATTAGCCACCTGTTAAGCAAATATAAGATACAATAAATTGAATGTAACGTATTAATTTTAATAGACCTTCTGAAACTTTGGCCTCTCTCTTGGCCTTGACATCTTGACCCGGTAGGATAGCGTCTGACTGTAAACGCGATGGTTGTGAGGTCGATTCCGAGATCGGAGAGGTGATTTTATTTAAATTATAAAATTTCTAAATTGGGCTAAATTCGGGAAATCGATTGAAATCTCGAGGATCCGGATCGGATCGAGGGATCGGAGGTAAATCATTTACATATTGAAATTTGCATGTATCTTATAAGAACTTATACTATATTACATATATGTTTATATCATATTATATTCAACCAAATAAAATAAAATAGCTGAAGAAGAACAATGTAGGAAATAATTTAAACACGGTCTACCAATATCTTCTATATATTTATTTATATTACGATAAGAATAATCTAAAAAAAAAACATAAAAAAGTATTTCAAGAGGTTTTTCGATATGATATAAATCAGTTATTACACTCGAAGCGGTATTATTGATAGCCCAAAATTGGCGTCTGTACAACGCCAATATATCGTTCTTGTTTTATGGCTGAAAGTTTATCTTTTTATCTTTCACTAACCGTTATTTGTATGAAAACATATATCATGCGAACAACCGCCTCGCTTATATTCTCTGCATATAGGTACAGCCTTCTATTTAAAAGTGTAATTTGTTTTTTTTTTGTATAATATTTAGTATTTTATAATACTTCAGCTATTTTATTTAAGATCCATCCGTCCATGAGTCTTGTTGATTATTTTGGGTTCAATACCCACTCGCAAGAAATAATTATTTTAATTTCCATATGAGGTATGGCACAACTACGATAGCGGAACGTCAACTCAACATAATTTGTTCCAAATTCGGAATTAACTAAAAACAGAATGTCTTAATAGTAGGTATAAGCTCTCTATTAAGTATAAAATTGATATTTATATTATTTAATGTTACGAATATTATAAAACTATGAAATAAAGTGAAAGCATTGTAAAGCGTCTTGCGTTAAGTTCACTTTATAAAATAAAAACAATAATAAGTAATAACCATTATTAACATCGTTTCACTATTGTTTTAAAGAATATGAGTATAAAGTAATTGAAAAATATTCCTAACAACTAGTCAAGTGATAAATTAGAAAATTGCATGATAAGAATGACCCATGTACCTATAGTGGATGAAACAAAATAATTTCATCTTTGGCTCGCGGCCACCGATTTCCATAAAATCAATGACTAATGTAGGTACTATATTTTATCGCAGTGTATATTAAATTAATCTAGCTGAAACCGCTAGTTATAGAGGATTCTTGTCGGAACAGATTTTTATATTTTAAATTAAAATTGATGAGTGTTAATTGAAATAAATGATGATTGAAAATTAAAATTAACATATTAGATTTGTTATTAAAAGTTCGCAATAAACAATGAGCATTGAACATATGAGATCAACACAGTAAAGTTTTTGCTGTGACGAGTTGAAGGAGCAATTAGAGTACGGAGTAGTTCTGTAGGACGCTTGCGGTCTGCGGTCGCCGGACTCCGATTACGTTCACGGCCCAGTTCCTATTCGATATGTGCTTGATCTAGAAAAGCTGAATGAATGTTTATCCGATTCGATCTAATTGATTTTCTATTTGGAACTATTCAAGGATATTGTGTGATTCTGTTATTATGTTGTGCTGTGAGATAGCTTTTAGAATTATCCCTGAGCTTTGGTCTTCTTTGTACTGCTTATATATATATATATATATATATATATATATATATATATATATATATATATATATATATATATATATATATATATATATATATATATATATATATATATATATATATATATATATATATATATATATATATATATATATATATATATATATATATATATATATATATATATATATATATGGGTGGTAGAAAAATAATTAATAAATAAATGAATCCACTTAACACGCAATGTCTTGAAAGGCGGAAAGTGGGGAATGGAGTGTGTTAAAGTAGGTTACCTCTGCCTATACTATATGCCTGCCTCTGCATGAACCTAAATATTAAATATATAAATTTCATAAAATTATTTGAATATTAAACATGTTTTCGAGGTCTCCTAAAGTGTTCTTCAATTAAAAATCTGTTCTGAAGTACAAGAGCTGCCAAATTATATTTCATTTTATCTCACATACATAAATGTTGTTCCAGGACGAAAGATTCAACCACGACATCGATCAGCAGACAGGTTATAAGACAAGGTCACTCCTTTGCATGCCGATCAAGGATATCAACGGAGAGGTCATCGGTGTCGCGCAGGTATATGTTATATGATTTTCCTATATTATAATCAAGTCCGCGTTTTAATATTCAAAAGTGAGAATAATTTGTAAAAAAAATGTTTTTTCTTTCAGCTACACGCTTTATACAAAATATACAGTAGGGTACGCAAAGAAAACTCTATGTCGAGACGCTCTGCTTCTGCTTTGCACTTTCTGTCCAGGCTATAGACAATGCGCATTTCCAGGTCACTGCCGACTAGAACCGGGATATGAAAATAGTTCATTTACCTGAGTGAAACCCACAACCATCGCGTTAACATAGTCAGACTTCTGATTGTGTCAGGATAGCCTTCTCCTTTTTCGATACCGGGTAGTATGACAATAAATTACATACTTTACTGGTACCGTAGAGTATAATGTAATTTTTCAAAACCATATTCAAAAAAATCTATTAAAATTCGTCAACAGTTTAGACGCAATTACTCACACCGGTGACGTAGACATCTGCTACTCCTAGAATAGAATTAAACATTGCCTATATGCCACCATTCGTAATAACATATCATAATTACCTAGATCAGTTTCTCTTTTACTTATGTACTTATTTTTTAAAATAAACTTAACGTTTTACTAAATTTAGATAAATTTGTTTAATTTTCCCATTCTATATTTTATAATATTTGATTATTCTTAGACGGTGTTATAGAATTGTCGAATCGAATCATAGATTGAATTGAGAAACTTTCGTTTAGGGACCATTTTACAATCACTAGACTAATAAATTTTTGTCATAATTATTATTTAAATTCGATACTTCATTCTAGCCTCAATATTTAGTACTTACGCTCTTACACTCTCACACTGACTCGAAAACAGTTTCATCTTCATTAAAACGATCTAAATTATTATAACAAGTTATGCTTATGACGAACTTGACGAAAAATGAAAAAATAACGCATTTTTTAATACAATATTACTTATTTAATCTGCGGTAAAATATTGTCGTTTACATGCACTAGATGATTATACTACATCGATACTATGAAACGCTATGAATTAATTTTATTTCCAAAATTAATATTTTAAAAAAGAAAGAATATAAAATATTGTGATTCTTCGTATATTTTAATTAAGTTAATTCATGAATGACTATAGATGTAATTGAATATGAAACGTTACATTTCATTAGGGATAAGAGCTGATTGATAAAAATGTTTACTGCTTTTGAATATATTTTATTTCCATTCAATAAAATATTGTTTATGACAAAGATTCTGTTTCGCTAAATAAAAATAATCCTGGTTTATTAGAATTTTATACAATAGAATTCTTCGAGATTTACGTCGTTCATAAACATAGCTCGATATAGATTTTGCTGATATAAATGATGTAGACATAGTAAAGGACGCATAATATTGACTTTTTGGTTTGGGGTTCATACGTGTTCCTTATTACTTGTGATGTCAGAGACAACATAGTGTTAAATCACTCAGTTCTCTACACTTTCAATAAAATCGTGGCGCCATCCAATGATGCACTCTTTGCTCTATAATATTTCTTAATTTTAATATATTTTATAAAGCCAACTTATTTCTTCAGGTGATTAACAAACAAAGCGATGGCCCGTTTACAACGTATGATGAGAAGGTCTTCGCGTCGTACCTGCAGTTTTGTGGCATCGGTCTACGGAATGCACAGTTGTATGAACGATCACAATTAGAAGTGAAGAGGAATCAAGTTTTACTGGATCTCGCTAGAATGGTCTTCGAGGAGCAGAGCACTATAGAACACATGGTGTTAAGGATATTGACACATACGCAAAGTTTGATACGATGTCAACGAGTGCAGGTAATTTAATTATATATTTATATTAAATCCAAGTTGGACATGTCGTTGGCGGAATTCAATGTCGCATGTGTCTTCTTATCAGAACAAGCAAATGAAAACAATTTATTTTTCTAGAGTAGAAATCGAGCCCATAACGTTTACATTCAGATGTTGTGCCGTTGCGCGGCGACAGCTTCAAATAAAACATTTAATTCCAGATTATGAGGTAAAACCTCTTTAATTGTCATTTTTATGGCACCAGTGTTAAAGGTCACAGATGTTCCTATTATTAAGTTATATTTGATAATACTCTTTATTACTCTTTACTTTGTCATTAACCGGCGAACTATTACAAAATATAGGGCAGCTTGTTTTTTCATTTAGTTTGAAATTCGAATGCCCAAATATAGAAACTTAACAAAAATATGTTTCCTAAAACAAACAACTAATAAAATAAGACAGATAAGAGATGCTTATATTAAAACCTGTGTTCTGCTCGCGGCTTCACCCGCATATAAAACAGGATTATGACAACTTCGTTATTTTCCGTTTTGGTGGTTACTAAATCTGTTTCTACGACATCTGTGATATTTTGGTTTATATATATAATATATAACTTAATTTAAGACATATTATTGCAATATTTCTGTCATTGGGAATCGAGGCTTATATATCTCAACTTACAAAAGTATCCAAATTACCAATGTACCATACGTTACTCGTATGTCACTTGTTGTTAATATATAGGCTAGTAACTACTTTCGCTAAGTTAAAAGGAAAATCATTCGAATATCTCACAAAACCATCGGCCAGCCTCGCTTCTTCGCTGGTCCCAATTTTTTTTTCATTTTAATACGTGCCTGTCTTCACTTATTTATTTACTTACTTACTCATGTGGTCGCGATCCTCAGCATTGAGGGAACGAGGAAGAAGAAGAAGCCTTCATTTATTGATTATAGAGATATAGCCTGTTACTCGCTGTTAATGTACTTTTACATTTTATAGGATTTTTTGAAATCAGTTCATCGGGTTTGAAGTTTAGTTTTTAGTTAAGTTTAGTTTAGTTAGTTCTCTTTATAATATTAGTGGTAAACCTTTTAAAAATGCTGGCACGTTTCATTCACGATTGTGCAATTGTAGACTGTTTATGTTATTTCAGTATTCTTTTTAAATTCCCCGGAATTGTGTAAGTCAATTGTATAAAAAAATTCTTTTCGTTTCTTACAACTATAACCACAAAATCTTAAGCTTGAGAGATGAAGACATGTATATAATAATTCATAATAATATAATATCATACGAGCACTTCGAGAATAATAAGTTCGACGTAGTTTACAGTTTACTAAGGCTTTGTTGTTTTATGCGGACATAATATTGACCGTTTTAATTTACTTTGTAGTACTAATGTTCTCTGACAAACCAATTGCCTATAAATACGCAAGTAATAAATAATAACGGATATTTTATATGTAACGCACCATATTTACGCGTTGAAGCAACTTTATTTAACTTTATTATACATATATTAATTTGAGTTAAGTTTGTACAGACTTCTATTCTACTTTATATTTTACTAAGTAATTCTAGTATATTTGACCTATTCCACAAGGACACAACAGAACCATGAGAGTCTTAAATGATCTCGCATTTTATGCAGCAAGCATTTTCATATAACGTTATCCCAGATGCATTCGAAATTAGACATTTCAACTTACAAGAGAAGTAGTGCGACTCACATCCCATATTACTATAAATTTATTCAGAAGATAAAAACTTTACCACCCCAGATTCAAATCGGATTTACGTTTCAAGTAATAAAGTTCATACGACATTAATTTCATATTCATGCCACTTTAAAATATCGTATCCATGATCTCTTTGTAGATATCGCCTGGGGGTATCGGGATTTATTATAATTTCTAGCGCCGTGAGTCGACCGCCTATCCGACGCCGGTAAATTCTATTTAATCGACACCATGTAATGATGATTGAGCCGTCGCCGGCGCCAGCCTTTATCGCGGTAATCGCGCAAACAACTGAATGCTAATTGATATTCGCAACTTTTAACTAGGCTGTAATGGGAATACGTTTGTTTATGTCGGTTGTATTGTTTGCGAATCAGTAGTCAATCAGTGAGTGCGGACGTTGTTTTCCATCGACAAATACGGACTCGATTTCCTCGACCTCGGTCAACGATTTAAATGTTAATACTGTGATGAAAATCAATTTCATTAATGTTATTAAATTTCGTTTAATTTTGTTATTTCACGATTCAGTTATTCATTTTTCCTGCGTAAATTATAATTACCGATGTGTTGATATAGTAATATTATAACTTAATATCCCGTTCTATAACGATCTATATAGTAATATTATGTTGTACGTATTAAGTTATAAAATTGAGAATATATTGGAATATGATCAGGATTTTGTTCCGTAGAACTGTTATTATGTACAGCAGAGATCGTTTTAAAATATAATCCAAAAATATTTTATTTTACGTTTCTGCAATTTATTGCTCACTGCTGTTTCATATTACAATCCTAGATTTCATGCAGCCATGTTTCACATATATTTTGTAGCAGTATAAAGGGGTTATTTTAATTTTTATAAGTAAATTCTTTTGGCACTATAGCTACTGCATTTTGGCTGCTATTCATTCTTAAGAGAGAACAATATTCTGCAACGTATAGGGGTATTGGCAAATGGCCAGACATTCTGAATTTAAGATATAGGTACTATTGTTATACCAGTGAAGTATAGACAAATTATTTTTTTTAGCAATTTGTGTGACATTTTTACTATATGTGTATAATTTAATTATATTTTGTAGAACAATGTAAAAAAATATTTTATTAATAATCTTTTCTATTAGTTATATACTGTTTTATTGCAGATTCACGTTTTTGTTTTTTTTTCCGCATAGCATGGAATATAACCAGGCAGAGAGAACCTTACGTTGACAGTCCTTTCCTCACTATTAGTTAGAATAGTTAGAACTCAACGTCGCGCTTTGTCTAGCAGAGTGGGAAAATAAAATTCATTCTCTGATTGGGAATTGAACCCACAATCATCAAAAGTCTACTGTTCTTATACACTGTCGCCCACTGAGTCTCGGCGGCCTTAAATTATAAATAACACAAATTTATGAAACGTTTTTAGCTATATCAGTTCTACGAACGATAAGCTTTTTAGGGCGACAAAATGCTAGATATCTCGATTAGTGCTTGACATGTGTACTTACGCCAATATTCTGATAACCATGTGATAGCTTGAAAAGCTTGCAATGTCAGGTGGGCTTTATGATAACGAAAAGGATTTAGTAAATTTAGGCAGAGCTTTTAATATTGAAGCATACTTTGAGACTATAATATTACTATGAATTATGAAAACGTGCCAAAATCATCAGCAATATGCACTGATGACGTAATCTCGTGTCTTGGCTTACTTCTCTTGTATTAGTAAACACTGTGTTTACATTAACGCATTCTTGGGATATGTAAAATATTTATACTCCATTGCGTTCGTCGTATGTTATGATTATCTAATGTTTATACCCGATATATATTCCCACAAATATAAATGATGCATACATATTGTATGTGTCTTAAAACAATTAAAATATCAATTTCTTCAATATTATACTTAATTTATAATATCATTTGTTACGGTTTGCAGTTAGTTATTATGAATAACGATCGAAAGTTGATAATTATTATTGAAAACAAACTTGCTTGAAAATTCAATATTAAAATTGGTAGTACATTTCTTAGTAGAAACATGTTTCCTATATACTTTATAAGAACAAGCTATAAGTAAAAATTGGAACAGCTATATATTTTAAGTCGTGATATGTTTTGCATTAGATATTGAAGACAAAATAATTAATTTAATATCGTATTTTGTGAACATTTTAAAATCGTTTCACGATTACACAACCTGTTGAAATTTCACTTGCCTAATATTATAATTCTCCAAAAAATATTCTTTATATTAATATTAAAAAAATAGGTTGTATAAGTTTTTAAAATAGTTTTAATCTTTAAATACATGCTAGAGCTTTATTATATTTCTCAAGAAGATTATACCATAGATAAAGAACAATAGGTAAACCATGTGAAGCGTTCGGAGAACTGTTTAGATATACGCATATTGTACAGTTTGTCTACTCAGTGTATTATGTATGATACGTGGAAACATCCGTCGATCAGCAATGACGTATATCGGTCGAGTGAAGGCTCGAAATTCCCCCAGGCAGTACTTTATTGAATCATTTCCAAGGAAAACTCAATTTTATAAGAACAATGTGGAAAGACGAAGAAAACCCGCCCGTGGGAGTTAAGCTAATTGTACATTTGACTTGGAGGCAGCAGTGTGAATATATTTAAGTAATTTATTATTATATATTGTTATACACGTTTACTTAGATCTGATATGGTGTTTCGAAAATATTTCTTTTTTTGGTACTTAACGCATCACGCTGCAAAAGACTCCCCATGTCCCAGTTTTTGACACATTGTGTTGAATATTTTAATGATTTTTAAAGTGTTAATCCACACTAAGGATAGAAAAAATAGTTAAAGATAACAATTTTTTCTTTGTTGAATTGTGGATCTCCATTTAGAGTAACTAAAAGCTAATTCCTTAAAAATATTATTTTTACAGGTTTTTTTTTTTTTACGGTTTTTTTTATTATTTCAAACAATATTCTTATAAAAGTATTCAGTCCCACAAAAACAAAGTGATTAAATGCAATCTTGTCTGGTCACTGAATTAAATAACAATTATAGAAACATTTGTAACTGTTATTTCAATTATCGAATAGGTTATATCGATTAAGTCTATAACAATTTTAATTGTGTCCAAACAAATGCCTCCCACGGACGCGATTAACTTCGTTTGCATAACGATATTGAAATTTAATTTCGTTCTTGTTTTAACTTCGCAAGGGTCGTTTAGTCGATGTCAATTAAAATTCATGGACTTGTAGTACTTTTGACAATTAGATTACATCGCTTTCAAAGCTGACGCTCCTAATGCCTTTGTAACCACTGTGGTGCTTATCTGTTTCAAATTGTTAAAAACTATGAAACGAGAGTTTTATTACTGCTCCTTTGAAATACTTTAGAATCAACTTGTCGTCTTTTGTTACATTTTTAAAACGATGAAATTTTGGTTATAAATAATAGATTTTATCATGATTTTATAGAAATCACTTTGGTGTTCTCTACTGCAAAGTAATAATCAGGTAGTATGTACTTACTTTAATAGGTTTAATATGTACTTTATACATAATTTAAGTAACATCACCATAAATAATACATACTTGGTTAATCTTAAAGTCCCGTTATAGAAGTCGTTAAAGTACTGTGAATCTTTCCAGTCAATTTAAGGCAGACAATAACAATTGAGGTTTATTATTTTCAAATGTTCCTAGCTACGTTAGAGACGGTGCTCGGAATGTGCGTACATTTCCAGTCCCAGACACTTTAATGTTATATTATTACAATACTCGAGAGTAGGTGTGCTTACGCTCCGACTTGAAATTGAAATGATCTTATTTCCTTACACATTTTATAACACGAGTGTGAAGCTTTAACAAAAATATTTGGTCCTCAAATCCACTCATGATTTTAATTATTAACGCTTTATATCTACAAAAAAATGTTCTCTATAAAAGAGAGAAAACAAGTTTATCGAGTTCTAATAGGTATATTATATTTTATACATATTCTGAAATGTTAAAGATTTATGTGCGTTCATATTACAAGATTTATACGTTATACAATTATAGAACAAAGTAAACAATACTTTATAATGTACATAAATAACCATGTAAAAGATCACTTAAGTCTAGCTTGAAATGTAAATATTTTTACAACAATTTATCAAGTTCAACGTCAAATTTGAAATACAGATGATAAATTATGATGTGCACTCATTAATTACAAAATATAGTAGATTAATGATAATATGCAAGGCCGGTATTACAAGGCAATAAATTATAATATTTTAGTTTTATATCAAAATAAATGATGTTTTCACGAATTTATTTTGTATGAATTATTTTATACACTTTAATTTTAGCAGAAATATATAATCTGAAAAATTAACTGTAATTACCAAGCTTTAAGCGTCAGTCATTATAGCGATAGCTTGGGTAATGCGTGCGATTAAACTTAATGTCGACGGTACGTGAAGTAAACTATGCAATTTCTTTTTAGATAAAATGGTTTTGTAAATTTATTTTGTAACGGCACTTTTATAACCCAACGTATAATTTGCGGTATTAAGGAAATTTATGTTTCGAACATCTTTGATACTGTTCTATAATTAACTTCATAGTAGGTAGCAGTCGTGAAGTGTCCATATAACACTATTACTATCGGGTTACCTTGTGTAAATTTTAATTTATAAAAATTACACTCTTCGCCACTAGTAGACTGCAATTTAAAAATATTAATTTATTAATTCAAATAACAGATCTTTTGTTATATTTAATTGTAATTTTTATAAATTAAAATTTACAGAAACGATTCCATTTTGGGCTACAAAGAGAACTTCTATAAAATTAAGCGTAGTTGAAGAAACATTGTCTTAATACAAGCTATAAAGATTTAATATATAGCTATATTTTTTTAGTTTACTCGTTCAATATTATGTTCTAAATAGACAAAGAGAACAGTTGTTATTTTTCGGCAAGACATGCGCGACAAAAGGCGCGTTCCACCAGAACAAAAAATGAAGCTGAAAATTTTAAATAAAAACTGCACAAAAAGATAAGTTCAAGAAAGTTAGGCAAGTTAGTTAGGATTATCGAAGTTAATACTAAAGATAAATATTATAGTGAGATTTGTAACAAAATTTACATTCTATAATATTTTTTTTATTGTATCGGATTGTTTCTATAGACTATTAGTTTTATATTTGTATATATTCTTTATTGATGTAATTATTATATTTATACATATGTATTTAAATATATATTTTTTTTACTTTTCTAGATTCTATTAGTCCATGAGGCGTCAAAAGGTAGTTTTTCACGAGTCTTCGACTTAGAGGCTGGCGATGATGAAGAGCCTGGTACACCTCGCACATCGCCCTATGAGAGTCGGTTTCCAATTAACATTGGTATTACGGGTTACGTAGCTACCACTGGGGAGGTAAGAATATTTAAATTATATATGTTTGATTTGTTTTAAGAAATGTTGTGAAACAAGACATGCGCGACAAAAGGCGCGTTCCACCAGAACAAAAAATAAAGCTGAAAATTTTAAATAAAAACTGCACAAAAAGATAAGTTCAAAAAAGTTAGGCAAGAAAGATTTATATATTTAAGTCTAAAAGATCGATCGATCGATCATTTCTTGTAAAATTCCATAATTCTAGATCAAAGAAGTACTTATAAAAATTGTTGTAATGGATTTTTTCTGTTTTATACCAAAAAAATTAGAACATTTAAAAAAAATTTGAAATTTTATAATAGAATTTTGAGTCAACGAAAGTATCCTATAGGTTTTGATTACACGGCGATACAAACGTTACAAGAACAAAGTATAAACAACTCGTATCTTTTAGATTTTTTCTCTGTTTTTCTCTGTATGTACAAAACCAAAACTGTGCGGTTATTTTTTTTTTTGTAATAAAAATTGAACTCTTACCTTAAACATCATCTACATCTCATCTCAACTGTGATATCCTACCCTAAAAAAATATTTTTAATTTTTAAATAATTCTATTATACAAAAATAATTCTCATAAAGTAAAATCAATAATATGCATACATTTGTTATACTAGCTATACATATGTATATCGGCACTGAACACAAACTTCTATCTTTTATCAAGTGTTGGTGAAAGTTTTATCGTATCATCAAAGGTTACAATTTGTCGAACATGTTTAAATGAAAGTTTTATAAATGGTTAGAACAAAGTTAAATCGCAGTTTAAATTTTAATTTATCTTAATTAAAATAAAGAACTCTAGACATGAAAAGGTTTTATGTCAGTGTTTTACATTAAAATTTATCATAATGTTAATTTACTTCTACATTTGTTTTCTATTGCAACGTATATTTTCATAGGAACGTTGGTTTATAACTTGAAACCTTAGCATTCCATAGATTCACTGTGCTTGTGCTCATGGGGTTGGAGACCAGTGCCTGGCACTTGCGACCCAAGTGTAGGCTAAAAAGCCCACTGAAATGCGCTTTAACTCTCGCCTCCACTTCCCGAGCTCCAGTAACCTACGTAAATTTGAAATAATCTTACTATTGCCATCTTTGATAATAAATTAATAAATGAAGTCTAGCCTATCATTAGTATATATTAACATCATAAATTAATTAAAAAAATATTTTTATTATTTGTAGACGGTCAACATAGCCGATGCATATCTGGACCCTCGCTTCGACCCCTCAGTAGACGAGGGTGCGGGCTTCAAACATAACACCATACTGTGTATGGCAATTAAAAACTCAGAGGGAAGAATTATAGGCGTGATTCAAGTAAGTATGATTTAATATTAAATTATAGTAATCTATTTTGTACTGAGTTATAAATTTCGTATTTCTGCAGATGTGGAAATACATTATACGTACATTGGCTTAAAATATGTATTTAAAGGTATGATACAAATTAATTCTAAATATTTTTTTACTTAAATACCATTTGCTTGTGTGTAAGGAAGTTATGATCAGTAAGTGTAATTTTTCAAAGATGTGACTTAATGATTTATTATATATATAGTTATTAATAAACATATAATTTTATAATATAACAAATATTAGGTAGTTAAGTTAGATACTTAGATGCTAAACTAAGCCTGTTAATAATTCTTTACTTTCGTACAATGTAAATGATTGCTCCTATAAACTTTTTAAAAGACATTAACCAATGTTGTTATTGATAAAATTGTAAAAAATAATACGATATAATAGAATAGCCAAAGTTGTATGAATAACATATCCTTGGTGAATTAATAAAAAAATCAAAGTAACACCAACAAATGTTCTTAAATTGCGCATTGCGGGGAACGAGTGCGACAACGTATATGCGTGTAAGTGTACCCGCAGATTGCTTTACGCAGATTACATAAATATCATCACTTGTATGCATTACGCTGTATCACATTTACTAAATTTGTATTTTCTTACAAATATGCAAAGCGTTTCTGACGTCAGTCAGTCTCTTGTAACTTCACTTAAGAGAAATGATTTTCTTTTTATTTTGAGTAGTATGTAGTAGGTAGGTTTAAATAAAAGTAATTGCTTCATTTGCTTTTTTACCTCTTCAAAACAAAATCTATGAATTAATAATGGGCAATAACATGTATTTTTTTTTTAATTATATGTGTATCGTTGAAGTAAATATTGACATTTATAAAGTCGTCATTTTGTTATTTAAGAATGCATATAAAAAACTATAATAACGATTGTCACGGTTTCACATATGCTAGACTATGAATCTTTTGCTTACGCACGAAGATGTAGGTCGTTTTACTAATTAACTTCGCTGAACAGCCAACACTTTGCGGAAATTATCGCATCAAGTTTCAAAAGCTGCGAATTTGGTCGTTAGTATTTTTAATTAGTGCAAGGAACAGTTGCCAGGTAATTTTCGTGGAAAATTGGAGTCTCCGGGGAAATTAGGTGATTTTTTACAAAAACAGCGTTATATTGAGATAAGGATGAGGTTGAATATAATGTGTCGACGTTCTCGCTACTCGTTTGCGCCTTGTTAAATACTGGTGGAAATGTATTTCGTTATAAAATTTTAGTAGTGCTTATGTACTTATTTTTATAACATTATTTTGTATTTTATTTATTGATTATACTGTGCAAAGGTTTTATCTAAGTAGATAGGATTATATTTTCTTGTTTTATATAAATATGTATACTAATAACGGAGCAAAATTAAGAATAATAAGCAAAACAAGCTCACCATTATTTTTATAGTACGAATAAATTTTACTCATTGTTTTACAGTTGGTGAACAAATTCGACGACTTACTGTTCACGAAGAACGATGAAAACTTCGTGGAGGCGTTCGCAATATTTTGCGGTATGGGCATTCACAACACACATATGTATGAAAAGGCAATCACGGCAATGGCTAAGCAGAGCGTGACGCTTGACGTAAGTCCCCATTATTTACGTCTCTATTGTGATACGTGCTGAGCACTCGAGATTATATCAACATATTATTAATGCTTCGGCCCTAAGATTGATTAGAAATTATTTTTTCCACACACGTTTAGTTTTGTTGAATGTAGGTGTAGATATACGTAATATAGGATATAAAATATAGGTGCCTTCTATATATATTTTTTTAATTATGATAGTGTTATAACGTAGCTGACATATGTATAGTTGTCTGGCGTGCTGGGCTCACTTTCACATTAACGTGTCGTGTGCTGATGCTTTGTGAATATACTTTAGATCAATATATCAATATAGCTGCAACTCTAGATTAAGTACGTTTATTCGGATATCGGAAATTTTTAAGAAACTATTCAATTATGATACTTGTAACTTTGTTAACAAAGCAAACAGAAGAATAGATTGGGTTCATACAAATTTGTAAATATTTAAAAATATGAACGAACTGACGCGTGCACTGGCTCTTGCATATAGGTACATAAGTCTGACATATGTACTGTTTTAAGGCTTTACATTCTCAATTACCTTTTGGTACTGCTTGATTTGGTACTTGAGAAATAACACACTAATCTAGTTGTAGCAAAATCCATAATCACAAATTATTTCTTAAAATATATATTGTAAAATGCATTATTTTTATAATTGCTTATTTTTGTTATATATTGGAAGTGAGGAACAACATATTAAGTACACATTTTTTTTAATTTAAAAAAGAATATATAATATATGATCTTAAACAAAACGTCTTTACAAGTGGTATCAGTTTAGCTATAAACATGACCTATTCTATTTATCATTACAGGTGTTGAGTTACCACGCCTCAGCTTCTCTAGATGACGCGCAGAGATTACGGGTGAGTTAACGAGTGAAATAAAGTGATTTCGTCAGTGTGAAAATGGTGTAACCTATGTTTTTTTGAAATATTAGAAATTGTTTACATCCTTTTATATATATATTTCTCTTTTCCTATAACAGAGAACCGAATGAGAATATTAGGTTTCCTTGCCTAGAGCATAAAACTCCAAAAAAGAAAAGAAATGTAACTAACTAGAAACTGACTACTGAATGTAGATAATTTTAAATTTGTTGGTAAAGTTATATATATATATATATATATATATATATATATATATATATATATATATATATATATATATATATATATATATATATATATATATATTATTTTGTTAAAAATAATATATTAGAACATTTTGAAGTTATGCCAGTTTTGCATTGTACACTATTTTGTAGTCTGAAGTTTATCATACCGACTTTATTTATATTTACGTTTGTGAGACAACAGTTTTTACTTATGTATGTTAAACAAAGAGGGTCCTAGTGATGCAATCAGAATAAATTAAATTAATAAGAAAGGAAAGATAAAGATTTCTTTTTAATTTCAAAGTTCAATGTTACCCTGTTTTAGAAATATTTCCTTGACTCAGGACAACGCAATCGTAACAGTACAATGGTCTATCTACTTGTATATTTTTACATTGAACGAGAGTCGATTCAGGTTGAGATCGTGATTCTTATAAATTTAACTACTTGATACCTCTTCTCTCTCGACGCACCATTATAAATTGTAATATTTAAGTTATATATATATATATATATATATATATATATATATATATATATATATATATATATATATATATATATATATATATATTTTACAGAATCTCAGGGTACAATCTTCAGTTCACTTCAATCTGCACGACCTGGCGTTCGACGATATAGATCTTACAGACGACGACACACTTCGTGCCTGTCTAAGAATGTTCCTAGATTTGGACTTCGTGGAACGTTTCCATATAGATTACAGCGTGCTTTGCCGGTGGTTGTTGAGTGTTAAGAAGAACTACCGCAATGTAACGTATCACAATTGGAGGCATGCGTTCAACGTCGCTCAAATGATGTTCGCTATACTGACGGTAAGCATTGGAAGATTTTAGACCGATTATCGGTACTTTATGATTATTTAGCGACCGCTTATCACTTTAAGTGAATGCGTTTAGATTTACATTTATTAAGTTAGTTTTAATTTTCTTCACCTTTGTAAAAAGTTTATTTTCTTTCTTTATTGTTGTGATGTAGAAATAGCTTATTCTTATATATTTAAATTAAATGCCAAAGGTAGCATATTTATAGTCACTTGTCATCTACCCGACTGCGTAATTGGCTTCATAAAAGCGAAAAAGTAACATTTAAAATAAATAATTGCAACCGATTTCACATTTTTTTTTGTTCTTAAATTTAAATGAACCACGATTAATTTATGATTAATAAATTTCTCAAGTAACTTAATCATAAAAACAATATAAATGTTTTAATCACTGAGCTTAATTACGTTCGTTTTCACATTATTAAGTAGTTTATCTGTGTTTAAGATCATATTTTAATTAAATGTCATATTCGCTTGCAACGTTTTTCGTATGTAATTGTACTTAATTTAAATAATTTTTATATTTCATGTGTATTAAACATTCCAGGAAACACAATGGTGGAAAATGTTCGGTGAATTGGAATGCTTGGCTTTAATTATCGGCTGTTTGTGTCATGACCTTGATCATCGGGGGACCAACAACTCTTTTCAAATCAAGTATGTAGAACACTACCTACCTACGTGTGACTTCTAATGTGTAATATATCTTGTGATTATCATAAATTCATTATTATTATTGTTATCAATTAATTTTTGAATTATCATTATATATATTTAATGTTGTTTTACATTAAATATTTGCGACGATATATTGTTTCTTAAATAAAAAACTAGTGAGGACCGTCACAGCGGTTGTGGGTTCGACCCCAGTCGGGGAGAATGAATAATTGTAATTTTCTTCGCTCTAGTAACAAGACAAAACACGGCGCTAAGTTCCGTCACTCATTGCGCAATGTCTCGAAAGGAGGGAGCGGACTGTCTTAAAATTAGGCTCCCTCAAAAACAAAGAATGTAGTTTTTATTTGTAATACATTATCAATGCGTATTTTTATTTAATTTTCAGGGCATCTTCGCCACTGGCGCAATTATACTCGACATCAACTATGGAACATCATCACTTCGATCAATGTCTAATGATTCTTAACTCGCCTGGAAATCAAATCCTGGCCAATCTCTCTTCAGAAGACTACGAAAAAGTCGTTAAAGTGTTAGAAGACGCTATTTTATCCACCGATTTAGCTGTATATTTTAGGTAAGTGGCAGTTATTTTAAATTATTTAAAAGAACAATCAATAAGTAGTTAATTGGTATGCTAAAGTAAGATACATATAAGAATATGGTATATTTATAAATATATGAATATTTTTAGATTAAATGTTTAAGAAATTTCATATAAAATTCGTAAAAAGTTACAAAATACCAGATTTTCTGTCTGAAATAACGATAACAGTGTAAGCTGTAAAATTTAAATATAGTAAATTATAAAGCAAAAAGTATTTGTTAACGTTATTATTAAGGCCACCTATTTAACAGTAATTTCTAGTATTTTAAAATTTACTTTTGCAGTAGTACAGTTGTTTAAACGTAGCAATTCTACTTGGCAAAAGCATTTAAACTGAATCTACGAGGTATCAGTTTAAACGTCGTATAGTTGCTACTTATAAATTTTATAAGTACACTTGGGATGCAAGCCCCAGGCGCTGCTCTGACCTCCACTCTATAACGCGACGGACGCGGCATCCGCAAGGTGAATGTAGTTTCTGCTCTATTGCTTCGACAGCAAACGCAACGCCTTCATAACACTTGTGGAGACGGAGCGCGTCACTCCCGCGTGGGGCAGCTGCGACCGCCGCCGCGGCCTCCTGCGCGCCATGCTCATGACGGCCTGCGACCTCGCCGCCATCACCAAGCCCTGGCCGGTGGAGCGGCGCGTGGCCGCATTGGTCGCCGGCGAGTTCTTCAGGCAAGGGGACCTGGAGCGACAGAACCTTAATCTTACGCCTATTGTGAGTAGGAGAAGTAGTGATTTAGAGAGAATTATTTTGTTTGGTTTGGTTTGGTTATGTTTCGTGGGTAAGAAACTCTATGTGGGAGCCGTTATTTTTAATAAAGTTATTCTTATATTTATTGTACTGATTTAATTGAAATGGATAAAATTGTGTACGAATACAATGTGTTTCACATATATAGTTCTACATAATTATTATTACAAATATTTAATAATGTTAATAAATTCTTCCAAATGGCTCTTATTAATTATTTAAACGTATTTTTTATTCGACTATTAATTTGTGATTGTTATTTTCAGGACATTATGAACAGAGATAAGGAAGATCAGCTTCCCGCTATGCAAGTCAAATTCATCGATTCCATATGCCTCCCCATATATGAGGTAAATTCCCTGAAATAATTCTGACTTACTTCACTAAAATACTAATAATAAAAAAAATAAAATAATTGAAACTGAAAAGGTAAATGATTAATCTATTGTAAAGAAAATTATAAAAAAAATAATTTTTACAGGCCTTCGCAGCGTTGTCACCGGCGCTACAATCGATGCTCGATCGAGTGAAAAGCAACCGCAACCACTGGATCGAACTCGCTAATAGCGACAAATACACCGGCGAGAAATATGACTATTCTTTAGAAAAGGAAAATACCGATAGAAATGATAAATTAAGCACTAGTTCACATGTAGACGATGTGGAAAATACCAACGAGGGGGACAGTAGCTGCGCCGTCAGCCTGTCCTCTGACAACTCGAAGTTCGATAACCTCGAGAACCCCGTAGTCGGTTTAGTGAAAAGCAACACTCTAACCCTACCGCGAGACCCTAAAATATGTCAACTAAACGATTAGAAACGTCCAGAACCTCATTTAGACCAATAGTTAGGTAGTCACGCTAGTATATTGACCTACTATGTGTTACAATAGACGTCATAATAAAATCTGTCTTCCCTTCCCTTCCTGGTATGGTATATAGAGATTTTTTTTAATTAAATATTTTACGTAAGCTAAGTTTTTTTATATTTATAGGTCAGTATACAGCGTATTAAATGTAGTTCTCGGTGTTTTATTTAGTTATTTTAATACCTCATAGTTGTGGTGTGTCCCTATTGGTCAAATGTTATGTGCTCATTTTGAATTTGGAACGTGTTATTAACATTGTTTGATTTAATCACTATATATGTCTAGTTAATGACATGAAAACCAATTATGTTATTCCAAATTCAAAATTATATATTTTAAGATATTCGAAAGTCAAGTAACATGATTTTTTTTGCGACCAATAGATGATAAGCTGTAATTTTGTATTGTAGTTACTGTGTTTGATTTTATATGACGATATGTCTCTGTGTGTGTGATATTTTATGTTTAGATGATAGTCGAATTTGTATTTTACGAGCGACGTTACATTACGTTACAAGCCGTCACGGGCGCGAAACGAGGTGGTACGGAGGAACTTGTATGTACTTTCTGATTTACTTACCTCAATCGTCTATTCCTACTGTAGCATGAAGATATTCGTGTGCTAGATTTGGTATCATTTACGATACTTGTATGTTTTTAGACTACGACACTTCGAGTGATCGCATAACAAACAAGGCCTAACTGTCGTGAAATTAGCAGATAAATGACTATGATACCAAAAATTCTTATATAGCATAGGTATTGTACTAAATTATTCTTTATACAATCCAGAAAATGCAAACTTTTAGTATTGTGATTATTAATGAATTGCACCAGGATTTTATTTTTAATTCTAGAACATAAGATATATATCGACGTGTATTGTATGTGGACAATAATCGTATGATTTTCGATCGCACTTTACTTTGTATATAATTATTAACAAAATTAACAATTTTTTCATTTGGTATGTACTTATTTTGAATAAAATAATCACAGTTTCACGTGTTTACGTGTGCTCTAGCAAGCTTTAGGAAGCTCTAGGAACCGCCACCTCGCGATCTTTACAGTTCAACCATTCCAAATATATTGAATTATCACTATGATGACTTTCAATTTGAATTTCATAAATGTCAATTACATTTTGATAGCATTTTTGATTTAGCATCAGACAATCTCGACTTATTTGTTTCCGGACATTCGATTTAACTTTGCGCTTTAATTACTGTACCTATACCACCGCTGTCTATAAATATTTCCATTAAATTCAATCTCTTGTTATATAAAGCGATTTTGATACATGACATTTTCTAAACGTCACACAAGAGGATTTATAGTTTTTTGTAATTACAAACATTCTTCGAATAGAGGCGTTTAACACGACTCAGTTATGTTACCACATCTTTATAATCTGTTAGATTCCTACATTCGAACTAGGTTGTTGGTCCCGCTGATATAACAAATGTCTTAGAAGATGTCACATATCAAAATGTCATACAATTTTGAGATGGATATTGGCTATTCCATAAATAATATAATCCTGCCATAAATCTTTCTCTTACTTATTTATATAAATAAGACGAGTTTTAGATTTATGATATAAGTATACTCTCTTGTCCGGTCTTCCTCTTCCTATATGACCGTTTGTCCGAATATTTTAAAATAAAAATTTGCCAATTTCCTACGGTACAATTATGACCAATTAATATCACTTATTAAAATTTTAATATAATTATTATAATTGGTATAACTCTCTATATAACATTAACTATTTTCATAAAAATCTCAAATTAATCTTGATAATGAAATATGTACAACGTAAATTTTAAGATTGCTGTAAGTATTATTAGAAATAAATAGGGAAATAATAATTGTAATAATTCACTATGATGAGTCGTATGGTGTGTGAATAAATATGGAGGTTGTTTTGTTCCAAACAAAAATGTTATTTATTTATGAATAAACAAATTTTGAAATAAACAAAGACTTTTTGTAATTATACTATTCTAGTTAACTACTATTTAACGTCCAGTAATGGTCTAGGTGTAGTAACTCTACTTCTTACAAAGTAATAATGCCAGGAAAACATGAATCAAATTAAAACAATAAAATATTCAATTTTTTTTTATAAAAATTCTACAAATATTTTATATATATATCTATATATATATATATATATATATATATATATATATATATATATATATATATATATATATATATATATACATATACATGTACATGTACATATACATATACATATACATATATATATATATATATATATATATATATATATATATATATATATATATATATATATATATATATATATATATATATGTATAGGCTTGCTATATGCAGGATAAAACGTGAAGCTATAAATAAATGCATTTTAAAGACTTATAATTTCCTGACGAAGCGACACAGCGACAGACAGTACTCGCGACGTTTATGGGTTCGATTCTCACTCGAGGTAATGAATTATTTCATTTCCTTAACAAGAAGAAGAAAAAAAGTAATATAAGTTGGATATAATTCCTATACCCTAACTCAAAACACTTTATACCCTAAACCAAAACTTAGGGTATAAAGTAAAAATTATATACTATATTCTTAAATTAGAAGCACCGCTTTTGAATTAGAAATAATTTTCTATTTTTATAACAGTGATTACATTCTATATTTATAATTAAATCATGTATTTTTACAAAAGTGACTCCGTGTTATAATAAGGTTTTGCTACAATTTTTTTAAGTAAATTTTTGGACTTCATTCTTAGCGGAAAAAATATGACATGAAATATTTTAGTATATAATATTTAGTAATTATATCTCTAGTGCAGTAAATCATATAAAATACTTTTATTTTACATATAATTTACTATGCAACGCTAGGTGCGTTGCAAACAACTAAAACTACAAGAACGTGTTTTCTCGACCTTTCATAATGATAATCTGTTATGAAGACACTTCTTAGTTTACTGGCCAAAAACATAAAAAAATCGGCAGTTAGAAAGTGTAGGAACAGGTATTACCAGTATAGTGGCACGCAGCAACTGATATTTTTATCTCAGCCTTATTTTGTAATTGGCCAGCTGGCACGAGTGAAGTGACATTTATTTTGAAGTTTTGTTATTGTTTAGTTTTGATTGCTGAAAATCTATTTAAATCGTCGTTTAAAGTAAGTGTTTTTATATAATCAATATGCCTTTAGTAGATATAACTAACCCCGCGGTGATAATATTTCTTATTGAAAATTATGAAAAAGAAAATCGTTTGCGTCTCAACTGGATCCATAAGCACTGGACACAAATACAACAGGCGGCTACACTCACTCGGGAGCCTACGAATTATTATGAAACCGACGTATTTGCGCATAACATGGTAGGCGGCTTAGCTACTATTACTAGAGACCATGTAGTCGCTGGCCATAACAGACGAAAAACCCCTATTCGTGACGGTACTTTCATACCAGGCGTAAAGCATCTCAAACATGGACATTCAATGGTAGAAGTAGGACTTGGCAATCCTATGGAAGATAAACGCCTCATCAGACCTGATACTGACACGTCTGTTGATCCTAAAATGCGTCCAGTGGAACCTGAAATAACAGAAATTATATACAAATCTAAACCAGAATTTGGTAGAGTACAATATTTGTCAAAGAGAGCAAAAGTATGGCCGGAGAAAAAATATTATTTGGCTGAATGTAGCGATTACGATTATGGTTGGAGACTAAATGATAGTGAGCTACGCGAGAAGCCGCAGCATGGAAGGTGCTGGCATCTGACCAAAGCTCTACGTAGTAGGGTTGGCCCGCAACCAGATCCGCGCCACTATAAATCATCCGATCTTCCAGGTTCATCTAATTGCGCTGGTATTTAAAGAGATGGCGCTATTTCTTTAAATTAATTATTTTAATACATTTGCTTGCAATACAATACATCAATACAACTTTAATAAAATATTGAATTAAAATTATATATAGAGTAAATAAAATATTGAATATAAATAAATCAATTTTATATTTTTTATTTTAAAAGTGATTTTTAAAGCCAACCAACTCTTTAAGATACATTTTAACGTTTTCTAATTTCTTATTGTCTCTAATAAAATATAAAAGATTCTAACAAAATATAAAAAAATAATATAAACATATTAAGAAATCTTTTTGATTTAAAAAAATATATGTACCTTCATTATAATTTGTACTTTTTACAAAAAAAATAAATATAATAATCTAACTTTACTGTATTAAATGCTTTTAAAATAGTTACATATAAAATATTTCCCCAAGTTGGAATTGAACCTACAACCATTAACTTTATAGTCATATTCTCGTCTAATTATCCTTTTTCAATAATGTTGTTTATAACACATATACGGAGTTACGCGGTTTTTAAATCTCGTTGGTATGTTTCTTGTATCACACAAGTAGTTAGATCGATCGAAATTGTCGCTAGGCAAATATATATAGAAGTTGACACTTGCGACGATCAGAAGCTGCCGCATTCTCATAATCAGGACAATCAGCTGACGTTTGATGAGCTAATAGTAATGCATAAGCAAGGAAAAGTCATTGAAAACCTTAATAGCTTAGATACAGTTCAATCAGAAGATGTAATAACGATTAGAAACTTGACCGAAGGCCTCAGTTCGATTAAAAAGAGGTGACTTATACTTAAAAATCGCCTTCTATGAATAGCACATTTCCTCGACAAAAAAGGAAAACCATAGTGTCATGCGATTAAATTTTACAATATTTTTTATTACAAATTAGATTTATTCAAATTATAATCATAACATCATAAGATTTTTTTAAGATAAGATTAATTTCTATTTAAAGCGATATGTTTATAAGTGCAGAAACAAAACAACACTAAAGTTACTTGCAGCTATTTCCATCAATAACAGTGCGCATGTCACTCCGCGTGTTTCTATCTCTCTTTATTATTTAAGTGAGGGAGAGAGAGCTAAAATAACCTAAAAAACTACGCATGCGTAAATATATTATAGGGGTGAAAAGTCCGTGGCATATTTCATGGGGAAATACGGTCACAGTTACTTTAGGCACCGTGGGTGCCAATTTAAGTATAATATATTTATTTAAATTTTATGATTTTCTATACCTCGTATTCCTATGCTTAGGTACAAATTATGAAATCCCTATGGATACATACTAATATAGCTTTAATTGATATAATGTGAATAGTTTTAGGGGATATTTTACAATTGTGATATGTGATATTGATATCCACATAATTATTAACAGTAAGTAGTTTTCAATACACTATATTTAATTTTAATATAATTTCATAATTCATGGAATAAAATAAATTTATGACTACACTAATTTACATTACATAAGGGTAGATTAATTCTGTAAGAGCTAATCTCATCTAGTTATTTAAATATTTAACTTAGCATTTTGTTGTCTTCCTTTCTTATAGCACATTTATATATTTTGTAGTAATCACATTATTATTTATTACGCATGTATTTATTTATGTAATTTTGGCATACATTACCTATGTGTGTGCTTCACGCTTTATCCCTAGCCGGATAGCCAGAGAAAGCCTCTGACTTGACCAATGATGACAATACATTCTATTTTAATCAAAATTATATTACTGTAATTACACTTGCTTAAACATTGTAGTGATATGATACGATTGTAACTATTTTTTTGTATATATTATACATATTCAAAATATATCATTGATTTGTCGTTCTGTTTTTAATCTAGTTAACTAGTAGATAAAATTCAGTACAATTATTTATAACTTTATTAGTAACGTGCCCATATGGTATTTTTTATTACAGGAGGGATACACCTTTTTAAAGAAATCAACCGATATAAATATATGCTATCATATTCATTTGTCATATTAATTTTATCATTTATAGTTCTTTACAAATATTCAATAAAAAAATTGAATGCATTTATGAAGTACTCAAGACTATCTACATACATGTGTCGATCTACATACTTTTGAATTATTCATAAAATATGAGCTACTGCGACTACGTACAGGTGTTAATCTATTACGATTTGTTACAACACGTATATAAAGAGATGTATGCCAGTTATAATAATAAAAATTATTTCCAGCTGGATCTTAGACTTGTAAGCCAAATTTTTATATGTGAATAGTAAAAAAAACCAATTGAATTTTTTTTTTATGTAGCGATATATATTTTAAAAATGTCTATATAATATTCCTTATTGTACTAAAAAAACATGGATAACATACCTATAGGAATAAAATTTATTTATTTTGTTATTTTCTTATGTTAGAGTACACTGGCTAAAGGAGGAATATAAAACTGATGTTGCTTACACTTGAAAACTGATGAATGCTTTTAACTGATCATTGTTTGAATTTTGCAACGCTTATGAATTGTTGTAAACTAAGCTTGCATTTGCAACAGGAAGTAACGTTTACATTACACAGTATGTCATGTGTGGCAGAAATGGCAAGACGGTCATGTCACCAGCTGACATCCGGTAACTCTTGTATATTCCAAAAATATATAAAACTTATGGTCGAATTATACCTAAAGAAACTGAGTCTACGAAGATGGTTGTTGGTTTTCAGATCGTCTCTCACGTCTAATCTAGACGTTATAGAATAGGAATCATTTTTAGTTATACATTTGTATCTCATATAGTTAAATACTTACATATTTAATTCGAAAGGTTTTTTAAGAAGATAAAAATGTTATTTATAATGATAATGACTTCATAACGAATGTAAATGCTGGTATAAAGGTCATCATATTATAAATATATTAGATTTCCAAATTTTGCAGAAATAATTGCTGCATAAGTAAATGAAGACAATTTTATATAATATTTAGATTTTTTTCTGTTCAAGTTTATTTACATAAACGTACCTCCCAAATTTAAAGAGAGATCATTAAAAGTAGAAAGTTCTTAATAAGCATACTTAATAATTTGTCAACAACAGATATTAAAATCGCATTATGCGATACAAGTAATTTTTCTCATACAAAATCATATTTAAGGCGTAACAAATGTAAATCTTATTAAAACTATTCTATCATTAAAAGTACTAAACAAAGACATGTATGAGAACTATATAAATATTAAATAAATATATCATTGCATCTGACTAAAAAATAATGGATATAAAATTGTAAGCGATACTGTAAATAATAATATAAATGGAATTTAAAATACTAATGGTTTTTAAAACGTTAACTCATATCCGCACAAGCTAGGGGTATTAACATACATAGACCGGTGTACTATACAGTACAGATTTTAATTTTTGACTCAGTTTAAATGAAATGTTTAACGCCGATAAATTCCAATGTTTCCTTGTTTCTATGAAGTAGATACTTGTTATCACTGTGACCAGCAACTTAGCGAACAACGGTCTAGTTTACGAGAAATTGACACCATCTAAAATATACATATTTGTGATATTAATACAATCATTTTATTTGTTTGAAGGTGTGCTGTTTAAATAAATCCTGGACACGATGTCAAAATGTAAGTATATTTATGTATGTCTTATATATTATGTTTTATGTATTTATCAGTAACTTTGTTACTAGATTCCATCCTTTATAATTATAGTGATTAATGAAACTAAGTAAATATTACTCAAAAAGGCAAGGTTTTGCTCTATATTATTCCACATATATTTATGTTCAAGATTTTTACTTTAGAAAATTTTAAATAATTAAATAACTTTAATAGGAAATGGTTAGCTAGTATTAAACACTTGTACCTAAATGTCTTAGCAGCTGAACGCACCCTTGTTTTTTATGACAGAACCTAAAGACTTACTAATAACCGAAAACCTGTATTGAAAATATTTATATTTGAAATATAAAAGCCTGTATTTAAATGTTTTACAAGTTAATCAACATATGCAGATAGCCACATACCACGATTGAATATTTCACTTTTTTATATAATATATCACATCTTATATATTATTATATTATACTATGTATTTGCTTCATATACGTATATAATGAGAATAAAACAAAATAACCGCAATGCGGGCTATCAAAAATTAACGCAGCAACTGTTTCCATTTTGCGTAAGCATTTCGCATCCTTACGCGTTGCTATGAAAATACGATGCCAGTTGGTTCCGTTTACATTTAAATCTGAAATTTATTCATTTATAACTTTATAACTAGTGAGTTTTTTTATTAACATTAATAAACACAACGATTTGTGTGTGTGTGTTTCGTTTCGAAAGATAAATTATTTATATTTCCCCGCTCTGGTAAGTTTTTTAGGCCTTTTTTCACTTTTACAACTTTTTTTTTATATTTTGGTTATGTAATTTTTTTATATATAGTCTTCTCTTCTTCCTGGCATTAGTCCCGGCTTTTTGCCAGGGTCTGCCTTCCGACTAAGACCAATCGGTCCATATGAGTGGCGAAGTGGTTTTTTGTGGAGCGATTGCCATCTGACCTCCAAACCCATTACTGGGAGAAACCAAGAAAGGAAAGGGAATAAGAGGCAGAAAGACTTGGAATATAGGGGAGGGACACCACTTACATGGATTGGATCGGGTTATGAAAGTGGTGGCTCGAGGTCCCGGGGTCGCGTACCCGTATGCCGGAAACCAAATATCGGTCCGATAATTGGCTAGACACCCTCTGAGATGATTTTTTATATATAGTATAGATTATAATTTTTATTTAAGTGTCTTGTAGAATAGCTTAGAACATTTTAACTTATTATTAAATATTATCTCTAACAATAATAATATTCAGAATTAATTCTATCGCTGCTACCCTTTATACGGTAGCAATCGATTTTGGGAAAGCCATTAAATTACTACCCGTCACGTGACGTTAAATATTTGTGTGTAACAAACATGGAAACGAAAATAATTAAGACTTCACACGCCTGCTTATTCAAAAATAATTAATTATAGACGTTTCTTTAACATCTTCCTTTAGTTTTAATGCTATATTGTACTGAAAAGGTTTTGATGAGAATTACATCATAAAATGTAATTATAAGATCATAATTGTTTTATCTTTTTATTCTTATTATTTGTAAGCAAAATATTAATTATTTTTGTATAGGTACAGCTAAAACTTGGATGGCATCGTTTTATATTTCAAATATTGAGTTTCATTAACCATAGGCATTGGTCGAGGGACCATTTTGTAAACAAAATAATTAAGGGGCAAATAGTTGAGTCATCGTATTATTTACTTAGCAGGTGTTTCCATATTCTATATTTCAAAAAAATTGCAATTTATTTATAAACAAATTTTACTATACAAAATTTGGTGCTGATACACATACCTAGTAGGTTGCAAGCACTACTTACATATTAATATCTTAACACTACTTACTATTTAATATCTTAACACTATATCATATACATATATAAAAAATAGCTTCACGCTTTATCCCCTAAATAGCAAGGTAGATGTTAAGACATACTACCGTTATGGGCTTTCCACCCGAACTCGACACGCTTGTAAAGTACATGAACTCACTTTGCCTTACCGAGCGGGTGAAAAAGAGAAATAAACCCATTATTAACACAATAGAAAAATTAATTCTTATGTCGTGGTAAAAAATACTATACAGTAAATAGAAACATAAGAAATGGTTACATTATTGTTTAAGATAAATTGTCTTAAGAAAATTTCGATAAAAACATCGTCTTGAAACGTGTTTAATAACATCGTCTTGAAACGTGTTTAATAAATCGATGACTAGTGACTAGGTACTTCGAGTAGTGTTAACCATACATCCAGAATTGTCAAGGACTTCTTATAAGAGTAACTAAGATAAGTTTATATATTATATAAAATAATATATTGACAATAAAAACAATAAAAAAATATGTACTCTAAAATACCTTACTTACCTGCATATAAAATTTTAATTAATCGTGTTTTAAAATTAACGAAGACGAATATAAAATGTGATGCAAAATGATTGGTGCACTCAATGCAAATATACGAGAAGGCGTCGATCAGAGCGACCAGTGCACGAGGTTTGTGGGTCATACCAACCGGATCTACATTTGAGATGCAGAATTAGAATGCATGGAAGCGTCGTGTCATTGTCAAGATCATGTTACCGGGCGTTGACTTACGATCCAATTTGATTTGTAGGTTTTAATGTTAGATAACAATGTTGATATACAAGTTTTAACGGTATCGGATATAAAAATATTTCTATAAGAAATTAATTTTATTCATATATTTTTTTTTTTAATTTTGATTTTAGTAGTTCCTGAGATTAGTGCGTTCAATCAAACGACCTTAGCTTTATAATATTAGTATTGATATATTTTAAATTATGCTGACTTCCATTTTGCGATTAAATCTCTAATAAAGATTTCGCGTATTCATATTAAACATACATACATACATATCTTCACGCTTTATTTCTAGCGAGGTAGTTAAAGTGAACGGAGGGCCATAAACTGCGGTCCCTGCATACCTCTTTCTTCTCGTCCACTGTCATTAACCTCTTCATACGTGATCTCCGAAGGGTCCTCATGATTATGTGACCTTCCTCCAGTATGTTTGATACTGTTTTTCGAAAATCTACCGAGGTGTCCCCTTACCTCTCTCACTACTCACTCTTTTGCTTCATATATATTTTTAACTAATATTTTGTCACTTCATACTCACTGCGACATCCTCGCTGGTGGTCGTTCCATTGGTGAGATACACAGACGGGTTCGTACAGATGAGTTCGTTGCGGATTCGGCCAGTTAAACTGACTTCGCATATCCTCCGAAGAGATCGCAGCATATCTCCATAGCATTCATCTTTCTTACATTCTACTTCTGGAATACTCACGTTTTACTGTCATATAACAGCGTCTGCACCAGAACTGCATTGTGTACGGCCAAACGTGCTGCTATACTGACGTCCTGCCGCTGCAATAACGCAGTTAAGGCACCGTTAATTCTGTTACCGGCAGTAATACGCCTTTCCACAGCTTTTTGTTATCTTCCATCTCCACTTAACATACTTCCCTGGTATTCACAAGTTTCCATTCACAAAATTCTTGCATTCTGTCTATATACTAGAACATATACTTTTGATATTATATCAAAACTGCTCCTTCTTACTGAGACGAGGATGCAATCAAGTCTAATAAGGTACCTGGAAGCACAACATATGAAGACATTGTTGACGATAACCTTCGGCCAACCGAAAGTCTAACAAAAATAAAAAAAGAACAGAAAAGCATAGAACCAAATATTACTACTACATTTTACATACACAAACAAACCGGAAAGAATTAAAAATCAATGTCATCAAATAACTCTAAACTAAAAATAAATAAAGAGAAAAGCAGAACTACAAAGTCTTTGGAGATGAAACAAAAGAGTGTTTTTGTCAAGGCCTAATTTTATTAAAATGTTAATAACTGTAGCAATATCGAGTGCATCAAATACAGAACTGTACTATATATTTTCTTACATAATTTTATTCCAAGCTCACCGACAATTGTCACGTTATAAAATAATGCATCAGTACAGTTAGTTGTGGCCTGTGAGCTACAAATTTGGCGGTCGCGGTATCACTATCAGTCATCGACGGATGCGAGCTTAATTAGGAAACGTGCTGAGCTAACTGATACATTTAGCGTGTTAAATATGCAGTGGATACGGTTAAGATTTATTTAGATATTATAATTTTTAGCCCAACGTGTAAAATCAAATACCATTTTGATATTATTTTATATTGAATTTCTTTTCCAGTACTTTTCTAATAATAATAAGAAATAAGAATGTTTTATTTTTGTTTTTTTTTTTCGAAGAACACGTCTTGTCTATTGTCTATAATAATATATGTTATATCTATATTGAAGTCACAGTTATAATAATATATAATCATATATTTCCTAACTCGTTACTTGTATTGGGTTGCCATATATTTTTATAGCTTAACCGTAGCTTAGTTATCGAAATATTTAGCTTGTATTCTTTATTGTATGTAATTTCGTCTGTAATTAATTAGAATGCCGTCTTGTATTAGAATGTTACCTTGAAATAAAGTAAGATACCATCTTTCTTTTTGTAAATCCAAAAGCTCTGCTTGGAATTTCTTTGTCTCTTGGTAGCTTTTAGAAAATAAAACAAGACATTATTTATTCATCTTCTGAATTTTTCGTAGAATTGCCATGTTGCTATGTCTATGTCGCAGGAGGTATAAAAAACATACATTTGGCATTGTCTTTAGAATATAGAATTATAAATAACACAAATTGTCCAATATAGCAATAATCTGAAATATTATTAGATACCACAATATAATTGAAATATTATTAGATTCCATAATATTAAATATTAGAGTGAGATATATATATATGGATTACAATTATACTAAAAAATATACAGATACTTTGGCACTAAATTAAGTACATTTTAAAGCAAATTAAATCATATAAATATAATTATTTTTATTTTTTCTTATAAAAGATCCAATTTGATTAAACCACTTTAAAGTTTCAATTGTCTATGGAAGAAGTTAAAAAAACGTCGGCGAAACTTTCGAACGCTTTTATTTTTCCGACTCTTCGTAATTTTCTAATTCTCTGAACCGGCGAACCAAAAACATAAGATGGCAGGTTCGTTGACCCCGCAATCAGTCCGGTCCTGGCTCACAAGAGATATGATTCGATAGATAACTGTAAAGATATTTTTATTGAGGTTATATATTTGATTCGTGTTCAAATATTTTTTTCAACTTTAAATAATAGTTGTTTTTATAAAGAACGTAACTGGTGTAGAAAATCTCTCTAACTATAAAACAATTTTATCGCTCAATCGTAACAAATTGATACCGTTAGCCTTGTACATTGTCATAGAACTCCAAAGGAAATGTGAGTAGGCCGATGGTAGAACTTTAATTGGATATTGCGTTTATTATGAGAAATCCTGTCTTAATTTAGCAACGGTGTCGGAAACGGTATATTTTTTATTATATATTGAGTGAAGACGGCTCTGATGACTAAAATTACCCGAGTCTCGTTATTTTATTTGAGTACACATATTTTGTTTTAACACGCATAGTGTCCGTCGTATAGGCAGTGCTTTTTAAATTATGTATTAAGCGATTTAAAATCAAACAATGATCAGTGTGTTTTTTGTTCAATTATACGAAAACTGGGTCAAAAACATCGCATAACTGCTCATGACACAACACGCCGCAAGTTTATAGCTTCCATCCGCTCGCTCGCAAAGACTAAGGCTCTGTTTCACCAACATCTAATAGGTCCTTGTTTATTTTGTCAGAATAACTGAAAAGAGATCGGCCTAATGACTAAATTTTTTTTTTTAATCATGGTAAATAAATTCAACAAAAAAATTATGAATGAGATATGACTGATCCTTATGATTTATTGTAGGTATATGTATGTATGTATGTATGTATCAAACCATTATTGCTAAGATATGGAATGGTCATGATGTTGCGAATATCATTTTCATGTATGTAGTACTTTAACTACTCCTAAAACTATTCAATGTTTATGTTCAATACTGTGCTCTATTATATAAACTTATATATTACTAGTTACAGCCAGTAAGTTCGTTTGCGTGGACTTTATTATCCTTGCCATACTGCCAATTTGCCACCCGATGTTATTAATACTTGGACCAAAAAGTATACCAACTCATGTTAAGTACATCTAAAGGAAATGTTTATTTCCTGGAACAACAATTCTGAAACGTCATTTAGAATATCTAATAGATATTCTAGATGGATTTACTCCATTAAAAAATCAAGCTAAAGCCTTTTGTTCAGGTACAATCTTTTTTCTTTTAAACTCCCCAATCGGATGTTTCAGACGATCATAATTTTGTTTTTCAGCTTCAAGCTTTTTGCTATATAGGAAATAAGCAATTATAGCCTTCTGCCAAAACACTATTTGAACTGAATTTGAGAAATTGCATTGATAAATAATTTTCTTACTGAAAACTTAGAGTCCTACATCGGTTGTACTAGGTCTTTAATTTTTAAATATTCATGCAAAATGTCTATCACGTTGAATACTTTTATTAAGGAGGCATTTCGTTATTAATTAAAGTTTATTTGAACTATTCTACATCAGGCGTACCAGTCTTGAAAATTAGTTATAAATTACATTCTAGTCCGTCCTAATATGTATTCAATACCAAAAAGTCATGGAAATCCCTCCAGCAGATCCAAAGGTGTGGTGTGTACAAACAGATGTTGATGTTGAACACCATCGTAGATCTATACTATGTCACTTTGTCTTTTTAACACTCTAAATTATTTATTTATAATATCAATTCTATACATATATGTAATAAAAATATAGCTGATCGCTGTCTGTAAGTGGAAATAATTTGAAAAAAATATGATTAGAACCATGGTCAGGAACCCAAAATAATGTGTTAATATTTTTCTCTCTTTGTCTGTGCGTTTGTGCAGACTAAAGTCAGAAATTGCGTTAAGAATTAACGCACTGCATTATGCACTTTTCATTATTGTAATACGGTAAATCTTCTTTAGCTTATTGAAATCGGTTCGTTAATAAAAATTCATATCAATTTCAACAAAATTGTTTAATAAAAACTGTTTTATTGACGTGAAACGGAAACTTTGTAATACAAAATGAGTAAGAGAACAGATATTATGTTTTGGTGAACTTTAAATCTACGATGGCTTACTAATAGTGATGGGACAAATTATAATCTTACCGAATTCTTCAAATTTAATTTCCTATGCAGAAAAAGTCGCGGGCGCAACTAAAAGATAATATATATCACAGCACGTAGTACTTAAAAAATCATAAATGCTGAATTACCATAATATTAATTATGTATGTACATAAATTATAATGAATATGAGTCTTTAAAAAAAGACATACTAACGATAATATAGTAACGATGATTTTAATTAAGTTATGAATTTTTAAATCAGCTACAGTGTTCGAGATTTATGTTACAACTTATCATAATGAAGTGGGACACTATTTACGAATATGATATGATATGAGAAAAGTATACAATTATGTGCACTGTCATATTCTTACGATTTGTTTTCTTTATACAATGTATGTACGTCTACTATGTAAGGTTTAAATTTATTCCTATTTTATTGTTACAAACAAAATAAAAAATAATTTAGACTAATATAATAAAAGATAAAAGCTTTGGTTATTGGGGGGTTATACATATTTTATCTATTAAATTTAAGTTTTCATACTTATGTCAGTATGTTAGCTAAGAAAATTGTAAGCACGCTTAAAAGACAGATGCCAATGACTTCCCTAAGATTATAATTTTCAAGCATGCTCACAAAACAGGTGCAGTCCTTATAGGGCCTTAGTCCATAGTCTATAGTATAATGAAATCTATATGAATCTGCTTTTAAAATGCAACCTCTGTTGAATTGCTCTTTGCCTGCTAGTAGATATGCCTGACTCTATCTGTTTAAACACCGTTATTCGACACAGTAACCGCGAAGGGGAGATTAATGTAACCATCTGCGCTGGCGCAGCAAGGGCTTGTTTGTATAGATAGTCACATGAATATATGTAAGATATTGTAATAATATAAAAAATTATTTTAAAATAAAATAATTGTTTTTAATGGAAATCGTTTCTTCGATTGATAATGTTGTTTAAAAAATCCTAAAGATAATGTTACTCACTAATTGTTACTCACAGGCTTTCCTGATCTGGCTAGGACAATCTTCTTCTATCTAAGAAGCCTCAGTATTATTTGGTAGAAGAGAATTATAATTATTAATACAAAATACAATTTTCCTGCTTCTAACAATGAAATTTTATTTATTGTTATTTGCTTTGACTCAAACTTACACATTTTTTTGAACTATAAATGCATAATTATGAAGTATAGTTGTAGTCAAAAGTGGGCCAAATTAGCTTGGCCCGTTCGCTCGACAAAGCTTTAAGCTCGACCGGTTGATAGGACATCGACCCCACAACCTACTATCTGTTATGTACATCATATATATAATATGCAATTGTATATTGTTACATTATAAAATATAATCGTGTGCTTTGCTAAAAGGACAAATAAAAATTATGATACAAGCTATAATATATGTTTTAATAACATTAATTTTACTTACCAATCAGTGTAATTTACATTATGTATGATATTTCTTTAGCGTCATGCTTTCTTCCTTAAAAATTGCTTATTTATTCTACTTCAATTAAAATGTTAATATCGATATGTAAATAATAGAAAATCGATAAGCAATAATACACTTAGTACTTAATTGAATTGGTCAACTAAACACACTCCAGTGTGTAGTATCTTTAATTATAAGTGCTACTTACCACTTAACGCTGTTAACGTAATTGAAAAGAAACTTGCATGATATAATATGTACATTGTATATGTTACAATTATTTTTATAGCTTTAAGCTGTATCTCGCGTTTATCAGGGAAGGCGGATGCCATCTAGTATTTAGAGATTCCTTTCCCCACTTTTCGCCCAATTTTTGAGGCACTGCACGTGTTAAGTGATTGTTATACTCAACGTTGTCTATGAGATCAGGGAAATAAAAATAATTATTTTCTCTGAGTGGGAATCGACCCTACAATAGTCGCTTCTACAGTCAAACAGCTATGATATTAAATATTTTTATGATTTTTAAAATATACACTTTACACTGTCCTTAGTAGATAGATAAGAATTTTCTTAAAGAAAATATATGAAAGTTTAAACGCAGCGGGATTTGAGCCCGCGCCTCATGGAAACCGTCCAAGCGGTCTGACAACTAAGCCATGCGTTCTTCATCAAGCTGCGTCAAAATTCTTATATGCTCTATACAACTTATTACGTAGTTAAAAATTTTAAAAATATTTACTAAAACTTGCATTCTCTCTTGCCACGCGAACGTTCTTTGGGTGGCGGAAATTTGTAAAAATCTCCCTATAGAGATAATTCCTACACGCCGCATCTTAAAAATGAGAACAAACCATTTTCAACAACAAAAGCGAAAGATACATTGAAAGATTAGACCTACGTGTATGTTTTGATGCTTGGAGATGTCAAATATATTTCATATTTTCTGTTAATACAAACACCCTAGAACAATTCTTGGTCGTTCGTTCATAAGGTAAACAGTGTGCAGTTACATAATTGCTTTTACGTCATAGAGTAAAATATGGAAACGATATAGCGTAGATATCGTTTTTTTTTTTACTTTGTTGGCTCTTGGCCCTAGCTGCTTAGCGAAAATCACGTTGAATTATTTATATGCTAAAAGATAGGCTATCTGATTTTGAGCGCTTACTAATTTTATTAATTCATTTAAAACGTATAAATACGTATGTATGGATGTATGTCTGTATGTATGTAATGTCTGTGCAATTTCTATATCATGTAGACAGTCGTAGGTATATAAGTTTAAAGTGCTTAAACACTGAGAGTATTTCTACAAATGGAAATGAATAGTAAGTAATGGTAGTAATTTATTTCTTTTTTTTGTCATTTTGCATTTATATTATACCAAAAATAAATATAAAAGGCTAAAGGCCGTAAATTACACGTACATAATTGATGTCATGTTCTTTCCTTTTTTTATATATTTTATTATTATTCGTTATATACGTTCAAATATTTATCGTTTAGGAATGTTGTTCGTTGAACACTTTTATTTGTCTTTTATAAGCTTCATCTATTGTTGTATAGCAGTGTAGGCGAAAGTAAAGAAAATAATTTTAATATAATATTCTCCCGAGTGGAGATCAAATCTTTAACCATCGCGTACTCATCCATTCTCCCACTGCACCTCAATGACGTCATGATTCATTAATGTTTTTAATTATTTACATCAAACTATATATTATACAGGAGTGGTGTATTTTTTCCAATAATTTCGGTAATAAAAAATTATTATCTATAGACATATTTAGAAATTTTTGAGAATCATAAAATCAAAATATTTAACTCCTGTTTGTTAGCTGGGTTACTAAATGTCTGAATTATGAATATTAGTAGAGGAAATTGTTGGATGTCTCAACGACATGACGCACGACGCACTGATATTAATAATTGGTAAAAATGGACGCTGCATCATGGACTAAAAGGAAATTAATAAATGGCTTAAAATTTGAAACAAACAAAACGACCAAGTGCGGAAATGTGCAAATATAAATTAAAAATATGTACTACTTAAATGCACGTATATCTTGATACTTAATTAATATGACTTGTATTTACTGACACTAGATAAACATAGAAACAAAATCCAGCAATTATAGATCAGTCTTTAAACCTAATATTGAATGATATTCTATGCACGATATTATAAATTCTTGTTAAATTATTCTTTAAGGCCAGTGTACTCAAATGAAGTGTTTATTTATTAAAATCTTATCAGCATATTGTGCTATACTAAAAATACATATATGTATTTAAACATAGATAATGACCAGATTATTATATAGAATGTAACGATAACAGTTTGGTAATATATTTTACTGAACGTCTGTCTTTTCATTTATTATTTTAGTGTAAATATGCAATAATACAGCGTTTTTCATTTTATGTTGTAGATGATATTTCTAATATTTTATAATCTAAGGTATTCTCGCGTAACATGACGCGTTCCTAGAAATGGCGACGGATTTCGCATTCATCGCTTGCATCGGACTGCAGTGTGCAAGTTCAAGGCTGGTCGGCTCCTTCCAATTGCAAGCGCACACGTATTAATTCTGCTCACAAACGACTACCATTGTCTATCACTCGCGGACCGGGGTCAGGGACCCCATGAAGGATTAATGACACTATTGTGGGGAGTTATATGGTCTATCCTCGTTTTACCCCGAACCACCTGCAGCTGTACGTTAAGCAAATTCTAAAATAATCGCCGTTGCCTCGCTATTTTGAAATATATGCATTTGCTATTCACTCTTGTCAAGTTTTATTATTATTTGCAAACTTTATTGTTCAGGAAGCTTTTAACTGTGGTTGTTATGACTTTTTTTTATGTATCATATCACGATCGACTTAATACTGTGTCAAGAAAAGATTTTAGTTTCGCGTAAAAATACTAAATTTAAATACAAAAACGTTTCCTATATAATTAAGTGATACAGTGTTTCTTTCTTGATTTCATTTGTTCTAAAATGACTCGTGTCCATGATTCGTACAATTTATTGTAACTGTTACTGAGAATGTGATATTTCCTCTTTAAATATTGCTATGGACGTTCCCAATGGGTAATATTATTTTCCACAATACTTTTAGCATTACCTTATTTATAGCATTTTAAAGTTATTTAATTATTTTTGTGATTAAATATAATTTTACATCTTTCCTGTTCGTCTATTTAAATACTGAACCCGTTTTGTTATTAGCTGATAAAAATATAAGAATTAAATATAAATTGACAGCTACCACTTACAAGCTGTCGCCATTAATCTATAACTGGATACTTTAAATCATTGTGTGAATGTTGTCTGCACGATGGTTTCCAAGTTTATTCGTCCCTTATATGACGTCCGTTGTAAAATCCCTAGTCCATTTGTATTTTTTTAATATAAATTTATGAAATATAATGTTATTAAATTATATAACACATTCGTGTAACATCCGTGTAAAGTATTATTTATATCTAACCTCTTACGATGTGTACATATAATGTTTACTTACATATATTGTAAATATCTGCTTTTCTCTGGTTATATTTGTACTTGATTCCTTTTTCACATGTATTCTATGATTGTGTAAAGTTATCTCTTTTTTACCGTACAGCGTGCAGTGCCTTTGTGTGTTCGTCGTGTGTACTTAACTAGCACGCTTGAAACGCTATAACTAAATAATAGAACGGAATATTCAGTATTTGATTACGCTATTGTGCATATTAGATTTTATTGTCCATGTTAATATAAAAATATGAATCCTTTTATTAAAATAATACCTCACAACTGTTATATTAATAGATACAATAGGTATGGAACATTATTTACACGCCCAGCGGCTGCACTCGGGGATATGAATTACTTAATTTCTTCCCTCTGGTAAGAAGCAAAAGCGCGGCGTTGAGTTCCGCTACTCAACACGCAATGTGTCGAAAGTTGGGCAGAAAGTAAGGATCGGAGTGTGTTAACACTAGGTCCCCTCTACCCTGCTATAGGTATGCGGGAAAAGCGTCAAGCTATTTATTTATTTAATCAGTCGCCTGATGAAGAATTATGTGGTCGATTATAATGTTGCGGCGTAGATCATATAGTCCATGTAATTTATACCAAATGACGTTCCTTTAACAAGTACATAGCATTTATATGTGCGATAAACACCTAAATATATCGTTTTTACTAAATAGCCCCAAAGTTCGGAAATTCATATTTCTTTTATACTGTATCTGAAAAAATGGTAGTGGGCATATGATTTTATGGTGCGTCACCGTACCCGCAAATTTCATTAAATATTACTTTTCCCGAATTAATAATAAATTCCCCGAATTGGTAGACAAAACTCTGCGTTGAGTTCCTCCACTCAACACGATATGTCCCGAAAATTGGGCGGAAAGTTGGGAACGAAGGGTGTTAACACTAAGTTCCCTCTGCCTACTCTTTTAAATGCGTGAAGTTGTGTAGTAACAGCGTGAAGCTGAAAAAAAAACATATATGCATGTATACGAAATGTACAAAAAAATACTATAATATTATTACATTCTTTAATATAATTGTGCAAGAAAATTACGGTTTTCGTGCTATAGCTATTAAGCTTTGTATAAAATAATTTTGCACTCCAGCTACATTTACATTTACGGAACGTATACAGAAAAACCAATGTATTTTCCTTTCACATCAAAAAAATTACAACCTAGCTGCTTAATATTTGTAATTAAAGTCTATATTTTATTAGTGCAATTATATTTATTTACATCACTATTTAGACGTAATAAAACATTAATTGTTGTGTCCTAAAATTTAATTGGCAAAAAGCTATAAAAGTGTGTTTGTTTTGCATAAAGCTTTAGCCCCAATAGGCCGGCATTGAGCCAAATGTTGTCAATTTACATTGCATTCGCAATGTTTGTCTACGTTCGGACCAGTAGGCGTAACTGGTAAAATAATAAATATAAAATGATCTTTCATATATTTTGTTTTAAAAAAAATATATATATTCAGGTCCTTAAGATTTTTTTTATATTGTATATTGATTTAAATGAAAAAAATTGTCACCTCTTGTATATTCTACTGTCACATTCAATTCATGTGGACCCAAATTATATTCAATTTCAATTTCATCAAATATGAATTATAACTAATACTTTACCTGTCACAAAATTACTAAATAAATATTTCTTTGCAATAGAATTTTTCAAAGGATTTTCAATTTTCAATATTTTTTTGTCGAGATGCGCTTTGTTGGTATTTCAATTTGCAGCTTTGCAGTGCCAATTTACTTGTTCTAGTTCGATGCCCTTGTGAACTACACTGTTTATTTTAGTGCTCTCACATGTCTGACTGGGTCAATATTTGATTTTGTTTCGTAAGAATAGCGATTTTAAGACCCATTTGTACTAAATCAGAGAAACTATATTTACAGCAACATAGTTTGTGTTTGACATAGGCAGAATATCGTGTATATTTGCACTGGATATGTTGAAATATTTTAATACATTGTTCTCTCAACGACTTGTCTTTTCAATTAACAACACCGTAAGGGCGTTAATTCTTTATAATCTAAAATAAAATGAAAATATTGAAATAATTGAAATAAACAATAGCTACCCTTAAATGCATACCTATCAACATGTACATTGTCACAAACAAACCTCATTTTATACCTTAGAAAACAATTTGGACTGTAATAAAACGGGATCCGTCGTGACGTAGGCGTGCCGCGTTTACGCGCACAATAACATTCAAGCTTTAAATTGAACAGTGAATTGTGTGTTTTTGTTTCATTCAAATTTTAACAAGAGTTTCGTCCGTCTCTGTGTGTATACGTTTTAAAATTATAAATCATACGCCTGCGCTAATATATTTATCTAATTAATATTTCCTTTCTTTCCCTAGCGGATATATAATATTTATAAATGTTTACAATATTTACAATAAACTTTTGTAAGATTTTATAAATATTATATTTATTTACTATAGTATTGAGCAAACGTTTATGTACATAACCGTACGTACTAGAACATCTTTATAATAGTAGTACTCGCGTATCTTTTAGTTATCCAGTGTGTTTTTGACAACTTACATTCGAAATCGATATTTTTTATAAATACGCTTTTCTATATTAAAACAGCAGGCAGTATAGAAGATGATGATGATGTATGTTAGTTCATAATCTATTATGATATATAGGTTATGATCTAAATAATTATTCTAACCAATCACACTTCGGTTTTAATATATATTATCGTGATATAATAAATAAACGAATAATATCTTAATTTAAGAAAGATTTGAACTAATAGTCACTACATGCCGTCAGTAACTGCGCCATACTGGTGTGACTGAAGTGATTAATTAATAATATCCTTATATTTTATTGGTTGCAATAAAACTGTGTCGTACCAAGAATGATACATGAATGTGCCTTCTCTGTTTTCTTTTTGAAAGAGGAACCAAAATATTTTTAAAAAATTTTACATACATAAATAATTAATCTTTCATTATCATATATCAATGTTATCAGAACATATCACATATTTCCCATATTGTGATGAGTGATGATGAGTGTGTTGTCCATAAACAAATCTAGCTATTGGTGTATAAACTTTATTACTGACAGACAGCGTACGGCAAGAACTACTAGATATAGATGTAGAAATATTCAAAGAATATGATATATAATAGAATGTAGAATGTAGTAGAACATTCGTTCTTCGTGAAGTTGAGGTGAGCACTAACAGAGTACTCCTCGAAATTCCTGCAGAACGAAAAAAAGTAGATTTTAGTTTAAGTCAGTACTTGGTAGTTAGTAGTTAGTAGTTAGTAGTAAACGAAATTGTAAGCTAAAGTTAGTTTTATTTCTGTAATTTAAATAGTATATTTGAGTTGTACACCATTTTATATATAAAATTGTGTTTTAAGAGTTTCAATAATTAATAGCAATCACAGACAAAGTTTCTAAGAGTATGAAACATAATGTAATATGATTTTAAAAAGTAACATAAATAACATTGAGAGATATATGTAAAGCTGTGATACATCACTTAGGGAAATAGATAATTATATGAATCATATAATACCACTTAATACTCGCAAGTAATCAATCATTGCCATTTGTTTCCACATGTTTTCGTCACTATAACTGGTGTAATAAAATAAATAAGCAAACAGTACAGTTTAGTACTGCAATGTAAACAAAAACTTTAAATAAATTGTTCTTGGAATAAATACTTCACTAGGTATTCTTAAGTGAATAATGGGCAATTTAAATTTCACTCATTTCAGATCATTCACATTTTAAATTTTTGTAGTAGGTACGAGTATGTAGAGCTGCAAGTTATTATGTGAAAACATGAATTATTCTGTCTGTATAGTATATTATATTGACTTTTGCTTATCATTTGCTCGTCTTTATTAGAGATATCACGTGTCGTACCGAGTGTCAGAGCTTTGCAATTCTTGTTAGAAATATTCTATTAGAATTCAAGTGACAGAAAGTCCAATTTTAATATAATTCTCCATATTAAATAATAAATAGTCGTGATCGCACTCCATGAACAGATTTGACGCCTTCCATATATGTTACAAGGCAGCATTTTAATTGTTCTTTTTGTGTATAGAAGTTGAAAATTTTAACAATCTTTGTAAAAAAAAGATGTATATTTAAAGTACGTGAATGCTTATTTAAATATTATAAAACCGTTTATTTTCTATGAATCAATATACACATAGATATAATTTCGTATTTTTGTATTAATGTTTTGGTAATTTCAAGAAAAGCTTGTTTTTATTCAGTCCTTTATTGTGCCAACTGAGTTACTGAACATAAAAAAGTGTAATCCATGTTTTATTGTAAGGCATTTGTAATAAGGCATAGGTATATGGTAATAGTAGACGTTTCACAACGATATCACATGGCTATCAAGAGCCGAGAAAAATAAACTTCAAATGGATGGAGAGCTGAAGTTGGCTTAGTTCATGTCAACTTAAAAGAGAGAGGCGGCTAGGCAAAGCCTGGGGAGGCAGCGTGCGGCAACTGGAGTCACATTGTCGCTTTGGACGGCCGCCGTAACGGCCGCGCGAATAGCATCGCACGCGCACCGCTCGCTTCCACCAAGCAATACGACACAAGTGACGATCGATAACACCGTGATAAAACCGCAGTGTTTGTAAATTCCGTAGGTAAAGTGCCTGCGCGGCTGGAATGTCGTAACGATTTTGTCGTGTTTTTATTGTGTTCCCGACATAATATCTACGCACATATAGCTGGATAGTTTTACTGTCAGGTCTCAACGGCTCACTTGTCCGCTAAGTGTAGTTTGCAATGCTTGTTTACTCTACACTTAATGACCGGCTTTAACTTCTGAACGATTGAAACGTCCACAATACCAAAACTATAATTCAGGAACTTAACAAACTCATAGAAAACGATGTAAGCGATTATGATTTAAATTCAAACATTCTGTACCTTTATTTATTTAATATTACGCTATTTATATAGCACGTCCTACAGAAATAAGTGCAAACGCTTTCGAGATGAGAAATGTCTATTTACAAGTCATATTTTTGCAATCTCATGTCACATCACGAGAGCGCTTCACTATATAATAGTACACTTTATTGCTTGAAAAGACTTCGTCCAAGTAACCATTATTTTAATAACAACTGTTGCACACATAAGCGATTGCGATCGTGCCTTAGGCGATCACGATGCTTGCTCTATGGGGGAAATTTGATCTGCACGTTTGTGGGTCAAAACAAGACTCTAAAGGCTCGTTGTTCGTTCTTATAAGGCGTATGCTTCATTTGCCCTATGAATGGAACTTAGATTATGGCGTATTCATATTTACATGAAAGCTTTCAATGCAATAAATAACGATATGTCTGTCAGACCAAGATATTCATTTATATTCTGCATTTGTAATGCTTGTCAAATATTTAAAGCTATTCTGTATTTGCATCGGTATATTTGTTTTTAATATAATTTTTCTTGTAATACATTATTTCAAGTATAGCCCATGAATTTAAATTATTTTATTTACTTAACTAAAGAAACTTATTTAACATTTACTAGTCAAACGTTGCGCTAATATTAACTTTTGAGTAGGCAATCATAACTTCAACAGTCCTACATATACACCCCATAGTACCTTCTCTTTTATATGCGAAAGATCTTTTTGTGCGCCGCCAGTTTTAGCTAAAAAGGTTTTGAGATTTCAACTATAGGCCTCCCTTTAAAGCCTTTCTAAAACACCGAAAGAAATAAAAGGCAGACCCTCTTTCACATCAAAACTTGCCCTTGACATAATACGCTGGCATTAACCTTGAATAAAGAAATTCTTACCGTCTCGATGATTTTTTTTTATCAAATACCTCATATTAATTATAATAAATTTTATTAGTATACTTTATTGAGAAAAAGTGAAAAAAGTACATATAAAAAAAGTACATGATAAATACATATATGGTTTTAAAAACTACAATAGTTTATGGTAACGTTAATAAATATCATAATTTTAATAATATATACATTTGTAAAAGAAAATAAAAGTCTAATCGGAATTCATACGCAGCTAATAAATTGCCTAGCACTAGTACGTTCCGCGAAGCAGTAAAGACATCCTGCATGTAATCCTGTCCTATCAACCAGGCAGGCTTGCCGATATAAAACTTAACCTTGGCCAATAGATGCAGTCTTCATTTCAAGTTTAAATAAAATCACATCAGATTAAGATATGTTAAATCTAAAATGTCAGATAATATGGTTTTTATTATAATGTTTTCTTAAGCCATTTTTTTAACGTTATTATCAATGTTTATCAATTTTATAAAAAATTCAATACGATTAGAATCTATAGACTACTTTCTATAGACTCCTTTTTTTGTCCCAGTCTATATAAATATTCAGATATAAAATAAACCAACACGATATTGAAAATCTGTTTTCGACTTTTCCATATGTAACTCTAGAACTTTACGACTATAGTAAAGTAAATCTATAAATAATAACTAAGCAAGCAATATTTTCTACGAAATAGTAAGTATGGACTGCAGATGCTTTAGACTCGTTCTGTCATAACTTTCAAGTCTTTTATATTTCATATTTTACAGCAGTTAGTAGAATATCTTTATTTATTTTATTATGATGTGTATGTACGTACATATATATGTAGGTACATACACATTATAATAAAATAAATAAAGCTATTCTATAGGTATAAATATCTTATATAGTATAGATATTCTAAATAAGATAATAAATATTTACTACACTTTAGTCTTACTAATAACTTAATACATATACTAAATCTTTCTATTGATAGTTTATTTAACAGACAAAAGAATTTTTTTATTGAATAAAGACTTGTTTCTTATATAAGGAAAAATACACTTGACTTTTAAAAAAAAAATTATATTAACGTGTGTCGAAAAAATGTCAAATTATATTAAGCGGAAACCCAGTAGCCTCTAAGTTACCATAATCCCATTGAAATTAAATCAACCTGCAAAAGTAATTTTATATATCGTTAAGCGAGCACAAAGCGAGTAGTTTGCGGACGTGACTCAGTGTCGTGGGTGCCTCATTTCGTATGCGAGAGCGCAACGGCTAGGAAGTGCATGCATGTAACAACAGCGCGGAAAGCCGTGCGCGAAATATTGACAGGAATCACATTAATCAAACCCTTTAAACACTTTCGTTTTTAATCGTAATTATACCTGTATTGAGATTCACCTTTACTTAATTATTATCTTATTGAAAAAGCGCTCCTTTAGGTAGGTGCTTATTAATGTGTGGTATATCAGTTTAATATAAAAACTTAAACACAATGTTCGGGCGATCGTTCAGTGATATAAAAAAATAATATTTTAATGATACACAAGATCAACTCATTCTGGATTCTTGTAATTTTATGTTCATTTAAGTGCATATTTTATATAATATTTAGCAAGTAATAAGTTACCTTGAACGTTTTATCTTGTTTATTAATCTTTACATCTACCTACTGCGTTACAGATATTACCTATATAAAAAAGACGCTGCAAACCGTTAAGAACAGATAAAAGAATTATTATGCGGGAAAGACTAATAAACTGTTGAATGCACCACAACGAAACAATGTGGGCTCTTTGTGACAATAAAATGACACTACACTGACCACGATGTACGTTATATAATGTTTTTTTTCACCATGCTATTATTACAAGAAGATTTTTTACATGGTAAATATCAATTAACTCTCACACACACACACACACACACACACACACACACACACACACACACACACACACACACACAAAACACACAAAAGTTTCTGAGTGATCATCAAACGGTCCGATCTCTTCACCCGTCATATCACTTTCCATTAACGGTAAATATTACTACGACGGCGTGACTACGAAGTAATTAAAACGGTTCGCCAAAAACCGCGCACCTCTTAACTGTACGCGCGGTACTTTCGGCAAAAAATTGGCAGATGTTGAATTGACGACTATATCAAAACATGGCGCAGTTCGTCGACCTCGTGCCTAGCCGCGCGGAAACTATGTCAAAATTCATGCACTCTGTCAGATTCTACAGTAACCGTGAATTAAAAATTTGAATAACGTTGATTTTAGATAGAGAGGCATCATATTTATCTTCATAACGCTTGTTTGTTCGTTATTATTGAGTATTTAGCATACATACAATCATAAATGTAAATATTTATGTGTTTATTAGGTTCGGAATTATTTTAAACACGTCCAGCCATGCTGTAAATTATGCAAATAATAAGCTTTTATTTTTCTCAACAATATACTTTGGAGTTTGTAGTGGTTGTATATTTTATTATTTTAAGCCCAAATTTAACATAAGGCTGATGACATTACAGTTACGGTAGAACGGGTTCCCGCAAAATTGTTGTCGTTCTTTTGTGTTGTGAACTAGGTTCAAATACCAGATACACCGTTAAATGGGAATATTCGATAGAGGAAACTACTGTTAGCTAAATATTGTAGATTTCATTACGGCTAGGCAATGTACCTAATAAAGATAAATTTAAAATTCAATCTTATAGTGGTGTGTTGTCCATTAAAGTATTTTGTCTAAATATGTATCTGTCGGGTTGTGTGTTTAAATATCGACACAAAAACAACAGTTACGTTATGTGATTTATATCAATACTAATATTAAGGTAAATTATCGCCCAAACAAGAAATTTGCGTCAAATCATATTTACAAAACAATGATTTGGTAAAATTGGTGTGTATTGCTTTTCGCTTTTAGCTTATATCTAGTGGCGTTGGAGCTTGTTGATAAATCGTATATGAATTATTACAGTCGGACGTCGTTCGAGGTAGAAATTAATAAACAAAGCGTTTGGTCGTATCGAATAGCTATAATATGTACTTACACCCACTACGGTACTTTTGAATTATTAGGTCACCACAACACGCCGTATACAACCATACTACCCGAGGATTACATTGCATTGTTAGATTTCAATAGCTTGCAATTGTTTTATCTAAACATATCTAGGTATGTAAATTGTGAACATTAATTTGCATTGAATTTTTCAACGTGTACCTATTGTCATTTCCATAAAGGATCTGAATTTCGAACTATCACGTTAAGGAATTAACAGTTCACTGGAAAGTGATGGCGCCATAGTTATTCAAATTTGAAGACTTCATCTAGTACAAAAATGATTTATACGCGTTAATTATAATTGATTATCGCTGCAGTCATAAATGCGAGGTATAGTTAATAAATAATGTATTTTTTCAATTTAAATTTTACTGTTCTGTCGGTAAAATTGAATTAGCGGATGTAAAACTTGTTCCCCGTAATTATACTCAGTACTATAGTACATCATGGTATTTAAATACTCCTCCAGTTGCTCCGTGCTAATTTAAATGGCCATAAACATTTAAATACAATCTGGTAATATATCATTGCTCTTTACTATATAATTGAAGCGTCATTATCAACGTCGGTAGCTTTATTTGTATAGTTTGCATTTCTTGCTTTTTTTTATTTTATACTAGCGACCAGTTCGCGGCTTCGCTCACCTGATCGATGTTATCGGATTTACTTGCATTGTATGTATAATTTCTCCTTTTAAATTACTTTTTTTATAAAAATATTTTATATGCAATAATTTATCAAGGCGATAAGTACTCGGACGCGTTTTCGGTATCGATAAAAAACGTTTTCCCGCATAAATCTCAATATCGGGATAAATAACTTAAGTGTTGCTCCATAGCCTTCTCCTATCTTCTAGTGAAAGCTTCATAATAATCGTTTTCAGAGATTAGCCCGGGCAAACGGAAAGACAAACACAGACAAAACTTTTAAAAGTAGTAGTTTTAGTAGTAGTCTTGTTTTGTAAAAATATGCACTCAAGACTCAGTTATTTTGATCTCACAAGCAGACACTCCAATTTTATTTATATGTAGGTACAGATAGATATACATTATGCTTGTTTAAATTCTATATACAGAATTATTAAATTTATTTGTGTTTCAATTAAATTACTTTTCAGCTCGTAAGCTGTAACTGTATTAAAAAAAAATAATTTTGATTAGATGATAGCGTACCTTTTTTGCATTATTTTATATCAATACAAACAGAGATTGAAACAAAATAAGCAGCCACAGCCACAATATTAAACAATTAATGTCATCAATATTGCGCCTATAAATCCAACGATTTTATACAATTTTTCGTAATGAAGATAAGCTGGCCAGCCAATGAAATCAGAAGCTAGATTAGTTTCAGATATCGACTGGCAGTGTTAATGACCCTCACAAGGCCAAAGGCCCCCACGAAATGAATCTATAAAACCTTTTAGTTTTATGGATTCCGTTTCATTCCACAACAAAATAATCAATACGGAATATCTTTACGACAATCCAGCGCGAACGTGTGTTTAAATTACAGTAATGAAATAAATTGAACGTTTTTAATAATTCAGCTGACTCGGCGAGCCATGTGAAATAAAAACAAAAATGCTAATTCGACATTCAAAGTGATACGTTTATAAATATGTGCAACAACAACAATAACAATATGGGAAGCGGAAAATTTGGACTTAGTTTAAAAAAAGACAAAGTGAACGTGGCAGAGGCTAAAAAGATCGAGATTAGTGTTAAGGAAAAATGCCGCAAGTTACAGAAGAAACTCAAGAAGACTGATAAAAAGAAGACTGAATCCAATACAAAGGAGAAGACCATTTGGTGGAACCAATGTAATAGTTGTAAGTAAATATATTCACTACATGTCAAAGAAATTTGAGTGTATAGTATTCATCTGCAAAGAAGAATTAGCTGTATGTGGATTCCCCCGCTACAATTCATAGTTCTTATCATCGGGATTTTTTCACATAAATTATTCAATTAATAATAAAAGGTTACTTGTTCATATTATTGCAAGACCAACTGGCCCTTCAAGGGCCGTCAGGCTTGTTACGCTCTTTGAATGTACAATGAGGGGAAATTAGAGCACCAAGGTTCGAACTTTTGAAATCAACCAAGTACCTCCTGTTATTCAACGACAAATAATCGAGGTTAGCGACGTGACCTTAACGTTACCTCCAAATTATATGTAAGCCCTTCTAATAAATAATAATCAGAACGTTTGAGTTTCGACACTCATTTTTACCCTAAATACTAACGAAGTAAGTATTCACAAAGAATAACGGACAAGAATTAATTTATTACTTAACTATTTATATCCTTAATAATCGTTCATGAATAAATGATAATCGTATTTATTACGAAATCACTTTTATTGACTTCGATTAAGAAAAAACCAACTGTTTAATCGAGCGATATAATATTTAATATATACCTATTTCCTCATGAACATATACTAATAGTGGAAATAACTTGATCATCATCTAACAACTGTTTCACTCCGTTGAATCAGTTGGCGTATTGCAATTCACGACACTATATTTACGACAAACGACGTAAAAGTGTGTCAGTGGAAAGCGCGAGAGAATCCCGTGAAATCTACGAGCAAACACGATGCCGGCGCTTGCACCCCAGTGCCCACTTTCTAAACGAGCTGCACACGCGGCTTATGATTAAGGAACTGGTACAGGCTGCATGAAAGTTGTCTTAGACATTTCCTTGTCTAGTAATAATAGAAAATAGTCTCTTCGTAACATGTTATATACATCCATTAGCCTCGCTCCTTCGCAGCGCGTCGACAATTTACATTTGCTCGTTATATCTCTAGTACAATCACTGCTTGCTCTCCTTATGAATTACAGCTGTTTAATAGTCGTGTTGTATTTACCACTAAGCAGTTTGCGTCGTAATCCTGACGTTTATGTTTTGTGAGTTAGTAAAGTTTTTCATTTTATTCACATATGTATGTGAAAACAATATTGTAAAACAAACGCTGCATATACTGAAATGTCCATTTATGTACCTACTTACGTACATAGTGCTTAAGGTAATACAAATAATAAAGTTAAGTTGTTTCCTTCGCGGTTTTGTCTTCCGTGTTGCAATTGACGCCACTTACGATTTCGAGATAAACATTTTATTTACGATATTATTAAAACGTGGAAATATAAAAATAATCTGAGATTATTTTTTAAATGTATAACGCACTGGTACTCTTAAATTTTCATATTTCCGTTATTACTTTTATAGAAAAATATGTAGGCGGTATTTTCAATGGCAGCGATTGACAGCAAAGGCCGCATGATGATTATTATCGATGATACAGGTTTCCAAGTATTTTAGTAATTCTTAATGAGTATTGTCATTATCTCCGTTTTTGGACTTGCCAAGTAACAACATGTTAAGATTTTTAATTTAAAATAGTTTACAAGATTTACTTGTTGCTAAGCCAATAACAACATTTACATACCTACACTGCTATGTAAATTTCTGTGAAAATCCAATGTGTTCGATTATTTTTAGGGCATGACGAAATAATGCGATATGCCTAGTAGACGGTAATAATCATAATAATTTATTTATTATACTTTTATTAAGTTAATTTAATGATATTAATGTGTTTTAGTTTCGCGCTGTATCCCGCACAGCAGGATAGGCAGAGGGAACTTAGTGTTAAGACACTCCGTTCCCCACTTTCCGTTCGATCGCAGACATTGCGTTTTGAGTGGCGGGACAGTGCAGTGATTTGCATTATTAATTCCACCCAGTGGGAATTAAACCCACAGCCGCCACGTGTAAGCCCGGACACTATGCCACTGCACTACGATGGCTAATATTAATGGTGAAATATTTAATATATATTTTTTTTTACAGTGAGTGAAATAGATCAGTACTTATGGATGGTTGGCGGGTCGGCGGGTGCTCTGGCACTGACAGGAGTTGCTGCTGCCTCTGCATTCTATCTCAGCACTCGACCAAAACCAGAAAAACCTTTGGTCACGTTACATGAACAGAGCCTGCTTGAACCGGTAAGTACATATTTTTTTAATACGTATAGTTAGAAATTTATTGAAATTTATATAGAACAGAGAGTGTGCACACTTCATTTCTATTTTTCCTGTGGCCTTCGGTATTGGAAACGAAAACTCAATTTAGCCATTTATCTTATCGAAGTAGTAAAATAGCTATAATATTTATTTTGCCCCTTTCATACTACGATATCTTAATGCTTATTATGAGAATCTATAAATATAATTTACTCAAATTAGTCGTTGTTTATATTGTCAAGTATGTATTAATGTATTAAAAGGATCATAAAGATTCAGATCTGATTTATAAATTAAATGTTATTGCGACAACTCAAACAGAACGATTGTAATTACCTCAAGATATGCGAAACTTTGTATAGCACCTTTGTATATTTACTTATCTTAAATGCTCTATAATGCAACATTATATTTTTTACTTTCATAATAAAACTGACTGACTGACTAACTTGTCATGTCACCTTCAAAAGGTTCGTCGTATGGCATACATTTAATTGGTAAAAATTAAATGCTTAATCGTCAGCTTATTCATTGTAAAAGTATAATGCTCATGACCGATAAGGACCATCGTGGTTTGACCGATAGACAAACCTTATGATAGGTTTAATGGTTGATAACAAATGTTTTAATTTGTAACGATAAAAATTTGTGACCATTTTATAAAATGAAGTATATATTATTAATAATTCTTCTTATATAAACTGTAGGTGTCCGTGTATACATGTGCATGAACGGTAATGGTATTTACAAAACAATATGCAATACATAATAATATATTTATTAAAAAAATTCACTGCAAAATATCTTTTTATAGACATTTTTAAATTTTTATTTACCTTGAGTGCTAAATGCTAATTTTATTTTAAAATTATTGTAAGTAAATGTCAACCAAAAGGTCAATGACTGGAATGCTCTTATAACCTAGAGATGCAAAATAAATTTATATGTGAAACTCTATTTTCCACCTGATATGTATTATTGAGTGGATATCGGTTGAGTTCCTTATATCTTTGCACCAGAGCTCAAGATGTCTTGACCAATATTGCCGTTTGAATTGGCAGTGCGCATCTTTGAGCGATATTTTTAACTCATTGTACCAAGAGCTGCCCTGCCTGCTGCTCCCATGTCAGTATTCAGAACTCTCTAGCGAAAGTGACGAGTCTGTCCAAGATCACATGTTGTATAATCGAAACCGTATTCTGACTTAGTGCCGGAGTTTTGAAGTGTTTGTGACATAAGAATACTTACGTTATCAAAATACTTAAAGTGATACAAGAAGTGATGCTAATTGTGCAATGAACTTTAAATGAGTGATAGAAATAAATAAATTGCACCGTGCAGTGGTAGTAGAGTAAGAATGTCTTGCTGTGACTGCTGCATCGGGGTCGCCCCGCTCCGACCTCCAATAGCTCTGACAGATCAATCAGATGTCATCAAAGTGAGCATGCATGTTCATTTGTAAAAGGATCTAAATATTTATTTATTAATTGCGTATCGATTTTTCATGAAATATGTAATCTAATATTTATGAAAAAGAAACGAATATAATTTAAAATTAAATTAAATTAACTTACTATTGTAAAATTTAAAGAAAAATATATGGATGAAATAAATATGTTATAAAAAGAATTATTGTAATCTGTTGTCTGAGACATTGTTAATTGAGTTGCGATTGTTGGCAGTGCTCCTGCCATTTAGATTCGGATCCGTAGGCCTCGATGATACCGACAGCTGAATAAAAGTACAAAATTCTAGACACTTCTTTTCTTATATAAATATCTTGTGACTGACAAAAATTATATAATCGAAGAGAAAATAACTAAATAATTCTATAGATTTCCATTTAAATTTTATTGCAGGAAATGTTAAGTCTGTTTATAATATGCAACGTTTTATAGCAGTTACAGCGGCATTCTCTCGTAGAACCGAGCTTAGTATTTATTATTATTAAAAAAATGTACGAATTGTATAAGATATTTTTAACATTTCTTCTCATTAATAACATTACTTTCTTTTTTAACATTATGATTTGTACACAATGTTAATATAAATGCAGTTAGAGAGGATAGACATAGATTTTACTATTTAATTACCAGCAAATATGAAAGTTAATTGCTTACGCTTTGTATGAATATAGGCACTTTAATTTAAAATTTATGGAAGTAACCATTAAAAATATTTGTATATATGAATATACATATGTATATATTTTGTAAAACTGTCTATACTAGATGTGATAACAATAATTAATTTTGTTTGTCGTATAATGCTGAAAACATGGTTAAAATCGATTTATTAATAATAGTCTATATCAATTATATTATTTTTTATTAAAATTTATACAGTATTTGCTGTAATCATCTGATGTAAGGCATATGAGTGACACTTCATTGCCCACCTTTAACAATAGCAGATGTTGCATATTAAGAACAACAAACCAACGTCCACTATTTCTAATTGAAAATTCCCTTGAATGGGACTGAAACCCATAACCGTCGGGTTTCTCCGTCTCGTGGTAGACACGTGCAACTGCATCACGGCCGATCTTACTTAATATCCTATAAATATTTTAATGAATGCCAAATATATTCCAATATGTTAATTCTTTGAATATTTTACGTGGGCCATCAATCCTCTTCTCAATTTTATAGCCATGTGTCATAACTTTAGAACATAGCTAATGAGCAGTTTTCTTAGTAATAAAACGTAAATGCGTGGCACTTTGAGTAACTACCATTAGCCGCAAAGACTTTCAAGTTTTGCTAAAAAATATTTTATATGATCCATATGTAAATCTACAATATAATATGTATATACGTATACACATGGTATACCTACTTCTTGTCACAGTAGGATATTGCACAATAAATAATGTTATTTAAAACAAATATATGTGAGCATGTAATGTAAGTGTTCTAATTAATTCGCTAAGAAGGCAGTTGTGAAATTATTTTTATTGGATGTTATGTTATGAGAAAATTTTAGTATATAATTAACTGAGTTGGATATTTTAATATCGTGATAGTATTATTATTCCGGTGCCCTAGCCCTCAATATATATTTACACTCGATGTTCTTACTAGAGAACTGAGTCCAGCGGAAAACGAAAAATATATTATCCTAAGATGAAAATAATCACAACATGAAGATATTACAAGCTGCGTATCTGTACAAGTCCTTTGATTTTAATGAATATATCGCGGATATTTGGATGTATCTTTGTAAGCTTAACCAATTTTATATGTAACTAACGACCTGTTCACGGCTTTTGCTGCTTGATCGCTGCTTGAATTTACTCTAATATAATATTCATTGAACTTATAAGATTTTTAAGTTTTTCCTGTCAAATCACTTTGCCTGTGAAAAATTATAAAAAATGTATAAATGTAAACCGACGGAGGACAGAAGACGGAAGGTACTCGCGTGCGGTTACCTGGTAAATCCAGATCAACGATCCAGACTGGCGAGTAGCCAGGATAAAAAGTAGCCTATATGTAGTAGAGCAACACTACTTCCCCTCTATCTTCTGGTGAAAATCGGCTCAGATGTTCTGGCGATTCGCCCGGAAAAACGGATTACAAACAGACAAACAAAATGTGTTTTTGTGTTTCAGTAACAAAATATTCAAATCACAAACAGATACTTTTATTTATATGTATAGATTTAATTTACGTTCCACCTCTTATGGACACCACATAGAGAACGCTAAAAATAATTAATTAATGTATTCGATGCTATTTCGTATCTATAGTATAAATATTTACACTATCTAAATATTGTGAGGCAACTAGACATTCTAATTAACATTCAAAGTTACTTACATATTTTATGAGACACAATTTATAATAGTTTTAATGAAGTTACTATAATATGAACAACAGTAGTTTTATATAAACGAACCGTGTCGGTTTTTATACGTTCTGTTTAGTTATATATCAAAATTGCCCGTGTGGTTTGACCGCGGGCACAATGGGTTAAATCGACCCCATACCTTTTCTCAATGAATTGACTATCAATGCAAACATTTTTTTCCCAAGACTAGTGTGTTGGACTAATCAAATTCTAAAACGTTATTTTTTTAATATTCTTACTCTGGCCATAAATACTGTTGCAATTAAAAAATAACTAAATATTACTTTTGAATTTGGAATTTGTGATTTTTATGCGATTGTGTTTTCTTATTCAAGCCAACAAATTGTAAAATATTTTGTGATGTTAAAATAGAGCGGGATAATAAAATCGAATCCCTGTGATTGCATGACATAATAGATATGGAGCCAAATTCAATTTTTTAAATCCACCATAGGCTTGTTAGGCTTGGGCTACTACATAGTGTTCGTACAGAAAAGGCGATCCAAGCAGTAAGAGATAGAATTGGGCGAAATCCTGTCCATGAATGGTCCTTTTAGCAAGACTGGAAGCCAGATCATAAAGCACGATCCACCAATTCTTTTTTAGACATGAACGTTCTGAACTTCATCAAAGCTGAAGACTGACTGTCGTCTAGTTCAGATCTATAGAGAAAGAACTGGATCTGGATCACTGGATTATAATTTGTAGTCAGTTTTAAAGAATACGGTTTGCTCTAAACGCCATGATAATTTAGAGGCCCTAGAACAATCCAGACGATTAGCAGTAAATAAATTTCCCATAGGAAGAGTGCGTGCTGCGATTAATAACTGGCCCCAACGTTTTAAGGAGTATATTGCAATCAAACCACTTCGATTAAGCTTTTAATGGTTTTACATTAATGTTTTTAGCCAGCACACTGTTATAGTAATAAATGTTTCGTACAATTTTTTTTTCTTTGTAACAATATTTATGGTAAGACTAAAGTTATTAGCAGATTGATGACAATTCACCGCAATTGGGTCGAATATCTCACGGCATATGATAGATGTAGGTTCAAATTTAATATACGTGTATATTATATCCGTTGTACAGACTATAGCAAAAAATCAAAGTGCGCCATTGAAGTTTAATATCAAAACTTAACATAATAGAAAATTGTGAACGATATACTTTTTTACTAAGAATTCGTTCATCTCAAAATAAATAGCGGTATAAATTGTATGATAATTACGGCGATAATATACGTCTGTGATAATTTTATCGAACAAATACATATTATATTGACTATTAAAAAGTACTTTTTAAAGGCTGATTTTATTTGTAAGCTGATGTAAAATATTAAATACCTTTCGTTCATTATCTTTTTTATATTCAAAAGAAACAAATTTAAAACAAAATTATCTGTTAAGCATATTTTATTTTTATGCTTAAAAGTATAAATTTTGTAGGAAATTTACCATGTAATACTATATATTAACATTTAAGAAGGTTTTAATAAAATATAAAGAATTAATACTACAATACCTATAAATATATAAACTATATATGTTGATACAACCGTGGTGCAGTCTGACGGCATCTGACTGTAAGAACGAGATTTGTGGATTGGGGATCTAATCCACAAAACTCTGTTGAATTAATTATTTTTATTTCCCCGTTTTAGAAAGATAAGTCTTAAATGAAAATAACATAACAAAAGATGTTTCGAGCTCGGACTGAAAGCGGCGATCGGCGTGTCTTTATATATTATTATTTCTGTCTATCCTATACTGCCCTGTGAAGCTGTAAAACTACGACTTAGCGACAGATTTAAAGTCATACATGTGACCTCAGGGAAACCGTGACTCTTACATGTGAACATTTTTAAAATTTTTGGCAAACAATCGAGACGAGTCACGGGATGAAGGCGGAGATATTAATCGTGATATTTACACACTATAGTTGTTAACTATTTTGGTAATATCCATTGACACTGAGTCAGTTTATATTTGTAAGACTTTTTGTTTAAAATTTCGAGAAAACAAGTAATTTATTATTTAGGTTACGTGATTTATTTACAATAAGTAATTTTTAAACAGATTTGTCTCTTGCTAGGTTCCCTCTACCTATTTAATTATAATATTAAAAAAGAATGGTATTAAAATGATTTATTATATGAAGTTGTCACAGCCACGATACATCTCAGCTGCACTGTAACTGACGTATCTCATAACAGATATCGATTAAACCTAACTAATGGCATAGTGAGTATATATATATATCATGAATAATATTTTATATTAAATAGTTGTCTATCAAAATTTTGATTATTTTATTATTATTGTTCATCGCAATTCACTCTTATCGATCTTCACATCTTCACGTCAGATATTACTTATTAGCTAAAGGTCTATATTTTATTAAACTCTCACGCAATAATATTACTTCGCGTGAATTCTGGCAGTTTCCAATTGTAATTTGATGACATATATCAACTATGTCTATGTCTATGTCTATGTATATATATATATATATATATATATATATATATATATATATATATATATATATATATATATATATATATATATATATATATATATATATATATATATATATATATATATATATATATATTCTTATATTAGATCAGCTGTTTTTTATAGTTTATGTTAATTAGTGTAACTAGTGTAGTACTAATTGTACAACAATAGAATGACTGTAGTTGACGGTTGTCATGCATGTTTAGAAAGTTCCCATCTGAGTAGTTCACAATGAATGCATGTAAACAAAACACAATTATCTCGTGACATATTTGGTAATATGCCAAATTTCCTATCAATCTTGTTACAACACTCCGGTATTGAGTGATGGTTTATTGGTGTAGCTTATGTTTTATGATTACGATCATGACTCAAATATAAACAAGTATTTTCTTTTTTAGTTAAATAATAATAGTCATATGTACAGTATTAATACATTTTTATTGTTTTTTACTTATAGTAAAGCTAATAGTTGCGAGAAAGCGTATGAAACATAAGTTTAGATACAGTAAAAGACAAAAGCTATTTTTCGTATAATAATCCATAGAAGAAAAACTACGAGATCCGTAATCCGGTGGGAAAACGTCATAGTTATCTATGGGTTTGATCCCCATTCAGAGGAATTATTTCATTGACTTGACATTGACTTCCGCCACTCAACACACACAACATAAAATGCTGACGGCAAGCGGAGAACGGAGTGACTCAACACTTTGCTTTCACTGCTCCTTTACAATGTGTGGTAAAGTGTGAAGAAGAAGCATACATAAGTAGTTACATTCAATTTCAGGGTCAATTTTGGTCAATTTTATTATAGTTTTATATTTCTATCTGCCATTTTACGTATCTGCCATATCTTATAGATATATTGTTTATGCATGTACTTTTCCTCATCTGATTTGTAACTAACGACATTTCATGATTAGACATTTCCTAATTCAATTTATTATTTTTATAAATGATGTACTCACAAAAAAAGCAGCTGGTTTGAAATAAATAATAAACGTACTACCCTATAGCTTTTAAGCCTCATATTTAAACTGTCATGATTTAAATTTGAAAGTTGGCAAATACATACGTTATGCGGAAACGCTGTTAGCCAGACCTTCCTACAATGTCAGATATACAAAAATAAATTAATTTAAGATACCACGAAAGTCATCTCATCCACATGACCTTTAGATTTTTTCCCACAATTTTATATAATTTTAAAAATTATGACGGGCCAATTGTATGAGAATATAACTGGTATAACAAACGAAACATATGAGCACTCTAATGATAATACTTTTAAAGTTGTTTGTATTAATATAATTATTATTATATAGTAATTTTTGTAATGATCTTAATATAATTATTATTTAATAATTTTGTAAGAATATTTCTGAATAGATACTAAGATTATGCACTAAAAATTTTTAAAGTCACTTTCACATAGTGACAATACCGCAAGGGACAATCTAGTGTGACACTCCGTTCTCCGCTTTTCACATGAATTTAAGTGTTGATTGGCAGAACTCAACAGTGCCTTTTATTTTCCCCAAAAGCTTCATTCTTTCACTTGAGTGGGATTCGAACACATAACCGACGAGCTTGCAGGTAGATCGGTTCCACTGCGCGACTATAGCTTATAAGCGTTACATGCTTTATTTATACAAATATAATAATTAATAAACTCAACAAATAAAAAACCTCTAGAAGCATATCCAAAAATATCGGAAACAACGTGTGCGTTATGTCACTTTGATTTGTTAAAAATATCCGGTCACCAAACCGCGCAACTGTCGTGACATGTCTATTTATTAAGATTCCTTCTAACCTTGTACCATTTTAAGATATGTCGACTAAACAAACTAAAAATAGGCTATATAACAAAATGTAAGAATAACTTTAGCTCGAGGTAACTCTGACCGCAAGTAGAGTGGTTTAACCTTCTTTGATAAATGGATTATCTAACACAAGAAGAATTTGAATTATTAGTTTAACGAAACAAACTGTTCAGATTTATAATATTATTAAGATCGATTTGATTCCATTTCTAAAATAAGTAATATGTCATTCTTTACAAGAAGTGTCGACTTTCAAATATTTCGCATTTCAACATTGAAATGTGTCATATGTTTCCTTCTTGACATGTACTGTAGGTATATAAAAAGCACAATGTCGCAGACTTGTCATGAGCGTATATCTATTTAAATATTTTACTTTATTATTAATATTTAAAAAAGTATAAAAATGTGATTTTATATTCGTCATATACAGTTTACTAAAAAAATGCTAAATTACCGATAAACCGCAGCGTTTCGTGCGTTCAGTCAAAAATTGTAGGTCAAACACATTAGGTTAACGGAGCGATATTTACATGAGGTAGTTGTCGAAAAGTGCTAAAAGGCTATCCATTATTAGTATGTAAATGTATTTACTTGTGACTATTGAAAAGTAATATATGCCCCTTGCCCGCATAATCTTTACAACATGGGTAGCGTTAAAAAGATTACAACTGATTGTTGATTAGTTCCCTGTTGCGAGGATTCAGGGCGTTGAACCTGTATTGTTTACGTGGAAAATTATCATTTTAAATGCAATTATTTATGAATGAATCATTGGAATGTGCCTGATAATAATACAAAAATTTACATTTTAGTAATTTTTCTCTACTTTCGTCTTTCTAGGGTCCTGAAATGGTCCGCGTATCAAAGTTCTATAAAGAAGCTAAAAATGGACGATATCTGCGTTACCTACATGAAGACACACGCACATTATATGAAACGTTCCGTAGAGGTGTAAAAGAATCAAGTGAGTAAAATATTTTTTTTTATTATATTCAATTTTATTTTCAGTACAAATTATTTGCGTTGATGCTTCGTTTGAGGTTAATTTCTTCATTCATCAAATATGTCGTACGTTGATTCTGAAGAGCCTTTACAATCTATTTATTATATTGGGGAGTGCCTCGAGGTACGCTTGTGGAGTCCGCCTCGTATTCATTTACATTTCCGCTTGTTAGCGATAAATGCGATAATCTACATTACAGAATGATGTTAACATCATTCACTAACTGGTTTGTGTCGCATTCGAGATACAGTTAAACATAGTTTATGCTAGCTAAACCGGCTGGGCATTGCATTTGTATTTTATTTATATGAACCTATAACCAAACCAAAAAAATGATAGGACGCGATTTAAAAAAAAATACTGCAACAAAGTTAATAACCATCGACATCGAAAAGGTATCCAACCTGATAATACAGGACGTGTGTTTAAGCGTTTCAGCAGTTTAAATTATCGATAGTATACGTTTGAAATGATATACAATTATTATACTTCAATAACACATTGTGTTTTGCCTGTTTCAAGATAATGGCAATTGTCTCGGTTGGCGCGAGGGACCAAATAAGCCTTACGTATGGCAGACGTACAATGAGACCCTGCTGCGAGCGAAAAACTTTGGTTCAGGTCTTATATGCCAAGGCCTCACCCCTGGACAAGGCACCTTTGTAGGTGAGTGACTCGACAATAATTTGAATATGTATGAGATTTAAATTAAAAAAGTTATAATTTTTACGTTTATATGTCGTATATTTTACATGTTGTAGAGCACGATACGTATTAATTAAACGAAGTTGTATATATATATATATATATATATATATATATATATATATATATATATATATATATATATATATATATATATATATATATATATATATATATATATATATATATATATATATGTTATATTTTTATTAAAGATAATTATTATGTATTACATTTTCCAGGTATATATGCTCAAAATTGTCCAGAATGGATTATGACAGAACAAGCCGCATATTGCTATTCCATGGTTATAGTACCCCTTTACGATACTCTAGGAGCCAACGCATGTGCCTTCATTATTAATCAAAGTAAGTATTTTTATAATTTACTTTTAAATTTAAATGTACATTTCTTAGAAATATGAATGAGAGCTTTACATATAATAAGGTGGCTGACATATATCCTTAAGTAAAAGCGAGTCAAAGTGAACATCTATTATAGTATCTTCATGAAATCATTTGGAAATATGGAATTAATTTTAAAAATGGAAGATCTAAAGAAAAATCTTCTACACATTCCAGCTGAAATGACAGTAGTAGTATGCGAGGACGACAAAAAAGCTAACCTCCTGCTCGACCAGTCGCCGCGCTGTCTCCGCAAGCTGGTCACCATCCGCGAGGTGTCGCCCTCCACGCACCAGCGCGCCAAGAGCCGCGGCGTTGAGATTGTCAAGTTCAGCGATGTAGAGATACAGGGCGCGCAGAAAGACCATCCTTGTGTCGTAAGTGTTTCTTTTCACCATTTATTTTACACATTTAGTAATTAACACGCAATGTCTCGAATTCGAGTGTAAAGCGTAGAATAGAACACGGAGTATTTTGACAGTCAGTTGTAGTATGCGAGGCTAATTTTCTACTTGATTAGTCAAGTCAAGTCAAGTGTGTTCCAGTCTATCCTACTAATTTCCTAAGTAGTGTGGAAACATTTAATATTTTACGTAATATTGTTGTATTGCCGTTTATTTTTTTATTATTAAAATATTGTATTAGCTTAACGTATCTTATGTTTAGTTATACGAGTAATAACTTATTATTTGTTAAATTATTATTAAACACAGCATCGTAACGTAGTTAAATCATTTTAAAAATAGAGATAAATTATGTCGAAGTGAATATTGAGATATGCAATACATATCATTATGAGTTGTAGTCTAGCTCATCATTACTCTGAGCGTGTACTACTAAGTTTTCATTGATCACTTCTCAGATTACAACATAAACTTATTAATATATTTTAATAACCACCTATACTTTCTCCTTTCAAACGTCAAGCTAAAAAAATAGCACAACTTAACTCAATTGTTTATCATTCTCCTTAGCCACCAAAACCCGAGAACCTATGTACAATCTGCTACACGTCGGGCACGACGGGCATGCCCAAGGGCGTGATGCTGTCGCACGAGAACGTGGTGGCGTCGATGTGCAGCGTGACCATGCAGCTGGGCGAGCACCGCCCCACGCGCCATGACGTCATGATCTCCTTCTTGCCGCTGGCGCACATGCTGGAGAGGTGTTGCGAGGTAGTTGTTGTTTAATTTCAGGAATATCTAAATTGAAAGTTGATTTTTTTTAGTAAATTGAAAATTTTATCGCTCCGGCTATATTTAGTGATATATTGTTAAAGCTTTATAAAATATAAAACCTTTAATATATGAATTATATTTTAATAGACTCATATATATATATATATATATATATATATATATATATATATATATATATATATATATATATATATATATATATATATATATATATAACAAGGGTTTTAGTAGAATAATATATAATTATTACTATTTTATAATTTTTTTCAAAAATACAGCAAATAGTATAGCCATTTATATTTATTTCCTTAAACTTGAACATCCACATATTATATTTTCCAAATAAAGAACATATGTAAATGAACGGGAAATACGATATTCTTATTGACTGTGTACATAAAGTTAGTTAAATGACGATGTTTCCATTTGTAAGCGTATTACGAGCCCTCGTTCAATTGTTTTTTGAAAGTTCGTATCGTTTTATCTGTATAAGGTACGTGTACCTACTGTTCATTCTATATATGACATCAATATATTACTAAAAAGACCGGCTTAATAATAATTTTAATTTATTAAATAATAAAATTGGCTTATTAGTTTGTTATTAATTATTATTTATAGTTTTATACGAATAAAATATATAAATTATGTAATAAGTTCATGTCATAAATAATGTTTCCAGAATGCTCTCTACATGGTGGGAGGAGCGGTGGGATTCTACAGCGGCGACATCAGGCGCCTTGGCGATGACTTGAGCGCTCTGAAGCCAACGATGATGCCAGCGGTGCCCCGTCTTCTTAACAGATTGTATGATAAGGCACAAAATGAAATATCTAATTCGAAGATCAAGAAGTTGCTCTTTAATATGGCAGTGTCTGCTAAAGAATCTGAATTAAAGAGGTATGTAGTTTTTGTTGGCGTTTAACATACTTTCTAGAACGATAATATTCTAGACAATAGACCTAATTTGTTGGAAAGCAGATAGTAATCCCAGAGATATGTATGTATGTATGTATATAAAGGGTCCATGTCTTGTATAATTGTAACCTCCCACTCGGAGAGATGATTATGCTTACATCATATTAATTTTCCCAATATGGTAAGACAACTCACAGCGTTGTTTCCCGCCACTCAACTCAGAATCTTTGGAACTAGCGCAGAAAGGAGATTTGATCTCTCTTCCTATCTTACTATTCGGGGAAATGATAAAGCCGGTTTAAAGAAGCTGCTTTATGTTTTCTTGAGCTTTGCGATCTAAGAATCGCCTAAATTCCGTATAAACTATCCTATCTATAAAAACTCATATACATACATAACTATCACAATGGTTCAGGGATATAATAATACGAACTCAAACTTCAAACTAGATTTTATCCTGCTGTGCGAGAAAATTGTAAAACTTTTTCTTAGATTATAAACAATGTATCTATAAAAAGTGTAAATAAACAATGTATCTATATAAATATAAAAAGTGTATATGGTTTGTAACTCGATCAACAGGGGTATAATAAGAAGCGACTCGATCTGGGACAAGCTGGTGTTCCGCAAGGTGCGCGAGGGTCTGGGCGGGCGCCTGCGCATCGTGGTGGTGGGGTCGGCGCCGCTGGCCGGCAACGTGCTCACCTTCGCGAGGTGCGCGCTCGGATGCTTGGTGAGAATTTTTTTTCTTTTTTTTAGCTTCACCCTATATTGAGAGTACTGTTAAGACACTCCCTTTCCACTGTCCGCTTTGTTTTTGAGACGTATTGAGTGGCAGAACTCAATACGCAAATTGTCTTGTTACTGGAATTATGAGATGAAGATTTTTCATTTCGCCTAATGAAGATCGAACCCTCATTCGTCACGCTTACAATCTGACGCTGTAGAGCTGCGCCATGACAACCTCAACCATTTTTTTATTAACATACTGTATTTCTGTGTGTTTCTATGTTAAGGTCCAGTATATTCTATTCTGTAATTCTTTTGTTTTAAATTTTTAAGAAAGTAACTTTGGTTTAATATTTTCTTATTAAACAAGTAGATATAACTGGATAGCTTTATTAAATGTTTTTTTTCATATTTAAAGGGAAACGTGCTAGTGGAAGTTAAACATGGTATGTTTATAGAAATCAGGAAAATGTATATATGTTTTCCAAAGTCATATTTGCCTACGTCATCAGTTGCGGTCACAATCTGCACAAACTTTTTTTTATCACCAATTTGTAAATGGCACTGACTAATTATAAACTTAACTTGTTAACATTAAGTGGACATTGCGGACGTCTATGTTATGATATCTTATGTATAGAATAAATTTAAACTATAGTTAAAGTACAATAATTTTAAAACGAAATAAAAATTAAAGTGTAGAAATATGCTTATTTAACAATAATAAAATGTTTGTGATTCAAGCATAAGGACATATTATTCTCAATAGTATTTAGTACTACAGTATTGATACTAATTTTAGCTGCTAATTTACGTTGAAAGTTTTTTTACTTTATCAGAAACTAAATAACTAGTTTTTCGACATCTTAGTGATTGATATACCATAGCGGATCTTTGACGCAAAATGATTAATTACTTCGAACATTAATTATACTAATGTTACAAACTGAAAATAACATTCAATTAGCGTTCTTAACTATAATATTAACAAAAAAAAATATTAGATGTCACTAGTGCTATCTTATTAGTTAGGACATGTCGCGGCCCTAGCTCGTACGTGAATTTCATGCCCTCGTGATAAGGCCTCTGGGGCCTGGGGACCTTATAGTAAAGACAGACCTGTGTAGTAATTAACTATTTCAAATAATTTCTGAAATAGATAAATATATTTTTTTAATGTTATTATTTTTACTTTCTACATTTCATAATATTTAAATTTATCTGATCTTCTTGTATTAGCAATTTATTTTAGTGTTCCCATTAACCATAACCAAATGTTATCAGTGAATTTAAAATTGTAAACTAGTTTTACTTTTTTAGACTTACTCATATATATGTGAATGATGTCGCAAATTTATTTTATTATCTGTTCTTTATGTTAGCGACTCTATATTTTCCTTATTGTCGAAAAACTGAAAATCACAACATCTAGAGCTTACATCTAAAAGACATAGCAATCAAGTAATGTAATTAAACTCAAGTGTTAATCAAATTTAAATCATAATAATCCATACTTATCCAATGATCCATACTTCTATACTAATTTAATAAGCCTGAAGAATCTGTTTGGTTGAACTCACTAATCTCAGGAACTACTGGTTTGAATTATATAAAACATTTTATACTCACGTTGATCGAAGAAATCTTACATTATCTCTTTACATTTCTTATGAGTTTATAACAAATTAATTTAACTGTTTTAGTACGTTAGTAATTTCTTATTATAATATCCATTAGTAAGTTTTTATTAGTATTAATTAATCATTCCGATATAGCACGCTATCAACTTCATTTAAAATGAGGTTAGACACTTAGAATATATCATACACAAGTCTTAGCTACTTCCATTTGACTAAGAAAGCGGTCAAAAGCTTATGTGCTTATAATAAGCGCTGTAACAAGAAGCATCTACATTTAACATACATTCATAAATTCAACCTAAATAGAAATCATATGACTTATAAAACACACTTTGAAATTTGATTTAAACTAATATGCATTTTAGCCTTCAGCCACCGGACATCAACATCGTATTCGTTATAATAATAACCTAATGCAAAGTCAAGGTTATTGACACACGAGTATTTGCTTCCTGAGTGATTCCAATTTCCACTTGTTTGTTTTTCTTCAATATAGATAATTATATCGAATTCATACGTCCGCGAAATATATATTTGCTTTGGATGGACTTGGTATTTGGATGATTTGGCTTGGAAAATATTATTTTTGGCCTATAATTCGTATACGAGTATTATTTATGTTTAAATAATGGTGATAGATTTATGAAGTAAATTTTTGAGGTATGTGTCTTAATTCTTAAACCATTTACGTAAATCTAAGCGGGATCGGGACAGTGTCTGATTATGTACGCGATGTTGTTGTTCAATTGGTTCGATCTGGGTTACAATCGAATAACGTGGGTAACGTGTGTGGTTTCCACCTCCACTCGGAAGAATGGTTAATTTCAGGTAGGAAGAGGAGAACGGAGTCTTAGGCCTTAAAAATAAATTGTTTTTACCTATCCTGTGCTATGTCGTTGAGACATACAGAATGAAGCCAGATAATATTTTCAAATTAATCATAATTTTATAGCGCAGTTTGATTTATGCGTAATAAACTTATCGGTAATAAATTCTGCTGAAATGTTATGCGTCTACGTACTTATTTTTTTTATCCTAGAGTCGTTTGTTTTATTTATTATATGAGAAGCTCAATATGTTACTTTTATACTCGTACCTTCTTCCTTGTATACCTTCTCTTATCTTATACACATTTAAATAACAATATTTTCATTGTACATCATCCTATCGAAGGTCCATTCCAGTACGAACCAGGCCAGCAAATGTTATCCACTTAACCTCTGACCCAGTGTTATATACGCTAATACAATAATTTTATTATATTCATAATATTTATGTGCAATTAGATATAGGCATTAAATATTAATATTTAAGATATAATAAATAATATGAGCTTTTGAGGCCGTGGCTTAGTGGTGGACTGCAAATGACTGTGCATTCAATCTCCGTTCGGGGGCATTTTCATTTCTCCTTCTCTAGAATAGATATAGCATTCGATTTTCGAAATCGGCCAGAGATCTGAGAACGAATCTTTGAAGACTAAGTTCTATGTGCCAGCTATATGCGAGTATAAGTAAATAATTGGACTATGTTCACTTTTTTTTGTCTGTACGTAATAAATAATAATTCATTTATCGTTTAGGAAAAATGGAATAATATATATTTTATGCATGCAACAGATCCAATTAAAGGAATATTAACTTATAACGCATGTTTATATATAGAAGGTAAATCCATCTCTCCTTTAGTTTTTACGGTCTGGTTACACAATTCAAAATATTGATATTTATTTGAATGAATTAAGTTTTGATGTTTTGAATGTTTTTGAATGGCTTGAGTTAATTTCCAATATATTTAAAATCTGCAAACAGCGGAGAACGAGGTGTCTTAACTTAAGCTTCTTACTGTTTATGGCAGATGAATGTTAAATAAAAAGAAAAATTAACCCAATATTTGTTTACAAACTCCTCGTAGATCGTAGAAGGCTACGGTCAGACGGAGTGCACGGCGCCGGTGACGCTGACGGTGCAGGGCGACCACGTCCCCGAGCACGTGGGGCCTCCCGTCGCTTGTTGTAAAGTGAAAGTATGTACTTTTTAATATATTATTATGTTTTTTAAAAGCTAGCTAGGTTGTAGAACAGATTTTTTTTATGAGGGACGAAATTTGGAGTACTAGGTTTCTCATAATACACTGGCATATCACCACCACACCACCACTATCATCAATTCCTACATATGCTTATCTATAAATTTAAGTGATTTCCTTCAGTATATTCGACACTATGTTCTCGGAGATCAACCGAGGTCTACCTTCGCTACAATCACTTATAATGTCACCGTCCACAGTTAGTGGACGTCCCCGAGATGGAGTACTACGCGTCGCAGGGGCAGGGCGAGGTGTGCGTGCAGGGCGCCAACGTGTTCCGCGGCTACTTCAAGGAGCCCGACAAGACGCGCGCCGTCGTGGACGCCGACGGCTGGCACCACACCGGCGACGTGGGGAAGTGGCTGCCGGTTGGTCTTCTGATTGATATTTACTTTATCTAATATTCATTTTTCCATACATACCTCTTGACTAATGAGCGATCTGTTCAAGATTTCGTAGTTGGTATCCTTGGCGGAAGCAAATGCTACTCTTAAAATAGCGTCATCAAAACATTGTCTAATCACAAGGCTAGCCTTGTGTAAAGACAGTTATCGTTTTCCCGACAAATTTCGATATATTGCGTGAACAATGGCCTGCCCCCCAAGTCCTAGTGATCCTAGAAATTAGGCTCATAACTATCACGTACAGGGACTCAGCCACTACAACATGTGGACATAGATGTCTGCGACCTATAAAAGGAGTGAACGTTAAAAGTAAATAAATTAACTAACTAGGATACTTACTTCTACCACGTAATATACGATAAATACGTAAAAATATAAATTTTATACTAACATAGTAAAGATTTTTTTGTGCATTAGGAAATATTCTGATTTATTCACTCCATTTACAGAACGGTACCCTAAAAATCATTGACAGAAGAAAACACATTTTCAAGTTGTCGCAAGGTGAATATATAGTTCCTGAGAAAATAGAAAACATTTATATTAGAAGTCAATACGTCGAGCAAGTATTTGTTCACGGTGAATCATTAAAGGTAAGAAATCATTTAAGTAATAATACGATTTCTTTATTCTTTTCAAAACTGGAATTCGTATTCGAGTATGCTTAATAATAAACTTAGGCAGTGAAAAGAAAAAATTCCCAGTGAGAATTGAACCCGCAACCATCGAGCTTATAGCCAGACGATGTCCTACTGCCACATCAATACATGAACAACATAACAAAATATTTCATAAATATCATAAATATAAAAATATTACCACAAAAATTACCACTAAATAAAAAATATTAGTCATAAGTATATGTTTTTTCCAGTCATGCGTAGTAGCAGTGGTGGTGCCCGACGTGGACGTGGTGAAGTGCTGGGCGCTGGAGAACGGCATCCAGGGGACGTTCTCGAAGCTCTGCGACGACGAGCGCGTCAAGACCGTCATACTGGACGACATGCTGCAGTGGGGGAAGAGCGCCGGCCTGAAGACTTTCGAACAGGTACTTATTAACGATATATGGGGGAAGTTAATTTTTACGGTCATGTACTCATGATGTGTAGAAACGATCTAGACGCTGACGCTTAAGACGCTGTGTTTTTAGGGTCGAAACATTTATTACTTTCGTGATTTGTGTAGTAATAAATTTGCATCATTTAAAATCTCGTCTATTTACGTATTAACAAAGAAGAAAGGTGTTTTTCCTTTTTTATTTAGTATTAGTATCCTATTCTAATAATTTATGGTGATGTCATTCAAGTACTTCCACTTGCTACTGTGGCGCTACCTTAATTTGCTCCCTTTCAGCGGACACGTTTTATAATCTGATTATGACTTGGTACTCTTTACTTCTACGCTCCATAAACAAAACTAATATTGATTGTTATTTCACAGGTCAAAGACATATACCTTCATCCTGATCCATTCTCCGTACAGAACGGTCTTCTCACACCTACCATGAAGGCGAAGCGACCGGAAATCAGAAGTTACTTCAAACCACAGATCGACGACATGTACAAAAAACTCGAATAACGATAACTTCTTTCAAAACATTTTATACCTAAAGTTAGAAATAAAACGACAGTTAAAATATGCTAATGCGAGAGACGATATTCGGTACGTAATACATTATTATGCAACGCTTTAAATAAACTTTGTAACGATATATTCATATTTATATATTAAAACAAATCAAGACACTCCTGAATAAATATTTAGTGAAGACCTCAATTTTTCTTCCATAAATGATGATATACTTAAAATGTTCTACTAACCACCAAAATTGATTTTTGTTAAAAAAGTTAGTTGTTGAACAAAGATGGCGGCGTTATGTGCACAGATAGTAAATAACAAGAAATTAGAAATCTTGCTGAAATAACAATAACGTCTTCGTCTCGCCGTCTTGGTTTAACTTAATTAAATAACATTTTATGTTTCTTATAATTATTAAAATAGTAATTAAATAAACAGTCCATTATGCACGAGTCTACTATATTAGTTCTTAAAAAAATAAATTCTATATATTATTGACAATTTTATACAAGAAAGCGTACCCAGCCAGTGTTGGTTTTTATAATTCAGAGAATATTGTACCTATTATAATGCTTTTAGGTCTTAGTCAATGAAAAAAGAGCTATATGAGATAATATAAAATAAAATTTGTGAGCTAGTAATAAACATGTTAAATGATAGTTTGAAATAATTTACCTATTTAGTACCATATTAAGGTATAATTTATCTAAGTCACTTCTTACAGAGCCTTATAATACTAATGTCAAAAGTTCACTCCCGCCAAAAACTTTTTGAAATTTTTATCTTTCAGAAAGGAGACGAAACATCAAATATGTATCTATCTCTTTCTAACATGGACAGATATTTACTGATTTTTTTGTCTCTCTAGTTTGTATTGCCTTCTCCATATACAATTTAGTATTGCAGGGTTCAAATGTAACAAGCAATATTAGGGAATACATTATAAAACTATGATTGCATTTTGTTTTCTTAGAAAAAAAAATAAAAATTTAATCAATATCCCTAAAATTAAACTATTAATTTTGAAATTAAAATACTCTATAAATGTAGATTATCTTTAAAGAAAAATCAAAACTTACACTAGGTAATACATTATTAGTCGATACAATGGCAATAATTAAAGGAACAGTCGTTTCTTGTACAGTCAATTATTCATTCAATCAATTGTATTTGCTTAGTTATTATTCTCATTCGAAAGCTATTATTTCGGAGCGATATGTTTTGTATTGATGTCTTGAGAATAAAAGATGGAAGTGGTCTAACTACATATTTTGTTAAATAATGACTGACTGACTAAATAAATTGACTTAACTAATAATTGTTGGATATAAGCGACATACGTAACTACTATATAAAAAATTAGATATAAATTTTGTAGCATCTAAAAAAGGTTTTTTCAACCTAGTGTTAAGACACTTTGATCTCCATTTACCGCTCATTTTATTAATTCCTCATCGTGTGAATACTACTTTTCAAATAAATCGTGAATATAAATTTTCACATATTATTTTAGTAATCATCTTATGGGTTCGGCCACTTCTATGACAAGACAATTGTTATACAAAAACATTTAACCTTTAGACAACATTATATACCAAAAGCTAAATCATCAAATGAATCAAACTGATAACATTGTCGTGTCGTATATGCTAATTTTTGAATAATAAGTGACAGATTTCTATAATTTATAGGCGTTGGATGTGTGTGAAAGGTCATCGTCAGAAAAAATCATTTATTATTATTATTAATAATGCAAATTTTGACTTGGTTGATTTTATTAAATACTATTCTAAATATAGACACAATTGTTTTTTCAATTTTTTTTGTGTTTTATATAATAAAATAATATTATTATCGTATATCACTTAAAATGATAATGTGACGCCGTAAGCAATTTATTAGGCAAATGTACTTTACGACAATTTTATACGCTATAATTGAATTAAGCAAAATATTTTTAGATTTAATTTCCTTTTCGTGTGTTTACGTTAAGTATTGTTAGAGGGCGAATCTCTATGGATTGTGTGCTTGAAATGAGATTTCCACAACTAGGATTGCAATGGATATCTGTTGTTCACTGAAATATGGCGAAATATCTTATATATTGGGTCAGCATTGGGCCAATTTAAAGAGAGCTGGTTTTTTTAAAATTAAGTTACTAACATTATACAAATATTCAAGGCAAACGTGAAATGACTTATACAATTAAGTTCTTGTTTTTGATTATTTGCTAAATAAGTTAAAGCTTATTAAATAATTATTTTTAACTTGAATACAATTTTATTGGGATTTTTATATAGATAAGCAATGATGGCTTCTGAAATGTTGGTCTAGTGTGGGCTTAATGCAAATTGCACAGAATACAAGCGAGCTAGTTTCAGTGGGAAACAGATAATAAAATGTAGGGCAAACTATCGCACCGTGTAGATAGATACCTTTGTATTCTCTATTAATTAAGATTTGTGCTTTGAGCAAACGTTACGATTTCAAATTGTTCAAAACCAAAATTTTGTTGTTATTTGGTGCAAGTTGTACTATGATAATTTATTTTTAAATAAAATTTTAAAAATATGCTTTTTTTTATTATTTTATTGTTATGTTAGCGACCCATCCCTGCTATATGAACAATACCAATTAAATATTAATAAAACATTACTAACGGTTTTTTTTTTATTTTCATACTTTTTATGGAATAGGAATTTTGAAATTAAAAAAATTGGATCAATTAATTCATTAATTTGATACTCGATACGGAGAATTTTTATCTCTTTGTCTGTCTGTCTGTTTTTCTGTTTATATGTTTGTTTATTTGCCCTCCAATCAGGCAAAAACTGTTGCACAGAAATGAATTAATTTTTGTATAGTAATAGCTTATAGTCCCGACCCACATACATTATAATTTTTACCCCGGTATTCCAAGCTGTTCCCGGAATATACTTGAAAAAGTAATAAATTTAAATTATTTAAATTACTGAAGAGAAGTGAGTTAGATTTAGCATGCTAATAGTTCATAGCCTTACACAATACATATAGGATAGTTTTATCCTGATGTGCAATGCAAACGTCGAACGAAAAATAAAAACAGAGACGGTTAAATTACGTCGATTACTTACAAGTAATCGACGTAATTTAACCGTTTTTGTATTTAAAGTTTTATTCCATTCTCACTTAGTGACTGTGACATTTACGATCAGAAGGTAATTTAGTAGTATTTGATAGAATGCCGTCTATTGATAGGTAATTTAAATCATTTGCGGAAACCAATATTATGTGCTTAAAATATATAGTAATATTTTATAATATCTGTCAACAGATTACGTCATTCATTGAAATAAAATTTCTGCATTACGTTGGCGGGATTTTTTTATTTGTATTAGTGTCGATATTTCTTAAATATATCTACAGACCATAGATGAAATTGACGTAGTATAAAAGTATTGAAAAGACAATGTTCGTAAAAGATTTTAAAAATGTATTAATGGGTCGATTTATATAGCGCTAAGCTTACTACGCAGTGGTATGTAAGTAAGGTAAGTATAAATATACTTCACTTGTTGATATTTTGAAAAGTTTTAAAGTAACTTCGAAATAACAGTTATTTTGGCGAAATAGATTTTTCTTAGGCACACATTATTTAACTAGTTTGTTTTTGTTGTGTTTGTGTATGTATGTATATCTAACTAGTGTATAGTTAGGCTAAGTTTGTTTCTGTACTAACTATATTCGTACATAATTGGTACGGAGAAATACTCCATATGGGTGTGGTGTATATGTATTAAGTTTGTATTCTTTTTGTTTGTTTTTAAATTCAATCCATGTTTGATGTATATGTAGGAACGTTATTATCTACTGTAATGTACTCATTTGTTATGTATAGAAAACACTATTTGTTTCCCACTATGAAATATAAGTAAATAAATAAAAATAAAACTTAATTACAATATTTTTATGTTAAGTACATACATACGGATACCGAGCGTCAAATACTGCGGTTTTATGCGCCAATTTGTATGTTAAATATTGTTTATATTTTATACAAAACGTTTGAGGGAATTTCTACAAGCAAAAAAAATACTATAATGCTTATGACTTTTACTGTAGAAACATATCATTATGAGGTGGTGGAAAGATTTGATGTCGTTATTTATTGAAAAATATTATTACACTATTAAATTATTTGAATCTTTATCTTCTTCTAAACGAATTGACTGTTCAATGAGTGTCGTTTTTACAAAATACAATATGATTTTACTAAATTCATTTGAACGGTAAAAATAAAAGAAAATTCTATTATATATCTTTGACACGTAAAACTCAATAATACCTTTTTAATCTGAATAAAGAAAGAAAATTTTAATTTTATATATCCATCCCAGTTAGCCAATACCAGTAGGTACCATTACGTAACAGTTTAGATCATCAACTTCAGTAAATATATAATCGTATCAATTTATTATACCTAAGATGAACTTCATATGTTGAAGAAGGAAGTCTGCGCGTTTTGCCGACCCTCACGCAATAATGCTTCGCGATAATCGCTTGCTATTTTTATCCACTGAATCAGTACGCAAATGAAAATGTTTAACGACACAATTGAAATCGATTGTGAATTTTTCGATGCAAAATCCATAATTTAAATAGCATAGAACGTTCATAGTAAAAGTAAATTATATAATTGAAAAATGTTATGATATTTCCATGTTGTTTTCAAAAATAATTTTGTTAATTTATATAATGAAATAGAAATTAACTATTGCATTTGTACGTAAATAATAATAATTTACTTATTCTACTGCGATTATATTTTATTCATCGGTGTGGGAATCGATCTCACAATTGTCGCCTTTATAATCAGACGCTGTGTAATGATAGACTCGGTCTTTTTAGTTGTTTATTTACTTAATTCTAGTAATATTTCTCAAGCAAGGTCCTCAGACTGGATAAAGACCACCTCCACAAATGCCCTCGAGATGAGTCTCCTGCTGCTGCAAAATGTTGAGTTGATTTACGATACTCGACATGCAATGTTCCAAACTGGAACAGAAAACTTAGAACGCCATTCCTTGACAGAAGAGACTAGACTATATATACATAATAGAAATAGATTAGACTGTAATTATTTGAAATTTTATTTGGCATCAAATTATGGTGCCCTGATCAAGTTAGATAGTTTGGTGGCGTGGGTTTATGCCACCAGAAGGAAGTATAGGAAGGAAGCATATATGGTATCTTAAATATTTTGATTCCAATTTTACGTTGAAGACTTGTTTATCTTTAAAGTGTCTACAATATATTGTATACTTTCCTTATTTGTACTTATTATTTAACCACATTTTGTTTGGTCTGAGACAAAATGTTATATATTATTGTGACCCGAGGTTCAATTTATTTGTAAGTACAAAATAAGATTATATCAAAAACAAAATTCAATTTTCTTATCTGAAAAAAAAAAGCTATTCAATAATATTTTATCGTGTATCGCGTTTGTTTTCGTGTAAATGTCACGTCATCGGACAGAAGATAATTCTTTAGATATTATATAATATTCTGTACAGTTTGGTCCACTTTATTATGTTATCAGTATGAGCTATTATAGTAAAATCGTTTTTTCTCTATATAATATATATATATATATAATAGGAAGTGGTAGCGCAGTGTGATCACGAAGGTTGTGGTCGATCCCCATTCGGTGGTATGATATATTTTCATTTCTTCACTTTGGTGTCCACCCAACACGCAGTATCTCGAATCCCGACGGAAAATATGACGGTGACATTGTGAGGCTGCGTGTAATAAGTACGAACAATCTATTTAAATCTATCCCGTTATCAGTTTATCAGCAGAGTTACGTCATAAAAAACATCATATTTTTCTTATTGTTACGATCATATTTTTTTTCGAAATATCTTCGAATCAATCATAGTCTGATAGCATCACTTTAATATATATATATATATATATATATATATATATATATATATATATATATATATATTATATATATATATATATATATATATATATATAAGGCCAAAAATTAATTAATTTTAATCTCATAAAGATGGGAACACTGATACTTAAGGTAACTTGTTTTAACCAGATTTTATACGCTATTATTAGGTCTCATAAAAGACACTTGAGCTAATTGTATAAAAGGCGTTTAAAGGAGTATATATCTATACATAAGAATAGTCATAGCAGATCTAGATATTTTCTCTCAAAACTATTTATGTAGATATGAACCGCGTTTTATTCTTTGTTTTGCACGTCTTGGCTGGAAGAGATGTGTCTCGAGATATATGAGATTCTCGATACGTTCAATATATATAGCAAGAACAATCCCGTGAATTTAATATATTGAAAAATATTGTATATGTATGCAACAACAACAACAACATATAGAAAATTTTATTTCTAGTAAAATTCACACACTCTACTTCAACTTTCCCATACATTCAACTGCTACGGTACAACGAAGGCATCGTCTATACATATAATAAATATGTATCTGATAGCTGTTTTTGCATGGAAGATATTATGTTGAAGAAACTTGTATTCTGGGAATTTATTAATGTAATAAAACTCAAAAAAAAAATTTTTCTGTCTGTGCGTTTGTCCACGATAATTTCAACAACAACTTAACCGATTCAAATGCAGTTTTCACCATTGTATTACGGTAAACCTCCTTCTTACATATGTTTTATTCAATCGATTCATAAATAAAATCAATTTATAGTATTTACCTACAAAATAACTGTTTTATTGAATTAGCTGGAATTTTATATTTTCTTTAGCATACAGGCAAAGCTACGGGCGCAATAATTAAGAAATATTTTTTGATAAGGCACGTAGCGACATCTCGTGTCAAATAGCTGTACTTTTACTCAATTATTTGTTGTCGCTAGTTCTCAGTCAATATAATTTCAGTTTTAAATATAGACTATAATAACAAAAGTAATTATGTTATCAATTTACAGCTTCATTATATACCAATATATTCTAACAAACGTCGTAATATAATAAGCATTAAGATTACTTATTGCGTTTCTATAAATATTATTAAGTGTAATATGGACGTTTTGAATAAACCATGCAAATCAACCATGATATTCCCCAACACGAAATTAGAATTAACCAAAACATAATAACAATATAATATATAATAAATAATAAGAAATGCACGTCGAAGGCAGCTAGCTATCAACCAAGTGCATACAATAGATCTTCCAGAAATATATTTGATTGTTGAAGAAATAATTTCTAGAAACCAACAAATGTATGGGTAACATCAAAACGATGGGTAAATGACGTAAAGTCGGTGCACATTCATTCATATTCACAACGCAGCGTTTTTATTTATACCGTATACCGCTTATCGGAGCATCACGCTAGCCGGGCTTACATTCTGATTCTGCTTAGTTGCCATACGGGCAGCGAGGTAGCTACTCGTGTTCTGCCTGAGCGGCGCCACTTGCCGCTACCGTGACCTTGACGCAACTGTACATCGTTCGTTGGCCGTGCCAAGATATGTCTCCTATCCCTAAACTATGATTATATCCCTACAAAGTATCATCAAAACGGGAGCGCGTGTACACCCGTCCGCGCAGCTTACGATGACACCTGTCAAAATGTTGTGACAATCTAGTATAACCTCAACGTGTTTTATATTACATTATAGTGAAAATGAACACTTGGAAAATGAGGAAGCTTCTACGTGATCCCGGTGAGAAACAATTTCATATATCTATTTACATATATATTTACGCAGCCGTTTTGTTTTCTAGGTTATGTCATATACACAATGCCTGCATTGTTTTGAAAGCCGGCTCCACAGTCCACACTGGGGACAACAGTCATTTACATTGCAGACAAAGCCGTGATCTCTGCGCGGAATCTAAAAATAACTCGCACAGTAATGGCGGTTAGGTTAATCAGCGGTTTACTCTAAGTTAGTATTACTTGGAGAAGATAAAATAGAATATTTGCCATTTGTTCTTTAACTGTTGAAATGGACTCATGATATTACGTTGGGCTGTGTTATGGCTCATTAATTATTTCGCAATTAATTTACTTTATAGATGCCAATTATGAGTTTATTACTGCATTATTTACTTTACATTTATATCGTTTTGCATATTGAAACCGTTGTTCACTATAGGCCCACTTCAATTGCCTTACACAGCTAATCAAGAACCGGAAAAAGATCACTTTTTCTTTAATTCTGAGTAACTGTTAGAACAATCTCACAAATTGAGTCACTTATAAACAATTTGAAAGAGGAAATAATGACATTATATTTGATTATTGCTATACTTTTTGTTGTTATATCAATAATTTTATTACAAAAACCACTTAGCGTGAAGTAAACTCCTTTTGGAGTGCGTTTTGCATTGACATATAATAACCAATCTTTCTACTATAAAACAACTTATGTAGAACTTCAGTACAAAACATCGTTTGTATTATATATCGTACAATTATCAGAATATTATTGTGAATGACACTTTTTCGCGATAAACAATAGCTAGCATATGGCTTTTTTAAATAAAAAAAGATAGCAAAGATATCTAGCGATAAATTGATTTTACGTAACAGATGGAAACAGAATTGGTTAAAAGTTACAAAATTATTATTTGTATATATATAATACATATTAAATATCGAAATAAATGAACGAGTAAAATCTACTTTGTAGAAAATTGTTTTCTGTAAAATAGTGATCCTGATACTTTTAAGACATAAGTAACTATGGAGTATGGACTACGGAACTACGATCCTATAAGAGTATACCTCAATATAGTAGAATATTAGCCTGAAAGTATAACATATAGATATATTATGTCAATAAAATATTAAATACGTGAGGCCGTTCGTTTTGACAGGCCGAAATTTTTCTATGACGTCAAGATAAAACGAATATATTGATCTGATAGAGATATGCAATAAAAATTTGCTACCATTCATTTCATGCGGTGATTTACATAATATCTTTATATCTCCCGAAGTTGAATGTATCTAGCTCTTGAAACGACATTTTAATGTCAATAAAATTATATACAAAAAGGACGGCATATAATATTAATAGAATTTTTTAAATCGCTTGTGTGCTTAATTGCAAATAACTAAGAGTTGTGCGTGAAACATATACTTAAACAATGAACATAATTTTATAGAATATGTACAATTCAATACATAAAATACATTTTAAATCAAATCAGTAGGTAGTTCCTAAGATTACCGCAGCCGTTAACCAAATAAACTCTTCCGTACTGCAATATTTTTTACATTATCCAATGAAACACACCATTTTTGTTAATTAAGTTATTTCAAATGTGAAACCATCATAATATGCAATTACAAATGTTAAGCTGTGCCATGAAGGCGTCAGTTATGGCATATATAATAACTTAAGTACTATTTCATAGCTTTGACTATTACCGACTACAGTTAAGGAAAATCCTTCAAAGGCGTCGTTAATGCTGTTCATCCTACTTCTAATATTGCAAATTCATTGACAATATGAAGAATTGGATTAATATAGACTCAAATCGATTCCAATAACCTTTATTTCAAATTCAAGGTTCAACCAAAATACTAACAGCGCAAGGTTAACTGTTTCAGCTATAAATCGCCGTTGAATGGAAAAAAAATATTTTGTCATCAATATAAACAAGTCCACGGAAATTAGGGATAACGAGGTCGGACTGGCATACGAGAGAGAAAGTTTTATTTTTCTGAATATATCTATCTCATCGTCAGCCATAATAAGTTTGTTTGCGTTCCATCTTTTATCTGAGGTCAAGCATATATCTTTGGTTCCCTCACTCACTTGAAGTGACAACTGTATAAGCAATATTATTAAATTAATATCTGCAGTTAGCTGTTGAAATTAAGATTTATGAATTCCTATGATTAAGCTTATACATGGCGGATCCATAATACTGACTAATAATTATAAATTTTTCATTGAAATGTTTTGCAACAATTTATTAACCTTATTTCAATGATTTAAGATGATCGCGTGGCATTAAGCATTGGAATATAAAAATAACAACCTGGTAAAAGACGTAATACAAGCTCCTATTAGAAAACGTATTTAAATGCCAAACCAACATCGTTAATTTGTAGTGCTATATCAATTTTATAGCTTGGAACATTGAGCTTTAAATTTTGTGGGCTGTGTGGGCTCGTTTTTTTTAACATATTCTCGGTAACATTTTGTAAACAAGTAAACAAATAACTCATATTACTTCGTTTCCTACTTTTCGCTCTAGTAAAGACCTTTTTTTTGTAAATACCTGGCGTAACCTAACGCTGCTTTTTTATAATCCAGATGAGAGAAATAAAAATATTCCAGACCCAAACTTTCCATAAGTGTTATTCGAACGCATATCCCGTTCAAAGGTACATTGATATTCTAACTATTAGTTCTATCCTATAGAAGTGTAGGCTATTCATCATATCTAATAATGATTGATTTAAAGCATATAACATTTATTTAACCTAATTCTTACCAATCAATAGTATACGTTTGTCGCGATGAATAATGCAAATATGCAAAAATGAATGTAATTCTGTAGTCTGTTCACGTGACGTGGGTGAAATAGCAGCGATTCGAGGTACCATCGTGTTGCGAATGACAAATATGGCAATATATAAACCTCGTTTGTATTGAAGATTAGGAAACACTTAAGTTTAAGCTTCATTTTTAAAATATGCTACTTTTAAGGTAATAAAAAATTAGGCCGATTTTCAGATTTGCTTTTGATTAAGAATCAATCAATAAATTATTGGAATATATATATATATATATATATATATATATATATATATATATATATATATATATATATATATATATATATATATATATATATATATATTCCAATAATTTATTGATTGATTCTTAATCAAAAGCAAATCTGAAAATCGGCCTAATTTTTAAGATCAAACTTAATTGAAAATTGCTTTTCATAAAATATATTTCATTTAATAGGAATATTGTCTGTTGATACCGATGAATAGGATTTTATATTTTGAATATATGAATAGCACTTTTATGCAGCAAAATACCTTGTGGTAATTTTTCAATTTGAAATCATTGCAAGTGCAAAACACGCGACCTTCCATCGTCCTGTTACAACGTAATGTTGCAAAACAATAAGTGTGAGTTAAATTTAAACTAAGAATTTTTAAAGGTATTATTTGAAACGACTCTTCAAGTTATTTTGATTATGACGTTCCGATCGTGTCAGTTGAGCACTATTCACTTCGCCCATGGCACGTTGTATAGGGAGAACACACGAAGGAGGTTCTACAGTATTTTAAAGTATATTTTGTATAGATACATAAAGATTTATAACGTAAATTTACACATTATTATTTACACAATTGTATATATACATAAAGATTTATAACGTAAATTTGCGGCCAGGAAGAATGTTTTGACTTAGACATTTATGAAATAAATAACTGCATCCTCGCAAAATATAGATATTTATATTTATCAATCTATAATATTTTGATATGAGGTATTCTTTTTTTTTAAACAACGTTAAAAGAAATTATCTATTTACTTAAGTATTTTAAATTAATCTAAACTTTTTTTATATAGACTAATATTATATAACAAAAGAATTGGTTTGGCTGAACGCGTTTATAATATAATTTTGCTGGCTGGATATAAAAAATGTTTTTGTGATGAATAAATTACATAACATCATATCATGTATATCTTTTCGATATAACTATTGAATATTTTGAATTGCCTAAGCTTGGATAAAATAACGTTTTATAATAAGATTAAAAAAGAATATATTTTACAATACCGACTATGCATTGTTGCATTTATTTGTTTATCTGTTGATCATATTTATCTAAATAATCACATAGGAGAGAAGACTCTACTCTCTGTTATCATAGAAAAAATAAATTAAATATAAACATACTTTTGAAAGAAACAAGATATAATATCTGACAGAAATTGATGTATGATAGCAGGAAATAATCACTTCAAACGTCTCTTTACCCCAATGTCCATTTCAATCTTGGCACTGTCAAGAGATCTTAGTTAATACTATTTATAGAAAATATTTTTGTAATATATGTTCTGTACTTATTTTTATTAATTATTGTCATTTTTTTTATATGTAAAGAATTTGTTATGTATATTATATTTGTCATTCGAAAATCTTGGCTATAGTACTTATTATACAATAATTATTTTGTGTATCATTTTAATGGGTAAGTAAATTTTTGGTATTAGGTCGGTACTGTTATATTAAGATATAAAGAATCAAATATTTTCTTCGATTGTGAACTCTACCGGTTTACGTAATTGGCATTTGGCCAAGTTAAATTGACATTACCGATAATTTTGGCCCAGTGACAGATTTTGTACCTATCAGGTCATAAATTGTAGAATTAATGCGCGCATTGACGTTATAATTTAGATGTATTTATTAAATTCACCATCTATTAATTATTCTGAATAAAAATGTTATAAAAATGGATAAAAAATAATACCATTATATTCAAATAGAGAAATGTGATTAATATTCATGATGCCGCTTTATTTCAATAAAAATCAACGTTTCCCTAATATTATATTTTCTAGAAAATATATAATTCTAGTTTCATCTGTGGCTTCATAACTGTCGTCAAAATGAAATAACTACCTAATTGTTATATACGACATTCAAGGGGCAAGGGTGTAATATAGCCTATAGCCGCTATAGCCACTCATCGAATGGGCTCAAAATTTAGAATTTGAAATATATATATATATATATATATATATATATATATATATATATATATATATATATATATATATATATATATATATATATATATATATATATATATATATATATAAAGTAAACACATCATGTAAATAAAATTATACTTAGTTGTTTAAAAATCCAATTCTAAAATATATTTTACGTTTTTAACATAACATTGCAATAATTAATTTATATCTGTTAATAATTTGTGTTTTACATTACATATGTAACGTTATTTTGTAATAAATAGATAGTAATACTACAAGTTTTGTTTATTAATATAATGCCAATATTTTGAAAATTCAGATGTGCTAATTAGTTTAAGCTTAGTACCAATCGTCATCGAAAATTACCTAGGTCGATGTTATCGAAATTTTCAAATATTCTTATTAAACGCCGCTGTTTATCTGTGTGTGTTTTTATTTATAGAGACAAGAAAATAGTTGAAATATAATAATTCCGAGAATTAGCCTGCAATATAACATCACGAGCTCAAGTGAACCCTGTCCAACCCTGTTTTTACTATTTTATTGTATATATTGATTTATTAAAATGAAAAACTTTTAGGCTCATGGAAAACAGCATATAAAACCTCAGCATTATTTCCCTTTTAAACACACTTAATATCCGCACATATCTGACAGGTTATTTCTACAATCTAACTTTCTGCCAAAATTCATGTTCATACAACCAATTCTTTTCTAGATATCGTGGTTAATGTGTGAGTAACACAGGCGGTTCCACGTTTTTGTTTTTCCAAATTTGTTCTGGATGAAAAAAAATGTATTTACAGTCTTTTATGCTATGCTAGAAATATCCCTACAATATCATGATTTATGATAATAAGAATACTCAATTATAGAGGTATTTATTCTAAACTGGGTACATAATAATAAAAGTTATTTCGAATCCACCTATTGAATGTAAATTATCAATCCGTAACAAATTTAGCACGGTCCAATGGTTATATTGCGTAACGTAAAAGGACGCGATTCTAATCACGGTTAGAAAATGAATATTGATTGAATTTGTTGTTGCCCGCCAACCGACTGGAATAGAAATGTTTGTATACAATGAAATCATATTTAAACACTTGTATTCTATATGTACTATATATTTTATATGCTATGCATAATGTAGTGATATAATTTTTAAAGTCCTCGTGGCGTAATTGGAGTGGATCTGACTGAAGCCGATGATTATAATAGCTTCCAATGACACTCCGGTGCTGTGTTGTTTTCCTTTTTTTAACACGCAATGTCTATAAATTCATGAGTACTCAGTATTCATTTATGTCTAGATTCTTCTCTGTTTTACAAGGCCAAGAATAATAAATAAGAAATTATATTATAATAACGTCTTCGAATTGTAGATTTGTGTATTACGGCTGTATTATTATAATTTTTCTATTAAGGCTCTATATATATATATATATATATATATATATATATATATATATATATATATATATATATATATATATATATATATATATTTATTTATTTATTTGAATTGGTTTTGTAGTTGTTACAAAACATATTAAGTGTATGTAATTATAAAGTTTGTGTTGAATTTGGTGAACTTGATGTGGTGAACTTGTCTATATATCTCCAAGACATAAATGATTGCCTATAAATATTTTGAATTCTGTTTAAAACAATAAACTTGTATCTTAGCAAACTTGTATATTATTAAATATATATTAGCCGTATGATATATTAATACGTCTGACAGAACAATACTTTTAAAAGTTAGAAAATATAACGTATCTAATTAAGTATTTTATTCTACTAGAATATGTCAAAATACAGGTTTAATGTATGACATTACAATGATTAACGGGTTCGAGTCCCCAAAAGAATAGGTAGTACTGTTATGTCTATAGAGCCGTCTAATAATAGAAAAAAGCGTAGGCCATCAAATCAGTGAGAATATGTTGATTATCATGCTGAAGGAAGGAAGGACACTTGCTAGTATTTATTTTTTCATTTAGATTTTTTAAATATTTGTAAAATTAACTAACTTAAACGGAAAGCTTATATTTTTTATTATTATGTATTATACTTAATTGATCTCATATGCCTAAATTAGTAATTTTGTTTCGCATATAAAAAACCACGATTCTACTAAGAATTAGGTACTTATTTACCGTACGTTTTAAATGTTGTTTGATCTAAAACGTACCGGCCGAGAACGTTTACGTTCACATTTGTTTATCTTATAGCGTTTCTCTGATCTTTAATATCGTAGTTATGTTTGGTTTAGATTACTTCTAAGCGATATTACATCTCTTGTACTGTTTCGTATTTACAATTTTATTAGTCATTTATTTTATATTGCAGTATTCAATTATAATTATATATTATATGTATATATAATTCTTCTGTACACGTGCTTGTCACCCTTGCTCTCATGGACAAATTGGATTAAATTTTGTATATATATATTGCAATAGAATTTTGAACATTCGAAGTGTACTGAAATAAATCAACGATAATATGAGAAATCATATATATTTTAACAACTACACAGAGTAAAACTTTATTGATATATAATAATTGAAACTTTATAAGTCATAATATTAAATCATCATTTAATTTAATCTTTAATAAGAAACTGTTATTATTTATATTTAATCGGTAGCTCTCAATACCTAAGTAATGCAAATAAAAGACGTGATCGACGTACAAAATAAAATCACCGATAAATTCCACCCAGTTTGATTGTTTGTAAGATACCAGCTAAGTATATAACAAATATATTTGCATTTGCGACCTTGATCGAATGCATTTGCATAGCTGACTCTTGACGTTGATACTTAATAACAGAAGCGGCTAAACGCGCACTCCTTTTAGTTTATCTATTCAAATTTTGCTCCATATCGATATACTAATGTTTTTGCCATACATTATGCAGTTACATTATCGAATGTCTGTCAGATATTCTACAAAAACATTATATTATGATATTATGAGTGGATTCGAAAAAGAAGAATTTGCTTCGTTTCCCCGAATACATAAAGCGGAGAGTTGGGCTACGGAAACACGAGTTACTCCTAAAATAAGAAGAAATTGAAAATGAAAAATTTGAAAATGAAAGTTAGGTACTGGTTTCTTTTTACTTCTGCCTTTAAGAAGCGTCATTTTTTCAATTAGCGAAATTCCACTTTCGTATTAGATATACGATAGGAAAAGGTTTTATATTTTTTGTCACCAAAACAATTATTTGTTTTTTGTCGTGTGCAAGCTGTATAACAAATTACCTAGTACCTAATTGATATGTTCCTAGTTTTTTTTTTAAATATAACTAAACTTATCGAGAAAAAAAGGTTTTATTATAATAGGTGAAATAGTATTATTGCCTTTCTTTCTACTTTATCTAGCAAAGGAGCGTTGTTTTCGTGTTATATGAGATCATGAATACATAGTATGATCTGTTATCTGCAGTTTGCTCTTGATGTAATATGAGGATGTCGCAGCTTAGGTCATTGTGCTTGAAATATTTATTTAAAAAATTATTGTTCTGACTAAATAATAGTTATTTTGCTAAATATTAGAATTATTAATATCTCGCAATAATTTTTGATTTCGATAGCAAAATGTTTATACTTTTTAAAATATACATTTTTAACAATTACGACGTTAAGTTAAACAGAAACTGGTGAGAGAATAAAATTAAATATGTTATTTTATTTAATATGTTGAAAAGCAATTCATTTGACTGTTTTGAAAGGCTTCTTCATGTTTGATTAGAAACGAATATGAAGTCTGAGATCATTTCTAAATGGTAGGCATATATGCATATTTGAGTACCCACATTCGTAATCACATAGAGAGTCATGACGAACGAGAATGTAAGTGTGTATGTAAGTGTGTGTGTGTGTGTGTGAGAGCAGTAAGTGTGTTAGTATTAATTTTATTTTGTTATACAAAGCAGCCCTATAAAAAAAAGAATCAAACGAATCAAAAATTATTTTTTTCTATAATTATGGAACCTTCTTTCTTTTTTTTATTGTGAACATACCCTTTCAAGAATACATCGCCTAAGAATTGCTTATGTGAGACTCATGGACTGGATATCACCATCCATAATACCCATTAAAACCTCCTGGTGCTCCTTCTCTGAGCCACTGCCCTAGGCTACGGGTACCAAGAGGAATCCAATAGACAACTATAGAGCTATAGAATAGAGCAACTATAGAGTTTAAAAATAGTAAAATTCGTGTATTTTCCTGTTGTGACCGTTGATTTTGTTCACTTAATAAGTAGGTATAATTTTGTAGTAAATTAAAACGCCTACTATTATTATTAAGCCATTAAAAATAAATAAGCATTGACGTAAAGAGAACCCATTAGTGTGATGCCGATAAGGAAAAGCTTCAACTTGTTAGCTTTCTCTGAATATTTTCATAAGAAGTGGTAGACAGTAGACAGTTGTATGCATTAAGGAACCTAGATATATTAGTTGGTAATATAATACTAATTTATATTTTCGTGAAATGTACCAGAAATACAACAATTTTATTGTTCTTTGAGCAATATCTAGTTATTTTTGATTTGTTATTATAACTTCCTAATGTCTGTCAGTGTCTGTATACTTCAGATTTGTATAAACATTTCGAATTTAAGACAAAACTATTTTTGTTTGAATGTATATCGTACATAAACATAGGTACAATACGTGTGGGTCTGCGTTTCAGTTTGTTCAAAAATACTTGATACCTAGTACCTAAAATATGAATATGGAAAATAATAATACAATAAATAAGTTATATGTGTTCTATGTTTTATTTAAGGCTCAGGCTATGGTGGAACTAAGTCAATATATCTATTCCTCTATAATGGAACATATACACACGTATAAATCCAATACTTACATTGAACACATTATCCTCATTTCGTCACAGTAGAGTAATAATAAAATATCAACGGACGTGGTAATAATCTCTGGAAGCTATTTTCGTTCTTCTATATTTAGATCATCGTGTAAATATAACCAGTCGAGTGTTCGACCAGTTATCACACTGACTGTACTCAGAACTATTTTAAGATTTAGTTTAGTATGTATATATATATATATATATATATATATATATATATATATATATATATATATATATATATATATATATATATATATATATATATATATATATATATATATATATATATTTCTTTTTCATGTAAATTTTAAGAATGATTGTCTTACAACAAGCCATCGTAAATCTATGATCTATGGATACCGATATAAATAAGTTTCTTCCGCCGAGTGAGATTTCACCTCAGAAACATCTTGATTAATGTTGTTTATTTAATTATTAATATGTAAATATTTTAGGAGAGGGTCAAATTTACTGTTTAGCAATATTTTCCTAAGCTACTCCTTTTACCTGTGACTTCGCCCGCATGTTGCGCAACGGAAATAACAAAGAGCTGTGCATGACATATTGTACATTGTAAGTGCCCGAGGTAACTCTGACCGCAAACACTGTGGGCTACAACGAAATGATTAACGTGATGTAATGTATCCTATATCCTTCCTCGATAAATGGGCTATATTTTGTTTAATTCAAATCTGTAGTTCCCGAGATAAGCGCACTTAACCAAACACACTCGTCAGCTTTAGTTCTTTTATTAGTATAACAGTATAGAAGTAAACGTATAATGATTTGCGTTGTTGACATTTACTTTTATATATAAAGTCGTTTCTTATTAAAAGTATGTATGTATTCAAATTAACTGTCTACGCAATGAATCCAGTTTCTTATACATTAAAATAGTACGAGTAAGACTATGTTTTACTTGTGATATATTAATTTTAATTTTCTATTTCATTAAATATTTTGTTATAAAAAAATTATGAAGTACAAAACTAGTGACAATGGGTATAGAACTCATGGCTTGTTACAATTGTGACATGGATCCCGATTTACTGTTGATATTGCACTAATGCACTACCTATATATTTTATATTATTTATTTGTGAAATAACATGTCTTGAATGTAATATTAGTTATAATAATTATAGTTATATTTATTACATATAGTAATAAAAGCTCTACATGTTTACAAAATTCAAAAGATTTTGATTAGAAAACAAAAAATTTTTGCCTAATACGTTTCTGGCATAGCTATATAAAGTCTATAGAAGTGACGTTGACGTTATTGTGGCAGATCTATTTAGGGACACAATAAGTCGACCTCTCTTCAACATATGGCAGATCACTTGAACTATAACAAAAGTACGTTAATGACATTTTCGTGCGTTGTACTTGTAATCGACAATCTATCTTCACATTCAAAAGATATATAAATTGGCAATCGTGTTATATACCGATTACATACGTGATGGGTTACAATAGATGACCTCGGTTTTGTGCAAATTGAAGTGAGCATATTAGTATTAGTATAGTATTGCCAACACTGGAAGATGGATGTTGCTGGCAACATTATAATCTCACTCATGACAAAAATTTGCAAATAACGTAAGGTTTGCCGTTCAGTTTTGCAGGTTTCACTGGATATGATATCGAGATTTATTTACAAAAGCTTAGAAAATATTAAAAAATGTGTATTAATGTAATTTGCTGTTAGTTTCGGCATAACTTGCTCTGTTGGAATAAGTAACACGCTTTAAAATACTATTGAAATGACTAAGTTTAAATATACAAAAACTTGTACAAATATTTACAGAATATTCTAAATAGGTCAATTAACAGTTGTTAATTATGGAAATGGAAAAAAAAATGGCCGCGAGAAACATTCTCTCTTCGCTTTGATAAAAGATAAATGTTGACAAACAGGTGCCAATAAATTCTAAAATACGGTTAGTGACGTGAATAAATAATGAAACATTTAAACACTGCTGAATGTGAATTAAACTAAAAAAAGAACTAAATATCATACAGTATATTCTCGAACTAGGCAAAGAACGGATGAAGGCATAACTGATTATTTTCATATAAGTATTTTTTATAAATTCAATCGGTAATATTTAAGTTAATATTTAATTTACTACCCAAATAAATAACGCTCATCACACTCAACTTTAACTTAGTAGGGCCGAGCCAATGCTGAGCTTTGTTTAAACTAACCGATTTTTTTTATTAAGTAATTGTAGTAATTCCAGAGGATCCCACTCTGGTGTTACACGGGGTCATGCGCGTCGGTGATTGGTGGCGGCGTCACAGTGACATCTTCAAAATTAATATCATTATAAAAAAATAGCTTCACGCTGTATCCCGTATAAAACAGGGTAGATAGGGATCCGATCCGATTGCCGTTTTCCACCAAATTTCGCGTCTTGAGTTGTGAAACTCAATGCCATGCTTTGCCTGATACCAGAGCGAGGAGATGGAATATACTTCATCCCCTCGAGTAGGTATCGAACCCACAACCGTCGCATTTACAGTCAAACACTGTCCCACCGCCCCATGAAGACCTTTTAATATAATAGCATCATAAAATAAATGTAAAATTTATTTTCAATATTCACTTTAACATCTCTTTCAGCTTATCGTAAAAATAAACATATGTAAATAAATTATATAAATAAATTTTGTAAGAAATATTCAAATTCACCCAAAATGAATATGATAATAAAAGTCGTCTCCACAATACCGTTGTGACTAACTTTTATTTGCAATTAGCGAGGTGGGCACTTCGTGAGTCAAGCAATATATTTCTGGTACGTTTATGTCCAAGCAAACATAAATTTCGAAGGAAAAAACATTTTTTTCGGTGTTAAAGTCAATTTAATGATAAAAGCCGACTTTACGATCAACATTCTAATATTTAATTTTATCCTCAGAAAACTTAAGATTAGTCTCCTTTTAGTAAGATGTTTTACACATTATCCAATTTATTATAACAAGCTATTACTCGTAATATATATTTTTAAATTAAATTTAATTATATTGCAAAATTAAGATTATTTTTCATATTTATAATTGGTCAATCAAGATTTGTAAGCAACAAACGCGTTTTTCAATATCTTTATTCAAATAATTACATGAAACGTTAATAAGTAATCAAGATAATGAAAAGCGATCGGCATGTCTCCGGTAGTCATTTACATACTTCGATTTGAATTTTAGGATGTTGTAGCGCAGTGATTCTGCGTCTGAGTAAACTTTGGTTACAGGTTCGACTTTTAGTACGGTACAGGTTCCCTCTGTCTATCCTGTATGTATTTGCGGGATACGGCGTGAAGCTGAAATAAAATTGATTTTAATGTGATATATAATTATTGTGGATTACTTAAGTTACTTTTTTTTAATTCTTTTTATCTACTTTTTTTTTTAATTACCTACTGTTACAAAAACGAATTCAAATGGAATGTATTCTGTATCGGACCGATATATTTAAAATGTATAAAAATCACTTACATTTAAAACCAAGATATATCTATATATACTAAACTTATTGAATATTTACATAACATAGTAATGTAAATGTACATCTATTAATATATATCGATGCTATCAAGATCGACAGGAATCGGCAAAAGCCAGTATAGAGGTGTATACAGTGGAAACAGAACTTAAATAGAATTAAGCTGGTTTTGACATCCACTACGGACATATTGCATACAATTTGCATATAATGTATGCAAATAGTTACTAGTTAATACTGTGTTATTAATTAAAACAATGTTTTATTTTATAACTGTAAATTCAAACTTTTATAGGTACTTTTACACTTTTAAACATTTTAGGAAAAATACAAAAATAAAGTTCACACGCTTCACATTTCGACGTTTAAAGACATCACTACAATATATTATTTTGGCATGAATTAAGAATTTTAAAAAAGTTAATCTTAATGAAATTGACATTTCCAAATAACTGCTCATCACTTGTGATGTAAGAGTGATATTATAAATACCTAATATTTCCATCTCCGATATCCCCTGGATGCGGAGGTTGTTTAATAATGTTACGTTATCAATATCAGAGCAACGGCCGTTCTCTTGGAACCGGTTATACCGAAATCTTGTTTTAATATGCCCTCTAGCTCAGCGCTCCTCAAGCGTTGAAATATTATCATATATTTAATACGAGTGTATTATTTGTTTAAATAAAAATATTCTAATGTTTAAACAACGGTGTTTCGTTTAGTTCTCCTTGTAAAGTCGAACAATTTAATAAAATAAATTACAAGTTTAATTTTTTTAACGTCAAATACCGGTTCATTAAAATTAAATCATCACACCTGAGAAGAACCGGCGCAAGAAACTCAGCGGGACTTTTTTTCTATTTTTATAAATATTCTATATAAAGTCATTTTTTTTAGAGTTTGATATCCAATAATGTCAATAGTGTCGCTGTTTTTATTAAAATGATGAAATAAAGTTTGGAATGTTCTCAACAAATTAATAAATAAAACCAATGTCTATCTATTAACCAATTAGAACGAAGCGATTGAAAATCAGATTGATTATTAGGTATTTGAATTGCTAACAACTAAATATATTTAAAACTAAATAGTATTAGTGTACATTTTAACCAAAGACTGTTTGTATAGAGCGTTATGAAAAAAAAGATTTTCGATGACTTAAATATTATTATTTATTAAATGCCACTAGAAACTCATTAATAAAAATTCTCATTATTTTGAATTTTATACATTAAATAATATACACACCGCTTTAATATACACGTAACCTTTATTATTTTCTATAGCTATTTTCCTTATGAGCTTGAAACGCGTCAAAAGTGATCACAATATGTAACTATTTAATCACAAATATGAATCAACATTTATAAAACAGTTCTACCAAAAAGGATGAACCTCTATTGTAAAACTATTTGGTTAATTATATTTTATTGTTTTCTTATGTTTTTTTTTTAATACATTTCTTTTGTCAAGGGAATATGAAGGTCGTACATATATTAATATTTTTGTGTATACTTATTATTACGATACATGCACAGTACTGATTATAGCATATTCTTATCTCCCAAAGCTATTAATAGACGCGGAAAGATTAGTTCTACGGAATAATAAAAATAAAATGATTCAAATAATACATTTTTTTGTTGATAACGTTTTAGACTTTAACAGGGTTTTTCAATTTTTAGATTGTGTGTTTTTAAGATAGTACATAAGTGTACTTATGGATAATAATTAAGGATATTGCATTTTGGATATATTTAAGATCAAATTGGATGCATATTTACATGTGTATAGGTATAACAGTTCCTAAATAGTAAAATATGATTTTTATTTACGAAAATATTTTTCATGCATGATAAAAACAGTACCTATGATGATAATTATTAATAACATGTACATACCTAAATTATGTTCTTTATTTAATAAGATTTTCTTGACCAGATTCTAAATCATTGTAGAATTGCAATCAGTTGTAATTTAGGAGCGTTCTTTAGAGAATTTTACTATGCTTTGTATAAAATACTTGAATAGATATTGAATTTGAATACGAGTCTTATTAAAAATAAAGAGTCCAAGACAGTCTTTTATTTGCTGTCAAAATTTGCTATAATGTCATTTGCTATAGTTCAAACCTTTTTATAAAATCTGTATACTTTTAGTAGCACACTACGAATATAATTTAAGTGCCATCTATTGAAGATTTTATGAACAGTTAAAATTGAAAACTAAGCTTGACTACTCGTCGCGAGATGGCTCTGATAAATATATTAGCACTAACATTTACGTTTGTAATGCTAAGAAAAAATGCCCTTATTTTACCGTGATATGTTCATAAAAAAATTAAAATAGATCGAAGGCTGTCATTTTTTTGTCATGATTTATAACCGGAAATTAAAAGCTATTGGACAGGAAATATTCACGCTTGGATGAAATCGTTTAGACTTAGCCGTTATAAGATGTCATTCAAATGTGCTACTGAGTGCAATCTAACGTATTGTATTGAATATGATACATATAAGCGGGGGATTTTTTAGTGTTTTATATGATAGATGCACCGTGGCCCAAGTTGAAGAAGACACAATTCGAATTTCATGCTTTAAGTTTAAATAATATATTAATTTGTAATCATTAAATTTTTTTTCCTTTATATATCTTCTTTACATAGTGTAAAATGAAGTTACTTCTCAGAGAGGAAGTTAATCTTTTAAAGAGCGTAAGAGATTTTAATGCGTTCTATACTAAAAGACAAAGTGATTCAATATAAAAGTTTACAAAATATGTTACGATGTTGTGAATAAAATATTTTACATAAAAAATACTTTTAACAAAAAAAAACCCGTTGAGAATTGACAGTTACTTTTAGAATAGACAATAATAGCTGGTTCCAGAATTTTGATATCTAATATTCATCAATCATTCAACTCTAGAACTAATAATATATCAAATTATCTATTTTGTATAACTTCAGTATACCATTTCTTACATTTAATTTTACATGCAACGGCTATGATCGTTAAAATTAGAATATTAAATTGTAGATAAACATCTGTTATTAAATGAAAGACAACAAAATATTATGTTGCGTTTCGTGGGATTCGTGATTATTTATTTAAATAATCACGAATCCCATCTTGTTAACACGATACAAATTTTCTTTTTATTTGATCACGCATACGTCTTTGTAATAATCATGGAATCCAAAATGTTAATGTATTGAATTAATTATTGTATTAAGATCTCAAATTGTTTTGAATTTGGGTTAGTTATCTATTTATTGATTCTATAATTTTATTTCCCCAATACTTTGTTATTTCTTAGTGGTACATACATATTCAAGGTAACTAATATTTATTTTTAATAATGTTATTCAATCGATGTTTACCAGATGTACTATTATATTTGAAAATAATAAAATATGAATTAGTTCTTATAAACTAAATATGTAGTTATTATTTATTAAATAAACCAAATATATATATATATATATATATATATATATATATATATATATATATATATATATATATATATTTATATATATATATATATATATATATATATATATATATATATATATATATATATATATATATATATATATATATATATATATATATATATATATATATATATATATATATATATATATATATATATATATATAATTAACTGTCATGACCTCATAAATGTTTAATCTTAAGCATTTATTTCTTAAAATCCCACATGCTTTATGAACCGATCCGAACATAGGTAGGTCTTTGTAAGATAATTCTGAGTCGTTAACATTGTTTTAAATAGTCACTTTATCATTGTGATTCATCTTCCTACGTTTTAAGGTAAAAAATAGAGCAATTTAAAATAAATTTTATTTTATATAAATGTAAATAATTAATTATTAATTTTCTAACTGAATTACTATTTTATTATGTTATGTTGAATATGTTATTAAATATAATAAATAAATAACATATTATTTATTACAACATAATTTTTAAGCGTTCCTCGTCTTTATAAGCTATATTTTGAACTGATCATTATTAATATAATTTCAAAACAAATTCCGCTTTCGTCTAACACTTAAGCTGTTCGTCAAGTGGCTAAAACTAGTAAATATGACTTGTTGCGCCTGTCGCCGGTTCAATATAAATTTATTGTCAACCCGACATCGCTACGCGCGCTCGTCTCGTATCCTTTTGCCTAGGCCTGGGAAATTTTAAACACGTGTTAGTTTGTGACATATTGATATAAATTTAAAAATAAAACATATTTGAAACTACTTGCTGTGCTAAGTGCAGTGTGATAGATTTACGTGGACCAATTTGTAAGGTAAACTTGATATAGATTAATTATTATTCAAGTAAATGAAATTGACTATTCGAATACAAATATTGCTCAGTTCCCTATATCGAAGTCATATATGTTATCTTTATTTATAAAGAGTATATTTATATTTATTTATAAAGAGTTTATAAAATAAAGATCTCCAAAAGTACTGGAACTAGTGATTAAAATACGGCATTTTTTTTTTAATGTCCTTGAAATATATTATTATAATAGTTTCTAATTTTCTATCTAACAACGCTTAAATTAAATAATTAAAAAATAAAATAGAGTTTTAATTTGTTTTTCAATGTAATTTTTTCATTCGATAGATAGCGATATGTAAATTTAACCTGAATTTACTTTCATTTATAAGCAATATATACATTACCTATACATTTCTTTACTTAAAAACGTAAACGTATTTAATTTAAAAGCTAATAGTTTAGTCTAGCGTCAGTATCATATTCTTATATCCAGTGATAATATTTTTAATCACGCGGCAACTATAATTAAGTTGTAAGGTCAATGGCCGTTATCAACTGATTTCAAATACACTGATTTATGATATTAACTGGAATAAGGATTATTCTTAGAAGTATTATAACTTATAAATAGTTCTTTTTCATTTTTCTTTACATAGTATGCAAAATATGGAGACCAGAATGTTACGGAAATGAAAAATAACTCTACATAAATAATAATAGCAACTTAAGAATTGAAATATATATATATATATATATATATATATATATATATATATATATATATATATATATATATATATATATATATATATATATATGAGAAAAAAAAAATTAGTTTCGCTTCATTAACCACAGTGTAGCTACTGTTTATTTATATACAATGGTAATTATAAGTTATTATCACATTGTATTTAATTATATAGTCGTGGTCTGTTACTTGTATATGTTGTTACTCCATATTAGTTTATTAGCATTACAGTCGCTTAAATAGAAATTTGAATAACTTATGCTATTTACGTAAATGCAGATTATATTCTTAGAATATTTTAGATTGGTATTAAAAGTCACAGATAAAAAAAAGAACAGAATTAACGTTTTGTATTGGCTGTATAATTTGCAATTTCTTCCAATTTTTCAATATGTAATGAATAAAAAAATCACGGGTGTAAAACTGAAATACTAATTTTCACGCCTTTTCTAAATATTGATTTAATATTATGTAATAAAACTTTTATTTGGAGAAAAATGTGCTTGAAATTCTTCATTTCCATAACATTTTGGCTGATTAGTCATCTTTCAGTTAATGAAATCATTTTCTATATAAATACATTGTATATGTAAATATTAATAAACTTAGTATAAACGTTAAATTTAAAACAAATATTTTAGTTCAGTTATTATTCACATATTAATTCCCGACATTTTATTGTGAATTAAAAGTAATATGATATATTACTACACGGACAGACATCACGCGGTTTCAATTATATCCTCGCCGCTAAACGACATCAACGTATCATTGTTTTTATTTACTTAAGCACTGACCAACATATGATCTCCAGGGGCGACGTGTTGTGATGTCAGAAATATAAAATTTGACGGCACATTGACATTGCTATAGGTTTCAAAAAAGTTTTTAATATCGCCAAGAGTTATATTTTACAATCTTATTTCGCTCACAACATCACCTGAAGAACATTTATATAATATGCGCATATTATATTACCATACTCTTGAATCACAACTTATTTGAACACAAGCTTATTTGAATATGGAATATTTTAAATTAAAAATGAAACTAAAGGAAAGCAACAAAAAAAAGGACTTCTTCGTGTTTTAATGGATAAATTTCGTAATTCTTAGTAATGTACGATTTGGCCGTAGTCCTTTGAACTTCACCGATCTCTTTTACTTTTAACCTTTACATATTTTCCCTGTGTGATAAAAGCACATGACATGACTATAAATTCTTACATGGCGCTCCAGATATTTTATTACACTACTTAATGGTGACGATATGGATATTTTTGTTACACTTTAGGGTTAAGTGTCTTAGGCAATTATTGTGAAATACTTGTCACAGGTATATAAGTTTATTAATTTTAAATGTAATTTTCTACGTAAAGGTTATCTTCATTCTATAAATCTATTTGTAATTATGACATAATTGCTTTTATACTAAAAACCACTTACAATTAGCATTAGTCTGGTTCAAAAAATCTATATTTAACTCGTTTCGGATCGATAAAAGCGTCTTAATAATATAAACTTTAGACTGTTATGAAACACAATTTATTATTGACACTGTCATATATGTGTATATATATATATATATATATATATATATATATATATATATATATATATATATATATATATATATATATATATATATATATATGTGAGTGCACGTTGCGTCGCCTTGACTAATAGTGTATGTACCAGCTAAGGACAATTAATTATACGCTACAATCCCTGCACTATGACATTTGATACACGCATGAGATAGGATCAAGCAAATAACAATAATAATATATAGTACACAACAATATAAAATATACTGCCGTCATGGTAAATATTTTGATGGAAAAGGTCAGGTTTAAATACTAGTTACTAACTATAGCCTGACACCTGTCATGGCGCAGTTAAGACGTGGCGAGATATATGGCTATTTAATACGTACATATGATTTTTTATAGTCTGCTAAGACCAAATAAAATTGCTAAATATAAATTGCGAAATTGTATAGACTTATGTTACAAGATTCCCTCTCCCTGCAGTTTGCGGGACATATGTAAAAATATTTAATAAAATACTGTATGGGTTCCGATTTTTATGTGTTCTTCTGAAACTATTTTTCTTTCCTGAGCGTGGGATTTTTATAAGTAATCTCGCTCTTAGAACACAATGACAATTTTATTGTGTTTAATTTGTGATATCTTTGTTATATTAAATGTTTCTATATACCTAATATTAATAACTGTCCCAGTTAGGCGTGACCGAATGCGGCGTTGAGTTTCAAAGGTCATAACACAATATTTTGAGATTCGGGCTTCCAGCCGAACCCGAGATTCGGGCTGCAAAATATCGATCTGAAAATTTATCATATAAGAATTTTAAATATATCAGCATAAAGAACAGACATATATTATATAACTTTTTTATCCAATCTCAAATACTATCAAGTAAGTAAATTACGTTTATTTTATTTACCATACACAATACAGATATGGAGGCTGAATAAAAATTGTAATGCTTATTTTTGAAATTTCAAAAAACGATTAAGTCCGAATATGAAATGTCCGTAAAATATCATGATAGCGGCTAAGTCTAATAAATAATTATTTGTCATATAATTTATGGGTACTTTTATGTTTTAATTAATATTAATATGTATATTTTGTTAAAAAAAATAAAAACATAGGTATGTTATTTCAATGCCTACTTAACTATATTTCCTAATAAACGTTGCAGGAAATACCAAGCGAATTGACGGATGAGCACAAACTACTTCAGAGAAAAGTAATTGTACACTCGCTCAATGCTTATCTGAATGAAAAATAAATATAATATAACTATTTCTACATTATAGTTGAGCTATACTAAAATCACGTCAAAATTTCTTATGAAGAAAACGTCATTAAAATATAACTACTTAAGTAGTAACGTAACCTAGACATATAAACTGGAATACTTTTTATTTAATATGAATTCAAGTGTAACCACGCCTTGTTATAAAAAAGAACGTCATGTGATGTAATGCAGTTGGCACTAAAAGTGACCTAACTTACAATATAAAATATTACACGTTATATATTTACAAATCAAGTTTTTCGATGAATTTTTAATAACCGTAGAATTTTTATCATACAACGATAAGATTATGTAAGTTTATGTATATATATCCTTTTAAATAAATATCAGTTAAGCCACTTTACCGTATACTGCCTCATATTTCATAGTCATGAAAAAATATCTGTTATTTGGCCAAATTACCAGTTTAAGACGAGAAATGTGAATTAATCATTAAGCATTAAGCTCATGCCACCCGTAACTCTTTACTTTTACGAATTTCATTCCGATATGAATTATTCAGACACCGCCCAGAAACGCTTGTTCTTGATATGATCGCTATTTAATTGTGCTGTTAAATTAAGAATATTATATATTTTTGTATCTTGATGAACTTTAAGTCGTATAATTTGTTAAGAAACTTCAATCAAGTCTACATAAAAAACATCTTTTGAAAACAAAAATTTCTTTAAATATATATTTTTTTAATCGAACTGCCACATTTATTACAGCTACACTCATAAGCGTCCATCAACAAGAAATATCCAATTTAAAAAAAAACCGTTTGATTATTTTGCTGAAACGTCTCTTTCTGTTATTTTATTTTTTAATATTTTTAAATCTAAATGTAAAAAATAATTATAAGATATAATTTACCATATATTTAACAATTGATTTTTGACATTTAATATAACCGTGTTTTGTCGGTTATTCTAAATATTTATATCTCATTAACTTATTATAAGCTATAAATCAAATAATTTCATTATGAAAATAATTAATATAACAACAAACCGAAATGTATATAAAGAAAGGGTCGATGACCTCAATAATCGATATCGATTGATATAATTTTGTTTTGACAGGAGATTGATTCGATTAAAGAAATCGTATACCATCATGTGCTCAATATAGGTTATATATAAATTAACTGAATTTATTGACAGCGGCAGCATAACGTTGTAAGGTCAATGCTTTTTTGTTAACATTTTTTATGAATACTTTATTGTATTTTATTACAATATTGTATGTTTCTTTTTATTAATGTAATTGCCACACCTTATGCGATAATGAAAGAGAATATAACGATAAATATTATAAACAGAAATGTTGACTTGATTTGTTGATGACAGTCATCCTTCTCTAAACATTCATATTTTAAACAAAATTAAAAAAAGTACTTCATATACGCCTAATTTAATAGGTTTAAGTGAGTAAGTTTTATTTGTTAAACAGTCTCATATAAAAACGACTTCTTAAATGACATGAAAAAAAAATAACAATTTAGTGATTGTGGTTGTCTTGATAATTTGAGACATTTTTGACGTTTCGTACATGTGTATTCCTACTATCTTAATAAAAAAATGGTAGATTATGTATAAAAATAAATATACCTATTTTTAAACTTTTACTAAGAAACGTATTCATAACTTTACCAATCTTAGAAGAGTTATTTAATCTAATTACGATGCTATATTTGTATATAACTAGTATTTACTATAAAAGGATATCAATATATATATTCTATGTGAAATGTAAATTTCAAAGGTTGAGCTATGTCTAAAATAGACTAATGTAGAGAAAAACGATACAAATGGCATGATATCAAGAGTAAATCAGTGTTATATATTACGTATGCATATTAAATATGCTATTTATTTTAGGGTTATGAAAATAATATTAGTTTTTAAGAAATTATCGACAAAAAATAAGCACAAGAAAAATATTGCCTAGATTAATTATCAACATGCTGTTTTGGGAAAACATTTATTGAATAAAAATACTTATTTAGAATATTTATATCTAAATTAAATAGTGAGGATGGAACTAGCGTAGCTTATAAATTATCGTGTCTGTTAAGAGATATATGATGATAAAATCAAAGGAACAAAAGTTAATGGTACACTATGTAAATAAATTAGTTTACTATTTCACAAATGACCATATTAATGGTACACTATGTAAATAAATTAGTTTACTATTTCACAAATGACCATAACTGCCCACACAGTGAAAACAAGAATTAATAAACTTTTCTATTATTTTTAAAATGTTATTTCATAATAAAATATTTATGGAATATTTTTCAAAGTCTTTCTTCTATCCTTAGTGTGGAATATCGCTTTAAATATAATAAAAATATTCAATATATAGTATTTGTTCTCTCTTGCTAAATGATTATTCTTAGCAATAATCTTTGGGTGGTGGAAATTTGTAAAAATATCTCTACATAGATGCTAACAACATAAATAACATACTCGTAGCTTTATGAGAACGTATGACTTAGTGGTCAGAGTGCTTGGACGGTTTCCAGGAGGCGCGGGTCCAAAGCGCGGGTAAAATTTATATACGTTCCTTAAAAGAATATTAATAAAACTTTTATTTTATAACTAATTAATATATAAATATACATATTCACTATACGATTTTAGGGATATTACTGAAATATTATCGTTTAAATCTGCGCTAAGATGTTAACCCTATCTTATATCTTAAATTGGTTGACCTGAATGCCGTCACTGGCCGCTCTATCTATGTCTATGTCTAAAGTCGTTCAATTATTTACACTGCATCTCTACGGAAGCGCCTTATTTAAAGTAAAGTAATGTAACTTGAATATTTTTCTCTTGTAAATGCATATTTAAAAAAATAACTAACTTATTATTATACCAAGTAATTAAATGAAGACAAATTGGATTTTCCCTAACATCAGGATGTAGGTAGTGAGAATGCAGTACTAAGACGGTTTATCCTGAGCATTTCTTTCATATTGAGTAGCGGAACTCAACGCCGCACTTTGAGCAGATCGGGTAAGCAGTCAGACTTTGTCCCATTGAAATTTATTATACAAAAATTTATTAAGAATATTTTTTTCAAAGTAAAACTTCCCAAGGAAACAAACTTCTGAAGCAATGACTGCCAAAGTTTCGCTGGGCGAATGAGAAATAAAGATCCATAGCGTTGTTACCGTTTTATGGGATTTTTCACTGTATACGGATAACGTGAAGCGATTTTACTAGAGGCTCAACGGTGAAATGGGGCAAGGGAGAGTAGATTGTGCAGCTCCAGGACCCACTCTCCAAAATGTATACGATACATAATATATTGATGTCACCAACATTTAATTAAATCCTCTAGTAAATTAAAATCAATTGTACTATTTTAAACGCCATTTAATTTACTATATAGTCACTGGAATATAACATAATTGAACATATCACAACTCGACTTTTGAATTGATATAAATTGAGTACAAGTTATAAATAGCCGGGACTTGCATAGTAAAAATAAACTGTGGTTTATTAGCTTTAAGTGGTAGCTTATGTTTCTTAATTGGTTCAACGACTGTTTAACCCTTCTTCACTAGGTATAATATTACTGTGGAAGTTAAAAAGAAAGCATATTTACTTTTGTCAGATGATATGTTTCTAATCAATATTTCTATTGAAATATAATTTAATGACAAACTGATGATGACGATGTTGTTTATTCGTTTATATAGGTTAATGTGAATAAATATAAATATAAAACTTTTATGTTAATACAACTATAGTAGTATTATTTATATATGTAGTTAAATGAGCAAGCTTCCTAAGTTTGTTCAAATACTTGTTGTTATTGTATTTATACTTATGCTATTTGTTAAAGACATGTGATAAAATATGAGACAAAATTGCCTTCGGTTACGCCACCCAGCCAGCTTTATTTCTAAAATAACATTGAAAGCGAAATATTATAAAAAGCGAAATAATAGAATAGCGAAATAATTTAAATTCTACTTCTATACATTGCAATCATGTGAAAGCTTTATTTTAAAGCAAATACATGACATCAGTTATTAATGTATATAGAACTTTAAAGCTTTATATTAATAAGAAGACAATTGGATTATAGATAGTAATCTCCTTTTTATTTAATACATCGTAGTCATTAATCTATTAACTGCAATCTCCTACGTAATTGATAAGTACATAACGTTCTTAATATATGCAGCACACGCACCGAGGTCTGCTAAAGGATTAAATAACAAGTATACTGTATTGTAGAATTTTATATATAGTATTGCGTTCTAGATATTTCTCTGGGATTCTATGAGATATCAGATTTTAATAAAATATGTTATCGTTTTTAATTGTTATCATTTTCATTTTAAAATTTGTCATGTCTACATCGGGAGCTATTAAATTGTAAATTTTATGGTATGATCTTAGGGTTATTGTAAAGCCTTTATCTTAAATATAAATTCTTAAATGTGTGTGTAAACTCTATACGAATCACGAACAAAAAAATTACAAAAAGATGAGATTTATTTTTACAATTGACTTTAAACAATAAAATAAAAGCTTGATAAAAAATATTAAAAAAAATTGTGTTAACAGGTGTAAGATATTAATGTCAAGTTAAATATCTTGTCCACATTTCTTGTTTTGTTGAGTTATTTTCAAACAACAACAAAATTACTAATAGAAATATACCTCGATAAAAATATTTCTAAGACCATTTAGTTGATTGGATGAATTGAGAACATTTTACAAGTACGAGTATAACGTGTTGCATACAGATCTACAAAAGTGATATAATTATATATTCGAACATATTATTATAATGCTCAGTCGTTTTTTATTTATTATAATTAAGTAAAATAATTTAATAAATTAAACTTCAGATATCTTTACCTAGCCTTCTATATTATTTTTTATTACCTTTATCATATAGGTCCCTTCTAGAAATACGTAGAGACCCTTATCTCAAGAACTACTAAGCCGATTTAAAAGAAACTAAAACTTTTCCTAAACTGTAATGTACCCGATTCAAATCAAAAAAGATCATCCTTATCTGACCTTCAATTTTCTAGAAAATTACGGACAAATTTTAAATAAATTTATAAATTTAGGGATAAATATGTTGCCGCAATTTGGCACACGTGCTTGGATGCCTTAATGGATAATTGTACTTCAATATTATTTAATATCATATCACAAACATAAAAATTTAGTACAGTTTATAACCTCTTTTTTTGATGTCGGTTTAAATAGAAGAATATTGTAAAACTTGACGATCTTCAGAACCAAGGTGTTTTAGTTAAATGTAGGTCACGTATTCATAGATTCACTATCTTTCAAATTTATTGTAACTTAAGCGACCGGTTTTCAGCGAAAATACACCTAATTAAAAATAATGAGTTTTTAAAACTTTTTTATGGTCTATTAGCGAAATTTTTATTTGCGTATTTTTACGTTAGGTTTATATAAATTTACAATTTTATTATCTCTTAATTTATTATTTATAGTGAGCTTTAATTACATCGATATACATTAAACGTTACTAAATACAGATAATAAAAACAAATTATAAAATTATATAATACATACAAATTATAAAATTTGCTATCACTTGATATCGTTACGGAATATTTTCAATACAACATTGTCAGTGTTGCCATAATTTTGATCATAAATCAATATTCTCGTGGTCTATACAAATTGAGGCTTTAAATAAAATACAAACAAAAAGTGCCACTTCTGTAATCTTTCCATTTTCATTGCAAATGTGAGGTACGTTACTCGTGACAATTACATTTGTTCATGAACCTGCGGAATTTCTTTATGGAAATAAGAAATTACATGAACCAGGACGATGATTACACAACAAAGCAATAGCAAACTCTAATTCGTAATTTATAATATGCAGTACGCATTAAGAGTAATCGATGATTTATTTTTAAAATTTAATAGCTTATTGTTTGTTCATTTAGTTGTTTGGAAATATTCGCCTATAGCTGTATAACTATGGGCATGTATGGCTACCGAGCCATACATATATACAATATATTTTTAATAATACTCTTGAGTGACATAAAATGAAGCTTAACTAATAAAGGTGATAAAAGATTGTCACTGGAATGCGTGAAAAAAACGTTCCAAACCGCGCACAGAACAGACAAAATAAAAATAAAAGTATAATATAAATTTCTGTGCACGAATTGATTATTATGAATAATAATAGTATTAATTATTATTAAACAAAATTACATCGAAATATTTTAGAACTAGCAGCCCACCCGCGGCCACGCCGCATCGAATACTATTACTTATTTGAATTGCATTCGTTTTAACAAAAATGACGACATCAGTTTGTAAATTTTCAATGTTCTAGGATTAATTATAATATAACAATATTTATGATATTATAATAAATCTTTCTTTCAAATCAACCTGTATACGATGTGTTTGAAATGATAATTTTATATGTAATGTTTTTTTATGCATATGATTGCTCAATTTTTTACAGTCTCTCATATCACCTCATAAACTTCAATATCTACTTGACACAGTTCACGATATATACATATACTAAGGAAAACGTTTATCCAGTTCCCGTGGTATAAAAAGTAGCATATGTGTTATTCTAGACCATAATCTACCCCTATTCCAAATTTCATAGCGATCTCTTTAGACATTTGAAGTGATTGAGTAACAAACACAAACTTACTCACAAACTTTTATTTATAATATTAGTAAGAAGTAAGATTAGTGAGATTATAATATGCACACCTAAAATATTCAAAATACTCAAAATATCGTGAGAAGCAAATAGACTAAAATATAGTTTTTTCCAACGTCCACCTTTTATCCCACATGTAGCAGTAACGTAATTCAATCACTCAACGGACGGACACTGAAAAAAAGAAATTATAAAATGTAAATAAGCTACACGATTAATTTATAAAGAAAATTAAATATATCTTTCTAGCTATATAACTCAAAAAAACTTTCTAGCTATAAAACTATAGGCAAAACTTAATATACAAGCACCATACTCCACTTATCAATCCGAGACCCAAAAATAGGATCTCATTATTTATAGCTATTAGCTATCTACTAAACCTGCAATTATAAAAATACTAACGAGCTTACTTAACTCACATAATATATGGCAGATAAATCAAACTTTTAATTACTAAAACTCTTATAAATTATGGTGATATGCACATTTTAAATCTCTATACTTAACGACGATGCTGTAATCATAATTCTATTTTGTAAACCATAAATGGCAATTAAATGCACTGATTAATGCATTACATTAATTTAAAGCATAACAGCTTGTAAAGAACGAGTTTTCATTATAAATTGTTATGTAGTATTTACAAATGGTTTCTTAATTTATAAAAGATCAACGTATGGCTTAATTAGATATAGAACTTACAGAGCATGCTGTGTTGTGAATGTAATACAGTTTAACCTGTCTGTTTTGATTTTGATTAAGAAGTAAAATGATCATATTTATTAATCGATTCGATAGCATTGATTAGGAAAGATTTAAGAAGATTGATCTTTCTTAATGATTAAATTATTAAATTATTTTAAGTTAAATTGTGTATAATATATACTTATGGTAAAAAATTAATAGTTTGTTTGGTTGAAAAAGCTAATATCAGAAAATACTGTTTCTAATTATAAAATCCTTTTGTGTTAGATAGTTAATTTTTCTAAGTAGACATAATATATTATACCACGCCATCGTTTCGTTTCTTATAATTTGTCGTATGTACATTATTTTAATAAGTTAATTATTTTTTTTACTTCACAAACTTTAATTAGAATTAAGCTTTCTAAAAAAGTAGGAGAAACAATATAAAATAAATAACAATATAAATAATTCATTTAATTCATTGCATGTATAACACTAAAATAATAAAGTTATCTATAAACTGTTCTTGCCGACAACGAAGATCGTGTTAACGCGAATCGCGTTACGAATTTTAATATTCGCTTATATATTTAATTTATTAAATCGATTATTACTTTCGCAATATTGTATATACTCTGTTGATTATTTTATATTTGACAAGTCATATCAAGATACATATCTGAAGCTCAAAATATATATATTTTTGCGTGTTAACAATTTTTCACTCCAATTAACTTAATTTCGCTAAATTGCTCTGGCGACTTTTGTCCTTAATTTTTTATACAAACATTATAAAGTTCAGGTATTTTTTCATTGACATTAATTATATAATTGTATGCGAATGGTTTTATATATTTCTTTTAAAACGTAAAATGACATTTATCAATTAAGAAGTAAAACTTTTCCCGAACGTCTATAAATTGAAGTATAATTTTTTGTTTATATTTTGAAACTTCATTAAAAATAGTTTTGTTTAATTTGTATAATAATATCAATGCCAAAATAAGTCTTATAAATTTGATATTTATATACGTAATCACAATCTGTGCCATGCGTGCCCAAGAGTCATTAACGAAACATATTATTGCAAATGAAATAAATAAAATAACATATCAAGTATAACAAATCAAGAGTACAATTTGGCTATAATGACATAAAAATGACACGGTTACTGTAATTGCCATTCCACCTTCCATCCTTCACACTAGTGACCTTTAGTTTCATCTTATATGTTTTAGTAATTGTGTGCATATGAGATATTTACAAACTCGATGCTATGCGCCCACCGGAACTGTTAACAGTGACACCCACTTTTAAATGTAGGATAAGGTTATGTATAATATGACATTGTAGTTTATTATGTAGAGTAGACACATATGAGTTGCCTTGTCATTTTATATCTACATAATATATACTATTAAATTTACTACCAATACTAGATATAGCTGCATAATAAAATGAAGATATATATGTACTGTAGATACATATAATATATGTACCTTTCATTTAAGTGAAATCTTACATTTCCTTTTCTTTAAGGCATAACGAGTATTCAGAAAAAAATATAGTGGCATATTCTCTATTACTAAGCTCACCACTTTCCACTCCACAGTTTCAGCGAATAAAACCAATTACAAGTACAACAAATACTTCTTTTTTCAAAACTGACAAACACACAAACTGACGTAACAAAATTAATTAAATATTACATATTATTAATAATAATTTATTAATAGTATGTATTATTAATAATAATTTATTAATAATATGTGAAGTTGTGTAATTAGCTAAAAATCTTATAATATTTGTGTATTAAAAAAATATATAATAGTAGTGAGTTTACTTTTACATAATGTTTTAACAAAAAAAGTAATAATAATTATTCGTAATAATAATAAATTTTTATTCAGTTAACAAGACAAAGCGCGGCGTTGCATTCCGCAATTCTTGCAAGCGTGCAAATGCGATTCTCGAAAATTTGGCGGGGAAGGGAGTGTCATAACAGCTTAAGCTCCCTCTCCTTTACGCGGGAGTACAGCGTAAAGCAATATTTTTGTAACTTGATAACGTCATGGAAAAATCACAATCCATGTTCGGCTTTAGAGTGTTAAGGTGTATTTATATACCATATTTATTTGATGGCTAATGAAAACATTTTGGTTAGTATTGGCCATTTGCCTCGTTTGTCGCCTCTGCATATTTTAAGTTCAATGGATGTATATTCAGATGGCTAGAGCTTTTGAATAAAAATGGATTTTTAATATACTCTTTCTATATAGTATGTAGAAAAATTATAATCACATCGTGTTTGATTTTGATTACTTCAAATATAAATTAAATGAGTTCAGTTCGTCAAGTGTATTTTTAGATTATTTAACTTCTATCTTATTTATGATTAGAAAACAGAATATAGCATTAATAAAAGTTATGACTGACTCTACTTGCTCAGAACACTTTTTGTTTATGTCCTGGCTCGGTCAAGGCGGACCGACGTTACGTTTACATAGTACAAATTATCTTAGTATGACACATAACAAAAGTGTGTATTCAATATTTATATTAGAAGAAAAAAATTGACAGTGGTCTATTCATTTGGATTTGGATATTGGGAAACGCAATGATTTATTAACATAAAAATTATAACATACATTGTGATATTTTTTAAATTAAAAGATAAAAAACAAATAAATTACTAAATTAATGTTTATTTTGCTACAAATATATCTATGATTAATCTTGTTGAATTGATTTAACGAATCATTACATTGGACACTACATATTAACAAATGTGACTAACTGATTCTGAATGTAATCACACAAATATGGTCAGTGTGGTGGTTCATTAGAATTTCTTGGTAAGGACAAATATAACTCACAATTTTGTTTAAATATAAACTGCTCTTATAATTTTATTTTAACCTTCGGTGATGTGAGATTATGTTAGTTCATTTAGCTATATTACATAATATATTAATTATTTCTTTACTTTCGTATAAACCAGGGCAGAGTCCATTCCTCAATTTCTGCCTAATTTTCGAGACATTGCGTCACGTGATTCAGAACTCAACGCGGCATTATCTTCTAACCAGAGCCAGAAATTTATTTCATTTATTGTATGAAATTTAAAATACACACATATTATTATATACAGAGAATTCATGTTCTAAAGCTTGATTGTTTAAAAAACAGACAAATATTACATTCAGCGATTACTGTAAAACATTTTAAAGAAAAAAACCTTTTCAAATTAAAATAATTTTATATTATATTATATTATTATATATATTAATAGGTCGTTATTTAGAATGATAGGTAATGTCTTCGTAAAACAAAATAAAATAAAATAATTAAACGGTAATATGGTTGCATAATAATTAAATATTTTTATATTGACCTCGTGCATTGTTTATCGCTGTGCCACAATTGTCGCTGGAAACCGAGTACAGGCGGATTTTTGCGGTATACCCCTGCATGCCGCAATACTTGTAACTTTATTAGATGAATGTGGCTCTGCCTATCCTTGATACTTTTGATACACTTTCTTGATACCCTGATAATGTAATTATTGCATAGATAATAAATAAGATTGTTTTTTCTTTATCTTTTACATAGATATTAGTGATAAATTAATTTAATAATTTGTGTTAAATTTGAGAGATTATCTACAAACGATATCTACATATTTAAAGCGTATTAAAATAGTAAAAATATAGGTAAGTTTAATTATATAATTATTTAATTAAACTTACCTATCAATTATATAGATTAGTATAGACAGCATCCCTTATAGTGTGTATCATTATGAAGTGTTGGTAATCAAAAAGTTATATTTTATTCAATAACAATGATTTGGTTAAAAAGATATAAATTGGAATTATTAAAAAGTAAAGTGAGCCATCTTGTCACAGTAGCACAACGTTTGACTGTAAGCGCAGTGGTTGTGGGTTCGTTCTCCCATCGGGGGGATCAATAATTTCCCATATAAAGCCCACTTTAATAAGACGTACACTTCACTAAGTTCCGCCAGTGAAACAAAGCTTTAAATTTTCTTTTTGGCTTCTTAATACTAGATTTTATTAACTAATTTTTATTTTATCTTGGCGTTTATTTTTATAAGTATATCTTCTTATCTACCTGCTTGAGTGGATCGTGCACGCTTGTACTCCAACCACATCAATTCACATGTCAAAGGAAAATTTATGCACACGTGCCAACATAATACTGTTGTTGACTGACTGTTGATTTGATATTTTAGGATAATTATATCATTATTTATGAAGTATTATTTAGAAATTATCACTTACTTTACATTATTTTCCATTACACCGGTCATAACCAGTCGACATAGCACTTCGTATCTCGAAATTAAATGAAAGCGGAGAGCAGTGTTATTTCAGAGTAAGCTATTTCTCTATTACGAGTCTAATAAACTATATACACCTTATTTTATTTAATTTATTTCTTGTTTTGTCAAACTCGAATCTGAATTTATAAACTTGTTTTTGGGGTTCCGTAACTCAAAAGAAATTTTTTTAAGTCAACGCAATCATAGGATACTAGCGTTTATGCTTCACTCGTGCCGTATTTTAATCAAAATCTTCAGGATGCTTTTCATTAATCTATAATTATAAAATTTAGCAAGAAGTGGGAACTTACTGTATAAATAAAGGGAAGAAAGCGGAAAATTCGTAATTAATGTGTTTCACAGACATTACCATTAGGAACTTATATCTTATTAGTGCATATATCTGCAAATGTAACTTAACAAATCGGTACGAAACCCTCGGAGCGAGAGCTGAACTCGCGGCTTTCTAAATACTTACGAGCGATTCCTCAAAATTATTATCTATACCTACAATATAAACTATCTGACATATAACGTGTTTCTAAAGAAACTAGTTTAAAAATAGAAGTATACATATTTTAAGCAGATGCTACTTGTGATACAATATAATGAAACTAATTAACATGTCTTTATATTAACATTTATAAGTACTACTTGAAAAAATATATTTTATTTTATTTCTCTATACTGTGGTCTTATAACTTAATAAGGAAAAAACAATTTCCATCACCTTACACACTAACTTGATGCCATATATTTACCGATATCATTTTATTTGTCAATTCTGTGTTTAGATAAGATAGTCAGCATCATGTGGTCATGCGTACGTCCGAATCATATCAATCAGGTGATCATCATTCTCATAATACAAGCGTCTTATTTATAGTTGATAATGCAGTTTAGCCCGCTGTTTCTTAGAAATCACTATGTAGACAAATAATGTGAAATATATGTATGTTATAAGATATGAAAGGGCTTTTACTTTTAGTGTTATTTCTTTTCTTTTTAAGTAGATAGATAAAACCAAATGTTAAGACAAGAGAGACATAAAATGGTGGGTATTGTGACCAGAGATAAATATTTGTCAACACATTTCATTTTAATATTATTCATCTTAATCAATTTTCATATTCTTAACAGTGAACCAAAGTTACCTGTGCCGAAAATATACCGAAAACTGTATTATTCTATATATCTTTATTGTTAAACTGAAGAATTCGACTCGTTTAACGCGCTGACATCAGAAAGTACTGGTTCAAATTCAAATTCTTACAACAGTTAGATTTATCAATTGAGCGTGCTCAGCAAACAATACTTTACTAAAAACCTCCACCCTACTACTTCTACCTCTAATTGTTACATATATTAGAAACAAGTGTGCTATCAAAAAGTACAATAAAACAACAGATAACATATTGTTAATAATTATTTTTAAATCAAATAAGAACAAATATCTATAAATAATTGTTTTTTAAGTATTTGTAGATAAAAATTTCTTATGTATTTATAATTCGTCGATTTATATTTTTAAAAATGACTGATAATACAATGAGAAATAATTTGCAGGGCGTCATCGAGGCACGCGGGGCTGACGCCGGATAGGACGGCCGTATCACTACATCGCCCGGTCGCGCTCGCGTCGCACGACTCGCACGCACATCCTAACACAAAAATCGAACTGAAAGTGACCGATATAATAAACAGTGAAGTGTCTAATACACGTGAACTGTAATAAACCAAGTGAAATCAGCCGTGATTTCGTAAAGTGCTCGGTAGCCGAGTGAATGCGCGTGTGTTTCGATACCCTTTGCTTTGGATCGTCACAGCGAGCTGCTGGTGACGATGAGCCGAGGGCCGTCGTGAATACAGGAGGAGGAGCGCTTACCGTGGCGCCCACGGTCAACGGCGATCGACGTGCCTTAGACGAAACCTATCGAGAAGAGTTAAATGGTATAATGGGGACTCCAGGCGCGATGAATTCAGATTCAGAGAATTGTGTTGCCAATGCAACGGTGACTAACGATATGCAGCCGTTAGTGGAGAGAATTAGGGAACTTGAGGCGTTGCTCAAGCGACGCGATCAGGAAATGTTAGAGTTACGCTCGCAACTCGACAAGTTGCAGAGTGTGTTCCCGTATCAGCAGTATGCGAGGTCCAGAGGTCCCAGGAAACAGAGGGCCCAAGGTATCTCAGCAGAACCGCAGACGAGCTCGTCCCTTCAAGACTTGGCGCATCAAACATTCCCGACTTATGACAAGAGTGAAGGGTAAGTGCTTTCATATTTGATTACTTACTGTTAAGTGACTACTATAGGTAACATTTTATAAAACAAGGTAACCATATCTGTCCTTTTCAAGTTACAAAAACCAACAAAATTTGTGCTGTGTGTAACTTATATCTGAGGTATCAATACCATTTTTAGTGTTATAAGACAATTTATTGAGAAACTAAAACTTACTATATTGATCTACATTTTTATTTAATAAGTAGTGGTTAATCGTAATTAAAAAGAAATGAAATATAAATATACATATATTACAGTCAAGCAATTCAACTTCTTGACGTTATTTTTTAAAATATTAATCAATATTTATACGGAACTAGGTTTCCGCTTGCGGCTTTTCCCACGTGGTTTTCGATTTTCCCATGAAATTGACTCAATTTACAGTCTCAAAATATAATTTCTCTTTCATTAAATATGTCAAATGGTACGTTTCTATAAATACTATACCTATAAAACAATATTTTATACAAACTTTCAATCCTAATTCTAATCCCTCAGGGTACATCTATTTTTACACTAAATGCTTAAAAAAATTGTTTCAATCAAAACAAAGCCGACCTGCCCTATGTAAACCCTATGCCCTATGTATAAATAACATAAAAGTTTATTACTTATTATCGATTTAATCTTTGCCTATAACAATAAATTATGTTACTTGCACACATTGTTGTATTGCCTTCTCAATCATATATTACAGCTCTTACAAAACATAGGTATTGACACATGGCAATATTTAATTGGCTATACGTGCAATGTCAAATAATAAATGTTTATCATATCAAGATGTAATTAAACTATAGGAAATCAAGGGGAAACGTGACACAAGATAATTGCCTTAAAAGGTCCGCATATAATACCATAATGCCTGTCATTTTTGTACAAGCAACAAAAAGCTTAAAGATGTCGATCCTTTAAACAACATAATGAACGACCTACGTCAAAATGCTTTTTAATTTCAATGTAGTTGTTATTGACATTTTTTGACAAATTAATTAATTGTTAGAAAAGTTTCATATAATACTCATTATACTTTATTTTAATATATTATAATTATAAAATTTTTATGGAAAGAAAAAATTAAGTTGTAAGAACATTAAGGATCTTACCTACTCATTAAAATAAAAGTAACCAACTCATTGTTTGATTATTGCAAAAATATAATATTTATTGACGCCTGCACCTTGAAATATTAATTAAGGTTTATATACTTTATAGTAGTATACTTGCTACTCTACGCACTAATTAATCCAAATAAAAAAAATTAATAAAATACATGTTTTAAGATTAAAAAAAGACAAGATATCAATTATATCAATAAATTAAGCATCAAGATTATTATAAATATAATGCAAATAACAATTAATTTAATTTTTTAAAGAATACATGATTAGTACTAGGTCAAGACATACCTAATCTATAACGATATTCATCGTAATGGCTACCGAGACGATGTTACACCGATAATCATGACGGCCTGATATTAATTTTGCTTTTTTAATAATGCCCTGTCATATTAATATTAAAAAAAAAGTATTAAAGATAATTTCTAGCATTTCCTACAGTACCTACCTACCTAGCTAGGTATAGCTACATAGTATTGAGTACAGAAATTCATCTATTTAACGGACGTAAAGAGAGTAACTTACCTATTCTGACAAAAAAACAATATCTAAAATGTTAATTTTGTAAAATTTATTTTATTCGACTATTTTATTAATTTATAGTGAACTCGAAAATTTACTTTCGAACATTTCACTATTATAAGAAATTCATGACAATTCTTTATATTTCAGAACGTTTTTATGTAAAGTCTAGACTTCAGTTCTTTAGTTAAGGCGTGTCATGTGTTTTCTGTTTCACTTATTATATTAGATTGTAATTATAAGTGGTGTCAATATCAACTATTGAAGCGTAAACAATATGCATTAATGATAAACGAACAAGTCGAGCTTACGTAATAAGTGTCATATTAAATTTATCTTACTGCTATAAAGTCAATTCATATATAATTAAAACCTTACTAAAATATATATTGTCCTGTACCTGAAAAAAGCAATACAATAAATATGATCCTTAAATTATATGTATTATATACACACAGTGATTGCAAGCAGAAAATTCGAAATTTCATTCAAATTGATCTAGCTGTCTACAAAGAGTAGCGTTATAAACATACGTTCAGACGAATTTAAAACACATAATTATATATAAAATAAATATAAGTATAAATTAAAATCAAAATAATCTTTATTCAATGAGGAATGGCCTAAGCACTTTTGAATCATTAATTGTGTGAACCTCAATGATATGAGGTGTCAGTAGTGTCAGTTGTGTCAGTCCTACAAGAAGCTACCACGGGCAAGGAATGCAGATTCTGCTGAGAAGAGCCGGCGAGAAAATCATTATTTGCTCTTTTGAAATATAATTTAACAATGGATAATATATAATAATCATAGGCTTCCCGAGGATGCATCGAGAGCATTTAGTACCACGCACAAATATCATTATAATATTGAGATACGTTGAGATGTGTCTGACTGTACTCTAATAGTTAATTATGGTTTCAAATCCCATTGTCTTAACGTATATAGTTATAATATATATAATGTATATAATAAATGTTTGTTTTAAATAAACACATCTAACAAGTAATGTCTGTAAATTAGTAGAAAATGACCGAGTATTGTATATGCATATACATATAATAGGTAGTCATTTTCTACTAATTTATATATATATATATATATATATATATATATATATATATATATATATATATATATATATATATATATATATATATATATATATATATATATGTGTGTGTGTGTGTAGAAAAAAATATAACACAACTGAGAAATAATTTTGCGATGTTGAAATATTAGAGACCAAATTATTTTAATTAGGTACTATCAAATGTTACTAAGAATTATTGTATTATTCTTTTTAGTAAAAGTAGAACTTAATTTAAAGCTATAATTTATTTGTATACAATGAATGTATAATAATATTATGTATACAATTATACAAATTATACAAAATATACGAAATTCTTAATAAATACAGTGAAATTCATATTGATTACCAAAACTATTTAAAAATGTACTATAGCAGGATTTATATCACCTAGTGACATATTTTTTTGTCAACAATTCTCTGTATGAGTGTGTCTATAAAAATTATACGAGTATTTGTGTAACTTTCATATGCATTGCTTAAAATTGAAGATTAGCAGTTTTATTGCACTTCGTTGTACTTACAGCCTTGAAACAAAATGTAGATTATCGTTATTTACTGTAAAATTGTCTCAACATAAAATTATATGTAATGAAACAAGATTACACTATACAGACATTAAATATTTTTTATAGTATTTATATTTTACTAAAGCCTTTTAATTGACTCATAAAAACAACAGCATTACTTTAACGAGTGCCTTTAAGGATACCGACTTGAGTTGTGAGTATATCATATACATATGTACATACATATATTGAGATATAGCTCATTTAATGTGAAATACGCAGCTATAAAAATTTCAAAATATTTCAGTCGTAAATATATGCTTGCTCAATTTCATTCGCAACAAAATAAATTAAATTATTTCAATACTGGGACATTTAAATTAAGTGGCAAATTATTTTTTCATTCTCTGTACTCTATAAGCATAATATTTATTTATGGTAATACATTATCTCTTTGTAGCTAAAAATAGAACTCATTCACATTAAAATAATGTTTAAACAAATAATATGTATACTTAAATTATACTAAAACTATAGGCACCCAGAGATTAGTAGCTCTGCAGCACAATTGCGTTGAAGAACGATAAGTAGTAGAAAATGACGTACCTATTATACATATTTATTGTTATAAATACTTTTAAAATAAGATCTTATACTGGCATAATAATCTATACTTACGAGTATATTAAGAGCTTAAGAATTTGTTTGATTGAATGTGTTAATCTAAGGAACTAGTGTCCGAAACAATATACATGTAAAAAACGAGAAGCTCCTTTATTTAATTTCACTAAATGTAACTTATATTTTTAGATATGATACATTTTTGGTTAGAATTTAGTAACGTAGTATATTTATTTTTTGCATCATAGCATTCAAGATTTCGATATAAAATCTGAAAGCTGTATACTACCTATTCCTAATTCGGCTATTCGTATATAAGTTACGGTTTGCTTGCAAATCACCGTACGCTATTGTCTTAAGCCCCAGAAGATTTCCTTCGTGCGTGAGCTTTTGTGGAACCATCTCACACAATAGAAATACTTAAACTGTGATTAATGTCATTGTTTGAATTCCCAAAGTGTATTGGTTTTATTGCCCAAATTGACCAATTATGCCTTATTTATAATTCCTAACCATAAGTCACTAGTTAACTATTAATTAATATTCTTATAACGTATACTCTTTACTCGAAATTGGCCCCAAAAGTGATAAAAACGTATAATATGCAGTGAATTTTAAAAATGTCATTAGTATGCAAAATGTTGCGATGGGGGAAAATTTTGCTAACAACGTCCTCACTTCATGAAACTTAAATTTAGAATGGTCTAGAAAAGCCACAGGGAGATTATGACTCACTGTGGATGACAGGTATCTGAAGTACATATAAAAATGATTTACCTTGTATTTTATCTTTATCAAATATTAATTATAGCTTCAGCTTTATACTTTTTCCTAAGTTGAGGGAACTTAGTGTTACGTCCCTACTCAGCCCAATTTCAGACATTTCTTTCAACGAGGTATCTATGATGATTCACAGTGGAAGGACATTGCGACGTGAAAGACAGGAAATTATAGTTCCAGCATCATATTCTATTTTAATTAATTTATTTGTGGCCTTATTGTAATTTATACTAACATAATTAAGTTTATTTTTAAGGTTTTAGAAAATTGTACTCCGCTCCGTTCTTTATTTTCGTTCTAAAAGGCATTGCTTGTCAGGTAATGAACCGGAAATTTTCCAATATTCTACAATTATGTTATACATAATGATATTTTCTATCAACCTATTGACCTATTGTATATTATAAATATATATATAGTTTTTAAATTAATAACTTAATAACTAAAACGAATCATTAAAACTTTCATCTTTTAATAAATCTTAAAATGGAAAATTAATTAAATTTTTGTTACATGCTACATAGACACCATTTGCGTAATCTTAAAAGTTGGCTGTCTTTGTTTATATGATGAATGACAATAATTACCATTTGAAATAATCGTAATATATCAGTAGCAGTTTCTTTACAATCTCAATGTATACTATAGTCGATTCAAAGTAAAAATATTGGTATCTTATGAGTACATCAGATCTTATATGTCACTGGCTAAATGTTAAATATTTATTATATTATTATGCAATATTGGTTAGAACGAATTAAGTCGTCGTGACTTGTTAGCTTTACTAATAGCACATCAGTACAACTAAATGATCTAAATAAACTCCCTTGGTGCGGCATTAGCATTTATTAGTAGTTTAAAAATATTGTCAAAAGTGGCGGTTCAAGGTGGGCAGATAACCTTCCAGATTGGCCTTATCGTTACGACATCTCACCCGTATGCTAGAAACGTACGTTTGCTTCAATTTTTATTGTATTTGGGACGCTTTATAGCCCCATATAGCGGTCCTTGAGTGTTTACTTCGTTTGTGTAGATTTTGATTTCCTTATTAAGTATTTGTTTACCTGCTGTGTCACTTAGAATAGAACAACACAAAATAATATAAACGTTAGTATTAAAATAAAAATAAAATAAGTTTATACTCGTATCGTATAACGAGGCCGCATAAAAATCGACAAAATTATTATCTTTATAATTAGTGAAAGCCTGCATATTTAATTTGCTATGTAAATACTAAAAACGTTTTAATTATGTTAATTTTCATATCAATTAGATATAAAACTATATTTATTATAAATATAATTGTCATACACATGACCTATGCACGGTAATGATGATTTGCACATACATATATATATATATATATATATATATATATATATATATATATATATATATATATATATATATATATATATATATATATATATATATATATATATATATATAGATATATATATATATATATATAATATATATATATATATATATATATATATATATATATATATATATATATATATATATATATATATATTTCGTGGCAGAACACAATACTCCACTTTGGTTAACTATACGGGGGATTATTATCGAGGCTTAGAGGCTATTGTGGCGCAGTGGGACAGGATCCGACTGTTAGCACGATGTTTGAGGTTTCGGTACCCATTCAGAGGAACGATTTCACGTGTTCCCACTCTGGGAGGATAAGTTGCGCTGCGGCGTTGAAGTCCGCCACTTAAAATGCATTTGAATTCAGGAAAGAGAAAAATGGTTAGTCTTGGCACCAGGTTCTCTCTCTCTCTCTCTCTGTGTTTACTTTGCTTTATGCAAGATACATTTTGAACAAACAATCATTAATGTTTTCATTAATTAATCATTTTATATAATTAATCTAAAACTCTATAAATAACTCTGAATTAAACGTATGTATTTACTGTGAAAACATACTGACTACAAACTCATTGCCTATTAATCAACTATTGTACTTATAATGTATATTGGAATTCTAATTCCTCGTTATAATATATATTTATTTAAATACATAAATACATTAAGTAAGCGTGAAAGGAAGTATATCTTTATCTCCACATATCCCTTCGACATACTTACTAATTGTTCGACATTTGCATGCATATCGGTGTTTGTTCACTCGCATGCGTAACGAATTACGATACAATCGTATGAAAAGCACTTATCTATTAAGTATCTGAATACCTACAACCTGTCAATGTGAGAGAGTATTAACAAATCGTTCAAATTTATTTCTGTCTATGATAAAAATGACATAAATTTGTTATCTGTAGGAACAGCTAAATTGGTTTTTGGAAGTATTTGTGTTTTAGAACACGCTTAGTTAGTTTACATTTATTTATTTTTGGCTTCATGTCCCAACATATATAGTCAGTTTAGTCTGAGAATCGGTCTATGGTAAAACACTACCCTCTCCGCTTTCCACCTGAATTTGAGACATACATATGTATATATATATATATATATATATATATATATATATATATATATATATATATATATATATATATATATATATATATATATATAATCAACGCCGCATTTTGTCATGATGGAGTAGGTAAATGAAATAATTCATACATCCAAATGGAGGTCAAACCTACAACCATCGTATTTAAAGTCAGTCAGCTCTGTCCCTTTGCGATGGCCTCCATTTAAATATTTAATTAAACACATTTATAGTATTTTCATTCATTCGATGTATTTTAAAAATACTATATATATATATATATATATATATATATATATATATATATATATATATATATATATATATATATATATATATATATATATATATATATATATATATATATATATATATTATTGAAATATCATACATGAGTTAACGTTGATTTATAAACTTTTGCTGGAAATTCCGAACAAAATTACTTGAATCTGAGGTCATATATATACGTTAAATCGTGAATGAATTGAGATGTGTTTTTTAACATGTACTGTAATATGTGATTTGAAAAATATGTAATCAAATGCTGATTATTTGAAAATAATATATTTTACCATTCAATGATATATTTTATAGTTAGTAGTATTAGGCTTACAATATTACGTATTAAGAAAAAAAGATTTTGGCATAAGAATATTTGATGTTAATTTTATTTTGCAACAGCTTCCATAACTCTAGCATAAGTAGGTAACGAGATGAACACGCAAACAAATAAATTTATACATTTAAAGTTGAAATACAAGTGCGGAGTACAGTTGTCGAAACCCGAAGATGGCAATGAGAGAAATCTCGTTTTCCAATTCGGCCTTTGCCATATTATATATGGCTTAAACATTTTTAAACAATTTACAACCAATTTGTTATTATTGTTATCGTCTCCAGTATTTGCTATTGTGAAATTACTAGAATACCTAGCAACCACATATATCGTTTTAACGGTTAGTTAGTGTCACCATACATTTAAACTTTCTTTTAATATGTCTCTTAAATTGTTGATTATACAGCTTACTATTGTATGAAACAGAATCTTGGCAGGCACTTCAAATATGCTCAGTCTATATTTTAGTTAGCACTACTTTCCTACAGGATTAGCTAATATTAAAACGAAATGATAAATATCATTTAATTATAGATATTTTTCTTAAGTATTTTTTTTTAATTAGAAATAGGGACAAGTTTGATTTATTAGTGTAAATAATATTATATATGAAAACTCTTTACGCGATCACATTAGATAGTCTGTCGATCGCAACTGAATTCACACTGTTTTACAGAATGTGTGTCAAGAGATTCAAGAGTGCTATTCGAGAAATCGTTTTATTGTTCAAGTACCGCGGCCGCCTATTGAGGAAGGACATCTGGCATGATATCATTAAACTAGGATATTGGCTTCATTAGTTCTCATACTAATGAGAACTAATGAAGCCAACATCGTTAAGTTATTATTTGTAACATTACAATATTCATGACGAAAACAAATGTGAATGTGATCATTTTATAGTTCGTGTCACTTCTTAGTCTACAATTGACATTGAGTACCGTCATAAGCGCACTAGGTCTTAAGAGTAATATTTCAAACAAAAAACTCACTATGTATTTAAATTCAAAAAAGTTGATAAATTAAGCAAAAGCTGTCTCATCTATCGATGTTAATTTATAAATGGCTAATTAATTCACCGCCTTTAGTACCAGTTGTATCAATAACTCGAAATTAAATATCTCTGAATAATATTGATGTGAGTACGAAAGTGAATTGATTGATCGATTACGATTGCTCCTGGACTTAATCTTTTTGCAAATTAAATGCCAATTAGTATAAGAAACTACTTCACACTATAAAAATATTATAATTTGTATATTTTTATCATTATTATTATAGTGCACATCATTATTTAATAAAGGATGAAATATGAACTAAAACTAACTAAAACTAATTTTTTTTACCGCTTTGACTTACCGCTATTCTTTCTTATTTGAAAGCACAAGCAAAACAAGTAGGTACATTTTTCTTTTTATATATATTATATTAAGCTTTTATATATATTATATTATATTAAGCTGACCAGATTTTGTATTATATATTAAGATGCCAGCTGGCATATAAAAACCATTTAAAAATATTATTCCTTATACAATATAATATTCAATCAAATCTTTAAAATTAGTGTGCGCATACCAATCACGTCAAAATTGATTTACGAATTAAAATTGACATTAATGAATAAATCTAAATAGGTAAAAACCAATTAATTACACTCTTGCTTCTTTCGAAATAGATTAACACAATTTAAAAAATGGAATATTTTTAGACTTTTATAGTTCTTTCTACGAGGTATCTTAAAGATTCTGAGTAGGTGAATTAAGTGAATTAAAATAAGTAAATGTATCGATCAGGCCACATTCGCACACATCCACAGCGTCTTAAAAAAATTATGCTGTGGGTTTGATTCCCACTTAGGGGAATGAACTGTTTTTATCTCTCTGCTTTAGTAGAAAAAAAACGCAGTAGCAGTAGTATTAAGCTGTAGGTAGTTTGTCATTAGGTTACGTCTGTCTATGCGTATGTATGTATATATCGTATCCTTTAAAACGTATGCGTATACTAAGACTGCTTGTGACTGAAAATCTCCAACTCTAATTATATAAACAAGGAAGCTAGAACAACAATGGCACGGACGTCAAAAGTCTGTGACAGAATAAGAGAAAATAAATTTAAAAAAAAACGTATGTGTATATTACCTATATATCGTGTACGTAAGTATCGTATTAATTATTAATGAATGTGTTTTCTTATTTCAACATTCAATTACGAAGATTGAGACAATTTTACGGAGATAGAGCTTTTTGTTAAATCTTTTGATTTGGCATTATTTTTTAGTTTCGCGTTGTATCCCGCATGTAGCAGGGTCGACAGAGAGAACCGTAGGTAGAAGACATCTAGTGTTAAGATACTCCGTTCCCCGCTTTCTGCCTTTCGAGGCATTGCTGGTTGAATGGCCGAACTCTACCGCGGCACTTTTGCCTTGCTGCCAGAGCGAAGAATATGAAAATTTCGTTTACGTTTTCAGGCAGATATAGTGCCACTGCGCCACGACGGTCCCCATTGACGTAATATGTTCAATAATTTACAATTTAAGTACATACAGAGATTTTTTTTTATTTTAACTACTTCTTAGAAGTTTAAAGGTAAGAAAATAAGTTTCACCTTGTATTAATGCATTGATTTCCGCCCAATTTTAGAGTCATTGTGTGTTAGTTAGCTAAATTAGCTTTGTCATATTGTTAAAGAGAGAAAATGAAAATAATTCATTTCCGTGAGTGGAAATTGAACCCACAACATTCGCATTCACTATCAGACGGTTTAACAACTGGGCTACAAAGTTTTTAATATGTTGATAATGTTATTAGAAAATCTTCCAAGCAGAACTTAAGAATAAAAAAATATGTAATAAATTTAAAACAGAAACTGTATAGAATATGCTCATTTTACTGGAAGGCTGTGTGTAACATACAAAATGCAATGAAATAAAGTTGTTTAACGCGTTGAAGTGACATTCATTTTGCAGTACGTTAAAATTAGTGTAAAAAATAATGAGGTGTTGACATTTGTAAATAAATTATATTATTAATAGTTGTAAGCAAAATACGTGACACAAGCAGTGCTTTACTGATATAATCTCATACCTTTTTGTATAAGATTGAGTTTATGTTAATTTAGCAGCAGAATATTTTAACGCTTTTTAAAATGAAAAGAAAGATATTTCAGAAAACTGACTTGAACCCGCGCCAATTCGATACCGTTAAAAAAACACGGGCTACGTTAAATTTTTTATGTTTTCTAAAATATTTTTGATTCCTATGTTGATCTGATCGAAAAGTATTTAGATGAAAGCCAATATAATTTTAGCTTATGTGCTTTCAAGCTGTAAAAGCTGTAAAAATAAAGGATACTATTAAATAATTTTGACTATATTTGAATATATCCCGCATTATAAAATTCCACCCAATATTTGAGATAAGATAAGATGCCTGTTAAGTGGAATGACATTCTCATTTATCAGTGCCTGCAAGTTATTATGACACATATAGCTCATTTATCTAGAGTGTATTTTTGAATAGCAATGCAAGCTGAAATGTTTAGCCAATTCATTCTACCCTTTCCGACTATTAAGTAGCCGAACTAATGTCGCATTTTATCAGGATAGACAGAGAGAACCCAAATAAATAAATAAATAAACCTAGTGTTAATACATTGCATGTTGAGTGACAGAATTCAACGCCGCGTTTTGTCTTGTTATCAAAGTCAAAGTCAAACACAAATAATTTTATTCAAAATAAGAAGAATGTATCTTAATTTTTGAATGTCAATTTACCACCGGTTCACTAAAATACATGCCTCAGACCTGAGAAGAACCGTGGCAAGAAACTCAACTGGCTCATTCGTTTTTTAAATTGGTAATTTACAAAGAAACCAGATTCAGGAAATGAAATAATTCATTCTCCCTGAGGGAGAATCGAACCCGCAACCGTTGCATTTACATTCAGACACTGCCATTGCGCTATAGCCGCAACAGTATATGAGGAAAATGATCTCGTCACGATATATATGGACATTATAATTGAAAAGGCATATAAACGTGTAATGTAAGCTGGATTCAACCAATGATTACTATACCCACACCGCTTATTATACTAAGAAGGAATTTCGACAGCACGTCAGTGAGAAAAGTATATGTTTCACGGTAATGGTGTGAGTGTGAAGTACCTATACGGTTCATTTGTGAACGAGGACCAATTTATTTTTATTTATTAGCTGTTATGGTGGGCTTATATAAAGCTTGACTTGAAATATGAAGTTAAAATCAGAATATCAAGATCAAAACTGTTTCGTTTGACATAAGGTAGTTTATATGCATTATATCTATAAATAAGAAGATATTCGTATAGTTAAAGAATTAAATTACATTTTCAAATATTATATTGTTTCATTTCGAACGACATTTTTTTACACTTCAACAGTCAACTGTTGTCAAAAATTTAGCTGGTACGTGTACACCAATGGCATACACAAGATGAAATAAAATTTTCATTATAAAATAGTCTCCACGAGTAGACGATAGGGCTAGATGACTTGTACTTCGTCTTAAAAAAAATTGCTTCACGTTTGTGCATAGCATTTTGCACAATTTTCCAGAAATGCGTGTTGAGTATACAACGGCAGTAATAGTTTATTCTAATTACAACTTCACGCTCTTTCCCGCATGCCCATAGTGACAGTAATGGTAGACAGAGTGACTCTAGTGCTAAAACAATCCGTTCGCCATTACTCATCCAATTTTTTAAATGATTTTGAGGATCGAGCGCGGGTTCGATCATAAATCATCACGTTTACAATCAGATAGTATACGACGGACGATGGCGTAATATAATAATATATGTAATATGCTAAGTATTTTCTAGTGTCAGTAATAACTTTCTCGGAACAAACTAGTTGTACCTACACCATACACTACAGAGTACAATCTTGTATACTATAATTAGGATTCAACTCATTAAATAGTATATAATTTACTATTAAACATTTTCTTTTCTTTAATTTCATTTTACTTTGATAATTTTCTTTCATTTTATCTTTAAACTTAGTGATAAATTGTAGATGTAAAAAGACGACTTTAGTGGACAAATCACTTATTTTTTCCGTTAAGTAGAAGTCACAAATACTTTAAACATTAACAAAACAATACAAATTATACAAACATTTACAACAAGTATTTCTGAATTGCAGAAGGATTATAAAGGTACCTAATATATGTATACCACCATATACAAAAATCGAACCCAGAACTATTGTTTTGCACAAAACAACAACTGTGTATGGAGTGATATATTTTCTATAAGTTACACTTTTCTAGTTTCTCTTAAAGCAACAATTATTATAATAGTAACACGGCTACAGTTGTTACAACATTACAACATGTATTTTACTCTATATATTACTATGAAACAATTTTCACTTTGTATAAAATAATTTCACTGTAAAATACACATATAATTTAGTTTACTTTGTAAAATAACTGTAACGATCTTTCAATACATCAATATTTAAGTCACCATAGCACAGTAGTAACGTCTCTGAAACATCATAATGATTTTGAATTCGAATTCTAATAGGGAATTGGGTATTTATATTATATAATTATTGCATGTTTCCGGTCAGGGGAGAGAAAGTTTTTTTATTGTGGGATAAAGCGCAGCGGTTAACACCGCCATCCAAGGAGACTGTAAAGAATAAATAAAAATAATATGTGTATACTATAATAGACTACTATAATATACTCAGTACTAGGTTTCTTGCTTACTTAAAACAAAAGTCCATCATATATTGAAAGCATTATTTATTATATTCTATAATTTTTTGTACTCTATAAAAAAATTATCCCAAAAATGCAGAAAAACAGAATACAAATCCAGCGTACATCAAAAGAACATTATTCTCGGAACATGTAATATAGTGATATTGACGCATTAAACAGTACTAAAGGCTAAGTTTTGTTTCGTCTGATAACTTTTACAACACCGTAAAACTCAATATCTCTCACCTTCATACGAGTCAAACATATTTTAACTCAGCCAAAATTGAGGAAGCGTTTTATTTTTAAACTCTATTTTCTTTCTGTGGATAAAAATGAAGGACGTGGAACTAAAAAATAAATAAAATAAGTTAAACCCAATATTTTACTACTTTTTTTTTACTTTCTGCCATTATAAGAAATGTTTAAGATATTTTTTTTTCAACCAAGTAAGTTGTTTTTTTTTCATTCATTCAGTCATTTTGGTACATATTTATATATATTATGGTCACGTACTTTTTTTATTTACACAAAAATAAAGTATATTTTTGTTAACAACAGATGTTAGTAAGGTATATACAAAAATTTAATAACAAATTGTCAACACACCATTGGCAAGGTTCAGTCACCGCTGAAAACAAGATGAAAGATTTTGTTTTCTGCACTAAAATATTATAATCATGATAAATGTAAGTCGTGCAAACACATATAAGCTGCGTGATTAAAATTTATAACCTTGCTGAAAATAGGGTACCTACTTTTGTACTAAGAATCCGAATTATTATATTCTAGAATGAATAACTTTGAGCAAGTACCTAATAAATTATAATTATTTAAAGTTGCACAAAATTTGCAGAAACTTTCAGATTTTCAGATTTATATATCTATAATATAATTATTGTAATATTACAAGATATATAATATATATGGACAAAGGGTTCGGCTTTTTTAAATTTCAAAATAAGAAAATACGATTTCGTACGATTTCTTGTAGAACTCAGTAACAAATTCAGGACAATCGACTGACTGATTAAAAAAAAGCGCCATCTACTTTGCATCACCTTTTACTTTTTATTTACCTATATATTTATTTTTGAATGGTTAATAATAATCGGGATCTTTATAATATAAACAGGATAGCACGACAGGCAGAGGGAACCAAGTGTTAAGCCACTCCGTTTTCCGCTTTCCACCTTTCGAGTCATTGGGTTGAGTGAGGGAACTCAACGCCGCGCATTGTCTTGTTACCAGAGCGAGGAAAATAAAAAAAAATTATTCTCGCCGAGTGGGAATCGAACCCACGAACTGTCAAGTTTACACGCAGACGCCTCTGTGTGAGAATCGAAGGACCGTCCAACAGGTTATTGTGTCAACTGCCATATCTTGTATCTGCATATGTTTATAGATAGAAGCGTGACCCAACATACACTTATATTTTATACAGTGTTCTTATCTTTTCTCAAATCATATGTGTGTGGCCTGTTAGTCTAGTGCAGCTTTCAATTACACACTGCAAATAGAATATACACCTTTATTATTACATATATAAAGAATTTAATTGTGTATCAGTAGGTAAGCTGTCAAATACAAGTTACTCGCCTTGTTTGAAACTACATACATGTTAGAATTGATTGATATTTAGTTTGAAGCAAGCAAAGGGATTATAATGATATCTAGATATGAATGAATAAGATTATAAGATATTTAATACGACATGCTTGAGATACAATTGGTCAAACTTATTATAATTACTTATATGAAACTCCATACATGCAACACAATTTAGACCCCATGAGATCTTCCTCCATTACCTCCGACACTGTGTTCTCTAAGATCAAGATATCTCTCCGTACCTCTCTTACCACTCATACACATTTTTTTACCGTTTTGCCATCACAATAAAATATCTAATAATTATAAGTATATTATTTTATTATTATTTAAATTAGAAATTATATATAATTTATTAAAGAAGTAAAGAATTGTATTTTTTTTAATATAACTAAAATTTAATAAACATTTATATAATTAAAATTCATTAAATAGAAAAATCATTTCAATGCTTTCAACTCTTTTTAAATTGATATATAAATAGCTCATTTCATATAAACAAAAAATTAAAACAATTCCTTCGAAATCTCGCAATATATCACTTTCATAATATATTAAAAACAAGTTTGTGTCCGCAATTTCATTTGCGTTGACTTTATGACCTTTACATTTACCATAAATATAATCTATTAGGGATACACTTGTCCATTTTTAAATGAATCATTTCTTACTTTCTTATAGCTGATCTATTAAGGTCTAACATGGTAACAAATTCAAAAAAATTTAATAGTATTATAAACATATTATGTACTAAATAAGTATCTATAACAAACGCACCTATAGTACCTAAATCGTTTTATTTGTATGAATTGATTCAAATCAACGGAAGTATACGAGACAATATTTATCGGCAGGTACTCGATTGATATAAATTACTAATTACTATAAGTATATTTAAGTAAATACGAACATGAACGATAGTTGATTGCTTATAATAGTAATTTACCCACTCAGTAATATTCCGCCCCACGAATTAATTGATAGGCGGAAAGCGGAGTACGGTATTATCACTAGGTTTTTATCAAAGTCAATGAAATTTCAATAATAATATCAAGATATTATGAAATGTATAAAAATTGAAATTGTCACCTCAGCCAGCTGTGCTATTATAATTAAATATTATATAAAAATAAATATGTTGCCAATTTCTAGTGGTTATGTAGTATGTGAGATTTACGGTAGTGCTTGGTACAGATTCAGAATATATTAGTTTCGGTTTTCCCCACCGGAGGCCTAGAAAACTTTGAGACCAGCACAAATTTGAAATATTGTAGCCTGAGTGGTGGTGGAATCGATCCTACAGGCCACGACACTATTATGATGGCCTCAAGAATAATATTAATATGTGAAATATAGATATCACTTCCTGATTAGACAACATGCAGAGTTGTTACGGAAGGAACGGCGGATGTAAAAATACTAGATAATAGCTTATACGGATAGAATTTAACACGCAGACGTCGGTTCAAATGCTTGTCCGTATGAAGTTATAATATGAAAAGTCAAAGACTTATTTTTAGTTTTTGAGTCTTTCATAGGTATTCTAGTTGATATGTACAATGTGAAACATTATATTCATACAAATTCCGAGCACTTAGTCAACAGAACAATAAAAGGACGTTATTATAAAGACTACAAACGGTTTCATTTGAGTAGGTGTCCTATTTTTAGTCTGCCAACGACCATACTCGCATTCACTTCATCAACAATCACACGCAATCAATTTGACCTATCTCGACGCTTTGTTGTACATTCTGACCACTGTGTCTGTTGTATGTAAGAAAATATTAGGTATAATATTTATATACATATAGTGCTTTTAACATACAAAAGAATTGGTTCTAAAATATATAATACTCAACGGTTAAAATTCAACAATTTTATTGAAAATAAACGTGTTTGCTTTTATCTAATTTTAGCAAAGGCAAAATTAAGTTGCGCCATCTAGTGCCAAGTAGGAGCTATTTATATAACAAAATCTTACTACTTCACACTGCGGCCAACAGGTGGCGCTATGAATTAAATGATTGTAATAAAGTTGTAACAATATCAAAGAATTAGCCACTTATAATGACATCAATTAAAGAGCTAGTATAAAATAATTAAACAGAAACTTTAAACAGTAAAAATTGCAAACAGTATTTGTATAAACATTTGATACGTATTTGTATGAATGATATACAATATATACATTATCTAATGAACGGGTTTTTTAATACAATTTAAATTTAAGTATCATATAATATGTACATATAATTTTATCATACAGGTAACATTTTTGTTAATTAAGCTAATTATAAATTGCTGGACTTGTGGACCGATACCTTATTTAAAGAAATATTTATAGATTTACAATATAATTTTCATTTCTCTGGTTTGATTAGAAGCGCAAGGTTGAGTTCCCAAAGCACAATGACTCTAGAGCATTGACGGATGGACATTGGAGAGCTGTATGCCTTAATTAAAGTAGATGCTAAAATAATTATAAATTTAATTCAAAGGCATTTATAATTTATTGATCTATACGGTTTTCCCATAAATAATACCTGTAAGCTGTAAGCATATTTAGCTTTATTTAACAAATTTAGCTGTAAACATTGGAAATATAATAAATTTGTTTATATTATAAATCTGTTGAGTCATATCGAATTCTGTTCAAAGTAAATATTTATTTAGTCTAATCGTCTAGTCTAGTCGTAATTTATCTAGTTTTGATTTAAGAATTTCGAGATCTTGTATGTGTGATATCCAAGGAAAATTGATACACAAATGATGAATGTCCTTCAATCACAAGTTATTTTTCTATTTATTTTAGAGGATTTCTGTATTAAAGCTAATCTTTAAAGCAATGTTTAATTAAATGATAAGTCAAGAGTGATGCAAGAAGCATAAGTTAATCAATTTTAAGTAAATTAATTAATTTATTTAATGATTTTAAATTCATTTTCATTTCTCAAAATCTCATATACAATGACGTGGGTTCGAGTCTCGCTACGTTAAATGTTTTAAACGTTTTCTTAAATACTTTCCTAGCTCAATTGAGTTCCTAAGACGATAATATATAATAAAAAAATTATAACCTGAAAATGATCTACATATTATTTATTTTACTTTACACAATATTTTTTTAAACATTTGTTAAGTATAAATTAATACAAGTTTGTTTGCTAAGTCCATCTCAACTTATAGGTATATATGTAGTCCATCTTCCAAGTGTACCTATAAGCTTCTCTCTCGTAAATTTAATACTTCAGTGTCATATAAACTCAATACTGAAAATAATACAATAATTCTCTATCATTATTGACATTTCCTTATTTACGCAAAACGATGTTGAGTTCCGCAACTCAATATAGTAATGTCTTGAAAAATGGGCCAAGAGTGGGGAAAGGCTAGGTTCCCTCTGCCTTCTTTATTTGGGACACAACTTGAACTTGAAAAACAAAAGAAACTAAAAAAACTGCCGCTATGACTAATGTACAAAGGTTGTAAGCACATACGAAAAAAACATTACTATATTCTTTAAGGAAATGCCACTGGAAAATTGGCAACACGTATCTTCGGGCGGTTTTAGTTCCAGGTAGCTAGGTTATGGCATACCGTTCCAAGGCTATTTACCGCCCGTGGCTAAAATAGCAGCGAGGTCGAACATTAATGGGTAATGTCGGGATTCAAAAATCAATAACGATCAAATTATTATAATTTGTAAAGTTTGTCAGTATATATTTATCATATACATGTGTACTGTGATTTTTTTATGTTTTATATATACATATTGTATTGGTGAAAGCTATAAAATTATATTAGTTTAATATTATTTACCTACAATAAATAGCCTTTAAAATTGCTTATTAAACTTTTAAATCATTAAACCGTTTCGCACTTGCCGCCCTATTTTCGAGACCTTGCATGTTGAGTGGCGGAACTCAACGCCGTGCTTTGTCTTGTTACCAGAGCGCGGAAAATGAAAATTAATTATTTTCATATCTTCTGGTAGTAAGAAAAGGCGCGGCGGTTAGCTCCCTCTACCTACCCTGCTACACTGCACATATCCGGGGTACAGCGTGCACCTTATAAAAAGTTTATGAAGTAACACCCACGCGTATTCGTAAAAGCACCGGCGTTAATGTGTAATAAAGAGTTTGTAAATAGTTATTACTTTACGTTTTAAGGCCATTTATTTACTAACGATAAATTATTAAACACGTTGACATTTTTTTCTATATTATATTTAATTAAGACATTCGGGCTACAGTGGCGCTGTTGAATAGCATCTGACTGTAAGCGCGACGGTTGTAGGTTCGATGCCACTTGTAGGAATAAACTGTGCCCCCGCTCTGGCATGATAAAGTGCGATGTTTATTTACGCCACATCTAAAATCGGAGGACAGAGTTTCTTGGCTAATATCTACCTAATATAATAAATTTTAGCCTTGGTACTAAAATACCCATCAAGAATTCCTGACCAAGGGCTTATCCGCTTTAGGCTGTAAAAATATATTATGATAGATTAATATTTTTTGGAAAATGTATTTTCTACAAAATATTTTTCTATTCATAGTATAAATCACACTTTAAAATTATAAAAAAAAGGTATATTACATTTAGATACTGAAGGTAATACAATGCTATATCCTAGTATATACTGTTTAGGTACTTATTATAAATAAAAAAAATCTGTGTAAAAAATTTCGGCTACAGTAAAATTGGATTGTTTATGAAAGGACTCCATTTTTTCTAAATCTTTCTAGAAAAATAATTGAGGCATTACGTCCTTCAATTACGCCGATCCAACGAGTTCATTAGACGCCATATGAATTAACTTAAGAACTATAATAAGATTATACACACACAGTCTTCGTCATCACGTTAACGCTAGTCAAACCGCGACGCCCGTACTGACATAACGTTGAACGCGTTTTATATGTCATACTTTTTGCTTATTTTTTTTTAACCGGCCAGTGTTTCCTTTTTAGTTTTTAAAATTTTCCTAAACATTGATTTTTTTCTGGTTTAGTTTTCATAGTGTGGTATTTTCTTTTGTTTTTTGTAATACAATTGCTTTTTTATAGTTCCGTTGAAGCTTGACCGCAATGGCATAAAATAAATAATGGCGTAGTATGTAATAATATGCAAAAAAATATTATAAATATATATATATATATATATATATATATATATATATATATATATATATATATATATATATATATATATATATATATATATATATATATATATATATATATATATATATATATATATATATATATATATATATATATATATATATATATATATATATATATATATATATATTATATATATATATATATATATATATATATATATATATATATATATATATATATATATATATATATATATATATATATATATATATATATATGTATACTATATTGATAAAACATTATTTAGTTCTAACCAGACAATTCGGCGTCTCAAAACGAGTTAAATCATAAACTGTGACGTACACAAAAATTAACTCATCACAAAAAATGCTATTATGGTCATGTTATTATAATAACAAGTTCTTCGACTTAGATTTATTTTTAGAAATCATAGGTGCTTGAGACAGTATCACTTGTATGTTAAATGATTATATTGTATGATTGTTCATATAAAAACTAAATACACGTCTATAGGTACGTTGGTATCAATATGATGTCATATAGTTGAAAGCTCTAAGCTTAAGCTTAATTAGCTATAAGTATTTAATTTCTCCTTATTCTTCATAAAATTTTGCATTTTTTTTCTTCTTCATTCCTACGATATCAGTTCCAAGGAAAGTCTGCATATTACCACAAACTCATGATTATCACCATGTTATTAGTAAATCAAATTTCGTTTAATAATTAAATTAATAATTTAAAATAACCACAATTTTTCTTAATAGTTACTATTATAGTAGCAAATATGGTCAGAAATGTATGTGACAGTGTCGTGGTATTAATAGAATGCATGTTTGCTCAAGTTTACGTCCCAGCATGGTTTACACTATGCTCTATGAATTGTAAGTACAGATTTATCCTAACGCATCGTCAACTTCCGATAACATCAACATTAACCTTGGCTCTAACATCCGGATGTCCGTTCTTATTCAGAATCTATATATTTGCTATTTGTATCGAAAATCTATATCGCAGCCTCCGAACTTTTATTGCGTCAAAGTAAATGACATATATTTTTAAACATTTTTACAAAACTGGTTTAATATAGTATAGAGACCTTGTTGTGTGACATTCGGAGGTGCACGTAGCAACGTTGTTCGTTATTTTTTTCATTTTTTTTAATGTAATTCTAACAATCGGTTTATCTTTAAGCCTAGTTAATAAATTTATACTATTATTACTAGTTTTTTTATATTTTTCTTATAAATATTTATATCAGTCACTATAATATTACTAAGTTGTATTAGGTATTACATATAATGAAATCCTTTTAAATATTTATGACAAATAAATATGTACACCAGACCCTGACACAGAAATGACCTTTGATGTTTCTTTATGGCGTATCTAAATGAAGTCGATCACAGCCCTTTTCAAGAGGTATTATATGTTCATATAATTTTTAAATATTAATCTTTCCATTTTCATGTAATTTTGGTTCTCAGAACATATATTAATAATCGCCAATTCAATACAAATTTGTGAAATTTTACCAGACACCGATGAAAAATATTTCTCCTTTTAAATTGCCATCAATATTATTTTGCGACACATACCAATTTTTTAGCTTCGCGCTTTATGCCTAGCTAGGTAGTGAGACAGAACGCAGCGCCAAACGCTACAGTCTTTGCATACCTCTTTCCTCTGGTTCACCGTCATCAACTTCTTTATACGAGCCTATCGTGAGATTCTTTTATTGGATTTATAAAAAAAATGTTTATATATATTCCAAAACGTTAATAAGAAAAATAATATATAGCTTCCTCATATGTCATCAGCTCTGTCTTTCCACTTCAATACTTTTTACACAATGATATCGATATCCTTGCGTTCATTTAATTGTCCGTGTAATTATTACAATTTGTATCATAATAATAAACATAAACATTGTAGAATCGATAATTATTGATTGTAACACCTGATGCAATTTTGTAACGTAATTAATATATAATACGTCATTTTTAAAACATAGTACATATACATATATAGGTAAGTAATTAGTAGTCACACGTATGTTATATTAATAGACACGCTACAGTCATTAATCAGTTCGAAATGTTTTTATACTTCAGAAAACCGTTTCAAATGTAACAAAAATACCTAAAGACGTTAAGTCCGCCAGGTTATTTTTCATTCCAGTGACATCAGCCTTTCTCTCAGCTGTCACGACAGATGTAACTTTTTTCGTAGATCCATCTGTGTCAAGGTTCGAACAATATGCAGTACAACACAGACGTCTATTTGCATTTCTGAATCAAATTAACAAGTATTGTTTTCTTGTGATATGAAAATTTTATTACATTCTCATCTAAAAAAATATATATGGTTTTTGACGATCGCACAATCAACACAATTCGATGTCACAATCATATAGTATATGATGTCGATTAAAAAATCGAATGAATCGTTTCTTAGTTGAGTTTTATATTGATTTTATTTTGAGTTAGGGTTAGGACGATTACCTTGTCAAGTCAAGTCAAGAAAATCAACGTCATGTTTTTTCTGCCCAGAGCGTGTGATGATCGAAGCCACAAGATACGGTCAGACGTAGTTTGTCACTAAAAGAAAATTATGCCATTTTTATTTTTTATGTTGACTTAAAATATCAAACGCCAACGCTTAAATTACCAGCTTTAGGTTAGGTACATATTGTTATTCTTGTTTACAAGCACGTTATTTAAAGAAGTTATTCATGTTGTATTTTCAAGTGCCCTAATTTTTTATTTTAATTTGAATACAATATATTTAGCGTACATTAACATTCGTCTTTACTTCATGTATGCAATGACCTACAAATTGATATCATGATTAATGTTGTTTGAAATAAAAAATAAATTGGAATTTTCACTCAATTAAGAAAAAAATACAATTTATTTATATTTTATCCATCTAACAATTGACTAATTTTAATATAATAAAACTAATTACTAAATAACCAATTTTAAAGATGGGTCTTTTGACGTTTCGTTTACTTTATTTTTAATGGTACCGCCACTTATTTGATAAACTTAAAATTAGTTATATTTAAAATTTTCATCCTTATATAATTATTTTCCTTTATAAAAAACCGCTACAAAAGTAGCTGTAATTTTTTTGTAAACTCTACTATTTGCATAAACCATTAGGTAAATACTTTTTTTTAGTACTATGATAATTTAATTGTCCAAGAAGTAATAAAATTGTGTAAGGGTGACATACACATAATCATCAGACTCTTCGTTCATATAAACCTTCCTTTGCTAATTTTATAATGATAATCGAATGCCTATTATTATAAAAATATATTATATATTATTATAATAATTAAAATATAATAATAATTAAATAAGACGTATTGCATCATACAATTGTTACTATCGTGTTTGACTGAACTCGATTGTTGTCATTTATACATCTATACTAATATTAATGTTTGTCTGGTTGAAAGTACTAATCTCTAAAAAGTGATTTTTCATCAGAAAGTCCACTTCGAGGAAGGCTATAGTTAAACATCATAATTTACCTGCAGAGTTACCTCGAGCACTTAGAATGGCATATGTCGTACACAAAATTTATTTTCATTTAAACACTGGCTTACAACTGGTTTGAACGCTACAAAAATTTTATTTTTTTTAATTATTAAATTTGACTACAGTTTTCAGTAATATAATATCATAAGCAATTTTATAACAAAAAATGTGCATACGACCTCACGACCTTGAAAATAATCCTTCTCTTAAATCTGCTGTCTAATTTCTTACCCAAATATTTACGCAGATGTTTTTACATATGGCAAAATACTAACAATCATGTATGTGAGCTTTGTACAGACGTTTTTTGAGAAGCTTACTTGCACGTTTAATTTATAAATGTAAATAAATCTGTTGTATATAATCAATCAGGACTACTCACAGTTTATTTTTTAATTTAAAGAGAAAAAAGTTCAAATTAAATAACGTACGTAAAAAAATATACATGTGAAAAGAGTGTCTCGACACTTGTGTACCGCAGGGAAGGCGGATAATTATCGAAATATGCGCGATTATGCGTGAAGCTGAAAAGAAAACGTATATATAATAACGTCAACATTACTTACACAAAACTACAATTAAAAAAATTCTGCTAGACTATTCTAAGTGAAATATTAAGTACATATGTATAAATTTACAATACAAAACTGACAACATCATCTTACGAATATTACTTCCCACGTAAAGAATTGTATGTAAATCAACATACACAATTGTGGCTTACGTAAGTATCCCTAATGGCATTTCGCCATAGTGATAACACGTATACCATAAATATAAAACTGTCAACCTAACGGGCTTAACACGTTCCGTGACGTCAGATGCAAAGAAGATTATCTACCTTTCAGATTAAATCCGGTTAACTGGGTGTCATATGTAAAACAAAGCTCGCTAATATGCACGTGCTGCGCAAATCGTGGTCGCTTTGACCGTGATTTTATTCCAAGTAGTTGAATTCATTTTAATCTTTTAAAACTTTATTAGCTTCTCCCTGACTATCCTGCTGTAGATGTGCGGGAAACAGCGTGAAGGCAAAAAAAACGTTAATTTTGATCTGTACTTAAGAACATACCTTCCATTGGCTCCAAGTGTTTGGATTTTTTTTCTAAAGATAATATGATTGATCATATCTTTTTATAGATACAGTTTTATTCAAACCTGTATAATTTTTTATCGTTAACGTAACATAACTTTTAAATCATGAGATATGTATTTGAGCTGAATAATCCGCCTTATTGCCACCGTGGCACACTCTGACAGATTGATCGATTTTTGAGTTTGATTCTCATTTGGGAGGATGCCACTCAACACCCAACGTCTCGAGTTCAGACGGCAAGTGGAGAATGGAATGTCTTGACACTTGGTTCTCTCTGACTTGTCTGATATATGCGGAATAAAACGTGAAACGATATTTTTATATTACTATTTGAATTTTTTTATTCTCTTCATTTTACTGGACGTAAATTAGGCATTACATTTAGAGTTTCTAAAATTATTACATTTAAAAAACTAAGTGAAATACATCATTGAGTCTGTTCTTACTATACATTTGGTTAATTAATCTTACAATTAGTTATTAATTTTGATTGTTTATTAATGAATTTCACGATATTTGCCATATTATCTTTATACATATGAATGATTGAGCTTTTAATCGTTGTCGTGTATTGTAAATAAGGTTAACGTAAGGAGGTACAATATATATAGTCAGTTCAGTTATTAATAGACGTTAAATTAAATCAGTAGCAGAGATAATAAATATTTACAGCGTTTGTATTAATTGCCCAGCGGGAAACAGGGTCGATTTGCATACGAGTTTATATTTATTAATTGCATGCACAATTTTACATTAGCTGTATATCATAGTGTTTATTGAATTTTTCTTTCGATTATGTGTTTAAATTATTTTCATTTTTCCCAATCACTCAATAGGGATAGGAATCTGCTTGATTTCTTCAAAAAATTATTGTAGAAAGAAAATATACATATCACTTATAATCACTTAAGCGCTATTATTTTTGACACGTTTTGCATCACGTCAAATGACATTTATCTCAAGTAGTCTAAGAGTTTCAGTATATAGTTCCTCAAATATTTTCAGCTTTAACTGCCTCACACACAATGAAAAGATAAAATACTTTCTAACAAGTATTGTATGGTACCTAGATACAAAAACAATAATAGAAATACACCTGGTAAATTGACTTTATTCGTATTCCAAGGGAGGCACGGAAACAATATTGTAAGATATATTTACATTTTTATTGAAGTGTATATCTATAAAACATTTAACTTTCTTACATTTTATCCAAAGACGCGGGTTCGAGTCCTGTTACTTTAAAATATTTGTGCAGTTTCTGATAGCCAGTGTATCGCCAGTATCGTACTTATAGTATTATTTTAACATAATATTTATTTGCAGCTTGGTGTGAACGGTACTGTATGTTTGCTTTCGCAATTAAGCGATAGAAAATAATTTTCAAACTAACTTGAATAAGTATTGAATATGTACACAAAATCATTACTAAATATTTTTTCTAATATTGACAAAAAGTAAACTTATCATACTTGAGGGAATTTCAAAAAAACATAATGAAGAACATATATGTGTATATATATATATATATATATATATATATATATATATATATATATATATATATATATAATATATATATATATATATATAATAGAACTTTTGTTTCGTTCCCACCAATGGTGGTCCGTTTTGTAACTTTGAATTTTTCTCCCTTGTATGTCTTTTTATATCATGTTTTATGAGTTTAAATAATAACTACGTGAAGAAACCTAGATATATCTAGTCTATGTATCTAGTCTTGTATGTCTTTTTACATCATGTTTTATGAGTTTAAATAATAACTACGTGAAAAAAAAAATGTTCATTTATTATAAGACTAATTAAATACAAATAAAAAAATATTTGAGACAAATTTAAATTTTATGTATATTCTCAGCTTTTAATCAATGATATGTCACGCTTCTTATATGGCTATTGGACACTACTTTCGATAAAAAAACAATATGAAGGTCGTATATATATATATATATATATATATATATATATATATATATATATATATATATATATATATATATATATATATATATATATATATATATATATATATATATATATATATATATATATATATATATATATATATATAATTTTAATATTAAACAAACGATTTTCATGTTAGTACATTGGTGATTGGCAACCGATAATCCTGATACTATCTTATCTACGTATCGACAAGTTAAGTAATAAGATCTATAAATAACTAGTGGAATTAGATTGAATTAAAGTGTCATAAAGTATTTCCGTGTCATATATTTTTAGGTTCATGTTGTAAACTGCATACCTGCATACCAGGGTAGGTAGAGGGAATCTAGTGTTCCTACACTCCGCTTTCCGCTTTATAACCAATTATTGAGGCATTGAGTGATAAGTGGCGGGACTCAACGCCTCTTAAAAAAAAATTACAATGTCGGCGGAACAATGATACATTTTGTCCTAACATAAAAATACATAGCTTAAAAATATAATATATATCTTATCCCCATATAGCGTGAAACTTATAAAAAAAATTATTCTACGAAGGATATTTATGTTATATTATCTATATAATACATTTATATGTATAAATATTAAAAGTAAATAAATATATAGCCAGAATCGAATTAATTACTTTCTTTGACTAAAAAAAACCTTTAACGTCGATTTATATTTTCTACTTAACTATGATAAAATATTTATTAAACGAGGCTGTAACTAATGAATGTAATACGATCTGATTTATTATCTCTATTTCATAATCTCAAGCACATGTGTCCCAAATAATTTCATTAATCATTAATCTTGTACTGGCCTTTGCTTAGCTATGAAAGGTATAATTATGTACACGCGCTATATTGACCTTAAGCTCATTAAAACCTCCAACACTTAGAATCAAGTTGTGTAATATAAATCAAACAACTTTTTTCACATGATTTAGTATTGATTTAAATATATATATATATATATATATATATATATATATATATATATATATATATATATATATATATATATATATATATATATATATATATATATATATATATATATATATATATATATATATATATATATATATATATATATATATATATATATATATATATATATATGTGAAACGCTTATATATAATATTTTATTTCTGTAGCAATTTATATTGCGACATAAAATTATAGATAAGTTTATATTATCATTTCTTTCATTAATTAACAACTGATGAATCATAAACGCTATATATATATTTACAATTCATTATCTTAAAATACAGTGTAATTAAAAATGTAAGCAAATAAAAAAAAATTACACATTATGTCACACACAGATACGCACACACATGCACACGCACACACATGCGCACACGCACACGCAGGCGCACACACACACACGCACACACAAAGTATGTCAGATTTAGCAATGTTTTAATTTTTTAACTTTAGTTAACATTGTTATGAAAAATAAAAAAAAGAATAAAGAAAATATCCCCAATATATTTGCTTACCGAGACTAAGCTTTTCACGATATTATATCTAGTCTTATCGGTGATACAGCTGATAACGGAATTATGTTAAAAGCAATTTATAACTACTTCTATAAACAGTTACTTTAAACATCATGTGTAAAATGTGAAAGATCCAACACAGGCTATTTTGGACGATTAAATCAGTATTAAATTGATAAGGTGCAATAGTGACGGTGCTGTGCTAACAGGATTAAATTAAAACATGGCGCAAACACACACAACGCAGTGTAAAATAGATCATTATTATAAATTAGAAAAGAAATATATGGAGATGAAAAGGCTCATACTGGAGAAAACGGAAGAGCTAAAAAGAAGAGATAAAATAATAGCTTTACTAGAAAACGAAATAGATGATAAAGATGCAACAATTCGATATTTGAAAAATGAAATCGACAAATATAGGCAAGTTGTTAAACCATTGACAAGACAAATGTTAGATATTCAAAGAAATGGAATGGAATCGGAGGAGGAACGTGCAAAGACGCCTGGTGTTGAAAACACGCGGTTGCTGCCTCTTGGTGAACCAAGACTTAAAAGGACAGCGATATCAGCAGAGCCCTTGTCCTCACTATCTCAGGATAACGAAATGAAATTAGTCAAAATACCCAAAACACACAAGTAAGTTAATAGTAGTAATTAGTATATATCTAAGAAAATAAGTATTTCACATTTAATATGTTTGAGAAGTTCGGGTTAAACAGGTTTTAAAGTTCTATCTATTTCAATACAGTATATTTGATATAATCGTACTAAATCTAGCTAGCACTATATATAGGTGTTAAAAGGCTTGGGCTGGATCGATAAAATTTAGACTGAAACAAACTCCGAAGAAATCTACATAAAAAAAAAATTGAGTCCAAAAATTGCCAAAAGTATCTTCTATTTAATTAGTTCAATTAAAACATAACATTATTAATATTACCTATTTAGGTTGGCATAACTATAATAGTACATATTAAAGAACTAGTATCATAATAATTAAAATACCAGTTTCAAAAGTGCCATGATGATTATAGCAGCATGTCGATAATATGGTAGCCGTTTGTCATCAATCAAACGGCGTGATTGAATTTCTTTTTGCGTGTGCCACCGAGGTCGGCGAGTCGACTGCGCCTTCATTTATACGCCACAGTCCATACTGTCTACGTTTTATTCTACATTTGGTATAATTGTCAAGTTTACGATTGTCCTCGCCTATGGCAGCACGTTGAGTTGTCACTTGTTCAACATTTATAGAGGCAGTGACTAATTTGTAACGATTTTTCTGTCTTGGTTTTGTTATAAGAGGCTTTTCATATATATATATATATATATATATATATATATATATATATATATATATATATATATATATATATATATATATATATATATATATATATATATATATATATATATATATATATATATATATATATATATTTGTCGTTATGTGTGTTTATTTATGTTAATTGGGAAAATTATTTGCTGAGAAATGTTATAAATTATGTTTCACGAACTACTCAGAAAAAGTTATATATGGTTAATGGTTAAATATACAATACAAATACACGATTTTACTATAAAACCTTCTTAGTTTATTCCTTTATTCGTAACGACATACGATAATTTATAAATAAATAATAATATTGTTACGTTGGCGTAACTTTTTTGTTTCAGCCTCGTACTGGGTGGTAACGTAAATAGAGAGAGTTATGCACGTAGTCCTGTGAATTTCAAAGTTCAATATTAATCGTAAACAGATTAAATTAGATTTCGTTTTTGACAACCTGATTTTAAGACATTTTGTCGTCCATTTGTGATGGTGTAATTGTAATCAATAAATATTTAAAAAAAAAAACTGTTACTAAGTTGTGGACATGGTAGATGCAATTTATTGTGTAAGTGCCTTGGGTAGAGAAGAGATGATTTATAAAAATTCTTCCATAATCCAACCGAATGAAGTTGTGTCAAGTAAATGTGTAAAAGTTGTATTATATCTACATTTTGTTAATTATAAACAAGAAATAGTGTAAGTCACAAACCTATAATGTAATATAGAATTAGTCTTAATATTTCTGTTAACAATTATAATTAATAATCACAATTCATTAAATGTAGAGAATATAATTACTTCTATATATGCCACAAGATTTATAAATTATTCAACAATATATTCTTATATATGTAATATGTACATATATATTAAATTAATATTCGTTGAAGCCCACAACTTTGAATGCATGGATGGCAAATCGTGAAAATCCATTTTTCCTACTTCCATGGGAATTTCTGAAAATCCTCTCTCCCCTATACTCCCCCGAGTACCTAAATGTCAATGTTCAGCTGGACAGAAGAGAATATATATATATATATATATATATATATATATATATATATATATATATATATATATATATATATATATATATATATATGTTGATATAGTTTCTAATAGACACGAAAATAAATATTTCTCTATATTTTCGAAGTGTCATTCACACACTAAGTTGAAAATAAATAATTAGTTATAATAAATTGAACGCAGCGAGACACGAACTCGCGCCTCTTGGAAGCCAATCAAAAGTTTCAAGTACTCTACAATATACATTGCCCCCATTAATTATAAACTTATAATTTACATTGTTGAAGTTAATATTATAGGAAATAGAGTTAGGCAAATTTATGTTCATCTAAACGTTTTATTCTTAATAACAGTTACGACATCAATTTACAGTAATAGAAAGGTTATTGTCATTAAACTCCATTAGAACAGCACAGCCTTGCTTGGTACGTTATATCTATCTATAAGTTATTGTTTTAATGGACGTTTGTTAGCAACTTGGCCCTGCCTCTTATAAATATAACTAGTATCTACTTGCAGTATTGTCGAAATTAAAACGCACTGTCCGTGGATTTCTGCCATTTTAAAATGCGTCTCAAAATTGGGCGGAAAACGTGGAACGGAATGTCTTGATACTGTGAGTCAGTACAGTGTGTACCTGAAGAATACTTTCTTGATTATAAAATAGAGCTCAATATGTAAAATTTAAAAGGGGAAGAAAGCGTTAATTTATTTTATATATTAATTTTATAAATCAACTCCTAATTTGTATAAAATATTTATTAGTATTATTATTATAAATTAATATAAATAATGATTGACAAGGACAGATGTGATTATTTCGTTTTAAATTATTTACAGATATTTTAAATAAATTGTGTGAAACAAGCTGTCATTTATTTCTTAAAACAATATTACAAAAATTTAAATATATATATATATATATATATATATATATATATATATATATATATATATATATATATATATATATATATATATATATATATATATATATATATATATATATATATATATATATATATATTCAGCTCTGCGATTCCATACAAGGCAACTTACTGTTTATACTTTTGATATAACTTTCATTATATTAATAATGCTAATTATGTAGGTGAATAATATTTTAAATTAAAACAATTATTTTCAGATCCCGGGAACTTATAAAGAGTGCTATCCTAGACAACGACTTTATGAAGAATTTGGAAATGACACAGATACGTGAGATCGTAGATTGCATGTATCCAGTCGAGTATGCCGCCGGCAGCCTCATCATCAAGGAGGGCGATGTTGGCAGCATAGTGTATGTTATGGAAGGTAAGAAAAACCTTATAATTTTAAAGATAAATTATTAAAAAATACGAAATGTGGAGTAGCTTTTGGACGAGTTTTTTTATTTCTATAGTGACGTAGTCGATGATATTCTAATATGATCGACATTTCAGTGCCATCTAGTTTTGTTCATTGTAAACTAATACTTCATTTGGAAAAATTTTTATTGCCATCTATTGGCGAGTAGCAAAAATATATGATGATGAAAGTGGCTTGCAAATTTGCCGGTAGATGGCAGTGCTTTCACAATTATATAATAGAAATATAAACAATTAATAAATGTTATTCCTATAATCTCAATTTATTTATTAACGGGTTAAATCGATTATTGCATAATCGATTTAATAAATATTGACAAAATATAATTACTTTTAATTCTAAAACAGAATTTGGGATTTGATTTCTTTTTACGTTTTCCATTTTTTTTTCATTTAAAATTATTTATATTAAAAATAATATATTCAGATAAATGTAATATATTATTTAACATCTACATTTATGTCATTACTCAGCTTTACATACTCATTTAGGCCCTTTTATCTTGTACTTTTCTAAATAAATTTATCAATACATCATACTCTGTAACCTAAAGATTCTATCACATTTGATTGACGTCATTAGTCTGTCTATGTAAACATCGACTTGTAGGCGAATCCAGTACGCTTTAGATACTCTGATACTTTCCCCGGCGAGAAAGCGGAAAAGCAGCTACTGACTTTTCTTGTAAGATGGCATTAGGCCAGTCTTAGACATTTTTATTAGAAGAAATCTTGTATCGCGTTATATTTTTTAGTAAACGGCTATATGTTTGCTTTTAAATATATATGAAGGTATTTTCTAATTAGAGAAACGTAATGTCCCTTTCATTTATTTTATGACTTAATTCTAACGCATGTTTAGTTGGTATAGGTTGTGTTAGGTACTATGAAAATGGGCCTGGACGCTATGGACTCCCAGGCCCTCTCCACTTAGGTGAGGTCGGAGTGTCGCTGGGTATTTTTAGTGGGTATACCGGGAACGTCTTTACCGGGGAGTCCCACATACCACTCTCCCGCCCCCCGGCGGGGAGGGTATGCGTAATGTCATTTTTTCCCAGCGTCAAAAAAAAAAAAAAAAAAAAGTACTATGAAACTGATCTAGTATATAAATAGTGGGTGAGGCTCACCTTAGTGGAAAAAAATCAGTCGCCAATTGAACGGAAAGTAAAAACGGGGCGTTTTAACACTATTACGCTTTTATGAAGCCTGTTTTATGCGGAAACAGTGTGAAAAAGAGATCTATATGTAGCTCAAAGTTTAATACTTTTTTTGTCTATTGGGTAGCCTCTATGCAATATACCTGCAGTGACAAACAAAACTGCTTACTGCTAGATCTCATTTCATACACATTATGAAGAAAATGCTTATATATATTTGAAATGCCCACTCTGTTAGAGGTCTTGGATCAATTTGTAAATAAGTAACTAAATATAATACTACAAACAGTTTAATTATACCACAAACATGTCATAAATAACAAAATTATAACATAAGATGTAAAATTTTAATGAGATTCGCAATTAATTATATACCTCTTTGAAGGTTAATAGCATTCCAATTAGAAACAAATGACCTTTGCAAAATGATTTGCTTTAGATTTTTATTTTTGGGGGTCACAAATATAGATTATGAATGTTACAATTATTATAAAAATCAAATTCAATATGTTCTTTATTCAATTAGGCCATTGCCAAGTACTTTCGAATCGTCAATTTACATTGGAATGTCAGTAGTGTCAGTCTTTCAGGAGGCTACCACCGGTTAGGAAGGCAGGGTCTGCTGAGAAGAGCTCCTTTGAAATATACTTTACAAAGGATTTATAATAATCATAAGTTTCCCGAAGAAACATTAACAGCATTTAATTCCAAGCACAATTATCATTATAATATTCTTAGATAGAATAATACGCTTTATTTGTTATTAATTTTTTATTGTTATTTTATTCATTTGTTATTCATTGTTAATTGTTATTCATTTTTAACTTTAAACTTGCGGATAAAATTGTTATCCGAAACATTTAATCTGATAATGCGTTCGTCCTTAATATTGGCCATATTTTATATTTAAAAGAATAATTATGATTGTACAGTAAATAAATAAGACATTATTTTGATATTTATGATGATGTAAGTACTTAATTTGATAAAAAAAAACACTACTAAATTGCTTCCATCTTTATTTACTTCATGGGCATTCCCATGTCCGGAAAGAATCTCTTAATATAAGTAATTAAGAGAAACTTTAAGCAATACCTACCTATCATAATATGTTCCTTACATATCGCCGCATCTTAATTATTACATAGCAGATTATAAAAATCATGCGACGATTTTTAAAGTTATTAAATTTTATTTGTACTAACAATTAAGTATTTTTAATGTACCTATAAAAACGTTATCAACATTATGTCAAGTTTACAATTGTATTTAGTCAGACATTTTGGTGTCAATAGTGATGACGATTTTTATATTTTCTCTTGCTTTTTCCTTGACACAGTCATATTGTGTGACATATTTTAAATGTCTGAGTACACTCTGGCCGTATAATAGCTTGTTTAGTTAATTTGATATGATGGTTGTGTTTGATATGATGTAATAAAGCCTATAATTCTTAATAAAATTACTTTTGAACCTAAAAATATTTTTTCAAATGAAATCATTTTTGAGATTAGTGCGCTCCAACAAACTAACTCCTTCGCTTTACAATATTAGTAGATATAGAGTGATAATAGAATAGATGCATGTTTTGAACATAACGCTAAGGAACGCAATTAAAAATGAAAAAGTTTATACCTACTTTATTTTTTTGCACAAATATGTGATAATATTTGGAAATCGTTGCCAGTTGTAGTTTATATTCACACTTTGGTTGATTACGAAACACAGTTCGCAATAGATACGTCAACCTTGCTGATCGACCTTGTCGACTTGGTCGACATTTTTTCTCACAAGCTTACGTCATTTAGACGTATTTATCATTTATAAGTACAGTCTTTGCCATTTATTTTATAAGTTACGTAAAACTAAAATTGAAAGTTAGATAATAGTGTGGCGATTTAGCTTAATTTGATCTGCAGTTTTTTTTTATTTCAATAATGACAGATAATTTATGTAATCAAACAGTATTTTTTGTTTTCTTTGGTCAATTGACTCATCGTGTGGATACCGGGTCCATCATTGTAGAGAGAGCTATCTTGCTTAGAAATCCTACTGAAAAGGCGCTCGCCTTCACCGTCCGAGTTTTGTTATAAATATTTTAAGTAAAACATTGACATTGATTTTGTTTGATTATTATACGCTTTTTACAACTTATTACGTTGTTATCATCGCTGCAGGGAGATTTTTACAAATTTCCGCTACCCAACGATTATTACAAAGAATAATCATTTGGTAAGAGAGAATACTATTTTTTACAAAATATTTTATTGATTTTTAAAGTGTTAATTCACACTAAGGATAGAAAAGATACTTAAAGACAAATTTTTTATACCTTTTTTTTTATATATTTTAGTATGCTAGCGTTTGTATGAGACAAACGCAGGTACATATAAAATCTTATTAGGTTCATTTATCAAGGAAAGCTATAGGCTACATAATAATATAGTATATGACTATCTTATACTAAAAATATTTTTTTTATACTAACCAGTACTATAGCATTAGTTGTAGTGGGGTATCGACAAAGATTTTATCTAAACTCACTCTCACTCTTCCTATTACCAAGCTCTATTAATATGAAACCATTAACAAACTCATGCCCGTATGTAGTTATTTTTAGCTAATAATCCACCCAATATATTTTGAGCTATTTAACGCAAAACGAAAATCAATTCGACTCAAAACTTTCTGAGATTTAAGCGTTGAAACAACAAACTCTTTAGCCTTATAGTACTAGTATATATAATAATATAGACTGTCCACATATGAATTATTATGTAGTCGGAAGTGAAAGTGTAATTACAGGACCTTATGAGGTACGACACTACATGAGTAGAGTAGAGTATAGAGGCCAATGACCGCAATTATTGTTGCGTTAATTGTTCCAAGTTATGAGTTAAATGTGTCTCGTTTCTATGGTACTATGTTTAAGCTTTTTATTTATTTATTTTCTTCGCCATTTTGGCACAGCGCCCGCGTCGGACTGTATACGCGATGATATTGAGTTCGATTTCCATCCGGGGAAATGCTGCTTAAATTATTTTAATTTTTCAATTTTGATAAGTCAAAACGCGGTGTTGGTTTCACTACTAAGCACATATTCTCTCTCGGAGAGCAGAATGAGAAAATTAGTGTCAAGAATACTAGATTCCCTTGGCCTTCCTTGCTACGCCTATCTTGATTTTAACTAATTAAAATAAGACAATGTTGATCTTTGAAATATACGAGACGGAGCTCACATTACATGACTACATACTACAATTGTCATCGTAAAATCTAAATCCAATCTGACGTATCAATATTTATATATTAATACGTGAAGCAAAAACTTTGAACCCATTTTTACGAAAGTTGCGCATTCGGACGAGTACGAAATTTGACATACTTATAGTTTATGTGAAAAAGAAGTGCAAAGCGCTAATATTTTTCAATAATAATACATATAAAGTTCATTAAATCAATTAATAAAACATTAACACACTACCTGATGTTTAACTAGGTAATAACTTCTGTATAAAGTGACACACACGTTTCTATGTGAACGGGTCCTCTAGTATATAATTAATGTCTATTTCTTCGTTATTTATGCATAGCATTTTGTATAATATTAAAATATTATAAGATTCTCGAATTATTGTAGTGTTAACTACGTAGTTGTTAACAATACGAAAATTATTTTGATATAAATATGCAGAACAGACGGTCTTAATGGTAAAAAGCGTTTTCTCTCGGGGTCACCCGGGGAACGTGATATAACATAATATATAATAAAATGTCTTTATTGCACACAAAAAAGAAAGATATATTGTGGAGAATATATGTAAATATAAAAAGGTAGAAATTTGCCCAGCCTTATCACTAAATGTGATCATTTCCACGCTGGTTGCCTGGATACCACAAATGGAAGGATCTCATAAAAGACCGGGCATAATGCGATGCAAAGCAAGAACAAACTGAAAAAAAATAAAAAATTAGCTAAACCTAAATATAATTGATTAATAAACTATTACATACAATACATGAGATGTCCGTTTATATATAATACGTAATGCCATACTATAATATTTATATAAATACATACCCATATATACATATATGCACATATGTACATATTATATACTTAAATAATTGTTTCTTTCCATTCGCTTAATATGACTACTTTTTATAGTATTAAAAATATTTTGTTAGCTTTCTTTTATATTTGTATAAAATAAAAATAAAAAATATAATTTTCAGTATTTATTTCTTTTCTTTGTTCTAACCGCGTCCATTATTGATACATAAATTTGCTTTGTTTGATCATACAATACAGTAAGTTCTAGTGTATTTAATATCTTATCGAAACCCCAAAACCTATTGACCCAAAGATCCCATATATCTCAAATTTAAATGCGCACAAACGATACATTTGTAACGAGTATATTTGAAGAAATATATAGGTATTCAAAATCCTAATTTAGTGAATTGATTTAATATATTATAAAAACTATTTACAAATATACATTTACAAGGATTTATTGTTATTTTTTATCATCAAGCTTATACCTTGTCGAGCGGTGTAGGGGGAGAATGATTAGTGAAGCAACACTCCCATTTCCATTTTTCGTTCATTCAATAATCTTTCCATATGTAGGGAATAATTAACTACGTACATAGAAATGTTAATGACGCTAGGAAACGCAAGGCTTTGCGTCAAGGTTCTCCACTTTTTCACAATTGGAGAAACTTAACGCCGCACTGTCTTACCAGAGCAGAGAAATAAAAATAATATATTCTCCTGAATGGGAATCGAACCCACAACTATCGCGTTTACAGAATAAAAAGTTATTAAATACCACTTTAAGATTAATGTATATATGTATTTAATGAAATACGTATAATTTTTCTTAAATACATTTTAAAATATTTATTTAAACACATTATATAATATTTTAACAAAAGTAAGAACATCATTTAAGATAAACTATTAAATATTTACGTTAGCGACAAGTTTTTTTCCTTATTATTGCCATATCTTACAGACGGAGTCTGCGATAACAAGATAAAAGCTATATTTTACATACATCACAAAACTGAGAATTATTGATAATATAACTGCCTAAAAGCCTGCCTTCTATGAAATTGGATTTAGAACATATATACGTAGTAAGCTCCAGCTCGATGGACCGACGACCTAAAAAAAGTAGCCGGCTCTGACTGGATGCGGAAGGCGGAGGATCGGGATCTCTGGCGCACCCTAGGGGAGGCCTATGTCTAGCAGTGGATTTGATTGATTGATTGATACGTAGTAAACATGTGTGTTGACTGATAAGGATTATTATAAGTTTGAATCTCATTCGGAGGAATTTATTTTTTATTTTATTTTACACTAGATTTTGACACTGGATTACTTCATTCTCCTTGCCTTTCTATAAGGAAGGAACGGGAAGCTAAAAAAGACAAGAGTAAATGTAAGCTATCGATTAAAATAATTCTTAGTGCGACTAAAGAACGGTTGCATAGAGCTAATTAAGATATGTGCTGACACTATGTATTGTCTATGGTTCACTACTAATAATTGCAAGAGCTATAACTTCAGATTTTTATGCTACATTATATTTACGATTGTTGAATTTTTAGCTTGACAGAAGAGAGAAAATAGTGTCAACCGATCACAGTTTTCTATCTAAATTAGAGGTGTTAGTGTTCATTAAAGGAACTCAACGTCGACCTTTGTTGTCTTGCCAAAACATGGATAGGTAAAAAAATCATTCTCGTTGTGAGGTTCGAACTTATTCCCCACACGGAGTGACCATAACCATCACTTGTTGGATTATAACTAAGTGCCTTTACAATTTATACAAAATATTTCTATGTTAACTTTCTTTAAATAAGGTGCATGTTTACTGGCAGTTTCTAACTTTGCGCTTTATTATATACCGGAACTCCGTATAAACACTAAGTACATATATCCGGAGTTTTAAAATTAAGCTATTAAAATTTTTAATCATTATATTATAAAAAAGCTAGCGATAACACACATTATTAATATTTAATAGGTGTAAAGAAATTAAAATTTTGTATCTTTTTTTCAAACCAAAACGTACTACAAACTGATACCATTGTATTTAACATCGGATTTTCCCTTCTTATACATAAGTAATGTGTAATTAAAAACACGATTAAATAAATTACCTAATTAAGAATAATTAATTATTATTATTATTAAGAGTAATCTAGAAACACTGTAGTTGCCTATAGTATGGCTGCAATACTGCAAAGGGAAATAGTTATACAGAACATATAGGTACATTTTTATAATTTATTTAATGAAAATGTGTGGGGGTCCCGCTACTTAATACCTACAATGGAAGTAATAAAGTTGCTCACGTGTTAGTAAGAACGGTGATCCTGTCCACCTGCCTAATAAGTCACAAAAGGTTCAAGATAAATATAATAGTTTATGAAATAATAGATATCTATAAATAATCATAAACCTTTCCCGACTATACTTCACTAATACTCGTAAGATATGAATATACTTGGGTAAGTCTCAACAAATAGGGTTAAAAGTGGGCAATACTTGTAATAGAATAAAGTAAATTTCGCTGCTTCTGGAGTAATAGTTATTTTTACATATTTAATTTACTGGAAATAACATTTGTTTTTTTTTATTATTTCGAGTTTTATAACGTAATGATTTTCAACTATTATTTGACACGAAATGCCTGATAATGAACTGCACACAGACAAAAATATTACAATAGCGTACCTTTTCCAACTTTTTTCCACAGTCAAATTAAAAAAAAAAACACATATTCCGAAATATCGGCTAAAACACTAATATTCACTGTACATATATTGTAGTAACAAAGGTACTTAAATCCCATACCCCTACAAACATATATTATATTACTATTATATTATATATATTAAATTTTTTATATAATAATGCTAGCTTTATTTACCAGAGGTATAAGAACGTAACATATAATGTATAGACGTATATCACCATTAACAACTACCGTTTAATCGTTGATATATCAAATAAATCAGTAGCAGATAACATGCAATATGAATATACTTTTCTTTCTCGCATGGTGTTAATAGTCATATTTAGTTACGTTCCAGTTACGCTAAAACAAAATGTTGGTTAAACAATTCACAACGGTATATATATAACTATTATTTATAAATATATATGTTTTTCTAATTATTTAAAGCATAAAAAAAAATATTTTTGTCTTAAGACAAAAAAAAATATTTTTGTGAACATATTCTTGCAATTTCAAGTGTTTAAATCTTTTCTTATGCCTATTTTATTTTAGGTGTCTCGAGAGTGGCTTTTTATTCTATATATTATTTAAAATTAATCATAATACGAACATAATATATAATTCAAGGGTTGATCACACATTGATTGCTAGACAACAGATGGTTTAAATGCCACACAAAGAAACCCTCGTACCGTATCTTATTTTATTGTTCAGTGACGAACGAATGAGGGTAATTCTTACATTAGCTTCCATAGCCATGACGTTTCAGCGATAATAATAATGATGTAAAGAGCATTTCTTTTGGATTGTGTGTTATACTGCAATTTCTATGGTAACTTGAGTGTCTTTTATTATCTGTGCTGTTTTTTTTTATTAATTATCTGGATATTTTTGTTATAGATTCTAAAATAATACTCCTATAACACAAAGTTGTGTTCAATCTACCTTCCTTTACTAATTAAATATATTAAAATGATTAGTACTAGGTATAGGTACTAATAGTATTTTTTGTACTTAAAGAAAACATATAAAAATTGATTTTTGCTCATGTTGTTAGAGATGCTAACAACGTGATAAGTTATAGAATATAAGAATTTTGACACAGCGTGAAGAATGCATGAACACATGGCTTAGTGGTCAGATTTGATATGTTTTGTTTAAGTATTTTTTCTGCATTCTTAGTGTGGATTAACACTTCAATAAATATTAAAGATTTTTTTGTTATAGTCAAAAAGATTCATTTAGATTTTTTTTCATTATTATGATAAAAACAATACATACACATGGCGTAGCAGTTAAGAATAATACTTTAGTTAAAATTAAATTTGAGCGTGATGCGTGAAAGTGAAACTAGAAGATGGCTGGGGTCTTGACCGCGGTTTGATTTGCGTTACAAATGTAATGCGATTGAAGCTTCTTGATTACCATCTTAACTTTTACTTGTATGTACTTTTAATATTTATGTTTTATGATATGAAATTTATTATATTTATAATTATTTATATTTATTTACCTATAATTTACAATGTATGTCATCTTTCGCAAAGACGTTTTTTTTTATTATAAAAATAAAACGCACTCGATACAGTAATAATACAAACTTAAAGTCGCTCGACATTGGCGAAATCAAAATTTTATCGATATTAATGACTAGATCAATGAGTCAGTTTCGGTGTACATATTGTATATATGTATACACTTAACATGTACACACTTCTTAACACGCTACGTCAGTATCCGTATCAGTCCACAGAAATCTCCGTACTAATATTATAACGAACTAAGTTACTTTTTCTTTTACTATTTCACGCCTAAGTGATGACACTGATTTTTAAAGTTAGAAAGTATAAACAGTGCGAAAGGTGAAAAGCTATAATTCTTCCTGGAATGTTACGGAATATATATATAGAAACTAGAATAAACATAAAAAGATTACTACAGTAAATTATAATGTCACATATTTTTATCTAATTTATGACCACCACAACCTTGATTTGGCTACGAAAAGACAAAACTCCTAGATAGCCATAAACTACATAAATAGCGTTATAAATTAACATTATAAAATATTCTTAAAAGAGCCAAAAATAATGTACTATTGTACACATTATGTACCTACTATATAATATGTTGTATTAAGTATCTAATTTACATTATGGCATGTCACAACTTTCTTAGATATGAAGACCATCAAAATTGCATAGAATAGTCGCTTGTTTATTATCAAGCATTTATCTATTAATATTCATTATAAAAGCGTATCATTGAATTTTAATTATTAAAATAATATATCTTATTTGCTTCTACTCGGTTGCTTTATTGTGGCTTATAAAAAAATTACATTTCTTATATGAGAAGGCATGTATGTATGTAAATATAACTCTTAACTTGAAATCACTGACATTGATTTATAATGAATTGTATATACACAAGATTATACAAATACTAGCTTATATCTGTGTCTGCCCTGCGCCTGTGGTTAAATGGAAATAACTTACGAGTTGTGTACGAGACATGATGACATGAGACATTCTAAGTGCTCGAGCTAAATATAACTGCAGTGGGCTATATCGAAACGATTAACGTGATGTAATGTAGAATATAGCCTTTCTGTATAAATGGGCTATCAAACGCAAAATGATTTTTTAAAATTTACGTAGTTCCTGGGCTGAGCGCATTGAACCAAAAACCTCTTCAGCTTTATATAATTGAGAGGGTTTAACATAGTTGCGATTTTATACTGACTGAATATATTTCAGCCTTTTTAATACCTATGGCTGAAATGACCGTAGGTATTTCATATTTCATGCAGACATTAGTTTAATATTCTTGGGCTTCTTCTTTCTCCTCAAGAAAAATAACTGGTTTTGTTATATCGCGTAAACCAGGGTAGAGAGAGAATCCTAGTGATAAGACACCCGCGACTTGAATTAGAGCATGTTGAGTGGCGGAACTCAACGCCGCATTTTATTCTTTATTCGAATGTGTTCAACCTATGTTACTGGTATCAATTTTATATACCAGCATTTATTAAGTAGGTACCTATATAGCTTGACATTTTCATTTTGTACTTTCAGTTACGTGTCTAGATAATACTCTTTACTATTTTCCATATATTTAGATTATACTGTCGCTTGCGTAAGAACGATCGTGACACCGTTAAAGGAATTATTTAAATTAAATAATAATTTATACGTTTTGATTATGTCCATTTTTGCTTTCTGTAAGCCTATTCTATTATTTTTATTTATATAAAAGGAACTTGCAATTGTTACTGTGGACCTTTACTGTGTGAATTTTAATCTCTTAAAGTTACGCATCAAATGTATTATCAAAGTATATAAGTGGCTGGTCTATTGTCATTCTACATAAGTTTAGTCTTTAAAATCCATGACACCTCCTTGTCAGGCTCAATAGCAATTGAAATTTTTTTATATCTGTAAAAGATATTCTGATACTACCAGAATTTATTTTATTCGTGAGTTATAAAATGAAACCAAAATTAAATAAATACTCAATATATAGTTTTAATTATTACTGTAAGAAACGCAATAACATAGTATGCGTTGAATAAGTATGTTATAAAATTTTCAAAAATCTCATATTTTTCGATATCAAGTACCAAGATACCTTTATTTGTAAATTGTGATAAAATTATGAATTTTGAAAGAACATTAAATATTTTATAGCTGGAAACAACTATTTCTGTTTTAACTTATACGTAATCGATAAATGGACGTTTTCATTAACTTGTTCCTTATCTGACCACGAGCTAAGTGGCTTTGTATAATATAATTAGCTTACAATATAATAAACGACTCAACAAATGTTTTAGAATGTAGACAATAATCATAAAAATCGTTCTCAATGTTATAAAATATATTTTAATATTTATATTATTTGTGTAAAAAGTGTGTTCTGTTAGTAAATAATTAATTAATAATTCATAAAGTTTATTTTATTAAATATAAATTGATTTCATCTTGGTTCAAAATCCGAAATAAATGTACATTAATAAAAGTACAAAAAACAAGACAAAATTATAAAAAATATATTATGGCTCTTAAATCGAAATAATTATTATTATGATTGACAAAGAGCCACCCTGTCTATTGTTAAGTTCAAAGCTTAAATTCAGGTACGAGTGTTGCCTCTCTATATCCGTCTCGCTCTCGCATTGACGACACATGCGCAGGAGTCGATCAAGATTTGAGTGTTAGTAAGCGGGGCGACGTTGCCGTGATCGGTCACCGGTACTCTATTATCCGATCAACATTTATAATCACGACAAATTAACAACAAAATGACTGTGTTTCAAGTTTTTGTTTCTTATTTATAGTTTTGTGACGAAATGGTAAAGATTTAGCCATTAAGTGAAGTGTCAAGGTGATATTTTCGCGCAACTTGCATCTGTCACAACAAATATTTCGAAGGATATTAAGTGTATCGTGATGAAAAGCTCGTGTAGCTATACATCCGCTTTATGCCACAACAATATTTTATAAGCCATGAAATCTTATGCGATATTTTCTTATAAAGCCTATACAATATATTTATTTAATTACCCACGTTGTAGCAGTTTTCAAAAAGAAGATTTTAATTTTAAAGTATTCTTGTCTCGTTACGAGTGTATACTGCACTCAAGTCATGTTTGCGTGCACTACCCGAATGTATCGTGAAAGTATTTTGGAGCGCTGTCTTCACGGTGAAGATTTTAGCATATTAATGCCCAAGAGCAAAGCTTTCTACTCCTGCGCCGCAGTCTCGCACTGCTTACATAAGTTTGTTTTGATCGATCCAAACACAATAACGTTCAATTATTAACAAACACAAATTGGCCACAATTGGTTTGAAATGTTTGACATGTTCAATAAAAGAAACTAGTTTAAATTAATTTATTATGTTACGCTTCGTGCACTTTTTATTAGGCCACGGATACATGAATTCCTTCTAGATATTAATGTTATAATACATAAATCATGAATATGACTCTTTCTATTCACTTATGGATTAGAAAGTAAGATTGATTTTATCAATTGAGCCATATTATGATCGTGATTTACTGGTCTAATACGTCTATAGTGTCGATGTTATCGTTTAATAATAGTGTGTGCTTTAAGAAACGGTCACGACACCATAGAAAGTTTATATAAATAACGTTTTTACGTGTTTATTATTTGTGATAATATCGGTGCAGATAACATATAAGTGTAGCATGCCTTCAGAAAGATACGGTTTTCAAAATTTATATATAATATATTAATCTAGAGAATATATTAATCTCTATTGAAAATGTACCAATTTAAAGTAATAAAAAATATCAATAAAGAAGTCATCGTATGAATTTGTATGAAAAAATAAACAATAAATATGAACAGTTATATTATAATATGGGTATGTAAAGATTACGGGCATAAAGCTCTTTGATAATGGCCTCGTAAAAATTCATGTCATGATTTCGAACATGAATGCAATAGTGAAATGAAAGGAGCTCTATTGTCTACCACTTAAACAGCTCAGTGTATGTACATATAGCCTGAGTGACTTATGTGTCTCAGACCACAGTTCTAATATTGTTATCTCGTTTTGTTTATTTTGCTCAAATAAATAATCATCACGTAATTTCTTAAACTACGTGTTATATCGAAATTCGATATCTGTAGTTGTATTGAAGACGTGAACATTCATTGATTAAATGGTACAATGTATGCATTTTTTAATTAATAAGAGAAGGAAAAAATCTGTATAAGTATTAAACATCTTTACATGAATTATATTTAACATCAACTTTACTTATAAAATGCAATTGACAAAGACCTCTATATAAGGCGAAAATGATAATATGATGCTATTTATTTAAAGTTCTAGGTAAACCACATAAATTGAAACGTAAAATTTTATAAAAATAGTAAATGAATACATGTCTATCTAAGCGTAGTGGGTTACTTCACACACCATGATTGTGGGTTTGATACACCGTGTAGTTAAAAGCAGCGTGAAGTGTGTATTAAAAAAACTATTTAGTTTAACAACATGTTATTATGTGTAACATCGTAAATAGCAAAAAAAAAACCTGTTGTTGTATTTTTTTTATTTGCAATAAAATTGATTTAGTTAGACACGCGCCTAATTAACCTATTAAATACTTCAACTATATTTCATTTGTGAAGAAACAGTTTGAGAGAAATAACTAAAATGTATTCGTTTATATCCAATTACTTAATCATAAAGCCTATTGTATTGTAAAAGTTTGTTATATTGTATGCAAATTTATATTTTTAATTTGAGAATAAAATCTTGTGCATATTTCATACAAATATGAGTAGTATTATATTAATTTAAATATCTTTGAAATGGATTGTCTTATTTGTTCTTTCATCTTTATTTATTAAAACAAATAGAGGCGTATAAAAATAGTTTTGTTTAGAGTTTCTGGTATCGGGGAAAAGAATTATTTTCATTTCCTACCTCAAGCAAGGCGATGTTGCATTCCGTTTTTAAATACATCTTGGTTTTAGGTACGACTGTACATACTATGTGTATCTCACATGTATATCTGATTTACCTTATAATATATTACTTTATGATATATTCATAAAGTAATAGTTTCTGTTTTACATGGACCTATTACTACTCTCCTAATGCTTACAAATGTTACTAGGTATAAAAAAAATGATAAACAGGCATAGATTTCTCAAGTTCCTAGATTCTCAGATATCGATGGCCAGTCCACTGGATATGTGGACCGTTGAACTGGTTTCAACTTTATCAGTCTAGAAATCGTTTTCTAGTAATTCGATCATGCGTTTAGTAATTAACATTTAATTTGTGAAGCATGCTATTCATATTCGCGTAAAACGGATAACAACAAGAAGATTACACGAATTTTTAGAGGTTAATCTCATGCTGTGCACGCTAAGATCATTTGTTTAGTAGGTCGTGTTTTATTTCGTAAATCAATATAATAATTATAACCTTTGTTAATTACATAGTATTATCATTTTGTCAGGATCGGGATCTTTGGCGCACCCTAGGGGAGGCCTATGTCCAGCAGTGGACAGTAATAGGCTGATTTTATGATCATTTTGTCTTAATGCGATTTGGCAAGTTAACAAGGAGAACAAGAGGACAGGGCAGACAGAGCTGTTCACTTTTTCAATTTTTTGTGTAGAAGAAAACACTTGGGGACGAAAGATATTTAGAAAATGTATTAAAATTTAAATGCAGTGGGATTTGAACCTACGCCTATTGGATATTGTTTCAGCGCTTTAAGGCATACGATCTTATCGAGCTACGTCCAAATTCTTGTACGCTTGTTACTACCTTATTTTTATAGAGAGCTGAATAAATTCACACTAATTTGCTTATTTTTATGAAGCCACTCACTCAGTTCGTTTAGAGACATAGTTGGGTAGACGAGTCGTATGACGCAAGCCAATGATGTTCTGTTCGATGTATAAACAAATCGCGAGAACTTATGGATATTCCCAGGATTGGAATTCGAATCTGCAATGACAGCGTTCAGTCATGCACGACTATTTTACACCATGATGTCTATATGATTGATAAATTAATATTATTTATTTTAATACGTTAGTAGGTCTTACTATTGTATATACTATATAATGATAGTAGTTAAAGAAAACACGTTTAAGGTCCCATCAGCCATTCAATACGTCTATATAGATATACTGTATAGACTAGCTAACCCCAACTCAAGACAACTTTTGCTAAAAGGCATCCCTAAGTTTCTTTCCCCTATTGGGTCTTACCGAGTTTCATGTTATTACAACTATTAAAAAGGGCTAATATTCAGTTTATAAAGTTTTATTTTCACAGTGAGTTTGTTTGTTTCTTATAAAGCATTATTAAGTAACGACATTAGGAATGAAACCGCTCAAAAGTTATAAAGATATCTAAAAATATTATTGATAGTAATACTTAATTTTTTATTTCTTTCGTTGCGAAAACATGTTTGCTGTTAACCCATATAGAAAATAAACATGACTTTGTAAAACCAGCCGCCCTTATATCAAGACACGATGCTTCCTTTACGCAATCACGATTCGTAGACCGCTTTACGACTGTGGTAATCGAAAGTGGTTTACTTTATATCCATAATAAAATAAATTATTTCTATAAAAAGCTTTTATAATATAATTTAACATTTTAATAAATAACAATAATCAAAATTGTTATAAATAATATCGTTTATATTAAATATATAATGCGTTAATCGTATTCTTAAATACAATTTAAAATGTAAAATATATATTTGCATTTCACATTTTTACATTACAAGGCAACCTTTGTAAGCCAATCTTGCATCGTTTTTTGCGTTTATAAATAGCATTTAAAATTATTATAAGAACTTTTAACATAAAATAGTCTTAACAGATATTTTAAAAAGTTTCATCATTTTATCTATAATACACATCGACATAGATTACGACGACTTGCAGTGAAAGTGTTGTAATAACAATAAATGTTAAAAACTTGCTTCTGTACCGAATAAGTACCGTTCCATTATCTAATTATTGCGTAACAAAATGAGTTTGCATTGATGGACTCTTGAGCCCCAGTTGTTTCCTCATGGAGTGATGGTTTGTGCAATTCGTGCTTACTATCCGTGACGTGTCCGTTCTTATATGTTTTAATATTTTCACTGGTATAATATTTCTGATCTGGATATAGATATGAGAAGAAAGCTATATCGGTTTCGGTAATCGGTTACCGTTACGGGTTCGTTGGCTTAAGGGAATTAATGGTTTTTTTGAGTTCCGTCACTTAGCATGCTATATCTCAAATCCAGGCAGAGAATGGAGAACGGAGTGTCTAGATACTAGGTTCTGCTATATGCGGACGTTATCGAATGCTGCTTTAGTTTTACCTGAATACATAATATCACTTACTAAATTAGGATATAAGAACAAGTACGTAACCAAAGTTATTAATTAATAACTTTATAATTAATGCATCGATCAATTGAATATGCATTCAATTGAAATAAAATATTCTAGACACAATTATTAAAATGTCAGGAAAGGCTCGATTTCAAGGCTGATATGAAATAAAAGTTGAACCAGTGTATCAGTAAATAATAATTATTAATTTACTCGAAACGTGTTCAAGCTAATAGTAATTAAATGACATATTTATACTTCCCATTATATAGGCTAAACCTCGTCATTTGTTTTATATACCATATCGTTGGTGTGATTCACATATTTCTTGTGACCTTATATGAGTCACAAGATATTATGTCATTGGTGTCAATATCAACGATCAAACTTCTATGCCTTTACTGCTTTTTATGTCCCGGAACTTACTCTGTGGACGTATTAAGTAATAAAAACAAATCAATAAAAATTCTTATGCACTTAATTTTTTACTGTATTTAATAGGCCCGGTAGAAGTAAACTGTTAATGTGATATTAAATATAATAATTAATGTTGTTGTGGCATAAAGTATACAATTATATAAAATATATTTTATGTTCATATATAGGTGGTACAAATAAAAATGGAATTTTTTTTCTTATGATTGTATTAAATTGATAAAATCTTAAAAAAGAGTATGAATTCAAAGATAGTAAAAATGTGCAGTCTTGTTCGTAATTACCTGCAAGTGAACAAAATAAACATAATAGTGAGTTTAGAAACATTATGAAAATAAAACATTACCCAGGAAAAGCGGTCATGGAGGACCCGTGGCTTTCTATCAGCGACAGAACTATGGACTTAGTTTACGCCGCTAACTGGGTTGGGGCAAACAATTTGAATGGTTATAAAGAAGATGATGAACAATCAAGAAACTCCAAATTTAATTCTATATCCCGAAGCAAATCTTGCCGTGATGTTGGGCGCAGTGCTGAGAAAGAAGAAAATAACAATACCTATTTACAATCGAGCCAAACTTACAATTATAATAACAATGCTGGTAACGAAAATATTTCCCAGTTGGCCAAATATCAACAAGATATTGAAGAAAAGGCAAGATCTAACCATAACTTTTTAATGCAAAATAAATTAAAACACAGCTATAGTTTCAAAGATATGCCAAACGGTTATAAACCTTCTACTTTGAGAAGAGTGAAAAGAAGAAATTTTACGGAGTGGGATATTGAAGCCTTTGGTTCTAATGACCGACACGCGCCTATTCCTCCACAAAGAAAAGATTCGTTAAAATATGCACATCGTCAAAGAAAAGTTGATTCAAAAAGGAATTATTACCCTCTCCCGGACCCGGGGCCGGTACCGCCGGATCCGTCCTCTGAATCATACTACGAGTATTATGCAAGAGTCAGTCAGCAAAATAATGACACAGATAGTGATAAGATAAAGCAAATGCAGAAAGATCCTAAAAAAGACAGAAATATTCTAAACGGTGATATTAAGTCTAATGGCACAGTTCGTGGATATGGCAATGACACAATGTACCAAATAATTAATTCTATGGCAACATTAGATTTAACGCCTATTAAATCTAGATCAGGAAACAAGAACCTCGACATGGATAGTGAGGCGGAAGATTTAGGCTTATATATGCATCCTATTAATGAATCGTTATCTACATGCGAACAACTTCCTCAACACACAACGCAACCTGACAAAGAGCGGAACGGACGCGCAGACGTTAGACCTACTTTTCGGTCCAAATCTTTGAGAGTAAAAAGTGAAGGAAGGGCACCATTACGCGCTTATCTTGATACACCAGACCAGGTTAATAATGCGTACAGTGGTGTCACAGTTACACAACCGAAAAGAAACCTCTCTCCTAGTGAACAACTGACCTTAATGCAAGGAGGAATGTTTCGAGGAAGCCATCCTCTCCCAGTTCCTGTTAGAGGGAACGGATATCAATCAATCGATTTAGACAACGAAAGTCTAACAACAACGAAAGACTATCGGAAAAATGGTGCTGCTAGACAAATCAAACCGGACAAATACGGAAAGTTATACAACACAGTGAGAGTGAAAAGTGAAGATCGGTATGATAGGTATAATGACATTTTATCGTTTAATTCGCCAAGAGATCGTATTAGTGAAGAACGTGTAGTAAATAACAATGGTGTATACTCGCGTAGTGCAAAAAGTTCATCTAGCGGTTCGGATTCTGATTTTTCAATTCCTCGACCTAAACTTATAGTTCCTGTCCATACATACGGGACTCGGAAACGAAGGACAGGAAACCTATGCCAACGAGATAGTACTGCGACTGAATCTTCTCTAGACGCTGGAATACTACTCGATGTGACTCGATTAGAAAATAACAATTCATTTGAGCAAAATGACGACGTAGATGAAGAAGCAGGTAAATAATATAGATATTAATGTTGGTTGTGTTAAAATTATAAATTTCAGCTTCACACTTATCGTGTAAATCATATGACTTAGCAACAAATATGTAGGTAGACTGACGATGACATGTTGATTGATGTACGTGATAGAGATAACTCAGGATAGTTAACTATTACATATATATTCAAAATATGTATTTAACAACACCTTTATGTTTACACAATAGATTAGAAACTATAAACATAATTCATAAATTTCACTTTTTAAACTATTTATACACTCGTGTTTCACTTTTTATAATATTCATATACAACATTAGAAGTGGATATTTCACTAACCACGGCCATTGTGGGTTCAAGTGTCATTGAAATATATTTTATATTAATCAGTATAGAGGATTTTTGATAAGTCTTCTCGTTAACTTCACCAACTATGGAGAGATGCGTAATGAGACAAATTTATTAATGCACTAACTTTCTACGTAATTAAATATTTTATTTTTGTTAAATCGTTATTCCAAACTAAGCAAAGAAAAATTTTTTTCGTTAGAAAACGTACAAAATTTTTTATGTAGTAGTCGGATTTGGGAATCTGTACCTTTTGGAATCCGCGCAGGCGCTCTAACCAGTAAGCCATAGCCGTTTACATTCAAATTGGAATGGCAACGATATATTTATTGTACAGTAAATGGCAGGCTAATTAAATGAGAACTTGTAATATATCGCATTTGTTAGAACATCTCCATGTAATATTTGTCTTTTATTTGAACAATATGTTTATCAAAACCTACTAAGGCTAAGTTGACACGTTGACATATTATGTTGTTTAAAATCAGCTCTGTCCCATATTTTGTTAGTTAACTAATAAGAAAAGATTTAGCTTTAAACAACTTGTTTAGACGATGACTTCACGCGCAAATTATTTTACAATAGAGATTATAGTAAACATTTCTTTATTCTTTTTTTTTGCAAGAATAGTTTTGTTTATAATCATTTATAATCATAATATAAATAATAACAAGAATATTTACGCTTAGTAATGCGTATAGGTAACTTTAAAACTGTATGAAACGCTGAATGTACATACATTCTTTGAGCAGTGTTTTTGAACTTTCAACCCGTAATATTATGCGAGTCACCTTGAAACACTTTCATTTGCTAATAACTTGCCGTCACTCGACTCTATCATACTCGACTCTATGCTGTATTTATACAGACATTTGATTTGATCTATGCAAAAAATTATAATAATTTGTCATTGAATTAACATATTACAGATTATAAAATACTAATAATATTAGATTTTGCATTTTTAATCTGTATGTAAAATAGAATAAAACACTTAACATCAATTTAATTGTGCTACACATATAATAATTATTGAACAAATTAAATATTATGGATATCAGGCAATTATTAAAGAAACATGTTTTATTGCCACAGTTACATTAGGATTATAGATAATATATAAATAATATAATAATAAATAATTAAGTGTATTTTTTATCTGTATGTATATTATACAGAAACTATTGAGCTATTTTAACTATGCTGAATGAAAACAAAGAACAATGTGCTACCCAAGCTCTTGATGTATTCGCACGCTCGTTACCTTGAATTGATTGTTGCTACGATTTCAATTTAGTGGTCTATAATAACGATAAAAATTAACGTGATTCGTGTTTTTAAAGTATTAAATTGTTCATTACAAACTAAAAGTTTAAGGTTACGTTTTATTATCATTTTTTCATATTTATTCTTCCATTCTATTTGAAATGCGTTTTATTAGCAGATTATAAATAGAGAACAAACAGTTTATTATCTTCTCCAATTTAATTCTCCGATGAATGCCGACATAATAATCCTATGACACAACACGTTAAAAAGTACCAATTTTTTTTTATTTACTATATATTTATATTAAAATTAAACTAAAATGACCGCTTGATCATTTATCTCAGTTATTTTCTTTATTCTTTAAACTGCAAAACTTCGCAATATCCCGTCAAGATTTCTAACAAGACTGGTTATGAGTCACTCATGAGAAACGACTTGTTTCTATATTAAAATATACATTTATGGTATACACCAATAATATATATAGTTCCGTTATCTTATATTTTGGTAACTTATTTCATTTTAAATGTATTTATATCTGTTATAGTAAGTAAATACAAAATATAATAATCAACCAATAGTAGAGAGAACTTAGTGTTGAGACACTTTATTCTTTAATTTGCAAAACTTTCCGTACAAAGACTTTATATAGTGGAAATCACTTAGATTAAAAAAAGGGTTTTTTTTGTATATTTTTACAATAACAAATAGTTATTGTTTTTCCCTTTTTGTCAACAGAGGGAAGAGTGGAAGTTTCTCGCGAGAACAAGTATCTAAGCACGATGGCACCCGGCAAGGTGTTCGGTGAGTTGGCCATCCTGTACAACTGTAAGAGAACCGCCACAATCAAGGCCGCCACTGACTGCAGGCTGTGGGCTATCGAGCGACAATGCTTCCAGACCATCATGATGAGGACTGGTCTGATACGACAGGCCGAATACACAGATTTCCTTAAGAGGTTAGTTTTGGATTTTTTTAAATAATCTACATATATACACATTTTTGTCATGCTTATCTTAGACAGGTCATAATTAAAATTGAAGTCAAATTATGTTTATAATTCAAATGTCAGTTTAGTTTTTGTCGTTTCAACAAAGTTAGTGGAGAATAAATATGTGTAATATTTAAACATCGAATTACAATAATAAATGTGACTTTTCGACGGATCATTAAGAAAACATTGCTTTAACAAAAACTTATTAAGCTCGTTGATGTGCACAAAAAATTAATATCAGTGTAGACTATTATATACACACATCCGCCATTATTGGTACATGTAAATGTTAGATTTATGTAATCTAGTCATTATAAATATGAATATGCAACTTGAGCTACGCACGAATGAGCAAATCTAAAAGACCTCTGTAGCGAAATATGAAATTGGTTATACAAAATGTTAAAATAGTACTTTTGAATAATATGACGAACACGTTAAACGAAAACGTATTTATATATTGGTACTGGTATATCGACTACATATCCGACTTTCATACTGGTTTTTAAAATCGTCTATTTTTGAAACGGCTATTTTGGTTTCGTTTTTTAATGAGACGCGATGTTTACGTATGTTCGGTCATTAACATCACGAATGTACATTGTTTTGGCCAGTTCATAAGGTCTACTCATTCTTCCGGTTGTTTACATAGTGCTATCAAAGTTTACTTTTACACTTTCGTGTATTTATCTTTGCCCTATTTTTGAACACACATTTAATAATTGTTTTAAGTATTAAGATACAATTACGAATGATTTGCTTTTTTTGACGTTTTTGTCTAGACAAGTTTTCTTTTTAAATATCTTATTTTACACATTTACTTATGTGCTCTGTAGAAAACCGCGTTTTATCTGACCAACAAAGGAAATACTTGTATTATAAAAATATATATACCAACTGCTTCCGATGATATTATTCACATAGTGTCGTATTACGGGAGGTAACTGCACTGATTCTGTGAATCCTTATAGTTACTACCTAGTAACAGTAACTTGAAACTTGCGGTGTAATATTTAAATAGCAGTAGAATATTTTTAATATTTTTTTTACGTATTCATATATTAGTCCAATATTTAAATCGTATTTAAAGAACAAGTGAGGTTGAGATTAACTATATACATATAGCTTATGTTTCTCACTTATATGTATGTAAACCCCGCATATAAGGACAAAACGTAATTATTACAATATCGTTCTCGTAAACATAAATCTCAGCAAGAAGGCCTTTCCCCGACAGTGACATATAACAATTGCGTTATTTAGCATTCAGTATTCATGATACACATTGTACCCACATTTCGAGTTTCAAGATATTTTTACAAATTAAGGCGATTGTAAAACAAAGACATGAAGAAACTGTGTGTATGTTGCCTAAGAGGCTCGTGCGATACTTTGCGAAATACTTGTCACGTTGCAATTCATGACATTTGAATTTTCAATCCTTTCACTGCTCGTATACTGTATAATTATAGGAAGACTGGACTGGAGTGCGTCATGGCCACCACCCATATACTGTTCATACTGATCTGTAAATACAACTCAGCGTTTATTATTCATTATTACCTTTCATTCAATGCTGTTATAGGTACACGATATTTTTTATTGTAACTATGACACAATAAATTGATATGAATATAAAAAAGGCACTCCAAATTGTCTAAATTAAATCTTGGGCGTTGAAGAAACGAAAGCCCTTCAATATTAGTATATAGAAAGATAAGCCAGGATCATATCGTGATAATATATGTTGCAATATTTGCGGAATGTATGCAAAATCGGAGATTTTTTTTCTCTCTACGGTACACCAAGTGCGGCGTTGAGTTTCGATACTCATCACAAATTGCGTTAAATTCTTGATTCTTAGAATTGTGTGCGCATTTATCAAATATTTATTATGTCAAATCGCAAAAACATGAGAACTTTTAAGACGTGTAATTCCAAAAGTACTTTAAATTGACTTCTTAATAAGCAGAACATGTCAAGATAATAAACCACTTAGGTTCAAAATGTGCTGAACATCGTGTTAAATGCATTTAAGGCGCATTTATTATTCCTATAAATTATTGATGAGAGATACGTATTGTTTAATTTTGTTTGAAACAACAGGAATGTAGCTAATATACATCAATCCCAATTCTAAGAATGAGTTCATATGTGTAGACAAAGATTACAGTGTTAATGATGATTATAGAATGCGATGGCCGAAGCTGTTTTCTTATTAATGCTTCCCCTGCCTCGACACACTTCGCTAAGATGTATCTATATGCAATTACCTACTTGTCTATCTTGAATATAATGCACCATTATATAAAACATACCTAAAAGCATTAGAATACCTGCAAGTGATTGACGTTTGATTTAAATCAGATTTTATTTGTTTGTTTAAATTAGATTACAAAGTAAGCTCATTATTTTTGTATCGTATAAAATTGAATATTACCTATAATTTAATTCCAACTGTTATAGTTATTTTATGCTATTACATAAGCTATATACTAGCTTACTACACAAAGAATAACTTAATAGATGTCGATATAATTGCAACAATCAATTACGCGTGAATCATTATCTTATTTCTATTGTAACTTGTATGTTTGTCTACGTGTAATTTCTTAATAACCATTTGTTAATATTGTTGCATAAGTTTGACTTAATTATGTAATTCGATCATTTATTAACCGATTGCCACAAAACAGGATAAGGTTTCATAATAACGTAATAAATAATTATAGTTGAGTATGTGATATTAAAAAATATATAAATAAAAAATCTTTAGATAATTTATAAGTACTATACCATCGAAAATCTTTGAAAAAGTTAAATTTAGCAATTTTTTATACATAGTCCTTAAAAAAATTTTTTTTATAAAAACAACGTACTTAGATCTATTATCTACAAAGGCATAGTAATAGTCCATTTCTTAATCAATGTTTCAACTATCAACCATAATAAACTCCCACTCTTTGAAACAATGAAAATTTTAAGTATCGTCCGACTCAATTGTTTGTAGGTGGGGAGGTAGGTAGGTAGCTATACAACCGTGTTGTACATTAGTATAATGGTCACGAATACAAACTCGCGACTTAGTTTTGTGGGTTGACATCGTTAAATGACATTAGCAGCGGTCTGTTACGGTCGGGCTTGTAGAAAACTATGTTATAACACTTAGTAGTTTTATTTAGTTTTCTAGTTTTGACTAAATTATGTATTTAGGTCAATAACAATAAGTGGTTTGTATTACAATTAATGTTAGGGTAATTTTTTTTTTCCATTTAAACCATATAATTTGTCATTTTGCTTGAAGGCGGAAACTAACGCATAAGTATAAAAATATATTTAGAGATAAATAAAGAATCGATATAAACAATTATCTTAATTGCTTTTATTAAATGTATAATTTTATATATATATATATATATATATATATATATATATATATATATATATATATATATATATATATATATATATATATATATATATATATATATATATAATTATGTAATAGTCATTTCATTGTATATTTGACCTTGATATAAGAATTACATACATTCACTGTTGTTTATAAAAATATTAATATTACATACTAAGGTCACTGCACGTAACGCTTACTTTAAATTTAAAGTTTTGTAAATAAAACCATTACTGCCATGAGAATGACACAATAGATTGTTGGTACCAACAGACTAGGACAGACAGTACACTATTTGAAAATTTTGTTTTGTACGTCATGGGCACTAGCCAAGGAAAATAATTACATTTTATTATATATTTTTATTTGTAGATTAGATAGATGGATTTTAAATTCTAAATATAATCTTTTATATATGATTTAGAGATGTTTAGTTGGTCTTATTGTTTGAATTCGGAATTTTGTGTCACCGTGTCACACGTAGATATAGCAGAGAACAAAGTGAAACGATTTCTCCGCCTTTTTTGTATCTTTTATATAGATTATTTCGACAAATCCTTTAATCCGTTAATACGTTTAATTTGGAAATATATTTATTCAAGTATTAGACTCAGTGATAACAATTTTACTTTCAATTACTAAAAAATGTATATATGATGAGGTTATTATTTTCAAATATTAAGCCTTGTGTTACCGCTTTCGATTTACAGTCCTCGCACTTTAGGTCAGTACTCGTTGACCGTGAAAATAAAACATACGTATCGATAGTAACCAAATATTTTGTGTTATATAGGATATACTTGCTTTCCTGTTTGTACTCGTTTATGTTACACTCATTTATAATAGTTTAAGTAACGTTCTGCTATGAATTCAGATCCAGTACATGCATTACGTACCTTGTCTCGTATACATAGGTAGATAATATCAGAAAAAATCGCAGAATTATGTATTTTTTACACTGCATATACACAAATTACACTGACAAATTCATTGGTATTTGGATATTTATTCTGTGAAGCTTTATAACTGAAAACAAGAGTTAATTTATTATTTGTATGTATATTTATTATGAAATATTAACATTATGGTTATTATATACATATATTATTTTGGTCGCTGTTGTATATTATTTAATAATTTAGCAATAAATCACATATCTATCATTTTCATTTATAAAAATCATCACTTAATAATCATAGTACAGAGACTACAGTACCTAGTTATGTATACAACCTCTTTCACTTGAAATTAACTTATTCTAATTTTGAAAAATTATAGACAGCTTGTATTTATTACTTTTAAATTAGCGTGCTTAAATGTGTCAATAGCATCGTCACTCTACTTACCCCGTTCGTTGGCACTTGGAGCCTGTTCATAATGTATCGTTACAATAATTGATGTTGCCAGGCCAGGTTGTTTCAATATTGCCATTTTTTACTACATAATACAATACTTATTTTTACTCTTTTTAAAATATTTTAAATATATTTTTGAAAATACGTGTTAAATTACGTATATATTGCAAAGAATGCTATTATAACATTATTGTTAATATACAATTAGCAAACTGAATCAAGTCAAATATTAATTGCAAATTGATGGTAAACGGTTACTAAATATTTATGGAGCAGATAATATTAATTAACTTTTGACTAATTTAATGCATTGAACGTAAACAGTCTAAGTGGAGCAAGCGATCAATTATTGTAAATGTTATTCAAAGTTTTATAGATTTAGCTTGTTTTATTATTTATTTAAATATATTCTATAAAATCTCCATAATTTTTTCTCAACTTTTACTTGCTTTACAATATAGATATGTAAATATCAAGATCATTTATTTGTATGTTATATATATTTGTATGTTATTGTTATATCTGTCTCAGAAAATCGACATTAATTTAATTGTAGTCCAATATTGAATATAAATATCCTTGTTCGTACGTGCTCCCTTTGTACTGATACTTGCAATTACAATTTATGTTTCCTTTGATTTAATAACTAACGAAACCTGAGAGACATTCTATTTCTTTATCGTTAAGTGCAAGTATGCTAGAGATATAAAACTTTTTATACCAATATCAGTTCGATTTATCCCCTTGACTAATCTATGAAGAACAGAACCTTTTTTGATCTATTTGGATGATGGTTTTGAACTTAGAACAGATATAAAAACAAGTGGTTACTTTGATTACAACACAGATAAAATATCGACTTACAAAGTGTAATCAAGTGTCAAAGATATAAAGTATTAATGACGGCTAAACTTTTATGCCACGACACCTAAAAAAAAGTTTAAAACAAATTGTTAGCTTCTTTAGATTAAACACTGTCTAGAAGTATATATTAGTAAAACGTTATATTCTATTCAAAAGTAAGTAAAAATATATAGGAGCAATAGTAGACTGTTATTTCGTTGAAAAACTGAAAGCATTTTTATAATTAGGCTATCCTAACATAAGTGTCATAGCTAAATTTCGTAATTTATAAGTTGTTATCGCTGTTTAAAAAATGAAAGAAAGAGAGAACAAAACACGAGACCATTAAATATGAAATTAAACCTTAATAGGTTGTATGTACATCAATTATAAACGTCAGGCCCTTTCAGTGTCTTCTTCTTCTTCCACTTAGCATTATCCCAGCCTATTGCCAGGGTCTGCTTTCCTACTCAGTCTACTCCACTTAGCACGGTCTTGAGCATCCTCAGTGGTTAGTCCATTGGCTCTCATGTCGTGCGTCACGACGTCCAGCCATCGCTTCCTTGGGCGTCCGGGGGGTCTTACTCCAGGGACAGACATATCAAGGCATTTTCTTCCGACGTAGTTCTTAGGCCGGCGCAAAACGTGGCCATACCATCTCAGACGACGCTCTTGGAGCTTATCCGCTACGTCACGGACCCCAAGACTACCTCGAATGAATGTGTTGCGTATGCGGTCAGCCCGAGTAACGCCACACATCCACCTCAGCATCTTCATCTCCGTTACGTGAAGCTCCTGAGTGTGCCGAGATAATGCTGGCCAACATTCGCTGCCGTATAGAAGAACTGGTCGGATCATGCTCTTGTATATCAGCCCCTTGAGTTTGGGCGGTATTCTGCGATCGCAGACCACACCAGTGACCTCCCGCCATTTGGCCCAAGCAGCGCTAACCCGGGCGTGGACATCGTAGTCGATGCATCCGGACTCGTGCATAATGGATCCAAGGTACCTGAACTTCTCCGACTTAACGGCTGGCTCAGGCCCGATGTGGATGGTGCTCGAGTCTGGGTTCCCGCAAGCCATGTACTCGGTCTTTGACACATTCAGTTTAAGACCACCGTTCTCAAGCGCACCCTTCCAGGCATTCACTTTACGCTCCAGCATCAGTCGGTTCTCGTCAATGAGTACTATGTCATCGGCATACATCATCAGCCATGGAGGCTGGTCCTGGATGTAAGCCGTGACAGTATCTAGCACTACATTAAACAAAAGTGGACTAAGAGCTGAGCCTTGGTGAACCCCTATTGTAACTGGGAAGTGTTTGGTATCGCCAACAGCGGTCCTAACTGAAGAAACAAAGTCGCTGTACATGTCTCTGATAATAGCAACATATGATTCAGGGATCCCTTTGGATCGCAGTGCCCACCAGATACACTGACGTGGCACACAGTCAAAGGCCTTCTGCAGGTCTAAGAATGCCACATGCAGAGCTCTCCTCTTTTCCCTGTGTGCCTCCATCAAAATTCTGAGGGCAAAAATGGCGTCCGTAGTGCCTGATCCTGGCTGAAATCCATATTGACACTCAGAGACAGTACATTCTCGGCGGAGCCTGAGGGCGATCACGCGCTCGAAAAGCTTCATGGTGTGACTCATAATCTTAATGCCCCTATAACTACCGCAATCTTGAACACTGCCCCTTCCTTTGTAATATATATATATATATATATATATATATATATATATATATATATATATATATATATATATATATATATATATATATATATATATATAATAATAATAATAGGTATAGCTCAATGTTGATTACACCATTTCCTTTATAACTGATCGAATATAATTATTATACGATAATGTAGCGGATGTTGCACTTTCCAATGCATGTATATTTTTTTCTTTAATAATCATACATATTTTTAGGGTTTTATAACTCTAAATAGTTTAATATTATTGCATAATGTAAGAAAAATCTTCTTAAAAAATAATTTAATTTTTTTTACAGTGTACCGATCTTCAAGAACCTATCAGAAGATACTCTCATAAAAATCTCTGATGTTTTAGAAGAGACACATTACCAGAACGGTGATTACATCATACGACAAGGTGCTAGGGGAGATACATTCTTTATCATCTCTAAAGGACAGGTAAGTCTAATAGATTTAATCTGTATAAAGATATAATTTATTAAGTAGTTTCAAGTACATATATTATATTAATATTTTTATTCTTTACCTTAACCCCTACATACAGTGTTCTTTTTTAGTTATATATAAATACTATTATAGTTATATGTGTATAGGTTTTGAGGAACTCAACTCCGCACATTCTTTTTACCGTAACTTAATAACTTTGTTAGACTCTTGTTTCGTTTTATAAAATTAGCCAAGTCATCAGTCTATCATAAACTTGCCAAACATAATTTTGTTATAAAATCTTTAGTTACGTGCTTAAAATTCCTAGAGGTAATAATATGACGTTTAAACTTCAACAGTTTCACTTTCGTACGGACTTTCGAGACGAGCCTTAGCCACGCCTCAGTGTTTTTAAAAAGTATACGTACATACATTTATAATATCGTATATTACACTTTTATCTATATTACAAAACAAAAATAAAAATATTTAAATATATATAAAATAGTATTTAAATTTTAATTATATTTTTACAAATTACAAAGTAATTAAGCATTTGAATGACGTGGTTAATTCGAATTGTAGAAAATGAGAAGAAATAATAAAAAGAATGAGAATTATACATTTAAATATATATATATATATATATATATATATATATATATATATATATATATATATATATATATATATATATATATATATATATATATATATATATATATATATATATATATATATATATACATATATACATATTTATTAGGGTGGTCCAAAAAAATCAAAGTTATTTAACGCATACCCTCTTAATTTTTTACTTTTAAGTCAAAACCAATATATATATAAAATTTTAAGAAGGTAGGTCCACAGTAACCCGTGCCGACTTGCATTGATACATGTCAGTATATTCTTTCTATGGCTGACGCGACCTAACGCGTCGATGTGCTTGTGATAACTTGTTATTTAGTTATAGAACACTTATTGTTTTTAATCAGTCAACATGTCAGTGGAATTACGTAGTTCTAAAAGGGGTAAATTTTTAATAGGTTACGTAAGGATCAGATAACGGGTCAAAACTACCATGTAATGGACAAGTTTTAGCGGGTTTATTTTACAATTTCCGTGAAGTTTATTTTACAATTTTACAATTTCAATGAAAGTCTGAATCTCACTATTTACGAGTGTATTATCTACTGGCAAAGGCTCCTATTCCTGCTAAATCTTTGCCTTATTGTGTGAAGAAACTTGTAAACTTATATCAATTTTACGTATTTAATTAAGCAGTGTCGTCAAGACTTTGTCAACAATTTAAATAATTTGTATGACATTGCACACGCCGATGCGCTCCAATTGATAAAAATAAATGAGGATAAAATCTTTTTAAAGCGTCAAGGAGAGCCCGGACGGCCTGTTCACTAAGCAGGAGTGGATAAAAAAATGACTTATAGAGAAGAAAGAAGTGTGCCTCAGAACAATTGAACAAGACAAACGACGTGCTAAATATTTGCTGAGCCGACTCCTTCGACATAATTTTATATACAGTTACAAGACGACTCATTATCTGAATCGAATGAAAACTTAGATTTACAAGAGGACGTACAGAATCTGGTCGAAAACACGTTACCGTTCGTCCGTCCGTTCGTTCGTTCCTGAAGCAACTATTTAAGCTCATGGATATAATATCGTTGAATTTCCGATAAGCAAGTCTTCCATCCATAGAATTTGCACAGAAAAACGGAAAGAGCGCGGTGAAGCCATAAAAATTGATGTTCATTATAAGATGGGATGGCAAGTTTTGTCCGCATCGAAAATCGAAAGAAGAACGTCTTTCTATAGTTATTTCCTATAAAAATAAAGAACAATTTGTAGCTGTGCCCAGATTAGAAACAATGAACAAGTGCAGGCAGTTTGGGATGCGACTGTAGACTGGAATTAAGAAGATAAAGTGCAAATTACTTATTGTGATACTACTGCTTCAAATACACGTTAGGATTATTTTACCACAATGTCCTAATTTGTGGATAAATAGTTCTTCGTTTCAAGTAGCTAAAAAAACGTTCCGGAACTGAGGGTAGTAAATGACGGAGCCGATAAGTCAGTGCAATACTTTCATGAATTAATCAAAGTTGCAGAGGAACAAAAACAATTTTATTACGTTGCGTACAATACTATTAGAAAATGTATTTAGACTGCATAAAGCAAACGCTGAAAAGAAAATTTGAATAATAATATTATTTTTATGTAAATAAGTAATTATTATACTATTCCGATGTTATGGAGTTTTAATAAAGTAGTAAAAATTAAGTTCTCAATTCCTCTATAGTAAGTCAGTACAAATTTTTATGAAAAATGTTTGGCATCAAGTCGGCAATACTTATCGTTGTCCAATCGCAATAATATTTATTATTTGAGTAGAAGAGGTCAAACCGAATATATATATATATATATATATATATATATATATATATATATATATATATATATATATATATATATATATATATTTCAAGCCCCTATAAAAGGATGTCTCAATTCACTTTTGATTAAAAGTGATCGAGATAATTAAGAGCATGCAAGAGCTTTTTTAAAGTGACTTTGAAATTATTATTGTCCGCGTAGAAACGGCGATTGTTGGAATAAGTAGTTTACCTTGGCATTTAACTGAGACTCAATACTTTGCACATTTATTCGGTCTAAAACAATTTGCAATTTATATACAGACATGAAATATTTTTTTATATTATTTTTGATTGCTGTGTACATTTAGTTTATGATACTCGTATTATTCACACACAATCACAATCACACACACACACACATACACACAAATAAACATACTCTTTTTGCCCATTTCTTTCATAATTAAATTAAATTAAATTAAGTTAGGTTAGATATAAGATATTTATTGTATAGATATTTATTTCCACAAATGTATGAAGTTTTATGGAAGAGCGGGGCCTCCTGACACAAGTACTAGTGCTATACTAGTAACTTACTGGGTTGGTCTCATTACTTCGCATGTTAAAGAAAATGTTGATACTGAAATAAATATTTTTAATTTTAATTTTAATTAAATATACTTGAAATCATTATAATGTTCTTATTATAATTAGGCGTTAATTTGTCTATGTTAATATTAAATCGTTTATTGATTGTATATTTATTACTTGTAATGCCACGTTATCGTCTCAAACAAAAAAGGTCTTTAATAGATTTAAGTACGTAGCGTTAATATTATTCGCAGTTTAGCGTTAATATAATACGCAATGTATTTTCGACCACAGAAGTAACTAAACAACAACGTTCATTAGCTTATTACTCTGTCCAAGAATATTCACGGATAAAAATGTTTTAGATTAATTAAAAATGTTTTAAATTAGTATTTCATGCAGGAGAGCAACCATTGTAATAAACTATTATTTATATTGAAAATATCTACTATTTTAATTTGAATTAGTCATCTACTAATTTAAATACTAGCACTGTATCTTGGCTTAATTTGAAATTGAAGTAATATATTAATTGTAAGAATATATTATATATTACATAAAAATGTAAGAAGCCAACCTCAATTACATATATAACTAACTAATAACTAACAGACATACCAATTTTAATTACATAACAAGAATATTTTAGGTGCGTGTCGATATATATAACAGTTTCAACAGTCGATCGCGTCTATGACGAATGATTTCTATGTAAATAGTCAATAACTATAGTGACTTATTAGCGCGAGACTAATGCAGATTCATGAATATAAAACAGTTAGACGTTATGTTAATTGGTTTTACTATGTAAGGGAAAATCACAAAAGCTATTAATTAATTTATGTTTTTGTTGCAATTTGAATTAAATTATTATTTTTGATATAAAAAACATTCAGCTTTTTACTACTATGTATTAACCAAACCATCTCTTTTAAATTGTAGAAAAGCTATTTTTTAAATTACTTCGACTAATAATAGCATGACAATCATCTTATTTTTATTGTTGCCAACTATTATTAGATCTTTTCACTTTTTAATCGCTAAAGTAAACGCAAAGATGTATTAACTCAATTAGCAATTTTCGTTAAAATTATGAAGAAATTATAAAACTCTTACATTATTACTATCTTTATATCTTGAGATCCCAAAAGACCGTAGTTAACATCAGCGAGCCATTGGAAATTCTTAAAAGTTGCTAACGCAAGGCCCAAAATATTTGTTGTAAATAATTTATAAAATTAAAAACATTAATGAATGTGTATAAGTTAAGAATATTTTTTGTCATACTAATTACATGAAATAAAAATTATTTCAAACAATAGTCTATATAATATATTCTGTAATAATAGTTTTCATAAGTTTTTTTAGTGACTATTTTAATATAATTCGTTTCTCTATTTCGCTTTTAATTTTAATGGTAATATTAGAGAATATACCAAAATTAGAAACAGGCTTTAGACAAAAGGCCAGAGCCGCCTGTTTGCAAGGTCAGCGCACTGCGCGGGTGCCGAGCTAAGGTATAATAGTCGAATTTAAGCTATACAAAGTTATATGAAAATCGTTTTTGTTAACACTGTTGCACAATGTACTAAATATGAATAACGTATATTGAATTAGATTTTTTTTAGCTTCATATTTTAACAACCTATTATCATGACACTCCGTTCTTCGCTTTTCGCCCAAACTTTACATGTTGACTGGCGGAGATTAACGCCGCACATTGTTTTCCAGAGAGGGGAAATGAAAATAATTCATTCCCCCGATTTGAGATCGAACCAATTACCATTGCTATAAATGTCAGACTCGGAGGGCTGTTCCACTGCCTCACGTTAATTACATCGATTTAGATATATAGTAATCAAAACAGGTAGACGGCAGTTATCTATGTAACGATCTCTAAATACGCAACCCAAAATCTTCTCTCATAGTGTTCTAATATCTAATAATAGATAGCTATAGCTAGGACATGTTAATTAATAGGATACGTATTTAAAAACATAGTTATTGGAAAGATTATACTAAAATCTTGTACTTTACTTTTTTAAATTTTAATTAATCAAAATAATTTGTTTCACAATAATGAAATAAAACAAAAACCTCTTCTCCGAATTGTTCACGACACAGACGCAAACGCAAAAAGACAATACGTGTGGCACTAACCAGGATGTGATACTTTAACATTTTCATGATGCATGATAAAATGGTTGATTAGTCTTTGTTTTTTTCTAATTGTCCGCTGTTGCTTGATGCTATTTGTAAAATTAATAGTATTTTGGACTTACCTATACTTTATTTTGATTATGAAATAAATATTTTAAATTATAACGAGGTTAAGACAGTATCGTCTTTTTTAGCTTCTCGTGTTGAGTAGTATACAATGATGCGCCATTGTCTTACCAGACTGTGGAAATAATTTTAAATATCTTTCCCCCGAGAGTGGGGGCCGAACCTACAATATCGCATAAACAATCAGACAATGTCCGACTGCAACTGCACCATGATGACATTATATATTATCATTACTTTAGATATTTTTTTATAAATTTGAAACGAGCCTTTATATTCTTATCTCTACCGGGAAAAGAAAAAATGTGACGGATATTTAAATACACGGATATGGCCGAAAGACCGTAGAAATGAATTTGGACTAGACACTGATTTATTAAGGTACTAATTCATTGTACATCTCGGTATATCTACATACATATTTCACATTTGATTTATTTGCAATATGTTGTACTTTAACATACTACTAATTACATACTGAGTTGTAAAAGCTAAGCGGATATTTGTATGTAAGGTTACTCTATTGTTTGTTGAACGTATAAGTTTATCTTATTTCTCTTCCTTTTGGACACAAGCCAGTAAAACTTCTTAGAATCAAGTTGTTATTATGTTATAAATTAATGTTTTATTCAGTATAAAACCGGATTTTTATTACCATTTATAATATTATGTAAACATAATATTTTCTACTTTAATGTTTATTATTTTGATTAATACTGTTTTGTGTTTCTGTTTTATTAATAATGTTTCTATGAAATTAGTTATTATTATCAATAATTTCACTCTTGACCTCTTGACCTCTGGAGACAAACGAAGCGTATAGGAGAATATTGATTCTCCTATTAATAATAGCTAGACATATGAAAATTAATAGGAACAATTAATTTTAACAATAATATTATCACGATAACTTTATATTTCGCCACTAACATTAAAAAGTGAAATCGCATATTAGTAACCATTAAATAGGTCTTCTTAAATAACACTTACCACAGGTTCTTAAATAAATTGTATCGAAACGAAAGTGTACCGCAAATAACTCTAAAGTTTTTAGTTTTATTTGCCACCAATTGGGATTGGATTAAGTAACCGTTGCCGTAACCATGACTTACTATCTCATTTACTTCCGTCGTTATCTTATTTATCGTACCGATTATTTAAAAATAGATAGATATCTGTGTTCTATAGATTATCTGTATCTCAATATGTAAATATATACTTTTTTCTCCTGTCCTTGTCATTTCAATAGTGATGTATTACTGTACTCAGCTCTCTTTTTTCACACTATATACATCTTATTTGGTTTATACTTAGAACCCTAGTAAGCAGGTTATAAATTCAGTTTCCGTTTTAAGTAATATAATCATTTTTAAAAACGATGTGCATCTTATCTAGGGACATCATGCATTTTCAAATCAATTTCAATCATTTTTATTTTATTCTTTAGCTTAACCCTTTATCCCGCAAATAGCAGGGTAGGCAGAGGGAACCGTGGGCTCAAGGAACCTAGTGTTAAGACATTCCGTTCTCCACTTTCCGCCTTTCGAAGCATTGCGTGTTTAGTGGCGGAACTCAACGCCGCGCTTTCGTCAGAGCGAAGGAAATGAAAATATTTCATTTTCCCTGAATGGGGATCGAACTTACAAACCGTCACGGTCCTCTTATTAAAAAAACATTATTTTGATTTTGGAAATTGGCCTTATTTGATTTGTTGTATAGATTTTAGATATATTATTGAATACGTAGTGCAGGGTATATTTTTCTTTTTAATGATATAAATAATTATTTTCAGGTGAAAGTAACGCAAAAGCAGCCGAATAGCAACGATGAAAAGTTTATCAGGACTCTTACCAAAGGCGACTTCTTTGGTGAGAAGGCATTACAAGGGTAAGTAAACATGCAAGAAACGAACTACTCTATAATCTTATAATCTTAATTAATTGTATACTTGGTATTGATTCAATTAAATTGATTATTAAAACAAGGCACTGATATTTACATACATTTTAATTTAATTATTTAATTAAATCATTTATTAATTAAGACTATAAATATTTTTCTCTGTAATTGTATTAAAGGAAAATTCGAAGTAAAAGTAAGTTTTATATTTAAAACTCATGGTAAAGCGGTTGCGGTTAGTTGATGAGATTTCTCTCATCTATCATTGCGAAACGCTTTCAAGAACAACAAAATGTCTTTTAATAAGCTACATACATTTATTCAAAGTAAAAATAAGATTCTTAGTGCATTTTGGTATTCATTAAAATTTATGAGCCGGCAAATGTTAGTAACGTTAGAAAGTTTTCCATTCTCGCTTTAGTGTTGATGTTACAAGTAGATCTCACTTGTTTTAAAATTTTGTCCCTAATTATATTGTAATTATATTCAAATTATGTATAAATGTAATTTATATATGAATCCTATAGCCTTAGACATATGGCCGAGTCGTCTTACATGCGTCGATAGCGGTAGTGCTAAGCCCGGTACTGAACCGGTATATTTAAGCAGAAATTTGATGTTAAAACATGAATTAGGACGATGAAGTTGTCGTTAATTTTATTCTGCTGCATTTCTTTATAATTTTAATACCTTTGAATAAAATTATTAATTACATTTATAGACGTCTGTATAAAGCTTCACATTCCGCTTACATTGTTTTGTTCACGAAATATAACTAATTAAGAAAAATCCGAATAATTTCAGAGACGATCTGCGAACGGCGAACATTGTTTGCGACTCGCCAGATGGTACCACTTGTCTGGTCATCGACCGGGAGACCTTTAACCAACTGATTTCTACCCTCGACGAAATCCGCACTAAATACAAGGATGAAGGCGACGATAGGCAGAGGTAAGTTTCAAAAAGTTTCAAATTTTGTCAAAACTTTAATATATTACGTTTATCTAATCTAAATATATTTAATTTGAGACAGAATTTATGTTTTAAAACTTAACTTCAATAGTTGTATACGTAAATATATAATTTATATGTCAAGTTCACAAAAACAACTTCTTGGAGGATGTACGCCGACAAAAGATTTCACAATACGATTACAATGCTATTGTTAACATTTTGAAACATCGATACCATTTTCGTCTTCGCTTTTGTCTTTCATTCTGCTATAATATAAATATAACTTGTTCTATTTTTGTTGATGCAAACTCGGGAATGTTTTACGGTGAGTAATATGTAAGGATAGTAACTAAAAATAATTATTTAAATGTTAATTGTATAGATAGTAAATAATTTATATATTATTGTAGCTATACTAAGTAAAAGTTATAGGAATGTTGAAATTTCAACATATTTGGAATATAATAAAAAGTTTGGCGTAGTACATTAATATTATAGAAAGTAATAACTATAGAATTCAATGGTTCCCAACCAATGTTATGCGGACCACCAGTGCTACATTTTAGGCCACGAATATTAACTTTACGGACTTGAGCCGGTAGTGCAGTATTTTCTGTACAAAATTTGACTTCAGCTTATAAAAAATAATTCAGTTTATTTTATTATTACTTACCCACGTTGTGGCCCCTGCTAATAATAACAAGATTCAAGAGGTTGGGAAGCTCTGATTTATTTGATAGCAAGGACATCCAACATTTATTGTAACACATTCTTTCGACTATTTTGCTAATGTCCTATTTATTGAACAATTATATAAAAATTGTTATTATGAAAAACATTTTAGCGTTATGTAATAATTATATGAAATAAAACCTCAAGATATGAGTAATAAGTACTGTATATATTGCAAATTCTTTTTGCTCCAATGCGCGCTGTGAATATACAAAAAATATTTTAAACAGGTTTAAAATGCAGACTCAACCAATCATTATTTTATTTTTTTTACTACTTAAGCTACCCAAGTGATTTAAATGTTCTACATTTTAGTGGCATACCCTTTAAAAGTCTATTAAAATTCTTTATTAATATTAAGTTTAATAATGTTTAATTATCATTTAATTAAAATAAAACTTAACAGAGCGAACTTTCCTTAATACACTATCTGTCTAAAATCAATTGTATTAATAGATCTGACAATGGTGCGATAAAACCGCGAGAATTATTATCATGGCCTTTAATAGGTTTCAAACAAAAACATAATTTCTATGCCAAGGAAAGTTAGTAACCTGATATAGATTTACTTCCACTGTCGATAATTTCTTTTTGTATAAGTTATTGATCATTCCCAGAGAAAGTGTCTGGTAAACTTTAAGTTTAAAAAATATTAAGAATTTACTTACAAATGAAATAAAGTAAGACCGCCTGATATGAGGCTTTAGCAGAGCTACTATGTTTTATTCTGTAGGCAATGTTACTGTCGGAAAATTCAAATTTATTACTTTATTAATCATATGAAATATTGATTATTATATTTTATACAATTAATAATTATGAATGAATGAGTAATTTAATATATGTTAAGTATAATTACCACATACTGCATACATATTTTAGGTATATATATTATTTAGTCACGTTTGGAAATAATATTTTTTTTATAGACATTGTTTGTTTTAAACGCTTTTTTTAACTTCTTTTTTCAGACTTAACGAAGAATTCGCCAATCTACGTCTATCAGATCTGCGTATCATTGCCACTCTAGGTATAGGCGGATTTGGTCGCGTAGAATTAGTTCAAATACAAGGAGATTCGAGCAGATCATTCGCCTTGAAACAAATGAAGAAAGCCCAGATCGTTGAAACCAGACAACAACAACACATTATGTCAGAAAAAGAGATTATGTCCGAAATGAATTGCGAATTTATCGTGAAATTGTATAAAACGTTCAAAGATCGTAAATACTTGTACATGCTGATGGAGACTTGCCTAGGTGGAGAGTTGTGGACTATTCTGAGAGATAGAGGTGATTATATTTATAAACCATTTTTTATTATGTTTTTTTTTTATAAAAATATATATATATATTCTTTATAAATTAATTTAGTAAAGCTGTTATAGTATATTGAGCATTAATTGAATAAATTTATGCATTTACAGTGATTTGCATTTGATAAATAACGTGTTAGAAGTAGCTGAGTGACACTACATTTGTTTAAAAATGAAATATATTGATAATATGACATATATTCAGGAAGATTTATTGAGGTATATTAATATGATCTAAGAAAATCTTATTAACCTGAAAATTTTTTGCATTTCAGGACAATTTGACGACTCCACAACGAGATTCTATACTGCATGCGTTGTAGAAGCCTTCCATTATTTACATTCTAGAAATATTATATATAGGTAAGCGATTTTATTCATTCGTTCATAGAGACTATGAGTCCAGGGAATAAATTATTTCATATCCCCGCTCTGGTTAAACAGAGTACGGCATTGAGTTCCGCCACTCAAGTTTTGCTCTTTATAATTGTCTGGAACTTTTATAAATAAAATTAAATATTATTTAAATGTTAGTACTTACTATATGAAATTGTACGTATTTTATACGCAATTCTTGCGTTCATTTAAATACTTATTATCAATATTAACTTTATTTACTTGTTTGATTTAATATTACGTAGTTTTGCACGGAGCTATTGTTCTATAGCACTTGTATCAACACTTGATACAATATTAAACATATAATTTGTGATTGTATTTATTAATCACTGTAAGGTTACACAAATTTTTACTTTGTAATTACGAAGATACATTTCGTCATCTTTATATGGATTATTGAGCATACGATGACAAGCATGATTAAAAAAATGATGATTAACGTGATATTTTATTTTTTGTCTTCTTCTACCGTGCAATGAATAGTGTGACATAAAATTTTGCCACTTGACGTCAGACAGCGAAAGTATAAAAATAAATGAAATATAAACGTTAACCGAATTTAAATTTATCGCATCTAGTATATAATATAGTCAATGCTTTTTCAATACTATAAAAAAATGAAAGCAATAATAATTTATAAAATTGTACTTCAAAAAAAATCTAATAATTTCATATATTTTTCCAGGGATCTTAAACCAGAAAATCTTTTGCTGGATTCCAAGGGTTACGTTAAATTAGTGGACTTCGGTTTCTCAAAGAAGCTGCAAGCCAGCAGGAAGACGTGGACGTTCTGCGGCACGCCGGAGTACGTCGCGCCCGAGGTCATTATGAACAGAGGACACGATATTAGCGCTGATTATTGGTCTTTAGGTAAAATACATACTGTGTATATGATAAAATGGTTTTTTTATTCGTTTAATTTGGGTGGAAGCTTGTAATTTTTTATAGTTCATTTGTTGTGTTTATGTATTTGTTTAATTAAAATATAATGTGCATATGTCACATTCAATAATGTAAAGTGTTCTCAACCATTCTTTAAAAAAGTATACTTATTTAATGAAAATTATCCAAAAATATCTTTTACACTGTTAAATATTTACGTAAAATATCTCTCACTGAATTTTTTCTTCTAACGGGAGAGGCAAATTATGTTAGATTAAAAGTTGATGTTCGATGACGTATGTAAGATCTACCTACTATGATCTATATACTACTACCTGAGCTTTTCGTCGATTTTAGATGCATTGTGTTTAATGTGGCAGATATGCACATTACCATGCCTATGCTTTATAGACAGGCCCCATCCAATCTATTATCTCTTTGAACTGATCACGCAATTTCAATTCCGATGGAAAGCAAAGAGCAGCAGAAGAGTGCCTGGACATTAGGTTGATAGACTTGAAACTACACGTTCGTTACGTTTACGTTTTCATTTAGTATTTCTAAACAAAAATCCTTTTTATATATTTCTAGGTGTACTAATGTTTGAATTGCTGACCGGCTCACCTCCATTTACCGGAGCAGATCCCATGAAGACGTACAATAAGATACTAAAAGGTATAGATGCGGTGGAGTTCCCGCGCTGCATCACGAGGAACGCCGCCAACCTCATAAAGAAGCTGTGTCGAGACAATCCCGCCGAGAGACTTGGCTATCAACGTGGTGGCATTACCGAGATACAGAAACATAAGTATGTATTAGTAACACTACGATTATTTTTTAAATTATTACATAGATTTTATATGAATAATAAAGTCGTCGATGGTTGTGGGTTCGATCCCCACTCGATGGAATTTAATAATTTTGTTTCTTCGCCGAATAAATTATTTTCATTTAGATATTAACATTTCCTATAAAAAATACAATATATTAAAATTAAAATATATAATCGACTTTATCAAGTGCAGCGTGAAATTCTGCGGCTTAACATTTCCGGAGTACAAGTTCCGTAATACGAGTTTTGTATGTAGGACTCTAGCTATGTGTTCTTATATTGCTACATGAAAATTATAACTTATAGTATTATTATCGTGATCGTCTCTGTAAAGAATTTAATATGAAGTTTCAATCGCTATATAACGATTATTTTGTGAGACGGAATGCTATTTCGTCAATGTTTTTATTAGAGGTATTCATAACGGCTTTATTTCGGCAAAGTTATAAAGCAGTATGCTGTGTATAAAACACCTGCTTCTTTTTAAGCTATATGATATATTACTTTCATACAAAGACTTAAAATCAATATTTAAAAAATAAAAGAAAATAAAAAAAAGCGCTAACAAAATGCAACAAATTTTCTCCAAACATTATTTTAATACGTCATTCAATGGAGTTAAAGCATAATTTTGAATCTCACAAATAAAGCTATTTCGCAACGTGAACAATAGATGTACCCAATATAAGAATATATTTTATTATAATTTTCAAAAAAAAATATTCACAAAATGATGAAATGTGTTGATTTCAGTACTCGTATCTAATGTACTTCTTATTATTCTTATTGAGTTAGAGCATAATTTGGAATGTCAAAAATAAAGCTATTTCACAACGTGAACACTAGATGTCGATGTATTCAAAACATTAATGAATATTACAATTTACTCCAAAGATCTATTAACAAAATGCTTAATAATGCAGATTTTAATACTCGTTACTAATATACTTCTTATTCCATGGATTTATAGCATAATTTAGAATGTGAAATATTCGTTATATGCTTATTAAGCAGATTCAATATTCGTTATTTTTTGTAATAATCGAACCCAAACTTAAAAATAATATAAACTAAAGTCATGATCTACAACTAATGAATAAAAAGTCTTTATATTTTCTAGTACACTAAAGAATTTAAAAAAAATTACTGATCCATCGATTGAATGTGTAACTAATCAGCTACGATTCATATACTAATTCCGAACTAATTTCCAGGTGGTTCGATGGCTTCAACTGGGAGGGGCTGGCGCAGCGTTCCCTAGACCCACCAATAACCCCCGTGGTGAAGTCGGCGCTGGACACACACAACTTCGACCAGTACCCGCCGGACGCGGACGAGCCTCCACCAGATGACCTATCTGGATGGGACGCTACATTTTAATTGGCATTTCGTTTAATGTTACTTTGGAACTCATTTCCTGTTGTAATTGATTTTAATTGATCTTTAAAATTAAATCTAATTATATTAAAAATTTACGATTTGAATTAGTGAATGAAATAATGAAATTACTTGGGTTTTGAGTTTCAAAGTTATATTTATTTTTACTACAATATTATACGAGAAATGAAATCCAAGCAAATGTTGAGGAAATATATATATATATATATATATATATATATATATATATATATATATATATATATATATATATATATATATATATATATATATATATATATATATATATATCTCAGATATCTACAATTAAACATATATGTGTATAGTTGTTAAACTGTGTTTTTGTTGACATAAACTATATTTTACTATAGTACAGTTACTCGTCACTCGACAGCACTTAGTACTAAGATACTAGTATAAAAAAGAATAACTGTACCTATTCTCTCAATATGCGGGAATTATTTTCTCATATACAAAATATTCGAATGTGACGTTCATGCTAGAATCAAATAAGAATTATCTCATTTAGTTTTAAAAAGGCGAAATTTGCCATTAGTAGTTACAGTGCTTGCCAAGTAACAATTACTTTTAAAATAATATTTCGCTTATAAAAATGACATGCAAATTAAATTCTTTATATATTACTTAAACTGCTTGTATACATTAACTGTCATCCAATTTTAGACATACCAAAATTACGTTACCTTAAATATATTTAAAAAAATAATATGACAATGTTATTTACACTGACATTAATTAAAGGTTGACCTTTGATACAATTTTTCTAAGTTATTTTTGATAGTTTAACAGTAATTTTATGCTGTGTGATATTCATTTATGCCTTATTGCGGTGCTCAAATTCAAATTCGATCAATATTTATTATGATATGGAAAATTAACTATTTACATTTTGTAAAAGGCTATCTTAATACTTATAATACATTGACTATAATAGATAATACTTAAAATACAAATAAAAATATATTTTGAACGAAGAGTGATGTATGAAAATAACATGAATTAAATGAATGAAAATTGATTGTTAATTTAAGATGCACTTATATTAAATATTTTTTTTTATATTATTTAATAAGATAATAAACAGTTATAAGTATTAAAAATAATATTTTGGTAGAGTTGGATTGGTCGAGTTCAGATTAATAGTTTGATGCTGTTTGTTTTATAAAAAAAAATATGGCGGTATGTCATTCGATGGTAGCTATCCACACATGACGTAATTGTAAAAAACATAAACCCTCAACGTAAATAAAGTCATTTAGGATAAGTTTTCAATATAATGTAAATATAATATAATAAATGAATTTTCATAACTTCATAGCTATGTATTTTAGTTAAATTGTAACTATATTAAGGACATTTATTTTTGTAATCATAGACTAAATAGATAACGTTGATGTTAATGTAAAACTTTATGGATTATGAAAAATGTAAAATACATTATTTCGATTAATGGTTTTGTTTTGCTTTACTTCCTTTCATATTATTTAGTTATTGTAATCTAATAAAAAATAAGGCATTACATTCATTTTCAATAGTGTCTCTATTCGATCATTAGCCAGCTATAGCAACTATGAAAAATACAATATTTTATTCAATCAATAACTGCCATAATAATGTAATTTTAACGGAAACACTGGCTGGCATCAATATTTCTAGATTTTAGATTTCTTCTCAAATGGAGTTAAATAACCAATTATAATTTTTATTATTTTTATTATTTTTTTTTTATTATTTAGCTATTTATATAATTTCACCTGTACTTAAAACTTATATTAGTAATGTATAACTTTGTTTCAAATAAATGGGAAATATTATATTTAGTAAATTATTAGTCATTATTGACAATTTTCCTTCTCAAAGTGAGTACTAAACGTCTACTAAGTGGAATAGTACTTTATGTATTACAAAAAAATGTATCATAATTACCAGTGTATTTAAAAATTATATTTCTTATGTTTTTGTAGTTAACAATAATTTTACTCACTAATTGATTTTAACTAGAAAAAAATAGATATTTTCTCTGGAAATAGATTTTGCAATCAGTCATTTCAGACCATAAACAAATGTAATGAATAACTTTTGAACTTTAAGTTGTTATAAAAATCATTCATCACATCTGTACCCATCGGAGCCAGCCAGGCAGGCCTCTTCTTTACACAAGTTTGCTTATGAAACTCTTTATTGATCAAAAATATCTCGCCTCTTTTTAAGGCTACGAATAGTTTCTGGATAAGATAAAAAAAGAACATAATAAATTGTACATGTGTATGTGCATAGCTATTTTTTATTTAGTTCAAAATAGTTTTAGCAAGCTCGGCTCAATATAACTGGCTTACGTAATTTGTCAATCAAAAGCGAAACTAAATGTAGCAATCCGACGCTGGGCCGGCAGCTAGGTTCGCTAGAATTCTATAAATTCTGACGTCCTTTGTATTTAGTAGTACAAGTTACAAGTAAAAAGCGTAAAATGAAATGCAACATGATATATAAATAATATAGTTTTGTGCTATATCTATCATTATATCTTCCAGTATGAGTCCATCTAGATAAATAATCCTGGTTTTCCTATGTCTTTCTTATCCTTTTACCTATGGAGGATCATCAAAAGCAGAGAGCAGCCTCTGACATGTAGAACTGGACGTCTCCAGATAAGAATACGCTGATGAATGAATCTATTTTTTTAAAGCTCTAAATAAAGATACGAATTCATTCAATTACTTATAATGGTCGCTAATACTTTCTATGGCCATAGAAAGGAGTAGCGAAACCAACCAACATTGTTAGTCGTTCTTGGGAAGGCTACGTGACCTATCATCATCGCGATTGGCTTACTAACAAAAGATTCTACTTATAGCAGGGTAGAGAAGGAGCACATAATGTTATACAAGGAGTGCAGCCTCTGTAGTCTCCGCTTTCCACTCGATTTCGAGACACTGCACGTTGAAAGGCGGAAGTCACCACTGCACTAAATTTCACATAAATATACGTATTTTATATTTCTATAACACATAGAATACATACAATTTGACTAACTACAATAAAAATCTTTTAAATTTTTTATGTTAAGAAAATAATGACATGTTTCTAAATTAAAATACAATAATAAAAGTTAAACGGTAATTGTACATTTGAGTATATAACGACTTATCGCGTTTCTTAATATTTAACTTCATCTAACAAATCATTTATAAGAGTTATCGTTTAACAATACCCTTTTGTTTAAAAAAAAATCGTTCTTATTTATGTTATTATTAAAATTCTATCACGACACACTTATTTTGTACCACACACCCTTGCATCCCAACGCGGAATTCCGTTGCTCGCTATCTCCGAGTTGTCCTTCCTACCCTGTCCTGGTAATAAACTCGCTCCCGGATATGCGGTAAATAGCCTATTCAATATGCCTTCTAGCAAAATGTTCAACATTTATTACTAATAGTTTCTGCTACGGTATCCTAGCTTGTATTTGCTGCTTTTTAATATGATACCAGAATAAGTTCATATTTCATACTTTAATACAGATCTCTAACTATCTATGTAATATAAAATACATTTATAACTTTTGGACAATTTTGGGGAAATAATGTAGAAATAGTAATAAGTAATTTCGTTATCAGTGTCCTCTCTCTCTCTATTTCTTCTGTTTATTTAAATATATTGCGTGCTAGGTGGTAGGATGGCCGTGTTCTGTTGTACTATATTCACGAAACGACGTGTTTCTAACTATAGTTTGATGGCGATGGCTGCTTTATTATGTATGGTAACAAATTAAGTACGCTAATGTTGCGGCATGATGACGTATGTACACGATGATCCTAATAGATAGCTCTAAATTAATATTTTACGCACCTAAATCATCTTCTAAAATTTTTCAATCATAATTTTATACATGTCCCTAAATCTCTCATTTAAATAGCGAAATGCGTTCAAATAAAAGCGAATTTTATGTGATAAAATATGAATTTCATATTTACTAACCTTATGGCTATGAGTATTAAATTCGAAATTGACTTATTATAGTTATCTTATTTAGACTTTCACAAAACTGTGCGTTATTTATCCATTATGCTCTTTCTAGAGATTATAAATTTGAAGGAAAAAGCGAGATGATGTGGATATAATTTTTTATATCCTTATAATCCTTAAATGTGTATGTGCATAGCTATTTTTATAATTTTTTTACACAATTATTAAAAACATATTACACAATAAACTGAAAATCTTAATTTAAATCATTTATTCTTATTTTGTATGTGACTGGTTTTGTCTGTCGATATTTAGCTGTTCAGAGAATGGACTTTTATTATTGAAATTTTCAAACTTTTTTCTGTCGAGTTCGAGGTTCTTTCCTTCATCTTGGTTTACGATTACAACAATGATCTAACATGTAACAACAGTTCTATGAAAAACAAATATATAAATATACGAGCCATAACAACGAAATGGTACTATAGCTTGCTAAAATATGTCGGCCTATCATTAATTTATTTTCAGAACGTAATTCCCAGGTACTACCAGAGTCGTTTAAAATTTGGTTATGTAGAGAGAGGAGCTGGGACAGTGGAGGTGACATTTAACGTGCGTTTCAAAGTTTATATAATTAACAAATTAACAAATCTCTTTCTTACCAATTTAACAATGCTTACCTAATAAAAAAGTTTAAATACATTTAGCGATAAAATGTCAGCTAATTAAAAAGGAACACTTGCAACATGTAAACCGGAGCTTATAATGGGCCTTAATGCAATGAAGTTAGGTAAAGGAAATTTGGGTCGCACAGAATAGGTTTAGCTAGGTGCTACAAGTGAACACGTAAGCCGTAGAAGAGCTAATTTCTTCATGGAATACGATTATGCTGTAATGGAACAACTTTTAAATTCCATTTAACTTGTTGGTAAATTTGAATAGGATTTTTCTTCTATTTATCTTTTAATCATATACAATGATTTTGTTTAATTACACGTTAAGTAAATATGTACAGTGTATATAAAGGAATAATCGATTTATCCGAAACTTGAATAGCGTTAATTTGTACTATGTAAATAACGTTAATCGATAACGTTCACCTTGTATGAAAATATATATTCTTTTGTTCCTCTGTAGTCTCAAAATTGAAGTTCATGCAGATGACATTTCGAGTGACAGGGGGTAGAGAGATAAGACACGCATGTGTGCCAACATAATAACAGATTAAACAAACAAAAACATCGGAGTAGCTTACAAGTATTAAAATCCATTAACAATGTCCTCAATATCCACAATCGTACACGAAAATGTTGAAAATGCATCAACGAATGTTTACTATCACTTGTAAAGATAAAATCAGATACATTCAATACAAAAAGATGAAAGATAGGAACAACTCATCCGTGTAGCGAGGAAGCACGATATTTTCGCGCGAGCCCCGTTCCTGTAGCTAATAGGATAATTTGGTTCCGCGTTTAGGGTCCAACCCTCGGCTATTGGCATTTGGCAGATTGCACTCGTAAAATTTTAACGCATTCGTTTGTGTATGTATCGAAGGTTTCGTTATAACAATTTTGTATACAATGTTAAATAACAAGGTTGAAATGTTTAAAAAGACAATATGAAATTTAGAAGCGCGATATTACATGTTTTAGGTGCAAGAAGAAAAATAATAAATTACACAATTTTTTTTTAAATGTCAATTTTGCATTGCATATAAAACAAGAGTGGCATATAAAAACTTTTTCTCTTAGTAGAGATCATTACACCCACCACTCAATAGTTCACGTGTTCACTACCCCACTGCGTCATGATGTAACTTTTTTATTTGATAACAATATTAATCATAATAACAATTAATTATTACTTAATTATAATTTATTAAAGTAAGTCAAGAAAAAGTTTATTAACCATTTCCTTAGTCTTACAGATGTCGTGTTTTATATTAATTTGATACGCTACATTAACCGACATATTAAATCACTTGTCCAATTATTTAACTATCACAAAGCCAATTAAGTTTCATAACGTTCACTTGAAATTATAATTATACTATAAATATATTTGACTTACCTATTACCTATATAATATATGTATAATAGGTTATAAAATTATTATAATATATATATATATATATATATATAATATGTATATAGGTAAGTCATTCATCATTATCATCATTATCAGCCTATATCAGTCCACTGCTGGATGTAGGCCTACCCCAGGGTACGCCATAAGCCACGATCTCTCATTCTTGCCATCCAGTCACTACCAGCCGTTTTATTATATCATCGGTCCATCTGGCCGGAGGACGTCCAACACTACGCTTACCGAGACGTGGTGTCCATTCGAGAACTCGTTTGGTCCATCGTCCATCGCTTCTACGACAGATGTGACCAGCTCACTGCCACTTCAATTTGCTACATTTCCAGACTATATCTGTTACTTTGGTCTTCTGGCGGCATTTCGGACTTTATCCATTAGCGAGATCCAGAATGACACTCTGAGTGACATGCAGCTGGTGGGGCAGTTACTGCCAGGTTCCACGTCTCGGCTCCGTAGGCCATGACTGGTAGAACGCACTGATCGAACACCTTGGTCTTAAGGCAATGTGGCAAGGATTACTCGAAGATATGAAGCAACTTCCCAAATGCTGCCCAGCCAAGCTGCACTCTTTCAAGTTCATCCCGAGTCCAACACGCCTCGAGGCAATATTTATACTCGATAACTTTTTTGCAGGTCCTGGTGCGTTTCAGCCATTGTGACTATGTCGTCGGCAAAGCGCAGATGCGTGAGATATTCACCGTTAATATTGATGCCTAGTCCATTCCTCCGCAGAGTTTTAAAGACATCCTCCAACGCGATAGTAAAGAGTTTCGGGGATATAATATCACCCTGTCTTACACCTCGGAAAAGATGGATGTGTCTTGTTTTGTGGTTTTGGACTTTAACCGTCATCGTTGCCATTTGATAGAGGTTTCTCAGTACCTCAACGTATCGCTAGTCGACTTGGCACCGCTGCAAGGATTCCAGAACAGCCCAGATTTCTCGTAGTCCACAAAAGTGGTTGTTTATACTGTTCCGTTGGCTGGAAGGCGTCAAATCTTGATGCCAGACGATTCGTAACGACTCTCGAGAACAGCTTATAGACGTGACTCAGAAGTGTGATTGGCCTATAATTTTTAAGGAGCGTTTTGTCTCCTTTTTTGAGAAACAATGTCACAACACCTCACGCCTCCACGCCTTCGGGGTTGTTCCTCTGGCTATTACGGAGTTGAATATCCTTTTCAGCTCTTCAAGAACAGGTTTTCCCCCATACTTAAGCAGTTCAGAGGCTACTTCGTCTTCCCTGGGCGCCTTCACATTTTAAATCTGTCTGAGTGCCACCGCGATTTCGTCATCATTTACGTCGTAGAAGGTCGTCTGTAGAATGGTGGAAGAGAGGAGCTCTGGGATCTCCCTCATCTGGTGGAAGTTTTGGCGCATGCGAGGCGGACAAATTTCCATAGAAGTCCTCAATTTCAGCTAGAATCTCTGGAACTGATGTAACGGTTTCACCATTCGAGGTGGTTATCTTTGTCAAATGGCTTCTTCCCAGCGTCTTGGTAAAGATTTTTAATCCCCGATGTCTAAATCGCGTCCTGTATGAGGCAAGTGTTCAAGCTTCGCAGGTCGCGTCTTACCATGCCTCGGATCTTTTTGTTAAGTGACTGGGGATCTGGTAAAGCGTTTCCTCTAGAGTTTCATCCTTTTTCGAAAGTGCTTCGTTCCCACTTCGCGTGTAGCCCTTATTATGCCCTCTAAGTCCTCATCAACGTTTACCGGGGAATCCAGGGCAGCGAATCGATTTTTCAAATCGAGTTGGAACTCATCATATCCGGCATGGAGTAGATTGGGACGGCAAATAGGCCTCACCAAGCGGTTCCATTCCAACTTAAAGTTGACATTTAGGGTGCCTCATACAAATCGTTGATTGCTTCCGGTATTGAACCTGACCTCCCTCCTAACCTCACTGAGACAAATATTTAATTATTAACATATTAAATATATGCCTTATATCCGTCAAGATAAAGTCAATCTCGTTCTTTGTCCTACCGTTAGGGCTCTTCCAGGTCCACTTCCGTTGGGGCTTTTTTCTGAAAATAGGTGTTGATACAGAACAGCCCCTGCCTGCTGAGGAAGTTGACCTGCATTTAGGCCTCTCTGGTTTCTACTAATAGGTAAGTAAGAAGCGAAATAATGATGCTATATAGAATATTTTTTGATGTAATTTATATATGTAGATCTTTATCTAAGAGGCTTACTGAATTTAACTAATTAAAAGAGTAAAATTTATTAATCAAAAGACAGCAGCTGAAAATATTATATTTAAATGTTAATTAAATATTTAATTTCAGGCAGAAATAACCTGAGGATATGGTACTTTTTTATTCTTTTATCATCCAATGACATTGGAGTAATGGGGAAAATGAAACTTGTTAAAATATATTATTATTTAGCTAAGACTTTGTCTAAACGTTAAATTGCTTTCATTTCAAACCTAATCTTAACCCTACATAGTGCAAATAAACATACTATATTCACAAAGTAAACGATTAAACTTGGACTATTCCTATTAAAAATTTAATAATATGCCCTCGAAGCCGACAAAACACCTGCCTTCAATGGGTTTATACCAACTCAACCAACCCTTATTAGTTTGTATGCGAAGAAATATACTAACACAGAAACCTACTTATATTTTACAGAGGTGAAAATAATTTTTAAACGAATTTAAACTCTATTGTTAAACGTATAAGTCTTTTTAAACTAATTAAGTAGCGAGCGTCGAAATATGTTCGCTAAACACGTTATGTGAGGAAGCTGAAAATTTTCCGGTGTATAATTAATTACTAATGTAAATTAAAAACACATTCTTTGTATTATTAAAAATTTAATATATAACAAAGAAATATGTAGTGCTTCTGAATTTTTTACTCGGTCTCACATTAAGTAATAATTTCACCGTTGTGGCGCAGCGGCACAGCGTCTGAAGAGACAATCAATTATTTTCATTTTGCTCGCTCTGGTGACAAGACACTACGTGGCGTTGATATCCGCTACTCAACATGTCGCGAAAGGCGATAAGCGGTAAGTACGGATAGTCTTACCCACTGCATACTCTGAAATATACGTAAGTAATAATAAAAAAAAAGTAAGTAATAATAAATATGTAACTTAGGGCTTTTATTCCCGCTTATTTCCCCCGCTATAATGATAAAAATCTATTATAGTACTTTATTTTTTTAAGTTGACTATTACAAAAATAATAATTTAATCAAAACAATTAAAATGTTTTTTTATTACAATGTACTTTATTTACACTAAATATCCTAGTCAACATATATATCAAAAATATTATCTGCATTATTTAACTTAATACATGAGTTCTAATATTTATTTTAATTATAGTTTTTTTGAGATTTAAATACTAAAAATGTATAAAAATTTCACTTTTGCATAAGAAAACATAACAAGCTCGCATTAATAAGAATAATAAATCACTACAGAATAAACCTTGGCGTGCATGTCTGATTCACGTCATAGAATGAACGGAAAAAGATGGCACACTCAGAATGCGTGTTTTTAGTAATTATTTCAGACATCTATTAGTCGTCTACTTGAAGTTCTATTGCCATTTTCTTTTCAAACTATCTTTCTAATAATAAGATTTTATTTAAGTATAAAGGTACGTTAGATACGTGCTATAAAGTCATTATAAATCTGAATATCAATGATAGATAGATTGTTTAGGGGACGGCGAGTGTCGGTGAAGGAAATGACGGCTGATGACACATTAGATCGAAATTTTCATCATGTTGAGAAACTTTTGCTTATTTGGTCTATTATGCTTCTATCTGGTCTTTAAGATCAACTGTATCCAAAAATAGTCCCAAAACTAATATATATATATATATATATATATATATATATATATATATATATATATATATATATATATATATATATATATATATATATATATATATATATATATATATATATATATATATATATATATATATATATAACTCTGTCCAGTGGTGCGTTCAATTTCACACAGCAATATTTATACTTCGTACTGTGAGATTAACCACACAAAAATAAGAGACCTGTTACCCTTTTCCCTGGATAATGAAAAATTTGGAAAATTGTAATCTCCAGCAACTATGTGATGAAAAAAGTATTTCTATTTTTAATATATTATATTATATAGGTAATGTGTAAATTAGAAGAATGAAAAAGGTAAATACTAAATTTACATTCAAACAGTAGTCGACTTATATCTTCAATTGCGAATGACAATCTGTAATTCAGTATAGAAGCCTCATTGAAAGCCAACTCGAAGTGATCAGATGATCCAATGCGGATGTGTAAGGACTTTTCCATATAGAACGCAGACAGAATATTGTAAAAACATTCGAAAGCAAATTCTATATTTTATTGATTTTTAAAGTGTTCATACACACTAAGGATAGAAAAAATACTTAAAGAAAACATATAAAAATTTGAACGCAGCGGCAATTAAGCCCGTGCCTCATGGAAACCGCCCAAGCAAGTACTATGTTAAATGAAATACAATACCAAGTTTTCTTATATAGGTGATAGCATATTATACTGAAATAATATATTATAGCCGATAAAGCTGAAATTTAGTTTTTTATCGTCTGACAGTCCAAAATTAACTTTATATGAAATTTGTAATACACTCAAGTTACGGAGGGACTTTGTTGGGATTATCGTGAACGATAGAGGATGAAGTAATACAATAATCCTCTTAATATGCCATAACTACTGCCCAAAATTTTAGCTAACCGAATTTTATCGTTAATAATTGTCCCAATATTTTTATAACACTTTACCAGCAACAAGAATATTTTGTGTAATTAAAAAAATTATGTTTTGTTAAAATTACTGAAATGAATGATTTTTAATACAAATAATTTAGTTTAATTCAAAGATGACTTTTATAATCATTAATTTAAAATATTAGGTAATATTTATGGTAATTTAATATGCGTACAAACTGAACCAAGTTAACTTACTCTATTTAAATTATTGGTTTATGTATCTGTTTTCTAAATAATAACAATAATTTATATTATATCAAATATAGTCTCAATTTTGCACAAGTCTTTATGGAAGCCGTAAATGGCACCCTCTGAAATCAATGCAACTTTCCGACTTTCGACGTCCAATGGATAGTAATATATAACATAATATCTGCGAACAGGTACTATTCCAAGAAAAAAGTTTCACCGTATTTGGATGATTAATGGTCTCATACTTTGTATTTAATAAGTGGACAGACACTTCAGATTAAATAAATATTTTTTACACCTTATTAATAATAAAAACAATAAATTTAAATAAAGAGTATTTACTATAGAATAGGTGATTTTTGTTCATCAGTTACATTTACACTTTATTTTTATATTTAACTAGCGACCCGCTTTCGGCTTCGCCGCTTAAGTTCATATGCATAGAAATAAGCCGGTTATTTTAATATTAAAAACAGGCACTCAAATTTTATTTAATAATATAGATATATAATTTCTATATACGTAACAAAAATCATGATCAATTAATATATCATAAAATGATTTTATCATTGTCATCATGGAATATCAGCATTATAATTCTCAGTAATTCTTTTAAAGTGAAATCAATAAAAACTTCAAACACAATAATCACGATTGATCGAGAAGAGCACTTAAAATATTCTATAATAAAAGCAAATGGAAAGGTATGTTTAACGCAAATATTTAAGTTAAAAGATACTGTTTTAATATATATATATATATATATATATATATATATATATATATATATATATATATATATATATATATATATATATATATATATATATATATATATATATATATATATATATATATATATATATATATATATATATATATATATATATATATATATATATATATATATATATATATATATATATATATATATATATAATATACATATTTATAAATAATAATAAATAGGTTTATTATTATCATATATCTTCGCATTTTAAAGGAAATTAAGTGATAAAGCTTTCTGTTTTCTAAAAAATACAATAACTTATACACAACGGGTATCTATCTATATAGAGCTGGAAACATTTTTTTTATATAAAAATATACTTGTTTAGTTTCATGCTTTATCCCATATGGCTTATGGCAGGCAGGCTTTATTGCATATGGCAGGATAGACAAAGAGAACATAGTGTTTTTTCAACTTAATTTTACGACCTTATAGCCCTTGGCCCGCACCTTGTTTTTACTTATAATTATTTTGTTTTATTATCATCAATATTAATTATAATAATAATTTATTTTTATACATTTGCTAGTGTAAATACATTCTATTTTCCGCTTTCCGCCCGAAGTAGAGACATGACGTGTTGAGTGTCGGAATTAAACTCTGGGCTTAGTTTCCCCCCTGTGATATCCTTGTCCCACTGCGTCACGTTAGCAAAGATAATTATCCGAAAGAATTTTACAAATTATAGGAGAATTCAATTGGAAAGTAGAGGAAAAAATAATTAACGCCACTTTTGAAAAAGGTGAATAAACTGATGATTTTCCGAGTTGTTTCCATGCCACTAGTACTTCAGCCGTAGGTTCTATTTCCTCGTTGTAGGGGTGAATTTGGCATGATAAATTTATATCACAATCGCGATATAATACAAGAGGCTACTGCCGTATTCAGCGAAACATTTTCCACAGCCGTCTGATACAACAGTTTTCATCGTCCGCTGCCAGTTTGTATAGAACGCTGTGAGGGAGTGCACGTCGTCCTCTCACTCGTACATCGCGAACGTAAACAAACCCTACGAAATTTAAATTCGGGATTACAGTGAGAATTTCAAATTCCATGGCATGACGTTATAAGCCCTTATTAAATTTTACTGTGACATCAAAGCATTGTGTACTAATTCAGATTTCGTGTGACATTGTTTTGGCTGATTTATATATATATACGTGCGTGTGACACTAGATTTTTTTTATCAAATTGTTTGAATTTCGACTGCAAATATTTCAGGTATGAAACTGGATGCCTTAGCTATAATGTTATAAATTTACGATGTGCGTGAATCAACAAACGTTTATTTGATTTCACCGGAATTTTTAAACACTTAATTAATGTTTTATTTCCTACATAGGTACATACATATCTTTGCTTACGTTTTTCATTTGAAAATATTCGCCAATTTTAATTGTAATTACAGTTAATGAATATATACATTTGTACGTATATAGTAGATAGTTTGAAAATCATACTTCATTCGTAATAATTTGAGCATATTTTAGCTAATCAATGCCATTTAGTTTTATCACTAGTCAGGTTCATGCGGTAGGATTCAGGTTTATGTAAAGCAAATGCGAAACAGATGATTTGCTTTGTAACCAGTCTAATAAAACTGGTCTGGACGAATTATTACTGCCGGTGATACAATTCTTGATAAAAATTACGTTTTTGGTATATGTACCTAATTATTTTGTATAATTTGTCGCGATATTTGATATTTTAAACTGTTATTTTGTTAATGTTACATTCCTGTGTCGTTAAGTTTTTGTTCTAAAACATTGACACGCACAAGGTAAGTTCTTTTAAAACGATCTATCATAAGAAAATGTTGCTTGTGTTAATTGAATGTGTTAGAAAACTATAGCATCATTAATTTTCCTTTAAACTTCTATTGATATATTGTTGATAATAAAGATTTTTCTCACAAAAAAAAGCACTATTTACAACCAACATTTTAAATGCTATTTTTTTAAATTTAATTAATCATTGGCGGATCTCTCTTACTTCCCTATAAAAATATAGTAAATTAATGCCATTACAAAATGTCAATATATAACCTTCGAATTTAAGTAATAGCTAAGTAGTGTAGTTAAATAAAAAGCTATATAAATGTATATAGGTATAAATATTTTGTATTACAATAAGATTCAAAGATTATACAAAAGAATGACAGTCAGTTACACAAAAATAGTGAAAAAAATGGAATATACTCGAAAGGCAACAAGTGGGGGACGGAATGTCTCAACACAAGGTTCTTTCTGCCTACGGTTCCCTCTGCCTACCCTGCGGGTTACAGCGTGAAGTTAAAAAAATGATATAAGAAAATATATAGTAGTGAAGTTAAGCGTTGAAAAACTCAACGCTTCCATAATGATGAAATTCATTTATAATGATATATTAAACTAATATTAGGATCTTTCCCACGTTTCTGGTAGTTGAGTTGTGTTTAACGGGCACTCAACAGTTGTAAGTATGATCTCCCGGCTTTCCGTTTCTGCTCCGTTTTCAAAACGTGTAAACGTAAAAAGATAAAAATACCTATAGAAAAAATATTTTATAAATATTCTCAAAAATATTTCTTACTTAGTTACATGTATATGATAGAGTCCATATACCGTTTGCTCTATAATAATATAGTCCTGTGTTACTACATGGCTGCCATGGGACCACGTCATTTCCGGATTTGGTATTTCGCATGCAATATAAGCGTATTATATACATTTACATACATACATCAAGATACGAGTGTATGTGGCTTCTGTAAACGGAACTAGGTTGAGTGGTTGCTGGGGGTGAATTAGTAATTGGTTAATAAAGTGCCTACATTGTGTTGGCCGACTTATCATCTGACTAATATATTGCCGAAGGTCGTGGATTCAATTCCAAATAGGATGTGTTTTTTTTTATTTAGCATAATTTGTTTCATGCTTAGTTTCCTTTTATAAAAATATGAATAAATATATAAAAATATGTATTTTTACAACTGTAACTATGATAATTAATGTATTACAATAAACTGAAACTATTATATCTATAAATAGCCTTTGAATAGAAAAATGTGTAGAGAGTAAACCATCACAAAATTCTCTGCTTTTCTCAAATATACTGAGACGTGGATAAAAATAAAAATAACATTTATATGAACCTTTGTATCTATTTAAAGCAATCTCAATTACACGCTAATTTATATCTCTGAGTGAAATTAACAGCTCGTAATAGCGCTATTTTGTTGAATATCTCTTCTATAAAGTAGTAGCAGGTAAACATTGCAGTTTCTGCTTGAAAGGTAATAATTCAATGAAATGATTTAGAATAGATGATTTAACACCTCATAATATCTCAAGGTAAATAGCGTACAGTATGACGTACAATTTTGCATCCCAAAGCAACAACTGGGTATATGTATTCATGCATTTGTTATGAGCTACTATACGTATCGTTTGTCAGCGTGTTTATACCAAGTAAATGGACACGCATAAATATAAACAAAGATGTATTCGAAAAATAACAAATACAAAGGAGTACCTTTAATATGTTTGTATTTATATTTTTAAACCTTTTTGATGATTGATTGATGTTATGTACTATCTAGTAGTTGTGATTTGATTATTATATTATATTAGCTTTTTAAAAAAATGTTTATTGTATGTATTAATATAGGTATATTTTCCCTACAGAGAACGTAATATGACTTAGTGGTTCTGACCAATGCGCTTTGACCGTTCCCAAGAGGTGTGGGTTCAAATCCCACTACGTTAAAATTTTATACATTTTCTAAAAATATTTCGTTCTTTAATTCGATTTTATTAATATGTGACCTTATTTTCTAAATATATTTGGTAATTTATTTAGAAAATGATTTATCTCATTTCTCTCTTTACTACAAGATGAAAATACCTAAGACCTTTCATAGACTTCTTTAATCAAAAAGGAATTACATTCAGTCTAATCTTATAAGACATGTATTCGAGACCCAGGACGCGCTTTTCGACGGCTAATTGAATAAGTGTTTTAATAGTATTATAAGATAGGGCGCTATGTTATATAATTTGCCGCACTTCACCGTGAGAATATTTTCTCTGAAGATATTCAAACAAGAAGATGAAGTTCATTATTGAGAGCATATTTGCTAACATAAATAGATTATTATAGATCGTTGTGCGTCATTTTTACATATCGCGTCGATCGAATTTTGTAGATATTAAAATCATATTTACTTTCAGCTTTTCGCCTTATCTCGTATATACCAGGGTAGACAGAAAGAACTTGGATCTCAGAGGGTGTCTAGCCAATTATCTGTCCGATATTTGGTTTCCGGCATACGGGTACGCGACCCCGGGACCTCGAGCCACCACTTTCATAACCCGATCCAATCCATGTAAGTGGTGTCCCTCCCCTATATTCCAAGTCTTTCTGCCTCTTATTCCCTTTCCTTTCCTGGTTTCTCCCAGTAATGGGTTTGGAGGTCAGATGGCAATCGCTCCACAAAAAAACCACTTCGCCACTCATATGGACCGATTGGTCTTAGTCGGAAGGCAGACCCTGGCAAAAAGCCGGGACTAATGCCAGGAAGAAGAAGAAGACAGAAAGAACTTGGAACCTGGAACATTTCGTTTTCCGATCAAGACGTTTCGTCTTTGTCTGCCAGAGCAGGGGTGAATTATTATCCCGAATGGGAATCAGTGTTTGCAGTCACACCCTGGTGCGCCTCTATCATATATTTTGTATTTAATATTGAGAAGTAAACATAGAAATTACTTTCAAATGTAGTTTTAAAGTGTTATTAATACAATAAAAAATATTTTTGAAATAAATTAATGAGAACATTTAAATTATAATTAACTAAATCGAAAAAATAATATAATCATATATACGTATTCATTTTATATTATTCCACTCAACAGTATATTTTTATCACATACTATATAGATATATATTGTTCATAATTTTTTATAAATAGATATTTATATTCAATATTGAACATTCTATATTTATATAATTGTCTATAAAGTTTTGAAATGTCAGATCCACTCATGTTTTGATAATATTATGAACATCTATATTAGTAATGTCGTCATAACTATTTACAGTCACTATTTAATTTAAAAATATGAAATTTACTGTAAATTAACAAAAGAAACGAAAACAATTAAAGTATAAATGAATTCATTCTTTGAATATTTTGATTGTTGTACTTAATTAATACTACTTACTGATTTGGTATTAGTTAATAAGGAACATAAGATATATTTGGTGTGATGACGCTTGTACTACGTATGTGTTTGTACGTGTGTGATGTATAGATTTATTAATTAATAATATATGTATGTATATTTCTATGTAGAAACATTGTAGTTTGTGATTTAAGTATAGCAATAGAGAATATTTTATATCTATTACAAATCATATATTATATAGATAAGTTAATAAATGTTAAAATTAAAAACAATTCGTGTTGTTATCATTTTGCACAAATTACCTACTTAGAGGTTTTATAATAAGATTTTAGTGTGTACAGCAAAAAGAAAATGGAAAATAGTTTACATTCGGAACAGCCTTTATTGTTTATAGCCAAAGCATGTCCTGCATTCATAAGCACACTTTCGGTTTCTCGACCTCAAACAAGTGACAGTCAGTAGTAGTCAAGTGTGATCTCACTTAAAAAATTCATACAATGTAGATATCGTACTTAGAATAAAAGTGATCTAATCAAAAATAATAATAACTTGCGTTTTATTACTTTTTTTTTAAAACCAACTACGATCTAACGTTTTAAGTATTTATTCTTAAGAATAAATATAAACTGATGCGAAATCATATGTCATATAATTTCCCAAATATCTCATAAATATTAATTAAATTTGTAACTTGACTCCACTTCTTCCTTTAATAGGAGTATCGAAAATATTTATACGTCGATTTTAACAAATTAATTTCATTCATGAAATATTTGAACAACCCACAAATTCGTCATACATATTACATTATTATATGTATATGTTTGTATAATTTCTGTTGAACTTCCTAAACATAAATATTGTGAATTTAATGGAATAAATTACGTTTATAGTGCAAAAATTAATACAAAATTGCGGCGCTGTGGTTTACTAGTGACGATATAGCTAGTTTCAATCGGATATCGCTGGATAATAAATATCCTAGATGTTTTATTTGTATACTTTTTGATCTAGTCGTGGGTTTGATACCCACTTGTGGGGATGAATTATTTCCTACGCCGCTATATTAAGACGAAGTGCGGCATAGAGTTCCGCCACTAAATAACAACTTTCTGGTATAGAATTAACATAGTATCGTTTATAATATTATTAAGTGACCTATTAAAACCTTCGTTGCATATGCATGCAACTAGAGTTCATCAATGTAGAATTAAGTACTGGGATTTCACAAAGTTAGACATGATATTGTTTCCTTAACGTGAATTCGAGATTCCTTATTTCGCTCCCAGATTTTGAGATTGAATATAATCTCATTTGATTTTCCATTCCGTTGGAAATATCGTAGGCAACCTCGATTAATCCACAAAGCTATTACAATTGTTATAATATGAAGACAATTATTTGAAATCTACATCTACATGTCTGTTACATTAGCTTATATTTATCAATTAACAGTTCATTTATAAAGCATTTTTTAAATATTTTATTTAAAAAAAACAAATTTATAAACAACAATCACTCTCTGACCAAACTAATCTAATTATACTAATATTATAAGTGAGTTTATACGGTTGAACACGTTTTGTGCTGGATAATCCATTTATCAAGGTATCAATGTAACCTACCTTCCATGTGTCACCAGTTTGTTACCAGTTTCCAAGTGTCATACACAAATTTGAGTTATTTCCATATGAACACGAAGTCGTAGGTAATAGCTAACAGTGGCGAAGTGAAGCGAAGTGAAGCACAAGTCCCATCGGGTTACCTTTTGTAAATCTTAATAAATAGTAAATAATAATTAACTAACAACTATCCCTATATAAATTAATTTTACTTCATGAAATAAGAATCATAAAATATTTGGTGAGTATTATACTTCGTAAGCTAAGCTCAATTTTTATTTCATTTACGAATTGAATTTATTTATTTTTTTGGCTTATTTTCGACGCCGACTTAACTTTATAAAAATTACACTCTTCGCCATTTCTATTTAGAAGAGTACTACTTAAAGTTCATTTTCTTTGTGAAGTTCATATTTAATCAAAGCAATTCAGCATTATGAACAATTGTAAAAATATTATTGACCAAACAAGTGCCTGATTATAAGCAAAAAAGAAAAAAAAAACTACCGACTGACAAATACAATCAATTAATTTCATAAGAAAATGATTTATATTGTTCAGAAACTTCTCATTATCCGTGATCATTCAATTGAATGGTTAAATTTTTGTAATAAAGCTTGGGATGGAGGTATTTTTTTTTTCATTTCGTGAAGGGTCGAATATTTCTGTACCCGACCTCTTTAGAAGTATTTTTTCAAAGAGCAGGTAGGATTGAAATGAGTTCACTATATAAATGATATATTATATTAATACTACTTTTTGCGTAGGCACCCTTCAACTTCATATTTATAAACAAAAATATACTATTTAATGAATAGGCAAATGATGGCATATTTTTTTAGTATTTACTTAAACAATGAATGTAAATAATAATTAGTTATTCTTAGTTTGCTAAATAATTCAATATCTAAACAACGATACTAATAAAAAAGTAAACATGAAATTTTATATATTATATTATAGTAATTCTAAAATTAATAGAAACACTTGACTTTACCAAAACAAATATTTTTTGGTTTTATTAAGTTTCCACCCTTAACTTACAGCTAGCTGATTTTTTTTATTATTCACCAGAGTATATTAACTATTCTCTTATAAATTTTCATCCGGGAGGAAATCACTTTTCTCTAGTTGTTTGGCAGTATATTAGATTTGAGTACGTTGATAATAAATATACCTACGTTGATAATATATATATATATATAGTTTAATAATGAAGAAAATATAGTTGTAACTAAAGTAATTAATCAATGATTGATTGAAGCATAATTTTATCAATTAATTAAATTTTATTTTGATATAATGAATAAAAATAATAACAAGTTATTCATTTTCGCTCTCACTTTGGCTTGAGTCGCTTTCAATATTCTCGAATTCACTGTCAGAGTCGCTGTCCGAGGAATTACTTGCAATCATGTCATCATCATCATTATCATCTGGGAAAAGATGAAAAAAAATTATTAGTACGCGTGTATAGTAAAATATGATCAATATGAAAAAAGAATTGATACCTTTTCAGGGTGAATAGTGATCTCCTCAATCGACGTTGGTAACTGAGTCCCAGAAAACCAATGAAATTCAAATCGGTTATCAATTTCTTCCCAACCATGTTCTGAAGGTTCATCAGTTGATGGAACTTTAAGATGTGCATGAGACCAAATTTGAGCAATGTAACACGCCCTTAAATATTGATTATAAAGTTCCGATTCACATGGGGGTAGCGAAGAACCGTCAATACCTTTTTTGGGCAGCTTGAATTCTTCAGTATTGTCCAAAAACTTATAAGTTTTTTGAAACATCGCAACCCTAGCGTCGTTAATCTTTTTTAATCGATTAAAGCTATACATTTGGCAAGTGAACTCTTGGATTTTGGCGAATACATCTTCCCTGTTCATCGATGGCTGGGACATTTTAACAAAACACTTACTGCTTAAGTAAAAAGTGTGTATAGTGTATATGCTTACTGTAGACGTTGTCTATAGTGTAATTTCCTAGTTCGAAAACATGAGGCAAATAGTGTATAGTACTAAATTATACGTTCTCTTACATTGAATTAATATAAATTTATAATCGAAATAATTGAAAGAAATAATATTTTATCTATATACATACGGTAATGTTAAAGGTGTCTCTTCTGATGTCGTTCTTATTTTCCGATATTTTGGCGGCAAAGCAGTATAACGTCGATAACACTCACTGTGATACAGCTGAAAATTGTTAGACTGTGTAGGAAGCACAGTATTGTTACCGGCTAGATTATTAGCTTTTCGTATTGTTAATACAGATCTACACTTATTTAAACTATCTTCACTAAATAATTTCAAATGAACGTTAGTTTTTCTGCAAAAGACGCAATAAGGTATCACGTTAGACATTTTTATTTTATGTTATCCGTTACTATAATAACACTCTGTTCGACTGACCACGTGAAACATGGAACTTTCACTTTCTGTTCGAGTCGCATTATGTTCCCCACCTATTTCTTTTCTACTTAGAATCTTCCATCTGTACTATACATAACAAAGGGCCTTTGTATGTAGTCATGGGTACAACTTACCCCCTCTAAGTGTACCTCTAGCATTTTACGCACTACTATAGCATAACATCTGGAGAGGGTAAGTTGAATCCACAATCTAGTTACAACGTAAAAAGGGCTTATATATAACTTCAATTTGTGAAAAAAAGAAGATAACTAGAGAAAAGTGATTTCCTCCCGGATGAAAATTTATAAGAGAATAGTTAATATACTCTGGTGAATAATAAAAAAAATCAGCTAGCTGTAAGTCAAGGAAAAAGTCGTCAGCTGATAAGATTCAGTAGGTGATTAGATGCTGCTACATTACACATTTCAAGTTACCAGCTGACAAACTTTCCACTGAGATACAGCAAGCTGACGTTAATTTTTATTGACAGTAACATATAAACTATCACCAGTTTAATTTTTAGTTGAGAGGAAATCATTGAAAATATACATTTTTTTTCATATTCAAGCGGCCAGCTGACGTATAATCCGCCATGTTATGGTCAGCTGACTTTATTTTTCCTTCAAGATATTAAATAAACTATTAATCAAGAAATTTTAGAACGGGAGGAAGTGACTATAAAAACATTTTTTTTCGTCGTGCGTTGGAGGCTGCCACTGCCTGCCCCACTACCAGAGCCGCAGCTGACGGTCGCTAAGCTTCATAACACAACTTCTTATTGCATTTGACGAATTTTCACTCGGGAGGAAATTCGTGACGAAAAATTGTCACTGGCTCCCGGACTATTCCTACGCTAATTTGTGGATATTTTAATATGATTAAAAAAACCGGTTCGAACCTTCTAAAGTGAAGAAAGCATTCCTTGCGAATAAAACAATAATATTTATGCAAATAAATGTCATATTTGTTTCGCCAATGAGAAGACAAAGTACAACGTTAAAACTAGGATATCGGTCTACAATGCTTTATGGGAAACAAAACGAAGATTTATAAAATGTCAAAGAATATATTCTCCTACAGCCAAAATATCCAGCCTTCTGCTCGGCAAGAGGATTTATTTGCAATATTTATTTCATCTACTTACAAATTCCATCTCGAATCATTAAAATAAATTGATACTTATAAAGGTATACAATATCTGTTTGTTCGTATATTGCTTTCAGTAAGTATTTCATTTCTTCAGTTCTTATATTTTATTTTTCATAGAGAATTATTGAATTATTAACTTAGTAGTTTAGGTTAGAGGAAGTTGTTCAAATTTATCACTAGCCTATATTATAGCCTATCTCATGAAAAGCGAGATATACGAAGTAAATAGGTTAATTCAAAATATTTTGAATATATCTACATAGGCTAAATATTAATAAATATTTACATATTATGTAAATTGCAATGATATAGTTAATTGATTAATTATTTACCATAAATAGCCATGTAAACTACATAGATTACAGTCAAACCGCAACTAACAACAACTATACTATGACTGTTGACTATGATGGCATTTGTTTATCTATAGGTATAAATGAAATTGTAATGTATGTTTGTATTAACACGTTTCAAAAACACAAGAAGAAAACAATATTTAAATATACATACATAACTTCACGCTTTATCCCTAGCGGGGTACCCTATTAAATATGTAATAGTAATAATGCCAAAAGTCTTAAAGTACAATCTATTTAGTACTTAGCAGCGTAGATAACCATTCTAAAAAAGTATTTTTTTAGTAAATACACAACATTAAACAACATTAAATAAGAAATGATAAAGTTTAAGAGGACGAAGCCGCAGGCGTGCTGCTAATTAGTACATAATTAATAAATGTAGTAATTTTCCCTATTCCTTGACAAATACCCCGTATATTGAGTTGCACTATAGCGAGCAATATTGCTAAATGGATGGAAAATTCCATCTCAGTATAACAATTTCAGATTATGAGCGTAATATATGACCTAAACTCCTGGCAGCAAAATGTTCAGGACAAAACGCGCCGTTCAGTTCCACAACTCATTTTTTTTTCAATTTGAGCGGATACTAGAGAAGTAAGTGTCTTGACATTAGGTTCTCTCAGCTTGCTCTGCTGTGTGCACCGGTTGACTAAAGTTAATGCCTTAGACCTGAGTAGAACCGGCGCAAGAAACTCAGCGGGACATTTTTTTTATATAATAATTTACAATTATTCATTGTTGACAATGATACGCTTGAGATAGACTGGAGCGAGCATTTCATTCCCAAGGTGTGGTATCATTTACAAAATCATTAATTAGGTAATAACTTTCAACACACAAACGTCTTTTCACATTTTTTTTTAAATAGTGATGTAGAACATTATCGGACGTTTAAGTAAAGTTGTATGAGTTTTGTTTTTTTTAAATCGTTGATTTCAAAAATTGGCATATTAATTTGAGTATATCTTTTAATAGTTGAAATAAAAGGATCAATATTGTTTGGTTATAATAATAGTTATTTAATAATAATATTTTATTATATTTTCTAAGTAACAAACATGTACAATTTTATTAACTCGATGCCTTCGTTTTAATTCAAAATATACATTCTTCTCTACTAATCGAGAGTTTCTATACTTTTGAGCCTCGCATCTGTACGTGACTATCGCTTCCGATGGACGTTTGCTTGAACAATTTCCTTTTCAGACAGCTCTGAAAATGTAACACCGATTTGCAAACAAATAAAAGTCGATATAAAGTAAGTATAAGGGCCTCTGTTGCCCAGACTTAGATAGTTTGAGACTATGTTACTATGCATCTAGTAGCTAAACTTATAAGTAATTATAATAACTTAGAGATACATTTAGGTTTAAAATTAAATTATGTAATATTTATTCTGGTATACCGGAAAAAATATTTCATATTAGATGGTACAAAAATGGAAACAAATTTATTTTTCATTATGGAAAGCCTACGTAAAACATAATAGTAATACTACATTTTATTTTGTATATTTAAAAATAAATCAATTGCATCTACAACTGAAATAAGTCTATTTCTAAAAAGGCTATATATTCGTATTCACTTTAAATCGGAATTAACATGCGACGTCCAATAGTTTGGTATTCTGGCATAACGCCAGACGGTGTAAATCAAAAACCTAATAGGAAGTTAAAGGGATGGAAACAAATTCCTATGGGAATTGCAGTAATTGTACCACGCCGTACCATTTTGTAGGCAATTGGGTTGTGGTTACTTTTACTTTCAGCATGACATTAAGTGAATGTCCGTTCACTGAATCATCAAAATATTTGAGGATTCGAAATAGGCCTTAATATTAAGGCAATTTCGTTAACTTTATCAGTATTAATGTAAATTTTTGATATATAGTGCAGAGTAATTTATTTTCTATTTACTTATCACTTTCTTAGTCGAAAGTGTGTGGAGTGTCTAGGATACTCTAGTGAGTATCCTAGACACTATTCTATCTAGCTCAATTGGTTAAATACATACCAAAAAGATAGAATTCGTGAAATATGAATTTAGATGCTTGTAACTACATAAAAAATTTTAGATTCATTAAAACATTTCACTTGTTTACTTATCTTTTTGTGTATGTATAAAATAACGTATCCAATATACCAAAATATAAAATTCTCATCTCATTTGATTAAATTTATTACACCTTCATAAACTTCGACCGTGACCTCAGAGCAGCTTTCAATGTTTATGAAGTTGAAAAGCTTCATATAAAATTTATAGCTCAAGCTATGGTGTTAAAACTGGTTATTATTAGTATATAGCATATAAAGAAGTTATGTGTTCCGGTATAATAACGAAATATAGAATCGCAACGTGAGTATGATGGCATCGTAGCACAGTAAGATAGTACCTGATTATAAGTCAATAAGAAAATGCTTTATTTTAATCATATAAAAACAAACATATGTAAAACGTTGGAAAAATGTAGACATGATGCTTATTGGCTCGATCCCTATTTAGGAGATTGGTTATATAAAATTTATTTTCAATTCTCCGTTTTAGTCAGATAAAGCACACCCTTGAGTTCCACGCAATTAACACTAAGTGTACTCTTTGTGTACACACTTCTCGTGTATGACGCAATCCAGAACTACCAAACAATAATGTTACAGGTCTTTCTTACACATTTCGTACAATTAATTACATTATCTTAACAATATTCTGTTCGGATTACTTAAAAGCTAAATCTCATATATTTTACATTTATATAGAACATTTTGACACCATTCCACTGACAAGAACATTGACGTTGACACTTTCATGGATCTAAAATGTCAATACGGACATCCAATTTGCGTCAAGCGTCGAGTAAGGGCTATTAATCGCCCAAATTAATTATAAAACATATTCAATATTTAATATCATATAGCGATAAAATTTGACGTACCGTTGTTAAGTTATATTGGATTACATGACCTGGGCATGGTTTTTGTTTATAGCATAGTTATATTTAAAATCTGAAAATGAAAAAGAAAAATGTGTATATGCATAATAAATCCGGGGGAGATGGCCATACTTTTTGTAAGATGCTGTAAAACTTAAATTAGTGGTATGTTTAATTAAAATCAATCTTTAAACATTTGAGTACAAAATAACAATATGTAATTAAAAAAATTATGATAACTCTCGATTGGCCATCTCTCCCATGTGTCCGGGAGAGATGGCCAATCCATGATAATAAGGACATCTCTACTGGACCATGTATGGCCACGAATGGCTCCATTCACTGGGAGAGATGGCCATACTGAATAAATCTGAATGACTCCACGATAGTTACAATGTTGCTGAACTCAATAAATGAACATATGTTTCATTTAGATAGTTTCATATAAGAAAACTACAAATTTGTCATGATTTTTTTACATCGATGTAAAATGTCCTTGTCCACTGCTAGACATAGACCTCTCCAATGGCACGCTACTGAGCTCGGCTCGGCTCACCACTGCCAGCCACTTTGCGTATGTCGTCACTCCACCTAGCTGGAGGACGTCCTACAATACGCTTGCCCAGTCGCGGTCTTCACTCCAGAACACGTTAACCTCAGCTGTTGTCGGTTCTGCGACAAATGTGACCAGCTCACTGCCACTTCAGCCTGCTAATCCTTAAGGACATGTGAATCTGTCAGATTCTGGTTTTCTGTCAGATTGCATCATTTCGGCTCCGATCCTTCAGAAATTTTCCAAGCATAGCCCCCTCCATAGCTCGCTGAAAAATTTTACTCCTTTGATAACAGATAATGTAGCTTTGACTTTATTTTTCATTTAATTTTATAAACTGCAAAGTACTCGTATATAACGAGTATTTTGCATATATTTAAAATGAGCTTAAATCTCTCCTGTCTAATTTTGTATTATTTGAATATTTATATAATCCAGATTAAGTGTTTTTTTTTTCTTTTGTACTGGATAGTAAATTTATTTAGGAAGGCCTACTTATATATTACGAGGTGGAAATTCCACCATTATATGTGTATAATCATTGTACCAAGGTAACATAAGAGGTGTTATGTTTCATACACACACCATGGTTATTTCCACCAAGACTAGGCGAAGCCACATATATAAGCTAGTATATCTTATTTATCTAATTAGATCACTACTGCAAATACAAACATAAATTAGAATGGAATTACAATAAAAATTAAAAAATACGGTAATCATTAAAACCAGGATATCAACAATATTAAAATTCATATAATTAAGATTTTATAAGAAAATAACAGCTTGAAGATTCATATCTTAATGTAAGAATCGCGTTTTAAGCGTTTGCGTTAGTTGCTAACAAGTAACAAGTAGTGTAGTTACCTAATAATAAGAGTATTGATATCATCTATGCAGCTGGCTTGCATGATCGAATCGTAATCGTAGCGCGTGCTCAGGCCCGAGTAGAAAACGAGGAGATATAATTTGAATTAACTACAAAATAGTATGTAAGCTTTAACTTTAAATTATCAAATATCATCCATATATGCACGATTGCACAATAAGTATGCTTTTATAGTCACCTAGGCTAAGATTGCACTATTTACTGACGGTGATGGCAATTAACGACGGTATTACTTATGCATTAATGCTAATTAATGCTAAACAAACATGTTACAAAAATGGCAATAAAATAATAATAAAGAATATAGCTTTCACATTTTAGCCCACGTACCTGTATGGAGAGAGAACTTAGCATAAAGACACTTTGTTCCCCACTTGCGCCTGATTTGGACAGACATTGCGTGTTGAGTAGCGAACTTCAACGCTGAAGCCAGAGTGGACAAATTAATTATCTATATATTAATACGTGAATCAAAAACTTTGGACGACGGAGGCGGATGAAATTTAACACACTTATGATTTATATGTAGGAGAAGCGCAGGACGCTAATATTAACTTATATATAACTAACTTATACTACTTATATATACGAACTTATATATAACTTTTACATTATAATATAAAATTTCATAGTAAATATCATTTAATTTATTACTTAATATCATATAAATAGAAATCTGTAAAACCTTACACCGTCATTAAGTTACTTACAGTATAGACATTATATATCTATTAAAATTTACAAATGTATTTCAACCGCGCCATTGGTATATCTGTTTTATATAACATAGTAACAGCTATTAGACGCTTGTCAAGCGAGTCGATTGAACAGACAGATAGTTTATTGAAATGCATTCCAGCCAACAAGATTGTGTAGTTATGGCTAATTAGTCGTCCTTAGGTCAAAAACATGATATAATGAATCCATAATGAATATGTACGAATGTTTCAAAGAATGTACATCTACATGAGAAAATTAGATTAGTACTCACTGTATTTTTTATTTATTATTGATATAAAAATCTGATGATAAATTCTTTCCTTTATATCTTCATTAGACTGATGAATATATAAATCTAAATTTTCAATTACATATATAGCTAAAATATCTATTTATATACATAGTACTAAAAGTACAGCGTCAAATTAGAAGAGACAGGTGTTCGTCTAATAACTAGTGACATTTCTTTCCATGACGACACAACGTAACTCATACCTTAGTTATACTATACAGTCACTTACAATTACTAATTACATTCTCGACATATAACATTTTTTTTTAGATTCATGCTTTATCCTGCATATGACAGGGTAGACAATACGATTCTAGTGTCTTACACTCCGTCCGTATTCGGGACTATACTCACTCCATGCCGTCACTTTGTCATAGCGGAAAAATGTAAATAATTCTTATTATATAAAGTGTTAATCTAACAAATAATAGAAAAATACTTAAAGAAATCATATTACAATTTGAACGCAGCGGTATTTTCAATTCTATCCCACGAGTGAATATTGAACCCGCAAAATATTATCGTAATTAGAAACAAAAATACTTGATTGTTTGACTGTATTAGTACTTCAAAGCTTAAATTTATTAATGTTAATAAAAAATCAACTTATTTAATTATATTATGAATATGAATAAATCGTCTTTACAGATTATATCTGATAGTAAATATCAGATCTGTAGATCCCGTTATATAACCGTTACTTTATCTATCATTCCGGATATCGACAATTAATAATTATATAGAAATATTATTATTATTATTTGTATTTTCATACGTAAGTTATTATTAATATTGTTATTTATTGATCATTATCGTTATTTTTTAATTTAAGTATGAAAATAAATGAACTTCAGCTTTCACCAATCTTTTTGTATTTAAAAAATACTTAAAGAAAACATATAAAAATGCGTTCTTCATTAAACTGCGTCAAAATCTTATATACTTTATACAACTTATTATGTAGTTACCATTTCTGTAGGTGTTATTTAAGTAGCTTTTCTAAAGTGTGGATTAAGACCTTAAAAACAATAAAAATCCTTTTAAATATTTCAGACTAGCGCTGGCCGCTCGCAACTTCGTTCACTTGAACTACACTATTATTTATTTCATGGTAAAGTGGATTACACTCCTTTATCGTAAATTATAACTCATATGTTATTCTAATGTATAAGCTAGATATTAATCCAAAATTTCATCTAAATTCGATCAGTAGTTTTTGCGTCAAACCCAAAAAACAAACATCTAATTTAACAAATTTTCACGTTTATTATGTTAATAGGACTTAGGATATATCTCAACTTAGGTCCAGTTTTGTCAGAACAGTCCAAATTCGTCAGAATCGGTTTACTATTTGATGTAGTTTTAATTTTTTCAAAGAAAATATGTATAAATAATGTTTTTATTTTATTACTTGGGATTTTAATTTATGGATAAAATTCATACATTTAAGTTAAAGCAGGCCAAGTCGTTATTTTACACATAGAGTGCAATGTTAACGAACGTATTTATCATCATCTGTTGAAGTCTTCACTTTTAATTGAGTTCCTGCATTAATCATTAAAATATGTGCATTTACGATTTCCGATAACTTGCTATAATTATCAACGAGGACTTCTTCTGACCTCAGTGCACTCATCAAACTAACAGTTGTGCGACTTCTTTTTAGTTTTATTAGTTAATTAGTATTCAATTTAAATCTTCTATAGCAAAATATTCCAATAAAGTAAAAGTGAAGTACATGTAATTATATTGAATATAGATCATTAATAATAGAACTTCTATCTATACTTAGTAACAATTACGTTAGTTCCTATGAAATTTAATTCAGAGATAATATCAATATTTTTGGACTATTTATCCCAAATGAAAGATTTTTTTATGTTCAAAAAATACTCTTGTGCCTCTAGTTTTTTTTTTCAGAATATGATAACCGGAGATTGAGTGGCTTTATGTGACTAACGCAGATATGGGTGGTGACTTTGTGTTTTTTTACAATATGTTCTTCAGCAACAGATGTATAACGAAATAAAAATAGTACTAACAATTTTATTGAAAAAAAGAATACAACAACAACTCGCACACAAGCCTGTTATTGACAAGTTGATTTGAATATTCAGAAATCTAAAGCTAACGGCTTGGAAGCGGTGACCCGTTTCAGTAATACATTCTGCATGCGATTTGTCACAGTCCAAGCCCCCAGGTGAGCATCTCAGCAGGTTCATTTAAATTTCATGAGTTACTGCGTCTCATGTCAATTAGCTCTGTTTTGTTTAGCTACACATAAGAACCTGAGAACTTATTAAGGAAAATTGTGATGTAAACCAAGGTGTTAAGTTGGATCTAGCAGTATATTGTAACATCATTTTTTGTACAGGTAATTTAGTTTGTAGCTTTATTGGCTTTGTGTAATTTTAAACATTTAGGTTTTTTAGGACCAGCATCATTAAGTAAATGATTAATATATTTAGTAAAAAGCAAGTAAATTATTTTGTTTTGTAAACGTTACAAAAATAAAACAAAAATATTTTCATGGCTTAAATCTATATATACCTATATCTATATGAAACACAAGATAATAAGGTATACCTATGTATAGCTTATATTTTAGAGTGCACTTAATTCTCTAAAATTATAACGTTTATATTCGCTATCGTTGTTATCAATAAACATTCATCGACTTTGATTCAATACTGACTATTGGCGTTGGTGCAAAAGCCCTAGCAGTAAAGTCAAGATAATAATAGATTCTAGTAAATGAGCCCTAGTATTTCTACCATAAGTGCTCTAGTAGGTAATTCTTAATAAGCATTACAGTTCTGCGTGGGGTCCAGTACGTAATTTTACTTTGTAATCCGACGTGGTCTAATAAGTCCGCAGTAAATCAACTAGCATTGAGATACGTAGTGACTAATGCAGTTATTATTTGTAATTTACACTTTACGTTTTCGTAATCATATGTGTGTATGTATTTGTGTTTGTGTAATCGTTTCAATTATGCTGGTAATAGAAATTGATATTTAAATAAAGGTGCCCTTGAAAGTTACCAATTTTTTTTAATAAAAATAAAAAAAATATTATATTTGTTCGTAATTATTGATTAAAAATTTAAATATATATGAGTATGTATAAAATTACATTATGTACAATTATGTACATAACAGTACATGTTAATGACATTAAAAAAATATTTCAAATATATTGACGATAGCGTAATCGTTGTGGGTTTGATTCTCACTCGAGGTATTTAATTATTTAAGTTTCTTCTCTCTGTCAACATCTAGCGCGATGTAGTACAGTAAAATTCAATACAAAAACTCCACCGATATCTTGAATTCATGCGGAAAGTGGAGTGTATTTTTACTATACGGGATAAATCGTGTTTAAAAAGCTGAAAAACGCGCTGAGCAAGCTGACATATACAAAATATAAAACTTGATTCAGTTGAACGTGAAGTGGGTGTGACTATTAAACATTTAATTTAATTTTAGACAATAAGTAGAACCGAAAGTTGTAGAAGACAATAAGTAGAGATATTCATGTCATTAAACTTTTAGTTTAAAATTTAGAAAATGAGTATAAATAAAATGAAATTAAAACATAATACAAAAATATATATTTTATTAAAATTTTATCTCAAATCGTTTATCTATATCAATGCGCAAATAAAAATGTTATGCAACAAAATACTAAGTTCTAATTGATTTACGAAATGCTTATCGTAGCTAGACAAACCACTCACTGTTACGTGCTTTTTAGCACTCTTCGTTATCATATTGCAAGTAATTTAGCATGAGTAAATTCAAATTATATTTACTAATAGTAGTATAGTTCTCGTGTTTCTATCTTTTAGCTAAATGGGAAATATTTTACAAGGGATTCTGCTTTTTATATCCAAGCATGGAATGACTAAGTGAACGATAATAATATCATTAACTTAATTTGTGTTTGTCGATGGATGTAACGAAGATTTTGGGTCCAATTCTTACTTGAGGGAATAAAATATTTTCTTTTGTATGCTCTGGTAAAAGACAGACACATAGGGTAACCACTCAAGACGCAGTGTCTTAACACTAGGTTATTTCTTGCTTCCCTACTATATGCGGTATAATGTTAATGAAGTAATAAAAAATATTTAGTCTTAACTCATATTTTCGAGGTGTACACGTATTCAGTAAGAATCGAAGGCTGCAATTTGTCTTATAACAGCCAAATATGGATTCGATTGCAATTAATGAGAGAAAGAAGTGATATCGTATATTGTTTTTTTACATTTATTTCAAAAACGCTTAGATTAGTTAGGCAATACAATTTTTATTTTTATTTATATTAAATATTCAGGATAGGATTTGTATTTCTAACCACAACATGATTAGCTAGACATTACCATCGGTAACTGCTACAGTATTACTGAGACAAACAGTCCTTTTCATTTAGCGGTTTACGCTAGGCATTTCCTTTTACAATACCGCATGTTACATAAAAAGTTCTTATTACAATTTTCAGTTATATAATTCAACTTAAACAATAATAATAAAGAATATTCTATATTTATATTACGTTTTATGTTTAAAAGTAAACAGTAGAGTTACTGAAAGACTTTGTGGTTGAAAGCAAGTGTCGAACTTGTCGAGTGCAACTTATAAACTTTGTACTAGTCCGCGTCAGACTAATGAAATTATGTATAGTTTATTTTTGTAATCTCTTAATTAAGATAGAAATTTAAAAAGATAACTATTTCTATTAATAAAGTAAACGTTTAATTTTTTTTTAAATTTACATATCGCATTGCTCGACCACCCCAGGCCATTTGATAAAATTTTCTTAATTTTATAATATTTTAATGTTTGAGTTTGGTCACAAAAAGTGGGCATGGTAAGGTGGGTTAGAATGCATGTCTTAATTGCGATTTTTTTTAAATATATAAGTATTTAGAGCCACTGCCTTGTAAATTGTACCGTAAACAGAAGATAATTAAAAAAGTACTTAGCAGAAGTGGGACCGTGACAACGCATCCCTTGTGAATTAATTGATTTTACTTTGAAATTAGGACGAGAGCAATATACGCTCACCGTAAAGTTAGTGGCAGCCATACAATTTTCATGAAGGTGCCAGTATGCCACGTAGTATGTGCTCTATAAAGTTTGGATATTTACATAATATTCAATTTTAGTTATTATTATGTAAATAATAATAATATCTAGTAGCAACTATGATTATTTAAGTTTTTTTGTAGTCTGTAGTACTGTATCGGCTTACATTCGAAACTAGCCTGCGTGGCTGATGGTGTATGCTATAAATAAATAAAAAATAAAAGCTTAAGCTTTATGCTATTTCTCACACATAGTAAGTTAGACAGGGAACCTAGTCTAAGGGTACTCTGTACGCCATTTTCTGCCCAATTTCATTTCATTCCAAGAGACATTGCGTACTATGGAGCGGATCTTAAGGCCACGTTGTGTCTTGTTACCAATGCGAAAAAATTATATAATTCATTCTCCTCGAGTGGGAATCGAACCCACGATCGTTATACACTGTGCTGCAGGGGTACGACAGTTTCACGATAAATGCTAAACTAGCTTGAAATCAGACGTTTTTTTTTAAATTCTCGGACTCGTACAAAATTACGAGTTCTGAGTGCAATAGATTTTAAGTGACCTTGACAAATATTTCAAAGTCAAATAATAATATATCTTAACACAAATTACAAAGTACTTATTTCCATTATACCCACACGACTGGAATATTTTGGCTTAAAATGCGGATGTGCCTTATATGGAGATCGTAGAGACGAGCTAAATAAACATTTCATTGAATAACATCATAATAAATTAATAATGAGTAACAGGAAGGCCTTTGATATCTCGACAGTTGTATAGCAATATCTCTTAGAAATAAGTCATGCCGCCTAATTGCAATTACTGTAGGCATAAAAGAAACTTACCATTGCGGTTAGAATCGTAAATTGAATTCATTATTTTATTAATGATAATTTTCTTAATGTTATTTTAAGCGAGCAGTTAAAAAAGCTGCGATTTCTGCGATTGCGAAATTGCTTCACGCTGTATCCCGTACATGGCAGGGTAGGCAGAGGGAACCGCAGGAACCGTAGGGAGCTACTGTTAAGACACTCCATTCCATGCTTTCCGCCTTTTGAAGCAATGCATGTTGATTGGCGGCAAACAACGCCGCGCTTTGCCTTATTACAGGAACGAAGAAAATGAAAATCATTCATTCTCCCCAAGTGGGAATCGAACCCACAAACCGTTGCGTTAACAGGTAGAGGCTATGCCTCTGTGCCACGACGGTTCTTACACAAATATCCGTAAAATAGTTTTTACTCGTTTTACTCAATCATACTATTTTCCATAAAATCTTAAAAGTGTAACTAGTTAAAATTCTAACTATAAAAAACTTAATTTCAGGGAAATAATAAATATTAAAAATTAAATTTTTGAAATAAAATTTATTTTACTTTATTGTAATATTACTAAATGTCAATATTTGTATGATTTGTGAGGCTGTTGCGGTAAAGCGGTACTGTTACCGCGTGACTTAACGCGACGGTTGTGGATTCGGTTCTTTACTTGGAGTATTGAATTATTTTATTTCCTCGTTCTGGTAGGAAAACAAAGAACGAGAGTTCCACCACTCAACGCGAAAGCAATGGCTCACAACGATACTCAAATTGGGAAATTGTGGTAAGCGAGGAAAGTGTGTCTTCATTTTAAAAGGTATACGGCGGCACCCTTATGTCATCATTAAGGTACTAAGCCGAAATAAATATGAAACATCAAGGTCACTAATCCCTTGGACCAAGAAAAAAGCACACTTCAAAGTAAGCAATCAAAAGAAATAAGCGTTTATGCTTAATTTTATTACATTTTGTATGACAATCGCCGGGAAATCGCCGGGAAATCAAAACGTTCAGGGTATTTCCCGTTGACTTAGAGCTATGAATTTTTTCAAGAAGTTAGTACAAACAAAGAAAAAAATCTGAAACTTTGAAATTTATTAATAGTTTATTTCATACAAACTGAGTGAATACGACGACCTCAAATTAAAGTTTGTCGGCTTTACAAGTTGTATTTTCCGTTGGCTTACAATCGTGAAATTGGTGCGGAGCCCTAAGTGCGTGAGAATGACTCACTACCTATCTATATGCGTGAGTTCCGCACTTAACCGATAGTTTTTATAATTCTAGGTTCACAACACCTTTGCAAAGTACTCCGGTTTCTTTATTCAGTATAGTTATTAGTTATCTATATTTACAAAATGTAACTGTAAAACAATTATTTTGTGTAACATTAGATTGTTACCGCAACAACCTTACATTTCTTACGTTATTGGGCTTCAGTGGTAAACCGCAAAGTAAAAATCCAAAGCTTTCTTACTATATTGAAATTGAATTTTATATTTATTCCATCATACTTTACGAAGAAAGTGCTATATTGCTATTACCATATTTTTTATACAAGAATACTTAAATCTCTTCCACATTAATTTGCGCAATATGTCTCCATATTCGCTCTTGCAACTGAAGAAACGTTAGCTTGGCGTACTTGATATATCTTTATTTGATTCTTAAAAGGATGTCATGCAATTTCACCTGCCATATTTTAATGAAATTAAATTGACACAACCTTTGGAAAACCTAGAAAATTTGGATTTCTAATTTTAGTTACAATATATAAAATATGAAATATACTTTATTTCTTCACCATTACCTAAAAGAGCTCTTCTATTTTTACTATATAATATATATAGAAACCGTAAATATTTGCAAATATTATAGATATTTATAATATACGTAAGAATTCCTTCTGTCTGGTTAGACAAGTACAGTGTTAAGTTCCGCTACTTAAAACAAAATGTTCTATGGGAACTAATTAAAGAGTGACAGAATTAAAGTAAAATAAAAAAAAATGAACGAGGACGTCTAGGGGCCGTCATGGCGCAGCGGCACTCACTCAACACGCAATATCTGGAAAGGCGGAGGTATCTGCCTATCCTTCTACAGCGTGTACATCTTTACATGCGTACATCTTCATACAGCTTGATGCTATATAAAAATACAAGGAGAAACAACAAATTAGAATTACATAGTATAATTTAAAATTAAAAAAAAATTATGGTTAAAAATTTAAATAAAAAAAAATAGACAGTAGACCGTACAATTTTCACAGGTTATTTAGGTTTTATTAGTTGTTTAACAACATTGCCAATTCAATACTAATAATACCTACGGACTGATATTTAGTTTAGTAGTTATTTTTATGAAATGTTTTTTTTTTTTAATGTAATATGGCCTATTTTTTTCATGTTTCACTATAAACATTGCCTTGACTCCCAGTATTATTGATTTCTAAATTAGTTTGATTCTTTCAAAATGATTTAATTGTTTTAAAGGCTTCATAAATAATAATCGTATTCGATTTTTTATACGATTATCAATTAATAATAGAAAATTTAATATACGCTGAATCAAAGGTAGGATAAATTGAAATTATTCGTAGAGTTTTCGATTGGCAATACGTGCCTTATCAAAATTATGACTTTTGCGAGATAAGTACTACAAGTGATACTAAAGAACTTGTTTAAAAATTGGCAACTTTATTAAAGTACACTGTAAATAAATTGAAATTGTAAATATATAATATTTTTTTTAGAATGATTTGTTATAGAACATTGTTACAGATTTTATTTTTTTTGCCATTCTTAAAATAGTAGACAATAAGAATCGAGAAACGAGAATAAGAATCGAGGATGGCGAATCTATCTCTTTAAAATCTTTTTTTATGAAAATTATTTAAAATGAATTGTTAAATTTTGTATCTGAAGTGAGAATGAAAAAGAAAACTTACACTAGCGCTGTTGTTTTACTTTTAAGAAATAATATATATATATATATATATATATATATATATATATATATATATATATATATATATATATATATATATATATATATATATATATATATATATATATATATATATAGCTTTTTAACCTAATAAAATTATTAAATATTACATTACATTAAAATAAAACAATTTCATTATAATATTTCCATTGTATATATCGATTGTACTGTAGGTCATGTGATAGTCAATATCACATTATAAATAAGGACCTGGACGTAACCTTATACAGCTCATATATTTTATCCCCTTACTAGAATACATATATATATAAATAAATACGGCAAAAATAATATCTTAATTTACACGATACTTTTATAGTTTCTTATGTAATTGTAATTATTTTTTTGTTCCTTTTACTTTTGTGGTGTACTCTGAACGAACCTGATCGTAAAACTTACCATTCATTACTTTACGCTTATTTAGAAATATATAGAAACTCAATGCTTATTTTTATAATTATACAGTGAAAATATACAATAAAAGAAATGATACCCAGAGAGATTTGAATTCTTGACCAAAGTTTATTCAGACAAGTTCCAAATGCATCACGATGTTTTTTTTGCTATTTTCCAATCTATAATGGCTAAAGTATATTTATTTATTTTCTTTTCCAGGTAAGCAAAGCTCCGGCAGTGATTTCATCCACCAAAAACCTGTAAGGTTATTTTTTTAATATAAATATGTCATACTAAATATTATATTATCAGAAACAGTTTCTCAATAATCAAAAGTATATTGTGAATAATATTCAACAAAAAAAATACGATAACATACTTTGCTGTCGATTTCTTAGTAACTTTTTGTATCAAATATATGTGAAATGAATATTTAAAATCTTAGTCTGTCATTGCGTAGTGAGTAGTGACAATCGTAGACAACATTCGTTAAATATTCAACGTAGTTGTTTAGGTTTACACAAAATAAGAAACTTTGACGTCAACGTCATGGATTATTTAGATTCCTTGTTTAGAAATAGATAATTGAACCGTCAGGGCATTGTTTATATGAGCTTTTTTACTTATATTCTAAGCTTTCGCTCTATATAAAAAACGACCCAACCATCTTTACTCATACAAAACTACTATCACACATATAGTACTCCACTATATTACGTGTGAATTTTTTCTCATTTCGGTGTGCTTAACTGAAGGGCGCACATAACGTAAATTTTTACTTCATTCTGAATTCTGCCAATCCCTAAATAAATAAACAAAAAGCCAGTATACCTTATACTGGCTTTTCATTTATTTATGTAGGGATTGTGAACTAACACAATTAAATTGATTTTGTATAATATCACTTTTGTATTGAATTGTTTATACTTTAATACAATTATAATAAATCATTGCCATTATAATTGTAATTTACTCACTGGTTTTATATATAGTATAAGCATATTACTTTGATAGTACATAAGACACTTACACTTGGTATTTTGACATAGATAATTAATCAACCAAAATCGTCAACGTTGGGTGTCGCGTTGCGAAACTTAATTGGGCGTGAGCAGGCCATGTGTGCCGAAGAGGAGTTGACAGATGGAGCAAATCCGTCCCGGAATGGAGACCCCGACTTTGCAAGAAGGCGTAGGCAGACCACCAGCCAGATAGTCCAACGACATAAGAGCTCATGCCGGGCAACCTGGATCAGGAAGACCATTGAACGAACTTTGTGGAGGAATTTTGGAGAGGCATACGCCTTGCAGTGGACATAATTTTGCTCAAGAAGAAGATAACTCTTAACTAACTCTTGTCTTATAAAATTTTGGTATTTTTATACAATGCATAAGACTGTGTCTAATTGATCATTATCATGGGCGAACTTAAATTAATTAAAATTGTATATATGAACTACTTTGGGACATCTTCCATAAAGTATTTAGTGTATAGTGCAATGTATTAATATATTACATCATGCTTTACTAAATTATTAACTGTACACTTTTAATTTTTTTATCGTTTTACGGTCTGTTAAAATCGTTTTCATTTCAAATACATAAGCAATATAATATGTAAGTGTATTGTATTTTTTAAAAAAGTAACATTTGTATTGTAATCAATATTGAAATAAAATATTGAGATATGTATTAAAATATGTAGAAATAAAGCAAAAAAGTTTAAACAGCTTTTCATTATAAGTAAAATAAATCTAAGAATATGGATATATTTTAAACCACTTCATACAATTTAATTTCTTTTGTTTCTCAACGTAACTGATGGCGGGACTCAATTTCGGTATGTTAGTCCCGAAATTTCAGCTGTTGATTTCGATTAGGTATCAAATCTTATTTGAATATATCTCATCTATATTAAATTTTCTTATAAAACTAATATAAATTCATACCACGGTGATTTTTCAATGTTATATATATGATAATTCCATAGTTTCTTAACAGCTATTGAACTCAATGGATATGGACTTAATTTATTTTTTTAGTGAATAAAATAAAAAACTAACATAAACAAAATAAATTATATCGTGAATCAAATCGTAGTGACACAGAGTGTAAATAAATACTATGGTTGTTGGTTCGATCGCCGCTCAAGGGAATAAATTAATTTTATTTTCTGGTCTCGGCCAAGACAACCGTTGTCGAAACACGAAATATCTGCGGAAAGTGGCGAGTGACCATATCCTGACACAAGGTTTTCTCTATCTACCCTGCCATATACGAGATACAGAGTAAAGCTGAAAAAAATTAATACTTTTTAGTAATGTATAGCAATATATTCAACTTAGAAACTATATGAATCCTCTTAGAACAGACATTGCATACGTTGAACTTACGGTACAGCTGAACTGTAGTTGCGTAGATACTCGCATACATATTATATACTCACGTAATAATCATTATAGAAATGAAGTTAAAAATGAACGCACATAATTTGTTACGCTCTACCCATTGCTTTGTTCTCTTGGTCTTGATGACGCAGACATACCTCTATACATTATAAATGATATTACCGTTCCCGTTTCTGCGACATCTCTTTAATGGCGTACGAAAAATTACGTGATATTTTATTCATTTTTAATTTCATGAATTGTTTGTACATATTTTAATTGGATTAGTATCTATTTAGATTCTGTGCACATTATGCTTGTATGAATTAAGGAAAGGAGTTATTTATCATATGTTTTAACGCAAATATTAAATTAAAATAATAAATTGTTGAGAGCAACTTCCTCAGCTTTTATTATATTTTATTAACTAGCGATCTATTCACAGCTTCACCCTTAAAAATACAATTATTTAAAGAAGAAAATGAATTAAATTTGCTGCACGCTGTATCCCGCACATGGCTGGGCTGGGTAGGCAGAGGGAACCGTAGGCACCGTTGGAACTTACTGTTAAGACACTCCGTACCTCGCTTTCCGCCTTTCGGGGCATTGCGTGTTGAATGGCGGAACTCAACGCCGCGCTTTTTGCCTTGTACCAGAGCGAAGAAAATAAAAATCATTCATTCTCGCCGAGTGGGAAATCGAACCCACAAACCGTCACGTTAACAGGCAGAGGCTATGCCTCTGCGCCACAATGGTCCTCAATTATTTTGATACTACTCGTACAAATAGACATTTTAATTTTATTTATAATTAAGGGTATACATAAGCTGATACATTTATATCACAGATACTTAAAGAATCAGACAACATTTCTAACGTTGCAGTTCTTCTCTTCAATCTTATATTAATAATAATGTTCATTTATACGCTAGTAGTAGATCGTGTATTATTTTGTAGCCTTTCATAAAGCTTTTATACTTGTAGAGTAAAACTTTTCTTATCTAGCGAACCCAGTTATAAATGCTTAAGAGGTTCGTAATAAACTTTGAAGTTTATAAAGAGAAAATGTATGGCCTTTTTTTCATTAACTTAAAGATATATTACTAAATTGTATCACTGTGCGATAATTATAGATTGAAAATGAATTATTTGATGAAATCGTTTCGCGTCCCTTGTCTAGTAGGTAATACAAAGCGGCGTAGAGTTCCGCCACTCGACATTTCATATAAATAATTTCTATTCTCTACCTACACTGCTGAAAAGCAGCTGATAAATTGTTAAGCTTTTATTAACTACTTGTTGAAAGCTTTCCTTCGCTGTTTTTGACTTCTACTGTTTAAAAATAAATTACGATTTAATGTAGAAAATATAAAATTTTATGTATGTGGATTCATGCTTCTTGGTTACTGGCCAGTTAATGTATACATTATCATAATCATGTTTTAATGTGGGGTTATCCATTTTGTACTATTTTACTGTACTTACGAGTTAAATAATAAAAATTGTTTCTTTAAAGTAAAGCGATTTTATATAATATGGCCTGTAATTAAAAAAAATACCAGCCAACGTGTGAATTGCAACACTAATTAATATTACTTTTCATCTAAAATGGCGCTAGTGCTATACCTAGCAGAGATCTAGCCTCCGTTATTAAATGAAAGATCTACCGTCTAAGGTGTCATCGAGAAAAGGTGTATTCTACTTCAGACGCTAACTGAAACCTTTAATCAATATTTAATTTAACCAATTTAGGAGAAAGCAATCAATTTAAATCAATTGGAAAAATAAGTATCTGATATTTTAAACACATGAGGTTTGAGAGAGATGCTTTGTTTATAAAGAACAGGATGCAAGACTAGTATAAATAAATATATTAGAAAAAGAAGATATCAGAGATTGATAAAAATAATACAAAAATCCGCAGATGAACATCCAGAATGCATTGTAGGTAAAAATAGAGGACTGTCACTAAAAAAATTAAGGAAAATCTTAAAATTGTTTACGAGGGGCTGGTACATGACATATGTATATATGAAGGAGTTGATGAGAGTGGGCGAAAGAAAAATTGAGGTAACGTAGCGTTCCGTCATCCGTTTCCAACTATAAAAATAAAAAAATAAGCAAATTATAATTTGTATATTCTTATTGTATAATCTGAAATAAAATAATAAACAATAATCCACTAAGTAAAATTGAAGGCTGTTGTAATTCCAATGTTCTTGACTTCAATCACGCATGATATAGCAATAATTTATTCAAGATTTAGTATTCCGTTACTGACTTTGAAGATTTATCATCATATTATGGAAAAAAATACAATAATTTCAACAAAAAAATTATATACATTATTTTTTTAACAAATATAGACATAGAAGCTTAAGTGGAGTATACCTGAGAACCTGGGCTCGGTCTTATAATAAGTTTACCTTATATTGCTAGGTAGGAACGACGTAGGAGGCAATTTATTTTCTGACGAACTTTTTATTACGTGTAATTTTTATTTTTTTAGATAGAGTACATTAAAATATATACTAGGACAGTAATTTTATTACTTTATAATACTAAAGTTAGGTGTTGCAAGCGTTTCTTTATATTTAAATTAAATACAATTAAATAAAATTAAATACTTTAATTTTTATCCTTACCCTTATTATTTTAATATACTTGTATGCTCACCTTCTATGTATATTACGTGGCCACTTTTTAATTGTAATTATATAAAAAAACATAATATAATATTGTCATTTTTATAAGAATATTTATTGAGTTTTCTTATTTTCACGCCAATGTTAAGTGTTTCTGACGCCCAGCGTTAAGTATTTCAGTTATATTAAAATGGAGAGGGGTGATAAAGAGAATTCCTGCTTCGATTTACTTTATTATGATTTATTATCAATCCCTGAAATAATCCATAATATCGACAATGAGGAGTTTTCTCTTAAAGAGAAAATTGCATTATTCATTGATAACTGGGCGTCAATGAAGAAAGGGTTATTTTATTCACTGGACATAATTAATAATGGACTTCATATATATTTATTAATAAATATATTACTATTTTATTTTCTTAAGATGTAATTACAATGTTAAAGAATGTAAAAGAAAAAACAAATATCTTTCTTTGTTACAATATTTATAGCAGAGGCTGGATGTGAATCCCTTAGTCTTAATCATACCTGATATGTACATACATATATGACCGTTATTACATGTAGGTTATTTTATATGTACGTTTGTAATTTAATAGTGGAGTTTTCTATAACAAAATCAAATATATGTATATATTTTTATTGAAATTGTTAAATTGAGCATCCTATACATTTATAGCTAATAGAGCTAGAAACGTATTTTCTCTAAGCTCATCCTTTTTCTGGTAATTGCATTAAATGAGATAAAGTAGGTAGGTAAAGTAGGTAGGTTAAATAAGTGGGTAGTACTAGTATTGTGGTGATAAGATAAAAAATATTTACACTTGACTGCACTACAATAATAACAATTCAGTTACGTATTTCTGTTAAAAGCAAATCCCAACTATCCTTTCAGCAGATATGTATAAAATACATTGAAATACAGCGGCTTTACTGACTGTTGGTAACGTCATTACTGGTAATCTTGTTTTGTTTCCGCTACTCGCAGCATTTCTTTACAATTCTCAGTTTTTCTCATCGAAATCCTATTTATGGCCTTATCTGTGGACGCAAGCAGAGTTATATTAATGTACTTGTTTCAAAGTCAATTTAAAACCTTTTAAATGTTAAGACTTACTATTAAAGATTTGATCAAATCAAACAAAGTAAATAAAGTAAGGAGGATACAAAGTAGTGTATATTTATGTCTGTAAAAACACATAAAAGCCTAATAAAATGATACATATACATATTTTTATTTACCATCAGAAGTGCTTAAGACTATTTTGTTTGCATATTTTGTTAATCGGAAGAGGAACGTTGAATTTTGAATTTTATACAGCTTAACCCGTACTACTACTACTTAGCTACTTAGCTTAGAGCTTGGATTAGGCTATGCCGATACTATTGTTTTTTGTTAGTCAGATTTTTTTTAATTTAGCACTTTTCAGGTAATATAAGCATGATTATCTCAAAAATATTAAGTAAAAAACACAATATTACTATATACAACATAAATATTGTTTAATGAAATATAACCTTTACCCTCTATCTTTCTATCCTTAACAACTACCTTTATAGTATCTCGGGATAAACTCAGCTTATCTTCGTATTAGTGTAAAAGATGCTTGTGTTAAATTTAATCAAAACTTTATTAAACAAATTTTACCTAAAGTTAAAATAAATTGTTAAAATTATTTACGTTACTTTAAAAAAAAACCAACCATATTTTTAATAATAAACTCTTCTATCATTTAACCTGATAATATAAATATATGTTCTAATAAACACTGGAGGGGGCATGCTTATATTTAAAATATACTTTCAGTCTTTACTTTTTATACTACATACTTTTACCTGTGGTTTCGCCCCTTGGCTAAATAGAAATAATTATAGTTGTGTATGACATAGTATAATAATTCTAAATGCCTGACGTATTTCTGGCCTAATAACGTAATTGTTGTTATTACACTACAGGCTATGTTTATAGGCTATATATTTAGCCTATAAAAATATTTTTTCAATTTGAACTAGTAATTTCTAAGATTAGCACGTTCAACCAAGCAACTATATACTATTAACAATATAGATTAATAAATAACAAATAGATTTCATCAGTGCGTTTATACCAAATGCGGCTTTGAATTTACGGAAGTTAAAACAATGATGAATAATAGAACGATATATTTATATCTGTACAATATGCTCTAAGCTTGCCTATGTATATATTTTGTACAACAAATTATAGAAATATTTGAGATAAAATCAACAAAAGTGTAGACAAATAAAAATAATTCGATCGAACCATTCCATCTAATCATGACTATGTAAGTTCGTCACTCGTGTACGTCTAAGTCAATAAGAGCCAGTAAGCCGCTGTAATGTGGGTCAAGAGTTCTGTTCCAGACTAATCCTCAGCTTTGTGATTTGGGTTTCAGTCAAGAGAGCTTGATCTTTGTTCAAGTACGACTTTACTACATTCTAGACAGTATTTTATAGAGGGTACTATTAAATAGATTATATGAAGATGTACTTTGTTACCACTATATTTATTTTATATACAGACAAATGGTTACGTTTATATACACATATATATATATATATATATATATATATATATATATATATATATATATATATATATATATATATATATATATATATATATATATATATATATATATATATATATATATATATATCACAGAACTCTGTTAAGCGTTTGTATAACATTATTAACATGCTATTATTAGATCCATTTCGAAGTATCTTTATAGCTATGAAATAAAGTAACCTAAAGAACAACTTAAAATAGATCTATTTTTAATAGTTGTATTATCCTAGCTTAGCTAATAATACAATAACATTTATGTAACTATTATAGCAGATTTTAGTAAACGCGTCCGTAAACAATTTTGAATAGAACTATGTAGTATATAGCTCCAATTTTCACCCGCATTTTTCACTGAACAGAATGTTGATTGGCTTGTGTTGAAACTTAAATACTGAAGTTTAAATGCTCAATGCTGAATGTAATTCAAATAAATAATATCACGTTTAATTATGAATACAAAAAAAGCGCCTCTAACATGAATAGCATCTGCTTTCCAGGTTATAAAATATACATTTTAGGAAAATAATTAAGATGACTTTTAATAGATTTGCTTACCATTTATAATATTTGGTTCATTTTAATATGCAGGTCAAATTTTTAACCGACTTCCCAAAAATAAAGTTATCTATTTGATATGTGTGTCTCTGAAATTGGTGAAATTATATAATATTAAGTATGATAATCTATTTTTGAAATAAAGTTTATCTCGAGATAATCCTTGAATCAGGTTTATTTTAAATTAGGGAAAAGGCCAAGTTTCACCAAAATCGGTTCTGTAGCTTTTAAAGATATGGTGTCAGGAGTTTTTGAAATACCCGCGTATTTCCGAAGTCATCTATATACGTTATATAGGTAAACAAATTATATAGTAAATTATTTATTCTCATAACTAAAAAAAGTGAAAAAATAAGAAGAATTCATGGTCCGACAGAAAAAAAATCCAGCCACAAGTATCATATTACAGTAAACCGTCTGAGTGTCCCACAATGGCCTCAAATTTTTATATAGAATGCCTACTTTTAGACAGTAACCTGTTCCAATACTTTATCTTATCTTATTATTGATTACCCTAAAAACGTAACCCGGTCGAATAACGATATAAATCTGCAATAGATTCAAGTGCTACTAGAAGGAAAATTGCAAAGGTCAAGGACTTAAATCTTCGATGAGTCACCTATATGATTAGTACTCGCCTTAAGTGGTGGATGAGTATTTTGGTACACTTAAAATTAATTATTAGGAAATTATTATAGACACTCGTATTTTAATATTAAGTTCGCGATTTTTACACATTTTAAATGAAACAATTTAAACATAGTATGTACAGAAGATGTACAGAATACATGTTATAGTGTTTGAAATTTTGGTAACCCATTTGTTAACGTTTCCAACACTTTGCAGTAGTTGATAGTTTTCCCGTTTCCACTAGTTCGTTTAAATTGTTTAATTTAAAACTCAAAATTTTATCTACTATAACTATAATTAAATAGGGATTTCAAATATATATCTTTCTATAATATAGTTATTTGTACTTTATCGATGCATAGAGTTGTAGAAGCACAGTCTTCAATCGTCTAACTGTCAACGCTATGGTTATGGACGTGGGATGCAAAATGTGGCGTTGAGGTGCGCCATTCAACATGCAATGTCTTGAATTTGGTCAGAAAGCAGAGAAAATAAGGTCTTCACATTAAGTTAGCCTATCCTGCTATATACAGAATAAACTGTGAGGCTAAACAAATCCTTTCCGTAATAATTAACTTATAGTTGTACACATCTCTCCCATTCTATATGGGAGGTCTAAGAAAGAAATCGAGACGTTCTCGTTGTGGCTGTGTTTTAGCTAACTTAAGAACGACAATAATTTTATAAATGACGTATATCTAAACGTCCCTTTGAACGGGGGTCTCACAGCGCCACAATAACCTTGTAGTTGCTTTATTTTTTTTGTTTACACTAAGCTAGTCATCTTAGAACATATTCTTCCTTTAATTTTAGACATGTTATTCAAATTTGATAGCGTACTTTTTAAACCATCAAGTATTACTATCATTGTATCTCAAATATATTGTGATAAGTATCAGATCTTTCAGTAGTTCAAAGCTTTTCTATGGCTAATTGAATTTGATCTGCTCTTAGTTTTAGTTACTACAAAAGTGCTCAACTTTATTGACTACTCAACAGAAGGGAAGCTAATAGCATTAGCACAGTAAAACCCCAAAATAAGGCATCGACGTCGTTTGTATAAAATAAACACTTTAAGCGCCACTAACAACCGCCATAACTAATATTGACAAGGCTAAGCGTTGTTGTAAAGTTCAGTCCTTAAAATTAAAACAAAATAAAATTTAATTATGAATTCATAAAGTTATAATTAAATTAAAAATTGTAAATTATAAATATATTAATAATAAATATATTAATATTAATTTGAACCAATTTGATATGTCGACTACATACAGATATCTACAATTATAAGGTTTTATTATACTCGTGTCTTCTCTATTGCATTGTTGGTCGTTCTATTGTAGTTATTCCTTCTTACATTCTTTGGTTTATAGTAATCTATTCTTACAATCTATATATTAGGTCACAGGTAGCGCAGTGCCACGATAGTTATACTAAGCACACGATAGTTTTACGTTCGACATCCATTCAGGGGAATAATTCAATATTTCCAATTCAGATTTAATTTCCCCGGTCTAGCATATACCATACCATAAAGTATAATTACTTTTCTTAAAAAAATACGGCGATTAATTCCGTTACTTAACACGTAGTGTCTTGAAAATTGAAAAACGAGATGAGAATGTCTCAACAGTAGCTTCCTTCCTATCTGCCATCGTAAAACTAAAAATATACGCATTTCAATACTGAGATTTCTTTTTATCGTGCTAAGTTTATCTGAATTAGATTTAATGAAATCTTTATAACGTTTATTTTATTTACCAAGTTGAAGTCTGTAGCGGGGTCGTAACCGCTTTAAGCTGTAAGACGAAATATCTTGTGCATGACGAATAATCAAGTATCATACTATAATCAAGTGTGAACCAGAGCTGAGTATGAAGTGACCACTTATGCCACTTAACTATGTATCAGGTAATATAAAATGGTTTTACGTGTAGATGGAAGAGTCCTAGTATATACAACTTAGGCATAATGGAGACACACACTGTATACTCGCTTTGGGTTATATATTTTATATAAAAATGGTTCTATTATTTATAATATATATGTATGTACATATATGGCAATATTTAAAAAAAATTGTCCTGTGTATAAGTAATATATAATTCTCTTCCAGTTAGTCAGTGAATGTCCTGAAATTCTAAAGGCATAGGGACAAAACAAAATTATACCTTTTATTTGTGTGGACAAATCTAATCGCGGACTACAGCTTGTAGTACGAGATCTTATATAAAATGGAAATTACTTATAATGAATAAAATTTAAAAAAATGACTTCTTTCTTCTACTTATGTTTCCTTTTCAGAACAGTAAAGGTCATAACGAATATTTATATTTTATTTATATTGAATTTGCCAAGTTGTATTCATAAGAATATCATCACACCACCAACGTAACTCATATCGTAGAATATCGTGTACCCTATTGAAATCGATGACGTCATAAGTGGAGAGCATTGTCCCTGTCGATAGCTTTTATATAAGAGAATTTCAAATAAATATTATATATATTTTTTTAAAAGATGTCTTTATGTCACATAATTTTGACCTCAGTGGGTCGTCTAATCTTCTTTATAGAACGATAGATTCGAATTTCGTTGAGTCAACATTTTTGTTGTTGTATACATTGTTGAGTGGCGGAAATCAAGATTGTCTTATTAACAAAGCGAAAGAAAAAGTCGAATTACAATGTTTTAAAATAAATATTTAAATAGAAACGTATATTTGATGCAACTTATTCAGCATTATTTAATATAAAATTAAAATAAATGCATTTTATTTTTTATTTTGATATAAAACTGCAAATAAAGTTATATGAGATATACATAAAGCCGCATATGAAATAACCCTTTTCGGTGATTTCCCCCGAGATGTGAACGTTAGATTATCTTAGTTTTAGATAATACGAGCTCTGAACGAACGTTTTGGATTTTTCGACCTTGATAACAAGTAGTTTAATAAAAGTTTGAATCTTTTACGATATCATTTCTTTTTATTTAGCTAAAAATGAAGCATCATTTACGTTAAAAATATGACATCGATAAAAAAGTTTTAAATTGACATATACCTATATCTTACATTATTATCTATATACAAAGAAAACAAGAGAATCGATTTATTCCTGTTAAAAAAATCAACGTACTAAAATTTATATATCTATGTGGCCTTCTTACCTGACTTCATTGAATAGCTTCTATTAAACCCTATTACGTATTTACGAGACGTCTCGCGCCGCTTTGTTACTTCTACATAATGAAAGGCTGGACACTAATTAATTTAGGTCTGTGCAAAATTGACCTATGTCAACCCTATATCAGCCCAAAGGGACCAAGAACGTCCAAAGATGATATAAATTCATCTTTATATTCACAATTATAAGATTCAAAGTTAAATATACGATTTGTTTAAATTAGTGTGATGACCCTAATAATAACATTAGATGACTGATAATAGGTATTTAAATAAGAGCAATAAAAACGACATCCGTCGACGTTTAATTGGCTTTAAAAGAGGTTTTTAATCTAACAGAAAAAAAAGAAAAAAAATTATAATAATTTACGTAGGTACATTAACTACACATTGTATAGTTACGGGTCTGCTTAGGATAAATAAAAGTGGTTATTTATTAGTTATTTATTTGTAATAATTATCATATATAAAATAAACATATAATAAAAAAATATATAAATTACATACTGATATTATTTGTATTTATATACAACATATTACTAACAACCTTTCTTAGATTTTTTCTTATTATATTGTATCTTTTTATATTTTCATCTAGGATTTTTATTCATTCGAAAATTTTATATAGACTCATATCGCCCCACAAGGACGTTGTTCTAATGTTTGAGCTTTTATAATTAATTAACTCAAAGTTGCTTAGTATCGATAATGTATTTGCAAAGCTTTTGCATATATTTGAGTGTAAGGTATGCTTACTTAGGATGTGCTTACATTACCCCATGACGTGTTTGGAATATAAATCAAATCAGGTTAAGTATCTATTTATACTGCAGGTATTTAAAAGTATTTCGTGTCTATTAAGGTAAAATAATTGCTTTTTGGATATATATATATATATATATATATATATATATATATATATATATATATATATATATATATATATATATATATATATATATATATAAATATAAATATAAATGATTTAAATAATTGTATGACATATCGCTATACGTACTAAATTAACTTAGAGAACTTAACTGATAAAATATGGGAAAAATGTACTCCTGACTACTGACTACTGACATCCATTCAGGGGAATAATTCAATATTTCCAATTCAGATTTAATTTCCCCGGTCTAGCATATACCATACCATAAAGTATAATTACTTTTCTTAAAAAATACGGCGATTAATTCCGTTACTTAACACGTAGTGTCTTGAAAATTGAAAAAACGAGATGAGAATGTCTCAACAGTAGCTTCCTTCCTATCTGCCATCGTAAAACTAAAAATATACGCATTTCAATACTGAGATTTCTTTTTATCGTGCTAAGTTTATCTGAATTAGATTTAATGAAATCTTTATAACGTTTATTTTATTTACCAAGTTGAAGTGTGTAGCGGGGTCGTAACCGCTTTAAGCTGTAAGACGAAATATCTTGTGCATGACGAATAATCAAGTATCATACTATAATCAAGTGTGAACCAGAGCTGAGTATGAAGTGGCCACTTATGCCACTTAACTATGTATCAGGTAATATAAAATGGTTTTACGTGTCGATGGAAGAGTCCTAGTATATACAACTATAGGCATAATGGAGACACACACTGCATACTCGCTTTGGGTTGTATATTTTATATAAAAATGGTTCTATTATTTATAATATATATGTATGTACATATATGGCAATATTTAAAAAAAATTGTCCTGTGTATAAGTAATATATAATTCTCTTCCAGTTAGTCAGTGAATTTCCTGAAATTCTAAAGGCATAGGGACAAAACAAAATTATACCTTTTATTTGTGTGGACAAATCTAATCGCGGACTACAGCTTGTAGTACGAGATCTTATATAAAATGGAAATTACTTATAATGAATAAAATTTTAAAAAATGACTTCTTTCTTCATCTTATGTTTCCTTTTCAGAACAATAAAGGTCAAAACGAATATTTATATTTTATTTATATTGAATTTGCCAAGTTGTATTCATAAGAATATCATCACACCACCAACGTAACTCATATCGTAGAATATCGTGTACCCTATTGAAATCGATGACGTCATAAGTGGAGAGCATTGTCCCTGTCGATAGCTTTTATATAAGAGAATTTCAAATAAATATTATATATATTTTTTTAAAAGATGTCTTTATGTCACATAATTTTGACCTCAGTGGGTCGTCTAATCTTCTTTATAGAACGATAGATTCGAATTTCGTTGAGTCAACATTTTAGTTGTTGTAGACATTGTTGAGTGGCGGAAATCAAGATTGTCTTATTAACAAAGCGAAAGAATAAGTCGAATTACAATGTTTTAAAATAAATATTTAAATAGAAACGTATATTTGATGCAACTTATTCAGCATTATTTAATATAAAATTAAAATAAACGCATTTTATTTTTTATTTTGATATAAAACTGCAAATAAAGTTATATGAGATATACATGAAGCCGCATATGAAATAACCCTTTTCGGTGATTTCCCCCGAGATGTGAACGTTAGATTATCTTAGTTTTAGATAATACGAGCTCTGAACAAACGTTTTGGATTTTTCGACCTTGATAACAAGTAGTTTAATAAAAGTTTGAATCTTTTACGATATCATTTCTTTTTATTTAGCTAAAAATGAAGCATCATTTACGTTAAAAATATGACATCGATAAAAAAGTTTTAAATTGACATATACCTATATCTTACATTATTATCTATATACAAAGAAAACAAGAGAATCGATTTATTCCTGTTAAAAAAATCAACGTACTAAAATTTATATATCTATGTGGCCTTCTTACCTGACTTCATTGAATAGCTTCTATTAAACCCTATTACGTATTTACGAGACGTCTCGCGCCGCTTTGTTACTTCTACATAATGAAAGGCTGGACACTAATTAATTTAGGTCTGTGCAAAATTGACCTGTGTCAACCCTATATCAGCCCAAAGGGACCAAGAACGTCCAAAGATGATATAAATTCATCTTTATATTCACAATTATAAGATTCAAAGTTAAATATACGATTTGTTTAAATTAGTGTGATGACCCTAATAATAACATTAGATAACTGATAATAGGTATTTAAATAAGAGCAATAAAAACGACATCCGTCGACGTTTAATTGGCTTTAAAAGAGGTTTTTAATCTAACAGAAAAAGAAGAAAAAAAATTATAATAATTTACGTAAGTACATTAACTACACATTGTATAGTTATGGGTCTGCTTAGGATAAATAAAAGTGGTTATTTATTAGTTATTTATTTGTAATAATTATCATATATAAAATAAACATATAATAAAAAAATATATAATAACATACTGCTACTGATACTGATATTATTTGTATTTATATACAACATATTACTAACAACCTTTCTTAGATTTTTTCTTATTATATTGTATCTTTTTATATTTTCATCTAGGATTTTTATTCATTCGAAATTTTTATATAGACTCATATCGCCCCTCAACGACGTTGTTCTAATGTTTGAGCTTTTATAATTAATTAACTCAAAGTTGCTTAGTATCGATAATGTATTTTCAAAGCTTTTGCATATATTTGAGTGTAAGGTATGCTTACTTAGGATGTGCTTACATTACCCCATGACGTGTTTGGAATATAAATCAAATCAGGTTAAGTATCTATTTATACTGCAGGTATTTAAAAGTATTTCGTGTCTATTAAGGTAAAATAATTGCTTTTTGGATAACTATATATAGTGTAATATAAATGATTTAAATAATTGTATGACATATCGCTATACGTACTAAATTAACTTAGAGAACTTAACTGATAAAATATGGGAAAAATATACTCTCTACAGTCCTCAAAAACATACTCATTTAAGACAAACCTTCACCACAATTAATATGAAATGAATTTTTTTTTCATGCATAATAATAAACTGAAGAACGCTACCATGGTCAGTGACCCGCGCGTCTGAGTCAGATGTCAGCTGCCGATCTCTGAAGTGCTGCTCGCACCCTTTCGACACTGTGGCACCATATAGTCCCGTCCTTTACTGCTATAGAAATATCGATAAAATTCTATGAAATACGTTTTGGTATTTAGACATAATTTATTTATTGATATTATTTATATTTATAATATAATTATTGTAATTAAAACAATTATGGCAACAACAGAATAAGAAAAGGAATTTATATTCGTGTCTCTATTTACATAATTTTATTTTAAAATAATCTGGTCATGTCCATAACTATCTAAACTAGGCTTATGCGAAATTATGACATAATTTAATACAATTTATTATATCGACAAAATTATCGACATTCCTTATTAAGAAAGCGTCTTGTTTCATCTCCGCTATAAATGACCAGATAGAAGTTGAATGGCATCTTTGTAGTGGATATTGCCTACTTTATAGTCTATGCAGCTGTAGTTAAACCACTTTGAGACAGAACAGTGTTGCCTAAGCCCAGAGTAGTTTACACAAATGCCTTATCAATGGATACGACATTAAAGTTTATGTCAATCGAAACGCAAACATGTCGAATCTAGCTATAAATTAGAATATACTCGTAAATAAACTTTAGTGCTCTAGTGGATATTTTGCATGTATTGTATATTCTTTTCATTTTATATATTATGCACAGTGTTTACTTTAAAGAATATAGTAAGTTATGCAAAATAATATTTTTCAGCTTCATGCCTTTTCTTGCTTATAAACAGGGTTCGCATAGGGCACCTAGTGTCAAGACACTCTGTTCCCTACTTATCAGCCAATTTTCGAGGGGTTGTCTATTGAGTGACGAAATTCGGACGACGTGGTAGGGCAAAACATAAGAACAAATCGCTACTTCTACATTATAATAGAATTTAAGCGAACCATTCATGTACAAAATCAACAAATGAATGGAAACTCATCTTCAGACAATAAGCAAAATTCGTAGCAAGGATTTACATAATTTTATCAAATAAAGGAAAATGTTTTATAATTTACTTATCTCGACTTTTTGCCTCCAGTCGTTTGGTAGTGAAATGCGAAATTGATATTTTTACAAGCGACAAATTTCTTTGGTTTTTTTAAATAAAATACATAATTTCGTGTACTTTAGTAAATAAAACAAAATATACGTGTAATTGACGGAAGGTTACGTGACTCCAACTTAAGCAAAGACTTTTGTGGTGATAAGATTATATACGTTGGCTAAACGTAGGTACTACATATAGACTAGCTTTAACAAATGATTCTAAGTACTTGAGATAAATACGCCCACAGGTACAGTGGTTTACATAGAAACGATTAACGTGAGCTTAAAGGCAGCCCTTCTCTGAAAATGGATATATATATATATATATATATATATATATATATATATATATATATATATATATATATATATATATATATATATATATATATATATATATATATATATATATATATATATATATATATATATATATATATATATATATATATATATATAAATGATAAAAAAAATTGTAAATATATTAATTACCTTCTCTTAAATACACAAAGTCCATAATATTATATATATTATATATAACATGAAACCAAACAAAATACACTTAATATTTTTAACATTATTTACATAATAAAGGGAAATATTGTATCCACAACTACAGGACGATACTTTAAACCAAAATAACAATATAAAGCTCATTCATACCAGCGCGTTTAAAATCTGATTACTTCCTTCCTTTACAAAACGACCTCTCGCGTTATTAAAGTGCAAAGCTTGTAAAAAATTCTTATGTTTTATTCTCTCGGACTTGTTTACGAGCGAAATTTATAAAGACTCTTTATAGTTTGATAATAATATTTTTACGGCAGTTGTTTTTACAATAAAATTGGATAGATTTTAGGTATATTTATTTCTATATTAATATTATTGGAACAGCTCTTACATAAATACAATATACCGTAGTGCAAACTATCCATTACAGATATAAATCCTACAAACAATTTGTTTTAAAAATAACAAATTACCGTTCCATTTAGCTAATATCGCCATAAAAAATATGATGATGTAGGTACTAAACGAATAATAGATAGGTATATATTTTTGGGCAAAAAATAAAGTAATCTTCGCCAAAATTCAACAAGTAATTTGCAACAAGTTCATATTTCGAAAATATGATTTGAAAAAAAAAAGTACATAAGCATATGTAAACTATGTGTACTTTAACATAACACTATGTAACGTGACTATATCTATGTAAATGAAATATGTAATAATCACACAGTAATGACTTATAGTATTTTCGAAAAGGATTGCGTTTTGGTATGCACATAATTAATTTCATTAACTTAAGTATAACTACAGAACGGATACGAAACATAAACATTATTTTTCTCATTATATCAAGTTGTACGTTTATTTCAAAATATTTATAATAAAATTTTCCGCCTTTAAATTCCATTATCCTTATAAGCACAAGCTGCCTTAGAAGGATCATCTCGAGCAAAAACTGTACAAAACAGCTTACCTAGAATAAATCAAGCCGCGGTGACATAGTTCCGTTGTAGCGTCGCTGATCTCACGGGATTTGTATCTCGTCTCAATCAGCTTCCCTTGAATATATTATGTTCTATCTCAACGCATAGATTCACTTTCAAGAAGCTTTATTGTACGACCGAAAGTAAATAAATTTTAATTATTATGCTAATAATACACAATATGTGACAAATATGTGACAATATGTGACAATATGGCAAAAAAAAATTAAAGAAAGATGAGTGCTCTAGAGATGGAGTTGCTTTGTAGGTTATTCAGAGTTAGATTAGCTCATCGACTCCGCAATAAAAATATATTATTAGCAAGATTGTTACTAGATAGTTTGAATACGTCGAGAGGATGTAAGAGGATAGAGATATAAAGAGACTTGGGCTAACCTTCAAAATCACAGTATCGATGAAACTGGCTGAAGGACATGCAATAATAGCCCTCGGAGCGCATATAATATGAAGATATTTATAATAGTGGACTAGGCATAAAAAACACTCACGACAATTTGTTTTATAAATAATTCATTTAATCTATAGGTTTAGTGAAAAATATATTATGTTTTCTTACAAGAATATTGAATTTTTTCCAAAAATATCATGTTATTTTATTCACTTTCAGAACGTAAAAGTGCTGAATGGTGGCTAATGAGAGCAGGCTCGTGTATACATTACACGGCAAAATTACCTTTGACTAAAAACGTGTAATGCGAAACTGCCTTCATACATTTATTTCCAATTCATTCGGTTTTGTAAGATACGCTATTGATAGCTGATCAATTTAAGCTTTTACTAAAAACTCATTAACTCATCAACTTTTTTAAGAACACTTAAAAATTATGAAATTGTAAATATTTTTTTTTTACTTGTTAAATAATTCTATTCTAGCTAGCGATGTGAAATGATCTATATGCGATAGTTGTAACTTTAATTTATCATTGGAACCAACTGTAGGGTGGGAGGAACTTGCACGCCTTAGACCGAAATGGCGACGAACTATTCATAAAGTGTGAACCTTTTTGAAAAAAAGCACTAAGAAAACAGATGCAAAACGCCTAATACGAAAGATAAAACGAAGGCCCACTTACATCTTCATATATAACTTGGCTGGCCAGCTTTACTGTGAGCCGTGTGAACGACATTTAAAACTAAATTCAGGGTTGTAAGCCACATCAGAGCCCACCACAATAAAGACTTGGGAAAAAGACATGCATAGGGGTCGCCGTCATACAGCCCGTCGCCGTAGACAGTGTGACCGATATAATGATAAAAAGTTTATTTCATATACATTTAAATCACATACCTAAAAATATTTATCTTTAAAACAAATATACTACTTGAAAACCGATACAAAAATTCTGAGTAATTCGAATTCATCCCGTGCTTCAGATTTTAGAAATAATTCAATTTTCTTGGCTCCGTTATGTGACGTATTAAGTTAAAATTTATATTTAATTTAATTTTGCTTCTTTACCAAAAATATCGGTACAATGTTACACATGAGGCAGTGAACTTACTCAAGGGTGAAATTTGTACGCCCTTCAGTTCTTTGACATATCGAAATTTCGAAAATCGCCTTACTTCGTATGCGATCAATATGCGTGAGATAGAGGCCTATTTATATGATGATGAGTGATACAAGCAATATTTGATAGGCACATTCATTCAATACAGTAATAAAATTATAGGTCAGGCACAATGAAACAGAGCAGTAAGTAAGTCACTAAATTTAATTATCTATACTATAATAATATATAATAAAACAGTAAAAATTGTCTCTGTTCATTGGATATTGTTGTAGGGAGATGTAAAAATATTAATAGAATATGAATCTACGATTTATATTTTTTTTATCTGGCTGTAACGCCGCGGGATTTGAACCCGCGTCTCATGTAAACCGTCCAAGCGCTCTGACTACTAAGCCACGTATTATTCATCACGCTGTGTCCAAATTCTTGTATGAGTTTTACTTATTACGTTGTTAGCATCTCTGTAGGAAGATTTTTTAAAAAATCCTTTACCCAAAGATCATTGCTAAGAATAATCAATCATTTTCAGGCAAGAGAGAACGCTATTCTTTTATTCAATATTTTATGATTTTTAAAGTATGTGTTTTCTTAAATATTTCACCAAAAATCACATTCAAAAATCACATTCAAAAATCACTTATTATAATTATAAAATATGAAAATTTTGCTGTAGAGCTGTACAGTAATGTAGTATGTAAGTCGGGGCACGACATAGGCTATAATAGATTTTGTACTATAATAAATAATGAAAAGTTGCCACAGCAAAAGTGATGAAGCATTATAAACACTTTTCATTCAAATATAAAAATCAAAGATCGAACCACAAGAAATAAGTATCTGAATCTTACGTAAAATTTATTGAGTACTATGAGCATGTTTCGTTAGCATATGAAAATTCAAGGTCTAGAACATCTCACTCCCACAACAATATAAAGTAAGGATATAAGGACATATTGATATATAAAAATCAAGGATCTGAACACCTGATGTAGAACAACAAAGATTAGTTTATCTAACTATAAAAAATAAGAAATAAATCGATAAATCGGTAAATGTAAATCGGATGTATTAAATAAAATAATATTTTTGAATTTAATAATTTCATTAAATAACAAATTTATTAAGAAATATTACCTAAATGTTCTAATTTAGATTGTTATACTTCAATTTAATTTATTTAAATTTACATTTTCCACAATATTAAGAAATTCTGTTAAGAAATATTTGAAGTAAAGATAGCTTTTTGACCTATAAAAGATCTTTTTTACTGTAACTTTGAAACAAAATTTATTTATCATGCAATAAACATACCTTTCCGTAGTGTTAGGTAAATTCCTTTTTCTACAACTCAATTGCAGTACAAAATCAAAATATACACGCATTTTAATTTATAAATCTTGAACCTTCCTTTTGTAGCAAACGTATTTAATAAAAATTAAAATTTTAAGCCAATTTTCCGAAACTCTAATTTATTTTCAACTGTACAAAGTTATATAGTGTGCCGTTGAAAAATTTAGTTCGTAGTGACATAGTTAGATTTTTAAAAGCAAAAACATACATTTTTTCTCGCATAAAATTCAACTTTTTTATTACCATCTGACGCATAATGAATTTTGCATTGAGCTGTATACTCAATTTTCGTTTGTGAATATTTTAAAATAAATCATAATATTTTTAGTAGTTTTTACTAGTATTATATAATAAAAAAGTGTTTAAGAAAATAAATGGCTTTGTTTGTTTTCCATTTTTAATCCAACTCTACTTTTTTCGACTAATTTACCGATAAGCAAGAATAACCAAATATGTGTATGTGTATAACAAGACGAACTAGATGAAATTTGATATCATGTCGAGAACAGGACAAAAGTTTATTACAATAGATCCCTGTGTAAAGAAAAAATGACTTGATTTTTGATATCACAAATCAAACTCAAGATTTTTATTTACTACCCTATTAAAATATCTGTAAACGGCATACTACACATACACAAGCTCCATTGTGTTAAATCGCAAAATGCTTGGAACATACATATTTCATACAAATACGTTGCATTATATGAAGTTCAATTACAATTTCTTACCAAGAAAATGATTTCATATATTATTGTATGAGCAATGAAAAACTCTAGTCCATAATAGAACTAGACAATAGTTATTAGGCCGTGGGAATAATCGTTTCAATCAAGTTTAAAATACAATGCTTAGAATATTGTAAAATAGCGATACAATTACAAAATATCATACGTTCTATTATCATTATATTTAATAACGAAATAATCGCGTAATGTTACCTCGATTATATTGTATATGAAATTGGGTCAATACACTTTGCATATACTAATTATATTATAGTATAATGTTTAGAGATCGAAAGAAAAGTACTCAAGTTAAAAAATAATAGCACGATAAATTAATGGAAATCTTGAAGATTAGGCTTTTATTGGGTGGAACCCAAATTTAATTTTGAAGCGGCATAGCGTCTCACTGTAAACACGACGATTGTGGGTATAAGTCCCTCTCAGGGGAGTGATTTAATGCATGTAACATACAATGACTCCAACGTCGGCTGGACAGCGGGAAACTAACTGTCTAAACACTAGGTTCTTTCCGTCTACCCTCCTTCAAGCGGTATACAGCGTGAAGGGTAAAAAATAGTATGTAATTGCAATAATACAATACAAAAGAATATAAGCATATTATCAATGATAACAATAAAATAATAGTATGTAAATAACTCCTTTCGACCACCTACAAATGTGAATTCAACAACAACAGTGGTACGTGGACAGCCTAAATATTACCGCAGGGACTTTCTATCGAAAATATTTAACACTGCTGCGCGCACGCATCGAATATTCATCAATGGGAACAATGGCGGCATAGTGTTACTTGTATGAGAGTATATATTGGGCGATTCTGGGACGTGCTTAGCATTTAAAAACAAATGTGCCCTAATAAAAATGTTCTTTGCAGTAAAATAACTTTAAAAACTTAATTTTTGTCGAGAACGATATTTACTTTTAATATACACAAGTTTATTCATAAAAAGTGATGTATGTTATTAAAGCAATTTATACACGCCTGGCTAATAATGTAAGGCGATACTAATAAATTGGTTGATGACAAATTAGAAATTTAATTTATGACAATGTTTATGGAGAGGGGAGCTATCAAGCTTAATCAATTTTGGTTTATGGTGTCATTACATAAATTCGTCACAGTATGTTGCAATATGACACATATTACCAGTCATAAGATACCAACCGTGGCAACCAGTTCAAATCTCGAATAAATGATTACAGCTTTTCCTGCACGAGGTAAAAAAACAGCGTCACGATTTATTCTGGCAGAGAGAACGTACTGATTAGACACTCTGTACTTTTCTTTCCAATCGAATACTAGACAACGCGTTCATGTACGTACAACAAAGATATTAAAAATATTTAATTTTTCCGAGTAGAGATTGTAACAAATACCTTCGCCTCTACAGCCCAGACGCCATCCTACTGCGCGATGGCAGCGCTTATTATTTATTTTTGATCTATCATTAAAAATAAATGACTTAAAAATATATTTTAAGTTGTTACTTACCAAAAATAAAACAAGTTATCCATATAATCTCTCTTATACCTTATGTACACCACACCACATGTGCTCCTCACAAATTTATGTATGGGTCGTTGTAGTGTCCTGTCCTGGGTTATTGTAGTGAAAGTCCTCTTCTGTTCCTGTCATGAGTTATTTAAATGAAAGTGATATAAGTATTTATTTGGAATTCGACTGTGTCATAGATATATTTGTCCTGACTTCACTAGAATGCAGCAACAAACATTAATTCTATCTTGAAACAAAAAATTCATTAGAATTGTAAAACAAATTGAGACATTACTAAGTCAGTAAATTAATTCCAGATTTGTAGAAACATGTTGGATAACAGTTCTTTATAATTAAATTCCAAAGCCGACATTTCTTAATTTACGCGTTTTTCTACGATTGCAAACAACTTAAGACCATGTACGCTGATACAGACAAGTTGTCTGTTTATATTTGTGACATTTTAATGAATGTACCTGATCCCTACTTGACGTTTGACATGTTAAATACACATTAAGAGAACAATTTCAAAGTAAATTAATATTAAATATAGAAAATATTATTGATTCAAGTGTTAGTGTAGAACAAGTAAAAGTCAATTTAAGTAGAATATTTAATTATTTGCTTCGTACCGTACTAATATGTTTCTTTTGTTATAACTTAAACTATACTTGCTTACTATATAGACATAATTTCTATCCTTAAGACTTAAGAGTCCAGTTATTTGTTTGCACTGCCAACTTGACTATACTAACACAGTGTAAAACTACATAAATAATGAAATTGACTAAGCTTAATACTATTATGGGTTACACAAAATGAATGTAAAATTACTTATTAATTAATTTTAAGATACATATTTGAGTACAGCAATTGCAGACATAATTTTCAATTAAGGAAATCTGAACGTGGAAACCACTATGGACATGATCTGGTGGAGGACTTCACGTTTAAGCCAAAAATATTTGAAATCCCAGTAAAATTTTATTATTATTCATTATTTTCATATTAACTATTTCGAGTACGAATTCGATATCGAACGATATTTTTTTCAAACCAAAAGATAAATTAAAAAATATAATTCACACGTCTATTATAAAATTGGCATTATCCTACTGAAAAGCTACCACCTAGCATCAGTAACTGTATATGGCCCAAAAAGAGCCACTGACGCTTCTCTACAAAATGTGAATAACTTAAAAGTAAGCTTTAATTCTTATAAATTTGAAACTCAAGCGATTATTTATTTATACTTAAGGAGATTGTACTTTGAATTAAGTAGGTATAGAACAAATACGAAACCTTCAAAGTATTATAAACACAAAGGGTATTATGAATTTCATGTACGCCATTAATCCTTCGTTAAGCTTAAAAGTTCACGCCTTCACCTCATTAGTAAACGCCTTTGTCGAAAGCAAATAGTATACCAACTTTCATAATGATAAAGCGGCTAATAACTAAAAATTATGTATAATTTATTTTAATGAATACCCTTTTATATAATAAAAAATATGATTTTGAAATTGAGACCAGTAAAAGCTTATTAGAAAGCTTGAATAAAAAATAGTATATAAAAAAAATATGAATAAATTAGCAATGAATATATTTCAACTAGTTCCTATTTTAAAAACAAGTACTGCTTTTAGCAAATGTAAATCAGTAATATAAATAACGCTCCATGTAATGAGCTTTTCACCTTTTATGATGTAGATAAATTAATTTCAACGAGTGGGGATTCATTTATGTCATCTATTAATTAAAAAAAATTAAAAATATTTATTTCAGTATCAACATTTTCTTTAACGTGCGAAGTAATGAGACCAACCCAGTAAGTTACTAGTATAGCACTAGTACTTGTGTCAGGAGGCCCCGCTCTTCCATACAACTTCATACATTTGTGGGAATAAATATCTATACAATACATATCTTATATCTAACCTAACTTAATTAAAATTTAATTTAATTAAAATTTAATTTTTAATTTAATTTCTTTATATCTATCTTTATAATGTATTTACAAAAAAGTAAATCTAAAATATAATTTTCGTAAATAAATTGCTAAAAATTTGCAGAGACATTTACGACATTCTTCGACATCATACGTCATACCAGATTTTAATTTATCTTTATATAAACATAAATTATCTTATGAAGCTTAATTATATTAAAGCTTGTAGTATAATTGATATACAAAAATAAAACCGCACTGTATTTCTTTGTATCAAATATCAATATCAAAATTAACGATACAAACACTTACAATTACTATATCTCATTTTTTTTGAGACAAGACAAGTGTCACAATGGGAAAGCCTCTGACTCGTGGTTACAGGTTCGAACCCCATTCAGAAAAATTAATGTAAGGATAACGCCCAAATGTTTTTATATATTATGAATTTAAAACAACAATCTATAGTTTAATTGAAAATTGAATTTTTTTACTGAATAAGAAAATAACATCGAAACTCATCAGACAATATAATAAAAATGATTAATATTTATAATAAACTAAAATATTCACTTCTTTTTACTTTGAAAATTCTCTTAGAATTAAACAAGAAAATCTCAAAGTTAAAAAATATATCTTGAACCTGGAATATCTTTACTTTCCTCAAATTAATGTACGTGTCAACATAAAATCTATAGAATGATATGAAAAACGCTGTTGACATAGGATCTATCGCGAAATATTGCCAATCTTGGTTAATATGAAACGTTGGGATTGTTACAGTCATATGCCGGGGATATTGACGGATATCGAATTTTGTGTGATAAGCGATAGCGAAAATGATATTGTAATTGAATTATACTGGAGTGGAGATTACCATGTTCTGTCAGAAATATATTTCAAATATATTGATCAATTTAAATATAAGAACATAAAGCATAGTTGAAGTTCGGAAAGTTATAGAATTATATGCGTGATAGTTGGGACTATTCTCCAATCAGGAGAATAGTAACAACATCTATTTTAATAATATTTATTTATAATGTACATAATAACGCTGAAAAGGATCAGGTAAATTTGTGTCCATAACGTTCCAGACATCATTTCAATTAAAGATTCAAAAATAAGGTAGGTTTCTGGTAGTATATTTCTGCTTATATAAAGTAATTACATATATCCAAGATTTTAAATGTATATAAAAAATATAATTGCTTTATATGTATTCGATACAAGGAGATTCAACCTGTATAAGCCTGCTAAGTACGAATGTGTCATGTTCTCACTCATCCGGTGACCTTCACCGAAATCACTTTGTATCGGTTTTGTGTCAAATGTGCCAGATTTTATAAAAGTTAATACTTTATCATATTTCTCAAAGGATATAATACAAAGGCGTCAAGTAAAACTTTGGCGTAACGTGAAAGTTTGCCAAATCGTTAAATCTTATATAACTATTTGTTATTTCACCTTTCTGTAAAAGTGCTGACGATTTAGATATAAAATAAATATTATTTTTCAGATTCAAATGTTTCTTCTTTAATAACGGTTATGTATAAGTGTGATATTACAATCTGCCTTATGCTATATAACTTGATTGTGGTGTGGTCATAAATATTAAACAAAACTTAAATTAAAACAGTCTTTAATTAAAACAATACTTAACTGGAAACAGTCAATCGATGTGTATACATATTTCTTCACTCTTAAGGTATATTCAATGCCTCTCATGGTGTCCATGTTCGAAGACAACCATGTACTATCAGTTCATACTCATCATTTCCAGGTTATCCCTGAGCTCGTTCATTTTCAATAAAATGACAACATACATAAAATTCAAAATAATCCTACTAAAATGCAAATATGCTAGTAATATTTTTATGTCTTTTACCTTTTGTGAGGCCGTGCGTAATTTTATCCCAGATTTTATCACATGTTTAGTAAAACATGATTATCGTAAATAAAGTTAAAATATTTATTTGTATATATTCAATTCCTTCAACACTAAAACACTATTGTATATAACTATTATATAATACAATAGCGTATAATATACATATATATGCTTTTAACAAAATTAATTATAAAGTTGTCGTCACGACGCTCACTGCTATTATTAATATAGTAATATGTAGTCATAGCTCAGAAGCTCTACAAGTTTACAATATATATATATATATATATATATATATATATATATATATATATATATATATATATATATATATATATATATATATATATATATATATATATATATATATATATATATATATTTATTTTGATTTTGATTACTTTTAAATAAAGTTCAGCGAAAAAAATGAATGAAAATATAAAATTAAAGTTCATTTATTTACATAATATACTATTTAATTATGTATAGGACCTACCTTGTACGCTTTATTTTAACGGGAAGATACTATCCACACTATTGTTATGAACTTTAATACATTTCTAGTAACCTGATGGTATTGAGTACAAATCGCATTTAGGCATATTATACATTGTTATAGTAGATATAATCATTTTGGTTAAAGGCAACGCGCAGTAGAATGACAAGCCATACAAAAGAAATACTATACTACATATAAATAAAATGGTAATGTCTGATTGTGATTTCAATATTACTATGGTTTTTATTTACACGTTACTATAACACAAATATTTTTAGTTTTTTTTATCTATTTGCCTGTTTTTTGTTTGCTCGGGCTATTCTCCGAAACGACTAGCTGAATTTTAACAAACTAACTGGAATCTTCCAGTGAGAAGATTGTGGAGTAACATATAGGTTATATACGGAATTCCCGCAAGATCGGAATTTAGGAGGAAAAACAAACAAAAAGTTATAGTTTGCATTTATATTCATAAATTCTCATTATTTTTCTTGAAAAAAATGATTTAAAAGGAAAAAATAAAAACATACTTCGAATTACAATACATGCATAGGTATTGTATTAGAGTAACTCCGACAACATCGATCAAGCGGGTGAAGTCACGACCGCGTCGCTAAAAGATAATATTCATAACATAAAAATGATGAAATTTCATAACCCTTTCTTGAGTTTAAAAAAAGAAAGGTAATATAAGTATTTCAACTCAATTCAAAAGAAAATAAAAGCTACTTAGAGAGCTTTTATTTTCTTTTAAATTTAGTGTAAAGAAAAATAAAACAACTTAAGACAGCACAAGTTTTGAAAGTTCACTCAAAAGTTATGCGAATATACAATACCCATTCACTATCCACAAATTTGCTTTGGTTGACTTCTGAAGTTAAACTACCTTTTTTATAAATCGTATTCATTCATATCATCATATATGACTGTTGAAGACGTTTAAATTATTTTCACCTGTTTAGAACTCGACAATTTAAAATGTTTCAACTTCCAAGTTTTTATATAAATATACAATATATAGGTATACTTTCAATAAAATTATATAGAATATATTTGCAAATAGGTGTAAATTAAATATAAAACTAAACAAAATACAATTGCATAAAAGTTGATGACAAAGTAGCCAATTATATTTTAGTAATTGTTATGACGATAAAAGTATAAGCATGTGAAAATCATTTTATTACATTAATGATATAATGAGACCGTCGTGGTGTAGCTGCATGAGTATCTAACTTGAAGCGCTACGGTTGTAAGTTCGATTCCCACCTGGGGAAATAATTTAAGTACATTTTTACGCTCTGACAATAAGACAAAACGTGGCGTTGAGTTTCACCACTCATCACACCACTTCCCACTTTAGATAACGAATTATCTCAACTTCTTATCTTGGTATGTGAATAATTAAACGCTTCTGTCGTATAATTAAAACTTCGCAAATTTCCAGATGGCGAATGTGGTATTTCACATCCTAAATAGCTAAAAATCATTAAAAAAGAAAACATATATAAATATATATGTGTTTATACAATTGATTTGATCATTCATTTAAAAAAATTAAACTTGTTATTTATATTGAACAAAGTACCCTACTCTGCTATATGCGGGAAATAGCATTTAGTGATTTATTTTATTTATTTACTTATTATATTAGAAGAAACTTGAATTTTTTGACATATAATATGATGCCTTCATTATTAATTATAGCTAGAATAGACTTGTACTGTTCATCTATTATAAATATTAGTACCGCTATTTAGCTCTACTAACCAAACTATTTAATTTGATTTGTTTAATCTCGGAAACTAGTAGTTGCAAATTTAAATTATTTTTGTGTTGAATAATCCATTTATCGAGAAAGGCTATAAGCTACATAACATTAATAACTTAAACCTTTTTTTTATTTTATACTAGCATATATGTAGGTATAGTACCTGCTACATATATGCTAGTATAAAATAAAAAAAAATATTAGATACCTACCACATACATATTATGCTATACAGTATGGAATAATGTAATCGTTGTCATAGCTTTTATTTACCAAAGACATAAAAGAAGTAAGTATAAATTTATATAAAAACAACATTCACGATGTACCTTTTAAAGCGTAATATGTGGGTCCTTTGAGACACTTCTAGCTAAATTACTGCTTCTCATTGCGGTTACGCTTTAGTTAGCGAAATTTTTGCACAAGTGAATGATACAAAGAAATATTACGGTCTACATAAATGTTTCAAAAGCAACATTATCTTATTTTGTATAATATTTATTTATGAAGCTTTATACCGATGTTGAATACCAGTTTTGATTTAAATAATAAAATGATATCATGATTATTTTTGAAAAATGTTTTGTGAAATTGCGGTTGAATGCGAGTAGTATTCGCGCACAGAGGGTTTCCTACCTATTTCATGATTGTAGGTATTCCGCTAAGGGAAATACTTTTCCCTTTGAACTATAATTCATTGCCAAATTTCATAACTCTAGGTCAACTCTAGGTCTAGGTAGGTTTTGATTACGCACGGATTTTCATACAAAATGTAAAAAAAAAAATCATAAACGCTCATATCTTTTGATTGCGTTGACTTTTCCGGTGCTTCAACAGTTTATTGGTCTTAGATATTTGATATTGATTTCAGCTTGAAAATGGTCTTGACAGACAGACATATCGACAGACGGACAAAAAGCGGTCCTATAAGAGTTTCGTTATTTTTTCTTTTGAGGTACCGAACCCTTAAAACAATCTCACCTTATAAAAAAATACATTCCGACACTATTGAGACATGTTTAATTTCTTTATTTTATTAACTTTCCTGGGATTCTATTCTTCCTAGTTGTGGCTTTGTTGGGCCATGCAGCCCAGTATCACTGCGACCATTGTTAATCTATTGTGATCTCCTCACACTACAGTTCACAGTCGTGATTGATTTCTGCAAAGAATTGCAGTATTAACTTTGCTGTGTGAGTCTTCACCTCTTCTGGGTACATTTGATGTTTCCCCAGTGTGGTATAACGCAGTTGCATTAGTGGTGGGTATTTAGTGAGAAGGTAGGAGGTATTTCTTCATCCTCATTGCATATTCTACACATCATTGTGCTGCTGATACCTATGTTGAACATGTGTCTGTTCAGACCACAGAGACCAGTCAACAATCTCACTAATGTAGGGAGGGTTCTTGCTGAAAGATAAAGCCTCACTGGAAGCCTTCTTGTTTAAGACCTTGATGAGTGCCTTAATGAGTGCCTTAGCTTGGTATAAACCAGGAGTATTCCTCCATAGTTGAATGGCTTCATAGTGGCAATATGACTTCAGTGTAAGCTGTGATAAACTTCGAGGAATACCACAGAAACTTCTGGTCCGAATTGGGTGCTTTTCGTGCCTGTATGTCCACCTGTTCATTTCCTTTGATGCCAGCGTGCTCTCGAACCCATCTTAGAACTACTCTGTTGTTGTTCTCCAGAGTGTTCAAGGTCTGCTTGCAATTCTCGAGTGCAGCTTGACTATCTGAGTTGATATAGATAGTGCGATTGAGGTTGTTTTGCAGATTAGTTGACGTACCTTCTAGAATGGCGTATACCTCCTATCCCTTCCTGGGATACAAAGATTTTAACGATTTACTTGAAAATGGGTTTTAGATAAACATATGGTTACGTCAAAATCGTAGGGCATAGGTAGTGATCATCGTCTATAATATTTACTCAGGTAAGTAAGATTCGTTGCTTAAATGTACGAGTATACATAAACGCGCATAAAATGTCCTTTAAGATATAAAATATATAAAAGAATACTTTCAAATAATAATAATACAAAATACTTCAAAAGAAAACTTGACGACGTCATTATCTTTATATATATATATATATATATATATATATATATATATATATATATATATATATATATATATATATATATATATATATATATGTATATATATATATATATATATATATATATATATATATATATATACATATATGGCAGATGGTCTTGTTACTTAAAAACTTTGCACTTAGTAAGTGTGGCGTAACAATATATCTTACAAAAGTTTAAAAAGGACTAAACTGTGGGAAATTTCTGTATGATTGATAGACATAACGTACTTCTTACAAATTTTCTCTCTTATATTCATACTGAGTGGAGCCGGCCAACTTCTCCCACGTAGACAATTATTTATGATGCTTGATGTAAAATTACTACTTATCATAATCAAAAATTGGGCACGAGCTATTTGCACCGTTCACCATGTATAGGTTATTCTAATAAATGTTACAAAAGTTTCCATTATCATTCTCTTAATTTAGCATATTTCATATTCAGATCTATATGAAAAGTTGCTTTTAATTTATGCATATTATTAGCTATAGCCTATGATTTCATTCGCGTGAATTATAAAATGAACGAGAACGGGTCCTCTCTGGGTTTTCACTTTTTGAGGAAACTATATGTCAAACTTTAGCTTTCAACGCATTTGTAGGGGCTCTTTTAACTTAGTCTTGGGTTGTATATGTTACCAAAAATTTCAAACACTTCTAACAATTTCCGTAAAAGCGCAATCTTATTTCTTAAAATTTAACTTCGTCTATTATGGTTCTTTAGCAATGTAACAATTTTCAAAACAAATTAAACCGTTAACCATATTTTTTTACATACTATATTAATGTAAAGGAAAATACATTTATAATATATTCTTAATACTCTATGTAATACTTTAAACTAAATGGAGATATTATTAATAAAATATTTTTATAACAAAATAAAATTAAATTATTCGAAAATGTTTCATACTTAATGTAGGCGTTCCTTACCGTTTGGTGTATTAGTACGCGCCTCCTTTTTTCTTTACCTGTATTAAAAATAGCAGATTCAAATTATTATAAAAAAATGAATAAATTTAACTAGCATTGACCTGAAGCTTTCCTTCCTGGAAATGGAACGTATATTTTCCCTCGACCGTCTTAACCATTGAAATGATATTTATTTATATACATTTCTTACCCAAAAATGGATTAAAGTCTACGGTTACTTTTATATAGCTACTATTTACAACCTAATAAAAAAGGCCCATTAAAAAGCCGCCACCTGCCACTCATATGAAAGGAAAAAAGATGTTGCTGGGTACTGCTAGGGCGTCGCCGCTAAACGACGCGCAGGCACATCGCCCTACACCTGTGTTAAATGGGCAAGGGCTACCGTGTCAAGTACGGACACGGCTAAAGAAGAAAGTACCCAGAAGGAAACTCCGCTTTGCAACGTGGAATATTGGCTCTCTAACCGGACGATGCAGGGAACTAACAGATGTACTCATGAGGCGTCGGGTCCAGTGTGCTTTCCTTCAGGAAACCCGCTGGAAGGGCAATAAGTCCCGTATCATCGGACAGGGTTACCAGCTCATATACACTGGGTCTCCTTCCGGTAAAACTGGTGTAGCAGTAGTTTTATCTGAAGAGCTACGGAATGGTCTCCTTGAAGTTGACCGACGCAGCGACCGCCTGATGCGGGTGAAGGTACTGATTGAGGGGGCTATCGCCAACTTAATCAGTGCTTACGCTCCCCAGGCTGGTTGTAGCGGGGCCGAAAAGGAGTCATTCTGGGAGCAATATGAAGACGTTCTACTCGCTATACCATCTACCGAGGTGATCATAGTTGGGGGAGACCTTAACGGTCACGTGGGTAAGGCTGCGGATACGTATGAACGTGTCCACGGTGGTTTTGGTCACGGTCGCCGCAATATAGAGGGCGAAAATATCTTAAGAACCTCTATTGCATCTGATCTGGCCATCGTGAATACGTTCTTCCAAAAGAGTCCGCAGCACCTTATTACGTATGCGAGTGGACTCCATTCAACCCAAATAGATTACCTATTGACCAGGCGGTGTCATGTTGGCAAGGTATCTAACTGTAAAGTCATTCCTGGTGAAAGCCTCACGGCCCAACATCGTCTTCTTGTCATGATTATGACGTTACCCCGATAAAGAAATTAGCCGAGACGCGTAAGTCTAAGATCAAGTGGTGGTTGCTGAATGGACCGATGCAGACCGACTTTCTGGCAGAGGTTAACAGTCAAAATTTAACAACTAACACCGAAACTGCTCAGGATGCTTGGGATCGAGCTCAGTCAGCAATTATTACGGCTGGTAAACATGTTCTTGGCGTTTCTAAGGGAGGACGTATTATGGACAGGGAGACATGGTGGTGGAATGACAAGGTACAGGAGGTGATTCATGATAAGAAGACTGCATTTAAGGAGTGGCAGCGTTCCAACTCTCCTGAAGACAGACTGGAGTACATAGCAGCGAAACGTGCCAGCAAAAGAGCTGTAGCCAGAGCCCGCAGTGAAAGTTTATTACCTCTATATGATAAACTTGAAACTGTGGAGGGGCAGAAGCTCATCTACAAATTGGCACGTGCTCGGGATAAAGCGACGCAAGATATCACAAAATGTCTTTGCGTCAGAGATTCCCAGGGCAAGCTGCTTTGTAGTCATGCTTCTGTGAAGGAGAGGTGGAGAAGTTACTTCTTGGAGCTGCTGAATACTCAGCACCCGGGTAGTATTCCGTCTAAACCATCTCCTAACCTGGGACTTATTGCTCCAATAACCCTTGATGAAACTCGGAATTGTCTTCGACGCATGAAGAACGGCAAGGCGGTGGGACCTGACGATATTCCGATCGAAGCGTAGAAATCGTTAGGCTCTCGTGGTGTGCTCATGCTTACTGATCTTTTTAACCGCATTTTGAACACTGGGACGATGCCACATCAATGGCGGCACAGTTTTATTACCCCTATTTACAAAGGAAGGGGCAGTGTTCAAGATTGCGGTAGTTATAGGGGCATTAAGATTATGAGTCACACCATGAAGCTCTTCGAGCGCGTGATTGCCCTCAGGCTCCGCCGAGAGTGTACTGTTTCTGAGTGTCAATATGGATTTCAGCCAGGATCAGGCACTACGGACGCCATTTTTGCCCTCAGAATTTTGATGGAGGCACACAGGGAAAAGAGGAGAGCTCTGCATGTGGCATTCTTAGACCTGCAGAAGGCCTTTGACTGTGTGCCACGTCAATGTATCTGGTGGGCACTGCGATCCAAAGGGATCCCTGAATCTTATGTTGCTATTATCAGAGACATGTACAACGACTCTGTTTCTACAGTTAGGACCGCTGTTGGCGATACCAAACCCTTCCCAATTACAGTAGGGGTTCACCAAGGCTCAGCTCTTAGTCCACTTTTGTTTAATGTAGTGCTAGATACTGTCACGGCTCACATCCAGGACCAGCCTCCATGGCTGATGATGTATGCCGATGACATAGTACTCATTGACGAGAACCGACTGATTCTGGAGCGTTAAGTGAATGCCTGGAAGGGTGCGCTTGAGAACGGTGGTCTTAAACTGAATGTGTCAAAGACCGAGTACATGGCTTGCGGGAACCCAGACTCGAGCACCATCCACATCGGGCCTGAGCCAGCCGTTAAGTCGGAGAAGTTCAGGTACCTTGGATCCATTATGCACGAGTCCGGAGGCATCGACTACGATGTCCACGCCCGGGTTAGCGCTGCTTGGGCCAAATGGCGGGAGGTCTCTGGTGTGGTCTGCGATCGCAGAATACCGCCCAAACTCAAGGGGCTGATGTACAAGAGCATGATCCGACCAGTTCTTCTATACGGCAGCGAATGTTGGCCAGCATTATCTCGGCACACTCAGGAGCTTCACGTAACGGAGATGAAGATGCTGAGGTGGATGTGTGGCGTTACTCGGGCTGACCGCATACGCAACACATTCATTCGAGGTAGTCTTGGGGTCCGTGACGTAGCGGATAAGCTCCAAGAGCGTCGTCTGAGATGGTATGGCCACGTTTTGCGCCGGCCTAAGAACTACGTCGGAAGAAAATGCCTTGATATGTCTGTCCCTGGAGTAAGACCCCCCGGACGTCCAAGGAAGCGATGGCTGGACGTCGTGACGCACGACATGAGAGCCAATGGACTAACCACTGAGGATGCTCAAGACCGTGCAAAGTGGAGTAGACTAAGTAGGAAAGCAGACCCTGGCAATAGGCCGGGATAATGCAAAGTGGAAGAAGAGAAGAAGAAAAAAGGCCTTGACATGTTTTATTATATATACGGATTTATATATATATATATATATATATATATATATATATATATATATATATATATATATATATATATATATATATATATATATATATATATATATATATATATATATATATATATATATATATATATATATATATATATATATATATATATATATATATCCATATATATATAAATACGTATATATGCTATTTTCCAGAAATGTATATATTTTATAATAAGCAATTTCAAAGCATTCTTGTTTATATTTAATTAAAAATTTTTACTTCCTGTTCTTATAAATATATTATAAAAGATGAACAGAAGAAATTCTTAGAGGCTCTTTGATTCTTTCAATGGTCATGGACCAACATATTTCAATATGTGGATATTTAACTACTTTACAATTGTTTCTCTTCTATTGTGTATAAATTGTAGGAATTATTATACCTACTTTACCACGTAAATGTTATATAATATTAGTTAAAATATATCAATGAAAATTAACTCGATATCTAACGACCTTTTCCAAATGGCCTCACATGAATGCATCGATTTTCATTTTTAATCATCGACATCGGCCAACCGTAAATTTCTTGAAGTTATGAATAACCAACGCACGCTTATATAATATCATTGTATTCTATAGAGACTTATAATAAACAATAATAAATTGAGATTTTATAACAGATTTATTTTTACCCGCAACTTTATTTTTGTAGACTTTATGACCAATGCATATTCTATTATTTTCTATGACAAACGTAAAGTTCCGTATTTTTCTGCGGATTTCGAAAAGCCCTTATTGCCCTCCGATACTCATATGATAAATAACATACCAGACAAAGCAAGGTAGCCAGAGGTAACCTAATGTGAAGACACCCCGTTCCCCGCCGTTTCCGTTTTCCTCCGTTTGAGAAGAAAACGAAAATAATTCCTTAGATTGATGCTTTCCAGGCCATTCGTTTGAAATATTATATATATTTTTTTTTATGACATGAAAGTTCAAAATCTAAGTGTAGAATTAGTAAAAAAGAGCTTACCTATCAAAATATTGCAGGCAAAACACCTATATAAGTTAAGGAGAATAATCGATAAAGTGGAATGAGATTATTGTTTCCTACGACTTGTTCAGATTTCAACACGAAGTGGACTTGTGTTTAATTCAGACTGTTATAGTAATGACTCTAGTATGCAAGCATACTTATGCTTTAACCTTCTAAATACAACTAATATATAAATCATTATTATTTTCTTATATAATTTTTGAATGGTCGCACGGTACACACATTCTGCGTAAAATTCTATATTTGATTCTATATTCTATATTTGATACTATTATAACGCAGAATTTAAATCTGTACTTGAAGAGTTTTTTTGTTTAAGCGCACTAGCCAGAGGAACAACTGGTTCGCATTCCGTTTGGAAAGTAGGTAAAACCTAGTATTTCAAACAAAAATATTAATTCATAAAAAAATATTTGAACACGTGAAAATATGAAAGTTTTTTCCAAAGCCTTGTTTCACGTATTGCAGAACGAATATGACCATTCTATAAAGTAGACAATTACATCAATAAAATTATCGTTGACTTAGATGCAATGAAAGCACAATGTCGCCTATAGACTTTGCTAGTTACACAGATAATCTTCCGCTACGACGGAGCCCATTACAAAGTGATCATTCAGTTTCAACGGCGTAAATTGAAGAGCTCGTAATATACAGCATTGATTAAAGTAAAATGTTTATTTTTATCAAAAATGTCGCTGCCTTAAATGTTAAGAGTTTTTTTTTTTAAATTATTGCTATTAGGCACTTTAATGTTAAATCGTTAATGTATTAATTTAAATACTTTGCTATAGCATCATATTTTCTAAATGTATTACAAGATGTTAAATATTAAATGACATAACACTTTAATCTCAATTTTTTGTCTTCCGTTTCCAAGATTCTATGTACTTGTATGCTAAATATTGAAAGCTTATGCCGCTAAAATGTCTATAGAAACTGAGAAATGTATATATTTAAGATATAAAATGAAATCAAGAATTGAATATGTCGAACAATTAATTGCTGTTTGTACCGCCTTTGCTTATTTGCTTTTGCATTTGCTTTATTCTTGTCTTAATAATATGTTTTTGTACTATATAAAAAGATTCCATAATGAGAGCTTTTAAGTTAATATCAAACAATTTTAACTTGTAAAATACGGAAGTGAATTAAGGATTTTCTCCGCGGAATTAAAAAAGTTAACATTTTCGTTTTAGAACTCTTAAAAGCGTAGAAAAAGTTTAAACACGGTAATATAAAACTTTGTACTCAAGTTTGTCTCGTTGTTCAAAATAATATTTCCTTTTCATAATAAAATTTACGTACAAACCTCTATACTGATGATTTAGCACATCGTGTTTCTTTTTCTAGAATCATATATTATAGATTTTTAGTTTTATTCATCTTTCGCATTTGCTTTATGAGCCTGGCGGGAAAAAATTCGCTACGCTCAAGTCCTAGATTCCGAAAATGAGTAATCAAATGGTGTCTAATCCCACCGAGAAATCACTTCTATATTTTATCATAATCACAACAAGCTAACCGAAATAAAAGGATTGCTTGAATATTTCCTTAGATAGCTATTTGAAATGGATGATAACTATCGCCATTGATTTATGATATCTATCAAGAAAGTTAACATGGCACTATAAATTCTTCTATACAACTTTAATCACCTTTCCCACAAACGCGTTTTGTTTCAATAAACATAAAAACTAAGTGACATTTACGTCGAAGAATATTGCCTGGCCGGCTGCAAACGAGCTTTATTACGGCAGCTCTTTGAAATGGCAGTAGCAATAACCGCGCTATTGCGTAATATTCCTTAACAAGAAGCCTCAACGTGTCGAAATGAAATATTGTTTTAAAGGACTCCTTCAATATACGGATATTGCGTTGCACAACGCTTTCGTTTTAAATTACTATTTCCGTATTTAACTTTTTTTAGCTTTAAGCATCTTCAAGCTTCTTACTTACCATGCGGAAAAACTCAGTTATTTTTACTTCTATCCCTAAAGAATATATTTATGCATAGTATGGGATACCCTGTTGTCTGGGTTATTCCTTTTGCCTATTTATATGTAATAGGACTAGTTCCAATATTAATAGTCAATAATACGTTCTTCTTCTTCAACAATTCTTTTTTAATTAGAATAAAGTTAAGCAAGTGTAATAAGGATTTTATTTACATCTATGTCAAAGTAATTAAGTGTATGTTTTTATATTATCTTATATTTTAATTGTAATTTAATTTGTATTGAACAATAACACTTTTGTATTTGTTCCTACCCCTAGGTTCTTCTCGTTCCTATTTTTAAGTAGTTTTTAAAAGCAATTATTTAATAATTAGTAATATCAAAGTGAAGATTTTTAGATTAGTACTAACTATAAACTATATAGATTTTTATTATTATTACTGATTGATTGTTTTTATTATTACTTATTTTTATTAAATTGATTTGTCGTTTTTTTTACTATGAAATAATATATATTGTATTTCATAGATACAGTAGTGTAGCTCTACGTGCGCGCACGCGTCCAAATAATATATTGCTGCAAAAAAGGGACAAATAGGGTTTGTAAGAAAAAAAATACACAATAACGTTTAATATTACCGTAAAATAGACAAATAGATGCAGGTAGAAATTCTGAATCGCACTATTGAAATTTTTCTAAAATTCACTATATATATATAAAATAAGTTATTTTCAAACGGGGTGTCCGTATCTTCGCGTTAGGTCAGTATACGGGAGCTGATCTAAATCCCTTCTTAATGTAAGATACTTATTGTATGGGTCCTTTTCCTGTGACCTTGACCTCCAGTGCATCTACCTCTATAGATGACATTCGACACTTGGCACTGAGTGCATGTCAGAAGTCTCAACACCAACGACGAAGATAATTTTGACACCCTTTTAATATTATGTCACTATAGCTCGATAAAACGCCGGTCAAATTTGATCAATGTTATGTGATAAATGACTAAGCTAGACAACCAATGGACAGTTTATATAAAAACACACTTTTCGTTTTGTCTTCGTTTGGTTTCGGACTAAATTTAATCATAATTCAGTCAGGATTATTATTATACTAGAAATGTAGCAGAATTATTTGTAATTTGGACGCCTATGTTTATGGATGTATTACCAATAAATATAAGGATTCAAAATGTATTCAATTTGTATATATAAGCATGTAATTCTATTTAAAATGATTGGAAACTAGGATTAAAATATAAGAACAGGATAGGAAGATATATTAGATAGATAATAAAAGTATGTCCTACTTTTATTTTATACTTACCATAATATTTCTATTTAATCCATGTTCTCATTAGAAATAGATTTAGGCTTAGTTAATTATTAACGCAAGCCAAAGCTATTTAAAAAAGTACTTTAAGAAGACATATAAAAACCTGCGCATGAGCACCAAGAGGTGCGGGTTTAAATCCTGCTGCGTTCAAATTTTTATATGTATTTTTCTTTAAGTATTGTTTCTATCCCTAGTGTGGATTAACATTTTAAAAATCATTAAGATATAATGCTAAAGCCAAATATACTAGATGTTTATTTTTATATGAAAGCAATTCAAATCAGCATTCATATAAAAATTTAAAAATATGACCGGTACTGGTGATTTCAGACATTAGTGCGTTTTAATAAACAATAGTTACTTTTAAAATCCTTAACCCCGTTATTAAGTAAAAAAGTAAAGTAAATAGAGATATAAATAAATTACAAGCATCTATACAAAAAATGATATAATAAAAACAAATAAATACCTACATGTTATAAAATATGCAATAGAAAAGTTTACATTGACTGTTGTATATTTGTTTAAAACAATCATTAAATGAAATCTCATGATAGCTTTACAATACTTAATTCAGTTGAATAAATACTTATTGCGTTGTGTAGGTCGTATTACCTTGCTATTGTATGATTATAAAATAGAAAACAACTGCAATTAAATTAGTAATATATTTACCGACTGCATTGAACGTATATATTTACCTATATATTTATAAATAATATTTGAACAAAGTTATAATATTGATTATACGTATGTAAGTTACTAATGTTTTTTTTCTTATATCCTCCTTAACACAATAAAATATGTTTTTTTGGTTTTCTTGATGCAGGTGCATTGATGCAGATCTCTGTCAGATAGGCACGTTCGATACATTCATGTATTTCAATTATTGATTATTATACATAAAATAGGTACGTTTAAGAAGACCTGAAAATATAAAATTTTAGAATATTTTGTTTGGCAATCGTGAATGATCTCCTTTTCAATACACAAATTAATCAAAATTTCCTTTATTTTATTAGAAAATCCACTTAAATTACAAAATATTGAGATGAATCCTGAATCACGCTTGTGAAGTTTTCAGATTTGCTTGATATAAATACAATCCGACGAGTTGCGCAATGGGGAGGACCGTCTCTACATGGTGAACCGGTGTGCGGCCGTGCCGGTCTAATATGGCTGCCCATTCAGATAACTGTTCGAAACTAAAGTGCAGTAATTCAATGTATCAAACAAATGGTTCAGACAAATACAAACGGTTCTAGGGTCTACAAACCGCCCTATAACCATCCACCACTACAGTAGAGAATTTGCCCTCCTTTTTTGCTGGAAATTAAATAACTGTTGGTTAGATTTAAAAATATATGTTGAAAATGAATATTAATTTATTTATTGACTAGCTGCGCTCGAAACTTTGTCTATATGAGAAAGTAAATTTCAAGTTTCAGCCTCTTCAATAAGATAGTTATTTTGTAGCAATTTCGTTGTACAAAATTATTTAAATTTATGTAAGTCTTTTATTCATGAACTGAATGAAACCGTTATTGAGATAAGCGTTCACAAACGCACTGACAAAGAAACATACAAAAATTTATTGCAATATTTAAATTTTTAAATTTTTATTATTATTTTGAAATTTTTAAAATTTTAAATATTTTTTTTATAGTTTATAACCTTAAAAAATAAATATATTAAATTTTTTTTAAATCAATGCTTATATTTTTTAACGTGTAATAATTTTTTTTCTATATCTTCCATGTACAGACAGCGATCAGTTACATTTTTATTATATGTATAGATATAGATAACGTAACCTTTATTTAGACAATACTTAAGTTATTGGAAATTGGAATCAAGATCAGGCAAGCTATATTCAATAATATTTGTTATTTTTTCGATCGACCCGATCGACATATTATAGTAACAAAATGTATACTTTACTATAACTCAGTACGACAGCTTAGTAAATTAATCTCGAAGACTTATTAATAACTATATTTGGCCCGTCTTGAAACAAAATTCACACTCGATTAAAAGAACATATTTTTTGGTACTACTCGTATTAAAATTGAAATTTACTTCATACGTTAGAATTTATATAGAAAAAGCCCTCAACTCGTACTTACGTATGACATTTCTTATAAATTTTCACTAGACTATTTATAATGTAAATTATTATTAAAATATATGCAGTGTAACAATAACGTATTAACACACTTTCTGTTTATTAAACAGAATACTTTTAAACTGCCGTATCAAAATAATTTTAACTACCCTCTTATAAATTAATTAATTTATGTTAAAAAATAATAATAGATGTCGTTATTAAAATAACTGTTGCTAAAACTACATCGCGCTATTAGAATTTTGTACGTTTCTAATCATATATGATATATTACTACACAATTCCTCGGGTGTCCGGTTCTTCTCGGGAAGGCGCTCAGCGTCTTGAGATGAAAATGTTGGTGACTTTAGACCAAGTAATTGCAATGAAAAAAAACATAGTCGAAATTTGTGTATGAGGCTGCAATAGCAGATTTAAAGGGGGCTTAGGGAGACATAAGCGCCAACTGTCTCCCTAGCTACCGTGGTCGGAGTTCAGTTTACTGTTCTCACCTTCACCGTAGAAGAACACCTTTGACACCTTTCTTTTGTAAAATGTTTCATTTCTTTTTAAATTTTTTGATGAATTATTTTATATTTTATTATAAATATAATATATGTCATATATATATGTATATATATTATAAAACCTTTCGAAAAAATTATATGTGGCCTTAAAAAAATTTATTTATATAAATTTTTATATAGCCTTTTTGTTTTATTTATACATTTTATTTCTTGTGTTCTTGTGAAGCAAGTATTCGCTACAACTAAAACCAATACCTGTGGAATATGAAAACATACTAATAAAACTATTGTATTAAAATATTACATACAAAGCCATTTTCTCATTCCTTTTAATCAGAACTCGGAACTTTATATATAAATAGGAGCACGCATCGAAAAGTTTTCTCATTGATGTGAAACTTTAGCAAGGGACAGTCTATACGGGAGATTATCACAGTACCAAACTCCGGTGATATATGGAGATATTACCAGCGCCGGTTTAAGGCAGTGATATTTACAAAATTACTTTGGCTTGTACGTACGTACGTTGCTGCACAAACTTATATTTAAAGTAAGACAATACAGTTGATGAAATTTATGTATGACATAATGATAGACAGAATGATAATTAATTATTATTTTTTTAGAAGAACGTGCTCAGGTAGTTTGGGCACGTTCGGAGAATGAGTGATGAAAGAATGATAAAAGATATATGATGCAAAAGTGATTGATAAGACCTCGGTTGACCACAGTGAAACAAAAATATAGTGTCGAAGATACTGGAGGAAGTTCACGTAAAAAGCGTGAGGATCCCCCAGACAGTATGTATAAAGATGTTAAGGATAAGACAGTGGACGAGGCGAAAGAAGTATGCAGTGACCACAGCGTCTGGTGCTCCTGTCTGGTGGACTGTCCCGCTAGGGATAAAGCGTGAAGAAAAGTATGCATGTGTGTCAAAAAAACAAATACATATACACATACATACACACATACATGCAAATGTGTGTATGTGTGTATGTATGTGTATATGTACTTTTTTAGGCCTTTACTATGAAGTGTATTGGACCCCACACGTAGCAATTAATTATTTTTAGTTCCCTGCTCAAGTAAGAACGGTGAGATCCGCCCCTCAACATGCATCGTCTGGAATGGGGCGGGAAACTTAGTGTCTATATATTAGGTTCTCGCACTACGACACTAAAGTTAGTGTCTAGATTCTAGGTTCTTCCACCATAGTTTAAAGGATTTTATCGTGGTACAAGCTTTAACATTAAGTTTTTTTTTCAAGAAAGTAAGCAAAGAATAAGATATTTGGCACACTGTATTGGTTTGGTAAGACAAATGACGGCGTTGAGTTCTGCCGTTACTACTTCAGAAATGCCGGTGAGCGAAAATAAAATATTAAAGGAAAACAAAATAGCTTCTTTATCACAAACAGATATTCTCATTTTATTTGTACGTTACATAATAATTATATTTTCGACAAAACACACCTCTGGCTTTGACGTATTATATTGTCGTTTGGAATATCCTTTTACGTAATACCTTTTTATCTAACTGTAACTTTTGTTTATGTAAGAGTTTTATTTGTATATATTGAAAATAAATATTCAATTGTCAATTTTCAATTGTCAAGATACAAAAGCTAACTAAAAAGAAATTCATGAAAAAAAAAAATATGTACAACAGCTTCAGGTGATGAATTAAGGTAAAGAAATACGAATAGGTGCAAAAAAACTATCATAGTGCAGTGGGAAAGTAAGACTTTGAACAAGGTGGTTATGGTTTCGATTCTTACTTGAGGGAATAAATTACTTTATTTTTTTTACCTCGCTCTGGTATGAATAATAATGACCCGAATTTAGGCGGAATGCAAAAGAATGGAATGCCTTGATACTAAGTTCTCTTCATACCCTGTTTTATGCTGGGAAAAATTGTAAAAGAAAATATAACACCTATACTAGCAACACATACATATTACAAAGGTAAAGCGTATGTAACAATGTCAAGTAATCTAGTAGTGTCATTAAATCTGTATCAAATTTAAACATTGACTAGACTTGACAAAAAGGAGTCAAAACTTCTACGTCAGTGGTGTTGGGTGCTACGCACCACACTTTCCTCATCAAACAGCGCGGTGCCCTCTGATGCTTCCATACTATAAAGTACTTCACTCAAACCAACAATTAGTGCTTTTGAATCACACTCCCAGCGTAGAAACGGACTCCCACGTATTTATTACACATAAAATTATATATAACAAGAGTTTTAGAATATTTCGCCATCGTGTTCTAGGATTCATAGAAAAAAAATAGACTGAATCCCTTGTGACGTCACTAAGGGACAGTACCAGGTAGGCGGTAAAAGTGGTGGTCGAAAAAAAAATAACAATACGCATCTCAATGCACTGTGAAGAACGTCCTATTGTTGAATACAACGTGCTATATATTACCTTATACTAATAATTTTGTAGACAATAAATGTACGTAAACAAATTAAGCTAACAGATAAATATATAAGCCGAGCTAATAGATAAAACATTTAATTACCTTTCATTAAAAAAAAATACCGTTGCTATTTGGAGACTTATAAAAATATGACCATCTTTTGATTCTACACATCTACTTGTTTACTAAGTTAAGCATCAGTATTTGATAGGAAAATGGAGAGAGATTATGCTCTCTTTCTCTCTCTCTCTGTCTACTCAACTATACCTATGCGGGAGAACCAGCCCGGCTCAGCCCAGAAATCAACTCTGTTGTTGTGTTAAGGGCAATCTTTTCTCTCAATAACGCTAATGTTACTAAAGAAATATATAATATAAAGCATAATTTCGAACGTTCTTTTTGTATATAACATTCCAATTTAAACTGTATTATAATAATGAAATACTTATTTTCTAATGAGTTATGCTACAATTAAATACAAGATAAGATGATGAAGAATATTTGAAAGTATTCAATATCAAAATTTTAGAATTTGCTGACTTTAAAATTGATTATATATATAAAATAATATTTTGTTAGAGTAGAAACGCCATATAATTTCAATTATTCTTACAATGATTAAGCGTATACACAAATTAATTTATTGAAAATTCTTCTAATATTTATACATACATATGTATAAGCAAGACTTGATACTATAATATTATAAGCCTCAAGAACATATTTGGCTGAACGCACTAATCTCAGAAATTACAGGTTCGAATCGATAAACTCTGTATGTATTTGTCGATACATACGAGTACATAGTCAATTTGTCGAGAAACACTATATTTGATATAAGTAAATAAAGTAAAGTAAGGTACATATAGTTTATCCGCCGTACCTGCGTCTGACTAAATACAAAACAACTGGTACCTAAAAGTAGATTATATTAGCCATAAAGTAAAAAATTTAAATTTTCAAGAAATTCACTTTACAACAACAATATTTTCTTAGTACTTCTTCAAAGTTAATCTTAATAGGTAAATCGTCTACAAAGTTTGTAGGATTTCCCCATAACTCGTATTTAAATAAGTTTTGCGTATAAATTAATTTTTGGTATCACTTTTACAAAACTATCGCATGTCAATACGTTTCGCGTGTCATTTATTTTATATATACCTTTTAAATACCATTTATAACTTAAAAATGAAATAGCTAGGAGTACCATGCGATTGATTTGGGTTCAATTTCTTTATTTGTATGCATTTTACTTGATCCAAAAAGGCACTACAATAATTGATACATCGATAGATCAATCAGTTTAATAATACGTAGGCACTACAAATATATAATATGTTTAGATTTGTTATGCAATATGGAATAAGTATTTTTTTCACGCTTCTTGGATATCGGCTTTTCTCTTTACATAAAAGCATACAACATTTGTTATTAGCTACTCCAAAGCAATAGTGTAACAATGATTTACTTATATAAATCTAAACAAATATATTAAATATATCTATCTATAAATGTACAAAAATTAAATAGTTTTTATTTTGTTTCAGGTCGCTAGGAACAATCAAAAGGAATATATTTATAGGAGTGTAATTGTGTAAAGCTCAGTGTTAAGTGTAAAAGTGAAAAAATCACTGTCATGTGACGACCTAAAATGTTAAAGATACAGATGTTAGAATCAATCGTCAGTAATGAGTCTGATGAAAACCAGGAGCCGCAGCAAAATGGGTAAGTTTTGCTACATATTACAATACCAAAATAAACGTATAAAATATATAAATAAACATGAAGTTCAGAAGGATTATATTCCTTTTTGTCAATAATAAAAAATATATTATTATCAAGGCTCCGGAATCCAGGCCAAGTAAATATTATTAGAAACAAAAGTATTTAAACTGATATATTTTTTATAAGCTTTTGCAATAATGGTAGGGTATGTTTGAGTAAAGTAACTAAAGAGCCTTATGAAGACTCTGTGCTATTTGTGTACATAGTACATAATAAGAATAAATGAACACGCTTCAATTTTCTCTTTACCTAACTCATTTGTTTTAATTGTATCAAATAGTTTGACTTAACAAAGCGCGGCGTTGGGTTCTGCCACTCAACACGCAAACCCTCGAAAGATGGAAAGCGGGAGCGGAGTGTGTTAACACTAGATTCCTTTAGCCTACCCTGCTATGTGCGGGATACAGCGTGAAGCTACAGCAGTACAACAGTTGGATTTATTTGTTTAATTTCTCAGTAAAATAAAAAAAATATTTAAGTATTTTTTTTTGTAAATAATTAAAAGTATTTTATAATAAAATTTTAATAAATTTCATAATATTGACTGTAAGTTATAATTCTTACTTATTTTAAAGGTTGGTAATTTCCCGTAACGGAAACAACGGCACTGGATTCGACCGGAAGGAATGTAGACACACTTTGTAAGAGCTGATTTTTGACACCCTTTAAGATAATAACAAAGTGTTGATAACAAATGTTTTATCATGTTTCTAAAATTTGATAATTACGCTAAATCTTTTGTTTTGTGAAATATTTAAAAATGTCCGGAAATAAAGGGAAGTCAAGTAATTTTAATTTTATTATTGATCAGTAGATACAATTATTTATGATTATACAAGTTTCATATATACTCAATACAGACAAATAAAAGTGCCTGTTTGTAATTTCAATATAACTATGTATTTTCAAGTGCATATATTTACTTACACGTTACTAAAACCTTTTGATAAATATTTTTTCTGTATATATGTCCACTTATCCGGGGTAATCCCCAGAACTACTCAACCGATCTTTTTAGAAGACTTTCACAGGATAGAGGAGGTTGTGAAGCAACAAATGGGCAATACCTATATATTTTAATCCCGGAATAGAGATGTTTTTACGGAAGAAAACTCGTTTATTGCGCGCATATAAATTATGTTTTTTTTCACCAAATGCCCAAGATACGTAAAATTTCAATATATTTCCTCTTAGTGTTATAACTTGTCTTACTTTAACATTTTAACACACAGTTCTGTTTGATATAAAATATAAAAAAAAAACAATAACTTTCATATATACATGTATGTCTCCGTTTATGGATGAAACAATCAATACGTGTTATCTATTCTCGTATCTTGGTCACATTACAATTCTAGTATAGAAGGCGCCGCTCTGTCTGACAAGTACCTTCTGTAGTGTGTACGTAACAAGTTTACGAGTAAACATGACGCGTCTGACCTAAGCAATACAAATGGGAGTAGTATTTCACAAATTATCCAGCTTAAGCTATTTATTAAGCTTAGTTCAAGCATGCTTGATACGTATAGTAAATATATACTTATTTTGTTCAAGTAAAGGCGCCTTTGTGACACAGTTTGAACATGTTGTGTACTAGTGACCTGCTCGCGGCTTCACTCGCAAGATACACAAGTCTTTTTTTAGCTTCACTATCATGCACATAGTAAGGTAGGCAGAGAGAGGTAGGTAGGTAGAAGGAACCTAGTGTTAAGAAACTCCGTTACCCATTTTCCACCTGAATTACCCTGGTAAATAATAAAGTATTAACGTTAATTTCGTTCGTTTATTTGTAGTGCACAACTACTTAGTTTTAATATGAACATTTTGTTATCTTAAGATATTATATATAGCAGCGCAGCATGTTAGGCGTTAAATTAGGCCACCGCATCAGAAATTCGACACTACGCTCCAGAACTTATACTGCATATTCCCTGCAGTGGGACGGTACAATATATATATATATATATATATATATATATATATATATATATATATATATATATATATATATATATATATATATATATATATATATATATATATATATATATATATATATATATATATATATATATATATATATATATATATTGTACCGTCCCACTGCAGGGAAAAGACCTCTCTACCTCCTTTACATTTCTCGCGGTCCTGAGCTATTGTGTACCACTCGTTTAGATGTTGAAATCATCGGGCCGATAGTTTGCCGCATGGTCGCTTCCCAGTAGGGGTCCAATTGGTGGTGATTTTGGCCCAGCGATCATTAAACATACGGCAGACGTGGCCTGTCAAATGTCTTTTGCCAAGTGTATTTTGATTTTGCAGCTTTTTGGGGGACGTCTGCAGTATAAGTTCTGGAGCGTAGTGTCGAATTTCTGATGCGGTGGCCTAATTTAACGCCTAACATGCTGCGCTCCATTCCTCTCTGACATACCCCGAGGGCGAACCTCTGCGATTTGGTCAAAGACCAAGATTGAGTACCATATGTAAGGAGGAGTGGATGCACACGTCTATGACTTTACGTTTTAAAGCGTTTGGTGCAACGCCTTTCATAATATGTTTGTAGGACCAACTGCACTTTCAGTGCGTCGAGCAACCTCTTTATCATAGCGATCTCTGAAGGAAAACCGGCCTAAATAAACGTGCTCATGAACATGCTCTACCTCTATTAAGATACATTATCGTAATTTCCACGAGGATCTTTAATTCGGGTATTTAGATCCAGAGATTTCTCTCAAGCTTGACGTTTCTTCGAGCTTTATCTGTCTCTTTAAGATCATAAAAACTTCAGCCAATTCATTAAAACAGTTATTTTGTATCACATATGGCAGAACAAAATAATTAAATAGATATAACTTTTTATTTATGAACCAAGTTGTATTAAATAATTTATAAATATTAATTATTACTTAATAAATACTAAATATTAAGTGAGGCTTACTATGATACAATACTCAAAAGTGCATTTCTGAAATTAGCGTGCACAAACGCACAGACAAACAGACAAGAAATTTAAAGGTTATTATTTTGGGTTCTATTACATTGGTTAATGCAACCAATACTAGTATTTTTAAATATCCTCCGTGAGAAGGCAGCGATTATTTACATTTTTATTATATGTATAGATATAGACAGATGTGTAGTTAACGTATTTATTGTAGGATATTTGAAATATAAATTTTATATATATTTCATTATATATTATCTATATATACTATATTCTTTCATAAACAAACTTATATAATATGCCATAGTAAATTACTATGCTTAGGCCTGGGCCAAATGGCGGGAGGTCACTGGTGTAGTCTGGTGCAGAATACCGCCCAAGCTCAAGGGACTGATATACAAGAGCATTATCCGACCGGTTCTTTTATACGGCAGCGAATGTTGGCCAACATTATCTCGGCACACTCGGCAGCTGCATGTCACGGAGATGAAGATGCTGAGATGGATGTGTGGCGTGACGCGATCCGACCGCATACGCAACAAATTCATTCGAGGTAGTCTTGGGGTCCGTGACGTAGCGGATAAGCTACAAGAGCGTCGCCTGAGATGGTATGGCCACGTTATGCGCCGATCTGAGAACTATGTCGGAAGGAAGTGCCTTGACATGTCTGTCCCTGGAGTTAGACCACCCGGACGCCCAAGGAAGCGATGGCTGGATGTCGTGACACAAGACATGAGAGCCAATAGATTGTCCACTGAGGATGTTAAAGACCGTGCAAAGTGGAGTAAGCTTAGTCGGAAGGCAGACCCTGGCAAAATCCGGGACTAATGCCAAGAAGAAGAAGTAAATTACTATGCTTAGGCAAAATATGTATTTCTTTGATAAACCCCAGAAAACATTTATCCTACAAATTTAGAAGTACATATATTAAGGTGAAACAAATAAAAGACGATATTAATCACGTGAGTAAATCTTAATTTAGCTTACTTCTAATACCTACGAGTATTACCAACATTAAGTATTGATCACCGATGCTCGACCTAGCGGCGCCGCTCGCAAATTATTTTTATACAAGCAATTTACTTGCTAGTTTATATATTACAAACTTGTGTTTTTTAAATGGACATTGTATATACAATATACATTGTAAATTTTGTTTACTTACGAACTAGCGATCGCCCCTAAATCATTTATACTCTGTGGTCACAATTGTTAAGGAAAATGATAATGAAATGAGGAGTCTAGATATTATTTATTAAATCTGAAAAAAATAAAACGTACGTAGGTTGGTATTACCGCAAGTATTTAAAAAACATTGAAATTTAAAAATTTAAAAATATTGAAATGAGGTACCTAAACTAAATTTGAACTAGAAAAAACTAGTGCCGTCTTCGAAGAACTTTCTAGAAATGAATCTGAAGTTCTAGACAGGCTCAGATCTTTTAGCAACCTTTAGAGAGATTTCGCTGTTATACCTGTCATTCCTACTTCAACAGCATATAAATTAACTCTAAACCTATACTGGTCAGTTCCTTAGTAAGCTCATAGTTCTTGTTGAGTTTGAAGTTATGAGTTTAGGCATATTCGTTTTACACGGGACCGGCAAGTTCTACCAGCACGCGTTTTAGGGTTCGAGAGTGCAGGAAGATATCAGATCTGGATGACAAAACCTTAATACCCCCATTTTATACCGTTTAATGCGTGTCCTTTGACTTGTTGACTCTTATCATAAGAGTCCAATAAGGAGCTGGATTTAAAATTGAGATTTCTTCTTTAACAAACTCCATTGCTCGTTCGCTGATTATTAAGTTTCTATGTGCTCTTGCTACAGAAAGGCTAACCGCTTCACGTATTTTGTCATGAACGCATTTAGATAAAATTGGAAGACAGCTGGAGACCAGTCATGAATTAGGGTGCCCCATTTTCAAGGTATACAGAATTCTCGTATAGTTAGACACAGGTTTTGTATTTCTAAGCCCACTGCGGGCACTTTATACTTATCATTCTAGTCTTGCCTAATTAAAGATTTTATTAAATCTACGACTTGAATTTTCCTATTCGATTCTAACTCTTAACTCTTCTCGATTGTGCTCCTATCATAAATTGTTAATGGAATTGAAGTTTTGACTTGAGCTCTGGGGCACTTCTGTCTTTTGCAAGTGACGTACCAATATAGTCATGTGTTTTTTCCACGTCCTAGTGTCAAAATATTCTGTTTTCTATTTTCCGTCCTAATTCAACTTATTGTGTGTTGATCGGTTAAACTCAACGCCGCGTTATAACGTTTATTATCATTTCCCGCGATTACAATCAGAGGCTGTCCCCCTTCGCGACGTGCTTATTTATTATATTTTTATTTTGCCAGTTAGTATAATGTATTGAAAAATAAATTATGAATCAATAGATTTTCAATGTACAAACGCAAGAAATGTGTAAAGATAAAAAAAGCTCTTAAGTGTATACACAGCGTTCGCCAAGAAAGCTTTCAAAAGATATATTTTTTCCACAAATGTCGTAACGGTGATGATAATAAATGTTTACATTCTTTCCATATAAGGACTATTTACATCCTTTCCATATAGGACCTCCTATTAGAGAAAATTGTATTTAAATGCGTAGTAATTTCTAAGACTTGAATTATAGGATGTATTCCTTAACAGACTTATTATGATAATATCAAATTATAATTACAGTAAGTGGATCATGCCGATATTTTGAGTTTACGTTTTGCCAGCGTTTAGAAACGGTTTTATACTTCGGTACACACTGTATTTATGAATGAGGATAGCAGTAGTTAGAAAAACATCAATATATTTGATATAAAAAAAAATATTTTTTTACTTCTATCAAAAATATATATTTCTATTTATTATTATAATTTCTACATTATTAATTACTTTGCTAAATTATTATTAATTATAAGTCTAAAATGACTAAATATGAGCTATCATATTTAGTTATTTTAGACTTATAACATTACCTACTTACGTGACGGTTGTAGGATCGTTTACCTATTTAGAGAAGATAATTATTTTCATTTATTCGCTCTAGTAATAAAACATGGCGTTGATTTCTGACACTCAAGACGTATTTCTCGAAAATTGGGCAGAAAATAGGGAACGGAGTGTCTTAGCACAAGATAGGCTAGCCCTCTATATGCAAGATACAGCATACAGCAAAAAAATATATAATACAAATGATGCGGATACTTAAAGGAAATCTCCTTTTGTAGCCCTTATCAATATTTAAAGTGAAAGTCAATATTAATTCGTACATCAATTTTATTAAGAAAAATAACTTACTTAAATTATGCAAAAACCTTCTTTGCCTGAGGAAATGTAATATACCTACTTCTAAATAGCTTAGTTGACTGTTGAACGCCATTGCCCCTAATATATAAGTTCGTAAACTGTACTAAGATCAAAACAAGTCGATTTTTTCAGACACAAACATGGATAAGAATGTTTTGGGTCGTAAAAGATAATGAAATCGCGCGGGAGCCGTCGCGACGTCGCCTTAGGTCAATTTCAAGATCAACTGCTTTACGAGCAAGCTGGCATACCACCAAATCTGTGCAATATTATATTGCTAGGATAATTCATACCATTTAACATGTAAAATGGTATCTAGGAACAAACAAACCGTCTTCTAAGCGTCTGTAATTTAGTACCTTTTGTGTGTTTATATGATTTTTTAATTAATAATAATTTTCGTTAGCACATTCAAAAGTTGCCGGTTTATATTTCCAACTTAGAAAAATGTGTATTAGTCATCAGTGACGAAGAGTTTAATTTTTATAAAGGTAAGCCGACGTCGAATAAAATCATAAAAAATAGCAATTAGGATAAAATAAAAATTATTAACTTAGTTCACGAAGATTTTTTAGTCAATAATATTCCATGGCTTGTATTGCATGAAATAAATTGATTTTTAGTGAACTTTTTGCTATTTCATTTTAATAGTTTAATGTATTATTGTTCATTTCTATTTATTTATTTAGCTTTAAAAAGGTAACCCAATGTGTTGGAAGATGTAGTCAAAAAGAAGAAATTGGTAATTGAAAAGATGAAATTGGTATGTAGGTTGTGGTGTGTAGGTGTACTTACTAAGAAAAGATTTCTCGAAATCCCACACAAAAGATGTTCGGGGCTACAACTAACGTAAACGATGAAAAAAAAGACGAAACTAGATATTATTTACGTACGTTTTTTATATAGATAGGTAATTACCATTAATATACATAATATATACAATATATATTTACTCATATATTTGGTAAACTTAAAATTAGATCACTGCATACAATGTTGACTGTTACACAACGGTGTACGCGGGCTACGTACGTACGTACATACATATATAGTAAACGGACCGTGAAATAAGGTACGTGGAAAAAAATTACTTTTGTACAATTTTATTACAAGACTACCATAATTTACTCTAAGGCTTAATATTATGTGTCTATAGATTTTATTTATATGTTTTAATTTGAAAAATGTGAATTTTAAAATGTCGCTCGGCTGCAATTTAAAGAGAAAGGAAATATCTTCTACATTATTAGATACTAGAAACTTGAGATAGGAATTTAAATAATGGTTTCATAAAACTATAGAGACAATACAACATAAGGTCGTGAGTAAATACAATGGTCGTGGATTCGTTCCCCATTTGAAACTATCTCCTCTACCCCAAGGTACCTGGAAGAGATTTCACACATAATTGCTTAGTGGGCAATTTCTTCCAGGCCTCCTATAATGCTATTTTGTATATAATTTTAAACATCCCTGCTATATATTAGTCGGTGTACAGAAAAGAGTGTTTTACTTACTTTACTTTATGTTCATAAAATTTATTAAAAACCGCCACTCAACACGCGATGTACCGTTTTCGGACGGACGGTTTATACATATTATAATTTTTTTTGCAAACGCAAACGTTTTTTGGATTCCGTTCCCACTCAGGCAAAATGAATTATTTTCATTTTCTTCGCTCTGGCAACAAGGTAAGGCGCGGCGTTGACGCCACTCAGCACACAATGCCTCGAAAGACGGCAAGTGTGGAACGGATGAAGCAGAAGCCTGCTTACGGTTTCCTCTGCCTACCCTGCTACGTGCGTGATACAGCGTAAAGCTAAAAAAAAGAGATTTAATATATATACTAAATTTATGTATATACTTGACTAGATTGTCTGTACGTATTCAGGCCGGGATTGAGTATGGATAATTAAAAACGCAATTTATATATAATATTTTTATAAGTGCCAATAGATTTCATAATAAAAAGTATTTTTTTAGTTTTCAGTTCGAACGATAAAGGGAAAAGTTTCGCAAGCATTAATTGCTACCGTCAGTTAACTGTTCAATATTATTTTAAGAAATTTTGTACATTGCCTTTACTTCACCTAATTTTATAACTTGTTATTTTAACGTTTTTAGTATCATTTATTTTTATTTAATTAGTTAAAAAAACACAATAGCCTGTCCTAAAACCTTACTCCAAAACGTCAGTTAGAATTGAATTGCGAAATTGGCACATTACCTTTATTATTGCAGAATTAATGTCAGTTATGTGGTATCTGGTGGTGGTGGTGGTTTTAATACTTAACCGAAATAAATATAGTTCGAAAGAATAATTAGATCAAAAAGTAAATCAACGTCGTCAACGAATGTTATTTAGGCAATCACTTTAGAAACAAGGTAAAAATTTACGAGTACATAATGTCATTTGTTTTTTGTCCTCTACGTAATTGATATGAATATATAATAATGTATTGAATTTTAGATGAGATTTTTTGCTATATTTTTATATTCGATTTTTAATACCTATTCTTACCTAAACATGTTCAAAACCGTGCATACAATGAAGAACTCTACGTTTAGTTCAAAGTACGTACTTGTAGCGGTCCTAGTTTGTCATCACCAATAATTTCCCTTTGTTACCTGTGACAAAGGTATAACCTGTCAAAGCAAGAGTAACGACGTCATTTTATCCTAAGGCCGAAGAAATATCGTTTTCAAGAAGATTTAGCAACTAGTTTAACTAGATCCCTGCTTATGTCTACATTATTGATATATTAAATGAAGCTTAAGAATTTCAGGGTTCAATATATTTTGGCTGTACCTTTGTGACACTAGTGTTACAGGCAGTTGGTTTAGCTTTCTTTTTAATATAATATGAATTGATACAGTTAAGGAATTGAGTATGAATACACAACTTGGTAGAATTAATCATTATACACGACATGCTTGTAGAAGTAATAATTTTTTTATCTTCGGGAATTTCAGGTATTTGATCTTTTATATTTAATAGCGAAGCAACATAGGTTTTAAAATATTTCTCCGAAACCTTATAGAATATGTATTATAAAAATCATCATACTAATTGCTTATAAATATTGTAAGTAGTTCTGAGTAAATTTAAAATTATGGCCATTAGGTATGTACAGCCATATTTCAAGAAAAAAAAAACTTTGAAGGTAATCCTACGAATGTATTATTTTTCTACAATTTAACCAACCGTAACTAAATTTAAATATAAACTTAATTGTGAAGTATAGCTTCACACATTGAGCGTAGTGACCTTAGGTTAAACAATTAATTTACTATTGTTATTTTTTATCGCTTACGTGAGAGGTAACGAAAGTAGAAACGATTAATCTGATTGACACCATAAGGTGTTAAGCTAAACAAAAACTTTAGAATATATATATATATATATATATATATATATATATATATATATATATATATATATATATATATATATATATATATATATATATATATATATATATAAAAATAACAATAGTAAATTAATTGTTTAACCTCTCTGTTTAGAGAGTTCTTAAACAATCCTTTTTGCCTCCACCCTCCCCCGCTCCATTTATTATTATTTAAGCGAGGAAATGGAAACTACTTGAAATGCTATCCATCGTTGCCCTGAGAATTTATTTTTCTAGTCGTACAGACGTAGTGTGTGTACATATAATTGAAGTGTATATCTGTTATTTTAAAATAACAGTGTTTTAAGTGCATATAATTATTTACACCGTACACTATCACTTGTCCGGGTTAATCTCGCACGACCGGGATTTGCGCGAAAAAATCCGTGGTAGCCGCGCGCGAGTAACCATCGTCCAGATAAAATATAGCATATAAATATTCAATTACACAATACATACAAGAACATCAATTACGTTGGATGGTCACTAGTAACTTAAATAAAAAATTGATTTAAAAGAATTGCCACCTAGCGGACATTTATCGAAACATTATTGGTATAACTCTTGTAGTTTCTTTTAATATTTATAGGTGGAGCAATATTAGATGATGACAGTGACATCTGTAGGAAGCTTTATTTAAGTAATATATATATACATATATATATATATATATATATATATATATATATATATATATATATATATATATATATATATATATATATATATATATATATATATATATATATATATATATATATATACATACATATATATACATACATATATATAGAGAGAGAGAGAGAGAGAGAGAAATTGAAATCGTTACCCTACCCTATATATATATATATATATATATATATATATATATATATATATATATATATATATATATATATATACATATATATATATATATATATATATATATATATATATATATATATATATATATATTATATATATATATATATATATATATATATATATATATATTATATATATATATATATATATATATATATATATATATATATATATATATATATATATATATATATATATATATATTCTAAAGCTTTTGTTTAGCTTAACACCTATGGTGTCAATCAGATTAATCGTTTCTACTTCTCTCTTTTTTCGCTTTATATATAGCGTTTCGAGCGTGCCAGTTAAGCACAATTCACTTCGCCAATGTCACGTGGGATGGAGAACACACAAAGCAGAGTGTACGGTACAAAAGAGATATTATTATACTATAGAAGAATACATGTTTAAAAGAGATTCAGTTTAATCGTTTCAATATATTAGGTCAGAGTTACCTCGGGAACTTAAATTGTATCGTGACTCATACACAATTCCTAATTATTTCCATTTGACCACGAAAGCTACAAAAGTCACAGGGAAAATCCAATTAAATATAATAATCATTTACACAACTTTTTTTGTAATTACTAAATATGAAAAGAAATTGAAAAAATGTAGGACACAAGCAGAATTGGTACTTTTTGAGAAAATAAAACTAAGTTAAAGTAATTAATCATTTCGAAAATTCAAACTACAAAGTTTAGCAAGTCTAACGAATAAAGATCCGTTCAAATTAGATTTACATAAAACTATTTGACTAAAAGAGTTATTTCGGAGAAAGATTTTATATAATTTACTTTGGCGTACGCAGACTTCGCTTTTAAAAACAATAGGTACACATAATACAAATATATAGCGAATGCGTACTATTTACTTACTACGTATTTAGATCTACATACGTATATAAAAATCAATTTATATTTCTATAGTTTAATTTCATGTCTCAAGTGGCCAGTATGAATGTATGGATTCAAACAATTTGTATTCGCTATTAGGTTTTTAACCGGATTACCCCGTTTATCCGGATCCGTTCATTATAAGGAAAATACGTAATCATCACCAGTTATTTGGTGGACAGAAAAATCAAGCTTCAAAGTCAACGCAATCAAAAGATACCGTACCTATGTGATATTTACCGTTTACTTATAATCATAAACATTGACATTAAGTGAGAAGTTACGGTATAAATGAAGGAAACATTCAATAAAAAAATATTTGTGAAAACGCGCCAGAAAAAAATACAATTACAAAATTATATAAATATATATATATAAATATATATATATATATATATATATATATATATATATATATATATATATATATATATATATATATATATATATATATATATATATATATATATATATATATATATATATATATATATATATATATATATATATATATATATATATGTCAACTTTTATACGTTGTAATTAATACGTTGTTGACGTAGGTACCACGTAGGCATCATAAAATTTATGCAGACCCCTCGGTGCACGAGAGTGACTCGCACTTGACAATTTCTTTTCTTTCATACTGCCAATAAAAGCTTTTATATCCTTTTTGAAAAGATCAATTCATTCGATTAAATATTATCTACAAAGTAAGACGCGTGGCATTCCAGCTCCTTTCCGGTGTAAGCCCTTCACCATTCTTGAAGCTTGAATGCAAAAACTCGTTCGTTTAATTTTAGTCGTCAGACGTACCTACTAGGCGTGAAATCATACTTAATATAATTTTATCCTCTATTTTATTTTTTTACTGCTTTTGGGGTGCCGGTTGAGTAGAAGATACGTGTTATTTACTATTGTGCGTATTCTTTTAAATTACATAAATACTGTAATAATCCCTTTGATATATAGATATTTTAGGTTCACATATTTTATATGTGATCTGTGTAAATTTTCACTTGTACAATTATTAAGTAAACTATTGATTACAAATTCATATAGTATAATATAAATTAAACTTGAATCGAATATTCAGCATAATCGGTTAGTTTTATAGTTTTCTTCTGAATACTGTCCGCATTTACGAATACTGAACTCATAATGAATATCTTTGTTATAGATAAATAATTGATGAAATTAAAGATTTCATTGATTCATTTAATAGATTTAATAACATTTTTCTATACATTCAAATTATTTGCGTAAAGCTATGAAATATGTATAGAAATGCATATATTATTTAAGTTTCTAATCTACTGAATACTAAAGAACTGAACTGCCGCCAGCAATTTAATAAGACGCGTGCCGGACACGAGTAATTGTAAATGTGCAAACACTGTGACGCTACAAATCAACTTGTTGCCGTAATAAAAATAATAGGGGCGTCGTTGACTGTGAAAATTAAATTTAGGAAGTTCATAATGTGTATTGTTATAATAACAAGCAGGAAGATGTATGTATATTTTTTTATGTTGCACTTACATATACACATTATTTTAAAGTAAATATATAAACGAAATTTAAACTTGATAATAAGTTACCGTGGAATATTCTTATTTTTATTTTATGTTTCGATACAGTGTTATAATATTGCGTTTCCTTTGCCTATTCTGCTATATGCGGGATAAATCGTGAAGCTATTATAATTTAAATAAAACTTTTTAAAGAATATTGTCGTAAAATAGATTTTTATTAATTTCATGTAATTTCATGGCATTATTTGGGAAATTAGGGAATGCATTATCTCGAATGGGGATCCCATAACCCAAAACCATCATGCATACAGACAAACATTGCCCCACTGCTTTCTAAATTTGATTCCTACTCAGGGAAACAGTTAATTTGGAAGCCCTCTATGCGAGAAAAAGCGTGGAGCTGACTTTAATTTCAGTAAACAGTAAAATCAAAACGTTTTATGTCAGAGGACAATCAATGTGAGCGTAGCTCTAGAAATATTTTCGTGAAAGATTAACGAAAAGTATTGGAGCAAAATTTATTGAGTTTCAAACGAGGCGTTAAGAGTTTGATTTAAAGTGTCACTTTTTATTGTCGTTCCAAAGGGTCTTTGTTAAATTGTAGCACCGCTGTATTTATGATAACGTACCATTTTGCCGGATCATTTATTCCTTGTTTAGAATATAGAGCTTTAAGTTAGGGTTGAAAAAAGCTTTTATTCGTTATATTTTAGAACAACTTTTATTGCTTAAGCATTTATATTTTGCAATACTTGTCGATAGAATTTTATTTTAATTACGCTTACTTAAATCAATTGTGGCATTCATGATGGCATAATTGCATTAAATAAGATTAAATTTTAGAAATGTTTAAACTAATTTATTTTATTTGGACATAATTTATTGAAAGCAAACATTGTATGTTTACCAAGAGTTAAGTAATCCCATCCCATATATAAGGTTCGTTCGGAATATCTCAGCGCCTACATACTAAAAATAGCAATATATTGTGATTGCCCATGTTTATTCATTTGTTCCAGTCTAAACAAGTAGCGCAAACAACTCAACAATGCCCACAAACCACAATCAAACTCCAAAAAGCGACGCTAAAAAAATGTGTAAATAAAATATTTTTTGTATTGCATAATCAGCTAAAAGGGTGAACGAGTTAAGACGCGGACGAGGCGGTTTTTTTATACTATTATTTATGACTTTTACTCTGCTGTATAAGAAATTTGTAATAAACATGTTTTTGTTTATGTTTACTAAATAAAAGGACTTAAATACTTACCGCTAACGTTTTCCATACAATAAGCCGATTAAATGAAATAATCACAGGTAGATAACACACCTTTAGATAATACATCTAGTTGATATAATATTTGGTATTTTACAATATCGTTAACAATATTTTACTTATTCTTCTCCTTGCTTATTTAATCATTTAATCTAATATTAAAAGTGGAAATCAATGTTAAAATTAATTTAAAAAAAAAACTGCAAATATTAATTGTAACTATTACACTGCATCTGTAATTTATAAATTCGACATGTTATTCTATGGATAATATAAACCAAATATCGTTTATTATATTTCTGTGGCAAATTATGTTCATAATAATATCTTAAGCAAAATAGTTGGTATAATTTCACTTAGATAAAAAAAACAATATGAATTATATAAAATCTTTAATTAGTTTCTATACTTTCCAAGTTTAGTTGTAAAATAATTGATCGTAAAACTCTTACGTTTACTATTAGTAGTCTTACTCTTAGTAGCTATTCGATAATTTGTATAACGTAAACATTTCATAATAATATCCAGCAAAAGTATTCCCGCTGCGTATATTTGATGTCCTTATTAGCATATTTTGAACTGTTACACCTTTTGGCAGCCACAGCTCAAGAGCAAAACGTGTTACCAAAATCAACATTTTAAGTACATTATAAATATCAATAACATACTTGTATTTTTTATTATGAAGTAAGCAAACATGTGGTAAATTGTAACAGGATCAAACAAACAGAAAGACAAAGGCGGTAACAATCTATTTTATTTGTACCAGCCGTTAGTTGAAAGGGGCGTAGAGTTTAGATACAAAAAAACTATTTGCGAAGTTTTCGCTAACGCCAATATAGTCAGCGGAAATATATTTCATTGTTCAATGTTAAACCGGTTTTATTACCTCTATAGAATCTGTAATATTTAGAGAACTTGTTAAAATATATTGACTTGTTAAAAAAAAAGAATTTATTCAAGCTAGTGACTGAAAATTCCCCAAAACTTGATTAAAGACAGATAATATCCCTAGTACTGAAAGAGTCGAAAATGAATACAGAAGTGTCTTAACACTACATATTTTATGCGAATTTCATTAATTATTTACAATTAAAAAAATCAAATTACAATACACAGAAACTGATAATAATATCAATTTCATAATGTTCATTTATAGATACCTTTGTAAGAATCCTATGGTAGTGGTAACTTTGAATTGAAGTAAATTTAATAAAAATAACAAATACATGATCGTCTACGAAGGTATTAAGATAAAAAAATTATTTTATTCAATCTCTCTTATATGCATCTACTTTAAATGTAAATAAACAACTAATATTACGTTATCACGCTTTATTTCCTATGCCGGGATAGGTAGACACGCACCGCATATTAAAAGTTAAATATAAAAAAAATATTTACACAGTAGCATAGGTTGTTACTTTAGAAAATTTTATTAGTTACTTGTATCAGTTAGCAAGTTTTGCGCAAATTTCTTTACATTTTTTTCTCAAACATAACATAAATATTAGCAGTCCTAAACACATTATTAACGCAAATAAATATATTGTCTTGTCGTAAAAGTTATATGCAAAAAAAAAACTATTTCTACTCTTAACAAAATGAGTACATTTCTTAACATGTTAAAGAAATTAATTTAATAAAATTCAAAATTAACATTCAATTACTGCTCAAGTTTGTTATTATCATAAGAGTACAAAGCATTCACAAAAGTTGACCTTATAAACTTAAGTGCAATACAATGCAATAATATATGCAATGAAAAGATTAAACAATATCAATAATTTGGGGTTATATTTTCTCACCATCAAAACAATAGTTCAAAAGTTCATTTTGCATTTTGTAACATTAATTGGGAGGCTTTTCTGTATTAAAGCTTTTGTCGTATGGAAGTTACAATGCATTTATAATATGGTACGGTTATAGGTCGTGAATAGGTCGATAAGTCGAATTGCATGCAATTGTTTTTAAAACATAGTTAGCTTTTTAGTACTCTTTAGAAAAGAGTTATTTAAAAATTTACAATTTGTGAAACTGACCTATAGGGTTTAGTCACGTTTTCATCACAAATCAAAGAACAAATCTGCATTAGATTATTATGATTTAAAAATTATATATACAAGTCGGTTTAACCTATTTACACATAGTACCAGTGGCGAAGTGTCCATATCATACGATTCTGTCGTTCCGTCGAGAGGACCGTCGTGGCGCAGAGGCACCGTCTGCCTGTAAACGTGACAGTTTGTGGGTTCGGTTCCCACTCGGGGAGAATAAATTATTTTCAATTTCTTCGCTCTGGCTAGAAAAGCAAAGCGCGGCGTTGAGTTCCCCACGCAACACGCATTGCCTCTAATGGCGGAAAGTGGGGAACAGAGTGTCTTAACACTAGGTTTCTTCAACCTACGGTGCCCTCTGCCTAACCTGCTATGCCTGCAGGATACAGCATGAAGCTATATAAATAAATAAAATAATAAATGATGAAGATTTCACTATACATCAATTTTATTTCACAAGTCATTAAATAAACTTAAGGTAGGCTCAATTATTATACTATCCTGATTGAATTTTATTTTCTTAAAATGTATATAAATTATAAACAAATAATTTATTTATTTTAAGCAATATTAAACTAAGCATTTATATAGACTTGCTTGTAATGTGATCTAGGGAGGTAAGTATTTAATTCGACAGCGGCAAATGTCATAATGCAAATCAGATTTCGCACAAAGGAGGCGCCGGTGCATTGTTATGTCAAATGAATTTCTATACACTTTTCATAATAATAAAAACTGTCCCTCTTGTTTGTTTGTATAAGATCGTGTTTTAGTTTTTAAATCAGTACAAAAATAAGGTGGCTGTATAAAACGTACTTGGATAGTTTTGTTTGTGTTTATTTTTAGCTTGACATACGAAATTAATTTTAAATTAAATTACTCGTGATTCAATACAAGATACCTGTAGGCCATATTGAGACAATGGGATAGCCTCTCACAGTGAACGCGTTGGGTTTGGGTTCGACCCCCATTTAGCGGTATAATTTATTTATTGGTGATTTATTAACATTCTCCCGCGAATATTTTTTTAATTTTTTCTCGAACTTGGACGGAAAACGGAGAACGCAATGTCTTATATCTTGGTTTGTGGTTATTTATAACTACATGAAAGCAGTTTTAAGCGTGAAGCTGAATAAAAAATCTCATACATTAGTAAAATCAACGCATTACCTAATAAACACGAATTAAATATTACGAAATAGGTACTTCAAAAGGATTTCATATAATATTTCGCTATATTATAAATATAATTTTTATATCACAATAACACAAAATTCAAACTATAGAAAAGCTACATAAAGCGTACGTACCCCACATAGTATAATCGACCAGCAACCATCAAAACATCCAACGTGAAGACCCAAAGGTCAGCTTTACCCTGCATTTTGATGAACGTGTATGACAGATCTCCCAACACCCTTACACATGCTAATATGATGTATGACGACACGCGCTTTTTGACAGAAAAAATAAAAAATAGTGACGGCTGTGACGTTCAGATTTATTATAATGTTTATTAACAAATGGATGCTCTTTGAAATAGTGGCGCTAGCAAGTATTGTATTAAATTGAATAATATTTTCTTTTTTATTTAGACATGTCGTTCTTTTTATTATCAAGTCAAAAAATTTTACGTTGCGCATAGGATGCGTCATACTTTAAAGTAAATTCTCCGAATGAGATTTGAAGTACTGTCCCCAGCTCAATCAAAAACTTATTCAACTTTAAGACAGTTAAAGTTTAATATAGGAGAAAGGTAAAATTAAAGAAATCATAATTTTATAGATATACAATGCATAACATTGTATAATGTATCTATATATTTTATTCAATTAAAATTATTTAACATACATTTTTGAGCTACATTAAATTCATCACAATTACTCTTATTTTTTTAATGAAATCACAACCAAACCCAATATACCGTTATCAAAATTCAAAATATTATCGCCACGCGTCTCCGCCCAACGCTCCGCGTACGGGCGTGAGCGTAACTTCTCTTTTTATCAACTCCTTCATAATAGAAGGGGTTGGATGCACAATACATTTTTGAATCAAGTTACAAAATTATTTGGATGCATGGTTAGCCTTTTTAAAACCAGTGGGCCGACGCGGACTGTCACCATTCATATATGATTGATGTAACTAATTAATTTCAAAGTACGCGTGTTTTTCGAATGCAAGATAGGTACTTGAATACGAAATTAAAATTGTATTTTGATCTATTGTAACGATTGCACAACAAAGGATTGATTTTTTAATTTTGAAAACCGTGCACCTTTACGGTGGCGCGAGCTTTACTTTGTCATGTAAAAATGTTGAATAAAAAATGTCAATCTCGTAGGTATGTTACAGAAAATATTTTAAATCGAGAATTTACAAAAACAAACACATTGTAATAATAAAAATGAAGCCATTTTTCCACAACTAGTGTCAATTAAAAAACTACGCTATCATTGACAGATGCTTCATCGACAATTGTAATCGATGTTAATTGCATATATTTAAGTTTTATTGAGGTCGCTGACGTCACTTTATCACTTCAGAGGCACAGCTTTAAATTCTACACTAAATTGTTTCTTCAAAGCTTTTTTAATTTAACCTTCGTGTTACCAGTAGTTACAGTAAACGGTACGAGTAAATTAGATGCCTTGCTCTTATCATAAGGCGTCAAAATTTTTACAAAAATCTCTAAAAGCTAATTTTATAGCTCAACGTAACCATGCTGCTCTAGACTTTAAATATAATTATATGAGATAATTTTTTTTATTTATTTATTTCTAATACATTAGGATAACATGGTTGACGATGAGAATGTTTACACTACATTTTGTAGGACGTGGAATGAAAGCATCTTGGCATTATAAATATTATATATGAAGCTACTTACGTAATAGCTGTGCCATGTGAATACTTAGCCTATATTTATTTACCCAGATGATTCCGCGGTTCAGCGCTAGGAAGCAAGCTGCATAATACATATTTCAATCTCCATCTGCCCTACAAATGTGACCTCATTCGTGAACACAACCTTAGTAATGTTTCTTTGTGAGCTTGCATTTTATTTGATGTATGACTATTAGCGTATAGGTCAGTGACTTTGACAGCTAAACCAGGTAGATTTAGCCTTTATATAGATAAATTTGCACAATGATGGAGGTAGGTATATATCAGTCAGGTCGTCGTGGCGCAGCGGCAAAGCGTCCGACTTTAAACACAACACGGAGCTCGATTCCCACTCGGGAAAATTAATTATTTCACTTGCATTTGCTCTGGTAAGAAAATAAAGTTCGGATTTTATTATGTAATGTCTCGAAAATTGAGCGGAAAGCGAGAAACGGAGAGTATAAACACTAAGTTCACTCTATCCACACTTCTAAATGTGAGAAAAAGCGTGATACTGCATAGCATTGAGCACATATGTATATTATAAATTTATTGTTAAATCGCTATTATACATACAGATTCTGCCTCGTTAGAGATCACATAAGCATAACTAAGTTATTCAAAGATAATCACTTAATTTTAAACAATAAACGATTTAAAAAACAGCTATAACAAATAACATTTGCAAGTGTTATAAATTATAATTTACATTAAAACAAAGAGTGAAAATAATAACCAAGTCTTTAAATTAGGTTAAATTCTTAAAAAGTTAAAAGATGTTTGTATATATATATATATATATATATATATATATATATATATATATATATATATATATATATATATATATATATATATATATATATATATATATATATATATATATATATATATATATATATATATATATATATATATACTTAATATTCGTGTTAATTTAATATACTCTACGCGCTATGAATACACGGTCTCTATGGGTACCAAGCTGTTCCACCGCCCGTGACATATTATGCTTCGTTACATTTCTCAGATTTTATTTAATTAACGACAATTTTTTCGAAGTGCCTAATTACTTCTAGCGGAAGCTACTTGTGCGCCTCAATTATAGTGTTTTATAGTTCTGATTTTTTATATACATTCAGAAATGACAAGTTAATAGTATATTATCTTAACAGGATGTAACGGGTGTTGATTTGAGTTTAAAAATCGTATACGTTGGTGAGCCATAGACTTTTTATTTAATTACATGTAACTATATGTCCCGCACTTCATATATAAAGCACTGATAAATGACTGTTAAAATATTCTAAAAAAACCTCTATATTATACTTATTTAAACGACAATCAATATATGTAGCGAAAAATAAAGCCGCGATCGATTGCATCAGATCTGGGAAATTTTGATAAATTAAATTAACTGAATCAGTCCTTTGAGAGTTCTGTATATGGTGCATATTTATTTTAGTAAATATATTAATAATATAACATTATAATACGAGCTATTACACCTGAACGGCCAATAATGCCGCTAGGATAAAAGGCATCGATCGTTATCATTTATTTTTATTATCTAACAAAATATCATAATTAAGTATGTATGTATGTATAACTAAATGAATACAGTTAACAGATACATTTTCAACGTGCCTGTCAAACTTGTATACCGAAGATTCCGTACCAATTTCATAATTGTAGGTCAACGGGAATTATAACGTATTAAAGTTGGTAAATTTAAGTTTTACCTTTATTTCGTAATGATCTCTATAAGCTTTGATTGTGCTGCGAATTACATACAAAATCCGGCAAAAATAAACACTCGTATCTTGAGATTGTATATTTGACATTAATAACAGCTCGATACCTCCAAGCAATCTTGAAAATATATTGTCTTGACAGACCGACAGGCGAACAGACAGACAAACAGACAGACAGATGACAAACAACGGTCCCATTTTTTTTCCTTTTGAGGTATGCAACTCTACTATTGTAATTAGATCTTGATTACAAACCACGTACCCGCTTAAAGTTGTTTTATATTGCCCTACGTTCCATCCCTAGCCGGATTGTAAAGCTTTCTCTTGTTTTATATAGTACATATGACAGTTTATTATTTCTAGTGTTGAAGCTAATGATAGAGCAAATGTAAGAGCGACAATTTGAAATGTGGTGACTTTCATTTTAACCGAGATAATAAACACCAGCAAGGACCTACTTTCCCCATTTCCTCCATTTATTTTTAATATCGCTTATTATCTTCGCTCGTGATTAGTATTATCCTCATAACGGGAATAGGTTATAATTAAAATTATATATATATATATATATATATATATATATATATATATATATGTCAGTTATTACAAGCTTTGTATTTTTATACACACAAATATCAACTGACCCTTAACTTTGTTTCATTATAATATATTATAATTTACGGTCACCTTTATACAAATTTTTATTATAACAGACTAATGGATCTCCATTTATAATAAAAGTTGCCGCCTCATTTGTCTTAAGAAAATAGGGTTAGAAATGTTAAGTAAGCGTTGTATCCTTCGAGCGACCCACTCTCTAATTTATAGGACTTGGAGGAAATCATAATTGTATTGTCTGAATAAATTTTATAATGCTGTATCTTTTTAAAATTTGTTTATTTTTTTAAGCATGTACTGATAATAAAATAATAATAAAAATCTATATAAAATAAAAATACTCGTTATTCAATTAGGCCATTACAAGCACTTTTTAATCGTCAATTTACGTTGGAACGCAGTCTTTCATATGCATCTTTCATAGTGCATGGCGTTAAGTTACGCCACCCAACTCGAATGTCCCGAAAATTGGGCTGCAATTATTGAACGGAATATTTTAGACGAAGTTCGAGAAAAAGCGTGTAGTTTTTTTTTAATAATTTAAGTAAGGTCTTAAGTACACAGTGTGGTTAATTATTATTTGTGACTTTTTCCATTTTGGTTTCTGTTCACTTATTCATATATAGAATAGCTTCGTTCATAAATATAGCTATTTAAATACACAACAGCTATTAACAATAGTACCTCACCGTGCCCAATCAAATACATGCTATTAGCGCCAAATTATTTTTTTTTTTTTAGGTTAATATCACATTTATATTACATTGCTTGTTTAATAATAACGAGACACTACAAAAAACCACGCAGGTTTATCTCGAGTGTTGCTCCTATCCTTTACGGTCCGTTTACAAAATCATTTTTTAAATAATACTTAATATTTTTATTAGTGATTTTCATTCTTCAATTATAATCTAGATTATTTATTTAGTCAGGATTTATGTATGACCTAGTGCGCTTACCATACTTGTTATTTGCAGACAAAGTAACTAATTTCGTTTGCACCATTAATGTTAAGTAATTTTCTTTTAATATTTAATATTTAAAATATAATTTGAAAATACAATATTACTTAATTAAAGATCTGCAAAAAATATACAATTATCTCTCCGTTTGAATAACACCTTGATGCCATCTGTTAACTTCCATCGTATCGTAGTCATTGACAACTGACAAGCATGCAGCTCCGACAAAAAACAGATAAAATAACCATTAATTGATTAGTTATAAGTGGTATACACGTATGTGAACATATGGAATAGCTTAAAATGAAAGCTCATTTAAATTTAGTCTGATATCTAATATTAAATCTAAACTCAAAGAAAATTTGTGTATATTAATTAATTTTAATGTACATAATTTTTTTTTAATAGAAGGTATCCTGCCTTCTAAAAATAATAACTTATGAATATTCCTTACAAAATTACTTGAAAATCAATGAAGTTATCTTATTTATCTAAAAATTATATTATTTAGACTAAGAATTATTAAAAAATATATATCGATTGATATTATTTACTATCCTAACGATATTGCCAAAAAAGTACGAATCCGTTACAACAATAGTGCCCTATCTCTAGTACTGTCAGATGCAATAAAACCCCTTGACATCTGATACCTTTTGGAACAAAACTATCGGAAGTTTTTATTGAGCGTATCAATTGCGTGCTACTTTTATTGGCCACCTTTACTTTTTTTTTTTAACCACACCGAAATAAATTTTTAGCTATTACTATTTATAGCTATTACTATTTATCTTCACTCTGTGAAGCATATATCAGGGTAGACGGAGGGAACCTAGTGTTAGGACACTCAGTGTTCCAGGCCTTCCAACCAATTTTCGGGACATCCTGTTTACACTGGCAGAACTCGACTTCTCTTCTTGACTGAGCGATAAATTAAAATAATTAATTCCATGGGAAGCGAACCAAAAATAATAATAATATATGAAAAGGTTTTTATAAATATTCACTTTACATAAAAGGCAGATTTAATTTTTTTACCATTTGGCATTTTTACACCATTTTGAGACCATTTAGTGCATCGAGATTAAATGCAGTAGTTATAAATTTAAATTTTATGTGCAGAAAAAAATCACTTAAAATATACGTTGCACTCTTATCCAGACAGTGTCAGCGTAAGGTTTACCTTAAATAATATGCAATTACTTAAGGTAAACTTACATTACCAAAAAAAAACTGAGAGAAACGTAGAAATTATAAATATACTCTTCTTCAGCAAAAAAAATTAAAATATTAAATATCAAATAATGAAACACGATATAAATAAAAAATAGTCTTAAGTATATCCATAGCAACACCAGATTTAAGTTCTTTCAATTAATATGCTCCTAGTCGTGTTTTTCACGCAAATTTCTTTTGTTATGGGAAACAAAGAAAGCATGAGACAAGTCATTATGTTCTCCATTCTCATCAGTACTGAACAATGGGAAGCTGTAAACATTGTAATCTTGACCACGCTAGAAATTTCCTGAAAATATTTAACACTTGCAATGTTGTTAATTTTAAGGCTTCAATCTATGATCTATTTTAGCCATTTATACCACCAATTTTAATGTGGTTGGTTTTAAATTCAAATAAAAACATAATAATATAACAGTTTTATAAGATTTCAGATAAAATTAGGGGTAATGTACTTTATCTTTCTTATCTATTGTTGAAGCGAAGGTTCTCTTTATGGAAACAAAAGACCTTTAGGGTGCTGTAAATTACACGCTCTTAGTAGTTCTCTCCTTAATGTATATGAGTAAGAATTAAGCAAGATTTATATTTATAAAATATTCCTCCTTTATACGAGTACTATGGGCGTACAAATAAAATGAATGATTAGCTCCCTTCCTTTTTTAGACCTGGTCAGAATCATTTTGAAAATCTTATTTGAAAATACCAAGTCGTTCATACTCATCATCATTTTTAACACGTTTTTATTAGCTTGGTATGCTACTTTGAACATTTTGACTTTTGACCGACTTTAAAATGTCGGATAGATAGTTAAATCCAAAATCCAATTACAAATTTAAAAATAAATAATGATTTAAAATAAACCTAAATATACGCTTTTATGAAAATTAAAAATATACGTATTAAGTACTATACTTAATACGTATATTTTTAATTTTCATAAAATAAGAATGTGTTAAAATTCTAATATTCATATCTGTCAATAAGATATTTATAACAATCTATACCATTAATTTTCACACAAGCACTCTTGTTTTAGTTTTTTAAACTTTTACTTTATTTTGTGTGACAGTTTATTATCTGATAGTTCACTCAACCAGAGATGTGGCGTTAGGCTTATTAATTGGCAGAATTCAACAAAGCATAATATCAAGTTGGACCAAGAATTTTTTTATAATTTTATATTTAAATATTTTCTTGAGAGAAATTCAACGTTACAGTTAAAGTGTGTAATCTGGAACATCTCACTTGTACTATGATAGCGGTAAAAAATTGTTACAAAAATTATGAGGAACAGCTAGTATGAATATAAGAAGCTAGGAAGTAATATTGTATATTTCTATTTACACATGAAATGAGTTTAAAAAAATCAAAGATTACCAAGTACTGGTTCAAACGACGCCTTAATAACGTGCTTTTTTAATAATGGCTAGGGCGATAAGTACTCACGTGCATGGAATATGGGAACTATAGCTGTTTATATATCTATGGAGCAAGCATTAAAATGCCTGCTGCCTCTGCAAATTAAATCTCAGGCCTAGACGTTTAATTTGTCCTCACTTTGACGGTAAACACAATTTGCTCTTCCCGCTTCCCCATGTCAGCCGTCTGAATTCAGTATTTTCAAAGCAAACACTTCTCTTTATAATTAAATGTTTATGTCTGTCTGACTGCTTGACTTCTCTGGAATACTAAAAGATATTTTTTGATACATTTTACTAGCTTGATGGATCGCTGGATCGATGGATTAGTAGCTGAATGGATCTTTGTCCGCGTGATCAAATATAAATTACTAGGCGTTGTATATAATACATGACGTATTTTATATACCCGAGGTGAGTCTGACCTCCAGTGCAGTGCGTAAGGGAAAAACGAATAATAATTTGACAATGTAACATATATTTTTTTCGTTTTAATTAAAAGTTCCTAAAATAAGTTCGTTTAACTCTTTTGTGTTAAAATAGAATACGTATAATATTTTACAATTATTAACAAATACGTATTCAAATATATTCTGCCTTGATGCTTTTAAAGGTGATAACTTATGAAAAGTCTTCATGTACCTTTTATACATATTCTTTGAACACCAACAAAAAATAAACCTACTGACTTTGCAGCGTAGTTAGCACGTGCCTATATGAGACAATGTTTTATTTGTTTGTATATATATATATATATATATATATATATATATATATATATATATATATATATATATATATATATATATATATATATATATATATATATATTATAAACATTCTTCTACTTTTTCTTTTTCTGTGCACTTTAGAACAAAGACAAGCATAGATTAAGAACAATTCAATATGCTAATTTGCCTAATTCTTTATCGACTGAATTTGAATTCTAGAACGAATAGTAATATAATATAACATTATTTAAATTTATTTTCAATCTAAAGTACATAAAATTACTTTTAAATTAATTATAAGTTGCTCCATTATACTCAATAGCATTTAATAGTTAGTGCTCACTTTATACTGCGGCATTATAAGAATTATTTATTCATTACTTCAAACAAGCTTTTAAAGCTTATTCAATTATCATTTAGTTCAAAATTCAATGGCAGATTTCAAATTAAATTCTCTCATATAAAAGTTTTTAGTCCGATGGTATTCAGTACTTCATCTAATTATAATTGCATTTTTATTAGTATACGACAATTGCTTTTATTGATTGAACCTGCTAATGCTTTTTGAACTTGCTGCTAATGGTTTTTAAACTTCATAGTAATCATTTTTTAAGTGTGTGTCACACGATGTTTACATAATGTTTGTTTTGATAAATGACAACTTGTCCAGTTAGACATGGCAAATATAAAATGTATAAATGACATATATTGAAGATGTTTCAATATAAGTTTCAGTGTAATAATATTTAATAATTACGAGCCAATCGAGAATGAGGATATTTATAAGCTATAGGCATCACTAACTATAGGCAATTTAAAAATATATAATTTGAACCTTACCTATATATATATATATATATATATATATATATATATATATATATATATATATATATATATAATATATATATATATATATATATATATATATATATATATATATATATATATATATATATATATATATATATATAGATATATATATATATATATATATATATATATATATATATATATATATATATATATATATATATATATATATATATATATATATATATATATATATATATATATATATATATATATATATATATATATAATAATATATATATATTAAATAAAGGAAAGAAGTATCATCAAAATATTGTAAGTAATAAAAAGAATTCCAGATTTATCATAAAAAGTAAACTTCAGTATGATTATTATATCAATGTACGATAATAATCTCAACACTAGGTTCTGCTGCACTGCTAATAAAAAATAACAAATATGTTTAACATGTTCATCCATATTTATTATTTATCAGATCTTCGCGTCATTCCGTACAATTTATTTTTATCTCAAATCAAATCACTATATCACTAATAGTGATCGTGATCTATAATAGGTCATTAACCTCACCCTTATGATGCCAAACTCTTATGCTTTAGAATTTTTTTAAATATTTGGGTACAAGGCAATTTGTTTCTTATTTCATAAGCTATTACTTTTTATTTTTAACAGCAAGCCATTTTCAAGTTCTAGCCCTTTTTAATTGATATTATATATGTACGTTCGTTAATCCCTGTTTTATGCACTGTTGCTTCGATTATGATAATTTGTGTAATGCCGCCTTAAATCAACTTATGAACTAGGTGATAATTGTTCAGATGATAGACATCACATATTACTGGGGTTCCATGTATTATATCTACATGTGCAAAACGTGATCAAAATTATTATTAATGAAACTAAAATATTTTCCATAAGCTATCATTATATTAATTTGATTAATGAAAATCAAGGACTGACACCATGTAAGATTTCACATAGAGTTTTGACAGCAACTTGTGAAAAATTAGTTTTTAATATGTCTGACTAAATTTAAAAGTTAAATTAATTTGGAAATATTCAATTTTTCTTTGCCTCAATAATAATAAATATTTACCCATTAAAATAGTTTCTGTAGGAATGACTTTTTAAATTACTTATTTCTATTTGCTAAAAGCACAACTGTATCCTGAGTGTAGGTATATTATTTAGTTATTGTTGAGTATTATATTTGTATTTATAAAATTACCATCGTAGTGCTATTAAGATGAGACAATTCTAAGGAATTTAAGAAAACTTATAAAATTGGAACTTAAAAATATAGTTTTTTTACGTTTTTATATTTTAAATAATAAAATTTTTGGCACAAAATTCTCACAAAATTCTCAACAAAAATGCCAAGTAGTAAGCTAATTGTTTATAAACCATTTACCTTGATTTAGTATCACTCTTTCACTGCTAAATAATTGTTTTTTTTTTTGTTACAATTTTCCACATTAAAATTAAATGCAATATTAAAACGTTGACACTTTAATATGCAAAGCTTACGCGCATTTTATATGCTAATGAGAAATATTGCGATGTTTAAGAATCGGGTATATTTTTAAAATGCTACAAAACCCTTGTAATCCATGCTTCTATTCTGTTAGAAGCGTCACAAAGGGGCGACAATGAGGGGCTCAACCCTAACTTTTAATTCAAAATCCAAAATCTGAAAAGGCAACCCTCGAAATTGTCGGATTGCCGGTGGTCAACGTAACTCGATACTATCTTGATCGAGGAGTCAAATAACTGGCGCCATTAGCGACTGTTTAAAATCACACGCACTGGATATAAAATAATTGGGCATTATGGCAGCTTCGAGTTTGTGTGAATGAGTGGGCGGATGTTGAGATAACTTTCTGACAGACGCAGTATTATATTGTTATACATGGAATTACACTATAATATTCATTTTTATCTTTACGTAGGTAGGTAATAGGTATATGATAATTTTATATGGTATCATTGGGTATACTAATACCTTAGCTATAATAGGTATACCTTGGCTATAATACCTTAGGTATACCTTAGCTATAATCTTAGCTATAATAACAAATAAAACGTTAGAATAGATCAATTGAGATAAAAATGTTTGGTCCCTAAACATATGCACATATTAATGAGCAAATTGTTGAACAACACTGATTAATTATGTAATAAAACAACATAGATTTATCTAAATGAAATCCTGTAAATACAGTTACATATCATATCATTTTCACATTTCTGTACAAATACTGAAGTAATATTATATATTGTACGCAAATTTACGAGACAATAATTTTTTATGTAACTAAATAACATAAAAACAAAGAAAAATCAATATACCTATAGCTTTGAATTTTTAATCCACTTATATATAGCAATCGAGATTGTGAGATTTATCATTTCGTATTCTATGTACGCCGGCTGTATAATCTTTCGACAGGGCAAGCGTAGTGCCGTTGCAAACTTTTTTTTACATTTCACAAAAGCTTTTAATTGAGCTTCGGGAGCTCCGTGAGTAACCTAGTTTAGTTTGTCTAATTAATCACGTCCCATGTCTACTGTGACTGACTGGGAAATGATAAGATTAAAATACGAGCAAATTTAGCACACATTATATTCAAATAATTTTCCAAATATAATAAAATATATAGAAAGTTTTACAATTATTAGCCCTAAAAACTTAAGTAACTATAAAACTTAAGTAACTTTGAATGTTCTTTTTAAGAAATATAAATAATAAGCAATCTTCAAAATCGAACTAAATTAATAGACGCTACAATATTGTAGTAGAAATGTACTGAAAGCGATAGTTGAGGTGACAAGTCATACACGAGAAGTTATTTATTATAATATACATTTCATATAGAATAGAATTATGAAATTATTTTGTTTATTTGCTCTGGTTATACAATGTTAGGTTACACCATCTATGTGGAGAACCGCCACCTAGGTGAATAGATACTCCTACGCTATCCTACAAAATGCAACACATAATGTAAGAGAATAAAATAAAATATATATGAATATTAATAATAATTGACAGATTTACGTATGTATGGATTGGTTAAAAAGTAAAACAAAGTTAACGACCTTTAAGGGAATGCGTCTCATTCAAACTGCATAGTCGCACAATAGGATTAAAAGAGCCATTGTGAAGCGTCTGACTTAATACAATCCATTTTACTTCTTTGTGCGGTAGAATGTGTGTCTGAAAGATGAAATTTTAAAGGTAACGATGGACTTCATTGTCACAAGCGAAGTCAGTAATCATGGCATTGAAGAAAGTCGATTACGTTCTTTAAAAGGCTCTTAGAAAAGAATTCAATGGAGACAGCTCTAGAATGCTATTATTTTGTTGGTATCGAAATATGACCGGACTTGAACTAAATTGGTAAAATTTTATTTTAGATAAGAATTTCAGTACTGAAAGGGACAACAAGGAAAAAGAAGTTCTTTTTTTTCTAATGTTTTTTTCCAACTTAGCTTGAAAGTACCACGGTAGACAGAAATGACCTTTTCTCAAGATACTTCGTTCCATATTAAATAAAATATTACTAGCCTGAGTCCACGGGGATCAAACCCCAACCATAATGTATACAACCAGATGCTTAATATGCTTAATCAATATAAGAACTATCATCATACCAATTTGTAATTTTATTACGTTTTAATTGTTTTTATCATAATTATAATAGTTTCTTCAACATGTTATTTACGAGTACGAAATTACTTTATAAATGATTGCAAAAGTAATATTTAAAAAAATAAAGGTCACTGACATCAGCGGAGAAAAGGGTGGCGATCATTCCGTTGTTTCGGTCTTTTATCCTCTTTGTGAATATTGTTACGCACTTGTAATGCTCCACCTTGCCGTAAACTACATCTTGCTACTATAAATTATACAGGGGGTTCTCAATTGTTTTAAGTCGTTAATGTTGTTATTATTACACCAAGACTTACTTTTTTTCTTGCTAAAATATGTAGACTTCATTCTAAAGAGTAAAATCTTAAACTTTCACAAAACAATATATTACCGGTATTTGCAAATCAATTTCTATTTTATGGTTGTTTTAAACATATATAAATGTAAATAAAATAAAAAATATCAAAACAAATATCAAAAACATCTTCAATAAAAAAAATATCTTCAATAAAAAAAAAGATATAGATATCATCCTGTAGGTGCCGTCCCAATGCAAAGGTACATTTTACGTATTAACATCAAATCGCGTAATAAACTTAACTGTGTGAATAACAGCATCCCTTTGTACTGTATTGTTGTTTTGTGGGAACTTTTCTACTGGGCCATGTAAACTAATATTCTAAAACTCCTTATCTAAAGGGTACTTAGTGGCTCGCTTGGCCGAGGGAATGAAAGGAGTGGTCAGTGCTTTTTTTATAAAGCATTATATTGTTTAAAATTAAAAGGGTTAAAGATATGAATGACAAATAGTTATTGTTTTTTTTTTGAAATATGATTAAAATCAAAACAATCTTATAGATAGATATTAATAATTTAAGACATATTGACTGTATTAAATTTAGTTATAGACTTTTAAGCGGTCTTAAGATCTTAATTAGTTCCTTTGTTCCATAAAATATTTTTTACTTGCCAATTTTTCTTCTAGCAATGGTTTCACCTACTAAATATAATTATGATAACATATTTTTTTTGTATTTTGTTGTATCTTCGCTTTATTCCGCATATAGCACGTAAGAAGAGAACATATCTAAAAATTTGTATAAGACGACATACCAACGCACCTACCAATTTGCAAATAAACTTGTGCATAGCTTACAAAATATCTCATTTGGTTTCTTCCCAGAGCTTAAAATATTTCAACAAGATATAATTATTACGTATCGCTTATTCCCTCGTGAAAGGTCGTGTTTGAAATTATTTTGACGTAGTAAGCTCAGAATTCATATTAAAATAATTATAGACCTTTCAAAATTTAATTAGTCTAGTAACTTGAGAAAAAGCTAGCTCCAATTTTGCATAAATGAAAATGTTATATGAACTGAAAATAAATACAATATAGAACACATAGCTATATATATATATATATATATATATATATATATATATATATATATATATATATATATATATATATATATATATATATATATATATATAATATATATATATATATATATATATATATATAATATATATATATATATATATATATATATATATATTATATATATATATATATATATATATATATATATATATATATATATTTATATATATATATATTTATATATATATATATATATATATATATATATATATATATATATATATATATACATATATATAATACTAATTGAATTTTCAGTTTAATATAACCACAATCATCAATCTAACCTCGGTAAAAGTGTCAAAAATTTGGGTCCATTATACATTTTATGCCCTCGCCTCACATTGCAGGTTGCAAAAAATTGTTTTCTAATTTTTATTTTCCATAACACGTTTTGTTGAAGATTTATAACGAATGCGTCCAAAGTCGGTCAGGTCAAACACGATTACGCTCTCATAGGAATGATGAGGACTAACGAGATTGGAACTAGAATTTGAAAATATTTTAACAATGTGATATTATAGCAGCGAGTTGTAAAAACCGGCCAATATGTTAATGTATCGCATTTGATTACGGCGTGTTATTTAAGATTTTTTGCTAATGCTATCGTGATGCTATACGTAAATTTAGTTATAATTCAGTAATTGTTTTTTGTTTGCCTTAACTTCGTCTTTGTTCTTATAAATCTTGATGTTTTAAATTAAGTAGATAATTTAAACAAAAACAAAATTTTATGATTTCAGTAATAGATTAAACCATATAAGGCTTTTTTAAACAGGCATGTTAAAATTGTTTGAAAACTGTTATGTTAGAATATTTATTTAGTCTTACTTTGAACAATTTTGGTATATCAAATTTAGTATGAAATAGTTCATTTACATAATATAAATCGAGTATTGCCTTAATCACGTAATCTTTTTTTAATATCTAATTTATTCTTGTTTCAGGTATGTCATCGACCGAAATAAGGCTCTTGAAGGTATTTTATGATCAATTTGAACGACACCAATAAAACAATAAACTGAAACAAAAAAACAAGCGGCATAAACATCGGTCTTATCGTTTGTTTTTTAAACAGACTTGAATTATGTATACATTTTTTTATTCCTGTCGTAAACTTCACTAAAGTGAGCTTACTGTTTTATTGAATAATTTTTCATTTTCTTCCCAGAGAAATTATGTAAATATGGGATAAAGTCTAAGTTATAAATGTAAAGTTTTGTCCAAGAAGGGCTACAACCAACAACAATCATACACATTCAAAACGTTTTTAGTGTTATTCCACACAAAATTAAGAAAGATGCCTGGATAAGGACGTATAGCTCAGTGGTCAAAGTGCTTGGACAGTTTTCAAAAGGCGTAGGTACGATAAGGAAAAAATACATTCATAGAAAATTTATAAACATGAACTCACTCCTCTTGGAAATCGTCCAAGAACTTTTATACGTTTTCTTAAACTATTGTTTTTTTCTTGCTATGAATAAAACACTTAAAATTAAAAAAAAAACTAAATCGCTAAAAATATTCAATATTACACACAACTGACAACTGCACAACCAACGACTATCTCTTCATGCCAAAATTGTGTTAAATTCATTATTTAACATTCAATGAATACAGTAGCTAAGGCTCCTAGCAAATAAACCTCGTTGGTAATTTTAGAGCGTTTGAAGTCTCATGTTGAGTTAATTACAGGTCAAACTGGCTTATGACCCTTTTCAGCTTTGGGAAGAATGGCCCAAGTGTATTTGGCGTTGTAGAGTTAGCAATTTGTAAGGCCGTTGCACCTAAAATTGTACAGACGTCTTTGATATGACTGTTATTTAAGTTCCCTTATTTTCCGGACCAGATATTATTAAACGAGCATTGTTTTGATGTTGTTAAAAACCAGCATTAAATGATAATACCCTTTTTATCGGACTGCGTTATGCAAATGAGGGTAATGTATTTATCTCTATATTTATTTACTTATACTTTACGACAGAATCCCGTAGAATTTAAATGAGACCTGATTTATTCTTTAAAAAATCTTGCAATAAAAGTTATAATATCGATAGTAAAATTATTTCAATGTTTTCATTACTCAGTATTACTGTTCAGAAAATTCTCAACTATAGGCTAGGGCTTGTTTTTAATTTTTTTACTGTAACAGTTACAGTAACAACAACAGTTGTAGTTGTTTTGTCTTTTTATGTGTATGTGTATGTATTCGTAAATTCATTTGTTTCTCAAATTATTAAATCTGATGAGAAAGAACTCACTTTTTTCTCTATTTTATTGGTCATTTTGGAAATAATGCGTAGTTTTTCTAACTTAATTGGCATAGAAGGGTGCAGGATCGCAGAGAGCCAAGGTTTAAACTCGCCGTTTCCTAATTTCCGGCCAATTTTCAAAAAGTTGCATATTTAAAACCACACCGGGTAAAACTTAATCACTCTCGCGACCATAATCTGAGCTAGCAGCTATAGTTTCCAATCAGACAAGTCCTAACCACACTACTATACCTTAATGTTACAAAAACATTGGCTTAAGACAAATTACGTTTTTACATCTGAACGTGCCTACAGAAATGAAGAACATGTGTATGATTATGTCATGTCGACACGTGCTTAGCCTACAGCATTATCAACGAAGTCCTTTAAAGTAAACGCTGTTAGTTGTACCTTCCTAATAGGGTGTAGCAAAAAAATGACTGTTCCTATCAAATCTTTGTTATGGGTTGTAAGCTCAACGTTTACATATTTGGTAACAATTAGCACACGGTAAGTGGAAATGTAAACGGGCGCTGTTAGCCGCACAAGTTTTTGTTCTGTCATTACTGATATAACGTTTAATCTCGTTATAGCAGCTTACGTAAGTAGATATCTCACCTTTGTATTTATATTTACTTTTTAATGTTTCAATAAATCTTATTTGTAGTATGAGGCCTTATGTGTGAAAAATATTGACAATCTTGATACTTATTTCCATATTTAATATCAATAGCCGGAATGAAATATGAATCTGTTATCTCTAAATATAGAATTGTTCTGATTAAAAACTGCCGCAATACTATGCCTTTTTTGTTTAAAGAAATTAAAAAGGCTATTGAATAAATAAAACAGTAACCCTTTTGTTGCTTGATCGTTTGCCGTTCCAATTAAGCGTTTAAAACAAAACCCAGTTTTCAACCCGGTCCACACCCCAGCAGAGCACAGGTGGTCGCAATCTAGCACAGTGACCCCGATTCTATCGCCACGGGACGTCCTGACGACATTGAATGTAATCTCCACATCTCAAATACGAAGTGGTCTGAAAACGAATAAAAATCGTTCCCCTATTCAAAAGAGTTACAATGATACAATATTGTAATTTGTAACTAAATTGCAATTGAACATAAATGTGTTTGTAAGAATTTGTTTAATAGTTCTTGCGATCTTTATATACGAGAAATTTTATTTGCTTCTGTGCAATTTATTTGAATGCTTAATATCGAAAGGTCTTAGCTTTGATCGAGTTTGATAACATTTTGTATTCTTAAAATCTTATTAAATGTCTGATTATACTATTTTGAAATATTTTGTACTCATTTTTAAGTAGGTTCTATCACTTTGGGCAGCCAGAATAAATATTTAACGTTCTACTGATCACTAATGAAAATGAATATTGTTTATATTTTTAATACTAAACAGGGTGCATTACTGGATACAGAACCAATACATGTTTAAACTGTGTTACATGACTACTGTAATAATAAATTTCTATAATATTTTTATTTTAATTCTTAATTTCACACGTCAATCTTGTGCACGAGGGTGCTTAAGGCTCAACGATAATTATAAACATTCTTATTTCAAGATGACATGTTATATGTTAAGAAAATAAACTTTAAGTCCTAGGGTGAATAAAAATAAAGCAAAACTTACCAATGAAAGCACAATTCATACAGTGTGATGGTACTTTGTTGGTACTTAGGAATGTCTACAGGTTGATTATCAGGGAACATTTGTATGCGTCGCGAATCTGAGTGAAGAGGCGTGTAGCATCAATAAGATACGGTGACTAACACACGACTAATGATGCCCTACTGAACTGCTGGAATATATTACCCACAAAAGAAGTAACAGCGTAAGCCCTTGTTGTATTTTATTTCCAATATTGTAGGACTTATCTACAAATATACATTTATCTATAGAGGTATTTATTTTCCTGTGTTTATCCATTTTCTGTCGGTTTAAATATTAAAGTAAAAGTTTAAATAGTAAAGTAAAGCACTTTCACGCTATTTTCTTCCATATAGCAGGGTTGGCAGAGGGAGGGAACCTAGTGAAAAGACTTCGTTCCTCACTATCCTCTGCGAGTGACGTAGCTCAACGCCGTGCTTTATATACCAGAGCGGGGAATCCACAACCATCATGCTTACTGACAAACGTTGTCCCATGACACCACGACGGCTTTCATAGATATAAAGCTTTTCTTGAGTAAAATTTGAACCATTGAGTAAGATGAAATTGAACTCAGCTGTTTTTTACTGAATATTAACAATTTTCTTTAAAGCAAGCTTGATTAATATAACAAACAAAAAGCAATAACGTTTTTATTTAAAAATTTTAACACGCCTACTTATCGTAAAATTCTGACACCACTTATTTACATAAAAAATTATCGAACCCTCTCACCCTTATTGTTAGTTTATGATGGATTGCAATGAATGCTGCGCGAGCGCATCGAGCGTTAGCCTACGACCAATCAGAATTGATTCTTCACTCAAGATTTCACTTAGTTGTTGCTCGTCTGCTCGCGGGTGAGGTCGTGTCGTTTATTCGTTTAAAATATTTACTCGGACTTATACAAAACATGGACATGTGTGTGTTGAGTTTCTTGAATAATACGACTTTTAAATATTAATGGACTTTCTTAATATTTCATTCGGTTGGATTTTTTACTATGGTCATTGTCAGTGTTTTTAACAGGTTAGTTAATTAAAATTTATTAAGAAAAATTATTTGCATTGTGTGCTTTTTTGTCACTATTGTTTTTTTATGTTTGTATATTTTTTATTTATATAATACGATTATAATAGGATTTAGACTTATTTCCTTTAATTAATCCTTAAAATATAGAACTTTTATTTATATTATATAAAGACGTCTCATACATTCGTAACTAATAGTAATAAAGTTATATACTATCACTTATATATACTAAACACATAACTGATAATAGCAAGCGTATACTCTGTACCACCTAATTTATTCATTTATTTAGTTACGTTGTATTGGTTACAGTATCTATACACTGTTAACTTTTACGCTGGTATCAAAGTTCATTGGATTTTGTTCAAAGTACACTCATTAAAATATTGTACAGCTATTAAAACGTACCTAGGACTATAAAAGGTTTTTTGAATAAGTCTTAAGTGTTTTTATTACAAATTATATTATGGATGCGTTTTACTTTATTACTTAGTTAAAGTAGACATAAAATTATGATTATTCGTAAACAATAAACTCTTAATATTTCACTTAAAGAAATCATACAAATTTTAACACAGCGGCATAATAATGTTAATATTTTTTTATAAAATAAATATTATTATAGACCCAAAAAATTATTGTAAATTCAATGTAAAGCCAAACCTAATAAATTGTACAGACAAACCTATGTCAACAAGCTAGTTATAAATAGATTATGTTTAGAAAAAAAATCAAGCAACCCCAGCCTACAAACAAAAAATAAAAGTATAATGTGTCAAGCGTGGAACATTAATGATTTCTACCATCTGTCATCGGCCGATGCCATAATGCCCCACAGGAACTATTCATCTAAAAATGTCATTAATGAATATTATTGATTGAATATATAATTATTTTGTAGGATATTCGACACACTGATAGTGTAGTTCTACAGTATTTAAATAATGTTTATTAGGTTCAAATTAAATTACCTACCAAGCGGCCTTATTGTGCAAAGTAGACGGAATAATAGGACACTACGTTTAATCTATTATATATGGGTATGAATGAAAAAAAAAAAGAAAAAAAATATATATATATATATATATATATATATATATATATATATATATATATATATATATATATATATATATATATATATATATATATATATATATATACATATATATAATCCATAATACAATGTATATATGCTATAATCCTATTTACGTAAAAGTTAAGCAATATAACAAAAATATATATATAACGTGCTTACTTATATCTCACATCCTATATTATCTTAAATCGATTGCAATACAGACATATAAAATACCAAGATTATGCTCAATAGTTAAAAAAAATATCTCAAGACCTCAAAATATACTGATGCATAACAGTGATCCTTTAAATTTCTACATAATATTTACTGTCTAATGATAATGTATAGTGCCCTTCGGGGGGTCCTTATGTTTTTGACGTGACCTTCCTCCAATATTTTTGACACTATCTTGACATACTCATATCTTTTTTCCCATTCTTTCATCACTCATTCTCTCAACGTGCACAAACCATCTGAGCACGTTCTTCTTCACTTACATCACCAGTCTTAATATATAACATTTGTTTTCCGTATTAATAAGTTTTCATATCCTGTTAAAGAGGATCTAATTACATCACCTACATCATTTTTTAATATTAGTAGACTCTGCTACTACAATCATTAAATAAACAAAACCAAACATTATTATTCTCCCACGCTCATACAATTTTCCTAATATTGGAAACGAGTTATTTCCTTTCTTCATATTCTCAGGCGTTGACTACGATTTGTCACGGTAGCTCACTAACCAACATTCACGAACACCTGTCAATACTTTCGTGATATGCATCCGTCAAGTCCTTCCGCTAACGCCATATTACCGTCACACTCTAACGCGTAACATATTCATACATCGTTCAATTTGTACCTTTTTTCTCCCTTTTTTGCAAGCTACCTCTTCCTCTTTATATAAATATTTATAAACGAAATGCTCAATTATATATGATTTTATGCTGTATTACTGTAGAATAGAATATTTGTTTGTTTGTTGTTGTAGATGTTTCGACGCGTTTCCGATTACGCACGAAATGGAAACTGATCTTGAATATGCATGTGCACGCATAACGGCACCCAGCTGCAAACTTCCATGCACAATATTGTTGCTTCGACACCAGCTTCGTACTCACAAAGTCCTTTTAATGTTTAGAATTCTGGGAAACTTTAATGTACGTGATAAATATTTTAAGCATGCTTATAAAAAAATATGAAAACATGGCGACACTTTGCAAATCACTTGATTTTTTCCTGTAAATTAAACTGAAGCTATTAATAATACGATTTATCTATTTAGAAAATAATTTAAATGTTTCTATTAAAAATCAATACCAAGAAAACTATATTATTTTATACCAACATCTATACCAATCCCATGTTATGTGTACAAATATTTTAACTATCTTAGGAACGAGAGTGGGTGGCCATGATCCCATCTCGTAGACCATTAGTGCGGTCGCATCAATATTTCGGATGATTGATTAGACTGCTAAACCAATTAATTACTACATCCAGTTGGTGTCGAATTTCGATTGAATATGACTCATGTTATTACCAAGACGGCCGGTCATGTGTCTCGTCGTCTTCACTACATTATTATAATTAAACTCAATTAATGATCATTTCATGAAGTATACCGGCTGGCCGATATAAAGAGAGTGCCGCATACAGAAAGTTGATTTCTATTATTAACATGCGTGCATTGAAATAATTATAATTGTCTCACACCACAAACCTACATGAACTGAGCTATTAACTACTGATAAAGCACTTAACCCGAAAAACTAAATAAAATATACATTCTCATAACAATTTACTGACCTTGATTTTACGGTAACTTATGTTAATTAGAAAAATATGAGAAACGCATGAGAATTGTGACTGAAGGAATCAGATAAGATTTAGCCTCAGTTGTAAAACGGACACTATTTAATGCAATTAACAACTACTTTACTATTCACGGAGCATTTTTCGCTAATTAACGTCCATTCAATATTACCGCGGCTTCTTTACGGGTTGTTTAGATGAAAATAAGCACATTATGATATGAAATTTGAAATACAAATTCTTTTTTAAACGTAATTGGCTTTGGAATTATTATAAACTCTTTACTTTTCTTTTGTTAGAGAGTGGAACGATTATCCGCCATGAATCACACAATGTCTTGACCCACGGGATCTTCGACTATTAAGTGTCCGTAGCTCGATTTATTCTTTTAACCAAGGTAGATAAGTATCCTTATCACTTGTAGGTAAGGTCGATGATATATTTATTTTTTTATTTTGGTATTCATCACGAGGTCGGCAAGTGCACCTTAAAAAGAAACGCAGTTTTAAATACATGTTAATATAATTGCTTGAATAATTCAGTTAATTTGTATATATATTCAGTTAATAATGAGTTACTCAGTCGTTAAGTTTTAGCTCAATTCCATGACTTGTTGTCGAAAATGTTGTCAGAATGCTAATAATAAACTACGTCACACACTCATTGAAATTGTTGTGGCACAGCGCCTGACTGTAAACGCTTCAGTTTTAAGTTAAATTCCCACTCGGGGATTAGATTTATTTTATTTTCCTGGCTCTAGTAGGAAGACAAAAGGCGGCGTTGAGATCCGCCACTCACTGCAATGTCTCGAAAATTGGGCGGAAACTACGGAATGGAGTATCTTAACACTAGGCACCCTCTGTCTATCCAGCTGGTCAATTTTTATTTCCGTGTGTCAAGATTTCATCAGATCTAAGCTTTGTTCAACATAAATTTTGAGTTGCGAACATTTGCCATCGTTGTAATTTATCATAATTTATATTATTATTGTAATGTATATCTTACTCAATCTGACCGCTTCAGTACATAAGGTGCGAAATTTCCCGTACATATTGCAGTTGCACCTAATTCACTTTCACTGCAAGTTGCAACCGTTATTGGAAATAATAACGTCACGTATTGTACATTACTCCAGCAATGACATTCGAATGTCTAACAACAGGCAACACTAGTAAGATTTGCTTATATATAGGATAGAAATCTATCCTACATAAGCTTAATGAAATATATAATATATATATATATATATATATATATATATATATATATATATATATATATATATATATATATATATATATATATATATATATATATATATATATATATATATATGTATATATATATATATCTATATATATATATATATATATATATCTATATATATATATATATATATATATATATATATATGTAGAATAATAAACAGTAAGCATAATTTTTAATGAGATTCATACCAGCTATTATCATGTGATATCAGGCACGACCAATACATTCGCTGTTAGTAAGAGAAAAATATTCTAATTGATTGTTAAATCGTTGAATTTACATGTATACATATGTTGTAATTGGCTTTTACCTGCCACCGTGGTCGCATGCAAATATCTAAGCTCTGTGTGGCACATGACAGATTCTAACACCCGAGCTAATTCCGATCGCAAATACAGTGGGTTATATTCAATGTAATATATGTTTATTATTAACATATATATTACATAATATAGCCCATTTGTAAATAAAAACAAAAATAATATTTTTGTCAATTCGAAGCAGTATTTTCAAAGACTAACGTTCAACCAAATACACCAAGTTTAGTAATTTTATACGATAAAATAATTATCTTGAATATAAACCATAAATTATGAAAGATGATTTATTAATTGGAATGGAAAGCACTTTCCATCTCACGCTAACTGTTAGATATATGTTCGTACATAATACATATACGTTCTAGAAATTAGTAATGAATAAGAACTGTGAATGAACTCGTCCATCTGATAAAGGACAAAGTTTTTTTTGCTTCACGATATATCCCGGTTAAGACACTCCGTTCCCTGCGTTTCGTCATTCGATACATTTCGTATTGAGTAGCGGAACTCAACTTGTTTCTGTCTTATTAATAGAGCGAAGAAAATTAAATTAATTAATACTCTACTACTTTACTAGTCGGATCTAAAATCGCAAATCACTTTTACAGTTTGACGCTGCGCTACTATGGTTTTAAGCACGTTCGTAATTAAATTTTAAAATTAACAGACAAAAGATTATGGCTTTTACATTTCTCAGCAAGTAAATTTTTAGTGTTTTCTACATATTGTTATACTTATAATTCCTGTAAAATAATAAATCTATTCATTAATAGATAGTACAAAGAAGGTTAAATAAAAATATATTTAGCTAGGAACAGTTCCTTTCATTTCTAAAGTCCATTAAAAATATTTCATTTTAATAACTGTGCCATATTTCTGAGAAAATGAACTGAACTAAATTCAAAATGAATGCAACAAAAAACATCTCATCTTTTATATATCTGTTGGTATTTCACTTTTACTTTCTAGATGAATTTGACTTTTTTATCTTATGCACTCATGCATACTATCGTTTTCTTTTTAATTACTTACGTATAATAAACTGTTATTACTTTAAATTATGAGTCGCCGCTATTTATAAACTACTAACTAATAACAATTTAACAAAAAAATTTATATCTTCTCTTAAATAGTTATGGCTTTTCAATTTCATGCTTTAACAAGGTTGATCTTTTTGTGACACAGAAATTGTGTATGATTGTCAAAAACATAATCAATAAACGTCACTAATCTGACACACATATATTGCGGAAATACAGAAAAACACGAATAGGATGAATACGCAAAAATGCCCCCAGAACTTTAATAGGAAATTGTACTAACGCGACGTATATGTCCATTGTGCTCGCCATCTGTCATTGAAGGTTCAATCACCACTGTACTTGATAATATTAGTGTACCTTCCACGCTGTACGCCAATTGTGCAAAATGTGCTTTATATGAAACACGAACCAATAAATAGTGGTATGCGCACGCGCTTGCGTCGATAGTAATATAGCTATTATTGAAGTCTCCGTTTTTTGTACTCCCCACAATCTAAGTATATTTATTAGTCTAGCAGTAAAATCGTTGTAAGGGGCACAATTTACGACTCGCTTCGATGTGGGGATCTATGACGTCTGTCAGTGTACGCTTTGTTAGTTTCTCGTTAAGCTTCGGGTTGTCGAACGATTTCATTAATGCACTCTATTCATCAGAAATAGCTCAGCTATAATGTTCGCTTCAATCAAGACCATAGTTATTACTTACTGCTCTATTATAGAAGCTATATGATTTAATTATATATATATATATATATATATATATATATATATATATATATATATATATATATATATATATATATATATATATATATATATATATATATATATATATATAAATAAATAACTAAATATAATCTATATTGGGTCTTTGCCTTGACTTATGAATTATTAATAGAGTACAAGGCTGATAATATATATATTTTTTGTTTGGAGACAAAAAATCGAATTTTAGACAGTTCTAGCGTTATCGTCGTTTGTTATTAAATTTTAATAACTATCAGTTCATTATATATGATATAGAATCCAATTAAATAATTTTTGATGATATTAACATTTTCAAAATATATAATGAATGTCTACTACATTTGTTTAACAATAAACATATATAAAGCAAAAATTAATTTCACAAATATTTTCGCTCGCAGTGTTTATTCAGTGAACTCAATATTCATTAAACACAGATATTAAAAAAAAGAATGCACAAAATACAGGCCGAGTATATTGAAACCAGTATAATACAATGCCTAATATCATTATTAAACATATTTATTGAGGGTTGAATTGATTCGGATGATTTTATTGTTATACGAATTATGAATATTTTATGGCTCATCCACTATTTTACATCTTATTGTTGGAAGCAAAACGGTTCCCCATTCCGGTCATTCCGAGTGAATAGCTGTGCCCGTAACCTCTGTATAGACAGAGCGACGGTAAGAGGACGCAAATTGACCGTTATTAGACCATAACTTATTAAAATTCTGGAACAAATCTATATCTTTGATGAAGACATCAAAGCTAGCGTTTCACGTTTATTGAGCATTGTTAAAGGTATAATGGTTAACGTGAATGTGGCCTTGCTTGATAGAAGATTATGTTGAATTGTAAGCAAATTAACTTGTCTATAGGTAATGATATATTGCCATTATTTCTAATGTTAAACTGCTTAAATCCGTTATTTAGTATCATTTATTAGCAACATTTCGTTGGTAATTTCACAGGAGTCTACTGGTTTATACTATTTAAATATTTGTGTTTTCTTTAATTTGTTATGTGTGTTACACTTAATAATATTTTTATAGAAGACAGAAGGCATTATTATAGGTATTTATAATAAATCTAGTCTAGTCTAGTCCTCCAGTTCAGAGTTGGAACGCAACTGCGAGGCGAAATATTTTTTTAAATAAAAATTGAAAATTAAATTGAAGTTTGAAATCTGAAACCATCGCGTGTAATTGGCATATCAGCTTCACAAGATCTCTATTGAACTTTCTTACATATAGTAAATTATACAAATTCAGGTCTACAATATTGTGCAACAAGCCGTAATTCGGTATCTAAATGTCAATATTGATGTAGTTTATGTTTAACGGTACCTTTTTAACGGTATAATAATCGGATTATCAAGACTTGGATGGACAAAAAAAATGTGGTCACATACAGTCGGAGATAATCGGAAATAATCACATTAAATTTATATGTGGTTGTTTGCACGGTGGGGGAATATTGCTTGACTTCTTTTACGTTACCGTAAAGAGATTTTGTTTTTGTGTTGTTTACGTGACATTGTTAATATGTAGTAACATTTGTAAACATTTAATTTTTAAAAGCTTTTATTCTTAATAGATTAACTTCGCGTTTGAAATAATATGTTGATTCCTATACTTAGGATCATTCTATCTATAATATTATATATGTTGGTTATAATATCATTAAATTTTATTGGTTCAGGACAATTAAGAAATGAAAGAATACTGTAAAGCTAGTAGTACTGGATGCGTGGCGTTACGTGGTCCGACCGCTTACGCAACACAGTCATTTGAGGTAGTCTTGGGGACCGTGACGTAGCGGATAAGCTCCAAGAGTGTAGCTTGAGATGGTATGGCCATGTTATGCGCCGACCTGAGAACTATGTCGGAAAGAAGTGCCTTGACATGTCTGTCCCTGGACTTAGACTTCCCGGACGCCCACGGAAGCGATGTCTGGATGTCGTGCCGTGTCGTGAGCCAATAGATTGTCCACTTAGGATGTTAAAGACCGTGCAAAGTGGAGTAAGCTCAGTCGTAAGGCAGACCCTGGCAAACGAAGCCGGGACTAACGCGAAGAAGACTGTAAAGCTACATGTAAATATTGCATGTAAAGTATTGAGTTCACTGTAGCGCAGTATTTGACTATAAGCGATGGTTTTGGCTTCGGACCCCAGTCGGGGTATTAAAATTGATTTATTTATATTCCATCGTTCTAGTAAATACAGCGTTTAGATTTTCCACCCGATACGCAACGTCTTAATGTCTGTTGGAAAGTAGAGAATAGAACAGAGTGAAAAGTGTCTTAACAGTAGGGTCTTCTTGCCTACCTTGCTCAATGAGATATATAGCGTGAAACTAAAAAAAAACCAATTTATAATTATACCAAACTACCACTTTCTTTAATTTACGATAAATTATATTAAATTAGGTGCCATTGTGTAATGTACTATCTTATCACAACGGAAAGGTCATGTATTTGAATTTCCGAACAATAAAATTAGTGTTTTGATTTTACCCAAATGAGTTTTATCAACATACCACAGATACGCGCCATCGTGGCGCAATACAAGAGCGTCTGTATTTCCGCCATGCTAAGCTCTACCACTCAACATTTCGAATTGGAAGGAACGGTGGGTATTGACACTAGGTTCTCTCGGCCGAGAGCGAGAAAGTATAAGCCGCAGATATAACTTTTTTAATATATTTATAATATCTATAGTTTATAAAATTTGAAGCATTATTTAGTAAAATTACATATTAATTTAAATAATTGTTTAGAAAAATAACATATGCAAGCATTAGTCTACATGTAAATTTAAATAACTTTATAAAACGGTGGCGTAGCTCATTAAATCATTATTTACTTCCATGCGTAAATTGTGCGATGAATTCTGATCAGAATTTATAGTATGTATAGTATATAGTTAGTGACAGTAGGTTGTTTTATTTAATAGAAAGCTTAAATTATAGAATACACAATTGTGAAATGCTAGTTTGGACGAGGATTTTTTAAAACAAATATCTAGAGGAAAGCAAAATAAAATTTTATTCAAATTAAAAGTTCAATAAAGTTCTGTTACTGTATTGTATATAAAAAAATTGTATGCCTTTAAATTAGTAGTAAAATCGGACGTTTATAACGAGTTACGGAGGAACGGTCTACCAAAAAAACCTGCCGAAAGTTAAAAAATATTACTATATTTTAAGTTCGGAGTAGTGTAGTAAAATACGGTAGTATCTTTCACCTACCTCTTGATTTTTGAAACAATTTTCCCGAATAGAATTACACTTACTAACAGTCGCGGTCACGCAACGCGGTAAATGATCATAAATCAGTATTGATTGTTTCAATATTTACGCCATGTCATACGGATGAGTAAGAAATTACTTTCATTTGCTAATATTTACGGTTTTCCTTATTGTGATCAACCGTTAATTAAGATATTATCCCTATATAATAATTATGTTGTCACATTACTTCTCGTAAAAGTTAATTAAATTTATATTTTTAATTCTTTCTGCCTTTCAGGTTTACGCTTTATTCTATATGTAGCAGGGTAGCGCTGCTTTCTATTACCATAGCATAGAAAATATTTATAATACCAGGTGGGTATCGAACCAACAACCTTCGCCTTTAGGGTCGGGTACTGTCCCTCTACGCCAGAATGGCCTCTAATAGTATCTTTAATTATAATAATAATATTTGATAATATTGGCAATAATATGTATAATACTCAAATTGTGGACACTTGTGCAAAACACATCTCAAATAATCTTCCACATTTTTACCTACAATTTCAAATTTTTCAAATTTTGTTCAAGTGTAATAAAATTCATTTTTTCTAGGACATTCCACTTTATTGCTTTCTTTTACCAATTCCAGTCGATGCAGTATCAGGAACCACTAACAAATTTCGACGAAATCTATCACTTGTGTACTATTTAGTCAATAACATGATCGTATTAATAATTCATTTTCTACCCTATTTTTCCAAAACCTAACACGAGCTTACCGAAGTAACATGCAATGTAGCGTTTAGCTTATCGACATAAACCTTACCACATTGCGGCATTCCATACGGTATATCCGTATGCATCAAACGTCCTTTTTCGCTAACCCTATGACCTAGGAAGTTTATTCACACTAGAGTTCAAAATAATTTTATATTTTATTTTGTTTTTTTAGTACATATTGAAAAAATAATAATAAAAATATTAAAATATTAATACAATAAAACTTAATGAAAGTATATAGATAGATACGTAAGCTTATATGATTTATTTTAAATTGGATTTACATTTTACAAAAAAATATAAGTCAAATACTAAAAAGCACAATATATTGTACTATTTAATTCAATTATTAAAATTGAAATATCCACGTCAGTGCCATTTAATTTTTATAATAATTAATTTAGTGACTAGAGGAGCGGCCATAGTCATGCGTCATAATGTCAACGTGCGGTAATCTAATTTCTTGTCGAGTGTATTGAACTACCCCTACGATATAACAGTACAGACTATACAGTATATGGTAATGTTTCTAATTTTGTACCGATAATAAGATATAGAACCTTGAATATACTAATGAAATAAATTTTTCAAATATAATCGATGAACATATTTTAGTAAAGAAGTATTATAAAAATTGAATGAAAACTATAATATAATATAATAATATAGAAAATTATAACTTCTTCTTCTTTAACTTTGTTAATTATAACTTCACGATGTATTCCGCATCTAGCAGGGTAGACAGAGGAAATATATTGTTAAGACATTCTGTTTCCCACTTTTCGCCCAATTTAAGAGATATTGTGTCTTGAACAGCGGAACTAAGCAAAATTATTTACCCGATTAGGAATCGAACCCATAATTATCCCGTCAGAAGCTGTGCTGCGGTGCCGCACAATTTCAACCGCATTAACTGATAACTTTATTTAAATAATAGTTTAAAAATAATGAATATTTGAATGCCACGTGGCAATGAATTCCAACGTGGCTAACTGACTGACTGACACGTGATTTAAAATATACCTAATCTTTAATAATTATAAATAGAATACTCTGCTTTTCATAAAATTGTAAAAATATTGTAGCTATTTTACGACCGGCACCGCCTCATTGTGTCCCCTGTTTAAATAGATTGAGATAAGCGCACAAATGTGGGTTTGCTTACATTAAGCAACACGTGGGCGCGTTATGTACGATTTGCTGATATCTTCATACTAAATTATGGTCACTAGTATTGAATCATTCTTTGTTTTTATGATTGTAATAAGGATTTATCTAGAAAATATTACGACTATCCTTGTTTTTTAATGTAATTTAATTTAATTGTAATTAAATTTAATGTTATTTAGCCGCCGCTAGGTTATGACTATATATTTTTAGGCAGAATAAGGACGAATGAAATTAATTAAGAGACGATCACAATTTAGGTTGCAAGTGAATCGAGAATCTAGTGTCAATCCATTCTTGACTAAAATCAAAATCAAAATATTCTTTATTCAAATAGGCTATTACAAGCACTTTCCGCCTGAATAATATTATAATGTAAAAGACACTTGGTGTTGAGTGCTCCAACCTTCGTTACTATTTATTTTACCAGATTTAAGAATTGAAGACCTTTTATAATATTTTTCTTTTTCAACTTAAGGAAAAGAACAGCATTTAATTCTACCGACTGCTATTAATTAAGTTTACCCACTGGTCGAATCATTTTAATTCTCGCTATAATTTTCCTTATTAAAAGAATTTTATTCACCCATCCCTATACAGGAATTTAAGATTCCTTTCGAAGTATAGTGACGAAACGCGTCTATTATATAACGTTTGAGCAGACCATTGTGTCTCAACTGGTCAGCATTTGGCACGTGAGCCTGCCCACATCTTCTAAAGAACAATGCCACTACTGTGTTTGGAAACGTGATTTCGAATGGGTTTTCTAATATGCAAGCCGATACAATCTTTTGGGTGCCAATATTCGCTTAGCGGCTTTATTTATTGCTTTGATAACGCCTTTTGTTTTATTTTTCGTTTTAAATCCTAGGAAGCATCTTGTAGTAATATTAGAATAAAAGTTTATATTAAAAAGAGGATATAATTAATTTCTCTTATAAATTCATACATGTTGTACCTACCACGCAATTTTTGATGCATAAGTAAACATAATTATGAACAGTTCTTAAAATTCTCACTAACATGTTGTACACAAAAAACAATATTTCTGTATATAATAAATAATAACATTTCTGACTTTTTAATATCCAGTTATGTTATTTTCATTATTCATACTTATTTATTTTTTACTGTACATACAAGTACATACATATATGATTAAAACTGTCTATGTAACTAGTAACCTATAAATTATGTGCACCAATAACTTCATGGTTATAAAGCACGCTGTTTACTTCAGAATAAGCGATTAGTTCCGGACTTTACTTAGGCTTAAGGTTCGATTTCACAGCAACCCGTTTTAATTTATATGATTTATAGATTATCTGTGCTTGGTTATCATTTTGTTATTTATTATTTGTGCTTTGTTTCGAAAGTTTAAAGAAGGAAATGTTTTGATTGACGCATGCCGTTTTATGGATCGTCAATTATAAATAAACGAAAAAAAATGTGGGTGTTATTTTTTAATATTATAAATAACTTTTTGCTGATATAGTTTACATTTTTTCTTATCCATTTACTAATAAATAGTATGTTTCCTCGACAGTTAATTAATAAAATTATGCTTAAATGAAATTTTATATTTTTGTGATAAAATGTTGTAATAATTAATTTAAATATGTTTTGGCAAAAATATAAGATATAATCTTTATATAAGAAATTTTTCGTGTTCAAATTTTAAATGTTTTATTTGATGTTACACTACTTTTTTTACAATCGTATTTCCGTATCTAAATTAAATGCCTAATTCATTGAAATAATGCTATGAAGCAACTTATAATGTTTAATTAAAGCTAACAGGAAAAACGATAGACAAATAAATTGCTAAAATACACCTAAAAAAAAATTGATCGAAATCAGGGCTATTAGTCTGCCCACGGAACATTCTATATGAGGAGAATTTAAATATGTTTTATAGAGGAAGTATAGATGATAGTTTATAAATTATATTGATTTGATCGACATTTATGTTTAACTAACAACGCCACTTACGTTAGTGGCGCCGGTACACTGAACTACATAATGATTGATTAGAATAATGATATTTCCTTCACAATACGTTCGTAGAAATATGCGGGGATGTGCTCAAATGATAACATTATGTAGCTCGTCTCAAAACGTAGTCCACGTGGGTAGTCCATGTGAAGAGGACTCAAAAGCCAAGCGGAAAGTTTCCTTTTATATTATTACCTGTATGGGTATGCTTTTATAACCTATATGGGCAAGATTTTTTTATTGTATATTTTTATTGGGATACCGCCCATTTGCATGTACCTACGTTTAGGTGCGGTGTTATAGTGATTCGAAGTTGTGACTAGTCCATATGTAAAGAATGTGAAATCAAAACTACTAACAGCGACTGCATCAAGGATAAGATCTCTTTTAACACATACTAATATGTACAGTAATAAACGTTACATTCACTAACAACAGGCCATTAAGCGTTTTCGCTTATTAAATCTATGCATGTACTAGTAGAGTCATTATCCCTTGACACAGAGTAACCTTTTGCGTGCTCACTTCTAGCATACGAGTAATTTGGTATTCAAATGCATTATCTGTTCTTAAGCATTTGCTTTGCGAGAAAACGATTATCAAAGAAATAATGATCGGCACGCGACTAATAACATTATTTTATACTTATAGTGTATTTTAGATACAATTTATTTTAGCTATTTGTAGAAATTGTGCCGCAATGAAAGTTTAAATCCCTAATATATAGTGAGACCGCAGCGACAACAACTTTAAAATATTGTAATTATACGCTCTGTCTTATTTAAGAAGTGTGGCTTACTTATAACTCGCACATTCAAATATAAACGAAAGTAGATAAATATAAGTAAAACAAAGTTATTAAAAATATAGTACTATTAAATATTATTTATTATATGTGACTAAATTGCATATTTTTCAACATAAGTATTTTGTTCTTTTAAAATCATAATATTAAGTGCAAATTTTATAATTTTTAACCTGTATATTATATTTTATAGCTTACAAACGCCAAAGTGAAAACATTAAAGAAGTATTATAAAAACCATAATGTTCAGCTTAAAGAACTTAAATTAAGAATAGTGTTCTTAATAAATTTATTACATATAGCTCAATATATAAAGAACTAGTAAGAAAGATGATTTAAAATAAATGATTAATTTAGTCAAATGAAGCAAATGCTTTAATTTATTATTAAATGTACTTTGATTATTCTACAAGATGTGGGAGCTGCTCTTAGTGAATAACATATAGGTTTAAAATATAATAAATTACGACTGCTGTCTGTTTTGTGCTGTTTAGTAAAGTAACTGCACTGTAGTGCAGTTACTTTTATAATTTTTATCTTTGTTTTAATAGTAAGTTATGGAAAGTATGATTAGAAATAAAGTAATGCTGAACATGGTGAACGAAAAGTGTTATACTAGCTTTTTTTGCTTACCCTATGTGCAGTATTCAGCTTGTAAATAAATATTTAAAATTAGGCCAATTTTACACAAAAAGTAAATTTATCTTTTCTCCAATTACATAATTTATATTCGTAGTAATTATTTAACTATCTGTTTCTTTATCAACAGAAGTACACATAATAGCGGTTCCTTCCCTAAATCAAATCTAGGACAGCGATAGTAATGTGTGCAGCATGCAAATGAGGGCGTGGGCGATTGATCTATTCCTTCAAATCTGACAGTTGTAGTTACCATTGTAAATAGTTTTATATATGAATATAAAACATTACAAAATTTATTTCAGGTTAATATATACAAATTCTCGTATTGATCTCGGATATGTTTAATATTTTTTTTTACCTTTTTCGAACAAACGTATTAGTATTATTTGGACAGCTTCACCTAATTTAAAACAATACAGGATTTTTATATTTTGGTTAATTTTTAAAAGATCTTCTAAAATACACAAAATATAATATGTAATAAAATTGTAAGGCTCCTAAATGAAAATTAAATACCCTAACAAAAAACTGTTTAGAGGGCCAAGTTTCTCTACACTAAAAACAATTCAATAACTCTTGAATTATGTTATCATATGTAATATTAATTAAATTGAAATAATACAATGAAAAAATTATCAATCTAATTAAACATGAATTCATATTTAATTTAATATTAATTTAGAATCAAAACAAAAGCTATTAAATTCACACAAAGGTATAAAATATAGTATTGAAAAATTGAAAGCAGCTTTAGTAAAATATTTAAATCGTCACGGAGCGCCCGTAATACGTGTCTTCCAATTGGCTGGTTTCAAAATTTTATTTCTACTTTTTTTATGAAATGCAGCTGTTCCCGCTTCAAATAATTCACGTTCGAAAATATTGCGACAGGAATATAACGGAGACATTATAATACCCATATAGGTATATATGTACATACATACATGTATCTACATCTGACTTGCAATCAATTAACTTTGGCTTAATATTTCTGTTTCTCATCTTCTTATTGTGTGACATTTAATTATTTAAAAAAAATATATAAAAATAACATATATGTTTCAGTTGTATGTATATATAAAAGAATATAGCGGTATGTGATTATATGAGGTATTCGATCATTTGCTCTTGACGATAATTTAGATTATTAGCTAGATTCAAAATATTAGGTAGTTGCTACTGGAGTAAACGAGCACATTTTTTATTCTCATTAATATACGTTAACAGTATATTTATATATAATATAATGTGTACCAACGTATTAAAAATTGTACATTTTCTTTACTTTAGTTTATACTCTACTCCAGACAATGTTTGCCCGCAATGCGGCGTAAACACATCCCTAGCTAGTTACACTTTGAAAAGTTTTTTTTTTCACCATAATATTTACATACACATATTACTATGATACTTGTTGTATGCTGAGTCAATTTGTTTCCTATAGCTTGTATAATATGTACACTAACTGTAAGCGACTTATACACTTCTATGACTTTAATAAACTCAGCGACCTTTTTTACCGTTTGATGCTTACCTAAATTATCTAAGATACGCAAGTATTTATCTATTAAAATTATATTGCCAAAATATTTATAAATTACTATCTTATATAATAAGTCGGAACATTAATGGTGCAAGTAACCTAACAAGATAATTGTAATTTATGTGAAATTACCGTTAAATTATAGAATAAATTTTAATATTTAATAATGTTTTGAGTTAGGTCACTTTCATTCTAAGCTTTCAGCGTTATAGACAATGAACAAGTTCAAAAATAATCAACTTAAGTAAAAAATATAATACACAAAGAAGATTAATATGAAAGGGCAAGGCAGTAATATTCTAACTAATCTATTTTTTAAGCTTTTAATATGATCAAAGTATGCAAAAACTCTATCAAAATCAAATAAGTGTATTCAAATTTAATTTATATCTACGGTATATTGTTAAGATGACTTTGATATTATATTTTGTTTTTACTAACTAGTCTTTTGATATCATTAAAGATTTTTTACAACTGAAGATTTAAAATATATAGACTGCACCAGCATTAAATTAAATCTAATCAGTCTATGGAAATATAAAGACTGCACTATAATACTGACTGGTAATAATGTCTACGTAAAAAAGTTTTTATTTATTCATAAAGAAGGCTAACTGTATTATTTAAGGTGCCAAGATAACCGCCACAAGTACAGGGGAGTTACATCAAAACGATATAATCAATATTTGGACTGTACCATTCTACACATTTTTTTACCTCAAATTTAATTTGTTTATAAATTCCTTCACGCTTTCAACCAAATAAAATATTTATCTTTATGATATTAGGATAAATTAATATAGATAATACCGATTGTAATTATTAAAAAAAAATTATATTGTATAAAAAGTAAAGTACCTATATTTCTTATTAATAAGAAATTTCATTGTATATTCTTTATTGTACTTCCTCTTAAACTCTAATGACTAATAATAATAATTATCGATGATATTTATTTCAAGTTAAATAATATTTTTTAATTGAACAATTGTGTCGCATAGAACTATGCGACACAACTCTGCAATTAAAATAGTAGGCGGCCGAAACATTACGTAAGTAAATCGATGATACAGTCATTGTTATAGTGATTTTATATTCGGATAAATATACCTTTTTACAACCAAATACCTAATAAAACATAAAGCTCCATTAAAACTAAGTGCTGTTAATAAATTAATGGATAATGCACATTTCAAAGGCAAATAGCCAGTTGGTACTAGCTCTGTGATGTTGCTCTAGTCCAATGAAATTTGCATAACTTTATTAAAACTCCTACCTTCGTTTTTAATACATTCATGACCATTGCATATGAAAGTGAATTTGATTCGTTTAGTAAGTTTGTTTTATACAATTTAGTTTGTTTTAAACAATGAAATGTAAATCTTAATTTCTTATATTTATTTATATGTCCCTAGTATTTTGAAAGATGGTGAAATATTATCTCACTTTCTGTCGCTTTAGACACATTGAATATACAAATATATGCTGTTAATAATATACGAGTAATTCTTCAAATGAGATTTGTATCCATGACCATCGTGTCAAGTTGATTTTTAAAGTTTACTATTCCGTTTAAATATGACCTATATTACCTATTTCGAAACACATTGAAAAATAATAAATAATTTTCCATTTTATTTGATATTTATGTAACATTACGTAACAATGTTGCAGAAAATAACTGGTAATAGGATTAATTGTCAAAACTTTCTGTTACTGAAAATATCTATTGTTATTCTTTCTTATTTTCATTTTAAATATAAATTTATATTTGAAATACAAGGAAAATAAATGTATATCTAAAATTTTACAAAGAATTTGTCAAATTGTAAGCTTGTCTTAAAATTAAACTTAAATTATTGTAAGATAATCGTAAATTACTGTTTGTAGAATAAACACTCGGCACTAGCTAATGTAGTTTAATGTTTATTGATAACGAAACTTATAAGGGTTGCCCTTAATAGCACTTGCTTTTTGTTTACCGAAAATAGTTATTCTGTTGGATATCACATTTGTTATTCTATAATTTTTTTTTTGTAATATTGGCTCCATGCTTTATCTTATAGTATGTTAACTTTCAATTTGACAAAGTTGTGATCAAGCTGAGTCGAGTTATGTAATTTTTATTGGCTTTTATACATTTTAACCATATTTTTTTTATCGATTGATTTTTTTTTGAGAAAAACATTGATATGCATAATAATAACAATAAACGACGATCTCTACGATATATTGATCTAATTTCACCCAAAAATATTACCTGTAAAATAAAGCTGCTAAATTTTCTGTGACTAATTTCTTTGAACTTACAGGATTGTATACGCCTGTAAAAATCCATAACATGATAATACAGTTTAATAAACATTGATTATATAATTTATGTCGCATGTCATTTTATTATTCATTTGCTGTGATCATAGTAACAGCGGCATTATTGTTAATACAAATGCTAATAGCAATTATGTATTTACAAGATAACTTGTTTCACGATTCGGTAATAATTTATAATAGATATGTATAGGTAGTTAGAAACTTAATGGAAATATTTAAAAATTTTACCTAATATATTATTATACTAGATCGCGTTCGTTCTAAAATTTTATACCTACACATGTCACAATGCAATTCAATGATTTTCTCGTCGTATTTTTTGAATCACTCTTGTCTATTATTAAAAATCACGATCAATGTACCTATATGTTTCTTGCATGTATATATCAAAACGTAAACGTATATGTAATTAACATTTAGCCTAAGCAGATTATGTTCTAGCTTTTCTATCATAGCGTAAACAATACAATATCCACTTCCCACATTTGGATCAATCCAAATCATACCAACACTATTCATTTTTTTATTTAAGTAAATTAAATATTTTTTTTAAATACACCGCGCATTCTTCGCGTTCTTTATTCTAGTCCTGACAAATATACTACTACTATATTCTATTACAAACATCGCCAATGCTAAAATAAAGTATTACACTAAAAAAACGTTATTTGAATTTAAATAATGCTCATATTACAAAGAAAGTAAGTAATTTATTCGACAAAATCTATCATATATAATGTAGCTTCACTTGCTTAGTAATCGCAGAAATTAAAATAGATGTCTATTTTTTTTCTACGGAAATCTCATTGAATGCCAGGACGACAACTGTTCTATATGTTGGTTTAGGTCAAATTGCAGTCAAGCTTACAAAATTTGTTCATTCTTTCATTTTTAATTTATCGGTAGTGAATTATTTTTAAGAAAGTTGTTGCAATGTTGAAATTCATCAATTTACATTTTTTTTGCCCAATAGCTTTTACGTGATTCGCGAATAAATAAACAAACATACGGACAAAAAATCCACTATGTAGTTTTTTAGCTTATATTTCAATAACTATAAGGATAGCTTAACGCCATATAAATCGCCCCATTAATACTTTTTTAAAATCATTTATGAACATTGACTTTTCTATACTTTAATACTACGTCAATTTCATCTATGGTCCGTAGATGTATTTAAGATATATCGACATTAATACAAATAAAAAGATCTCGCCAGCACAATGCAGAAATTTAATTACAATGAATAATGACATCTGTTGACAGATATTATAAAATATTACTGTAGATTTTTAAACACATAATATGGGTTTTCGCAAATGATTTTAAGTTACCTATCAATAGATGGCATTCGATCAAATACTACTAAATTAGCTTCTGATCGTTAAATGTCATTGTCAAATAGCTGTAAACAAAATGATCTGATTGGTGACATCTAGCTTGACTGTGGAACTAATTTTCAATTGTTTTTATGTCTAAGGTTGAAAAAATTTTGCCATTTCCCACTCTTACTAAGTGAGAATGTAATAAAACTACCTTTACTTGTGAGTAATCGACGTAATTTAACCAACTCTGTTTTTATTTTTCGTTCGACGTTATACGGCGTTAGATGTTCGACGAATATATATTGTGCTATGAACTATTAGCATGCCAAATCTCATTCACTTCTCTTTAGTAAATCTAAGTAATTTAAATTTATTAGTTTTTCATTTATTTTTCGGAAACAGCATGGAATACCGGGATAAAAAGTAAAATTTTTGTGAGTTGGAACTATAAGCTATTACTATACAAAAATTCATTCATTTCTGTCCAGTAGTTTTTGCCTAATTGGAGGCCAAATAAACAGACAGAGAGACAGAAAGACAGACAGACAGACAAACATTCTGCTGAGTAGATTTTTGACTTTTACTATCGAGACATATTAACCGACCCAATCAATCTTTTTTTTAAATCTTTAATGTACAAAATTAACTTTTCTATCATATATATATATATATATATATATATATATATATATATATATATATATATATATATATATATATATATATATATATATATATATATATATATATATATATATATATATATATATATATATATATATATATATATATATATATACGTACATGTACATGTACATGTACATGTACATGTACACGTACACGTACACGTACACGTACACGTACACGTACACGTACACGTACACGTACACGTACACGTACACGTACACGTACACGTACACGTACACGTACACGTACACGTACACGTACACGTACACGTACACGTACACGTACACGTACACGTACACGTACACGTACACGTACACGTACACGTACACGTACACATACACATACACATACACATACACATACACATACACATACACATATCATACACATACACATATAATCTCAGGTGGAGTACCACAAGGGTCTGTATTGGGTCTCCTATTGTGGAATATAATGTATGACGGGTTACTAAAGCGTGAAGTGCCTCGGGAAGCAAGGTTGGTTGCGTTTGCCGATGACTTGGCAGTGGTAGTAGTCGCCAAACACTTGGAAGAGATTCACTGGACTTTTGATAAGACCTTCGAAATAATTCGACAGTGGATGAACCTGGCTGGACTAGAGCTAGCAGAGCATAAAACCGAAGCCGTACTGATCACCAGCAGAAAACAAATGGAGACAACCTCACTCAGGGTCGGCAATCACGAGCTTACGACGCAGCCGTACATTCGCTACCTGGGTATAATGATTGATTCACGTATTAATCTTAAAAAACAAGTAGAATATGCTGCAGCGAAAGGAACGGTAGTCGTAAAAACATTGGCTCGACTCATGCCCAACATCGGAGGACCTAAACAAAATAGAAGGAGACTATTGTCAACAGTTGTCACATCAGTACTCCTATATAGTGCTCCAATCTGGTCTGATGCGCTTAAAAATAAAGCAGCAAGACAAAAGATGGCGTCAGTGTATAGGATAGGTGCACTCCGAGTAGCTAGCGCATTTCGCACGGTATCTACGGAAGCAATAAGCGTGATTTCCGGGATGATTCCTATAGAAATATTGACTGAAGAACGAATGAATCTGTACCAGAGCAAAAATGTTAACTCTGATCTAACTTTTACGGAGGCAAAACATAATGTGAGGCGAAAAAGCATTGCAAAGTGGCAGTCGAGGTGGGATATATCAACCAAGGGAAGATGGACCCATCGTCTTATATCGAAGATCGAACCGTGGCTGAACCGTAAGCATGGTGAGATTAATTACTACCTCACCCAGATGCTCTCAGGTCACGGCTGCTACCGAGATTACTTGTACCGCTTTAAACATGAGAATACCCCAGAATGTCTAAGGTGCAGAGGTGAGGACGAAAACGCTCAACATGTTTTCTTCGAATGTCCAAGCTACGAAGAAGCTAGAGATGCCTTGCATACCAGAGTTGGCAGGCAAATATGTCCTGATAATATAGTCGAGATAATGCTGTCGTGCACATCATCTTGGGAAGCAATAAGCGACTACGCAAGGGATGTCCTAAAAGACCTACGTAGGAAAGAGCAAGCTCGGAAAAGTACAAATATTTAAATACACCACAAGAGAAAAAGCTGTTTGCTAATCGTCCCCCCGTGAAGTAATGCCTTACGGCCATCCCACGGGGAATAAGATGCTAAGAAGTCTGAGGGTTTTTTAGTCGGTAGAGGCCAACCATAGGCGAGTCCGACATACGGGGTCACTGAGAGACTAGACCTTATGATACGGAAGCGTATTTTTCCCTCGATGAAAAAAAAAAAAAAAAAAAAAACACATATATATATATATATATATATATATATATATATATATATATATATATATATATATATATATATATATATAATGTGTTAAAAGTCTCAGAAGCACGATTCATTCCGCACTTATTGCCAATGGACTCAAAATTGTAAAGTAACAAAATATTATTTAAAAAAGGAAACTTTTTTAATTACATATGTATATAGACAATTATAAAAGTCACTAACTGATAATTTTATGACGTAAATACCCATGTGTAAGTATACCCTTGTGAGAAGTTCGATCTGTTTGCCAGTTTACTTTCATTTCAATATGTATATTTCTTGGGTGACAGAACTCAATGCGTTACTTAGTCTTTGCAGACCACGATCTAATATTTTATTAATAAATCCCCAATGATATGAATAAAATTTACAGGTATTTTAATTCATCGAAAACATACCATCCTGGAGTCTTCTTTACTTGTATAATTTCTTTGTTTACAGAGATGTAATTCAAATACTATGTCATTTATGCCCACCCTTATAGCTCATATATATAGCTTGTTGCATACGTGGGTATTTGGCACTAAGTCACGTAGTTTACTTGGCATCGAACAATGTCTAGACAAGTTCTAGATTTACGATATCCTACGCGTAGGAGCTGTTGGCCTCGCCTTCTTGTTATTCAATTAGTCAATAATGTTGTCAGCTATATTTTTGGGCATAAAATTCAATTTTAGATAACCTTCTAGGTACTGCTTGATTTTCAAAACGTTCATGGTTAGTCCAAATTGTCTTAACTAGCTGCGTATGTCATGTGTGTTATTCTTCATTAATTATATTCTATAAATATTTTTTATTAAGCTATTTTTTACTGTGATTTTTGGTCTACAGAAATTGTTATATAGTACTTATTTTTATTTGGAATTGTTTTATTTTAAATTATTATTCTTTTAACAATGCAACGCCTTTTTATTTATTTAGGTCTGCCTTCCAGCAAAACTCGATTTGTGGCACGGTAACCAAGTTACTATTATTCAATTAAAAACTTATTAATTTCGCTAAAACATTTCTAAACAACCATTTTCTTTGTCATAGTTATCTATGAATAAAATACATTTTATAAATTTTTTTCGTAAAATAATAAAATCTTAAGTTGTAGACCCTAATAAAAAAAATCTACGCAAATATACTCAGCTAAAACACGTATTTATATGCAAGAGTTAGTTTATGACCGTGAATGCAGCACAAAAGTAAATAAAGCGAAATGCTCGTGGACTCACATTAAAATTTCCATTTAATGTACAGGTTAAGTTACTATGCATTAGCAAACAAAACAAAATTCTTATTGACGCTTTAAAATATATATTTGAATAATAAAGTTACGTATTAATTTTATGTTTGTTTATATTTATTTAATATAATATCGGTAACAGAGAAATAAGCCAAAACTATATTATTTTAATACATTATTTTAATATGTAATATATTATTTTAATGCCATACAACAGTATATACGTTAAGTATTATGTGATCACATGATTTTGTGAAGAGCGACAGGAAATTATTTCCTTTTAGTTACAAAAACAATGCCATAATCTAAAACCTTATATATAAAAAAAAAACATCTCGACAATATCTGCTATTACTCTACAAGGCAGGAAATAATAAATATGTATTCTTTTAGAGGTAAACTAAGCACGAATCGCATTTATTCATTTATTAAAGTACCGCAGAGTGATATAGAGTCCCTTCTCAGATAATAATCATTTTTTCGTGATTTGCACTGTAAGTGTTTGTACACTTTTTGTATTCGCGTTTGTACCATTTTTTTTTAAGTATAAATATATATATTACCGACGAATGGCATCGATTTAGATTTAAATTTAAAAACTAAATCTTATAAACCATGGTGATAATTTAAATTAAAAATAGCAATATACTATTTTTAATAGCATAGTGTGTCAAAGAAATATACTTTGCACTTGACCTGTATTTGGCAACCTTGCACGGCTTGCTTGTATCATTGTGATCTTACAAGAACAAATACTAAAGACTCAGGTTACAAAGTATTGTTTACAAATTAATACGTATATATAATACAATATACATATTATATTCGCCTTTAGTTTCTTAAAAGTATTGAAAAAATATATATAACTTGTAATATAAAAATATTACCCTGTTTTCCGCATACCGTATTGGCGGAAATCAACACTACTTTCTAAATAATTAAGATTTAGATATATTTAAATACTACTCCTAATCAAGATTGTCTACGAGGAATTATAAAGTGTTAATATATTTTAATAACTTCTAGATGAGATACGTATTTATAATGAATTCTTCTTTAGTATGAAAATTGCAGTATGCGATACAATGTTAATGATAATATTATACCTACAGTAATTATAAATAATTACAAATAAGCCCAATAACAAGTAGGGTTCATAAAATGTTATTTTTATCGTGTATCAGCAGTTAGCACAAGATATATGTTTACAGTCTTCGCTAAATGCGGTATAAAATCTTAAAGAACTTGCATTGCTATTATTAAGGTAATATTAGCTTAACGTTTTGAAGTGTAAGTGCCAAGTGGTTCTTGATAATGCAGGCTGTTATATGTATAGATTTAAATATACTTTTTAATTTAATTTATCTTTTACTTATTGTAGTTCACATGAGATGGATGACAAATTGCACTCTTCACGTTATAACCATTAGAATACTATATGTCACCAGCTTTTACCCGCAGCTTTGTCCCTGTCCTTGTGTCATTTGTCGGTCGGATGAAAATAAGTGATAGTTGCGTGAGACACCATATTCTAGGTTCCACAGGTACTCTAAACACAGGTAGAATGAGTTACATTAAAGAAATTAACGTGATGTATTGTTATATTCCTTGATAAATATATACAACTAAATAAACTTGGTTTACTGTTGTTTAGTGTTTGAGAAAGCGCGTTAAACATATTAAATAAAAAATATTTTAGTACAGAATAAAAATATAAGTATAATACATTAAATTTAGTAAAAAAAATGTTATAATAAACGAATAGTCCCTAAAATATATTAATAAAAATATATTATTACTCAATAAATGGTTATTAAGTTTCTTAATACATATGAGTACAATCCACTTCAATGAAAATCCACTTAAAAACTAACTTTAACAAATGCTTGTAAAAAATTTGCATCGTAAGTGTTTGAGGTGCATTAAAGTTCCACTGTTTACGAGCTTTGTGTGCTTTCGTGGCATATGAGTTTAGTTTAAGTGTCACTTATAATTTGTGGTTTTATAGCAAAGTTTACATAGCAGGGTTTATAATGATAAATAAATAATACTAATTATACGAAATTTACTGCAACTTTGAGCGAGCTTTTGTAGTTATTTTAATTAAAACTACATGTTTGTAATATCTGAAATAATTTCATGTATATGTATGTATGGCTATGTATAAATACATAATTAAATAATTTGAATATATATCGCTTTTTATTTTAATACTTGTACTATTGTTAGGACTTTACGATAACTTTCTGTTGTCATTAGGACTTAGAGCAGAGGAACAAAGATAACCTAAGAGATAGATAGTCAAGATATTCTTCTCCATTTTGTACCTATATTTAAGATATTGCATATTAAATGGTAACTCAACGCCACGCTTTGTCTTACCGAAGCTGTAAAAAAATTTAATACAATTATGTCGATGAGTTAAGATTGAAGTCGCAACTATCACAATGATACGCAGCTTTGTACCTCTACGCGACGATGAAAATTCATTTTAATGATTAATTTTTATCAATTAAAAATGACTCTTGAAGAACTTTTGCTTGGGCGGTATTTTTTATTTATTACAATTTAGACGGGCTATTATGGTCTTTCGTCAGATTGCATGTCTTTAATTTTTATATAAAACTTATGTTCCAAAGACACACGTGTACAAACAAACAAACAAACAGATTTTTAAAATCACAGAATCGTATTCTATTACAACATTATATAGTACTATTGTATAGTAGATTAGACTAGAAGATTAGATTAGGAGTACTGAGTTCTGAGTTCTTCATGTCTGAAGATCCCGTAGTGTATTCATATAATACCTTAACTCTAATAATTATGATAAGAGCTCTGTTCATTATAGGTTTCACAACGAAGCACTTAATTTCGCTAAAATTTTCAAACTGAATAGTACTCGTATAAGTAAATTTATTAATATAAATAAATGTATCAAATTAAATATGTGTATTTAACTACCTACCTACTTCTACTACATGCATATTTATTTTACCTTCACACCTTATCCATACAACTGTGGAAAAGTCTACCGGCGGCGGTGTTGCCGGTTCGATACGACTTGGGTTCCTTGAAAAAGCGCGTCTACGTCCACCTTAAAGGCCGACAACACAGGTAACACCTTTCATGGTGAACAGGGTAGTAGGGGTCGGTGATCACTTACCATCAGGTGACCCGAACGCCCGTATGCCTTGTCTTTCCCATAAAAAAATCCTTTTTGAGTTATAAAGATTTGCTCCAAATTTCAAAACGAAATAATGAAAATATTATATAAAATTTTCTTCATTCCTTAAAGTATAAAGCTATTAAATACCAACAATTTAATCTAAGAGAGAAATCAAACATGAAATATCGTTTTGATAGTTTCATAAGAATGCGGACAGTTACCGCCTGTAGCTACTTTAAGTAGAATAAGTTAATGTATACGAAATGATTACTTTTGTTGATCATCTTCGATACTGGGAAACGAGTATTATAACCCAGCCACTTATCCTAATTTCAATACACGTACGGCGGTAAGAGGTTTGAATTTATAATTATATACTTTAATTATTAGTATTTATAATGGAACAAAATATTATACAATTGAGCTTGGAATATTTCGTTGTCAGAAAACCAAATTATTTATTATTTTTGCCTCCATTTAATTTTTATAGGATATCATATATAACTAAATATGTCTATAGATAGTGCCTGACTAAACACGATGGTCGTAATTTCAATGTAATCTAGGAGTAATTAATTATAAAGCAAAACTCTCTTCGTTTCGAATTTGGACTAAAAATGGAAGACATATGCGGGAGAAAACGTAAAAATGAAACCCCTAAGAGTCCCTTCTATCTATGTCAAATCCTTGTTAGGTATTAATAAAATTACAAAAGCTACAATAACAAGCGATCTTACTCATAGGTATAGTTTTACATAACAATTTAATCAATACTTATTATTGTAGTCGAGTCTGTTACTATGATTGATAGCCGCCACATCGACGTTTCTTGACTAGAACGACTTTAAGATCATTAAAGATATCCAAACTTTATAATTTACACTGTTTACTTTCTATCGTTAAATGGACCTTACAAATGTCGATCTGTTATGATAAAACTATTTGAACACACTATATCAATATTATTATAATAAATGATAGGTCTTTGGTTTGGTCACAAGGAAATTGTTAACATTCGGGTGGGTGTGTATATCGTTAGAAAGTGGCAATTATTCTTATGTATACTAGACAAATTGCATTCATAGGATGTACAACCACAGTAGATAGCTACTGTGGTTGCCACCACAGTAGTTAGCTTAAAGATATGAATTTATGCCTTTAATATACTTTAGAAGTAAAATTTTATCATCTATATTATTATAGAATAATCATCAACTTCATCTTAAATATGTGACTAAGTTGTACAAATAATATGAACAAAATATGTAATGACCTAATGAATTATAAATAGAACAAAAAGGAATAAATCTTGTTGTAACTTATTTACAACATTACACCAAAAGTTAAAATGCAACAAAATATAATTCATATTTAACACCGATACGATCGACATTTGCAACAATCATTGATAAAAATATTATAACAAGCTGTCAATCACTAACGTAGTGCTTATTCAAATCGATACACCATTATTGTAACGATTACGATTACATCATAATAGTTTTTGCTGTTAAGTAAAATAACAAATTGATATGTCACTCGAATTGCAAAAGCCACCTACGCCTTAGTCAAATGGCAGGTCTTTGTCGCTATACTGTTGACTTGAACTATATATTTGTTCATAGTTATTCGTTATAGTTTTAATTAAATTTGAACACTTATAAGCCGTGGTTTCGCCCACAGCAATCCTACACGAGATTTAAAATGTTATTTATTTTAAAGCTTTTTATGTAGGGCAAATGTGATATACACTAATAACTGATTGTAAAGTAGTACACGTATAGCCGTATACGAATCAAATGCCAATTAAAATCTAATCAACCTATCAGAGCTGCTAAAAATCGTCTAATCCAAAGTTGCCCTATTGTTGTTATTTAAGTAAATACCAAATTTAAGTTATTGTATGTACATTTTTATTTATTTAAATAGCTTTTTAAGGCAAATTTTATGTATTTATCTTTACGATACAATTTAAAACCAAAATTGTATAGCTGAGTTAAGTTTGACATATTTATTAATTAATTCTTGTTATGAATATGATCTAACTCATACATCTATGAAGAGCAAAAACGATTCCATTGTTATTGAGTACCTGTCAAACAACATAAACGTATATACAACTTAGGAGCAGATATAATATTACGAAGTATAAATTAGTCTGCTCACAAAAACCCCTTGGCTTCCAAACCTTTATTTTGCTTTCGTAAAAACGCTTCATCATTAAAACTAAAGCTACAATTATTATTATATTTGTATCGTTAATATTATATAAAAAAAACCATTATAATTTTATTGTATATTTTTTAATTTTAAACTATAATCACAATTTTATAGCTAATTACATTTGTACTAGTTTTACCTGGAGCTTTACCCACGTTGTCAAATGGAAATAGCACATTCTTAGTGCCCGGTATAACCATGACCGCAGGTACATTGTAACGATTTAGGCGTTATAATATAGCCTATAGCCATCTTCGATAAACAGATTATCCACAAACTTGAACCAGTAGTTACTGAGATTAGCGCGTTTAACTCTTCAGTGATCATTCATTCGTGTCAATATTTCGTGCCATACCACTATTTGAAGAACTAAAACTTAATTCGATCTTTCTTGTTCACCTCTTTTAGATACATTGTAAAATCGCTTTATCCAATATACCGAAAGAAGGGAAAATTGGTCCCACAACAGTTACTTGTGTGTACTTCCCCGTGGCTTGATCTTTCGTCTTCTTGATCGTTCTGATAAAATATTTGAAATTCCAAATCGGAGTTCGTCGAAAATTTTTGATTTAAATTTGCTTGTTTTTATTTGTATTGATAAAATCAATTCGTGCTGTTTTAACGCATTGATCTGATCCAAGTATTAATTTGTTATTAATCACCTCTTCAAAATCGTACTAACATATTACATGTAAATTTATATTGTTTATATTTTATATTATTTCATTCACCGCATTTCACCTATTTATTGAATCAAAGCGTGCGTTTAAGGTTTTCAAAATTGAGCCAACAGCGTTAACAATGTCTGTGCTCTATCGTTGGATAAAATTATAATTTAAGTACATAGATATATTATTATGAAACCAGAAGTTTGACATATTCGCTGCGAATTGGTTACCTTGCTTAAAAACCTTCTGAACCCTATAAACATTTTTTGCCATTGGTAAGAATTATATAATTAAATTATTTCCATCCAATGGTTCCAATTATTAAATATGAATATCATTTTGATATTGCCTATGATATGCTCAACAGCTTTGAATTCTATCTCAAGACGCGTAATCGAAATTGTATCTGATGTATTAAAGATACCGTTATCGATACTGTGCGCTTCGTGACTGTAAATAATGCTTTGTAATGTATAGTAATTAATATAATAGTAACGTTAATTAACCTTATATCTTTGCATCAAGTAGTCATCGATGTTGTTGGTTTCTATTGTATCGATATCCCTTTATATATCGCTCTTTGCTTGCTTAATTATGTTGTTCGAGTTGTATAAATAACGTATATTATTTTATACTTGTAAATTCCACACGCTGCATGTTTATGGGACAATTATTAATAATTTTGTTTTCCTTATTCTATGACTAATGGTTTTAGTGGTAAATTTTATTGTTGTGCTTTAATACAATTGCTTGTAATACTTTCAGTAGCTAAGTGCCTATCCTGTAAATATATCCCTTCAATTTAATTTCTCTTTATTGTAGGATAGCTGCAAAATTACCCCAAGGATTTTACGAAGGGACAAAACGAGACTGTGCGATAGGTTGTTAGTTTTTGTGAACAATTGTGAACTTGACAGCCGGTCACCGAATGAAGTCGAAAATTGTGAAAATGAAATATTTGCCCACGGGTGGGCACAAAGAAACGTATACGCTACTCACCGCGAGAAGAAGATATATGAAGAAACTAATGTATGTAAAATATTCTACCGATCTTTTCTAACGCATCTTTACTGCAACTTACAAGTCTCTTGGATATGGTTTGACAGTTGACATGTTTTAAGTATTTTAACTAGTATTAATAATTCAGCTTGTTAACAATATTAGCTTACATTGTTTTCAAGCTTATCGTGTAAGAGTTTACGAAATGGCAATAATGCTTGTTGTTGAACAAGTTGCTTAGCTCCCGTTAGACGAGCGAGATGTTTAATCGTGATAGATGAACGCTAGCAATCTGTATCGAAAATGCAGTTCATTGCACAATGACTTGCGCTGTGGAATTTTACTCTTTATGATCGAAGCCCTAATACCTTTTTCTTATTTCTATGACTATCGTGTCGCCTACCGTACATTTCACTCCGGAACGTGGACGCCGTATCGCTCTTATAACTTTAGAACTGGTTGTTTGTTTGAAGGACGAAGATATATTTCTTTAGTTGAAGTAAATTACTTTAGTTAAGAAGAAATTGCTGTTGGCCATTCGTGTCATTAGTGTGACTCTTATAATGATTATTTTGTGCCATTAGCAAATGAGTCGCAGTGAAGGTGATTACAGTTAAAACATGGTTTACGCAGAAATATCTTTAATTTATCTTTGGTTATATTACTAGAAGCTTCAACGCATTCCGATAAAACTTTCTTAGTTTACCTTTTATATATAGATATTGCTTAGGTTATATTTCCTGCGTTTTTCCGTAGCATTAAAATAAAAACGAATAATATACTAACAATTACTGTACAAAGTACTAGTCGCATAGTTGCCCGTCGCCCCCTCATAGCGTAATCTCTCGTCAATTTTCAAATTTACATAATTATAACGTACGCTAGCGTAATGTGGGCTATTTTACACCTACAATTATAAAAAACGGCGTATTAAACCACCAATTTGCAAGTAGCCTCTGGCTCGTGTGTACATATTAATGCTTTCGTCAACGGTTAGAGGCACCTGCAAATGTGCCATTATTTGATCCGATCATATTATAATTAAGGTAAATTAAAAGCCGTACAGTCAAATATTTTTTTTCTGAGTATAATGCTGTTAGCCCTATTGGCCATGACAGCGACACCCGTTGGGGAGGGAAGAGGGTACTCTGTCCCTGAGAAGTAGCAAGCACTATCGTGTCTGCTTGAGAAGAAACGTCGGCGGCAAGAGCGTCCCCTGCGGGACTCGAGCCTCGGCTTGCGGCCGACGAGAGGGCTGGGGGATGTTCCCTATTCTTAGCAAACTAGCCGCAACCTGAAGACGCAGCTGGAGAAACTTAGACTAATCTGCAGGGACCTAGCAGTCCCTAACCGCTGGGCCCAGCCACGCCAACGCGCGGTCGGGCCGTCAAATATGCTGGACTTCGTCGTCGTTTCCGTCGACGGCGGTGTGAGTGTCGTGTATGTGTTTTGTGCTTCCTACCTACATATGGAGCATTAGCAACTGTAATGGGATCATCTGGGTCTAATAGAACGCTACGCGGGCGTCTGAGCTTAGTTTTAGCGTACGGGGTGTAGTCACACACCTGTACGATAAGGGGGTTCGCGTGAGTAGCTGCGCGCTCGAAGTAGCGCCTGGATAGGCCTTTGCAGTACTCTTGAATCGATTGCAGTTCGAAGTCTCTATGAAGGTCGACATTGCGAACGAACCAGGGGCAACCTGACGCGATTCGCAAGAATTTATTCTGAACAATTTCAGTCAACTAGAACTAAATTACAGTTAAATAGAATTTGTAGATTGCCTTGTGCTCTTTTAACAATCACGTACAAGACAACTTACGAGTAGCTTTATGTTCCTGAAAGAAATATACAAACAAGCGCGGCCTAAATCATAAGCTAATAATGTATTCGTAAATATTAATTTAATAATATTTCTTAGGTGTACTGAAAAAGGAAAAACTGAAAATAAAAATTTAAAAAAATTACAATTTTGATGCTTTTATTACCTTCCTTCCTTAAATAAACATGTCCCAGTGCATCGGCACCATGAAGACGTCTTCATTTAATTTGTTAGCAAAAAATTTTACTAGAAGCAAGAACAGAAAAATATAATTTATAAAGAAAGTAATATAATTGCAATAATAATGATAACAAAGAAAATCACTTTTTTCAAATTCCGTGCCAAAAAGGTAAACAAATATTGCTGCATATTTATTAACTAGTATGATTATTCAGCGAATATCGAAACATAGGTGAAATTCGAATTTATTACAGTAAGATAATGATGCCGAGATAATAGCTCTTACAGAATATTGTATACCTCAAGGTACAATACATTTCCTAATGCAATCGCAGACTTACACTAAATTTCATCGTGACAACCATAAGGTGACTTATGGTCGGGGCCGGTCACGAAATGTTCCTTGTTAATAAATTTATTTAAGCCTCGGAGCCTTGATGCGAATCCTGAACGCTTGGGACAAGTTTTGTATTATTGTGAGGAATGGATGACCTGGGTTGCGTAAACACGTACTTTTTAGATAAATAAATAATATTATTTTTTCGATAGGCTTTAGTTGTTGCAGGTTAAATTATGAAAGTTAATGTTTATTATTACTATACTATACGTATAATACTTATTATTAGAATTTCCTTTTCAGCTTCTGTACACAGGGTACACAGGGTAGTTTTAAGACACTCACGTCCTATTTTTTTCCCCTCTCCAGAGATTTTTCTCTTTTCTCGTTGGTGAATTAATTTTAAATATTATTTTTTTTTTGTAGTTGAGCGAAGAACATTTTTAATTAATTCATTAATTTAATTATAATTTATCATTCCCCCAATAAGCGATCAAATTTACAATCAACGCTTTAATAGTTTGATGCTGCATTTATATGTTATTTGAAGTTTAAATTAAATTCATATAGATAGATAATTGTTATACAGTTATAATTTTTTGTATAGAAATCCTAAAATCAACGTCGACTACTATCCAATAATTGTGCAATAAAAATGTATAGGTATTATATTGAACACTAAGTTATTTGCATCTATAAGTAAAATAAAGAAGTTTCACTTCAAAAAGGAATCTACCTAAAATATAATCGATATTCTATTTTAGGATGGAGAAAAATCCCATCGTAATACAGAAGTATTTTATAGCTTGAGGGTACAAACAAAGTGTGGTATAATCACCGCTTTACACGCATCACCTAAGACAGGTAACAGAGAAACATCGTTTAAAATTCCTATATCCTTGTTGAGTATCTTATAACTTGCCAATAAATACATATATGTATGTGCATATAGTAGGATATAATGTCTAATATTAAATAAAGTCTTCAAGAGTTTTTACCGTAAGCAATAATTATTTATCAATGGTTAGGTATGCTTAATGCTTACCCTTTATATTTCACCCTCAGAATGCAAAGCTAGCTAATAGGTGCTTAAAATGAAGTTGATTTTTCGCAGCTTCACGCTGTATTTCAAATATGGAAATATGGAAGGCCTAAAGTGGACCTAGTGTTAAAACACTCCGTTCTCTGCTTGCTGTTCAAATTTAAGACAAAACGTATTGATTGGAACTCAATATCACATTTTGCCTTCCCAGAGAAACGAAATGAAAATAATTTACTACCCCGAATGGGAATCGAATCCCCCAACCATCAAGCCCGACGCGGAACCACAGCGTCTCGATAGCAGCAAAAAACGAAAATAAAATAGTTGAAACCTAAAAACATTATAGTGATGTCCCTTAGCTCTATCCATAAATGAAAAGAAACAAAAAATTATGTTAGAAACTATTGATTTTTATTCATACCCTTAAGCTAGAAAGCATGCAATACAAAAAAACAAACACACTTCCCTACGCCTTAGTCGACATGTTTATATTTCTTTTGTAGGCCTCGATTTATTCCTATAGCTTCTGTACAACAAAGTCATGGCGCTGTGTACCCAAGCAGCTATATAAATGAGTAATGTCTCAATAAACAGTGTGTTTACAAGACCGCGCTGCTTGACTTAAACCATTCCGTTGATTTTGATCAGATTAAAACTTAAGACCTACTAAGGATATTGTTTTAAATTGTGGTTATGATTGTATTGTAAGATATATATATATATATATATATATATATATATATATATATATATATATATATATATATATATATATATATATATATATATATATATATATATATATATATGAAATTCCAAAAAATATTGTTATTGTATACAGCCTTGCTTATGTTTTGTTACTTTTTTAAAAAAAATTATTAAAATGAAAACCTTCATTTAACACATTAGCACCCAATGTCTAGCTAATTTCATAATTTATATATTTTTCCAAGAGAGACAGTGTGTTAAATGGGTCCCTTGTCATTCCAAATTGTGGTACTAAACGAAAGTTGTATTTAATATTTATTGTATATAATTGAATTCATGTTATAACTGTTACGCGTTATCATATTTATCAACTCCAATAATTTATAATGTCAAATTTATGAAAACCTGATCAATTTCAATTGTTAACTATGAACAAAAACAAAAGTAAAAAAATATAAACAAATTCACGCTGTTTTCCCGCATTAAGCAGTGTGGACGAAAACCTAGTGATAAGACACTCCACTACAAACTTCCCGCTCAACCTCCAACCAACCAACCAATCATGTGTTTTGTGGAAGAATATTATCATTATCACCTGAGTGGATATCGAACCCACAGCCTCCGTGTTTACAATCACACGCTATCCTTCTGGACTACGACGGCCTATATTATTTATAATATAACTTTCAAATTGAAATTCGACAGGAATCCAATTGTAAATTTTGTGTAGCATGAAATATAACTCTATATGTGAATAATATCACTTATTAAATGTAATATAACATAATCTTATGTACCCAAATACCAATTTCGTTAATAAATTATACAAACAAACAATATGTAGTTCGTACAAACATTAAAACTATAACTTCGGAACTAAGCCGGCGAACAAGGATATTTGCTTTCAACTTATTCGACAGCGTCTGTTTAGAACTTGTATCTAATTTTCCACTTACTCTCACATACAAAACTTGCTACTTATCCATTACTCTTGGTACAAACTCATACAAATTGTCGTTAATAAATTTGATTGAAACGTAAAGTAAATATCTATCTTTTATATGTATATATATATAAATTTATATATATATATATATATATATATATATATATATATATATATATATATATATATATATATATATATATATATATATATATATATATATATATATATATATATTATATATATATATATATATATATATATATCAAAACTGTTATTGGGGGCATTTATCAATGCATTAGAACACAAAATAATATTTTTTTTAATGTTTCTGTTTGTTTGTGCACACTAACTTAGTGCATACTTAAGTTACTATACATTTTTTTACTGTAATAGATTTAAAAAAAGTCCTTTATTTGTACTGTAAGTTCTGGATTTTGTCAAATTTCACAATTCTACGTCAACCGGAAGCAGCCTATAGGTTTATATTACGGGGTCAATAGCATAGACTCGTTTTCCTTTTCGAGATACTGTTTACAAGATATGTTGCCTATTAAGTTAATATAAAATAAAAAAAAAACTGACTACAACAACAATTATACCTTTTACAAGTTTTACAAAATACTAGAAAATCTAAAATAATATTTTATTTAGGTACTTTAAAAGAAATATATAATTAAAGGAAAAATATTAACGAAACTATTGATACATTCTATCTTTATTAAAATGTTAAAAAAGAAACCTGATTACTCACTTTGAAGCAATCATATTTTTGTCTTAATAAATTTGTTTATTGAAAGCGACGAACTAATTACTATAATATTTATTAAAATTGTTTATTCATCAAAATTCTTCATAAAGGGCAGAATAATCGCGTGACATACATACGGTCTAATTGATAATCTCCTTTTTTCAAAGACGGTTAAAATACATTAAATAAATAAAATCATATTTATACTAGATTCCATGATCTTACACAAAATCTTTTCTCTGCAAAACGTTACTTGACTATTACACGGCTAACCTCATTAGATCTTATATCTTTTAAAACTTAGAATTGTATTTGTAAAATCTTGTTTATTTGCTATAGTCACGTTCGAAATAGTTGTGATTGGTATCGGCATTGGTGATATTGGAAGGTCGTATGTACCTTAGCCTTAAACTTCAGCTTTTATTGTATTAATCGAAATTGCAAACGATTTTGTTCATTTTTATTATACAATTAAGCTTTTCAAAAGATAAATTAAGTATATCAAATAATTTACAAGTTTAAATACAATTCAGAATACATAATCAAATTGAATCGTGGGACAATTCTTATTGTAAAATCAATAGGTATATATGAGGATTTGGGTGGAATGTGGAGAATCCAGTAACTTGACACTAGGTTCTCTTCGATTGAATATATTACATCGTAGGTAAATATTGCATTATTAATTTCAATCTCAAGTTAGTTCATATATTGAATTCTCTTAATCTAATCAAGTCTCTTCGTTATATTCCTTCGGAGACATTACTATACAATATTAGTTATACATAGATAAGCGTAATGTTATTTAATATTAAACGTAGGCTTGGAATATATCCAAAATTAATTATGTGGTCTTCGGTTCATGTCTATTAGAGAACAGAAACGGAGAACCGTTTATTACTCTAACAACATTGCTCTATTAGTAAATGGTCGTGTAGTATGTATGTAGTCAAAATATACATACATATCTTTAGGCTTTATCCCTAGCGAGTAGTCAGAGAGAACGGAGAGAGAACAGACGAACGGAGAGTCATTAACGTCTTCATACATGCTCTCCGGGGAATCCTCGTGCTTTTTACGTGACCTTCCTCCAATATTTTCAACACTATGTTTCGAAGGTCAACCGAGGTCTCCCCTTACCTCCCTTAACATTCACATTTCCTTCACATATATTTTTTACCATTCTTTCATCACTCATTCTCTCGACGTGCCCAAACCACCTGAGCACGTTCTTCTTCATTCTTACTGTGACATCCTCGCTGGTACCTATCATTCTGTGTATCTCTTCGATGCATTGAAGTCAAAAAATTATGAATAATTATTATTAAAATTAATTAGGTACATAAAAAAAATATTACTACTGTTCCGTTCTGCTTCAAGCGCCACGTTGAGTTCAGCCACTTAAAATACTATATCTACAATTCGGATAAAAAGAGGAAACTGAGTGCAGGTCTCCCTGTCCACTATACTACTCGACTAAAATGTTGTGCCTGAAAAATTAAATAGAAAATATAGATTATTATTATTATTATCTTGCATATATCACAATTATATTTTTATTTGACACATCTTGGGGGGGCTTTATTCGAGAACGGAACAAGCATCTGTACGAATAAAACCGCTGTAATCGAAACCCCGACCACCCGTATAGTAGACTGTGCCATTCAAATTAGTTCACCACAACGCCTTTATGTTTAAAAGTAGGGCAATTATTAAGGCATATTTTATTTTGACATAATTTTAATAAATTTATTACAAGACACTTCCGATGTATATAAATTGCTTATGTTTTTTCTTTCCGCTTTCAAAGTGAACGTTTCCTTTCTAATTATATATTTTGTAATTCAATAAATAGCTTTACTTTATAAATGTATCGTAATTTATAAATATTATTTTGTTGCTACCATGGTCTTCTAAAAATAAATAAGAATTATATATGACATATCATGACATATCATGACATATCATGACACACTTAAGTACTCGAGGTAATTATGATCACAGGTACAATCAGTTACATTGAAACGATAACACAAATGCTTCACGCTATTACTCCGTACATTGTAGGGTAGACAGAGAGAACCTAGTGTTAAGACTCATTACCCCACTTTCCGCCCAATTTTGAGACATTTTGTATTGAGTGGCGGAACTCAACGCCGCTCTTTGTCTTAATACCAGAACAAGGAAATAAAAATAATTCATTCGTCTGTATGGGAATCAAATTTACAACCGTCCCGTATACAGACCCTGTGCCACTACGCCACGATGGCCTCGCGTTATCGGCCGAAATGATTAAAGTCATGTAATATAATCTATACTTCTATAAGTAGACTATTTAAGACAAAAAGTATACAATTTTTTATATTAGTATACATATAACTGTACGTTTTATTAGACTTTACATTTATATACATTGAATTTTGATTGGTTTGCTAATTCGCCAAATTCGAGGCAATGCGATGTGGCACTACAGGTGACAAATTCAATGCCGTGAGGAGTGGCTAACCACTCTGGAGCAGGTAATGTGAACAACCGTCGCGTTTACTGTCAAACGTCCCACTGTGCCATAATGGCCTATTTTAGAGAAATGCTATGTAAATTAAATAAACCTTATTAGCGCTTATACATATGAAAATTTTCAAATAAAATACATACAACGAAATATTTTTTACCATTAAGCGAGTGCAGCAACAACTATTCATTCATTATTTAAAGTTTCCAAAACATTGAGTGGCGACCAGTGCTGGGGTAGCCTTTGTTTTAATAACGTAAGTTTTTTTTTTCATATCTCTTAAACATGTCTGTATTTGTAAGAGGCAGGATACCTATAGCTGGCTCGTATTTGTACAATATTCATATAGGCTGTGACATATAGGTAAATGCTCCCCTGAATTTCCCCTAGCCATTGGGGATGTTCCATGAAACTGCTTTGTTATGATACACGTTTCCAGACACTTTTTAAAAGGCTTTTGTACTGTCAAGTGTGAGTGTCATCTCCTTCAACAATGTTTTGCGGCATATAGTTCTTATCTATCCTTTACATCCCTGTTTCATTAGTTTTGATAGCAATGATCTGAGAGTTTCGCTTTGTCAACATCAAAGGTATTCAATTATATCGTCCTTATTAAGTTATATAACTCCGCCTATATTTGAAAGCTGACTTAAATATATCTCGTATAGCGTAATATATATATATATATATATATATATATATATATATATATATATATATATATATATATATATATATATATATAGTCTTCTAGCTTAAATAAAATTAATTAACTAAGTCGAACTACTAAATCATTAAAAACGTAGGCCGTTCAATATAATATCAAATATTATATTGAACGGCGAACGTTTTAAATGACTGCGATTTATTTACAGGGTAACTTAGTATAAAAAGTAATATAACAAAAAGTTATAGAATAAATAAAAAACAGTACCATTTAAACATCGTCGTTATAAATGAAGTTACCACTTAATCACTACACAACTCTTAGATTATATATAAATTAATTCACAGATAATCTAATAACAAATGGTTGCAGTGTCAAGTGTCGGTCATGCGCGTGCGACTGTGACTGACATTGATCTGGTAACCGGATAGCGAGATGCCGCGTCTGCGCATACTTGTAATTTATTATCGATCATAATTGTTATGACATAAGAGAGCTTTATTGCTATTTAGTGAAGTATGTTCTTATTATCTACATACATAATTGCAATTTGAAATTGTTTATTAAAATAATTAATTTTACATACATACAACATAAATAAATCTTCACGCTTTATCTCTAGCGGGGTAGACAGAAAGAACGGAGCACCAAATATTGCGGTCCCTGTATCTCTCTTTCGCCTTGTCGACTGTCATTAACCTCTTCATACATGCTCTCCGGGGGGTCTTCATGATTTTTACGTGACCTTCCAGTATCTTCGACACTGTGTTTTCCTAGGTCAACCGAGGAGACTCCCCTTTAACCTCTCTTTATTTTACATAATAAAAAAATCAAATTTAAAATATAGAAGATATAGAGAAAATATTTAGTATATATAAACTCAAAACTATTACGAGACTTAGCTGGTATAAACCTTGATTTCTTGATTTTAAGATAAAAAAAATAATCTTATATGACAGGAATAGCGCCTTGAATACGCACATGAAATAAGGCCAATTCCCCAAGCAAGCGGCTGTATACGCTCAGACTGATTTAGAAAACTACTGAATTGAATATTATAATACTTCCCCGTTCTCTAAGGAATAGGTGGGCCGTTTCCGGAAAAATGTTATGATATCGAGTACGTACATAGTAAGATCAAAAACCCTCCTCTATAATTAACTTTTTTACGTGGATTTTTATTTTTAGGCAAAATCTAACCCTAATATAAAATAAAATGCCGAATATTTCCCAATTTGATGATAAGACTATTAATTTAGATTAGTAATAGTTAATGTACTGTTAGTTAATTGTAGTTGATTTTGTTTTAGTTGGAAAAGCGACTTATTTCGTTTATTTTTACCTTTTGTATGATACACATTTGTGTCTTCATAATTTTGTGCATATATTGTTATGATATTACTTACTATGCACATATTTTAAATAATTTCAAGTTTTGTTGTTTTTAATTTTGTTGTTACTTATTGTTCTTGTATTTATTTTAAAGAGTAATTTCCCTATTTGGTATAATTTTGTATTAATTTCAATTGTAAATACAATATTTTTGGAAAAGTTATTTAATAAATAATAATACTATAAAAATTATACCATCAATTAGACAATCAAAACTTATTTATTTTACTTTGAATTTCCAGAGACATACTTTAAGGAATTCTTCAGAGGTCACCAAGGTTTTGAATACTTACTCCTTAACTTCGGTGATTGTTAAGATAAGCTTCAGTCGTACTAATTGGAAAAGTTAAATACAGATAGAAATTACGTTTTGTTCCACGAACCCTTGCTTTGACTATTAGTATTGTGGTCTCGTTAAAGTTATAAAACAACTTGAAGCTTTCCGACATGTTCGAAAGCTCCACTATGAGTACTTAGCAGTCACCTGTCTAGATATTACTTACATAATTAGTTCATTGAATTATACACGAAACATTTATCCTGATTTAATATTAAATATGAATTTATCAAAACTATCCCGAAATAAAACTTTCTTATTTTTTTATGTAAACAATATATCTGCAAATCTGCAATATATACCTATGCAAAAAGCATTTCTATTATTAGTATATCGATTAATTGTTTATCTTTTACTTAGAAGTGGTCGTGGCACAACTGGAACATATTATTTAAGTGACTGTACAAAATGTTTTTTTACGATCTAGTCAGAGAATTGACGTCGTAATATGTTGATAATATTTTGAAATAAGTGAGAAAAGGAGAACGGAGACTCCTCTAATCCTAAGTCAAAATATTAAATTGTAATAAAAACGCTCAACGCATCAACATGTATATTGTAACAAATAAACATACATACACGTATTTATTTTACACACAATTATATTATACAAACAAATAAATTATAATTTACTAAATAAATACATTAACATGTCCTTAATTATTATTTTAAATGATTCACTTTCCGCCCTCTCGTTATACTTAATGTTCAATCTTGGTAAGAAACGTGACGAATAACTTCCAGGAAGCTGTAAATAATAAATAAGACTGAAGACTGACGGAGCTATTAAAACAGGGCAAGAGTACTACCGTACAATGGTTTTATGACGACTGGCCCTCGTTGAATCATTATTTTGACGTGTAATTTAAACAATAGCATTAAAGTGGTATAGTATTGATAGGCGAAGTAGAAATATAAACAACTGTTTGTGGAAAGAAATATTATGCATTCTAATGATATTTAGGTTTTATTACTTACATATCTATACCACTCAACCTAACGTAACTTAGTTAAGAAGATGTCTGTCTGTAAACGATGATAATGATTTCAATTCCACTCGAATGAATTAAATTTAAATCCATTTTGCCTTCCTTGCATGACGTTAATGGTCAGTATTTACAAATTTTTAAAGGTTTTTTTCTTCATTATACAGTCTATGCTCTCTGATAAAAGGTCAACATAAAAATTATACATATTTAAATTATTACTCTGTAGCTTCACACTTTATCCTGCATAAACATAAACTAATGTCACACCATTTTCTGTTATCCACCTGGATTTGAGACATTACATGTTGAGATGTGGAACTCAACCAGAGTTTAGTCTACCAGATTGAATAAATTAAAATAATTAATTCCCCCGATTTGTGATCGAGCCCACACCTTCACATTCACAGTCTCACTGCACCAAGATGGTCTCGAACTTAAATTGCTTTAATATAATTTTTGCTTGAAATAGATTGACATAAATATCTTTTTAAATATTTCAATAAGAACTAAAATCGTTTCAATACTCCAAAATAGGAATAAAACATTCATAAAGGCACGCATTCGCAATTCCGCGACCAGCGAGTTCCATGCGAATCGCAGACATAAAAAAATCATGGACTGTTTTAATCACATGTGTGCTGTATTTTTTACTGTGGAATGGTTAAATATTTAAAAACTACTATACTAAGATCCTATTGGAACTAAATATTAAAAATATCGTGAGCTTTAAAAAATGTATGTGTGTATGTTGACAATAGAACCATATCTTGGTTGTAAAATGTGTTCATCTCACAAATAAATCGAAATCCAAAAAAAAGCAAAGCAGTTTCATATTAATATTATAAGCTCTTTTATAACTCAAAATTACTACCAGTGTTTAAAACGTTAACGATATAAAACGAGATTCCATGTAAAAAAAAAAGTTCGTCTTCTATAATTTAATTAAGTATCTACAAAAACTTCAACAAACAGCAAGCAAAGCAGGTGATATAATATAGCCGTTGACTATAAACGCGCATAAATAATAATGTCACCATTGAATCATATTTTTTAAAGACAGTGGTTAAAATTAATTAAATCGATTAAGCTTTTTATACATACTCTTACTTAAGCACAGCTTTTAGTCGGCCAACATGATAAGATCATTTTAAACTATAGCTGTCAGTTAATAGAAAATTAAGCCTAATGATTGGATAAGACGGCAGGTGAAAGAGAACTCTATAAATAATATATTAAAACACCCCTCACAACTAATCAACTTTGTAACGACGCGGCGTTTAAGTATATTCTACTTATTAAGATAGGACCGTTTAATAAATGTGATGACAAATATATAAATAGCTAAATGACAATCTTATATTTGCTCAGATTCTTATTTTGCTTAAATTTAGAAACTTAGGAACTAATGCTAAGTTTCTAAATTTTTTTCAATAAGTGTTTTAAGTGATATTTTTAATAGCGTTTACTATATTGTATAATATACATTTTATATTACATTCTTTAATATTTATATAAACGGATAAACTGACAAATCATTTTGCCTGCCCTTGTTAGTTTATATCGCGTGTCTCAAACAAATAGGGGAAGATATCCTTATTACAATAAGAATATCTTCCCTTAGGGTAGCATAACCAATTTTAGCATGCAAAATACCTTAAGTGTACATAAATCTATAACTGAGTAGTATCATTACTACTCAGTTGATACACAGATATTTATTTTATATCAAAACAGTACAAACACTCACTGAAAGGAAATGATTTAATATTATATAATTGAAAGAAAACAATCATTGTTATACCGAAACATCTGCCGTATTACACGTATCCTAACAATGCGCGCCCTTTAGCTCTACGAAATTAGACTCAGCCGAAAAACAAACATTTCTTGATTGAGTTGCTCCGGAACCAGTTTTCGCAACTATTCAAGGAGGGGGACGAATTTAATTCGGAAAACCATTTAGGACATAAAGCGTAGGGGATTCTGAATGGTCAGTTAATTGACTCAATAAATCACGACGAACAATCATTTCTACTGAATGTGTAATTTTCATTTCCACCGGACAACAGATGGGGTTGCACGTTTATTTAAAATATTTAAATACAAACAAAGTACCTACCGGTGCTAAAAAGTTATTCTGTTCTGTCATCATAAATATTATACGCTACATATATTTTTTTTTAAATTTAGTCTCGTGCCAACAAACGAGATTAATAATTAGAATATTCATTATGAAATTTTATACGCCCTTTTTAGTAATTGTTGGTCAGAATTAAAATTGTCGGTTTTTTTAGGGGCCTCTCTTCTATTTTGAGAAGCTCACTTTTCCAAAATGTCACAGAGTATACATTGTGTACAGATTGTTCGAAACGTGTCTATTTATCATACTATATCAGGGAATTTTCTATATCTTACTTTTATACTGATAATATGAAGCTGGAGAGCTATTATACGTGAAACGCGCAAATATCGGGAATTTAAAAACATATTTTTTATTTCATAGTCAATTTATCGAAGAAGGCTAAAGGCTTACGTTAATGATTTCAATATAATCTACTATACCAAAGAGTAGAATCTTTTCGGGCTCTTAGAATGCCTCATGTGTCAAGCGTCATACACCCTTATTTATTTTCATTTGATTGAACCTGCAGTTTAAAAATAGTATATAAAAATTTGAATTGAAAAATTGGGAAACTATTGGAATGGGCTTAGTGGAATTAGAACCCACAAATGTGCAATTTAATCATATTTTAACTGCATCACATTTTATGATATAAAAAAATATACCTATTCCTTATACGTAATCCAATATAAACATATTATATAGAAATTTTAGAATTGTTTTTCACTTGGTGCTATTAATATGGCAATAAATTTAAAATATAATCTTTTGCTATAATTTCTTCACAAAGTTAGATTAGAAAAGTAACTTAAAGGTTTAAAGAAATCTTTAAAAAATATATTTTATAATCTAAACGTCGGTATCTGTCATTTATTTCGATATAGTTCAGCTTTACAAAAGATATATGTATTTACATATTAAATATGAACTTGTTAGGATTTGGAAAAGCACGCTATAGAAAAATTAAAAAAATTAAACTAATATTATTATTCTTGAATTCAATATGAAAATGCTATAAATTATGTACATACATAGCTTTTAATTACATATTTACTTACTTTATAAATTGTAGTTTATAAACACGGAAGATAACGAGATTTTTTTTTATTTAAGTACAGACTTAACTTACATAAAAACCACATTGGAAATTTTACGAATATTTTAGTAAGTACATTCAATTTATCGGTTTTCTGATTTCAAATTATTGAACTTTGAATGAATGAATTTGATGTTTTATAATGTTCAGAAATTTCAGTTAGACTCAGTATAGTTAACGACGCAATGTAATCTAAGACTGAGCCTAAAGAAAAAAAATGTAGTTGTTGACATGTGTATGTCATTATCATTTTTTTTTTTTATAAAAGAAAAAGGGCTTCACTTCGCCGCATACAGCTCGGTAAAGGGAAGCTAGTGTTAAAACACTCTGTTCCCCTTCATCCTTAATAATTATTATAAATCTACATTATAATTTCGTTGTGAACCCCGCAATTTAGTATGGATGTGATGATTTCTGCAAACACAAATGATTTCTGCTCTTTTAAACATAGCCGTATCAAAAAAATATGAATATCCAAAACTAGTATGTAGAAAAAAATCAATCAATCTAGTCTGTTGTTAAATCCGTTTATAACTATTTCAAGTATTGTTTGTATATAACAATAACCCTAAGTATTATTCAACGGAGTTGCTTCTAGAAGGATCTACGAGTCATAAATTTATGTATTTGATATTATAAGTTTATTCTTGCATGTTTGGTATTCATATTTTATTTCTAAGTTTAACATTACCAACGCCTTATTTTTACTAGGTTATAATTAATTACCTAAGAACCTATAATTTTGCTATAGGCTTAGTTGTAGCATTAAAACAGATTTGAGAACAATAAAACTTATAAAAATATACTTTTTTATTGATTTTATTTGAATACTTATAATTATATTATTTAATATATCGACTGTTTCATTTACTGAATAGATGTTTTAAACAACCCCATCTATCAAACGGTAAAATAACTATATCGTTCCAATAGTTCTGTAAGTAATTTTACGCCATCTATCGGACTTTCATAAAACTACGTTGACTCAAAATTTCTAATTATCCTACTTCCCGCCAGGCGGCAGCACGTGGCGGCGCCGTGGAGCTCCACGACCACGGGTAGCGCTCGCGCGCAACACGAGCTGTTTGAACTGCTTGAACGGGTACAATGTTCCCGCTTGGACGACCAGAGGGCAGTACTACCGCCGTATTTTTCTCAGGTAAGTTAGATTCGTATTCGTTTTAATGACTTATGAATAATCAGTTTTTTTGTACGTGAACGTCAGTAGCTAACATTTGTCTACTTTGGATTATTAAATGTAGAAGATAAAATTTCGTATTAGCTTTAGTACAAATAAATGTACCTATGTATTTTCATGGAAGTTTTCGTCGAACTTATTTATTATTTAATTAATTAAGATGAATTATGAATGAAAAACATAAATTAAAATTACATATTTATAAAATCTAAGCTTACTATATAATTATATTAAATCGATAATTTTAATTTACTAAACCAAAGTAATAATATCTATAAAAAAGTTTAACATCTTACAATAACACAAAGACTATTCGGCCAGTAACAGATTTTCCACAAAGATGTAATGACCGTTCAGAGTTCAACAGTTATTCCTTCGTTAGTAAATAATCGGCGGAAATGGTAGGTAAAAGACGGGGGTGGGAAGCGGAGCGTGACCATATTATTTTGTAAGGCGTCATGCCCTGTAGGCTGTAGAGTGCAGGCCCTTCTTTAACTTACCTGTTGATCGCTTTTTGCTTTGTGATGAAAATTTAAAAACTTTTAGCATTTCTATTTTATTATAGTTTCGATTTATTCCTTCTATATATTGTTTAATTTGTAATATGTTGTAAAATATTATTAGAAAAGTATAATTTTTTTAACGTATCGGGATGCAAACCCGTGTCTCATAGCAACCGTCCAAGCCCTCCCTCACTTCTATTCTTTAGTGTTAACTGTATGAAAATAAAAATAAATCTATTTTACAGATGTTAATATTTAAGTTGTAACCGTTTAATGACTAACATAAAATTTTCAAGAAATTAAATAGTTTGTTTCTTGGCTTGAAGCTTAGACAGCTTTGTATATCAATCATTCATCATATTATAATAGTATATTGAAACGCGAAACGTAATTGGTTTAGTTTGTTACTTGATGTACTCTGACATAGTCTTTATGTTCAAATGTCTTTCATATGCCAAATTGAATAAGAGTTTTTATGTGGAAGTGTTAACTGTTAGGATATTATTTTAATTGTGAACTAATTATTCTAGCTTAAATAATATTAAAAGCTAACTTTAAATGTAGTTAGTGAATTTATCAATGTTAATTTGAGTAATTCGTATTTGTATGAATTTTCTATTAAGTATTAATTAAAAGCGTAATGACCTTATTTATATTTATCATACAAGGTTTTATAAATTGCATAGACATATATCGGAATGCGAATAATTTTATATGTATAGTAATCGGAAGTTTAATTCTTGCCTTGAAACGTAAGTATATAGGGAGATAAAGTTATATACAAAATAATATTAGAAGCAGTAAGTATTTCAATATAATAACAAAGTAATTAAAACAAACAATATTAAAATAAAAAACATAATTGTAAATTTTCTTATAATTTTATTTCATAAATACTGGTGGATTATAAAAAAAATATGAAGAAAGATTTAATTGTCGCCTTATTAAGTATTCACCCTTCGTGGTTTTACTTACCATTTTCTCTAACAGGCCAATATTTATGTAACAGAATTAATTATAGCAAAATTGTACCGTAGTACTTTATTATAATTAGGTTAAAAATTTCCTGTATAAAACGTATTTCATAGTAAATTATACTTTGAGCTAACGTTTAATATTTACTTTAGACATGCACGGTAGTTGTATTACCTAACATATAATTATCACTAGCCTGTCTTTGTCCTCTGCTGTATAGAGGCCTCTCGAATGGTATGCCATTGAGTTCAATATTCAATTTCCAACCGTTACCAACTTCTTTTCCCCTTCATCTATCTACGTGGTACTTATGTTTTTCTAATCTCTTATACGTGTGCCCTTTGCTTAATATAACGATTATTACGATTTTGTATGAACCAATTACTATTTATTTTTAATGCAGTTAATTATATTTGGTTGAAAGAGGCTATAATTAAAAGTTTCTTGTATCAATGTGCATAATAACTTAATGTAACGTAATTTTTTTGACTTGTGTCAAGTCACATTTTTCTCCAATTTTAGTCACAATTGCGTAAACCTCTCTTGTTCTGCCAGAGATTGTTTTTTTTTAATTTCTTATTTATTATTATTTTCTCATCGATTGTAACTATTTATATTATTGAATTAAATATTTTGTATCTTAAATCATTCGTACTGACATAATCTTAGATGCACCTATATCGCACCAGATGGTGAAAGTTGTGTATTTGTTTATTTATAAGAATTTAGATTTAAAATTGTCTTGGAACGGATGCTTGCATTAAGTCTACCCCTTGTTCGGGCATTTCGTAGAAATTTCTGAGAACCAAGACGATAATAAAATATAGTTCAGCGTTGAAGGAAATATTAGAAATCGTGAACTAGATTCATCTATTGTTTATATTAAAAAAACAATACGTTTTTCTATTATAATTTAGACTATATATATTATCTCTTAGAATTGAGGTGTAGCTAACTAATTATAATATTGTATGGTGATTTTCGAAAAAGTCAATTTTTTTTAACTAATCATTACTAGTAATTTTTGTTTCATCTCGCTCTATCAAAGTTTCATTAAACATATATTATGTTTAAATATAAAATGGCGGCCACGAATCAATTTAAATATAAAACGACGCTCGATGGACAGCAACTTCTACCAGGTGAACCGACGATCTGATCAAGCCGCTGCATGCCGGAAGCGAAGGGCCGGTCGTCCTGAAGATCTTTAATGGAGTCCTAATAAGTCCTAAGAAATCGGTTCAGATGTGCCAAAGATAAGCCCGGACAAACGTAAGGACATAACTTTAAAAATATTGTGTTTTGTTTTAGTTACGTGTAAATAACTATATGCACTCGAAAAAATTCAGTTATTTTGAAGTCACAAATAGATTTTTTTCTTTATTTGGGATTATGTTAATATTTCCTTTTTTTAGAATTACACTATGACGTTTCCATTCTATTCTTAAGTAATATATTTAAATTTTACATGACGTTTGTCATTGAACCATGTAAATATCGTCATTGACTCAATATGGGCCAGGATCCTCCTCGAAAATGTCTCTAGTTACGTCCATGCATAGGTACAGTGAAGTCAAAGAAATAATAATTTATTTTTTTATATACATATTGTTATATATACTTGTGTACCTATCAAATTATTGAAATTAGATGACCAAATAAAGCGTGGTGTTGCAAACAGTTTAACTTTGCTTGTATATATATTTATAAATACATATATGAGGTACTTAATAAAAGGACACGGAAAATAACAAATAATTTTATCTATGACATTGTTTATAGGATGACAGTACAGACAGGAAAATTGTTAAATTAATTAATATTGTATGTATAAATAGTAACTGATGAGTTTTCAGGCTAAAATAAAATTTATTAATTATTGTTTAAATTTTCTTAAAAATATTACTAAGGTGTTTTTTTTTGTGTGAAGTTCCTTTTCTAGAAAAAAAAATATATTGTGTAGAATGTCAATGTGAATGTCATCCTAATACTCCGTACCGAACAGCCTAGCGACTGGTCTGTGCCATTGATTGATTGCCAATAATTGTACAGATATAGTGATCTATCGATTGTAATTCATCCCGTTGGTACTTTTCACAGCCTAGCTGTCCCTGAGGTACTCTATGCCATAGCAACCGAACGTAGGCATATAGGCCTACTTTAAATAGTTATAATATATGAAAGTTTATAATCTAACAATAAAATGTAAAATGTTACAAAAACACCAACAACAAATAATATTTGTAGTAGATTTTTGATTGCATTTTTGCTATGTATATATATTATATATGTTTTAATGTATATATGTTTTAATCATAAAATGTTGTTTACGTGTTATTACTATATTTAAAAGAACATAAACAAAGGTATCTAAAGGATATAAAGATACCTTAGTACTTACCCATCTTCCGACCATGGAAAAGTAAAAGTTCACCTGATTACAATATCTTGACCTCGTACATGCTCGTAATGTCATTCCCTTTTACTTTTATAGAGTAAACCTTTTTTGTTATGAACATCACTTATTTGGAAAATTTTGTTCGATTTAATTCATAATGTGTTTAAAAAGTTATTGGATGCCCGTGTGTTATGTATTTAGCAGTGCTTCGTTGTTTTTTCGACATACATTTTGACCAAGTAAGTCTTGTTAATTTTACTTATTGTTTATTTTGTCTTCCACATTTTGCTTTCACCATATAGCCAGAGTAGGGAGAAAATCTAATGTAACGACTTTAGACATGCTTAGCGTTTAACTTTAAAAATTTCCCCCGAGCGGCTTTGAGACCCATGACTTTACCTACGTTCAGATAGACTTTTCAAAACTGTACGACGATCGAATTAAAATCAATTTTATCAGATTCATAGAATTTGCTTTGTTTGAATTTACTAATGTTTCTACTAATTCATTCTCTTTTGTGCTTCTATAAAGAATCTAAAATAAGAAAAATGCCACCCTGAATGCTTTCGCTACTTAGATATTGTAATTGAGTTTAAGGAATGTTCTCGGCGAAAACATTAGCTACAATCTGAGTGCAATAAACACATGTGATTAATTATTTCTCATTGCATTAGTAGAGCTTTAAGTATTGTATTTAAAAAAAGTTAACTCGTAACATTTTCATTTGAACTATATATAGATAAGCTTTAACCTGCGGCTTTGCCGTCGTGCTCTACTAGAAATGTTTAGTACTCGATCAGCGTGATCGAATATAGCCTTTCTGAATATAGACTATGGGCTATCCGACTCAAAAAATCTTGATTCGAACCTGTAGCTATGTATAATATTAAAATCTTATCAATAGTTTGTAAGTACCAAATATTTTACGATTGGTATACATTATATATACATTCATAATTATGTGTTTATTTATATAAATCACTATTACACTAGTTCATTATTTTAAATTAAATTAAAGTTTTTTCTTTGAATGGTGCTGTTTGGCACGCACGGCGAGATCAACGCCATAACTGAAGAACTATTGATGAACTATTTTATATATATATATATATATATATATATATATATATATATATATATATATATATATATATATATATATATATATATATATAAGAAACTTGTAAAAATTAATTTTTTTGTACAAAAACGATTAATAAAGTTATAAACTAAGTTAACTTCAAGCTAAGAATATACAATTGATTGTAAATAAGTACTCCATTCTATAAAATATTGTAGTAATAATTAAACGCATATCGAACTTTACTTCCTCGTTATGAGAGACTTGACGCCTGTTTGTTGACTAACACTTTATATAAAATCCATCATATTAATAAGTCGATTATAGCAGGGTCTACGTCTGTTGGGTTTCCTGTCGGCCCTTCTCAGCCAAAACTGACCGATATTTTTATATACTTATTTGACACTTATATATAAAAAAATATATAAAATCAATTGATAAATTGAATAAAGACTATTTTATTTTAATTTTTTTTATATCTTTACACATTTTTCGCGTTTTTAAAGTATATCTAGAAAATAAATAAATATCAAAATAGTTAACAAACCTATCTCTCAGAAATCACAGTAACGATATGCCTTAATAATTTCTACCTCTGAGCTGAATAAGCTTGAGCATAGGGCGGCAAATTTGCTGGCATATTTGCTAATTCATAAAAATGATAAAAAATATTAGATTTTCTGAAGTTTTCTAAGTACAAAAAAAGTCTTGCATTTTTTTCTGCAACATATTTTGCCCTCATTCTTGCTTGACATTTGTCAAAGGTACAGCCAATTTCAGTATTCTACGGCAAAAAACAACGACGTTGCCACTCTCTATAAATTGAGTCCAGTTTTGAAAAGTAAGGCCGGCTAAGACTTAACTACTTCTACTTTACTTTATCTTGAAAATGTGTAAATTCGCCTCTCATTTTGATTTCACAATCACATGCAAATAAACTGGTTACAAATGCATTATATACTAAATAGTATTATATTTTATAGCTATATACATAATTCACCTGTTCTACCAAAACTGTATAAAATTTTTGTAAGAAAATAACAAAAGAGTTATTTTTACCTACAGGTTCTCCATCAATATATACCGATACAAAAGATACTTCAGTATAGAGATATACTCGTATGTGGATATATTTTCAACATGAGTCATCTAGTCATGACAGTGGTTATTGATTGACCTTCATATCTGAGGCTGGCCTAATAGCTTGCATTGTACGCTAAAGTTGATCTGCTGTTTGTTTTGCAATTAATATATAATGCATCTCGGACTAGGGCGTGGGCGTGATATGCCACCTTTAAGTAACATAATTTCTGTTCAATTAAGTTAGCTATTAAGTAAGAGATTAAGTTACGCATTTATATAATAGATATATGGTAATATTATTGCGATGAAGATTTATTTGGGTAAACGTCTTGATCTCAGGAACTAATGGTAGGAATTGAAAAAATCTATTGATTTTGGATAAGTAATTTACAGAGGAAGGTATAAGCTACATATTTATCTCACATTATTAATTTCCCTAGGCTGCTAAGAATGTGTTACACAATTCTTAGCTACTTCCATTTGACAAGTCAAAAAGCAGGAAAAACAACGAAAAACCCTAATGAACTATACACACGTACCTTATATACATTCTTGCTAACGCTATTGGCACTTATTTGTTAATATTTGCCAATGTAGTAAGAATATTAAATGGCCAAAATAAACTGGGACATCTATATAATTTGATAAATAAGTCACTAGGTATATTGGCTTAAAACCAAATCCACTGCAATGTCTCAATGCCGCCGTTCTTTTTAGACTTACATAACACACAGAGTATATACCCCATTTTGAATTATTCTTGGCAACCACTATGGTTCTGTTATGTACAGCCGTACGTACATACATATAATTTAAAACAAAAAAAAATCGTCTCTCTGTGGACACGTTCCAAATACCAGCATTTACACATTAAAGCTGAGATTTGTTATATTCCATATTTTAATGTAACACAAATAAAAAAGAGAACCTTTTAAAATGATGAGTTCTCTGGGTACGTTGTTTTAACCCCGCGTTATCTACCTACCTCCACTGATTGAAAATGAAAGCGAGTAATGAGGTTCTCTTAATGAATTTAATTTATTTTTTGTAAGTGGGTCATGATAATAACAATGTCGTTTGCATAGTGCATACATATTGTACAAATTAATGCAAATTTAAGGCTTTTGTTTCATACAAATTTTGAAATATAATATTTTTAGTAATATGAATCATTGTTTTATATTACGCTTGTTTGAAGGTTATTCAAGTAGATACTAAATGTTTTCCAATAACATTTATTATTAAAAATTTCCTTCTACATTGAATTTTATTAATAATGGATACACCTAGGGAAAAAAGGAAGCGTTTTAATTATAAACTTCTTTGTAAAGAATTTCTACAACGAACGACGATATTTATAAATAAGAGCTTTATTTTTGCCGCGTAATCAAAAACCTATTCCTTATGACCCAGAATTATGAGATTGGAATTTTAAATTTATAAGTGTATTACAGAAAAGTGATTACAAATTTATATATGTGGTTTAAATTTCATACAGAACCCGCGGTATGTGCGTATAACTCGGACTTGATCGATGATGTTTCTACTAAAAATACCTGCCTTTTAATTTTAATTTATTCTCTTTTATGCCAATTAAACGTTTACTGATGTGTTTGAATACATGTTGAGTAATTAATAATAATTTTAATAATCGTAATCTTGGTCTTTTTGTATGCTAGACTTTTTCAGATAAAACTGATTATAAAGATAATACAGTAATATAAAATATGAAACAAATTATAAGCCGCGTTTTGATATGTTTGTTTGTGTTAGTAATAATAATTGTTTAATAAAAGGTAAAAATGTTAAATTTTAATAAATTAAATGAGGATAAAAAAGCTTACTGTGCAAAAATACATTACACCTACATTTTGTTTCCCGTGTGTTAAATAATACGTCAACTATATTTTCATGCTCATACGAGTAACATAGGTTCATATAAAGACATTGTCAAGGCACAGAATGTAATATAAGCAGCCTAATATAGAGGCTATGTTAGCGACCGCCAAATGAGGAGCATGTAGTTGCATAACTGATGCATCGCTTATGTAAGCATGTCTAGGGATAAGGCGATTGAAATTTTAAAATAATATGCTTTTAAATTTAAATTAAACCTATTTTTTAAGTAATAATTTTATTTCTATTAAAAAAAACCTGTGTGTTAATAGTCTACCCTTACATTCAACCTATGATTTTATTTACACATATCGATCAGATCATTTTATTCTGTAGTCATGTAATTGCCAAATTGTAAGACGTATTGATATCAAATGTTATATGCAATATTCCTATTCCGCAAGTCATATGTAATTTTTTTTTTCATTTTCACGCTTTATCTCACACAGTAAAACTTAGTGTCAGAGCAATGAAAAAAATAAAATAAGTGTAATCATTTCCTCAAATGGGAATCGAACTCATAATCATCGCTTCTATATAACGTGACTCTGTTCCACAGACTCCCCATGATATCTACCTAAAGATAATATAAGTAAATAAATAATACTTATGACAAATTGATCACTTATTCACTTATTCAGCTTCTATTCAAATTTAAAAGAAATTTGTGGAACGCTAATTACTTAACGAGTTCTCACATTATAATCATAATAGATTTGGTGTCGTTATTTTAATAGTGTTTCAACTAATTTCGAAGACTCTTAAGCATCAGCTACGTAATATATGTTATTGTTAATTAAATAAAACCAACGTTCTCTCAATATCAAAAACTGTACTGTGCTTCACGACGTACAAATCTGGCATAACTGTTGTACCTGTCTCTAAGAATAGGTTTTTCTCCACTATGAAATCCATGTTAGCAAGGATATAAAAAAAAAATTCCCCAAGGGGAGATCGAATCCAAATAACTCAAACGCTGCAATGTGTGCATCACCATGCTCTCGAAACAACTCAATTCAATACATTTTTTTTGAAAATGTGATTACATTAACTAAACCCAATTAGGCATATTTGTTATAATAAATATTGGAAATTACATTATTGATCTATATTTGTTTGTATGTTTATTACATTTTCTTTTACTTTATACTTCTATGGTTTATATACTTTCAGTCACTTAAAGGTAATGCTTGACTAACCAGGAACCATCTATATTTCTAATATAAACGATAAAAGCGGACTTGGACCATAACTGCGTTTGCAAATAAATAAATTTTACTTCTATAAAATAAAGTATTTGTTTTCTTCTACAAATTCTTTTAATCGTCCAAACAGTATCATCATGGTTTTGAAGAGAAATCTTGTTTAAATATTGAAAATAGTTTGTTTAAAGAAATTACGATGCGTTTTAAATTACATCACACTTTCTAATGTAAGTGACTCGGTTTTACTATTAAATAATTATACTTTATATAATTGTGCATATTATATAATGGTTAAAATGAATTAAGCAATTTAGTTATTTATGCCGTCACCCTTTTGGGAAAAAATATCAAATCCTTTTGTAATTATTTCATGATAAGATCATTAAGAATTAATATTGTTAATTTAAGCTCCAGGAAAAAGGTATATTTGAATAAGAGTGTGAGAGAGAATAACGATTTATGACAAAAATAATAAAATGTGACTTCCCATAATATTTACATCTCTATTTTCTTTTTTGGAATAGTATGAAAAGACAAAGTCGCTCACCAATACAGGCTCAAATTATTTAATTTACTTAATAGTTTTTAATGCGGTTTTTACTAATAGACGCATATTATAATAAAAACGAGAATATAATATTTGTTTTGTGTGATAGTGAAATTATTCTACTAGTAATTGATATATCTTATAAATCTCATGATATTATATTATTATTCTTAGTGTCTACTACATACTATTTATATATATTGATTAATTATTATGAAATATTTCCAAAACATTTAATTACTTAACGTACACTGAATGTATTTATAAAGACATCATACTGCATTTGTATTGTAACTAAAATTACTCTAATGGGTTTTTAAATACTCAGTTAACATTCAAGTAGTAACTCGACCATCGATTAGAGACGTGACTATTGTGTTTTTTATCATTATTAGATATGTACCTCTATATTCTCGTTTTTTTTTTGGAAAAGCAATTATTAGCACTTATTCAATTCGTCAAATACGATTAATTTATATCTTGTACAAAGCAGTAAAAGTATTTTGATATTCCTGATACAAAAATTGGATAGAATTTATTATTCAATCCTCATTTCTGCAATGGGAGTGTGCCTGATTGCTTACAGGTTGCAATTCTACTGGGTATTGGATTATTATAGGTAAAGCTTGCCAAAAACAATACCTCTAAAATAAGAAGAAGACAGAGAACAAATCAATCTATCCAAACATGTAATAGAAATAGTATTCAATAGTATCATTTTTATTAAAACTATAGTCAATTTATACTTTCACCTGCGACTTTGCCTCTGTAGTCTGTGTTTAAATAGATATAATTAAAAGTTATTATGATGTAATATAGCCTATAGTCTACCTCAATATATGGTTTAGCCAACAAGAAACTTCCCCAGAATAATGCGATGAACCAATCAGCTAAATAAATTATTATTATACAAAACATAATGTTTATAAAAAATAAAGAATAAAATTAGTACTATCTGTTGTTCAACCTTGACACTTTTTTTATTTTATCGACACTTAGGCTATTTACAAAATATTTACAAAAATTTGCTTTTCTCGGTCGTTAACGAGACGATCTACCCCATTGTTTTCAGTGGCATCTTTTTTGCTGTTGTAATTTAAGTTACGCTGTAACATGAAACTGTGTAGGGATGTTACACCCCGTGGCTAACCAAATGTTTGATGGAGCTTCATCGTATCTTAATGCTTGAATGAAACTTTAGTTTAATAATATTTTGGGTTAAGATAAAACTAAAAACTTTAATCTAAAAAGTAAAAAGTATAGATTTAGATTTATAAAACGATTAAACACAAGAAATGTATGTGTGTGTTACGTTATTTAAATCAAATTTAAGATGATTTTTTTTACACTTTTGTGAAATGTTCTTTTTATTTTCACCTTAACATATCTTACCTATATCATTAAAATATTTTATTTTCTTTATAATGTTCCCGTGAGCATCTTTGTTACACCTAGAAATGACTTTAAAAAAGAAATTAATGTCTGACTTGTCATAAAGTGCTAGCCGTTTCTATTTTATATCATGAGGCAAATTAATCCTATAACTATCTAGGTCATATATTATCTGTGTGCCAAATTATATATATACTAATCATACTTTTACATTTTGCCACATTTGTATGATTAATTTACATATTTATTGTTTTAATTTTAGTTATGAGCAAATAAAACATGTAATAAAAAAATACTGCTAAATCAATAAGAATTGTATTATTTTATTGGGTGAGTTTACATTGTTTATTTCAGTAAGTTAATTTAAATCACTTGATTTTGGTTACAATTTAACAAAAATATACTATAAACGAGCTAATTTACTTTGAGAATGCCACGGTTCAATAAAATTACTTTGTCAAATGAATGGAGGTCGTAAATTGTTGTCAAAGTCAATAATACTAAACTTCAGCTGGACCAATTATATTCAGATTACCGTTAATATATTCATTATGACTATGGCAAACAAGCAATAGGTTCGATTCTGGTTTGATATATTAAGGCTAAGGCGACATAGGAATAATACTGAGTTTTTTTCATCAAATATATCAACAATACAATATTTTGTACATGAATAATTTGTAAATATATAAATGTTATCGAAATTTTAATGTAATTTTTTATACAATTTAAGGTATTTTTATTACCTTCTGTGGTAACTCCTTAGTGAAACCCTCACATGTTCCTACCGGTGGTAACCACATCCTTCCTTTCTTCCCGGATCCTAAGATTTCCGAGCTATTTAGGCTTCGGAAGCAGATGCAATTGCACCTGTTGAAATTTTGCCAATTGCTTCTATGGGGACGCGCCATAAGTCCATAAGGCAAGCGGATATTCCCACGCCACTCCTACGTGGTGCGTATAAATGCGCTTTATTACAATTGCATTGAGATAGTTTGGCTCATAGAGTATATGTATGGATTATTTAGTACCATCGATTATATTAATAGAATAAAAAAATAGCATTTATATATATTTATATATTTTATCTTAGCGTTATTTCCAGTTTATAACAATAGTTTAAATATTTGTAATAATAATGCTACGCTAAGGTTTTTAATTAGGGGAATATTATAAAATATTTTAACTAAAAATAAATTTTCTAATATTAATTGTTTTCATCCATTCTATAATAAAGTTTTTGTTTTCGCTTTGCTACATTCACCTGTCTTCACGGTCTGCATCTGAAAGTTGAATGCTATCTTTATCCTTATCTCACACGCAGCAAATGCCTACTAAGGATAGAGATAGCACCTTTTCAGTTCACCGGTGACGGTGGAGCGTGTGGCACGCGCTACTCATTCGGTATCCGAGCACAAGTATGAGTGGACGTGTTTCGTCGTGTTAAAACCTTTCTTTCGATCGTGTTTTGACAGTTCCGGAATCTTACATTTTATTACCGCAGGGATTGTTTTGTTTATTATAATATAAATGTGATCTCGTGTACTGATTTATCTGCACCGCGTGCCTAATTAATGACATAAACAAGTGATAAATATATTTTTGGCTTAACACAAGAAATTTAACCTACATCCCGGAAAAGAAAGAGCCAGTGTGAAGTGAAAGTTTTAAACTGCACTGGACCAAACTATTTGAAGCGCATTTTTCGGTGGTGTTTGCTTAAAACACGTAGATAACTGAAAAACTTGACATCCCTTTATAGTAACGAGCCTGACCTGAAAGCTGTAATAAAAATAAACTATAGCGAGATTTATTCGGAGATATCTTATGATGATAAATGAGACGTGTGATGTGCGAATGCGATTTGGCAACCGCTAAAATTCGTTTAGCCGGTGTTTTTCTTCGGGCTTTATGAGGGAGAGAAGGTCTTTACCAGTAAGCGGCGACGTGGCGCTTAAAGCGGAGAAAGATGGTACTGGGAGGGGTTTGGGTGTGAACTCAGTTTTATGTGGTGTTGTGGATGAACTGTCTAACGGGAGGACTGGCAGACGTGGATCCTGGGTTAGAACTGCAGTCATGGGAGTTCTTAGGTGGAAGGACCTGACTGGCGTGAGGACCAGCACTCCTACTGATCAGAAAGAGGTACGTAAAGCACAATCGAGTGTGTGTCGCTTACATCGAATTGAGTAATAACAATAGATAATACTATCGTAATTTATTTATTATTATTGTTTGACTATCTCACGGTTGTTTACACTTGTAATTTGTAGTCTTGTTTATTATTTACATGATACTGAGTGACATAAATTCAAATTACGATGAAGAAATTCGATGACACCATACGTTTATATATTTATTTATATATATGTGTGTGTGTGTGTTCTATTTATCTAACAATTTTATTTAAATAGATTCATAATATACTTAACACAGTCATAACTGAATTACTTAGAGTTCGAAAACCTTGTAATTAAATTATTGCGAAACGTAATTACTGTCTTTATTTTGCTAAGTTTATTTTAATAACTTACAGAACAATTGAAGTAAATTAAGTATCAACGAATACATTGTATTTTAATTACATCGTACGATTATGAAATATTTTAAGCACATTTAACTATTTAACTAACGGCTGTTTTCGTGTTCATTATACCAATATTGATTTAACTTGTGTCTAATGATTCATTTGTGATGTAAACAATATATATGAGTAATAGAGAAAATTTTGTGTTTCGGCCAAGTCCGGTTTGTATCTGTACATTAGCGGTGTGACGTCAGTGTGGTTTCGATGTCACTTTGGTTCACATCTTAACGTTAGCATGAAGTAATGTGTCAAGGTAATTTATTTATGAAAGTGATAGATTTTTTTATTATGAATAGCCGCTTTATGTTAGATATATATATATATATATATATATATATATATATATATATATATATATATATATATATATATATATATATATATATATATATATATATATATATATATATATATATATATATATATATATATATATATATATAACAATGAAATAGTAAATGCGCTACTTAGAATTATTAAAATTATTGTGTATTGACATTTTCTTAATTTTACAATAAATCTTATAAATTTTGCTCATGTATTCTATTATAAGAAATAAATCTATATCTTGAATCACTATTTTTATTAGTAGAAACCGAATTTAAATGAAATTTAAGTCTATAATGTTGGAAATTACTATATTTTATACTATGTAAATTTTCATATAATATCAAATGTATTAAATAAATATTTTGCTCTCGTATGTACAGTTCATGTGCATCACTTCCTTTGCACGTTGCCTAATGAAAAATTACAGTGTTCCTTCCTCACGCTGCGCCTAGTAGAGATTTATTAAGAACAATCTTGTTACAATATTGACTTTGATTTGCTCTTATGGAATATTATATTAGGTACTTATTTCAAAACATAAATAATTAAATGTTGAATTTATTACCTAAAAGCCAATATTATTTTCAAAATTACTTAAATTTTATTGATTACCAGATAAGTGATACCCAAGTGATAGAAAATATTTTGATGCTCATGACACAATGTCTATATAGCGAAAATGGAAAGAATAATGTTTTTATCTATTACTTCGATAAATGCGTAACATGATTTAAATTAAAAATATATATCCACAATACTGTTAAACAATACACAGATAATATATAAAAACTAGTAATTAAAGTACCGTTTCTCCCACAGGTATTTTTATTATTGTTTTCAACAAAAATAACGAGCGTTTGATTTTTTTTTTAAACAGATAAATAAAATTATATGTAACGCTCTGATAACAACGTCATGTCGCTACTTTCTTACTATTGATGTGAGAGTATAATTTTTTTATTTAACTTCGCGCTTTATCTCGCATATCAGGATTAACAGATGGAAACTAGTAAGACGAGTGTCTTACTAGTTTCCGCGTTTTCTTTTTCAATTTGGGAAATAATATTTTGACGAAATGTTACCCAATGCCGTAATTTGTCATACCAAAGTGGGAATATCAAAATATTTCACTGCTCTGAGTGGATATCGAACTCAATACCATCACAGCGCCACGGTGACCTCAATATAATATTAAAGTTAGATATAAGTATTTTATATATGTACATTACATATGTATATGTTCCAGTATACATTTTGGTATACTAGAACATTCAACATTTGGTTTATAATTATTGTTATATTCTTTACACGATTAAATTGAAACTTAAATTAAACCGAACCGCTATTTTTTTTACTAAAACTATATCAACTAAATAACTTTCACAGTTCGCATGCTTGGTAGTAAAAAGTAACATAATTATGTTTGGTTAATTTTTCACTTATTTAAGATATTATTGCGACTGCGACGATAATACATCGTATCATATTAAATACTGCTTTACGCTGTATCCCTCTAATAGCAATAGGGTAGGCAGAGGGTTAAGACTCACCGAATAGTGTTAGGAAATGGAGAATTGAGTTTTGACACTCAATACGCTCTTTGACTTGTTACTCATTGACGTGTTTACAATAAGACACTGTGCCGCTTCGCAACAATAGTCGTGCCATTGGGCACCAGTCCATATAACAAATATACAAAAAGCTACCCAAATAGAAATTTCAATCAAAAGCGACCACATACCCACAGCTCAACTGCGCAAAGGCATTCATTCTATATGTATCTATAAATTGTCTAAAAAGATGACCTAAAAAGAGGCCACATAACAAAAAATCGTGTCGAGAGTGCGTGTATCGTGATATTTCTCACTCCAATTGCAGCTAAAGTTTTACTACTTTCATGGTGGCGACGTGAAAATTCACTAATTAATGCAAAGTGTATGAAAACTCGGCTCGCTTTTTTTCTTTTTAATTAGTATTTGATTATACATTTTTAAAACATGAGCGTACTTGACATTTTTATTGAATCACTGCTAAGTAAGATTTTCTTAACAAATTTATAATTTTGCTGTATTTTCTGTCTATGGGATGGTACGTTTTATGCTATTCGTCGTTCATCTTAACGTTTTATAGGTATGTATTATGTATTAAGTACTTTAAGTTTGATTTTATTTTATAAAAAATAATTGTATTTATTCAAGATCTTATGTAGATTTTCATTTTTTTATATAGTATATATGTATATATAGTCGTAGTAGTTTATATGTATATATAGTCTATAGGTCCCAGCCAAGGTCAGAGCTTTTTGAGCTCGGCCTGTTACATAACTCGTTGATGCTCAATGATGGTTAGTCTAGTGAGACTACGATTAATCGAAAAAAAAATTTTTTTTTGACAAATCATAATACGGAAATGGAATCGAAGTACGAAATAACCAACGCTCATTAGATTCACTTTTCCAAACTTTTAAATCGGATATTTTCTAACATTTAGAATGGTCTTCGAGTTTCATACTTCAAAATAAAAATTTAGTATCACTACGTTGGCCGTGTTACTGTCTTCTGTCTGTTCGTCTGTAGATGACTATTTTTCTCAAGAACTCGTGGAGGTTACAAGGTGAAATAAATATTCAAGTCTACAGTCCCTTGGAGAACAGACAAAATTGTACTTCTAAGTTAAAACAATCCATTCTTATGTTGGCTTTTGCAACATATTGTTTAAAATTCGTCACGCAATCAAAACCAAGGTATAGGGTGTTCTTTATTCACTTAGAATTATGAAATATGGCAAAAAGTAAGATCTTAGTACAGATAAAGGTAAACTCTGAAAATTGATAATTTTATAAACTTATCACAGAAAAACTCACTAAAGACATGTGTCTATAATGGGTGTATGTTTGTACAACACACGTCTTACGACAATTTAAGTTTAAAAAGCTTTTATAAGATAAACTTACTTACTGTTGATCTACAATTACATACGGAACCCTCGGTACGCGAATTCAAATCGCATTTGACCGATATAATTTTATTATGCATAATTAATAACCGCGCACGTCATCCGGAATTGCTCAAATAATATAGAAGAATAAATTGGCTCGTTTGTCTGAAGGTAATCGCATTGCAGTCAGATCCTTGATTCAATTTAGATTTCTTCTCTAGAAAAGTCAGCAAAATTCATCTCATTTTAATATCTTTTAAGTAGCGAAATACTTGAAAGCTATTAGACTTAATTTATATTTTGTATGAAATTTATATGAGACTATTTAATTATTTATTTCAGTTCTTCGTGCCATAGTAGGCCAAGATGTGACTGTTAATGAGATGGTTGTGAGTTCGAACCCCTCTCGAAGGATTGTTTTTTTATCAGTTTTGGCAAGAGCTGTTCTGTGCGTGAGGTATTAATACGTTAGTTGTTGTTAGTTGTTAATTAATACTCAAAACAATGTCTCGAATTCTCAAGACAGAGAGTGGAGAACGGATTCTATCGTCTTTAGGTTCTCTCTGCCTACTCTGCTACATTCAAGATATTACAACGATGAGGTGAAAAAAATATTTAAATATGTACCTAATTTTGAAATGCCGTTAAATAGTAACTGCTACTACTGTTAGTAACATGGATGACATTATTAAATTTTTTACAAAAAAATGTTATTAATATTAATCATTGTTCAATAGGTACGTTACTTGTTTTTTATTTACTTTATGAATTTTACTATAAATATTCTCTGTATAATATTGTGATATTAATATCTTTCATATTTTTTAATTACTTAGAAATAAAATAAATTAGAGAGAGTAATAAAAAAGTTAATTATAGTTCGTTTTTATACGTTTTTATGCAAACACTCAATATTTCACAGCTCCCAAATAGGCGTAATTGATTTATATTTACACGCTCCGGTAAGACTTTCAAAATGACAGTTAGTCGTCACTGTGGCTTAAATATTTTATAATTAACAAAAGGTTTAAAATTAAAGTTCCATTACTACCTATATACATATTTTTTTTATTTTTTCATACGGTTACTTGTAATATGATCTGATACTTGTACTCTTACTCGAAGCACTATTTCAGTTTTACTTGTAAATATATGTAAAATGTAATTTCAAGCAGTATATAATATTATCTTACTTTTAGTAACTTATTAAGTCAATAAGTATCTTACGGTTGAGTGCTTATACTGCTAGCACGTTCGATCCGCATACAGCTTTTGAACTCTACGCTCAGGTCAGCGCATAGACACCACTTGGCAAGATGACAAGTATTTTGCGGCATTTACTGTTTATTAAGCAAGTTACTAAGTAATGTTTATATATTTTCATTACTTGAAAATTAAGTAATATTTATTTGAAGTAATAATAATTTAACAACTATAAGGTATTATTAGACTAGACTTATGTTATAACAATATGCTAAATATACTTTTAAAATATATATTTAAATATAATTATCATTGACACGAGTTTGAATACAGCGATAGATAAAATCACATAAATTACTTTAAAAATATTTTTCACCTGTTTCCGAAATTGACTATGCGAAAAACTTAAATCTGAAAAGTAATATTTTACTCTTACATAGACTTCAGTTATAGAGCGATGTATAAAGAGACTGTCAACTTAACTCGGTACTGCAAAAAGGTTAACGCACCGTCGCGTTGCGGCGCTAATGGGATAAAAACTACAAGATAACATTGACAGGCCCGTGATGAATTGTAGATGATGACACAGTTTTACAAAGTGTCTTTTGTACACGCATACACTGATTTAGTCTATAATTCAAATATGACAGTCTATGATGTTATTAAATTGCGATTTTATGAATTTATATATAATCTATACTATTTAATAGTTATCATTTATAGGTAATTTAATCCATATTATTATAGCTACATTAGCTATATGGGATATTAAATAACTAAATTATACATAATGAATAAGTACTGTTCTTCTAGTTCTTCGGTACCTGTATAATAATGTGGACCTACCACATTCATTATAATATGCTGACAGTGATTCTATCCTAATGGCATATAAGGCACATTTTCGTCACTAGCTATATAACATAAAAATAAACAATATATAAAATATAATATTTATCAAATAAAATATAATATAGATTTCAATGGGCAATACCTACATATTTTAATACAAGTTTATTAAGAAATAAGGTTAAATAAGGCTAGCCCAACTAAAAAACTGTTTTGCATAAATACCTATTAGATACCCATAACCATTCGACTGGAATTCTTTTGTTTTGTAAATGAGATGGAATCTTGAAAAGACGTCTATTTCAGTGCTTTCAATGAAAGACGTTTCAGCCACGAGATTTGAGCTTGTGGTTTGGTACTTTTGAAGTGTCGTGACCTGGTTGCGACTCAAACGGCAAGCTTTTATAATGTTAAGTGACACATTTTATACCTTTTTATTACTAACATAAGTATTCTATATTTAGTACAAAATTTGACTAAATCTGTTAAAATATGAAAAAATGGCAATAGGTAATACTATTCACTGTGTTCTTACAAAATTAAGTCACAACGGATTAAGTCACGGATGTTCGTGATTTTCTTAAAAATCTTTTCATATTTTTACTGTCTAATATTGTTTTATTTTATATAGAGATGTTTTATCGGCCTAATTAAATAAAGGGCCTAGGCCTAAAACCATATACGATTACTATTTTTTATCCGATGATCTTCTCCTTGAGTATGCTTTATATAACTTACAAAATGGAAACAAATTTAAAAATAATTATAATAGAATATTTTAAATTATGTTTCAGAGAAATAGTGGTAAAACTTAATGTCATGACAAAATTTCAACTAAGCCGTGGTAAACCTGGGAACTGTTGACTGACCCTGATTCAGAACGCATACTTGTATGCTACACGCAGAAACACGTACCGAAACGAATGCAACGTAAAACACACATTATTCGGCGTCACGACTTTCGTGTTCCGCAGTGTAACGCGAGGTATAACTGGACTCATGAATTTCAATTTACTGAACATAGGACTCATATTGTTTTTACAAACACGTTTACGTCATAGAACCACCACTTCTAAGACTTTTTTTATACTATTCATGATTATTGATTGTTCTTTAAGAGACTACAATTGTGCTTTAGTTAAAAAAATATTATAAATAATTTCTTTAACAATTCAAATTGTCATAAACAACGATAAGCGAAGACGCTTGGCTAAGTGAAAAAAAACGTAATAATTTAAATTATAACGATAAGAAAGATATGTTATACTAATGCAGCATTTAGTATAACATATCTTTATTTCTTCCTTAAAAGATTTTTTTCAATTAAGTTATATGCTATTATACAATTAGGTTATTGACATATAGGCTATGGAGTACTGAAATATTATGCGTTGTCACGAATTTCGTGTTCAGGATGTAAGATTTGCTACATTGCTCATTTTTATCTATATATGAATGTACTTCTTTAGATATTCTTTGAAGAACATCTATTCAATCGAATGAAATATTCAGCCACGTGTTCATTTTACAAACATAAGTGTTATAATAGCTTTTGAACTAAGCATTTTAAAGCTATGCTCAATTAATGAATGTCATGGTATGGAATTATGATAACATTTTTATATATAAGCTCACTTAAAGCTGACCAAACTAGCAACCTACTACTTTGATATCATAATAATTAATTTTGTAGGCTATTTTAGTTTACAGACTGACGATCAGTTAGAACCATGTTTATTTTTGAAAATAAAACAATAAATTTCATTAAATATTAGAAAAAAATAACTTTTTAATTTGTATTCAAAAGTAACATAAAGGATCAAAGTGACATAGAAGTTTTCCTTTTAGTAAGAAGTTGCTTCCGAGCGATTTGATCTGATTCTTCTGTATCCTCAATTTGAATTTAATGACCAGAAGTTGTGCCACTTCAAGTACATCTAAAGTTTAAACCAAGCCAAGGGTCCTTTGTGGCTTAAATCGTCAAGGTTATTACAAGTTTCAACATTTTGTACTAGCTAAATATTCTACATAAACATATGTATACCTACATATGGTCTAAGTGCAAGTTTAAGCTATTAATGCAACATGAAGATGATTTGATTGAATAATAGTAGAAGAAAATGTCGCTTAAAATATTATTTTCTATAAAGTGTTCGAAAGAAAAATTAACTAACATCAACTAACATTTAAAAGGCATTCTTTTAAATTTAAATGACTTAATCTACCTGTATAATTTACGTAGATCGAGTAACATATTATAATTAGGTTAAATTAACTGATCTGATATAGGGTTATACGCCAATAGTATTCCAAGCTGTCTTCATAAAAATTATGTATATTTAAAAATTAACAACAAATAACATAGACAAAGAGAACGAAAGCTTATTATACTAATGAAAAACATTTCATTATTTAAGATTTTTTCAAATATAAGTCTTAAAAGAAAAAGATAAACAAATAAGCCTATCTAACTTATAGCTTCATTTGTTAAAAATATACACAGATGGCTACAAAGTTTACACATAAATATATTGGAATTGAAGTATTATATAAATCTCGTTAACCAAGTTACGCAAGAATAGCACTTAAATTTTACTGCCGGTCAATTACGATTCTTTACGATTATTTCTAATCGCGATTGGTGTTTTAAAACCATTTTGTTCTACGGCTCTCTTAGTAAAATAGAAAATAAAATGAATTAATAATAGTAGCAATCATGTCGTACTTGGAAAATTTTACTTTATATAACCTAGAAGGTTTGCTGTTTAATTCAAGTTGGGGACAATTAAAATACTTTCATGTGACAGTTCTGGCTACACATAGTGCAGCGATAAGTTCCGCTGTGGAGAACGGAGATACATATAACTGTTATGTTTGTATGTAACTACCTTCTGTCTTACAGAAGATGTGTGCAAAAAATGAAAATATGTATATAGGTATGTAGTAACATACGAAAATAATGCGTGTTTTTGACACGATATACGGAACAATTATTATATTTAATAAACATAGAACTTTTTTAAACTTCTTTAATATAATATAAACATATACATTATATTTAAATGCGATAAGAAGTGCACGTGCACTTAAGTAATTTAGGTCATATATTTATTTTAGAAGTTTCTTTAGCGATTAGATAAAACATGTAATCAGAGCTTTTGAATTATGTTCATGATATTATATTAAAAGTTATAATAATAATATTATATACTATAGAAATTGTAGCATTTATTTTGTCTTACTTGTTTACATTAAACGTATTAATTTAAATTAGAAATGTAATAGAAATTTAGAACACAAAAAATTGTAACCTAGCAAACTTTCTGACCACTAAGCCGTTCATATCAAGCTATATCAAAATTCTTACAAGGTATTTAATAATTTAAAAAAAAGCGTATATAGAATACTTCCACTGGTCCCTTCTAAATGTATGTACCAATATAGAAAACTTAACTCATTACCTGCCTATTAATTTATTGTAATTGAATGAACACTACTAATTTGAATAAATACTACTTTATTTATCCGTTTGTACGCATAATTAGAGCTATTTCCCAACACAGATTATTGTGCATTTAAAAATATTCAATCTATTATTAAATGTTTTTGACTTAATAATACTGAACATGGTTTTTTTGTGTAATGGTCGTTTCTTACGCTTTCCAATGTGGCGAGTAATGGCGTTTTCTCGGCTTCTCGTGTGTTAGTCATGCAACACTCATTATGGCCGTTAATACTAGCAGAAAAATAGCGTGAGAATGTAGGCGTATGCAAAAACTAATTTAAATGACTTTAAAATTTCAACATTTACTGTTGATTTTGAAATCAACTATTATTTTATATAAGACTTAGCTTGTTTACGATATAGAAATATATTTTAAATAATTTATGATTGTTTTTTAGAAGAATTAATGATTACAAAATATTGACATTTTATATACTTGTATTGCCACATTTGCTTTGCTTTTTTATTGCTTTTGACAAACACACGCAGTGTGCTTAAAAAAAATTTGCAACATAAGAAAATTTATTCATGATTTCATTAGTCTTTATCTCTTAAGAAACAAAACGGAAAACAAGAAATGATACAAATAACAAAATAAGGAACAAAATCCAAAGTAATATCTATTTTTTCTATCCTATACTCCCAATATTTTTTATAGTGTACTTTGGATATGAAGATGACGTATATAGTGTAGGGACAGGTATCTCATAGCTTTTGTGCTTAGTCAGCTAATGCTAACGAGAGAGAGGGTGTGCGCTCGAGTGCCGTGCGAAAAAAATTTGAAGGATATTTTTTCTCTTCCGGTAAAGTAAGTTATATGAAGAGGAATTATTTAAAGTTGAGATTTATTTGATATTTTTCAGCATATCAGTAATGTGCTTTTTACTACGAGTTGTTAACTATTCTATGGTGTAGTGGATAATATTGTTATATTACAAATAAGTTTTTTTTTATTTACAAAGTAATAAGTTTTTTTTTATTAAATTATATTTACAAATAAGTTTTTTTTATTTACACAATAAATAAATCACATAAATAATAAAACTAAAATGAGTTTTGTTTCTTTTCTTTTCATTTAATTTCATTTTTACATATATAGTTTCCACTTCAGTTATCGCTGAAATTTAAATTTAAAAATATATCTCGATGATGAATCTGTAGTATCTACTTGAGTATGAAAATATAGATGTAAAATAATATTTTATATCCGGAACTTCCGGATAGAATATACTATTTTGAAAATTTATATGAAAACATTTCGAGCACACATTTTTTTTTTGTATTCTATGAGAACAAAAATAACAAAGGTGAAATTTATCCATTTGGATGGTGAAAGTATCAATTTAACTATAGTGAATATAACAATATTTTTTTTTATTTTAAACGTTATTTCGATTGTTCATTATATCTAAATATAATATGTTTATTTACAAAAAAGAAAACCATAATAACGTATAATACCATTTTTGTTTTATTACAACACCGTACTCGGAAAATTAATTTAAATCTTCGATAGGATAGGATTCAGTCTTCTCACATTATCTGGATTAACCTAATAATAAACTGTCTTATCAGAGACATCTAGACATAGATAGATAGATATCAGAGACATCGAGACATAATAAAAAGTCTCTAAATTACATTCGAACCGATAAACAATTGTCAAAGTAAAAAATAAATGAACTGTATCATATTATCAAGACTAGTAATATATGTAAGTATTAATTGCAATACTACAAATATGAGCAAATCAATGCAAGACTTCAAGATAACGTTATATAAATAAACATGGCTCAATATTATCGGATCTATGAATAATTTCACACAGCATACGTTTTATATCCCTCTATAGTCTATATTTTTTATATAAACACGTGAATCTATTAAATATATGAGTAGAACATGTGTATGTTCCGCTTTCGCAACGTTTTCATTGTCCCATATTATTATATTTTACGATACACAACTGGGTTATGTAGACTTATAGTCTTATTGTGTAGTAAATTTATGATGGTAAATAAAGTTTAAAAAGCAATAGATGAGAACATAATTTTATACATACATAAAAGATTCTTGCCGTTCTTTGAATTAAAAGCTTCATAGCTTCAAGCTGTCATATTAATATGGTACTTTATTTACTAAAAACATTATTATATTAAGAAATTGATTAGTTTGATTTGCAATATATTACTTTTGTATTAATATTCAATATTTTTGTTACAGGTAAGTGATTCAGATATGGTTTACGAAACTCACACCAGGTTAGTATGTCATAAAACAAAGCTTGCATACTATAATTGTATCTAATCGTTATCTCAAGTCTTATGTAAGCATGTTGAAAAGATAATAATCTTAACGAATATGGTTTTGCCTTAATAACCGTTAAATTTGTGTATACCTACATCAATTTGTCACGGTACCGATATGGTATCCGCCATAATATTGGCCTATACTATTAATGAAAACTACCTATGACAACCTATAACTCTAACCAGTCTACTGAATTATATCTTAGCGATGAAATTTATCGGTTTCATTAAATAAGTAGGCACTACAAATACATGTAATGTATATAACTATTGTCTAAATACATCATTAGCTACGGCAATTTCTTAAAAAAAAAACAACTATAAACTATTATATCCGCGATGAGGCGGGTGAAGGTCGCATCACGTCATCACACGATTCTAGGTTTTATATCAAACAATTACTTCATCTAAAATAGATATATACGGAACAAGTTTACAAATGGAACCGTTTGCAAACTGCTGACAAGTTATTTTATTGTTGTTTAAGCGCAAATTACTTGGCGTTGATAGGAACATAAAGTATGAGGCATGAATAGGACGTTTAAATTCAAATTGCATTTAACACTGAAGCTGCTAAGTGCGATTTCAAATTTATATTTGATTTACGATAACTTAGATTAAAAAAATTCAATATTGTAATTTTTTATGTATTAATGCTCAATATTTGAGACTTAGATTAGATTTTTTCAATCCAGACCAGAAAAACATATTTCTTAAACAAGAATATTAGTCTAGTCTTTTGTAATATCTATTATACTAGTTTTATTTCTTTCTTATAAAATAATTAAAATTTTAATAATTTCTACGTTATATTATATGTGCAATTCCTCAACTACTAAGTAACCCAATACTGAATGCAACCAACAGTGACCGCTCTTCGCGTGACATGTAACCCTGTTTCGTCATACTGACTCACCAAAACTCATTCGTAACATCTAGTAATATAATGTGAAACATTCAATAGACTGTATGGCTCTATCACATTGATTGTAGCTTCATTTTGTAAACAATTTTTGTTTTTTGTACCTTTTTATTACGATATCTTAGTAGTATATTCACATTTAAATAATTTAAACTAAGTAACTGTTCAATATTGTGTCAAAATTAATTATTAATACTTATAATGGCCGAAATGAAAAACCACATTTACATGATTTCAATTTAAGTGGTTTATGATTTTCACTTTTGTCACAGTATTTGTGGCGGCGACAGGTAATTTGTGTTTATTTCGCGGTTTTACTTTATTCAAATAAATAACAGATATTTTTTTATTTTCCGGCTAGGCATAATTTTGTGTTTGTTTATGGTACTTTAGGTAACTTAGTATTTAGTTGTATTATATATTTAGCTTCACGCTGTATCGCGCACATAGCAGGGTAGGCAGAGGGAACCGTAGGCTGAAGGTACCTGGTGTTACTCCGTTCCCCACTTTCCGCCATTAGAGGCATTGCGTGATAATTGAATGGAATCGAACCCACAAACCGTCGCGCTTACAGACAGATGCTGTGCCTCTGCGCTACGACAGTCCTTTATTTATTTATTTCTCTTGCTAATAATAATGCTTTTAATTTTGGATAAATGTTACACGTAATTCGATAATTGATATCACTATAATCATTAATTTTATTGTTCCAGCAAAAAAGTGCATTGCTTAATAGTTATTGATACAAAAGATTAATATTTTATGGATTGAGGTGTGACGCTTATATATGCATGTTTCATTATGATATAATAAAATTATGAACCAAATATGGATGATTTAAAATTGCTTGAGATATGTTATCATTATCATGTGTTTTCTAATTTATTTATCTTCTATAATTTGCTTATATTTAGATGTTTACGATAACGTTAGATCTTACTTACTTAGTACACAATGTCTAATTCAACGGATAACTGGAGGACCACGCCATGTCTCTATGGTCTTTGTGTTTAACTCTCATCCGGGAAGTACTTAAAGATAGGAAAAAGCATGTATATTTTATAGTTAAATACTCCTTATCTGATTAAAATCTCCACTATATTTCGTATGTATTTTCAGGCGATCTCTCGACCTATATTAATATGTATGAGAGGAGATGTTACAAGTTTATGTAGGATCAACACACTCGTACTAATGTGCCAACATTATGTCCGATTTATGCAGGACACGCTGAATTTAAGAGTATATTACGTATTCTAATAATATTTATCACAGCTTTATCTAGGTTAATATTACAGTATGGCTAAGAAAAAGTTCTTTGACACATAGGACGAGAATTGTTATCTAATTATATATGTAATAACAAAAGATGAACAAGTTACCCCGTCGATTTTTAGCGATAGCTTTTACCAACAAATGCATGGCCATTCCATTGCACTGCATCATAGCTTTTAATGTAAAATAGAGTTATATAAAATATCATTGTTTCTTTGATTCACTTCGTAAAATATAGATTAAAAAAAACACCTTTAAAAATATATTATAACAAAAAATCTAAATATATGCATGAAAATCATAATTCCATAGAAACAAGTACACAAGTACTCATAAGTTGACCCTTTCGACAGCGAAGCAAAAATAGCTGGCGCTTTTCAATTTTCCTGTGATATAAATCTTAAAACCGTCTCTCGAGATATGGAAAGGCTTCATTAAATATGTATGTGCTGGAAGCTGCGGTCAGGAGCGCTCGATTCTTTTCTTGTCTACATAATGTATAACTAACTATATATTACATACGGTACTACGGTTTACATACATAAAATATATATATTAATATCTTAGATATATGTTACTTTGTAAAGCTAAAATATAAAGTTAAATAATTTATTTATATTTATAAATTAAGAATATATGGACATTAAATTATTTTTGAAAAACTAAATATATTTTTATTTAATTGCGAGCAAGATTTTTTTGATCTCTTGCTATTAATGTTATTACTAAAAGTGTCGTAAATCACCATTTTGTTGTTAGTTAAATAATCCTACTATGAGTTCATTTCCTGTCAAAAAGATATCGTTTCTAATATTACTATACTTTAACTTAGAAACTACAATCGATAAAATATAATTGACGGTTTGTCAACAAAGTGAGTGGCGTTCACCTTTCTTTGGACAAAAATAATTTGACCGATAAAGGCCTTTGACCGAAGTGATTGATATTATACAAGTTCATGCATTATCACTAATAACATTATCTTTTCATTTCCTATAATATGTTTATTAATTATTTTAATCGAGAGAGAACCTTTTTGTATACTTTAGCTTTATTTTATTTATTTTTTTCATTACTTTTTTGGTAAAACTAATGTTAAAAACACAAATTAGCACAAAGGCATTCAATTCAAGTGACTTACTTAACTTTAAATCTTAGTAAGTAGTCATCCGTAATCCATTAAAGTATAATTTTCTCGATATAATAAAAATTGTATATCAAAGCAAAAAATGTTTTCATGCTGCTTGGAGATGAGACCTTACTACCAAAGAGAGCGTTGCCATCAGCCACAGTATAGAAATCTGAGATAAACGATCTGACTCTTTAAAATATTGTTTGTAAATATTGTAATTGTACGTTGTAAATATTTTAATTTAAATATATAATAAATTTTAAAAAGCAAAATTTATAGGTAACAATTAATTTTGCTTTTTAAAATATATTTTGTCGTTTTAAATTGTGCCTAACTCTAGCTTTCATGTAATGGCAGATATTACCTGTAATAGTATTGTTTTTTTTGAAAGGTCTTGTAAGGTGCTGTAATGAACGTAATGAGTGCACATTATCTTTAATGTTAACAGATTTACGACGTAAAACAGCTGGTAAGCAAAAGCTCATATGAAACCTTTAGTGGAAGTTCTGGCTAACTGTTATATTTAAGCTGTGAAATGAAAAACGATTAACAAGAATTTTCAAGACTAAATTAACTTAAAGTAAATAATGAGACTACTGTGAGGGTTTTTCATTTTGTTGAATGAACTATGTCTAGATTACACTTAAATTTTTATATGTCAACATTCTTTGCCATAGTTACTAAAGTGTGATTATTAGTACGCTCTTAGCTACGCTCACTTTTATCATTAATATAGTAGGCACGTATTATGCATATATGCATCATACATATATATGTACCTATGTATAATTATTTATGTATAAGTGAAAACCGCATTAAAATCTTTTATGTGTTGTATTTAAAATCATATTAATTAAAGCAAGCACTTTATAAAATTTATAAATTTGTAATATTGCAATATAAATGGATATCCATTTAGGTTTTTAGTAAAAAAACAATAGTACATAAAAATGATAAGCAACTTAAAATAAGATATGATTCAATACAACTAAAGTTACATTTAAATATTATATTACTCTACCGTAACCTAGAGTAGCATAAAGAAAAAGCTACTGTTTAGTTACTGTACATATTAGCTTTTTGTTTAAGTGACCTCGCGGTCAGAGTATTCATTAACTTTTCTTTTAAAAGCAAGTGAAAAACGACCTTATTACGCCGCTGAAATTTTACGAAATTGTAAAATTTGTAGAGAATACAACTTTTTTCTAAGCCATGCCATAAATTAATTAAAGACATCTCAAATAATAGTACATTATGTATAATGTTTTAGCTGTTAACAATTATAACATAAAATGAGTAAAACGTGACGTGACAGCGAAAAATATATGTTGACTTATTGTTTTGTAGGTATGTACACACGTACGTATCTACTTATATGTAATAAAGGTAATAAAGTTTCGTCGCTTGCCAAACAATATATCCATATCAACGGAAAGTAAAGAACGCCGTGATATGTTATTACATTCTTCAGCGTGCGATTCGCACTCGCGTCATTATTAAAACACTAAATTCGAAAATTCACAAAAATATATTAAAAGACTAATAATGGATTAAAAAAATATGATTTGCTTGAATTTTATTTTGAAAAATAGTACCTCTATGTCAATTTATACGTACCTTGTTATCACGTTTTCCTGGTGTCTGTGCTATCAGTGCTTCAGTACGCAGCCAGTTTTCATGTATCATTTTCCTTTGTTAATTCAAATGGGACGGTCGTATGTACGGGTGTATTTTTTTCCAATTGTAATTTTCACAGTTTCACTATTAGTGACAGTTTTGTGATATAGCGAAATGATTTATTCACGTCGACGGTCTTCTTTCAGTACGCTAGTGATAGATTTGCTAAAGAAAAGACACGATGAAGGCAAAGATTCGCCAATGCCCTCTCCAGCTTCCGACGAGGTATATATATTTTATTAACTTATTTTATATAAATTGTAAATATTGACACAATTGGTCGATGTTCCGTTGTCCTTGGATCATGAATCTTATCAATTTCTGATTACAAAATGATTTTTGCTATAAAAAGTAGTGTATTACGAAATGTGTTCAATATCATATATCCGATAAAGGTCACACTATTTGGCGGTTACATATTTTATTAATGTATTGCAACATATATACGCAAATAATATTTATTAAGTGATATATATGTATATATATATATATATATATATATATATATATATATATATATATATATATATATATATATATATAATACTAATATATTATATACAATATATTATATATTGTACATAATACAATAAAAAGGTATTTGATAGGGTTATAGAATAAATAGCCCAAGGAAATGAGTTCATCTTGTGCAATCTTTTTGTTTCACAGGACGTCAGCAATATTAATAGAGATATAGTTGGCAACGACGATTATTAACAACCTACTGGCTTACTGTTTGCCAAATCATACAAAATATACGTTTTTGTTGAAAATATTTTTTATTTTTGTTGTTCTTTGTGTGGCGTTAAGCTAACCCACCAAACACAGTGTCTTAACCCTTGGTTGCCTTGCGATGCGTGTAAAAGCATGAAGCGGTAGATAAGTGTTATATTTTGTAATTCATTCACTTATCTTTATGACACAAAATGCTAACCTACTATAATGGTCTATTTTTTATTGTCAACTGAATTTTCGCGGTCGTTTTTGTCATATAGCGAATACAAATGTTTTGGAGTCGTGTTACGATCACACCGCGTCTAGGGTTGTTACTGGCATTTTTTATCTATATACATACAATTTTATGTTAATAAAACTAAATGTTATTAATATTACATCGTATTATTATTCCTAAAATACATCTCGGTAAGTTTCATAAACTGAATGATATGAATTTCAATACTTTTCCCAAAGCTCTAAAATTTTATGACGACGTTTGAACCATCAAGGTAAAATTTACTTTAACTTTTCTCATTTTATCACAACTTATTTTAGTTCAGTTATTACTTTAATATCTCAAAATAAGTTTGATTCGATTTTAATTAAATATAAAAAAAATATTAATGCAACTTTTAATATCTAATAAAAACTACTTTTTTAATTGTTTTTAAGTACTTTAATTTGTTTTATGAAAGAATATTATATATATAAGAATATATTTTATCAATATTATTTTATAATTATTTAAAAAAAATATACAAAACTACATTCAACTGTCAACCTTACAACCAACGGATATAGGCACTCCTGCGCAAAACATGTTTCTGTTCCGCGCCGCTTATCTTCACCCTATTACATTTTAAATTGAATTACATCAAATTTGGCTTACATTTTAAAACTTAAGAATAATTATGATTGTTCGACTTATTATTATTTCGGCCAATTACTTTTTTACAATTTGTTTACAATAACTTTGTCTACAATGCGTCATAAAAATATGTTTTTGAATTCAAAATATGTTTTTTAATTAATTACTTTCAAATAGAATACAACCTAATCGTAATATATCGTATTGAAAAATTTAGATAACCCATTAAATAAATATGAATCAACGAATTTTCAAAAAATGGTATTTAGGTTTATGGGTATCTAGCATAAAAATTTAAACGCAGCTGGATTTGAAGATGTACCTCATGAAAACCGTTCAAGCTTCGTTGAAATTCTTACAACGTAAGAACGTAACATAACGTGCTTGTAATATTTTTTTAAGTATTTTTTAAATATATATCGGGCATGTTATATTATGCATAAAAATAATTGTATCCACTATAGCATATGTAATCATATTATTAAAAAATATTACGTGAAACGTGTGCGTTAGTAATTTTTTTGTTTTTAAATATTACATGTAATTTAAGTATAAAAATCGAAGGAGCTGTCAGGAACTAAACGGGCACGCACGCACACAATAGTGTTTGACAGTGCGTTGTCATAGTAACGGCTGTTGCAGGTGTACGGAACAGATGTTATATTTGGACAAAAACCGATCGTTAAATAAAATTACTTTTCGAAATTTCGAAATTTGGAATTTCGGAAAATATAAAAGTTTCCTGTATATAAATATCTCAGTTTCGCTTTCTCTCTGAAAATCTTTCGTGAAGCAATTACCTATTAGAGAGAGTAACTATCACTAAAGACATATCTTGAATTCCGAGGGCAAACGGAGAACGAGGTGTCCAGACACTAGGTTCTCTCTGCCTAACTTGCTATATCCTAGTTACAGTGTGAAACCGTAAAAACATTAAATAAAATATTAATTAAATTCTGAACACAAGTTGCGATAATAATAATAATGAATGCCCCACCACATGAAGATTAATTAGGTGTTTCTACTGCGCAGTATTATAGGAAAACAATAATAAATTATTAAATTTTATTGTATATTATTAATTATAAATATTATATTAATAAACTATTGTTAATGCGCTTATTTTCAAGGCAATAGGAAACCTGTTTACCGCAAACATCTACAAAAAGGTAAAGATAAATTAGTCATACTCAGATGCTATGCAGTATTCAGAAATAATCTCTTAAACTAATAGAAATTAAATTGTAACAAGTATACTATAAGAATTTCCACGTAGCTCAAACATATCGTAATTAATATTAAAATAATTAGCTTGAATGTTTGGACGGTTTCAAAGACAGCTTTGGGTTCTTATACCGTTACGTTAAAATTAAAATCACGTTTAAATTCTATTCTTCTCTAAATATTTTTCTATTTATTTTATATTATATAAATTAAAGAATGATAATATTTGAACAAAGCGATAATGAAAATATTTTTAAAAAATCCGAGATTTTATAAAAAATATAACAATAAGCTATTTAAATATAGATAGATTTCATATACAAAATAAATACAATGCAATTACAGTATATAAGGAGATTAATATATTGTTTAAACATACCTACGGTTTTTCGTGCAATAACCACAATAACCTTTCTTTATTGTGCTGTCTTTTTCTCTATTGTGCTGGAAAATTGAATTTTATTTCTGAAGTAAGACCCCCGTTTATAATGATTTCGAATATATGATAGAGGGAAGCGAAGTTGCAAGTGATTAAATAATTCGACTCAACAATGAATATTTAACTTGTAATTATCATGGAAATCTCGTTTATTGTATTTTAAAGCCTACAATACATATGATGTTAAAATTATAGAACAATATAGATATTTGAACTTGATTTCTCTATTGTACAGTGTTCAATGATTCTCATGGCTTCTTGGCAATCATGGTTATTATAAAATTTCTACAGAGTTCATTCTATAGTGATTTATGTGAGAACTAAGAGTTATCATAGTTTATTGTATTGCAATAGTGAGATTTGTAAAGCTTTAGTTAAAGATAAAAATTGTTTATTATTTTTTTAAACATTGTTACTTCTAGATATTACATGAAATAATTAAAATAATACTTTATACCTTTTTTTTTTAAGGAAAATTTCAGGCATGCTTAAAATGCATAGGTAATATTTTTTCAATATAAATAGCCACAGTTAAAAAAATCTTAGTATATATGTTGTTTTAGTAAATGAAAGTGATTTCATTGAATTTCTTTTCAAATACATCTTCTTAACATTTTTTCCATTAAACATGTCTAGACGCTGTATAAAGTGTATTTTTTATTTTAAATGTCCAGACGTGTTAGTTTATAACTAATTTGGAACAAACTTTTGTATCTGGCTTTTATATACCTCTTGGTAATCATAATTTTTATATATTATATAATTTATTTCTTTTAGGTTAGGTTTTGCTCCTATGGTAACTATTTGGTTGTTAATTTACAAAAAAAGCTTTAACTAAAAGAAATAATTTCCATGATTAACAAGTAATCATTAAAACTAACGATCGTCACAACTATCGCCAAATTTCATTAATGTAATCAATTCCATGTAATTATCAATGATCATGCAATTGACCGCGGTGTTTTGGAACATTTCAAGATTATCGCTAAATATACAAAGTGATAAGATACCGATTCCAAACAAATAAAATTAAAGCACCTATGGTATCCACCCGTTTCAAAAACTCATATATAGGTACATATACATATATTTCCAAATATATGTACGTTAGTCAAATGTATATCGTAAAAGTTTTGTGCTATGGAGATCGAGATTTTTTATATAAACCGAATTTTGCAAAGTATTATAATATGGCGACAGCTTATCTGTCCTTATCGGAATTTAGCAATAAGCTGAACACTAAAAGGTTATTGACACTATTAATGTTTTTTTATTCAAATGCATTACTGAAAATATTTATTTAAAGCTCTATTAGCTCAGTTACATAGCCATAATATTTTAGATATATTGTCATAATAATACTTGTAGTATATACATAATTTACATATATATTTTTTGTTATTAGTGTACTTATAAATATTTTAATTTTTATATTATCTTATTTAAAAGGTAAAAAGTGAAATATCGTCTGATCTAAGAAGAGCAAGTACAGTTGAAAGCGATTGGTGTCGGTTCAAAGTCACTCGTTACATTATATCACACTTGTGAGAATATTGAAAATATTTCAAGTAAAAAATATATAGGTACTCCTATATTGGTATATAAATATACAAATATTACTAATTAATATTTAATTTAATTTATCAGGACTGAAATATTTATACATAATTAAATCTAAATCTAAAAAAACTTGTCATAAATGAGAATAGATCAAATCGATAAAAACATCGTTATACTTATAGACTACCGTGTCCTATTCAATATAGCAATCAGAGCACTTACTCGTCTCAGGAAAACCTAATGTCCGCCTTTGTTTTATTTCAATTAGTTATTCAGATTCATTCAACAAGATGAATAAAATTATTGAGTTATAATATGAATTATTGAAAAATTCTATAAAAATTGCATCTACATATATACATAAAGTTTTTATCATTGATTTAACTCATAATATCTTCACCTTGTTAAGGAAAATCATCGTTATAACATTTTTACGCATGTAAAACAAAATTTACTACTATAATTGTACTGTCGCTATATTATATATTACAATTTAGACAAATATACTTCTAGAGATAATATTATTAATTTCTAAGGATATATATACATATATATATATATATATATATATATATATATATATATATATATATATATATATATATATATATATATATATATATATATATATATATATATATATATATATATATATATATATATATATAAATGTATTTATATAGGGTACTTGTAGGTAATTATTCTAGTTTCGAAATTCTAATCGAGGGATATTAAATATTGAAATATGTTTCTTTTACGCGATATAAAGTAGTGCTATGTTGCGATATTCAGTACAACATAAACGACACTTGGACGGAAAATAGAGCGAATTAAGAAATGCATGTCGGTTTGTTGGTCAGTCTGTTTTCCAATCCTATCTTTTGAAATATAGAATATGTGTAAAGAAGAACAAAAATATTACATAATTTGTATTGTATTTGTTAATAAATTTTATCATTGTATTCCAGTCGCAAATCCGTTATAGCGAGTCAATGAACTAATCAGAGCAGTCACAACCAATAAGCGCGAAGTTATTTTAAATTACAATTTCGCGATCATTACATCTAATTACTTGTGGCCATTATTTACGCTGCTTCTTGTAAATAGATACTACGGTTTAGTTACTTAGTAGATGGAACGACGACTGCCTGTAAACACGACACATCACATTGTTTCATACTTAAAACCAAACCAAACATGAACATGTGACTATAAGTTATTACTTCAATAAACAATTTGCTTTACTCGTATTTAAATTTGCTTAGATTATTAATAAACACTTTATATACTTTTTAAATTAACATTATCAAAAATAATTTTCTTGATCTGAACATCTAAAATATTGTTTGGCTTGAATACATATTTGTTTATTGTAAACAGTTTCCGGTGGTTTTTATTAGAAATGTTTTTTTTAAAAGAATTAGGTAAATACCAAAAATACATCAAGTGACTCACTAGGCCTTTGGATATGGTTTTCGTGGAACTTGACGGGCAACTTTTTGTGGACAATAATTTATACTTAAAATTTTTTGAATTAGAATTTTTAAAATAAACGGAGTCGTAGTTAATTATTTTTTTCATCTACTTCCGTTTTATATCTATTATATCACTATGTACTTTTATTTTTTACTATCTTAAATAAATCCCCTGGGGATCTCCGAAGGCGACAGTGGCCCACGTTAGGTGGGCCTTCCACTGAGGTGCTGTAGTGGCATGCGCAAGCGATCCTGCAGCATATCATATATGTGGAGAGGGTTTCCGCTGAGTTTTAGTGGGTAGTGTCGGGTTCGATGAGTCCCACAGTACCATTCCTCTGTAGGACATAAGTGTCCTACTCAGGGATGGTCTGCGTAAAATCATTTTCCAGCGACAAAAAAAAAAGTAATAAGAAATCTACAGATTAATTCATAAATATAATTTGAAACCTTTAAAATTTTAACATTTTCTCAGCTTTTAGTTCGCATAAGCAACCAAAACAATGCACTCTAAGCTCAAACGTGCTGCGGTGATAATAATGAATTCATAGTAACCAGGTACGCTTGCTGACTCACGCGTATCTTTTTGCATCAGCGCCAACGATCTACCAAATGAGAACTTCTTAATATCGTATTATAAAGTTCAAAATTCTGTAACATGATCTAACTCGAAATCATAATCAGCGCGACGTAATCGTCTTGCTGTCTGAATAAATCAGTGTTGCAAGCAGACGGAGACATTCGTTGTGTGCAAATAGACTATGCAATATGTTGAACCAAAAATTTCCCTTGTTTCTCAAAGATGACGTTTAGAGAAAAATATTTCACATTCATAAATGTCGACGCATCTCCGGCATTTTAGATGTAAACAGAAAGAACCGGGTGGCGATTACATAGTGTATTTTACTAATACATACAAGTTCAGGTGTTAGCAGTCAAACTTAAAGAATCATTGCTAGTGTAAGTAAAAGGAATATTTTATTTTACTCGTAATTTCGAATATAGCATGGTAGACAAAGAGAGCCTAGTGTCAAAACACTGTTCCACTTTCTGCCCAAAATCAAAATGTTGAGTTGCGATTTTTTTTGTCTTCGAATTTTCTCTGATCTGGGCAGAGTTTAGTTTTGTCCACAATATTATAAGAAATATAATATATTTATTTAGTAATAGAATGTATTTAAGCGTTTCTCCTAAGTGAATAAAACTTCTGCGTAAATCGAAACCACAGATGCGTTATTATATTGTATTCAAATAGAATAGATGGGAATAGGGGAATAATACAATAAATAAATCCTGTAATAATCTATATCCTCAACAAATTTCTAGGAACACGAGACGTGGATATTGAATAGTGTGATAAATGGTATGTACGTATGTATGTAGGTACGAAACAAGTTGTAAATTGAACAGCGTTCTCGATTTAGCCTATTGTAACATTGTCTGGGCTGATAGAAATGAATCTTATTTAAGACTTGTTACTGCATCCTATATTTAAAGACGAATGTCTTTAAATATAGGATGCAGTAACAAAAGCTAGGCTATTAAAAGTTTGTTTTCGTTTAGTGATTTGAATGTAATTGTAATTGACAATTGTGGTTTACTAAACAACTCGGTTATTACTCTAGCCTTGATAAATCGTGGTATAGCTTGATAGAAAAAAATGTTAGATATATGACAAATATTAAAAATCGAAAACAGCAGCGCGGAGTATCCACGTGCACGAAATTGTACTGGCACAAGAATAATAGAAATTTTTATTTTAATAAATATTGTTAATCTATCCGGTTTCGAGAACTCTTGCAATATATAATATCCGATATGGCTTCTTAACAGATCGACGTTTTAAAAATAGTAAAAACAAAAATCTCTGCAAACATTCACCACTTACTACTGATTAGATTAAGTGGTTAAAAATAATCACGATTTCCAAGTAACGCTACCGACTTGGATAAATATAAATAAAGCCCATGAAAAAATATAATCAATCGCATTTATTTTTAGAGATCAGACATTCGTTTCATTCCGTTTTATACCGCGTTTAAACAGTTGCATCGTAAGGTGTATTTCATAGAATGTGGGCTACATCTCTAGATATGTTTATATACTTTTAAAGGTTGATATATTAAAAGATGTGTTAGTTAATATTATTAGGAGGAGCATTCAAATGTACACGAAAGTGTCTGCCTCTCCTGTTATAAAGATTGAGATTACTGAATGCATATTTTATCACTTATATGGATAAGAAAAACACAAGAATCGTAACTTAGCTAGCATTATTTAAGTTCCTCAAAAGTCTAGAACATAATGACGTATTCATTTATAAGTTACTTCACTTGTTACGAAATATTCTTGTCCCTGAAATAAATGTGTGAAGATTAAAAGTACACTATTTCATTTGATTTTCAAATAAAATATAAATATGATTGTCAAATAATAGTTTAAACTTTACAATTATTTTAACAAACTTGAAGCCAATGTAAATATTTGTTCAAGTGACATAGCAACCTCGGCCTTCATTATATTTAGGTATATTAAATACATGTGCTAAAATTAAACGCATTTGTCGTATGTAAATGTGTAAATTAGTCTGTTTGTTCGTAATTAATTCCTCGTTACATTTTTTTTAATTTAACATCTTTTTAAAAAAATATTGAAATATCTCTCTCTCCATTTCATCTACGTGTTAAAAGGCAAAATGTAAATAAATTCTTATTTTTTTTTTATTTAACGTTCGGATACTTGTCATTCACCTGTGCAAAATAATGGAGAGAATTCAAATCAAATTTACTTTTACTTTAGTAGACTAGAGATGAACTAATTATTTTAATTAACCAATTGCAACAATTTCAATATTGAACACAAATAGAAAAGTTAGTTTTACATTTATACTTTATAAAAATATGTTTTAAATTTTCTAACTTTATTTATTGAAAAAAAAAAAAAGAAAAAGAACATTAATATTTTAATTAAATCTCATACACTAATATTTCCTCCTCTTAACGAGCTTAATTACGATGTTTATGCTGTGCAAGTTATGGCAGGAATCATGACGTTAACGGATAACCAGGATTTGTTTTTTTTGTGGCTTTCCTGTTGGCTAATGTAGATTAGGCACATATGTTGTTTGTTTCAAACTAGGTCATATCAATAGGTTCAAGGTCATATCAATAGGTTCAAGAAGGTCAAGTAACTCCTTATTGTTTTTAAAAAATAATAATTAAGGAGCAAAAGCTTTTCTTTGAACCGAAAATTATCCGAAGAAAAGCTCTTGCTTCTTCCCTTTTTATTTTTAAATCGTAACTACACAGTAGGTATACACAATATATATATATCTGCGTACGATAATGAAATTCACTCTTAAATATTCGAAATAAACTTGCTTGTATATAATTTTCTATTGGTGCTAAACATTTTGGAATGTCGCCATATTTTGGGAAGTGCATTCATAAGCGATCGATCGCAGCAATATATAAATAAAACTATGCATCGTGACCTACTTTGAAAGTATACCAGGATTCCATCAAGAACGGAAACTTATGTCGAAAGTATCTATAAAAGTGTCGATACTTAGTTGAAATGTTTTAAGTGTAAAAAATATTCGCAACAGCGATTTTACGTGCTTGTAAAAGTGTATTTTTTCTATTGCTGTTTTAATGTAATACATGTGTTATTTAAATACTTATTTATACATACATATAAGGACATTCCACACGCATTTGTTATATATATAATTTTGTTTAATTTTATATAACATCACATTTAATTGGGACACAAAGAAAAAATAGATTAAACTATATAAATATAGGTAGGTACTGCTACAATATGAGTAGCTATATATCATATTACAATATAAAATAAATTTAAGAATATAAAGAGAAAGCACGTAAGCTAACATCATGCTGGTCTGTTATAAATCAAGTAAAAGTCACCTTTTTACAAAACGTTAGTTAAAGAAACTGATCTCGTGGAGAAATCTACTTTCCTTGTTATTCTTAAACTTTCCATTGCGCCCGTGATGTATGCTGTTGCATATTATCACCCATTTGGAACTATTAACTAGGTGATACAAGACTTAGATAATTATAATAATTAAACTTAGGACACTATTCTTCTTACTGGTCTTTTTATTTCGTTAGTAATCGATATATTTCAATGTTGAATATCAATTGAGTTCATTAAAAAAAATTCCAGCATTACGCTTTATCACATTAAGTGGACTTTGACAAGGGCACTCACTGCTTTTCACTTTTCATCGGAGCTTGAGATATACTGTTTTGAGTCACATTGTGTCACAATGAGTTCTTTTAAAATCAACTACTTATACTAAAGAACAAATTATAAATTATATTAAAACAATTATTTAATTTTAACTATATATTTAACATAATAGTGTTTAGAACAGGCCTTAGGGACGTTATTAATTGCGAGTGGTGTATGTTTACTAATCTATGTTTATTTATTTCGGACGCTCTATAGGTATTAATTAACTCTGTTTAATTTCACGTGTAGGCTTTGCCACCTAATTTGTATAACACTATAAAATACGAATTTAATAGAAGTTTGCGGTAATTTGATACTAATTATAATAACAATTTAAATGACATTTATAAGCTACTTTACTTTTGTTCCGCAATGTTCATCTATTTATAATATTCAACAGATAACCGGAGATATTTTTAATAACTCGATTGAGGTTTGAGATTCTTGTCTGCATATGTGCGAGTACAAACTGCACCGCGAAAGCGTGTAATATACTGATGATAACAAAGTTATATACTAAAGTATGTACATTGTCACCACGCGAACATTGATCAAGCGTTACATGCAACTGCACACTGCAGATTTCGAAAGCAGTTAAACATATCTATTACTGTTACTGAGATGCCTGCTCTGTGTAGCAATGTTGTATCTAATTTCAAAATTCATAAATTCTGGTACCGAAATTTATATATTTTCTTTTTAATATACAATATTGGAGATGGAGACCTACTTTTTATAATCTTAAGATTGGTAATATCGAAAGTTCATAAATGTCATGCGGTAAATACGGTTCTTTAAAGCAAAATGTTCAAGGAAATTCTTTATTTATAACAGTTGATATGAAAAATAACCGCGCGCAAAAGTCATCGACCTCCAGCTAAGTATAGTAGAAACGTAATCTGTTAAATGTAGTGGTACAAAGTTAAAACGTTGTTAAGATTTTTATTCATTTATTTGAAATTAAAACAACAATTTCTGAATTATCCTCATTAAGAGCCGGAGCGTATGAAAATTTGAATAAAATTTCGTGTTTTTGATGCTTAAGCAAAGAAAGTCAAGACTTAATTCGGTAATTTTAGTAATGATCTCGTTATGTGCAATATGTTAACCTTAATGTGGTATTTTTATGTAACTCATAGGAAATTGTACTAAAACGTTGAAGCTTTTATAATTTGGAAGCGGTCTTGTTTAAGTGAATGTTACACAAGAGGAGTACTTTCAAATGTACTAGTTCAATTGTTATACATAAAACGAATAACGTAAAATTATACACATTAATTAGAAATTCAGTCATTTTTCTTTCGCTTTATCCAACTGCCATAAATTTCTTCGTATTTCGGGACTTTTCGATCTTTAATCCTTGACCTTTCGGAATTCGTTTCGTCGACAATGTTTTCAAATATAATACAAAGGTCTCTTATCCTACTACTGTTTGAGTAGTAGGATAAGAGATGCATTGCATGCATTATAATTTCAATTTCAAAGCTCGGTATAAAATTGAAAATTTAAATTTAAAGTTTATATAAACTAAAACTATTTAATGTCAGTTTTGCTATATATTTCTATTACGACTATATTCGTGTAATAAAAACACTTAGTTCCTCAATTATTTCGATCATCGTGCGGGCGCTCAAGCGTTATCATGCACTTTTACGGATTGTTAGATAAATTGTTACCAAATATACAAATATTGAATGTACCTAATGCTGAAAATTAAAGAGTAAGGTGTTACATTATAAATTATTGTTAACGTACTTTTAACACCTTATCGCCTTAAGTTTTAGCTAAATCATTATTTCGTACGTTATTTGAAGACGCAACTTATGTGTTCATAATATTTAATAATCAGAATTAATAGTTATAACAGTAGCATTTCCTTTCTATAGCCACATAATAGATTATACTTGTAATTTAATTTATTATTCATAAATAATAAATATGTATAGTAGGTCAATGAAGTACTTCTTTAAATATATATATATATATATATATATATATATATATATATATATATATATATATATATATATATATATATATATATATATATATATATATATATATATATATATATATATATATATATATATATAAATAAAATTTTTATTATAACAAAATACTTCTATTTTTAGTAATTTGAATGCTAACAAATTTTAACTGTTTGTAGGTAACAATTTAGCGAGAGGCTCACCGTGCCCGCATTAAACGATTGTAAATGTTAGGTCGCAAATTACTTTCCTACATACGGGATGTAACAGGACAATCAATTGTATGCGGTTAAATGTGGATTTTAGAAACAGTTATAGCTTTGTATAACTACTATAACTATTAATTATTTGATTTTATTTGTAAATTTTTCTACATTAATTAACATACATTACATTAAATATAATAAAAAATATATATAAATAAATGTATAGTAAATAATATTACAAAAATCTATGTTAGTTTCCTCAAAAACTGTATTTCTCTCAAAATCTCAAATAAGTAGGGTTGTATTATAAAAGCTGTACCTAAACGTGATCACAAAGTTAAAAAATCTCTAAATATTCAGCAATAACATAGGCAGTATTTTTAAATTAAAAAAAATACATACATAATACGTATTTATACAAAAGTTGCCTAACATTTTAAAATAACATAAAATTAAAAATGTTATGTTAAAGTATTCCTGCTTAAATTTTAGCTGGGAGTGACCTAAAGAAATATGTAGTTTGCATGAAATACGAGTGCATTCATTAAACCCACAGCGATGCCTGCAAACGTAAGTTTTACCGTAGCACGATATAAATTATATACTTTTAACGCTCTTTACTTTAGTCGCTTGGTATTACACTTTTTTATAATAAAATATATTTGAATCTGAATAAAAATGGCGCTCACATTCTTATATGTTTTTATTCATTTGCTGCTATATACCTACTGTTTCTTTATAAACAGTTTTAAAATAAAGTATTTCTTTTAAAATTAGCACTACGCAATCATTATTCAACAATAGCTTAGACATTATATGATTTGTTTTAAGGTCATCGTAGTGCATTTTCCCACTCTGGACTGGTGTACAAAGTACAATTTTGATCTCTATCTCTCAAGACACATACAAAATATTAAAAAAATCCAGTTCTTATACCGCACTGTATAAATTGAATACGAGGTGTAAGGACCACATGTTTATTCGGAACTAAATATCTATCTAACGATCCAACGATGATAGCTTGGCTTACTATAAAAGCTTTAATTATTTTCGTATACTGTTTACTGTACTAAATACGAACTTCCTTTTATTTCAACCACAACCAGCCGAATCCGACTCGACTGTCATTGAATACACCGTGAAGGCTGTATAAAAATTACAAGAAAAAGAATTTAGATTTTGTTTTCTCTTTTTCACTGAAAATTCCAGTTCGTAATGATGTTTCAGAACTTAAACGAGCACGGTACGAGTATAGTTATACAATAATTGGTTCTTTACAAAGTTTCGTTATTTCTGCGAGTATTCTTCTCTACGAAAGCTCTAGACCACGTGAACTTTTCTTATTTGCTTACCTTATTCAGTTGAATGCACTGCATACATATATTATAACATCTAATCTAATATGTAACACCGGAAAAACAACATCGCAACCAAAGTGGAACAGTTTGTTCTATTCAAATTGCGTGACCGATTTGGCACTCCACACGTCACTGTATATCACGATACGGCGTGACATCTTCGTGATGTGAATAGTAAACTACTCTACGTAGTATAGAAGATAAAGAACATTTTTTGTGACTTTAGACTTATTTAACAGAAATTCCTATTATTCAGTCATCAAAAACATAATTTCAAATTGAATAACAATTTAATCAATTTGAGATGTAACCAAAAGCTTAAGTAAAATGATTACCAAAGATAATAAGTTCATGCATTTAAGTGATACCATTTTTATAGATATGTAGATGTGTTAAATATACATATATTTATACATAACTTAAAAAGTCATTATTGTACATCCGAATATTATAAGGATTTCCTCGTCATATGACACATTCGTTAGAATACATTGCATGTCACTTTCGTTACGACCGCATATGAACTTTCATTTTGCGCTTAGTAATGTAAGCAAATAAATAATGTTATAGATTTTGATCCTTTCTCATATTTATTGTAATTTTTACTGTTGTAGGTTTGATTCCAGTAAATTGATGTCATAAAAGCTTATTCATGTTGTTTTTCTAAAATATAATTGATATGTAACCCAAAAACATATAAGGAATACAAACTCAAAATAATTCAACTTAACTATAATTAACTTAAACTTTAATTAATGTGGATACAATTATTTAACACCTTTAAAAGCTTATAATTATTATGTTCATAAAGACGATATCATTGTAGTTTGTGCTTGTTTTCCTCTCAGTTATTAGCGGAACAACTTGGATAGACGCCAATGGTAATTATCGATTTTATCACAACTCGTTTAATCTTTGTGTCGAGTCAAAATAAAACTTAAGCAATTACATTATGTTTCGGTAACAATGGATTAAAAATAAATATTTTAAAAACATTCTTGTACATTAACTGGTATTCGAAAAAAGTGCTTTTAAAAGTCATATCGTCGTTTTCATATTTAGAAATAAATAGAGACAACACAGTGATTAAACACTCAGCTCTCCGCTTCGACGATCGTTATTTCTAAGCATTTCCATTAGAAATAGGTTTACGATGTTTGATTGAAATTGATCAAGAAATGCACCAGTAGATGATCGTGTAGGCGTTCTTGTATTGGCTTAGAGCTTACACGATGAGAACCCAACTTCTGTCTGCGCTTTCAATACACTTGCGTTTACAAAACTTATGTCTAGGTTAATTGAAATATTTAATAAGCTTCACGCTATTTCCAGCACAGTAGGATATAGGAGTGAATGTAGTGTTAAGACTCTCCGCTCTCCACTTAATCTTAAATATTTAATTTACTATAGATCGTTAATTTTATCTTATGTAATTAAATTTAGATAATTTATGAAGCCAAGAAAAATATAAAAATATCTTAATAAATGTTAAGGCGAAACTGGAAACAAAACCCTTACTAAGTAAAAAATAATTCAAAGTATTATGTTTAAAAGTGTTTATGAGTAAGAGAGAGGTCCGAAGTAAAACTTAAAGAAGAATTAAATTGCGTAATAAAGTCGCTTTCCTGTCGGGTGGCTAAATAGAGTGGTGTCCAGTATCACACATCAAATAGCTGGAGATAGTGTTGATAGTAAAATATTGATTCGCCCTATCTCATTACCAAGAAACGCAATCACTTGTGCAACGTTTTAATTGACGGGTTCGATAGTTCAAGAAGTTAAATTTGATTCTACGGGTATATTTTTGTTTCGAATTGATAAAGGAAGGATACGAGAAATTCCACTTATTATGAATGAAATATTGAAATTATTTCCTTTTTAATTTTTTTTTCTTAGCTTGTTCACAAATATACGCCGTATTTTATGAATATTAATCAAAAAAATGTAATAGGTATTTTAAGCAAAATTTTTAAGTTTAAATTTATTTAAAGCCTTTTTATTTATTTTGTTCGTGTTTGTTTATAGTTTCACGCTGTATCCTGCAGACACACCGTTCCCCCTAATTTCTTGTACTGTAATGAATACTTAAACATTCGCTTTTCCTTTTCCTAAAAACATGATATAATTTATATTGTACTTTACACATGGATAAATGCTATAAATTTCCCATAATAGCAAGTAACAACCCCTCATAATATTTATAACCTCATCATTTCGTGAGAGTTGCTGTATATACTGTATTTGAAATATTTTATAGTATCAATATTTCAGCAGATAAGCTTATCTATTCGTATTTTTTCGATTTATTCATGTTCCCATAATATTGCATGCGATAAAAATGTTTGTAATAATATGAAAAAAATATATTTTATAATAACCTATAACTTAGTGATGAATTACTCCTAAGTGACAGCTTACAGAAACGCTTATGGGGGTATGATTAGACTTTTGATTTCTTGTATAGTGATTAGTAACCAAGAAATTAATTGCATATTTTATTTGGATTTTTTTGTGTAGTCATTTTTTTGAGTAATTACATATATAATACAATATTTTCTTATACATATATCGCATATTGTTTTTTCAACATTCACATCTAACAATATACAGAAAACATAAACAAAACATCGCATAGTGGTAGTTAGTTCTAACTTACACACATACATACTTTGCAATGTACTAAAACGCATAAATTCTAAATTTTCTCTGTGTAAAATTTTAAATAATATATCTCTTAAACGTCAACACAATCCTGAAATTCTGGCAGATATTAGTTAAGTCATTGTCATATCTTGATGTTAATTCTAGCACTCAGGCGGCTTAGCAGCTCGGCTTAACGGCTGCCTTCCGAAGACAACGCAGCTTATGCTATCTCAGACATTATATTATACTATTGTTCTGAGCAAATAAATTTCTACAAATTATGTTTGTTATTTTACGTGAATTCCAATTACGAGTTATATTTTGTATCATCTTTTTTTTTTGGAGTTTTAAATATTGTCCACTTTTTGAAAGATTAAATTATTTTCGAATTGTCTTAGATTTAAATTTGTTATGTTATGATTAATAAATTGATTATTAAATTGATTTGTTATGTTAGGTACATTTTTTATAATTATATTTTGGCTCTATTATGATCCAACTTAACTTTGCCATTAATTAATACAAAATTTTATGAAAATCTTACAGTTTTTATGAAAATAGCAAAAGTAGCAATTTTTGATCTAGTAAAATTGAAGGTATAAAAAAGTCCTTCATATTTTTCTTTCAGTTCCGATTTTATCGTAACTCTAAAGTATATTCTACTGTATTTAATGTATGTAGCTATGTGTTCTAGTATAATCCGGATAGGCAGGACTCAGACTTGACAACAATGGGAATGGTCGGCTTAAATATAACATCTTTTGTAAGAATATTTCCCAAACCATACTCCATACTTTTGCATAAATGCAAAGAGGTTTTTTTGTTTTCTATATGTTTTACAAATACACCTACACTTAAAGTGAAAAAAATGATGATAGTGCAGGAAATCTTACGTTCGATCGACTATTACAATAACTTACAGAATTAGCAAAGTTCAGATTTCCAAAAATTTCCTATAATTATGCAACATAATCATATATATTTCATTATACTTATAAGAATATATTAATTTGTTACAGGTATTTTGGGACAACAATGACACTTCGGTAAGAGATGCTTTTGGGCGTAATGACAAATATTCATTAGCTTAAGAGGTTTAGAAGGTATTTACAGATTTGCTTTGTTTGCTAAAACATTTTTCAGGTTTATGCTTTATCCCGCATATAGTAGCATAGAATATTCAAAAAGAACCTAGTGTTAAAACAATTCTTGCTTAGCTTTTTGTCCGTATTCAGCTGACGGAACATAACGCCTCGTCGTCTACAGTCAGACGATGTCCAATTTTGTCACGACGCTATATTAGGTCAAGTTACATTTTCTATTGAATATACGTATATCCTGTAAATAAACCACATAATCGTATTTTGCAAATGTTTCTTTTATGAAAAGGCGTCTCTTGTTCGGCAACATGACCGCTGCAAGCTTACTTTTTTTTTTGGGTTGGCGGCCGTTCATTCAGCACTGCATTTTTCATTGTAAAGCTAAAACTCGGCGTATTCATGTCTGAATAATATTTTAGCTCAAAACATTAAAAAAAATTATGTATGGACATTCACACATAAAATATATTTTTTGTATATTATCAAGTATAAAAGAAATTAATGAGTTAAGAATCTATATCAACTAGGTAATGGGAAGACTAAAGTATTTTTTTAAACTCATAATATATATATATAATATATATATATATATATATATATATATATATATATATATATATATATATATATATATATATATATATATATATATATATATATATATATATATATATATATATATATAAATAAAAAAGTGTAAGGCGCGGTGTTGAGTTCCGAATATCTCAAAATCCAACAAAAATATCTATTAGATTCTATAAGTAAGGAATATATAAGTGTACATATTCAAGTAATACATGTATGTTATATATAAAATTGTATCTGGTAAAATATTTTTTTAGCTTAAATCCATCGTCTGAGACGTCAATAACTTGCGCAATGAGATAGCTACGATATTCAAATTGAAATTTTATACCCCATCAGCTATTACGCTAGATAGACCTAAAACGAAAATCAAATGAAACAATTCGTTTCATTTTTGTTTCGTAAATCTGATTTTATTGATAGTATATTCATTATATTGTCACTATTGTATTACGCTATATTGGTGCCAGTTGGTAACTATCTGATTGTGCAAGAGTTGGAATGGAGAAGTAGAATTGAATTAATTTGGAGGATTTTAATAAATTTTCATTAGTTTTTATCAGTTTTCATTAATTTTAATTAATGAAAACGTCAAGTCTGGTGACCGAACTCTGCAGTTAGTCTGGTGTGGTCGTTTGTCTAGTAAGTTAAACGTTATATTCATACTATATGTATAAAGCTGTAACACGTAAAAATATATTTCTAGACATTCCTCTATGAGGGAAGGAAAAAAAATGTGGAGAACGGAGTGTCTTAACACTAGGTACCCTGCCTAACCTGCTATATGCGGGAAACAGCTAGAAGCTTTATATATCTTTGTTTATATTTAGTAAGCTTCCATTCCGTAGAGCACGTTTTCATTACCGTTCTAAGCTGAGTACTTTAAGTATCTCACTCTGAATAAACGTAGCACTTAAGTTTCCAAATATTACCTAAATACAAAAGGTGTAAAGCTAAGGAAGTCAAAGCGTTGTGCCTTAAGGAACGCTTTCATGAAGCGAGTGACCTTTTCAGTATTTCTTTAGTGCTATAAAGACTTCTCTATTGTTCTAATGTTGCCATTCTAACTACTTTTTGGTTCTTTACTTAAAATTTGAGCCGTGTTTAATTTTTTTTAATATTGTTCCAAATAGTGTTCCAAATTATTATGTATTGCATATATTACTCTGCCATCCCATTATACTCCCCGCAAGTAATATAACAACCCATTATACTGCGACTGCACACTTCTCTATCTACAGTAGCAAACTTTCTAAGTACCATAACTTGTGGCGTAATATTATTATAAAACTTCGGCGCTGCCTATCGTATTTCTAGTTTAAAATTGAAATTTGAAAGCCTAAGTTCGTCAGAGCCTGAAACTTGAAGAGCTCGATATCGTCAATTAGTGCATTGGCTCGAGTAGGTATGAGTTGAGCTAGCCTGAGTGCTTGAATAGTACAGTCAACTTATGCTCGAGATTCAGGCCAAATTTACCTTCTATGACAAATACCAGAAATACCTTTCAATACAGAGTTGATTATACACCTAGCCAATTGAACTTAGATGTTTGCCAGTTGATTTACTTACTAAACTTACTTCTTTACCTAAAGCACAGTATTCTAAACTGAATAATAAACAAATTTACTTAAAAAATTACTGCCTAAAAATATGTTTACGAATGTTTCCACAAAATATGCCCTGTAAATAGCACACATGGCGTCTTAAAAATAATATTATATATGTACAGTTGGCTCATAAAATACCACAAACTAACCATGGCAATAAAAAGCGTAATCAAGTTGTCTATCACGATCGTTTGGGCGGGCGGGAGCAACGACCCCGCTAATAACTTCCGTTTACCTGCAATGTGCTACGTAGGCTAGACTACTAGACAATGCGGAAAATAAACTAAACTACAATATATATATATATATATATATATATATATATATATATATATATATATATATATATATATATATATATATATATATATATATATATATATATATATATATATATATATATATATATATATATATATATATATATATAATATACATACAACTTTGATTTTACTCACAAAGTACACATGTCAGAAATGAAACTTCTCTGGCAATCTAAAGCTTAAGATTTCTGAGACTAAAGAGGGAGAAAAAAAATAGTAAAAGTGTCGTAAATTAATACAAACTACAATATATATTTTTAAATTTTAATTTTTTAGTTAATAATTAATTGTTATTTAGTATTTATTTATGTATTTAGTAGATAAACAAAAAGTAACCTGGTGGAAATTGTGGTATATGGTCATTTCATCACTGCAAAAAAATTTTTATATATACTTAATAATATATACTTATTGTAGCTTAGACAGTATTATTGAAAATATACTAATATATCTGACGGTGAACAGTTGACATTAAATAAAATGCAAAGGCAACGTTCACAGACATCAATACGTTATAAAGAATGATAGCAAATTTACTTTGAGTCTTGATACTTAAGAGGATGTCATATGTCAGCATGTTTATTAGCCGACGTCAGTGGTTTGCTTACACTAAGTTATTTACTTGTTTTATACTATGTACTTTATATATTTTACTTGTTACTTCTATATTATAGTGAAAATAATACTTCTTTTATCAGAAAGGGAAAGTATATTATTCACTCCAAGAATATTATACGGATGTTAGTGTGTGGAGTTAAGTACTGTTGCTGCTCACACTAAGTACGGGTGGCTAACCACAGTTGTAAATATATTGTAAATTTACATTAAAAAGAGCAACTGTTGAGTTTCTCGCCAGCTCTTCTCAGCAGAACTGCCCTCCGAGCTGGTGGTAGCTTCTTGAAGGACTTACAATACTGACACTTATGTTAATTGACGATTCGAAAGTGCTTGAAATAGCCTAATTGAATAAAGAATATTTTGATTTTGATTTTGATTGATTTTGACAAATATGAAAATTATAGATAAGTTATAGATAAGTAATAGATCAATAAGAAACGAAATATAAATTGATTGAACTGTAACTCTGTTTATATTTATATTGTTTAAAATAATTTATAAACAAAAATGAAACAATACGATATAAATTAAATATTATAAATTATTTAGAATATATTTAATCAATAATTGGTCTTTATATATACATGATGTAATTGGCATAATTTCACTATATGAACATTACACACAAATTAAGAATTTTTGGCGAAATATAAATATTAACTGACTGAACCCATTTAAAAGTAAAAGGGCCCTTAAGAAGATTTAATTTGTTGAAGAATGAGCCCCGACTGTCAATCTATCCCATTTTCAAAAATGTACATATAATTTGATATATCGATTAAAAAAATATTTCAATAGTGTAATTGTTCAGTATTACTCATGACAAAATTCTAAGCTATTTTTAAGGTTAGATTTTTTTATGTTAAAAAAAAATATATAAACTAAACACACGGCCACCTGTGTTCGCTGCTATAGTACTGGCAGTAGACTGTCACTGCTACTATACCTGTGTAATTGGGCCAGATTAAGGAAATACCAAAAGTATGAAAATTTAGAACACTTAAAACTCTAGATATATAATGTGCTGAGTATATAATGTACTGGCTTAATATAAAAAATAAAATAGTACCAAAAAAGTCTTTTTAGAGTACTTTCTTTGTGACAGAGTCGGATAAAAATTTCTTAATATAAATATCACTATCACAGATCTTATAACTGTTATAATTTTTCATATTGACACATAAATAAAAAGCGTATAACATCTGTTATTTAGCTGTCACACTAAATGGATTTACATGGTTCGGTCACACAATATAAATGTAATAACAGGTTCTGGTAATAGACTGTTCTGTAGATCGAATGTATTGTGGATCGAAGACTAAAATGCAAACCGACCTACATAGCTCAATGCTTCATACAGCCGCTGCCAGCTATTCAAATAACAAGTTTAAGCGAGATTAGTTGTTATGTATGTTAGCACGAGATTGTGATTTCGCGTGCATATTATTCGGAACTACCATTATTAAAAAGCAATAATTTACAACATGAGTTGTATTGGAATTGTAAACGAAAATTCTGTTGATTGGATTTTGATTTATTCAATAAGTTTCTGCCTAAATATATTTGACACAGTAAAAATGTAGGCGCAGTGATTACAGACATGTTATGTTTAATACAAGACTGCATATTGTTTTAAGCTTGATTGTATTTGTATGTGATAAATTAACTGAGACACACTCATAAGTCATAAATGTCAAAAAATAATAAAAAGTGTATAAGATTTGGTATGGTAAGGCGTCGGTGTAATAAAACTACTTTGATGTATTTTTTCTAATATTAAGTATTCATTTCAGTTAATTGTTGTAGATATAGGGAAAAAGATGGGAATGTATGTCCCATTGTATAATTTACATAAGTTTATGCAGATTTGTACGCAATTTTCACGATAGCTCTATGGTCACGATAAGGCAGTCTTTCTCACGAATCTCGTTCCGGTTAGTGAATAGGTTTTTTGTTCACAATAAATAATTAAGATCGTTAGACAATAGAATATTAATTATTATCTTCACAAAGTCAAGCGCTACGTTCTATATAGCTTTAAATCTATGCATAAAATATCTTTTTTTTATTTAAATAAGTATTAAAGCGAATGGTGCTCTCAATAACCTGAATATTTTTCCATTTTTATTATTTTCTTTAATAACAATAAAACAATACATACGCTTTCACAGACGATTCAAAAATGTTTTTAATTCATTTCACCTTTAACCTCACAATATTGCAACATAGAGATTGAATTGCAATCGGCTACGCAGATTGATTTAAACTTTTTCCGAACCGAATACATTGTACAGACCGCGTAGACCACGAATTTTATAACTTGATTGAATTGTATACGTCGACTCGTATTTTTATTGTTTTTTGTGTTATTTTTTATATCGCCTGAAATCGTCGTCATATTTATTTATAGCGCCATAATACAAGCGGTTTTTATCTTTTGTTGTCAATCGTCGTGGCGTAATATCCGAACGTGATCAACGGAACACGCGGTTGTTACAGCTTCATATTGCGATATTTTATTAGAGAGCTTTCTTCGAATCTTATGTAACGAAGTACCAGAATTATTGTATATTTCAGGAAAATAAAAAATATACAGTTCTATATGTATTTATATCTATGCATCTATTATATAAAGTGAACAAACGTACATAATTTTGCATATAATTGTGTAAAGTACCTATATTTTTTTACGTACGAGTATAACGTTATTAATAATAATAAACTATATAAATTGCTCTTGTCCTTGTGAATTTTCAAGACTGCGAGTATTCATTTGTTGTAACTAGGGACTAGTGAGTGAGTCATCGGTAAACTTGAAACACAAGTTTTAAATATACAGGTGTAATTTATGTTGGCGAAATTTAAGCGGCTGAGAATGTCAAAAATCCGTCCACATTTGGCGTAAGGTTGTGTAGACCTTATCTTTTGGACAATTATGTATGTCACGTAACTGTTTCTATCGTAAACCAGTCACTGTTTACTTTCTTTGTATACACTTTCCGTTTAAACAAATATTTTTATGCTATATTGAATGTTTTAAGCGTAGGATGTCAAATTAAATATTATTAGTATGAAATAATGCGCTCTTATTTTATTATTTATTTCGTTTATCAGAATTATTATAGGTATAGAACAGAAATATAAAATTATATTGGCATATTAACACTTAAATTAAGAAATAATCATACATATGTTTGTTACGATAAACATCGCATACACATTTTTATTTGTGACAATAATTAGAGAAAGCTTTATAGGAACAATTATCTTTATAGACTATATGGTGAAATGCTACCAATTATATATAATAACAAAAATACCATAAAAGACATAAACTATATATATATATAAGCATCGTTATATTTTGTAATTAGAAATCATTCTCAAAAAATATAATCTTTTTAATGTTAGTTTGTTAATTAGTTTTAAGTGGCAGGCAAACATTTAGAAATAAGATGATTTTTCATAAAATAATTGGTTTTTTTAACTAGAAGTCTTTTGGAAGTTTCAATTTAATAAAAAAAATACACACATTCGAGTGTTTTATATTTATTTTGTATGTACTGACTGACTTTCTTAAAGTTTACGTTTAATGCCGACATTGCAACTCTATTATTGCATGCTGGTTTATCTCTTGTGCTCTAATTCACTACGCTCCCCGATACTGAACGAAGTGAAAACTAATTCCCTGACGAAATCCGACTCTTCAATTACTACTGAAGCTACTTTAAATCCGCTATTGTGTTCGTTAATTTATTTTATATAGAATTTTCTTCTTTCACTCATTCAGTCTAGAAGAGTTTCTGAGAATTTAAATGGCGATTTTAGTCGGATTTGCTTATTAAACGCAACCGTGCATAGTCTTATTTGGAATTTCGCTGTACCAGTACACATTCGTAAGCTCATAATAGTATTCAAGAGGGAAGCGCATGGAAAATTAGCACTGGTGAAAATTTTTGTGCAACACAATGATGCAATCCCGGAGCTCAGCAGTCGCTTTGTACGGGAATACAGCCGTTCACAATTATGAACATTTTGAATAAAAGCAGATTCACTTTATATGGGTGTATCTGGGAGTGGTTCATTACGCGACGTGTGTTTTAATGATACCGTCAGTTCGTCGATTCAAAACGTAGCGTGGGCTTTATTTTCCTCATTCAATTTTAATAATTAACTATTTAAGTGAAACTATGGAATAAGGTTTACGGTTTACAATGCTTCGTGCGGCACTATTGGTTCCAGCGCTATATCTATTTACTACATTTAAATTGATTATTCGAAAAGTCAGAACGCTTCATTACAAAGCATATAATTTGAAAGTTAAAAAAGTTAAAAAGTTAAAAAATTTTAAAATTATTATTTGAAAGCTTTATAATTAGTGTACGTTTTATATATGGTTGCTATTATTTCAATAAAAGCAACAATATATCTATGTTATCAATATAAGAAGAAAATTAATAAGCTTCTATACTCAAGAAACTCGTGAGTTGTACGAGAATTATAATCTTGTTTGTATTAAAAGCTTTCGTTAATAATCTATACTTTAATACAGAATGGTTGATGTTTCCCTGTATTTTTAATATTTCATTAACATCAACTAGTCTCCTGAGTGTAGCTTTTCGGTACAAAATACTAGTTTAGTGGGGTTAGGGTATTAACCTAACTAAAACTATAATTTATAATATAATAGAATATTGTATATGCTTGAATTCAGCCAGTTTATGTTGAACTATCAAGTCTTAGAAAATGCAATCTCGACTTCACCATAGTTCATTATAATAGGTGGATTGTGGGAGGAGTTTTGCGAACCACTTCTAACAGAATAGACGATATTTCTTTCAAATCAATGACGAAAACAATAGCTTATTCTCCTATATCATGCTATTACTGACTTCGCGAACAACGAATGGCTCTTGTATGTACATAATGTAAATTAACTTGAAATGCTGTTTGCTATTTGCTCTTCTCGATTGAGATCACTGCATCGTGTGGTATCAAATTAACATTGTATGTATGTATATATATATATATAAATATATATATATATATATATATATATATATATATATATATATATATATATATATATATATATATATATATATATATATATATATATATATATATAATCCCGCAAGTAGCGAGGTGAGGACATTAAGATACTTCGTTTCCTGCTTTTCGCCTTCGCCTTCCGAGATATTGCATGTTGATTAGCGCAACTCAACGCCGCGCTTTGTCTTGTTATCAGATCGACAGCATGAATATATTTAATTTTCCCCGAGTGAAAATTGAATCTACAACCGTCGTGCCTACATGTGTTTTGTGAAATTGGTTTGTTATCATGTTCAAGTAGGTATGTATTATTTAATTGAAATAGAGACCCAACTTTTATTGTTATATTATTACACAAAAAGTTCAGACAGATTAATTATCAATTAAATTAGATCTAAAGTGAAAAAAGACGCATATATTGTAATTGTGGTTATTGGTTTTACAAAACCCTTGTTACGGTTTCTCTTTAGGTTTCCTACAATTTGTTAATCTAATTAATTTCTGAAGACGCGCGACTCGGCCTTGGAATTAAAAAAATCACAGATTGCAACGCTCATTTAACGGTCCGATAGACGTAATTATGGTCGGGATCTACCAAGTACTCTTAGATTTTCGCTCTCTCTAGCTTTTTAATGGTAACTTCTGAGTTTTTTACTTCTGAATTTATGTCAATGAGTTCTCATTACTCTAGTTGCTGTAGAATAATATTTATTTTAACGTTATAGTATTATGTTATTATAAATTTTATACAGTATATTATACTTCAAATTAAAAGAGTTAAAATGAAAATAGAATAAACATATTCATATATATTTAATTAAAAATTTAATTGTTAGATAAAGTTATAAAAAAAATTAACAATATATTAAGGAAGCTACACAAAGTTACACAAAGCAATATCTAGACATTATGTAAACAAACCCCAAACCCAAAACAAAATTGCTGCATTTCAAAATTCCGCCACAGATATCCTTATCTGAAATCATTCGTGGCATTAAACAGGCAAGGACTACAGTGTCACCGTGTTCTCTTGAAACGTTTAAACATGATTGAAGCTACAAATGTTCACGGTAAATGTAATGTTCCATTTGACACAACTGATACCTTTATCTAGGGTAGTACCATAGCAATACCATTACTGTGGAGAATGAGACGCGTCAAATTGTCTGACTGTCACACCGATTTTGTCGCATCGCATTCTATGGACGGTCTTTTTTTATTATTAACAATGTAACGGTTTATTTTTTATGTGTGTCAGTATAAGCGTACTTTACAAACATTTAATGAAGAGTATAGTATAATGAAAGCGTTATTATTATATATGTCAGTTTTTTTTATTTGTATATGTAAATATATGTTATTAAATATATAATTTTGTGTTACGAAATAAATGTTTCATGTCCTTGAAAGTATATACTACCAAATCCTTTTAATTTAAAGCGCTAAAAGGACAAATGGCTCTGACAATTAAAGTTCCGTATATACATTCGTTAAAATATCTGACATGTATAAAGCAAATAACACAAAACTATGTAGGTACGGTATCTGATGCATACTCTCTTTGATAAAGATGAAAAAATACGCGCCGTCCTATGAGCCGTCCTGAGCCCGGGATTAATAAAATTTTGCAGCTACTTAATGGACTTGTTACGTGGAAAATGGCATTGTTGCAACCGTTTATAGTGCAATTTATAAAGAGTATTATGTGTTGGGCATCAATATTGTAGTTAATTATCGGGTAGTTAAAATCAATTATATTGTTACCGTTAATATATAATTCAACATGATATTACTATTAACTAATTTATACCTGCGGATTCGCCCGATTAAATAATAATTGTATATAACCCTTGACACAGTATAGTCTATATATAATATAATCTTCGTCAAAAATATATTTTTTAATTTCAACCATTAGTTTCTGAAATAATCGCATTCAACCAAAGACTCTTCATTTTTATAATTATAGATTATCAAAGTTATTATAATTATTATAATATTCTTTATTCAATTAGGCCATTACAAGCACTTTTGAATCGTCAAGTTACATTGAAGTGTAAGTAGTGTCAGTCCTACAGTAAGCTACAACCAGTTCGGAAGGCAGGTTCAGGCGAAAAACTGAACAGTTGCTCCTTATATTTTAATTATATCTTGTTTCACTGTTGATACATAAGTAAGAAGCCAAGTTTTTATTTTTTATGTTAAGTTAAACATAAGTATCTGTACTGTGTCTGTATTTCTGTTTATTTATATTCATATTGTAAATTAAATAAATTAGTTTACGTATTATCTTATTGTATGGAGTTTATGGATCAGATGCGTTTATAAATTTCACGTCTGTTATCAAACATTGATTTTGAACTCAATTCATCTCTAAAGTATTCAGTATATATTATATTCCGGATCCTTTTATTTGAAAGAACAGTTACATTATGCATTATCTACCATACTTTTTGAAAATGTTGAAACGTTTAAAAGCATTGCAAGCTTATCGTTTATCGCGTAATGTTTGAAGTCAGATAACATAGCTATGGTTTATTTAGCGTTAACACCGTAACACGTGCTCATAGTAGTGAGATTGTCTATCACATAATCGGAGTGTTATTGATCTGATGTAATATTATCGAGTATTGTATTAAAAAAGGTAGGGCATTTAACAAAGCGGATGCTTAGTTGGACGTGATATTGTTTTTAAATCGATTTGTTATTTATATTATTTACTAGCGACGCGACTCGTGATTACGCCCGCTTGATCGGTGTTCTCAGATTTTCTTTCATAGTATATATATATATATATATATATATATATATATATATATATATATATATATATATATAATATATATATATATATATATATATATATATATATATATATATATATATATATATATATATATATATATATATGAAATATACTGACATAGGCAAATAATACAAGAGAAAAATATTTAAAATTATCGATTCAAATTATCCGAATTAAAATAATTTTAACTAGTGTGCACATTATTATTTGGTTGCAACCTCATGTATTTAGTTTCCTCGCGTGTTTGCTTATTTCCGCTGTATCGTGTAGAAATATTGCAATATTTGTACACATGTGGGCTTGTGATGTTTACACCGTACGCCTGCATCTTATTACGAACTGTTCGGAAGCCGGCATTACTTTAATATGATTTTAATTGTAACTTTATTTATTTTATATCTAAATTTACATTTGACTTTCCCCAGATGATCTCAGCATTTGCATTTATATTATTATATAACATTGGTGTTTTTACTGAATACGGTTCATTCAAATCCCAACCGGGGTAAAAGCTATAAATGACAATTTTATTGAGAGGTAGACCTACATCGAATTCTGCTACGAATCAAGCGATATTTTTAAATAAGAGTACATGAAGACAAGATGATCTTCACAATTCCATTTTGAAAATCCGATTAAATATGAGGGAAAACAAAAAAATCCAATATTTTTTAACACTTTTATCATTGTATGACTTGATATTATCTATATTCTCTAAAATAAGAATGTTTATTAAAGTAATTTGTGAAATTCTTCTATATAAATTCAATAAAATATAAGTATACAATATAATATTCATTTATGATTCAGATCTATGAAAACCAATATATTTGAAGTATATTTATAGAAAATTCAATCACTTACGTCGCGCGTCGTGCAAAACCGAGGCACAATCTAGATGCATAATAACATCAAAGCAATTTACTTTCCTTCATTGCATCGGCCGTTCGTTCCACTCAACTTTCATGTTTATTATTTTGATTTAGGAAATATTGCATATTCTGTCTTTTGCTATAGTACTTATTTTTCACTATTTATTTACTTTTATTACTTATTCATTGAAACATTATGCAATGTCTCGAATTCAGATAGAGAGTTTTGACACTAGGTTCTCTCTGCCTAACCTGCGTTGCGAAACAAAGCGTGAAGCTGAATAAAATAATATTTTTTAGGAAAATTTTAACAGTCAATCAATCAATCAATCACATCCCACAACTATACACTATACATTATACTCCCACAACTATATACTATACTGTATAAAGACCAAGTACTCCTTTCTCTACATGTAGGAGCTACAATATAATATGAGATGAAAACCTTAGTATTTCCATTTTTTATTAGAAACGCAATAAAATTTCATTGTACAACATAATATTAAATTTTTATTATGCTGGTATACTCGTACAATGAATATTGAAGATATTTTGCTTCCATTATAGTATATTTACTATATAATAACTTTCAGCATTTGTGAATTGCGCTTAGGTGCACTGACGTCTATATTCAATGTAAACGATACTTATTGCAAAGTTATTGAAAATGATACCAGTTAATACAAAATACAGTTTCTTGTAAGTTTTTGTTGAATGTTTTGCTATTTCATTAAATAAGTAAAATTTTGTTTGATATTATATTTTACTAGCTCACCAAGACGGTGAAGCCTTACCTGCCTTTGGTTCAAAGAATCATTGTGTATGACATATGATACAAAGTACGTCGAAACGATCAATGTCTTAAAGTTAAGCTTTTTATTATCAGATATGTGCGAGTAATACAAATATGATATATTTTATTAAAGGGTAGGTTGATTTAGAATTGAGATAAGAAAAGTGTAGTAATTTTGGACAGTTAAGGAATCTCGCTACGTTAAAAATTTTATACGTTTCCAAATATTTTTGTTTAATTGACCTAAAAATAAAACATATAAATGTATATAAAATACGAATTCACACAAAAATATTGTATTCAAACCAGAATTAATAAATTTTATCACTTTTATTTGTTTACATATAGTACATGTAACATTAAAATAAATACACGGTTGTATAATTTTAGAGTTAAATTTCCATATGAATATGGCAATCCTAGAGAGACTGTGGTTTTAGCTTTCAGTAACAAGTGACATTTAATTTTAACTTAAATACGACGAAGCTAATTGCGAATTGAAATATTTTTAATATTGAATTATTAGGAAACGCTTTTGTTATTGGACTTTTTTATTTGTGAAGAATTTATTCATAAATTTTTCAAACAACATCAAGAAGAAGCAAGCTCCCTATTCTATTGTATGTTTTTTTTTAGTTTGTTGTGCGATTTTGAATGATTTTTTTGATCATTTTTAAGGTTTTGCTTAAGTTTGCAGTTGTTTTTTTTGTGTTATGTTTCAGTATGCGATAAGCTGATAATTTGCTCTGTGCTCTACTTCTGTAGTCAAATCTTTTGTTTTATAACATGAAGAAATATTATATTTCCATATAAATATAATATACATACATGATTTTCACAATGATTTTCTTATATTTGTAAAGATTTTGTATATCGAATACTTTCTGGTCTTTTTGATGTGGCCTCAATGAAAACGGAGACCAAAATGTCTTGACACTATTTTTTTCTGAACATTGAATACTTATATCAATGACACAGTAAGAGGCGGTTCTTTATAATAAGAAAACTTGATAACAATTTGAATGAACAAATCGTTCTCACAAGAGTGTCGTAACACAACCAATTTCTCACATAAAATAACATTAACGTTACGATACAGAAATTGACATTTCTGTTTACTAAAAGCTTTTAAATAATTGTATGAGATTCTCATTTTCTTGGGGCATATTATTTATGGCCCTGGAGGTGAAGTGGTGCGTCTGGCTATAAACTTGATGATTGTGGGTTTCAATCTGGCTATCTGTTATCTAATCTGGCGGCGTTGAGTTCCGCCAATCAACACACACTCGAATTCGGACAGATAGCTGAGAACGAAGTAATATTTATTATTATATATAGATATAATGATACAATGACATACCTTATATAGGATGACGAAGAAAATATTACTTAATAATATTCAATATTCATTATGTGTATTGACGCTGCTATAAATGTTAAATGACATTAATTCTGAGTTGAACTTTATCAACATCTGTGAGCGCAGTACACTATTAAGTTAACTAAAGTTTTTATGTTATTATTTTATGTTATTATGTTAAATCAAGTTTCCTGGCGTTATACCATATTTTATACAATTTATTGATAATTAACAAATTATGCTCGTACATTTTAAAGTGTGGTAGTGACAGCTGTTGACTAAATGATTTCTCGCTTACCCCACATGATTAGAGAAGTTAATTTAATTATATTATGAGTTATGATTAAAAAGCGTTTGCGGCTCAGGCTAAAGGTAAAAATTTGTCTCGAGGTTTTAATGAGTCGAGTAGATTATACTATAGTACGTACCGTCCTATTTGGTATTGCAGCTATTAATTACGAAGCCGGTAACATGCCATTAAATCGAAGTAATTGTTTGTTTATTTGTCTCATTTGCTTTTAAATTTGAATATAGCTCAATATCTTTCATGTTGATTCTTTGGTTATTTAACGTGGGTGCTAATTATAAGATCTTGATATCGAATCCCAATAATTGAACAGAAAGTGTTCATTGCATATGCATTTGACTTTATTATGTCTTAATTATAATGCGGTAAGATTAAATTAGAAGGCTTTACGAAAATAAACACAAACTTACCCGAAAATAGCAAAAATCTTGAATGCACGTTTGCAGGTCGTATTAAAATACCTTAGACAAGACACATATTTTGAATAATAAAAATACTATTAACAGAAATATAACCCAGACGTTCTTGGCCACAAACAGCCTCTAGTATTAATTATGTACTGCCGGGTGTCATTTGATATGTATAGGTACCTATCAATAACAAGTGTAATAAGTATTAGTGTTGTAAATGGCGGTCAAGAAGCCTTTGAAATACTGTAATTTAATACGAAAAATTACATTGCTTAGTACAGCTATTTGTAATTACGAATTTATTATATTATAGATAATAGAAGTGTTAGGTTATGGTTAAAAAGATCATCATCCTCACAGACAAATGAAAGAGGTCTCAAAGAAGCAATCAATATATAATTTATCTGTACATCTATACATATAAAAAAAATTAGAGTATCTGCTTGTGATTTCAAATAGTTCGAGTGCAGATAGTTATTTACACGTTACTAAAACATACAAAAACATAAAAAAAAATTTGTGTCTTTCCGTTCGTCCGGGCCGTCTCTGTAACCGATTTATGAAACTTTAAAAGCACTTTTTACCGATACCGAAAAGCCCATATAAAATATTGACAAAGATATATATAGACAAAGTGGTTCTAAAAGAAAAAAATAAAAAGCCTTAAATATGCGCACAAATACCTACATGCATATTATATTAGAGTAAATCAGAGAACATAAATCAAGCGAGCAAAGCTGCGAGCGGGTCGCTAGTTACAATGTACTTACAGCTGAGCCGCATTTTTAATATCAAACAGATTTTTTTAAAACACAGTTCTTCATATTTCACTTATTTAAATAGGTTAAGTAGCAGCGTTGTGTTTTGAATAACATTTTTATAATCGACAATATTGTAAAAGTAACGATAACATTATAAATAAAAAAAGATATAGTATAACAGTATCAAAATTAAACTATTCTTAATTTACCACTAAAGAATACATTTTATGGGAACGCGGCGGTTAATATAGAACGATATTTTAAGAAAGTTAAAACTTCCGTGCATCAAAGCATTCTGATATGAAATTACACTGGTCGAGACGCGACTGTGCCATTTCGTATTTAACGACGATTATTGAGAATGACATTTCTAGTGAATGATAGCTCTATATTTTAAACCATGAAGAAAAAACGTTTTTTTTTAAATATAAACAATCCTATGGAGCAGAGTGCGTGTTTCTATAAATTGAGTCTTGTGTTTCGTTTCTATAAATCGAGTTTGTGCCGTAACTGGATGAATGCATTATTTCATTATTTCCACCATCGAACAAGATAATTGAATTTGGGCTAGATACGGAAAACATGGAGATCTTAACACTAGATTCTCTCTGTTTACCCAGCTATATGCGCGATTAATAAATCACAACTGTGCCTCGTCTAAATCATTAATGACTTTAAAGTAAAATTGAAATCTCTTTAATCATAAATTAGCTTACGTTATCGTTAGTTTAGTTTGTTCTAATGGAACGTTTCGGTATTAGATTTCAGCGGTTTCATGGAAGTAAACATTCAGTTCCTGACGTAAGATTAATTTGATCAAAGTGAAAATGCCCTCACATTTTCCATGGTACTTGTATCGAGTTGCTGTCAACGCTTCGACTAATGCTTCCGTCGGTTTTCAATACAGAACTTTTGATGGTGTTTATAGTCTACGAATTTATGGGGCTGACTACTTTATTGATAGCTTTAAAAAGGGCACGTTCACTTTATTCATTGAGAACAAGTGAAGCATTTCTATAATATCTTCTCACAGATAAAATTAAAGATCAAATTCAATTTTCTTGTGGCCTCAAAATGTACAATGCGTTCTCAAAAGGTAAATAAGTACAAACGATTTGCACGATACAGTTACCACAATAGTGAGATCTCACGGTGTTGGGTCATCGAACTACTGGTGTCACGCTGACTTGAGCCAACCGTATATAAAATTAACTATTTCCTCATCTTCCAAACCTACATACAAGCAGATTCAGCTTATAAAAAGAATTAATCTTTGATCTCGATATTCATATGAGATCATTCATAGTTGGTAAATTTTAATGACCGGCAGTTTTTATAAATATTTTTCTATTATTTAATATATCATCCTTTTATAACTCTATATTATAATAATGGAACAACGGGTACGTTAGAAACATATTATATAACATTTTAACTTTACATAATTTACACACAATTCTTTCATTCTAGGTTTCAAGAACCGAAAACCGTCGATCAGTATCAGTAGGTGCGACCACTGGAAGCGTTGGTGAAAGGCATTCGTATGCTGAAGGCAGAGTGCCAGCGCCGCACGGCCTCCCGCCCTCGCCGGGGGCGGCGGCCGCGCAACGCCGGGTCGCAGCTGCTTGTCAAGCCAGCCGAATACTCCTAGAAGATACTCTAGCCAAGCCAGGTAAAGGGAATATTTGAGAATATTTCGCTTAGTTAGCCTTTGTAAATACCTACCGTGTGCCTGCGACTTAGTGATCAAATAGCGCCTTACGTTATATCCAGAAATTGGAATTACATTATTAAGAATATTTGTAATAAGAAATATTTAAGTAATATTTGTAATTCCATTGATATTTCTCAGTTGCAATAATAAATGCACATTTTGATTTTAATTTATTACTCGTAAAGTATTAGTATTATTATAGTTTTTATGTTGGCAAATTATTTACATACTATAAAAGTAAATCAAAAATCTAAAGCGATATATTTCGGAAACTTAGAGCCACGGAAAAGGAAGATGTTAGGATTTTAATGAATAAAATTAAATAATAAGTGTCGAAAGTTAATACAAATTATAAAATTTTACATTTTAATTTATAATTAATTGTTAGTATTTAGTAATGTATTTATATATTTTACAAAAGGTAACTCGATGGGAATTACGTTATATGGACACTTCGACAGTGCAAAAATATACCACAGAGTTTTACAAATTAAACGCAATAATGTGACCCAAAACATTATGTCATGCTTGTAATTATTGTGTTTCATTTGTAAAAATATTACCCTCATGTGCGCTAAGAAGATTCACTTCAATAACTTACATTATAACATATATTAAAATTCATAACTTAAATATAGGAATTTGTTTTATACTATCGGTTAGATATAGTAATTGTCATTGCATTTTTTTATAATGACTAGGTACGTAAATTGTAACGTTGGGCTATTTCAAGTTGAAGTGCTTTGTTACGAATATTAATAACATTAATTAAGAGCTTTTCATTATTTCATAGTGACAATTGGATAAATATAAAAGTCGTTAACGTCACGATATCAAATATTTTATGTTTCAACCGTGTTTGCGATGAATAAAATTTGATAAAGCGAATTCGTGATCTGCCTCGCAATTGAAATAAAGTACCTAAAACTAACCCACGACTATAAGTACTGTTAAAAGGTCAAGTATTTACGAAACGCTGTACTATTTTGTTGAGCTATTTTTGATTTATTCATATATTTTAATTGGCTGCGAGTGGATAAATTAATAAATCACGTTACACATAAATGTATCATACATATTTACATATATGTTCTATATAAATGGTACCAAAAATACATATATTTAATATTTTATACTATTTTGTGTAATATAATAATTCTAGTGAACAGAATATTTCTTAGCTTACTTTTCAAGGTCTGTAATCACAATCGATGCTCATTTTAATATTTTGTATTGTTTATACACTAAGAATGTTTTTATGAGAAAGGAAAAAATGTAGCACGTTACAAACCAACGAAGGTAGGTACAATCCGTCTCGCAGTCTCGGTAGATTAATATAAAATTCAACTTCTCATATAAAAAGCCTTTTCCTGTTTTTATGACACATGCACAATATATTTGTATGATTAAAATACTGACTAAAATGGAGACTTGACAACGAATATTATATTAAACCGATATAAAAAATATAATATTAGTTTTTATTAAATTAATATAATTATAAATATATTTTTCTAATTATAATAAAATATTTATAAGACTTTCAAGTAGTATTCTACGTTGCCATATTTTTAACGTTTGGATAGTTTTCTATACAGGTGCTTTGATTGCAAGTTGTCCTAAGATATAATCAAAAATATTTATTTTAAATTATTATATATAGTGGAAATGTTTAATATTTAAATTACCTCCTCTTACGGAGAGTAAGACGCCCCGACATTAATTCGCTTTCATTGTTAACGATTTGTAAATAGAAAGTTAAATGATGAGAACAAAGTGTGAAAGTATGCAGCTTGAAATTGTAACATTAGATCTTCTCCAACATTGCACTTTCGCTTAACGTTTGAAATAAATCAGTATGGCCATTAATAATACCTTAAAACTGAGTCAACTTACTGTATTCTTAGTTCTTTAATATTCCCGTATGAGGAATAGCTTTAAGAGAACCGAGGCACTCCATAATGGTGTACATATAAATACACAAATTTATTTATACGCTTCATTGTAATACTTTGCCTATGACGTCGTTATTTCACAATTATTTTGTCTAACTTTGATACGAACAAAATTTCAATAATTTTGGAATGAATACAAAAACATTTCACTCATCTGAAAAATTACACAGTGTAACTTGGTTCTTACGAGCAAAAATGTCTGTCTCTGTTAGTTAGTTGATTAAAACACTAATTAAATTAGGTGGCCGCGTGCTGTCTTGGGAAATCACGACTTGTAATTTTGAAGTCCCTAGGTATGATCTAGAATATTCTAATTAAACTTTGTAAGACTTAATGATTGTAAGTGAAAGTTTTATATTCAGTGTAATATGAAATTTATATATATTTTTCTATCTTACGTATTAGACTAACTTTACTTTCTTTGTAATAATATCTTGGTCTGTAATTGAGCCTATAGCATGTATGAGGTCGTAATGACCAGGTAGAATCAGTTTCAGTTTTAGTAATAAAATCAAATCAAAAATAATATTTATTCAATAAGCCCTTACAAGCATTTTTTGAATCGTCAATTTATATTGAGGTGTCAGAAGTGTCAGTAGCGTCAGTCCTACAGGAACCTACTACTTAGAAGGCAGGTTCTGCTAAGAAGAGCCGTTGAGAAACTTTTGTTAAGGCATCTATACTTTTAAATACTCATGATTGATAACAAAGATGTTTTTATTCTGTTACATTGGTGGTGTTTACGGCCTCTGTAGTTCGTGTGAGGTCGTCAGGTCTGAGTTGGGTCGTGACTGCTTTATTTGTATGGTTCTTTTTATAGCCTTTACATTCACAGATGAAGGACACTAGACTTTTGTTGACACCAATGCGTAAATAAGATATTCTTAAATAATACCTTATGTACTATGCAGTAATGATTATATCCCTGTCTTCGGATAAAATGAGATCTCTATATATAGTACAGTAAAGATTAATTTAAAACGGCTCTTAGTCTGTAAAGAAATTCTCGTAATATATATCATATATGTTAAAAGCAATCATTATTTTATGCACTCGCGAAGCCCGAGTGGGCTGCAAGTAGGATATTCTAAGTAGAATATTTTTATTTCTGAAGAATACAATTATGTAATATTTTCTTATATATGTGCTTATTTATTACTTCATTGAAATTTCTTATATAATACACACACACACACACACACACATATATATATACATATATATATACATATATATATATATATATATATATATATATATATATATATATATATATATATATATATATATATTATATATATATATCTATATGTAAACAGTTAGTATGTTATACTATTAACTTGCATATCATAGAAGCTATTAAGTAATTTACTAAAATGTGAATCATCGTGCTTACAACGGTAATGTGAGACAGCTCAAGCGGAAGGGAACTTGTGAAGGGCTTAATATACCTAAAAGGGTTACTTAAATAAATATTGTTAATTTTTCAAGGAAAACTAGTAAATAACATGCTATGTACCCTTCTTTTTTTTATTTGCATATTCACGATCGCTTATTGAATTTTGACATGACATTGCTATGAGATTCGTACAATTTTTAGAGCGCCTATTTTTATTCGGCGCTGTCGTTGCTCAACGTAGACGCTAATCGGAGAACGTAGTGATATTTAACTACGTTCTATTTGTCTATCTGGACTATATGAGAGAAATAGTTATAAAGTAAATAAGATATTTTATATTATTACATGTACAACTTTTTTGTAACACTAATTTATTTACGTAAAATTACTTAAAAATATACATACCTTCATAGTGACAATTGGATAAGTATTCTTTGCTGATATGAAAATTGAGTTTTAAAATTTATTATAATGCAAAAGTTTTTACATAGATACTAAATACAGATCGGTTTATATAGGCGCATAGGGAACAATAGTATCCTGCGGGACACAGGAGCATTGAAAAGCCTTGTAAAAATATTTCTAACAAAGGCGGTCTAGACTAGAATAAGGCCTTATTCGAAATTAGATGTGGTTTTATAGCTTGTATCCTTTTATTCATAATCATTTTTATTTATTTATTTATCTTTAAACGTGCCAGGAATATTTTATAGCTTAAATTTATTTGCCCTCGTGACACAGTTTTGTTGAATAACTGACATATTTGTATATGTATGTATAGTACGGGAAACGATATATATCTCTTTAACTCGTTAGTCTCAACATCACATGCAATATAATTTTATTGTCAAAATATTTAAGATATTTGGGTTTAAAATATTGCACAATCTTGTTTAGAACAAAATCTTTAGGCTCTTCTTTTTACTAGCTGTAGCTTTATGTTCTATCGACGATTTCAAAGTGCTTGGAAAAGTCTTTTTAGATATACAATATTTTAAATTTGAAATTAATACATGTTTTACTTTCTTTTAAAGGCACTCCTCCAACAATTGTTTTGCCACCAAACGGTGGGTACTGGATGGATGGAGTGGAAGAGAATTCTTCGGATGACGAGAATGAACCCAGACTCCAACCAGGAACACCTCGCCAGACATCTCGAAGACACAATATCGATACTAACGACACCGCCAAATACTATAGGCGGTACTTCCTAGGCAAGGTGAGGCTTATAATAATATATTATATTTTTATTTCAAAGCGTGTGTAGAGACATATAAGGGAAAATTTGACAAAATAAATTTTGAATTTTTAGTTTATAGGATATAAAACTAAAAAGGCTTAGGTATCGCCATCTTAGTGCCAACATCGTCGTTACGTGCGGGCGTATATAAAGCGTGTAGAAAATCCGATTCAAGTAGCAGCGTCCAAGAGCGCCATTGAATTTCAAATTCGTTCCTCTTTACTAGGTATAGGTATACTACTCGTATCTACAATCTTTTTTAATATTATGTGGGAAATGATAAAATAAATCTATTTATACAAATAGCGAATTCGATTTGGAAATAAATCACGATTTAATTGATGTCGTGACTAACGCTTTCTTTGCACTAAATAATGCATAAAGAAAACAGACGATTACGCAAACCATCTGCCTTGACATTTGGCGCGCCGCGCCGTCTGTCCGACGTACAATGGAGCCGTTTTTGTTGCCAACTGGGACGTTCTTTTGCGGAACACTCACCCAGTGTTTTTACATTGATAAAAATTAAAACCAGACGTTACTACTTGATCACGTTCTCCTTGACTTCGCGCAGTGGACATGCATTTGTCACGTCAGTGTCGATGCCCTTTTATGTACTGGCCTTCCGGCAGACCTCATACGATGTAGTGATAAATCAATGAGGCTCCTTACTGCAATTATTTTTCGATATACCGAGATAGATTACGCCTTTCGTTGTTTAAAAAGTATTATTTACTATTTAGAGATCACCATCATCATGTTGAGAATAAATAAATAAAAAAAGCATATTAGTATAACTAAATTGAACTGTAAATTTATTATTCGTTTCGAAATGTTTTATACACTAGCCGTGTGTTGGCTTAGGTTTTACGTTAATCACGGTACGTAACATACGGTTAAATCAATTCAGTTCTAACTAAATAGATAGAGCAGCGATAATGTTGATTTTGGATTTTAACGTAATTATTAGAGCTACATAAATCATGAGCTGTTGAACAAATTTAACACTTAACATATATATATATATATATATATATATATATATATATATATATATATATATATATATATATATATATATATATATATATATATATATATATATATATATATATATATATATATATATATATAAATAAAATATGCAGGCCCGTAATTAGTAAACTAAGCCATTACTGGCCTAACTCTACGAATATGTTTGACATCGTACGTCTAACAACACGTGTGAACTTTCCCATACCCACGCACTAGGCCGGCTTTTTCTTCTTTTTCGTGTCTTCATGTATCTTCATAATGGCCTGGTTTGATATGTGATATTAAGATTGTAATTTATGATTTGTTTGTATTACAAAATCGTTATTAACATCACTTGTATATAAACATTAAGTATTTTTCCACTAAAAATATTTAATTCTAAGCAAACAAAAAGAATCAAAAATTATGATATACCGAAATACGTTATATTCATAGGCAATTAAAATGCTATACATAGTATGATAAGATAATAATAACTATAATTAGAAATAATTAAGTCGATATATCAGCTACGTAACTTCCCATACTAAAATTATAGGCAACGATGCGTAGTTTAAGGGGTGTACTCATTTCAAAAATCACCGGCTTTGGTGAGAAAAGTCGTCGGGAGTCAGCAACGCGGAACGGTCTTACTTCACGCTTACTGAGCCAAGTTCTATGTAGATCGAGCCGATTATAGTGTTCGGACGTACAAACATTGTATGTATATCTAACGGCTTGAAGATTGTAATGCTAATAAGTAATAACATATTAGACAGAAATACTTATGAATTGGCTTTGCCTTGTGTATATTATGCGGGATATAACGCGAAGACTTTATTATATATAATGAAATATATATTAAAATATACAAAAAAACGCATTTTATCATATAAGCTCATAAAAGTGTAAACATATTCAGGAACTTGTATCGCCGGTAACATAAAATATTACGAGTATCCTGGTAACGTATAGTTTGATGGCTCATTGTGACACCGCAAGGGTTAGGCTAGATGAATGCGTTGAAATCCTCGGCTGATATGTGAGGGTTGACACGTAAATAACTTACGGCCAAACATCAGTGTTAGCGACAGGTGATAGCACTGGGCTCTCTTTAGTCAAAGCTATGGTTAAATCGTAGCCGTCGGTTGTAGTACCTATATAATAAATTGAAATAATATTAATTTTTAGCAATAATAATATATACGGTATTTCGATTATTTTACCCAAACAATGCGTTGATAATTGAAGTTAAAGTATAAATAGAAATTCCCAAGCGTATTATGTTGTAATGTTATGCCTTCGTAAATAGACACATTTCTACTATGCCACAAGTACATCACATTAAATATATATCTTGATATTTTACCCAGTATTTTACATAATTTACAAATAATCAAAAACCAAACATATCAAAAATAAGATTGAAGTGAGTTCATTTAAATTGGTGACGAAGACAGATGTTCGCAAATGACAAAAGAAAAGTGAGGGCAATAAGTAAATGCTCCTTTTCATAACGTGAAATTGGTCCGAGAACAATTCGTTAGAGAGGAGGGAAAGGCTCAGAGATGATTGCCGTCCCACCAGTTCGATGGAATAAATCTGCCTTACGATAATATGAGAATATCTTGAAACAAGAAAAAAGACTTCTGGTTTAGAGCAGGTGTTCTAAATATGTATAATATGTAAGAGTAACTTTTAAATAATTATTAATAATCATGAAAAATACTATTATATAAATCTGCCTTACGATAATATGAGAATATCTTGAAACAAGAAAAAAGACTTCTGGTTTAGAGCAGGTGTTCTAAATATGTATAATATGTAAGAGTAACTTTTAAATAATTATTAATAATCATGAAAAATACTATTTATATAAGTTATTCCTAGGTATATGTAAATGGGTTTTAATTATAAACATTTAAACTCAAAGGTGTATAGTTATTTGGTTGATATGTTAAACTAAGTTGGTATTTTAGAATCCATTAAGGAAGCAACAAAAGCTCATTAGGTAGTAAACTGTATGTGTGTACAAATAACGTAACTTTTGACGAGCTTTGAAATGTAATAATAAAATATAATGTTAGTAACTTATTTATTTTACATGTTAAATGTTTGAGTAAGCACATGATTTTAGTAGGTTCGTTTTTATTTGCGGTTGAAATTTTAATATTTAAAATATGATAGTTCCATCAGCCTGGTTGGACAAAATTTGACACTAGATTTCGTTTCCTATCGGCCAATAATCACCTTTTATCCCTAATGATACTATAGAAGAATGAATAAAAAAACCATATTTATAATCCCAGCTTATCTCGTCTAAACTGGCAGTCTTTAGCGTTTTATATATTTTATGCACACAATAAGCCATTTTGAAATTGATCTTGCGAGCAAAATTTATCTTATGAATAGGTAGTATTATTTCCAATCACTGATGTTGAAAAAATCCGTAGCATTCCGTTTCAATGACATAATCCATCACCGAGTTCAAAAAGGGACATTAACCCCTCGTCCCTTCAATTACCGTCTTTAGCTTTCAATTTGCGTCTTTGAAGCGATGAAAAAGGCAAGTGATAAATTTAGGAAATTCAAGAGTGAGATGACTTGGAAACATTTTAACGACGTCTTCTTGATGATAATGCTTAGTTTTAAGGTCTTGGGTTTTAACCATTACTGAAAGCTTATCCTCATAGGGTGGTTTTGTGTTGGAGCTTACGGCTTTCCCTTTAAGACTGTTGCGTGTTTAATACGCATTATGTAGGGATTACTATACAAAGAGGTACATAGAAAGTTTTCAAAATCGTGAAAAGTGAAGGAAATTTACCGTATCTTAAAAAGAATAGTAATCCTATAAACTGATATTAATATATGGACACATATCGAATTTAAAAGAATAGGTGAATCAGTTTATAATATTGTTAACATTTGAATGAACAAAATGTCCTTACTTAAACGATTAATTAAAGTTATGTAAGCTGTAGGAAAATCTGATCAAATCAATAAAATATACTAATGACTTCCATGAAGTCAAACAAAAGGAAGTTGTCTAAGGCAGGTCGCTTATGCTGATCACGTATTGTTAGTTAGAACTCAGTCAGAATGTACTAAGACAAATCAAGACTTTCCTTAAAGTTAATCTTGTGTAAAGTTACTTAATAAATCAACGCATTATGCAAAGTAGACGAGGGGTTGTTTCCGTTTATCTTTTAAGTTTTTAGTTTTTATATATATTTTACTGTGTAAACTAGTTAAATTATATATTTTAATTTAAATTTAATTAAATGAGTTTAGATTTGAGTTATCAAAGAATTAAACTTTATTTTAACATACAGTCACTATTGTCACATGGCTATCTAAACAATAAATGTCCTTCATACACATTTAATATATTAAAAATTAACTTTACAATATAAATGGATGTAACAATGTAAGAAACTAATTAACCAGCACCTCGACAATCCCATGGTAATTACATTTTATTGTCTATGGATGGATTATCAGTTGACCTTCAAATGGCAACACCCAAGAACTGAAAACAATTGGAATTTGTATCTATAAACCTTGTCCGCCTTACTGAATGTCACTTGACTTACAAAGATTAACTTATGTTACAACTAACTTAATTAATTTTGCATAAACTTCCTTGTATTTTTTTTATTATTTGTTCTTTATGTTTCTGGCTCATGTCTGAATTTTGATAAAACATCTGGAAACAAAGAGACTTGGGTTCTGAAATTCTGCTTTACAGTGTTATCGTTGGGAATAACAATCTACACGTTTTTACTTTTCAAAGACGTATAAATTGCGACGTTGAAATCCGCTACGCTCAAACACGCAATGTCTCGTATTGGTGAGGCAAGCGGAGAACGGAGTGTTTTAACATTACGTTATCTCTGCCGAGTCTCCTACATAATAGATAAGGAAACAACGTACATTCTATTATTCATATATTGAATTACCACTACAGGTATATAATAATTTACTTCATTACAAATAGTCAATTGGTGTCAATTTGCTTTTTTTACATTAACTAGGTTAGCACTATTACTAGCATTTAGTAAGACTTCATTAAACATGAGATCACTCGTTCGAATAACACATCTAATTTATCACAATTGCGTAGTCATATTAAGCGTGACAAGTGGCGAGATTTTCCAATGATATGTGGAAAGATGTATGCATCTATTATGCTTCTACATAAACATTTTGATGTGTGCTTTGTAGTCGTATGATTTATTAAAATTTATAAGTCAAACATTCAATATATACATATTCATTTAAAAACTTTGTTTAGGTTAACGTTTTTAATTAAGAAAAATATATTTTTACTGAAATTACTTTTATTATCTCTATATAAGAAAAAAGCGAAGAAAGTGATATATCACTCTTCTCTTTGCATTCATAAGAGAGTATAGGCCTAAAAATGTATTAGTAATAGCAATAAAATTAAGTGCTTACGTAACATTGGGCTAGGTCTTAATAAGGCTACAATTCGACCTTCACTAATGACTATGACTATACACCAATAAACGGTCATAAAATTGCCGAATGGGCTAGTCTTCGAACATAAAATACGCATTATCGAAATATTCATTATCTTTCATTACATTTGTTGTTATAAACTGTATAGCTGTTCGTATAACGAGTTGATTTGAAACACTGGGTGTGACATGTTACAGTATGGTTTAGGCATAAATTGGTCTCGTTATTAAACTTTATTTTCCCGTTGAAATATACAAATATATATGTACCCAGTGCTTGATTAATTCTTGGAATTATACTCATATTGTTGTATAATTAATAAAGGTTTGGATAAGTGATTAATTGTAATAAACATTTTGCTTCCTATTTGTACTTATTTACGACTTTATCGCACTTCCTTTAAGATAATTCCTCTGTGAAGTCAACAAACGTAGTAGCCGTGATAATATTAAATATATATTGAAAATTGTGCTTTATTAAATAATTAACGCCAATTAGAGGTTAAGTATACATTTCTGTAAACAATATAATTTATACTCTAGACTAAAATTAGAATCATTGTATGAAAGTTACAAACAAATAAAAATATAAAAGTTCTCGGAATATCTGTATATTTTACTTTGAAATTTTATGTATATTCTGTGTAGCTTGGGCACAGTTGCCACAGCGACGACTGAACTTCTATAATTTTTAATAATACTGAAGAAAATTAGAAGTGATCCTATAGGGGTTCCTTTTTTTCCTTTTGAGATACGGAACAATATTTTTTATATTTCTGTTTAAATTTGTATTAAAAAAATGTTTTTACAATACCTCAGAATAATACTATTCAATAGCGACAATTATACTGTATCATCATAATTAAAGAGCTCGAGCGAGGAACTAGAGCACTTGATGACAAAAGCTTGCATGTTAGAGCGGATCATATACTGACACCACCAAACGTTTTGTTACTTTGTTTCTGAGCTTACAAATTATGCCACTGACAACAATTAAAAAAAATGTTCTTTTCAGTTTTTTCATAATATTATTGTTTACATACAATATTCCCGTTTATTGGTTGGTATATTGTATAAAAAAACTCAGGCCCATGTAATTTCTGTATTTCTATATAATTAATAAGAAAACTTTTCATAGAATTTTTAATTAATTTCTTCAGTTGAAATGCTGCATTGTGCACCATTCAAATGATATTATTATTTTATGTTAATAATCTAAAAACTTATATAACATTTTACATTACTCATACCTATTTACTTATTAAGAATGTCATACTAAAATAAAATTTGTTTAATGTTTTGTAAAATTCTTATCTTCCCGCAGGAGCACATCAACTTGGTTGGATCTGATGCAAACCATGACCCGGTCGTGATGTCACTAATGAATGAAAACGTGGCTGGTCAGGATCATACCAGGATACTGTTGAGGCTACGGACAGAGACTATGATTGGACTGATTCCAACACCCAGTAAGTTGCTTCATTCTGTTTCTTAAATTAAGTACGTATTCTCTGTATGCTGGGACCGTAGCGTTTGGGATAAAACGTGAAACTGAAGCATTGATGTTTCGATCCGCACATTTATATGAGATCTTTATATTTTATAATATTTTTTATTAGAATAAAAGGGAATGATAAAAACGTCGTGGCGTATTTGCAAAATATACAGAAGGATACACAATAGATGTGGTTTTAATTATATTATTATAATAAGAAATATTTAGGTATATAATACTTTCGTTTTTTGAAAATCGTTAAAATATTATTAATTTCTTTAAAGAAAAAGGAACGGTCAGGACAGTTGCTTAGCTTCTCTCTGCTTTTCTCCATGTGATATCCGGGTAATAAAAAAAAACATGAACAGTATATAATAATGCGTAAACGTTTTATGACCAAAACATTGCCATTCATATCTCAAGAGGATCTAAAACTATAAAGTCAGTAGTTGAAATAGCTTTCGCTACGTCTCCCTAGGTAGGAAGCAGTAAACGTATTTAACGACACAGTGTTGCTTTTATACTACTCTTTATTTATTTTACTTGCTAAGTAAACAAAATCGAGAAAATATAGCCCAGTGAAAAACTGGGTAAAGGGAAACCTTAACAGACACGTATAGGCTTAGCCTTTACTCGAATCTTAATTGCATAAACTTTAAAAGCTTATTTATGTTGAATTCGAATTTCTCTATATTCCTGTATATGCAAATATACAAATAGCTTTGTAATATTATAATATATAAGAGTACATTAAATCAAATAAAATTAAGTAAATCTTTTAAAGTATAATTGAGACATAAGAGTCAACCGCGTTATAAATCTAAATAAAACACGTCTAACTCGTACGTCATGTCTACTACATACATTGGCAGGCGCGGTAGAACGTCAGACAGCAGACGCGGTGGTGGTGGGTTCTGTCATATCTGGGGAAATGAACTACTTTTATTTTTCCGCTCTGGAAAGTGCGACGTCCCGACATTAAAACGTGTTATCTCGAATTCGGGAGGAAAGCGGAGGACGGATTGTTTTCAAATGAAGTTCTCTTTGCCCTTGCTCTTATAGGATGAAGCGTGAAGCTGGAAAAAAGCTCACTTATATGTTTTATGTTATTATTGTTTAGTAGACAAATGTTGTCTAATCACTCTCTCTCTCTCTCTCTCGTTCTCGCCTAACATCTTACTTACATATGTTCGTTAGTATTCGTACTTGTACTTAAATATAATTATGTTTTCCAGATTCAGGCATAATGCCGTCACCGTCTAGAATGGCAAAGATCTTGAGCGATCAAGTGACAGTCGACAACTTCATGGCAGTCATGTGTTTGAACGCGTCCTCATTGATCGTGGCTTACGATGAACATGTATTGGTTAATACTTTCAAATTCGGCGTATTGTATCAGAAGTACGGACAGACAACTGAAGAGGAACTGTTCGGAAACAACGAAACGTCTCCGGCATTTGACGAATTTTTAGAAATGCTCGGACAGAGAATCCAACTACGAGATCATAGAGGTATGATATAAATAAATTATTTATATTAGTTAATAGTATGATTATAAAATAATAATTATACATATACAAATGTCCGTTTTAAAAGGTTTTATATTTTTATCTTTATACCGACCGCAGCGAAACGGGCGAGTTGCAAAGTGCTCTTGTTGTTAACATATATAGAATTTATTGTTACATTGCTACTGTTACATTTAAGATAACTAAAAGCACTGTTCTTATATTTTTTACTTTATTTTTACATTTATAAAAATATGTAGTAAATATGTAGTTTTGACACACTCGCTTATTGCTTTGATTATAAAAAAGTAGAAGATGCATTTTCTATTTAAACAATGTATTAATTATTCGTCCATTAACTAGGTTACAGAGGTGGTCTCGACATTATAAATGGGCACACGGGCACCGAGGCGGTGTACGAGAGGTTCCACGAGCGCGAGATCATGTTCCACGTGGCGCCACTGCTGCCCCACACGGCGGGGGACGCGCAGCAGCTGCAACGAAAACGACATGTCGGGAACGATATTGTGGCGATTGTTTTTCAGGTATTTTGGAAAAAATATATTATATATACTTATTTTGATAAATTAATTAAATGAAATAGGTGTAGAGGGTTTCTAATTCTGATATGGTTACTTTATTACCCGCGTAATGTGTACCGCAACTTTAATTGTATAGAATAGGATACTTAAAGATTTATCAGATTAATTAAATTTAAAAAATTAAAAGAGCTGACTAATATATAATTTAACTAAGACTTATGTAAACATTTATAATAAACATGCCGGTTAATCTGTAACATGAAGAAGAGGTAAAATTTTTACACTCACTCAATGTTAAAATTATATTTATATAAAAAATAATTTGTTTTATTTACAGGAAAAAGCAACACCGTTCACCCCAGACATGATCGCGTCGCATTTTCTACACGCCTTCGTAGTGGTTACACCGGTGGAAGCTGCAGATGGGGAGACTAGGTAATATTTTATACTTTCCTTTCTAATATTATAAAGCTGAAGAGATTTTTTGCTTTTGAACGGGTTCTTACGAACTATTTCATATATAAATACAAATGGAATATAGTCTAGCCTAATACTGGTTATGCTTTATTATATAATGTTGATAGTTTTAATGTAACTCACTGTACCTATCTGTAGTCAGAGATGGAATGGATTGGAATGTGTTATACAGTCAAAGCTAGTATAATATAAAAATGTCATAAATATCTTTCTTTTTTTTGTGTTATCAGATAAAAAATAATAATAAAAACAACACAACAATAAAATAATAGTCGCTTTAAATAAAAATAAAGAAAAATTTTGCCCAATTTTATGTTAGAAATTGTTCTACACAGTTTATTTTTAATTCGCATCTCACTTGTACCTGTCAAGTTGCTTATTTAACATAAAGTTTGTTTCAACAACGAAAACTCAGCCAATATTTGCATGAACCAAGAGAAAATGGCTCGGAAAAGGGAATGGAAATTCTCAGTAATTTATATGCAAACGAATCGCGACTATGTAATTAAGGAGTTTTTCACGACTAAAATTGTAGGTTGTCCGAGCGTAAGATTCTCTTTGATGATTTTAAGTACAAGCTGCCGACTCGTTTGTAGGGCGGTTTACATTTTAATACTTGTAAATGTAGAATACGAGACTAGTTTGTTCGCTCAGTGGTAACTAAAGGTGTTTTTGATTTTCACACCGAAAGGAATCCGCGTGTCATTAATTTTATTATTATAGAAGTAGCTGTTCAGTAGGTCAATATACCGAAGTCGGCGTCCCAATGGAAATTGTGGGTTAAATATAGAATATTTATTTTCTTTATTCTAATTTATTTTAATTTAATTAAGAAAGCTTTTTTAAATTGGGAGATTAGGAAGAACAATTCAAACAAAAATACAAGCAACTATTTTAATTTCTAATCTAATCATTTATATAATGAGAATTGAGTAATAATTGCGACTTTATAATAAACATTGTCTTTGTAGGTACAAGGTAGCTATCACAGCACGTTCAGACGTGCCATTCTTTGGGCCCACTCTACCCCAGCCACCAATATTCCGTAAAGGGAGGGAGTTGAAGGAGTTCCTCCTTACTAAGCTCATTAACGCTGAGAACGCGTGCTACCAAGCTGCTAAATTTGCCGAACTTAAACAAAGAACTCGTACGTCTTTGCTACAATCATTAGCAGAGAAACTCAAGGAGAAAACAGTTGAGTTTCTTGGTACAGGAGCGAGGAATGAAGGGGCAATATCTCCTCAACCCGAAGGTACGCCAAAGCAAGAGGGACCCGGCGCCAGATTCATCGATACTGTCAAAAAGGCTCTGATTTCCAAAGTCAGGTAAACATTACCGTACTGTATTTTTTTATAGAAAATACGAATATGTCATTAAATTTTTATCATTTCTTTTAAAAGCCTTAATCCAAATTGCACCTATGAATATCCAGATAATATATTCTGGTATAATATTTATCGATTTGTATTAATGTATAATAATTAAAAACATATATGAATATATAATACAAACATATATTTTATTTTTTCTATAAAATTTAATATTTTATATGCGTTTTACAGATCACCGAGTGTAGATACGAATTTATCAGGCGACAGCAATAAGAACAACCCCTTGAATAAAAAAATTAACCTCCACGAAATACCTACCCCTAATGTAAGTAAATATTATGAAGTTCTCTCTCTGCTTCCTTTTTTGTGTTATTCTATTGTTACTCGAGTATAGCTAAAAATAGTAGTTAGTTGAAATCCAATTCAAAAATGTTTATTCAACCATTTATTTATATATGTACATAATTGTATATATGTTACTCTAAATAAACATACTATATCTATATCAAACAATATTCCAGAGTGGCCGTTCAAAGTCATCAATCGCGTCTTCTTCGGCGAGCGCGGTGTCGGTCCGCTCCGCCGGCGGTTCCGGCGAGTCGAGCCCCGACGTGACGTCACGAGCCGCGCCCCCGCGCCCGCCCCTACACGACCACAGCGACGATTCCAGCTTGAACTCTGTTGATTTGGATCCGTTAGGTATGTTTCATATGTTGAATGTTGTTTCCTTTTTAAATTTATTTTGCGAGGTCGGTAGGTTAAGTTTATAAAAATGAGAGTCAAGACATTGTCTTTTACTTTTGTATATTATATAATATCGTTGACGTAAATTATGATGGATCTAAAATTCGATAGGAAAATTAAATTGTTTTAAATATATATCTGAACATCGCATGTTCTTCTTTTTAGTTTTAAAAATTTAAAACAATTGTACGTTTTTTTAGCAACACATTACTTACTCACATTGCTATTTTAGCAACAATTAAGCTTGTAATTAAATTATAGTTAAAAACTATGCAAAACATTCAAACGCATTCAAAGTCTATCGCAATTCGTTTGGCTGTTATTTAATTAACTTAATTTATCAGTTGATGTAAAATCTTGTTATTTCATAAATTGTAATTTTCCATTAGTGAAAAATTTCATTTTAAAGTAGTAAAAGTGCTAATTTTAACGGTATTCATTCATTCAGTCACCTAAATTACCTAAAATACGAGTTACTCTTAGTTCCTACTAAGATAGCATACAATTAAATTTATGTAATTTTGAAGAATTTTTGTCTGTGTTAGGTATACTTGGTGCTTATTTTACATATTATGTATATGCTTTATAAGTTTAAATAGATTAAGTTTATTTTTCATTTTTATATCATATTTGTGCCTATCACTAAGTTGAGACAACAAAAATATAACATACGAAATCTTCTATTGAATTGAATTTTCTTCTCAAATAGACGACAAGGACTGGCTGAGTTGTGGTAAAGCAACAGGTTAGTCCTGTTACGTAAAATTACTAGGCATGCTTGGTGTCAGCACATAATGTATAGCATGCGATCGTAGTACTTATTCTAAATTATTACTGTTTTATTTTAAGCACTATTTTATTTTTCTTTACTTTTATATTAAGAAATTTTATAAATGTTTTAAAAAGTGTATTTATTGAAGTTATATGACCTAATACGAATAGTATATAAAACAAAAAGGACGCTTGTAAGTTATAATGTTTATAAGTTGTGATACTAAATATTAAAATATGTATTTATAAATAATAATACTTCAATTATCTATATTATCAACATGAAATAGAACTTTTACTATCATTTTGCGGGGTAAGCTAACTTTTGACCTATTTAAGTTTACATTACGTGTAGATTGTCGAAAGTTAGTAAGTCTAAATAATTCAACAGCGCTATAATGAACTCAAATTACAAATACAACTTAATTACTACATAAAATGAAACAAAAAATATCAAATTACTTATCCAGGCGCAGTATATGTAGACAGCGACACGGGCCTGGAGTCGATGTCGTCGGCGGAGGCGGGGGCGAACGCGCGCGACGGCCACTGCCACGCGACGCCGCGTGACGCCGACCAGCTGCGGCAGGAGGTGTGCCGCTTGAAGAACGACAAGTTGGATCTGCTGAAACAGAATATTGTGAGTTTTGCTTTATTCAATATTATGATAGTTTGCATAAAATTATTTCATAATATACTTAGCTAAATTTTGTGAAAGGCAGTGCAAGCTGGTGAATCCAAAACGACATAGATTTCGATTTAAAGCCCGATAAATTTTTAGATACTCCTGATAACTCTTCGTACGAACCATTTTTAACATTATGCATTATGGAACTTTATGAGTCTCTCTTACATTTACGTAACTTTAGCTTATGTACTACTTTAGCTTATGTTATTTATTATGTATCTAGTATTAATAATAAATATTGTTTCTAAAATCAATCAAAGACTTCTTATTGCTGTTTAATTATTAATATATATGTACTTTCTACCATTCTGATTACATTGTATGCATTATCTTATAAAAACAATTGATTCTTACCAGACATGGCAAAACGAGATCAAATGCTTACGAGAACGAGTCATGACACTACAGGCCGAGCTCGCCGCCACGCACAAGGAAAGGCGGCTTCGAGAGACTACGATCATACCAAATCCTTCCACACACGATTCCACCGCTTGAACTAGCTGTAGATATGTGAAATGCATTCAAATATTACGTAAGCAATTATATTTTGAAAAAAAAAAGACGGTGTCCGAGAACCTTGATTTTTTTTAATATCTGACACTGGAATACTGAATTAGTTGAAATTAAAGGCATACTATTGTTAAAAATTTTTAGGGTTTGAACCTGTAGCATTAGGCGTTAATAAATGTGCATCTTATATCCAGCCAGACTACTTTATATAATTTTTACTTACGATAGAAAGATCGTATAAAATGTTTCTTAAGTTAATTAAACTTACTAGAAATATGAGTGGTCATTTAAAATTTTACACATACTGCTAACGTAATAAATGAATGTTACTTAAAATTTATTATTTCGCTATATGTATAAAAAATAATACATGTTTATAACTTAGCTTACAAAGCTATTTTGAAATGGTTAACGCCATCTAGCGGATAGAATATAAATGTTCTGCGCTTTCAAATGGAACATTCTAGATTCTCATGAACAATATCCCTACAATATGTTTCTAGATGTATGTATAATTTCGAAAAATCGATAATTGTGCAATATATTCGATTATCTTTATATGTTATACAATTTTTTATATAAATCGTAATTCTTTTTGTCGACTTTGATCAAAATAGCAAGAATAATGTCTTCAGAACCATACGATTTTCTAGTGAATTATTCAGATATTTATTGTAATTGTTGTGATAGCTTCATCTCGTTCAAATTGGTAGATATTTAAATGTGAATTGCGTAATCATTACAATAACAGATTGTATATTCGAAATTATAGAAATTAAACATTGATTCGAAAAAATTAGATGTTATAAATATTAAAATAATTCATATTAGAAGCTTCTTGTTCTTCTAAATAGCTAAAAAAATATTTCGTAGAAAAGTTTTAGACGAAAAATGAATGGTAAACTACGAATTTGTAAAAAAAATATCTATTTCTTGATTTTAAAATTATAAAAAAAAATTACTTATCTTTACTAACTGTAATGTACTGTTTATAATATATATGTGTAGATCTTTTCAAAACATTATTAATGTTTATAGAGACGGTACCTACAAACAGCCTTCGTAGTGGATGCCTATAATATACGCCTATAACATGGTGCATTAGAAAGAAAATTATAGTCTATTTAAATATCACAATTCTTATATATATGTATATATATATATATATATATATATATATATATATATATTATATATATATATATATATATATATATATATATATATACATATATATATATATATATATATATATATATATTATATATATATATATATATATATATATATATATATATATAATATATATATACATATATATATATATATATATATATATATATATATATATATATATATATTATATTATATATTTTATATTATATTAGCGCAGTGCAATGATTTTTGTTTAAATTTAACCTTATAGTTTCACTTACTGTACTTTAAACATCAAAATAATTTCTATTTTTGTCAGCGCCATCTTTATTAAGTGCATAATAAAATCTTGTTCGTAAAAAAGCAGACTTAAAATATTGTCGTTTCTTTCTTTCTCTCCATAATATCATTAGAATGAGAGAAACCCATAATATTTTCACACTAAATCTGCAATCCTACGAATAAGACATTTTCCTGACGCCATTACGGCATTGTAAATATACTTTAGCAGTCTTAGACTAATTAATCAGTATTTTTAATTTATGCTTGATATAAGAAAAGTTCGAGTGTCTTTGAGTTTGATTATGTTTTGTTGTTTATAATTAATATTTTATACCAAAGTTAACATTCCCAACTAAATAGTATAGTTATTATTACCGTAATAGAGGTGAATCAGTATTTTGAATCATAGTTGACGCACGCTAACATATTTCTAAGTTTACATTTAGTTTATCATTAAATGTAATCTTTTAGATGTTTGTTCGACTGTTAATAATGATTGTTTGACACTAACTGTTGATTCTTCTCTTAGACTTAAACCAAATATGGCGAGCGCGGAGCGTTAGAAAATATAGTTATAATATAAGAGATACTATTGAAATATATGAATAGTTAATTACTAAATAAATTGTTGTTTTATTAAAATACTTCTTTGCCACGCATGCATATACCTATAATATAAATGATTAAAAAATAAGTACACCATTTCAAGATAGTTACTTTAATTTTTTAAGCTTTTTTTATATTTATTTAAAAGTAAATTGATTGCACAAAATATTTAGAATATTTTTTCAAGTAGCGCCATCTATTATTTTAAGAACAAAAATATCTCATTAAAAACGAAGGTAGTACTTATAACATTTCCTAGATGTCACTATTCGACAAAGGAAAAATAAAATTATTAAAATAAATTTAATTTGCCTAACATATTTTACTTTCCATATAAAAAACATAATGTTGTTACAAAAATAATACTATAATAAACAATAAACAATGTTTAAAAAACACAAAACAATATTTTTCAGAAAATACGTTTAGTCTATACTTCATACATATATTTACCTGTATCTGTTTTTACATTTTTACTAAAATTAAAATACAAAAGACTTTGTTTTGTGAACGCGCTAATCTGTAAGAACTACTAGTTCAAATTGAAAAAATCTTTCCTTGTTAATTAGTTCGTGTACCAGGAAGGCTATATTATTATATAATTTCAATGTAACTCTAGCTTATTGCACTGAACGTCTCATACAGTCCAATACATCCCTAAGAATAAATAAAGTTTAATTTAGAATTACATTTTTTTCAATAAGAGAACATGTAAATTAGAACAAATATTAGAAGAATTAAATTACGCTTTTTTATTATTATTTATTAATTATTATTTTTTGTAGATTTCATTTACATATATACATTACAGCAATATTAACACAAAATAATTTAACAAGGTCTCACTTAAGCCTCAGGTTAATGTTAACTATAAAAAGCTACAAGGCTTTCTTAGACGAAATTGAAATAGACTGGCTTTGAGTGAGTTGATAATGAAATTCTCTCCAGCTACAATTTCTGAGGTTAGTAGCATGTTCTTTTAAAATACGTATATAATTTTTTATGAATAGCAAATAGCAATATACCTAACATTACTTTAATATAATTTTTCATTATATTATATAGTAGTTGCTATGGTGGCACAAATCAAGTACCTATCACAATGCTCCTTTATTTTCATATGACATACTAAAAAATCCAGAATATTCCTATTTTTGTATTAGGTAATAAAAAAGAAAATTTTATATTTCATAAGTATAATAATAATGAAGATCTTTATACACGTCACGTGTTTATTTACTGTGGACCTTCTCGAATACATCCATGTTTTCTTAAACTTTCTTTTACGATACAAACATACCAGCTGTACGTAGCTTATTCATCAACATATTATGTACGTAATTTGTTCTGCAACGGAAAAAAAGGAAAGCATTCTAATGCTTGCTTTATTTATTAGACAGGATAATTAGACGGGCTGACTAATGTTAGCTTATATAATTCAATTATCTCTTACTTGTTTTTTCTTTTTTTCTTATTATTAGGAAAAAAAGAAAGCTCTACGCTTTACTCTACAAAGTGCCCAAGTATTAATTAAGTTCTCTCTAAAGGCGTTCACAGGCGTGAAGAAAAAATAAATGATTCTTTCAATCAATGACTTTCTGTCACAATGATTATTATCTAAGTATTTTTTTAAGAAGTGACATTGTTTTAGTAAATTCCCAACTGGATTTTTGGAGCTGGAGCCAATTGGGCGTTTATTATATAAATGTACTCGTATACTATAAATTTTCTTTACACACATATTTTGATATTGGACCTTAATTGTAATTGCTATCATTACAGGTAAGGACTTTAGTTTAAAATGTATATTTGTATAAACGAAAATGTTATTTTACCAAGAGCAGTCCCATGAGATATTTACATAAATACATAGTAATAGTAAACCTTAAGAAATTAAGGTATGGAAGATATTAAACATTGATAGTTTTTTGTAGAAATGAAATTGTCATACAATCTTGCATTCCTTTATATTTGTATGAACTTGAAAATTATCAATTTATATACAATATTTTATATGGATGGAAGGCATTTGTGATAAACACAGACCGCGTCCAGCGTAAACACCGATTATGCGGGGATTCTGGGATAAATTGGTTCAGCTGTTCCGGAGATTAAGCCGAATAAATGGGAAGACAGACAAACAGACAAATATTTTAAAAATTTAATTCCAAGTTCTATATTACAGAACACTGTAAAAAGAAATGAATTACTTATTATATCACAAAGAGTCTTCGTGAATATCATACAATTACTGTCATTCTATAAATAAAATGTCAATTACAGGTATTTCTTGGCATACATTTGTAATTATATTTTGTAATAGGTACGTTGCAGACGTCAACCGTAAAGACGAATAGACAGCCTTTCGTGTCCCTTTTGTTGTAGTAACATTAGTTATAAATTAAGCTGATCATCAATTACATTTATTCAAATACGTCATTTATAACTTGAAACCATTTATTTTTATAGATATTTGTACACATTTATGTGTACTGAGAACCCGTTGAATGGTCAAATACGTGTAGCCATAACAACGTGTAGCTATTTAACTTTATACAAAAGTTATATTGTTAAATATATGGTAGTGTGTGTAATGTTTTATTTATTGATTTAATGTACTTCATAAGCATTATTATTGATAAATATTAGCGTTCTGGACTGCTCCTACACAAATAAAGTGTGCCAAATTTCATACACCACCGTCCGAGCAATTTTCTAAAAAAGGTGTCTAAAGTTTTTACTTTAAGTATTAATATAACTACATTATTGCCGAGGTTACTTAGTGGTAAATGCCGGAGACAAGATGTTTTTATAAATAAGTCAGTTAATGAAATACTAATGGATATATAAGTAACCGGCTACCTAAAGTGATTTAGTTGCTTTTATATTTGTATGTACATGAAAATTATCATTTTATATAGGTACAATATTTTATATGGACGGAGGGCACGCGTGATAAACGCGTTTTTCACGGAGTGTAGCCCATGGTTATGTCCCCGTTTCACATTATAGCAGATGCAGATGGTTATCATGGCCATAGCACTGACAAAGAGGAAAGAGAAAATAGAAATATACGAAGAGAAAGATATTGGGTACAAAATATGAATAAAGCGTAACTGTAAAAGTACTGAAGAGGAATTTCGGACCATTAAGAAACATTTGATAAATGATGAAGCGAAATTTGATATATATTTCCATATGCCAAAATATATCTTTTATAACATATATATTTATATTACATCAAAATATCAATATTCTCTTCCTATATATCCAACTCCGAAATTGACACTTAAAAATATCTACACATCGAGAATGCGATATTTAAAAATAAATATCAACATTCCCACGATCGAAAAAAGAGGAAGCGTAAGCTAGCGTACGGTGAGCCGTAAGCGCGCTTATGAAGCCGGTCCCGAGGTGATCCGCTTACGTTACGACAGTACGGAGTAGGGAGTGAACTGCTCGCGTTGATACGTTACAATCCGTTACTAAGTTGATACTCTAAGACAGACAAACAGACAAACATTATTGAAATGTTCTTTGTCATTTAGTAGTGTTTTGAACGACTCAGTTATTTTGAAATAACAAATAGACACTTTAATTTTAATTAGCCATTTATAGATTTGAACTGAGGTCCTACAGCTTTTATTTTGAAATGTACTCGGCTAGAAGCCATACTGCGTAGTATTATCAGTTGATAGAGAACTACAAAAAATTATGAAAATAAAAAAAAAATCTTCTACTTCTACATCTTACGAAAATACTGGCTAGGTCGACGGCAACAATTATTATTTAAGTTATTACAGTTTTATTTAAGAAGCTTTTATAATTTTTATTTCTTATTTAAGTTAGTTACTTTTTTATAAATTGAATTACAAAACTAAGGTTATATTTATTGTTGCGATTATACAAGATACCTATTAATTGCAAATTATGTAAATTACAATAAACAGATAACAAAAAAAGAAACAGCGGTTACGTATTTTTGTGCTTTACACTAATTGTAAGTAAATTATGCTTTTAAAAATATATACACGATTTTTTACGACAAACGTGACATCGCACATGTTAATTTAATCAAAAAATCACTTACGCCAGGGATATACAATTTTTTATATTTCCATCGTTTTATTGAACGAATGAAGCAGAATATTAAAAGGAGAATTTCATACCAAAACTTTTACGGGTTACGCGATCTGAATTTTCAATAAATTAAGACGTCGAATATTATTTAATAGGTGTATTATATTTCTTTCATGTCTTCGGAGTTAAATATTTCAAGATATACTATACTGTATTTGTCTGTAGTTTATATTAACATAACGAAATTGGTTTTTGGGGTCCCGTAAGTACTTCAAATTCAAAAGACAACAAAGAAACCCTTATACCTTGTTGTTTGTCGTTTTAGGATTTACACCCTTTTTCTTAATTATTGGGCAAATTTTAATAGTAAATATCCATTAATTTTTTAAGTCAACACAATCAAAAGACACGAGAGCGTGCATGCTTCGTTTATGTTTATGTTTTTAATTTATCAAGACTTGTAGTTGTAGTCTAATATATGTAACGGTAAAGTAATAAAAATAATTGAATGTGAAAGTGTTAACGACAATAAATTGATAAATGGAAATCGGGTGGTAAGGATCGAGTTTATGCTAATGAGGTTATGGGCATACACCTATTACTACATAATAAGCGCATAAATAGTTCGACAGTACTAAAATTGAAAAAAATCATCGTCATCAATAATTCAATACAATTATTTGTATGGAGATATGAGATGGATGGTCCAAACATGGCGTATTGACTGCCGAAACCAAAGCGGAAATTCATTTACCCCAAAATCACCCAAAACGTCATTTTTATATAAAACAATTATTATTTATGCTTTTTTTTCTCCCTTAGGACACAGTTTAGTTCAAGTTCTAATACCCTTTACTTACTAAACGAAACACAGCAGAGAGCCATGTTTTACGTTACTTTCGTTTTAGTTTAAGTGCTTTGCGCTCTTGACATCTTATATTTGTTACGAGCTTCGTCTTAAATCAATGACGTTTTAGAAACTTTTGCAATAACGTCGAACTTCTAAAAGCATAATAAATAAATAATAGAATGAAAATTTCTTATGTCTAGGAATGCTAAGGCAAATTCACCTTAAAGTTATTATTTGTCGTATGGTGAATCTGAACGTCGCGCTTTATTTTATGTAAACCTGCCATTTATGACACAGGAATAGTTTATAAAATTATTAATTTCTTTTAATACTTTTGTTTGATACGACATAAATAAACGGTATTAAATTTTCAAAGGCTTTGTTAATTTTATAAGATTTATTTTCCGCTGATTATCAATTTCATGGTTGTTGTCCAATTAATACGGAGTCCCCGGGGCGCGAGTACTACTAATTGCTACCGCGATTTTAGATGATTGATATCTCAAGATATTAATAATAATAAGTTTAATAATATCTAATATTCCCTATTAGATATTTTAAATTTATAAGTATTTTTGTAAGATACAGTTTGTTCTTTTGAGATAGTTGTCGATAGAGACGAGACCCAGGAAAAAGAGGAGGTGGTAGGGGTATTGAAAGGGGTGGCTCGACTTTCCCAGACCGCGTACCTGTATAACCAAAAACAAATATCAGACGGATAAGGTCAGCATTAGGTGTCATATTAAAAGCATATTAAAAGTACTGAAGCATATTAAAAGTACTGAAATTGCATTAATTAAAAGAAAATGAATATAAAATTTGATATTCACCACGTCATCATTTGTTAATATTTTAAAATGTCGAACAAGTAAGTTATAAAAGAATTTTGTTACTATAGAAATTTTAATTAGCACAGGAACGAAACCAAATGAAATGTAAAAATTTCCAACTCCCTTTCATTAGGATAGTCCTACACCTGTATTTGAAAATGTTAATCCAACATTCATGCTACGGCTTTCCATAGGCACCTATGCCTATGATATTTGTACTTAAAATATAATCGCAAAACAAACATCGGGATATATATTAATTGTGTATAATATAAAAAGCAACCGCCTAACAGTGATGTAAGAGTGTAGCTTTATTTTACTATATATTTTGCCATTTATAATGTAACAATTTAGGTTATCTGTCCGATATTTGGTTTTCGGCATACGGGTACGCGACCCCGGGAACTCGAGCCACCACTTTCATAACTCGATCCAATCCATGTAAGTGGTGTCCCTCCCCTATATTCCAAGTCTTTCTGCCTCTTATTCCCTTTCCTTTCTTGGTTTCTCCCAGTAATGGGTTTGGAGGTCAGATGGCAATCGCTCCACTAAAAACCACTTCGCCGCTCATATGGACCGATTTGACAAAAAGCTGGGTATGGCTAGGGCGTCGCCGCTAAACGACGCGCAGGCACATCGCCCTACACCTGCGATAAGTGGGCAAGGGCTACCGTGTCAAGTACGGGCACGGCTAACGACGTCAGTACCCAGACGGAAACTCCGCTTTGCAACATGGAATATTGGCTCTCTAACCGGACGATGCAGAGAACTCGCAGATGTACTCATGAGACGTCGGGTCCTGTGTGTTTTCCTTCAGGAAACTCGCTGGATGGGCAATAAGTCTCGTAACATCGGGCAGGGTTACCGCCTTTTATACACTGGGTCACCTACGGGCAAAAACGGTGTGGCGGTAGCGCTTTCTGAAGAGCTTCAGAATGGGCTTCTTGAAGTTGACCGTCGCTGCGACCGCTTGATGCGAATAAAGGTACTGATCGAGGGCGTTATCACAAACTTAATCAGTGCTTATGCTCCCCAGGCGGGTTGTAGCGCGGCTGAAAAGGTGACTTTCTGGGAGCAGTATGAAGAGATCCTACTCGCTATACCGTCTACCGAAGCAATCTTAGTTGGGGGGGACTTGAACGGTCACGTGGGTAGGGTCGCTGAGGTGTATGAACGTGTTCACGGGGGTTTTGGATATGGTCTTCGCAATGCAGAGGGAGAAAATATTCTAAGAACCTGCATTGCGTCTGATCTGGCCATCGTGAACACTTTCTTCCAGAAGAAACCTCAGCACCTTATAACGTATAAGAACGGGTCCCACTCAACTCAAATTGATTATTTGCTGACTAGACGGTGTCATATAGGCAGGGTGACCAACTGTAAGGTCATTCCCGGCGAAAGCCTGACGGCCCAACATCGCCTCCTTGTCATGGACTATAATGTCACTCCAAAAAAGAAAGTAGCTCAGAAACGCAAGCCTAGGATTAAGTGGTGGTTGTTGAATGGGCCGATGCAGACCGACTTCTTGGCGGAGGTGGAGAGTCAAAATCTACTGACTAACACCGAGACCGCTCAGACTGCATGGGATCGAGCTCATTCAGCAATCATTGCGGCGGGCAAGCGAGTTCTTGGTTCTACTAAGGGTGGGCATGTCATCGACAGGGAGACATGGTGGTGGAATGACCAGGTGCAGGGGGTGATTCAGGAAAAGAAGGCTGCGTTTAAAGAATGGCAGCATTCCAACTCTCCTGAAGACAGACAGGAGTACATAGCAGCGAAACGGGCCAGCAAAAGAGCTGTAGCCAGAGCCCGCAGAGAAAGTTTGTCGCCATTGTACGATAAACTTGAAACTGTGGAGGGGCAGAAGCTCATATACAAACTGGCTCGTGCTCGAGATAAAGCGACGCAGGATATTACAAAATGTCTTTGCGTCAGAGATTCTCGGGGCACGTTGCTTTGTAGTCATGCCTCTGTGAAGGAGAGATGGAGAAGCTACTTTATAGAGCTGCTGAACACTCAGCAGTCTTGTAGTCTTCCTCCTGAATTATCTCCTAACCTCGGACTTGTTGCTCCAATAACCCGTGACGAAACTCGTAATTGTCTTCGACGAATGAAGAACGGAAAAGTGGTAGGACCTGACGACATCCCAATCGAGGCGTGGAAATCGTTGGGCTCTCTTGGTGTGCTTATACTTACTGACCTGTTTAACCGTATCTTGAATACTGGAAAGATGCCGCATCAGTGGCGGCAGAGCTTTATTAACCCTATTTACAAAGGAAGGGGCAGTGTTCAAGATTGCGGTAGTTATAGGGGCATTAAGATTATGAGCCACACCATGAAGCTCTTCGAGCGCATGATCGGCCTCAGGCTCCGCCAAGAATGTACTGTCTCTGAGTCTCAGTATGGGTTTCAACCAGGATCAGGCACTATGGACGCCATTTTTGCCCTCAGAACATTGATGGAGGCTTACAGGGAAAAAAGGAGAGCTCTGCATGTGGCCTTTTTGGACCTGCAGAAGGCCTTTGACTGTGTGCCACGTCAGTGTATCTGGTGGGCATTGCGATCCAAGGGGATCCCTGAAGCCTATATTGAGGTTATCAGAGATATGTACAACGACTCCGCTTCAGTGATTAGGACCGCTGTTGGCGATACCAAGCCCTTTCCGATTACAGTAGGGGTTCACCAGGGCTCAGCTCTTAGTCCGTTCTTATTCAATGTAGTGCTGGATACTATCTCGGCTCACATCCAATGCCCGCCTCCGTGGCTGATGATGTATGCCGATGACATAGTACTCATCGACGAGAACCGACTGATGCTGGAGCGTAAAGTGAACGCCTGGAAGGGTGCGCTTGAGAACGGTGGTCTCAAACTGAATGCGTCGAAGACCGAGTACATGGCTTGCGGGAACCCGGACTCGAGCACCATCCATATCGGGCCTGAGCCAGCCGTGAAGTCGGAGAAGTTCAGGTACCTTGGAGCCGTTATGCATGAGTCTGGAGGCATCGACCACGACATCCATGCCCGTATAAACGCTGCCTGGGCCAAATGGCGGGAGGTCACCGGTGTAGTCTGCGATAGCAGAATACGGCCTAAGCTCAAGGGACTGATATACAAGAGCATTATCCGACCGGTTCTTTTATACGGCAGCGAATGTTGGCCAACATTATCTCGGCACACTCGGGAGCTTCATGTCACGGAGATAAGATGCTGAGATGGATGTGTGGCGTGACGCGGTCCGACCGCATACGCAACACATTCATTCGAGGTAGTCTTGAGGTCCGTGACGTAGCGGATAAGCTCCAAGAGCGTCGCCTGAGATGGTATGGCCATGTTATGCGCCGATCTGAGAACTATGTCGGAAGGAAGTGCCTTGACATGTCTGTCCCTGGAGTTAGACCACCCGGACGCCCAAGGAAGCGATGGCTGGATGTCGTGACACAAGACATGAGAGCCAATAAATTGTCCACTGAGGATGTTAAAGACCGTGCAAAGTGGAGTAGGCTTAGGAAGGCAGACCCTGGCAAAAGCCGGGACTAATGCCAAGAAGAAGAAGAAGAGAATTTCTAAAGGTAAAACATAACGAATGGAGTTTACGCATTTAATTTTTTGGTACATTGGGTATAGAAGATATATACCGAATAAATGTCTAGAATATAATAAGATAAATAAAATATATTGACGAAATTCTTTGTATAAATATAAAATAGAAAAATAATATTGAAAATGAGATTCTTTTCATTTTACCTTAAAAGCCGATACCCTTCAATACTGGTTTTAAAGTATTATAAATATCTTGTAAAAGTATCGAGTCTCACAAAGCCATTTTAAAATATATATAATAAGAATTTAAATCCGTTTTTGTGTAACTAAATTCCCCCATCGTGACACAACAATATATATCTAACATTGCTTTTCAACATCCATTGCACAATATTCGCTTTATTGATAGCTTAAATAGCTTTCATAAGCTCGACCCGACTAACTCACTAAATTACTTACTTTCAAATAATGTGTATAGACCTGCACAATAATAAATCCTAATAGATACTAACCCTTGCTGTTGCTCGCCCACGCTTATAAGCTTTACAGCGCTTTGTTATACAAATATTGTAACCAAAATTTATTATGAACATCTTCATAATTATTTTCACTTTCATTTATTACCGGAAAAAATATATGAAAAACAAATTTAAAATCTAAATAGCAGAAAAGAATGTATTTTGTTTTCACTTTTTAAATAACTTAATAAAACGGTATTGAAAAAATTCAAATCGAATCGAATTGAAATCAATCAAAAAATTGATCTTATACCTTACCTTATCGATCTTTGTAAAATGTACGTATTACCGCATTGCCTCCATTTGTTTAAATGTATATTTAAACTATGTATAACCCTAGCGAGCCTAGAGGGTTCGGACGGCCAAATTTATTTACCTACGTGTCTAAATAATTATTAAGACCTTACTTTTTCTCTCAAGCCTCACAACTTTTTTCCTTCATATTTCATTTTCTATACGCAGTATGGTGAAAAAATCACTACGACATGGTTTACCATATCACTTTCAGTATTTTTACTTTGACTGGTTGGCTGGAAGAAATCTTTAGTAGAGATAATTTCACCTTTGCAAACATTATTATTGTAATTGTCTAAAATCTTTTATTTTTGTGTAATTAAGAATATATTATCTTATAAGATCTAAAGAATGAAAATAATTATAAAAAACGTCAAAATTTCAATTATTACGGTACGGTACGGTACGCGGTTACTTTCACAAAATGTCTGAAAACTCTTGGATACACGTAGGCAAAGAGAACTTACTGGTATTTTTTAATTTTTTTATTAAGGTTTATTAGTACATATTTTTATATTTAGTTATTTTTCTGTTACGTAAGTACAAACTTATTAATGCTTTCTAATTCCTGTTGAAACACTCGGTTTCTCATATTTATAGAGATTGTGTATGTATTGTATTGTATTAACATGATTACTGTCGAGTACTCGGAATAACATTTAATTAAGATTGGCAGCTCCATTTCCGAACCGGCTAGGCCGCAAAGTAAATCAATACTAGTTAAAACGAGACACGGTTTGGGGACAGACGGGTAAAAATATATCCAAAGATATATTTTTACCCGTCTGTCCCCATAAACCCCTTGATCCCGTCCTGTACAGAGTAAATAACAACAAAATTTGGATATTGAATATTTAAAGATTAAATAAGTGTATAATATTTGTTATAAATAATATATAAATATCGGTTCGGGACACAAAATTGTCAACGGGTCCGACATAGTCGGCGACTTTGGTTGACATCCGGTTTCGAAAGTAAAAATAAATTGCGTGTTGGTTGTCGTCGGTATTGTAAGTCAGTTCTATTTGATTGTACTTGTAGGATACAATACATTTTATGTTTATAAATTGTCTTTTTTTTATAACGCTTCTGATCTCTAACAATACATTTTCTGTATAAGAAATTATAATAAAAATATTTTATAATAGTTCTTACAAGAAACGATAAAAGCTTATGTTTTAAGTAACTTAGATGAGGAAACAATCTCAAAATATACCTAATAGTAAATAATTGATATTTTCCCAAAATATTCGACATTAAATACTGAATAAAAAAATTAGGATCCTAAATAAAATAGTTGTCTTTCTTTTACGATGAAACCAATTTCCTATCTATCTGGTTGTGACGTGATGTCACGCTCATGTGCTCATGTTACAAATGTGAATAGGTACGTAGAAATATATCAAGGATATATTTGAGTACCACAATAATTGAAGAAAGAAGTTTTGAGCAATTCTCAACTTTAACACGACCCATAAAATAGCATGATAAATGTAATTGGATTAGTTTTTAAATTAAGCAATTTGTTGCCATTATACTTTTGTACTTTTATTTTTAAGGAAAATTTCTTTCATGTCGTCATTATTTTTTTATGATAAAAATGTTTATGAATTTACATTACACCGTCAAAGAGAGCCTAGTATTAAGATTGTTCTCCATTCCCCGTCCAAATTTAAGATATTGGCGTGTTGAGTGGCGGAACTCAACGCTGCACTTTGTGTGCTAGAGGGGGTAAATTCCAATCGTTTGTTTACAGACAAACACTTCGCCACGATGACCTCGTCTTATCGTGACTTTTTTCATTATTATACTATTAACTTTACTCTAATTTTAAATCACTCCTTTTGTGATGATGATAAATTATTTTCGACAAAATTATATCTATCTGTCAAAAAGTACTTAATACAGAGTGGCATATTTGTTTATAACATACCTACTTATACTACACTGAATTTACATTTTCTCCATTCGTAATTCATTAATTTACTCAAAGCTTTGTACATATATGGAAAATATGATTGTTTATGTCTAAATGGAACGAGCACAAATCGCGTCGACGTTTCTCTTTATAGAATATTCAATTTATTCATATCAACACAAAAATGAGGGCATAAGGGCCACGATTTATATGAGGATTCCGTGCCCGTAAAGATGTAAGCATGAAAAATTATTATAGGCTAGAAGTGATATTTTCAGTGTCATTTTATTATGACGCACGACATAAATATTAATTAAGCCTTTATAAGAGTATATGAGAAAGGAAAAGAATTGGAATGAATGAATACAAAAGTATTTTATTCTCTCCATATGCAAAGAGGCCAATGATGGTATCACTATTTATATTAAGTATCGATATTATGTTATACAGATAAATTAATGGAGATGAAAATAGGCGATCTATTTACAAGATACCCAATTTACTTAGTAGATCTTATTAAATGGAAACATTCTTTAACTTTTTAAATGCTGCAAGATATTGATATATTGTTATTTTATAATAAACAAGTAGATGCCTACAATTTCGTTAGTGTAGACTTTACGATCCTTGCCACTTCCCGGTTACCATTTCCCGATTTATTGTGATAAAAAATTGGGTCAAATCTGTTTCAGTATAAAATTTTAACAAGTTTTCCCCTCCAAGATCTTTTATAAATATAAAAGATCTTGGAGGGGAAAACTTGTTAAAATTTTATACTGAAATACTAAAATTTAATATTTTCATTCAATATTTTTCATTCAATCAATCAAAGCGAAGATAATAATTTAAATGTGATCTACCTAGGCATGGGTTCCAACCATCAATCTACACATGCTTGTACACACGATGGTCAGACATTGTCCCGCAGCGGAACAATAGGGTTAATCTCAAAAATTGTTAATAAATATTTCATATAAATTTTTTTATCGCCATAAGTTACATTTTAGCTTATATGTTATACAGTATAGATAATTAACATCTTGCTTAAATAACTTTTACTAAGGCAGCGTTGCCTTATTTCATATAATTTAGCTGGACTATTACAAATAATTTTTTAATTGAATTTCATGAGATTTTAATAGAGATATTACAATTTCATATGACAACTGAAAATGCTCAATTCACCTAACAACTTAAAAGTTGCAATAAAAGGATCCTTAGTATACTAAGGATCCTTTTTCTTATTTATTATAGCTTAGCTTATTTATTGTGGTTCTATTCTATCTGGTATTTCAGGCGGGCTTAACGATACAAAGCATTTTCTACAAGCCGACCTTGTCATGTTGGAAATAAATGTGGAGGTGTGCCTAATAATATAATACATATATGTACATATGAAGAAATAAAATAAGCTACGTAAACATTTATTTATTTATTTTTTAAGGGAAACAAACAGTGCCAATTAAGTTTCCACAGATTACCAAACACGTACACCTCTTAAACACTAGTTACTTATGATGAACATGATATAATCTATAATATCTAACAATATTAGTACAAGCACAATCTAAAAACTCTAAGAATAAAACATAATGCACTCAACAATAAAAATTGACTAAAGCTAAAACCTTAACTACACTTAAAATTACGGTTCTTAATACAATCTTTATAAATGTTTAATATTATATTAGTATGAATTGGTTAAAATAATTGTTTCACTTGAAGCTTGAAAGATCCCCGAGAGGGAGCTTTCCTGATATACTCAAGCAAGTCGTTCCAAAGCCTGGCTCCAGTCCAGCTCACTGACTAATTTTTCTTTTTCTTTCTTTATTTTATTTATAAAGTGAACTTTTTTAAATATAGTTAGCTGGACATTCTAGTTGTTCATGAAATGTTCCAATCATGAATGAGTCATATCAACGGACATATCAACGTGAAATATTAAAATCGACGAAAAATGCTCATCACTTTCAACAACTTTCACTAAAGATCCATTATCTTATTTCTTGCGGTTGACCTTCCGGCGGCGGACCTTCTGGTTCTAAATTAGGTGATCCAGAATGGACAATGCTTAGCATGTTCAATCATTTTTGTTAAGACTGCTACCATTTAATTATTTCTTATAGTTCAGCATTATTAAGCTTGTACTACTATTACAGGAATGCCACTTTTTGAATAGACAGATAAAACTTAAAAAGGTTTTTTTTAATCACCTACATTACTTTTTGTTAAACATATTTAATGTACATTTTGTAACTGTTTTATTATAGGAATACAACATAAAAATAGATTAAGACCCTTATATTATTGTAGGAAAACATTATTCACAAAGGTCGCTCGTATTAAATTGTAGGTTTACAGGTATTTTTACGATTGACGAGGGCTGTTAAGTGAATCCAAGCTTGTCCAATGTCCAGTAAGAGCTTTCGTTAATAGCCTAGGTCGTCCTTGGAATAAATAATGATCAATAGTAAACCTGGAATTTCTTACAAATAAGATTTACTAAGCATATCGTCTAAAATAACAAGCATATGTTCTTTATTAACGTTTCTACGCTTACAAATTTAGTATAACCATATATGAAGACTATAAACGTTATTATAAAAATTTAAAATGCTATTATTATTAATACTTTTTTAGATATGAGACATGAAAATATCCAACCCGATCATACAAGATAGTTCGGCTCTGCCAGTATGGATTGTTCCGAACATGCCGACATCATTATCTAACATCATAATTTATCACACGGTATCTTACCTTTTTTAGGAAAACAATGGAGTATTTATTACAGATCAGACACTCCTTTAAATAATGTTCGTCCATTTTGAGATGTTCTTTCTTTTTATTAATTGCACCGTGAAAGTGGCTTTGTGACATACTTAAAAACTTCTTTAATCAAGATTGGACACATAACGATCGTTGAATTATATAAGTCTTTATAGGACACAATAAGTTTTGGAAATTTATTATGTTTTAATTTAAAAAGGAATTTTACATTAAATATAAAAATAATCAATACATAATTTCTATATGGGAATCATATGGAAGAGCGCGCTGAGTTGAGCTCTGCCGCTCAACATGCAATTTCTCAATTTTGGGCAAAAAAACGGAGAACGGAATGTTTTAACTAACTCTGGGTTCGGTCAACCTACCTACCTAGAAATCCTGCCTAAGCCTATGAAGGTATTTTCTATAAGGAATATTTATAAAAGCAATCGTTCGTTAAATAATAATGACAACAGAAAAAAATAAAAATACCCGAACCGATTAGCTCTTGTCGAAAAGTAACAAACAGCGTAAGTTCGGCCATAATCTATGTCCCTCCAGAGTAATAAATCTTAATACAATGTCCATTGAGCCTCGTTTCGCATCCGCTGTTCAATCCTAAAGCTTTTTATAGACTTAAGAATAATAAATATGAATCATTATCGTTTCATTTTTTTGCTTTTGCCTAAGTTTTCCCTGGAGAGAAATGATTAACCTGATACCATATAATTAGTTATTAGAATTTTGTGACTATTACAATGATCATTAAATTATTCTTAACTGATTTATATTACTTGAGACTAATATCACTACAATCTGTCCATGATATGTAATAAGTGAGCTAATGTATATACAACTTAGTGTTTCAAACTTCAATTCAATTAATTTTCAATTTTATCACATTGAACTCGATAAATTTGTTAAATATTTTCATTTAATCTATATTAAACTGTTCTAAAGAAGCCGGTAGGCGTTTTCCTCTCCATAAAGAAGTGTCACCATAAGAATAATATAAATGAAAAACGACAGAAGTTTACGATGGACATACATTATAAGATTAAAAAAGACTAAGCTTCAATTATGTTATCGTATAATTGACGTCTGTGTCTTAGTTGATAATAAAGATCTTTAAACCTCAACCACAAATAATTTTTTTATAGCTTCTTTCTTTCTGTCTTTAGCTGACTGTGTAGCGCCACCGATACCGCCACGAAACCGATTGAAATAGACAAACAAAATTACTAAATCTTTCCAGCTGTTTGGATGAATTTCTTAAATTCCCTCGCTTTGGTAAGACAAAGGACTGCTCTGAGTGTCTAAATTCAACAAGCAGTCCGCTTCCGAATGAGGGTGGAAATCAGAAAACGAGTGTCTTGAAACTAGGTTATAGGTATTTATATAGTATCTTTCAAATGTTACAACTTTTACAAGAGTGTTGACAATTTGTAATGCATTGATTTATTTTTTTATATGAGTGTAAAGGTAAATTACAATTAGATCAATTGAAAAATATTAGTAGTAGTATTGAAATATATGATTTTAAAATCGGACCAAAATGTCAGCGAATACGAGCCCAAACGTTCTTAATAATAACTTTTAATAAAATATGGCTCACCAGTTTTTCTTTTTCACATGCAGGAGGAAATATCGCTATACTTTTATATTTTCACCAATTGGATAGAATAAAAATTATTATTATTTGCTAGCTTTGGCAACATAGTAGGTTTTGATATAAGTATGAGATTGGGTAGGTACTACTTTATTTTCAAAAGTATTCAAACATTGTACGAAATTTAATTTCTTTAAATCTTTTGTTATATTTGATTGGAAAACGGAGTCTTGTTAAACATATCATACCTAATCTTACACCTATTTCTCGGTAATATTTAACTATTATATATAATAATAGCATTAAAATCGTAAATTCAAAGGATTTTTTAAAACAATTACAAAAGATAAAACCATATTTTCTAGGGAAAATATAAAACAGGTATTTGGAACGGAAGCAATCAACTAGCTCTTTCAAATTAAAATTAGATTAGACGGCTCTAACGAGTCGCCATAATTGAATTGTGCTTAAAATGAACTCAGTGGTGGTTCTTTTTTATCTACTAACAATTTATAAAAAAATGCAACTCTTGCATTAATCGAAATAAATAGTTTTTTTTTAAAGAGTGTTAAAGATGTTATAAGGTGTTTTTCATGTATTAAAGTCGTAAAACTTTCAAGGTGACAAATTAAAATCGAATTTTTCCATTGTACATTTGATGCTATTATTAAAATAAACAAATATTTTTCTACTATTATAATATAATAAAATTAAAAATAGCTTTTAATTAAAAGTTAAATGTTGCAATACTAGTGGGCTTAGACTATATATAACGAACATATTTAAAGAAAGTGTATATAAGTATACATATATCAAGATTGAAATGGGTTGACAAAAATAGCGAAGTACTTGTCTACCCACATGGACGCGACGTGCTTAAGTTTAGCGAACGATATAGAACAAAGTGACCTAAAGCTCAAAGAGACTTGTTTTAGTCACATTGACTTTACTTGTAAAAGTTAAGCGAAGATTTTAACTAGATATGGGTATGTAACTTTAATTTGATCAGAAATTCAATTACATATAAATGTAGTCTAAGTCCATCTCTTAGTGGAGGAAACCACAAAATAACATACACATAAAAATATATTACAGATCAAATATAAAACCTTCTTAATATTATTTATTATTCGATTGTATAAGAGATAAGTAAATAACTAACTTATTTTTCCTTAATAACGAATAAACTAATTCTATAATAAAAGCTGTATCGAATATAATATTTTTATATTGTTAAAAAATATATATTATGCATTCCTTAAAAAAAATATAAAAAATATATTACTGGCTAATGAGCGCTAAGTTTCAAATAAATGTATTTTAACTTCCAGCTAATTTACACATACTTTATATATTTTTAATTTACTTATATATTTACTAATACTAATACAATCAACTTATCCCAGGGTCTAAATCTATAATCATCATGTGTACAAGCAGATGCTTCATGCAGACCACGAAAGAGGCGGAAATCATGAACAAAATTAAATAATTCGATTTCCCATGTGGCGATACCACATATCCCATTTACAAACAGACACTGCCCTACTGCTGCATGCTGGCCACAAATTATATCTACAAATAGAAAAGAATACATTTTTTGTAAAGACAATTCAATATAAGATATATGCCGAGCACGTTTCTGTACATACGGTAAATATTTAATGCGTTGCAGCTGGCTGCGAGACATGTATATGTTTGTAACATACTTTATATATGTACCAAATGCCCCAGTGGGGCTTTGTTACCGAAACACTGCATTGTTTAAATAAGTAACTGGATTATATGTATAATTTGTAATATTTAATTATTGTTCATATTAATTATTTAAGTAGTATTTTGAACCTAGATTTGAGTTTATTGAGAAAATAAAATTAATAATTATTTTAATGCCATGCTTGTATATTTAAAGACACGGCGTGTAATGTGGCGGAAAGTACCGCTGTATTTTGTTTATCTGCGTCTGTTAGCTCTTTTAAAGCTAATAGCTTATAAAAAATGACATTTGATACTACTACCATTGCTTATTGTACTTAGAACGATATATAGATACAAATACTATATCAGTAGTTTTATTGCAATTAAGTCAAGCTTACGTTAACCTTACGTACGTCAACTTCCATAAGGCACGTGAGAATTTCGAAAGATGTTAAGTAGCAGAACCCAGCGCTGAGCTTTCTCTTATCAAATAAAGGAAACGAAAATAATATTTTTTTTCTGGGGATCGAATCTACACTTGCTATCGTATTGCGTCTCAATGGCTTAAAATTTGTAATTATCGAATATTTATAACATAAAGGAAAATAACGGGTAAAAATTAGGTTACTTATATCTCTTTAGTACATCATCATATTTTACAATAAGTTATATAAATAAAACGTTATTCTGTCTATATGATTTCTTAATAGATACATATCTACATGGTTTATCTTATTTTTTGTCGTGTAAGAAAACATTATTGATTTGATTTGATTTGATTCTGCCCCCCTACGACGTTACAATATATAACATAAAAACGTATATAGTCGCATCTATCTGTAAGTTCACCCCATCTTACGTCAATATTCCGTTGACATTGATAAGGATCGAAATAATATATATTAATGTAGAAAAGTAGCACGAGAAAATGATACATTACGTTTTACAAGTAAAATGGATGATTAAATAAGGTAATAGTAATTAATACGAAACAATTGAATATGTTTGTACATGTTTTTGACATTTAATAACAATATTTAGAACTATTTTTTTTTGTTTCTCGCTAGTTCCTGCATATACCAAGAATAAGTAAGGAGAATCTAGTTTCAAGGCACCCAGTTTTCCGACCTAGCAACGCATTGCGTGTTAAGTTTTAGAACTTAACTCAACAACTTGACACGTGATAACTAAATAATAGTTAAACTACTAAATAATCGTTTTTATTTAAATTTTAAAGTTTTATTTATTATAAGTAAGTTTTATTTAGTATTTATTATACTTTCTCTATGTATGATTTATTTATATTTTAAAATTATATTGAAATATCATATACCTAAGTACTTTCTAAAAAACCACAGTCAGCTGTAGTAAAAAGGAAACTAACATCTTGATGTCACAAAATTCTGAACAAAAGCTCTGGCCTTTTTCGCGACAACTTAAAAGCTTTAAGGATTCGTCGATGAAAGGATAATATAACCTTGTTACGGAACACGGAAAATAAAACAATCTAGTAAAAGAATGTATGTTTTATATTATATTTCAGTAAGTATATACAATATTTACGTAATACGACCATATACTAATAGTTTTGGTGGTCAATGCCGTAGTAAGTCAGGTCGATTACTTACAAGTGAAGTTAAATTTTAACGAAATTCGTTAATTAAACTTATATTCCTATTTAATTTCAACGTTATTTAAAAGAAAAATATATTTAATATCACATTCACAACATAAAAACATATGAAAATAGCGGATATATATATATATATATATATATATATATATATATATATATATATATATATATATATATATATATATATATATATATATATATATATATATATATATATATATATATATATATATATATATATATATATATATATATATATATATATATATAGTTGGGCCTAGATAAAACTGTAATACATACCTTTTATTTGCGTAACGTAATAATAAAAATAACACAATATAGTAAATTACTCTTTTTCCTCCTTTAAGACATGGCCCGTTATAGGGTATAAGCTTCCTCCATCTGTTTCCCGACTTTCCAGATCTTGTGCCATCTGCTCTCTTGCGGCAAATTTAAGAACATTGTTGACCCAGAGATATTTTGTTTTTCCTGGCCTCTTTTTGCTGCATGGATGCATTCTTTTGATGACGCGCTTTGTCTATCTCAAAAAAATCAAAATATTCTTTATTCAATTAGGCCTTTACAAGCACTTTTAAATCGGCAAAGTACATTGGAATAACAGTAGTGTCAGTCTTACAGAAGGCTACCACTAGCTCGGAAGGCAGGTTCTGCTGAAAAGTGCCGGCGAGGAAATCAAGAGTCGCTCCTTTGAAATAAAGTTTACAAATGAATAATTATAACCATAAGTTTGCCGAAGGAGCATCAACAACATTTAATTCCACGCACAACTATCATTATAATATTCTTGGATCGAATAATGCGCTTTATTTTATTAACTATCTATAACTTTATTTATTATCTGTTATGTTTAGCCCGACCAATAAACTAACTTACTATTACTCTTCTTCTTGGCATTAGTCCCGGCTTTTGCCAGGGTCTGCCTTCCGACTAAGCCAACTCCACTTTGCACTAACTTACTATTACTATAGTAATATAATTAATATATAATTCATGTACAAATATTTTTTATATTTTTAAGAATTGTAATTACATAAGATACTTTTCGCAATATTTTAACTGAAATTACAATTTTCACATCTATAATTGTACTATAATAATATAATCTAATTTCTAAACAGGTGCAGGTGCCATTGTGCAACGTGTTTATTGTTTAAGCGCCACGCTTATCGCTTCAGTAACCTATGTCAGAGACAGGTGGCCTACTGTATAGCAAATATAAACGTTTGTTTAGTACAGAAATAAAACTTATATTCTATGGCAGGTTAGGTACGATACACATACATTTCTAGCTGAGTTTAATACAGAATCATTTCAGTTTTAGTGTGTTTTGTACATATATAATGTAGGTACATATTTGTTAATAATATTACGTATCTTTTTTGTTTTTCATTACCTTCACGTTTCTGGACAAAATCTAGTAATAGTAGAGGGAGAGAGAGAGAGAGAGAGGCAGAGAGAGAGAGAGGTAGAGAGAGAGAGAGGCAGAGAGAGAGAGAGAGAGAGGCAGAGAGAGAGAGAGAGAGTAATGAACTGTGTATTGATAATAGAACTTATCGCTGTAAATTATATATTAAAAAAGGAAATAATTTATTTCCGCAAAGAAGAATCGAATTTAAAACCATCGCGTTTACGGTCACTATGTACAATGGCGTTATATTTTATTCTTAGAAGCTAATTTCTAATTTGTACTTTGGAAATTATAACCAACTTATTCAAAATTATTCAAGATTTATGTGTAAGTTATTAATTATTACTATAAAGTATAGAATAAAGTAACACATAACTTCACATATTTTTAAGTGTTTAGTTAAGTTTAGTTCATTAATTACATGAAAGTTTAAAGGTAGGTGGATCTACAATGTAATTTTCTTATATCTTTATAGCGATCACTATCGTCCCCGCATTTTTATCTAAAATATGTTCTTCAATAAAAATAATATTTAGTAATTTTTATTACATTTTTTATTTTTACTAAGCATTTTCCATTCAAACTTAACTTAAAAAATATGCCAGTACCTACATAATTTATATGATTGTGGGGGATGAAGCCATTTATTAATAATAACAGAACTTAAGCATAGTTAACTATTGAACACTGTGGACAAAAATGGCATGTGGTAATCCAATACGTCAGATGTTATCTTACTACACACTAGACAAAAAAAACGACATTGGATTTTCTATTTATCATGTGCTTATCGGCGTATATCATGAAGAGATACGTGGAGATAATAATGTAATATGAGGAACACATTTTGTTAAAAGTGCACTTTTAAGTATAATACTAGTCTAATGGAATTTATGACAATTTCCATACCATTTACCAACGTTTACCATGTTTCAAGAGAGAAAAATTTAAATTTATTTTTTTTACTGTTTTGTTGTAATATACATATTATTTATGTAATTTACGATTTAAGATTTGCTTGTGAATGATTATAATCATTTGAAATTATTTTAAACAGCTGTTTCAAATTGCGTGCAGCATTTCAATTAATTAAAATATAATTTGTGTAAGTTGTATGTATGTTAATAATTTTTAAAATAAACGTTTATCTCAAAGTAACACACTTTTTTATTAAATAATTGTATTATTTTTGTAAGCATTCTTTTTTTTAGTTTCACGCTTTATCCCGCATAAAGCGTGTTTAATGATGGAACTTTACGCTGCTCTTTGTGCTACCATAGCGAGAAAGTAAAAATATAAAATTTCCCCTAGTGATGTCTCACTTTCCTACAGTGGGCCTTAAGAAATAATATAGACTAAACAACTAAATTATAAATAAATAGATTTATTCATATAATTATATTCCTTTCCTTTAGTATATATAAATAATCACATTATTAAATTAATTATATAAATAAGTCGTTAAATTAACCTTAAGCTAAAATAACGTTGACGTAATAAGAATTCGGTACTTGGTCGTAATCTAAACTTATTAGTCTGACGAAATTAAGTTGACTTTACTGCGCTGTTGATTATAATTCCTTTTTATTACTTCTGCTTTTTACAATAAAAATGCTATTATAACGTGGATCTTAAAATTGTCGTCAAATCATATACATTTTTTATAAATAAACTTTTTACAGTGTAGGAAGAGGCCATAGATATGACTTTTTGTCGCTGTGTTCCACCCACTTAAAAACATCACGTAGGCGGGAAACACTATTGCCCTGATGTAGTTATATACATATATATAGTTATATACATATATAGTCTCTAGACAGATTCAAATCCTAGACGATCTCATTGTCATAAGAATACAAAAATAATATTTATTTTCTTATTACTTAAAAGCTTATATAAACTGTTTACTGGATAAATGGTTATATACTATGTTATGTTATGTTAACATACTATGTTCAATAAAATATATCTACAGATATATATTTAAAAAAATATTAATATCCCACTTCTTTGCCCTTAAAAAGCAAATGTCTTTAAAGATTCCTTTATAAGAAATTACTGGGCTTCGTAAGTGCTCTTTGAAACAAAATTTTATTAGTTCCTGCCTAGGACAGTACAATCTCGACTTTGCATTTTAAATAGTATCCACTTACTACTGATAAGTTCGTATAGATAATTAGTGATAACTTTATTCCTTTTTTATTTCATTTTAATATTTTAATTGAAAATGACTTACAACTTCAATATTTTTATTTTACTTTCAAATGTAATTAAAAGGTGTTAGAAAAAAGATATGCTGTTACATAAAATATATTTTTTAATAGTATGTTTAAAAATACTAAGACCAATATAAGTATTAGATATACTTATTAGACCACTTTAGGAAATGGTTCAATAACAGGTTTCAGGCGGATCTCAAGAGGCCTTTGGATTTCCACACCATCAAACACATTAGTTTTGTAAACAATTTGGTATTTTTTTTTATAAGAAATGTCTACAAGACAATGGAGCGGTGTTAAGTACTACTACTTCAACAATAAATGTCTGAATGAGGAAATGTCTGAATGAATTTGGGTAGAGTGTCAAGATGATCTGCTGGATTGAGGATATATTATTAGTGTGGACTTAGGATCAGGGAAAAAGTCCTCATTGGCATGGCAAGAGGCCTGTGATTCTTAAAGCAAATAGAGGAAAAATACGTTATTTATTACTACATTTTTGAATTTTTGATTGCTTCGTGCGTCTTTTACTTGTAGTTGTGTAGATAGAGTTCCTATATCTAAACCAAATGATGGACTTGAAAGTCATTTAAAAATAATACATTCTATTGATATAATCCATAACTGTCTTATGTACTGTTAGATTATGTTACATTGTTCAGGTTCAGGTGACATCATCTAATAGCACATCTGCACGATTGGTGCAGAGGGCGCCCATGATATTGCACGCATGGTCTTGAGCTACGCGTTTTTCTAAAAGTGGATGCATTTCATTCTAAAAGCGGATGCATAATATGTAGATAATTTAAAGGTGCGAGATAGCTTGCCCATATAGCAGCATATAATTAATTTTCAGTGTAACCCAAAATTTCAGAGTTTGACTCTTAGGGAAAATTTACCATGGCAACACATGTCGCTGCTGTTTTCCTGTTTTCTGGTATAATTGACTGTTACATTATGCGACAGTAGATGCAGATCAGAAGATATTTATTTTCTGCCTCTGAAAGAAATTCACTTCCTCTTTCATTTATTTGCCAAGGTATAGAAATATCAGATGCATGTACGTTTTTAGTTGACGAAAAACATTTCCTCAAATTATGCTCAGACCAAAAATTTGCAAGATATTAGCATGTCTGCTTTTGTCTGGCGTGTCTTTTGTCGTACTCTTTAAAAACTAATTCGTGTTTTATGACAAATCTTTCGAAAAATATCAGTCTGGCTTGACTCTTTCTGAATTTTCTTTAACTATAAAATTTATTACCGGAAGATAATTAACCTTCTATGTTTTAGATCATTAGCTAAACTGTCACTTTGGGATCAATCATGCTCGGGCTTTTTCTTGAATATCCTCCCAAAATGATTTTTTTTAAGACACACAATGTTTGCTTTTAACGTTACATCAGCCCAAGGGACAATGGGAATTGATTGTTTTTACCACAATAGTATCATACTCCAGCTTCACAACCACGCTACCGTGTCGTTATGTGTTCATTTTTCTTCTTATTATATTCTTATACACCATAAACTATCTCTACACAGCACTCGTAATGTTATCAATTCCCAAAATAAATTTTATCATATTTAAAAATAAGCTAAAGCGATCCTCTACATTGATTAAATTCTAATTAGTCACTGTCCCTAGTATTAGCATTAGATCCGCCCACAGACTGAAAGTAATTAAACTTTATGTATGAAACATTTTTTACAAAGTTTAAAGTTTTGCAGCGATATTATATTTTGATTATTGCAAAATAATTCTAAATGAAAATATAAAAAAGTACATTGTTCATTTTAACATCAAATTCGATGGTAGAAACTTGAATTTGAAATAATTTTTTAAGCCTTTTATTTACTTTTAGCCTACAAACTATCAAAAACATACATTCAGGTATTTACATATATTAGAAACATATTGATAGATAATGTTTACTTTAAGGTAAAGTTTTCAGCTCTACAGGCATTTTGATACTACAAATCAAAAATAGCAACCAACTTTGGACGCTACAGGCACAGCGAGCTCCGCCGTCCTATAAATATTAATAAGTCTAACCAGTATTATTTAGTTTAAAATATCGTAATAAAGATAAATGGTACTATTCATTACTTAGCGAATTAATTGGCTGGAGCACCTCACTTTTTTAATTTTAATTAAACAAGGTCTAGCCTTAAAGGATTTTTCAGTACAATTTACTAATCTCTGAACGTGATAAATTTAACAAGCCATTTCATTATTAAAAGCCGATGCAAAAAATGAACGTAATTGCAACAGATCCATTTATTAAAAATATTTTTTTTTTCGGAACGAACAATGGGAGACCAGAGATTTCAGCTTAAAATATGAATAGATTATATTTTACGTGAAATGTTTGTATAACACATACATTATATATTGAAGTTTCATAATATTATATTCAAAACCTTGTTAGAATAGTTGTTTTCAGTTCCACTCGAGTTTGTTTTAAAAGGATTACGTTAAACATACTAAGAGCTACATATATAGTGAGGAATTGAAGGACAGGTCTTACTGTTCTATCGGCCCAAAATTAAACAATGGACCTTCCTATAGGTGATTACTTGCTTAAGTCAGGCTTAATAGGGTTACCCAATTATTATCAACACTAATAGAGTTTGAATAATATCTGTATTATAATATGTGTAACCAGAACTGTAAAGGTCACGAGTTCATTACCTGCCGACAATACTGAGATTGGTTAAGATGACATCTTTAAACAATAGAAATGGCTATTTCGCAGTGTCTACGCACACACGCAAATATCACACGATTAAATATAGATTGTGAGTTAAGGCCTCACACGAAATTGATATTTGAACAATTATGGTGCCAAATTTGCACAATGTTTATCATTCATATTCATCGTTTAACATAAAAGTATGATTTGTGAATTACATTTTCTGTATATATTTCTGTCATCGTCACTCTTTTATCCTGCAAAGCAGGGTAGGCAGAGGGAATCTCTTGAAACGAACATTTCGTTCTCTACTTTTCACCTTAATATGAGACATTGCTTGTTGAGTATCGGAACTTAACACCGCACTTACTAGATTAGCTCTTACTAGATTGGGTTGGGATGTGAAATAAGCTTATTTATTAATTCAAGAATGGCGCTCGTGCCTGATACCAACCTACAACGATTCGTCAGACGCCAATCATATTATATGAGTAATGAACTATTAAAATTGTATTCATGTAAAAATTATAAATATATTTTAAGTAATATTAATATTAATTTAATTAAATTAATAATATAAATATAATAAGTTGAATTCATGTAAAAATTATCTATATAATAATCATTTTCAAGTCTATCGAGTCAAAGAATTCCTGTCAAATATTTTTCTTATTTTTAAAGTGTTATACACTAACCACGTGTTTGCTTTAAGTATAATTCTTTTCACTTTTTTATCCCCAGGTTTTAATTTTGGGAGTCGAAACCTAATAAACGAAACCGTAAATTGCACTGTACAATCTTTGCCAAGACGGCATTTCATTTCTTCTGTTATTAGACACATATACAAACACACAGGCAAAAAATTAAAAATTTTATTCATCTTTGGGTTGAAGCAACCTACCCTAGTGATTAGATCAGACTTTTTATTTAATCGATTCTCTAATCATAAAAAGTAATTTTAACAATATTATAACGACTTCATAATCTCTTTTATAAAATAGTAGCAACCCACTCGCAGCTTAGCCCGGCCGCCGCCGATTGATGTTCTCGGATTTACTCTAATAGAATAATATTTTTATTTTTCCTTTCAAATTACTTCGTTTATGAAAAATATATGTATATAAATGAAAATGATCATTTTATATGAATATCGAACATGTATGAATCCTGAACCACACTTTTCTAATAGTTTCCAGGATAAAAAATAACCTAGATATTGCTCCACAACTGGTTATATACCACTTCACTGTAAACAGTGAAAGTTTCATAGAAATGGAAGACGCAGAGACTGTATATGGTCAAATTAAATGGGTTCTTTAATGAAGTGCGGCGAACATGAAATGCTCAATAATATTATGAAATCGTCAGTTCTATGATGTGGGCACAACACGTACATACATATTACAACTAAATGGGTTCAGAGTATCTTGACCTCTAGGCTCTCACTGCCTACTCTGTTAAAGATGTAAAGTATGAAGGGAACAAAAATAATTTGTTTATTAGATGAGATGTAAAATAAAACAACACTATTATCGCCAATTTGGCGTTACACATTTTATTTCTTCGTTTGCACAATATCGAAAGAAAAACTAGAATATATTATATAATATAGTTATATAGTTATTATGTAGTTAATAATACATTACGATATTTGATTTATATAATATTAAGATATAATTATATTTGTAGATATATTTTTTACCTATAATATTATATTTTATTATAAATTACAGTAAATATTTTATTTTCTGATATTGGTGTTATATTATAATTCTGAATAAATAGATTAACAATTTAAAATGAACATTAGTAATAATTTTTAATAATTTCCAAAAGTAAAATATATGAAAAGTATTCAAATACTGTACTTACTAACTATACAAGATAATATGCATGACATATAATATATAAAAATACTGGAATTGTAATATTATATGTTTTGAATTTTAAATGCAATAATTTAATATAAGGCGTTTTGTAGCCATATTCGATAATATAGAGGATATTCTTTAAATTGTTAAGCAGTATGAAGTATAGAAAAATGTTATAGGCTATACAATATAGTGTTTATAAAATACAAATCATGTCAGAATTTTGGATGTATGTACATATTTTAAACATGTTATATTATTATATTTATTATAATAAACAAGTAAGTCATATGCCACTCAGTCACATTAGGTTTCTTTGTGATTTCTATGTGTCAATTATACTGATACATGAGGAAGGTCATGTGAAAAGCTGTGGATACTCTGGAAGGCAGGTACATATAAAGAGGTCGATGACAGTTGACGAGGCGAAAGAAATCTTCGTTACCTTAAATTACCCCGCTAGGGATAAAATTTATATATTTATTTTCACCTTCTACTAAATCTTTAATACTATGAAACATATTCGGGAAATATTTACCCGTATTCTCATAATTTTCAATATCTTTTTTCAGTCAGCGATTTAAGCTTACAAGCTCAGACATTGCATTTCATTTATATGCTTATCATATTGAAGTTAATTTAAAACTAATATTATTGAAGACCCACTTGGCATCGCCTTAGCAATTTTAGAATAATTTAAAATATCTGAGGGAAATAATCCATTTTCTTGTAAATTCTCAGGAACAAACAATAAAAAAAGAATAAAAATAAAAACAATCATATAAAATAATAACATATTTATATTTTCATTTAAAATAATCATAAGCTATTTTGTATTTAATAATTAATTTTTAATCACTTAGATAATTTAGTATATATTTTTTGTTTCTTTTTTTAAATACAAATTATATTTAATATTTATTTGTATATTTTTACCCATTAATTCGACAAACGGTAATTTAGCATTTCATGAAAGGCGATAGTTTTTAAATAGTATATTACATGATTTCATGAATTCGTTAATTCTACAATATCACGACGACATACACATATTATTTATATGACACTGATAATTACAAAATAAAAATTATTATGTTATTATTTGTTTTGAATATAATTTAATAACTTTATTCCATAGTTCAAAGAATACAGAATATTTTGCCCGTAGTATCCAATCCCTCAGATAGTTTAATAAGCTATTTATATGTATGAAAATGTATAGAATAATTTCGTCACCGTTCATAGGGCTTGAATTTAAACGAGATGCACGTATGTATAAGCTTTCATATTAGATTCTTACTTTTTTTCTTATTTTTAAAGAAATGTTTATCTTCTCGCTTTACGCTATAGCAGGTAACAAAATAGTGACACTTCGTCATCACTTTCAAAATATTCGAGAAATTGTGTGTAGAGTGGTGAAAGTAGAAGCCACGTTTTGTGGACCAGACTGGAGAAATATAAACAATAAAAAATAACCTTTCCCCGATTGAGAATCGAACTCAACCTTCGCGTTGACAGTTAAACGCACACGGCCTCTTGATGGCTCAAGAGGCCGTAGGCGTTACACGAATTTTAGTTGATTATTTATCAGTAATTAATTAAATATATTTTTTTGCCCCCTTAGCCAGCTAAGATAAGTTCGAAAATTCAAGGGATATTCGTATTTCTTTTTTCTTTTAGTTTATATTTCGTCATCTCAAATAAGAAAGTAATGTAACAATTTTTGTGTAGTATTTTATAATAACAATCTAATTGTTCTTTGAAGTTGTTTAAAACAATAAATATATCATTGTATATATTGTTAAATAACACTTACTAAAAATATTATGTCATATGTTTATCAAATGTTGCGTATTTACATGTAAATCTTCTATTTATTTCAGCTAGCGATCTTATCAATATGTAATAAGAGACATTAAAATGCATGCAAGTCTTTTATGAGGTATTCTAAAATAGATTGCTATCGATTTTCTTGGGGAATAAGTTACGCTTGAATCGTTGTGATACAAGTGAGAAAATAAAAAAGAAATAGAAAAAAGTATATCTAATCATAATTATTAATCTTATATTATTCGTGGGGTTCTCCCGTATCCGCTCAGGCTACTAGCCTGCTATATGCGGGATATGACATGAAGCTAGAAAAAGCAACAAGCATTATTTCAATTAATCATATTTAAAAAAAATGGGTAAGCTTGTCGATGCGGTTATTAGTTAAGCTGGAGACTTAGTAATGGAATTAAAATATGTACATATACATCCCTATATAATGTGCGTTAGTATCCGTATCCATGCAAAGTTCAATTTGTAAGTGGATGCCATTGCTGAACTTGTTCCATAGGGCTCGATATAGCGGAGTTCCAATGCTGCAGCGCTCGACCTCGGGTAAACATATACGATCCTAGCACGAACTTACCTAGTAGACGATCTGTAAGAAAAAAAATATTAAACCTTTTTATAACTTAACTTTTTATAACTTAACTTGTTTAGAAAAGTTATTTTTCAATAATAATATTGGTAAAATATATGTTATAGAACATATATTACCATATATGTTTCATAACTGTTTTGACGGCATGGGATAGGTTTATCTCAGAGAATTATCAGGATTAGCGTTAAGACCAATACTTTTTGATACATTTTGCGTTATAAGTATAAATAAAATTTTAAACTCATTATTTTAAGCGCCGTAACGAAATACCTCTAAAAAAAACTTTTAATGAAATATCAGGTCAATGATATTCAATTAAATATACCACCATACATATTATACAAAGTGATACATAAATAACCGAGGTTTTCAGAATTCAGAATTCATGCGTAGCGGTAAGTACCTTAGGTCGGCACAGTAAGTGGTTCTCGAGGAATGCTTAAATAATTCCTCAAGAATGTGCGTGTACTGTGTAAGTGTACATATATGTATGGCAGGTGGCATAAAAAATATTTTATTTATTAAAATATAAATATTAAACTACGATTGCCGACTAGATGACTAGTCGATTAGTTGGCTGTGAAGAAGCCGACTAGTCGTTGAAGAATCAAGATCCTGACATTAATGTACTTCACAAGAGTTCGCAGCCAATTGTAAAGAGCTTTAGGAACTTGATAAGAAGAGTTAAACCAAAATATGAAATACTCGGTAGAAAATATTTGTCATACACCTCTCTGAAATATACATACTAGTAAAAAGATGATTCAGTTTTTAAGGGAATGTAATAATATTGCTTTGACACATGTTGCCACCGCATGCACTTAGGCATATTTTTCAATTTTAACCACTCTAATCAAGACCAGTCAAAATTTCAGATTTACGCGAAGAATTAAATTTATCAGACCATCAGCTTGTCCAAGTCGTATGTGTCAAATGAAATTTCACACATCCCGAAATTACTAGACCGATTTGAACAGCATACTTGCAATTTTTCATGCAATACTATGTCATGCATATACGGATTTTAATAATAGATTGAATTGAATATGAGAAAATCTCATTATAAAAATTTAATCTTTACAAAAATTACTCTTTAGAAAACTGTTTCAGGAGCGTTCCAGATATACGTATGTAGTGAACTGTTCTATAGTTCTTCTTCGTTGGTCTTTCGTCTTGTAATCTTTTCACATTAAATAGTTTTATAAGTTTTGAGGGCGCTAGTGTTGTTAATCTCCATTTATGATCTATAAACGACTATAGGCGACGAGACCAATACAAAAAAATGTTATAAAGGTTATTGCATTGTTTGTACTATATAGATTTTCCAATAGTTGTAGTAGTAGTGCATGCTTACAGTGCACATATAATTTTTACGTAACTTTAAATGTGAACATTTTTATTGGGTGACATCATCGTTACGTCCAGAGAAATTATTGATTATTTTGGAAATTAAAAGTAGAAGGTATTAAAAAATAAATGCTTCACTGGACGCTTGAAAGACTTCCGGAAGAAACATATGAGGGAGAATTGGGATTAACTAAAATAGAATAAAGTAGGCAGAGCAATCTGGATTTCCTACGATCAAATACTGTAAACCAGCCAAGCAGCTTTATACTCAGTGCAATATAGTCATTCTTGCGAAGGTTGTAAATAAAACGTATACAGGTATTAAGCAGCCTTTCAAGCTTGTTTAAAAGGTCATTATTAATATCCAAGCAGTAAGCATCACCATAATCAATAATAGGTAGCAGCAGCGTATTGACCAGAAGAACATTAGCTTGTACCGGCAAAAGAGTCTTGAGTCGCATCATTAAATGTAATGAAGCGTAAATCTTGCATGAAATATCAGAAACGTATGCATACCAACTAAATTTGTCATCAATTATAACACCCGAGTCCTTTGCAGTTGTAGTTGATATTATTAATGTTTCTTTGATTAACCTCAAATATATATATATATATATATATATATATATATATATATATATATATATATATATATATATATATATATATATATATATATATATATATATATATATATATATATATATATATATTATATATATATATATATATATATATATATATATAATACTATTTTTATAGCTTTTGTGTTATATGTATATTATTAGTTATTATATATATTAGTTATTATGTATATTTTTATATTCTTAATTTCCTAATAGCAAGATTTTTGTTTCGATATTATAAAGCATGTATGTACTAAGTAATTCCAAGATCTTCATGCATATTTTTGTTTTGACTTACTTACGTGACACCGCGATGTACGATATACCAATAGATACAAGTATATGTACGTAATGTTTCTTATATTAGGTCAGGCCATAATAGTATTTAAAGTTTCTACAGATTGGTCTAGTTTGGCAGGTGCAGAAAAATAACGGTCAAGTGCGAGTTATACTCGTGCACCGAGGGCGCCGTACTAAGTTCATGATTGTATGTCAACGTGAAGTACAATTTATAAAAAATTACATACTTATTTTTGCGGCCGTATTTGAAGTATACACGTCATTTTGTATATAATACCTACAGATATAATTTTCAAATGATTTTTTTAATTACCAATTGTAGGACATTTTTTACTCATACTGTAAGTCCTCGCTTCTCGCTAACTGTTAATATTGTGCGTTAATGAGAATTTATTACAATATGAGCATGAAGCATAAGAACTCATCTTTTTTGACATAGAAGTTAGATTGTTTTTGTATTTAATGAAATTACTGAACTGGATATTTGGTACTTATTGCAGCTTGATACCTTTCCACAAAGTTTTGAGAAATGGTTCTCGATAGACGGAAATATAGACACACAGACAAAAAAGTGACCTAATAATACTTATATTATTCAAGCTAATTACAAATTGTTTGTTTGTCTTGTCCTTGTCTTTTCATTTATACCTTTGAACACAAGTGTTCCTTACACTACTAAGGAGCATATACAATATATATATATATATATATATATATATATATATATATATATATATATATATATATATATATATATATATATATATATATACATTCTAAATAAATAAATATAAAAAAGTGAAAATTAATAAATACTTGCATAACAAATTAATATATTTTCAATTTATGAAGTGACACAGCTTCTTAGATAACGTTATTTGTTTACCAAGGGCTTTCTAGAGAGAGAGAGAGAGGAAAAGTAGGTTAAAACCATTGGCCTCTTACCCACATGGGACCTATTTCAGTTAGTGAAGAGTGTGAGTTATTTATTTATTCACGTGTTACGTGACATGCGTAGTTAGAAGTGAAATATTAGAAGCACAGTGATTCGAATTTTGTTTGTATGGACGAAAAATTTACGTTATTTAAGTAAAAGTTGTTAATTTCAGGAACTGTACGGACATCGTACCTGAAATGGACAAAAAGGGACGCTTATAAATTATTTTGTTATCCATCTGTCTGTTTGTTAGCCTGTATATTTGTTCATCTATCAAGACATTTCTTTCACGAGATAGCGTAGAGGTAACAAGCTGAAATTAATATCAAATATCCAGGTCTATAGTTACTTGGAGTACAGAAAAATAAAACTTCGAGTCAGCACAATCCAAAGATACGAGCGATAATGCTTAGTTTTTTGGCGCTATTTCTGGCATAATTAAAACCTTACTTTCTGTCAACGGGAAAGTACTTTATAGGTTTGTGAGATTTGGCAAGGAGTTACAATTTTTAGTACAAATGAAGGAAAATAATCCAAGATTTTAAACTTATATATATAGTTAAATTCATGTAAAATAAGTGCACACGTGAGCAAATTTTTATAAATTGTCATTTCTGTTGACGTATAATCATGAAATTGGTACGGGACTGTCGATGCACGAGTCCAACTCATACTTGGACGATATTTTTGTTACTGCACGTTTTCTAGGATAGCAGGATAGGCAAAGAAGGGTCTCTGCAAATCCTGATTTCATTAGGGGATCTTTATATATTTTGTTTTCCGCTTTCCAACAGAATTTGAGATATTATACGAATAGCGGAACAAAAGAGCTTTGCCTTACTGGAGCGGGATTATTTAAATAACTTTAAATTCCCACCTAGAGAAATGATTTTCTTATTGTTCTAAAATTTTTTTTAATACTTCTTAAGATTATTAAATGAATAATAACAAAAAAAATCTTCATTACAATATTAGTTTTATAATATTACATGTGTAACATAACACGGTATTATAATAATATAATATATTACACTTTTCTAGTCTATAAAAGAAGTTGCTTGTTTAGATGGGACAAGTCAACGATGAGCCACCTAACGTTTTTTTTATCACGCTTAAGAGGTCAAACTATAGCTGTTCTTTTTTTGGCTTCACGCACTTCACTGTTTGGGTTCGTTAGATTTAAATATTTTAATGATTTTTAAAGTGTTAATCCACACTAAGGATAGAAAAAATACTTAAAGGAAACATACGTAAAACTTAATTTAGTTAAGTTGTATTTTTTCTTTAGATTTATTTTGAATTATTCTTCTTTTTATTAATGACAAGGGTGTCACGATGAACCTGTAAGATGTAACAATAAACATGTCTTTGGTTTCTGTTAATTTTGCTATTGGTGAATGATTTAAGCTGGATCTCTTTTAAACATGCATTCTTCTATAGTGTAATATTAAAATTAATCTATTAGAATAGTTTCTAACTTATAACCAACGTATCTAACATTTTGTTTAATGTAATCAAATTGTTAATGACAAATGAATGATTGGCAATATCAATTTCATTGGCAATCAATCAATTGTTATTAACATGTTCTATGTGATACATTTAATTTGAAGATATCTCAAACAAGTTACAAACGTAGTAGGATAGTGATAATATTGTTGAAATGGCAGTTTGGCACAATTTTGATATCTAAAACAATTGATTGTTGAACAAACAATAGAATTTTGGCGTCCGTTTTGATTCAATAATCTGATATAAACGTGTCAATAGTGTAGGAGTATATCAAACATACAGTGTACATTTTAAATCTATATCTGTTACGTACATATATGTATATATAAAATTCTATACATATAATATTGAAACAAACAGTTTTATTTGAATTTAATTTTAGTTTATTTAGTTACTAAATGGCATGAGTGTGAGATACTATATTCAATACAATTTTGGCCGAAACAAGTTCACTTGACAAGCTTTATAAGCACGCTAGCAATTAGGGATGTCTATCCATATATTACATTATTATAGAAAAAATGCAAAGTATGATCCTTATGTATGATCCTTAGAATCCAAAGTATGATCCTTATGTATTGGACAGGTTTCACAAGAACCGTTTATTTTCTAAAATATGAATAAAAATAAAACTGGCCTTGTTACAACAGGACAATGTATAATCTACAATACCATATGTATATATGTATATATATATATATATATATATATATATATATATATATATATATATATATATATATATATATATATATATATATATATATATATATATATAATATATATATATATATATATATATATATATAAGAATTGTGATATTTAAATAGACTATAATTTTCTTTCTAATGCACCATGTTATAGGCGTATATTATAGGCATCCACTACGAAGGCTGTTTGTAGGTACCGTCTCTATAAACATTAATAATGTTTTGAAAAGATCTACACATATATATTATAAACAGTACATTACAGTTAGTAAAGATAAGTAATTTTTTTTATAATTTTAAAATCATATATATATATATATATATATATATATATATATATATATATATATATATATATATATATATATAAAAATATATATATATATATATATATATATATATATATATATATATATATATATATATATATATATATATATTATATATATATATATATATATATATATATATATATATATATACATATACATATACATATATATATACGAGTGCTCGTTAATTTAAGTGAAAACTAGTGCAATATCTATTATTTATTTTTATATTTTTGCACGGCATTTTTGCATTCTCATGTGATGAATATTTATATCCATACTTTATAAATGTACCTACTTCTGATTATTGCAAGATAGAAAGCTATAGTAATTCTATTTTAAATTATCGAACTATTAGCTTATATTAAAATTAGTATTATTTTCTTGAGACGACTGTAAATTTCCATTAAAATTAGTAAAATAATTCTTTTTCTTCTACTTAGCATTATGCCGGCCAGGGTCTGCTATCCTACTTAATCGACTCCACTTTGCACTCTTGAATATACTCAGTGGTTAGTCCATTGGCTCTCATGTCCTGCGTCACGACGTCCCGCCATAGCTTTCTTGGGCGTCCGGGGGGTCTTACTCCAGGGACAGATATATCTACGCGTTACGCTACGCGTACGGCACGGACACGGACGTCACGGACGTCACGTCACGGACCCCAAGACTACCCCGAATGAATGTGTTGCGTATGCGGTCAGCTCGAGTAACGCCACACATCCACCTCAGCATATTCATCTCCGTGACGTGAAGTTCCGGGGTGTGCCGAGATAGTGCTGGCCAACATTCGCAGTCGTATAAAAGAACTGGTTGGATCATGCTCTTGTTTATCAGCCCCTTGAGTTTGGGCGGTATTCTATTTATTTATAAAATTAGTAAAATAATTATCCATACTATACAATAAAATTTGGACTATAGGAAATTGAAAAGATAACTTAATCCAAATTACGTTATACAAATTTCATTTCAAACACCGACAGCCCTGTACATATATTACTCTTAATAAAGATGAAACGCGGAGACGAATGTGTCGAGAATCGATTCAATTATTTAAATCGGTTTTGACACTCGATTCTTTGATGTTGGCGATGAATATGTTTCATCGATTTATATTTTCAGCGTTCCAAAGATAAATAGCTACACGTGTGGGTAGTAAAGCGATTTTTGTAGGATTACAACATAGATTATAAGGCGACATGCCTGAAATAATATTTAAGCATGTCTGTTGCTTATGTTTTTTTTAATGTTATCTAATAATAAATAGATAATGATTTATAAAGAGAATTAATAAAGTTTTTTATTTATTTTTAAAACAATAGTGTTACTATACTTTGTAGTGTCATGATGATCTCAACAAATTATCTAAGCATTCCTACAAATAATAAATTTTCTAATACTTCCCTATATTACATATAACTTTCATAATAATACGTCAATGGCAAATACCCTATAGGTTTTGATTACGTGGGCGATTTTCATACAAATGCGGTAAACATAAAGCATAATCGCTCGTATCTTTTGATAGTGTCGACTTAGAAGATTTTATGTTAATTTTAGGTTGACACATTCACAAGATTTTGATAAAATGGTCTTTGCAAACGGACAGACATACAATCACACAGACGGATAACAAAGTGATCCTATAAGGGTTCCACATTTTCCTTTTGAAGTTTATTGTAAGTCGCATTGTGAATTGTGATACTTAGCTACAGCTAGAGCACTGCGATATCTTTACATTTGTTCCACTTTATTGTTCCAAGAAACTTTAAAATAATAAAAGAGCAATATAAGTTACACAATGATATTTTCAACTTTTATTTATATTTATCTAGACTGGAGAGAAGTTTATTTTTCTTGGTCAACCTTTTGTTAGACGTAAGTATAAAAACAATATTTAGTGTAAATTTGCCCATGTATCAAAAGTCAGTTTCAAAAATATTTTATAGCATATAGAATTTTCTAATAGTTAAAAAGTATACCTTTGATATATTAACGCGTACACTTATTAAGCCTGGTTTCCACTCCGAGCGGACCGGACCCATTATGGACTACGTTGAACTCGCAAGAGTAAATTGTATACTGGTATTTATACCAACAAATAGTCGGGCAAAAAGGACCTGGTATAAAGAGTTGAAATAAACTTGCTCAGTTCTAGGGAGCAGAGTCATTACGGAGTCCTTCAAATTCAGAATAGCGATTTACATAGTAGCATTTCCACACAGAGAAGGGTGAGTGATCGAACCAGTAAAAAGTCAAAGGCAAATTCTTGCTGACTAGTTTAAAACGGACTCGTCTGGTGTGATTGCTGCTTTTCATACTGTTTTTTTTCACCTAAATCGTAAGAATAGCATATAGCCTTTCAATATTCTTACGCGAATGTGTTAAGTTGGGTTAGAGGTTAGCATAACCACAATCACGAGCAACTATTTTCTCATATCTTGTTTCATTTTGCAGTGGAAATCAAAATATAAAACTCTTTGTTGGTGGAAAGGTAAAGGGTAAAGGTAGGTCTATTTTATATAAAAAGTGTCCGTTCCGCCTACGCATTACGTACTTCTGGAAAATACAAATTTACAGTACCTTTGGCATATACGGAGTGCGGTTGCAGCACTTGCACAGTGACGCTTGTTGTATGCAACTCATCAGCTCGAAGTCTAAAGTGGAAGCATTCAGATATAAGTGCAATCCCTTCTTCATTAACGTCGACGGCAGCGGTGCGACGAGCACGGACTCCACGGCAAGCACGCTCTTGGGTAACGCGGGCTATTACTTCACGTCGTGTTGAAGATGGGTCCAGCTAACAAAATTGTAAATTAAATTAATATTTGTATTTTAAGGATTTTTGATTAAATAAAATAATTATTTTGAAGTTATTAATATCATAAATAATATGTTAGTCCGGTTGTGTTGTGTACGGTTGTGTGTGTGATAAAAATATAAAAGTAAAGGCGACATAGTTTTTGAAGATTGATTTTCGCAAAGACATAGTTTAATATAGACATATTGTACAAATATATAACTTTAATTATTTAAAAAAAAATTGCCGGGGATCTTTACTCTTATAACTAACTACTGTACTACTATACCTATTATGTTTAATGTAAGCGTTATCATTTCCGATATAATTGCAAAACGGCAATTTTGTGCTACTGTTTCTTAATACATATGAAGGTTATAATATTGTCGATATATCAGAGTTTTATGTAGAGCGAATATCTGTTCATATAATACACGAGTATTTTACGTATGACTTTTATGGCTTTTAGTGTCATAATTGATGAACGAGCTTGTTCAAATTACGTTGACATAATCATGACAAAATATTTTTATTCATTGACCATACTCATAAATATTCATTGAGGCCGTCGTGACACAGCATCTAACTGCAAATACGACGGTTATGGGTTCGGTTCCGGAGAAATTAATTGTTTTCATTTTTTCGCTCTAGTAACAAGACAAAGCGCGGCATTGAGTTTTTTCAACACTCAACATATAATTTTCAATAAAAATCGGGAAGCGGAGTGTTGTGTGTGACACTAAGTTCTCTCAGCCTACCCTAGTTTATGCGGGATACAGTATGAGTCAACTAAAAACATATTTCATGTAATAAAATTAAACACATTATATTTATAACCATTAAAATTACTAATTCATTCGTAAACTTTTACTTTTGTAAGATAATTGTTTAACTGTTTCATATTAAAAGATCTTGATCTTAATTATGCAATATAAATATATTTTGCATCATTATTAAGCGATCATATAGTTTACAGTTTTAGTTTTATTCCAAAAATATAGTTATAATACATACTTATAATATAATGTTGGATTTAATAAAGAGGTTCTGACCTATAGTAAACATAAATCGTGGCCAGAGTCACTGGACTCCTCTGTCCTCTTGCACCTCTTATATTAGCTAAAAATGTCATGAGTCGAATAAAGCCTAATTATAAATTCCGTAAATTTATAATAAAAATTATAAATTTACGGAATAAAAAAATATTAAATCCCTCTAGCTTGACAAAAATATAATACCTTTAATCCTCGGGCTTCAATGACAGTCACAGTAAGTCGATGCAAATTTTCATTATACAGCAGTGAAACCTGAATTTCACCCAAATCTGATGTCGGATCTTGTACTTCCTGTTATAAATATTTAGCAGATAATTATATAATATTGATACTAGTACATACATTTTGGTTATGTTTTTGATTCTAGTTAGGGAAAAGGTTTTCATTAAAATATTATTGCTTTGGTTGGATAAAGCAAGTTGATAAATAGTAAGCATTCAGATATAAATGAGGAACGGTTTTGAACATTTGGGCAAACATCCCTTGAGAACTATAAGGTCAGCAGCCGTATTACGAAACTCCAAGTCAAATCAAATATTTGTTTCACGCATCAAAAGATTTCCGTTCAGTCCTTCATACTGTACAAGGAAAATTGCCTATAATTCTATTTGTGGCCAATATTTAAACAAGTACTTACAAGTGTCATAACGTTACACTGACATTGTAAACTTGAATGAGAAGTACGAAACATTAAACAAAGGGATTAATTAAATACTGTAAAGACTAATAAATTTGCAGGGCGTATTTTAAGACACGCTCAGAACTGGGTCATGATTTTCTTAAAATGTCAAGTATTTTGAATAATTTTCCGTAATAATAATGTAAAAAAAATAAATAAGAAATTAGAAATAGTATATGAAACTATAGAGTTATAGTAGCCATCTTTGTAGCGGAACGCAAAGGTAATATTTGCATTTTACTTAGAGATACAATGTTTTTGCTCCGTTTGGTGCATACGTATTAATTATTCGATAAAACTGATGAGGAAACTGAAAATAAATGCTAATCACTAGGTAATTTAAAATTAAAGATTTACCTTTTCAATATCCAATTTGTAAAGTTGCGGTTCCTCATCGGGGGCCACTCCTTCCAATTCGCTAAGCGGCAGAATAATGTGGCCAATAAGCTGTTTGTTTTTGCCAACTTTCCCAGTGTCGAGGACAGACAACTTCAAAGTGAGGTGCTCTAATTTTCCAGGCGGAATCTGTCAATATAAACCAAAACTAGTAATAAATCAAAGAAAATAAAGTTTTTATGTAGCTCCATTTATAAGGCATTCATAGAACTCCATTTCTTTATACAATAAAACTGTATTTTTTAAGTGCAATAAACATTTTCTAAATTATTGTCTATCAGTTTGTCTTCTTGTTTGTCAAGGCTAATCTGCGGGACAATTGAACTGATTTTACGGAAGATAGTAATTCGAAAGGTAACCACAAAAAATAACTTATGTGTACAACAAACCGAGGACATCGATCAAACGAATAAAAATTCAAAATAAAAAACAAATTTGAAGTAAATAATAATATAATTAAAATGCTCGAGTTTAAAATTACTGGCGTAAACTCTTCGAAAAGATGCTACAGTAGCTTCAATATTCTTTGAAATTTGTTGCAGGATTTTCCAGACTCGTGCATCGCTAGGTAAGCTTTATAATATTAAGTTTCTTTGCTTTGGCTTATGGAAAACGTTAAGCTTATTATATTACTAGTGTTTACTTGTGGGTAGATATGTTGTGTACATATGACACATGGCCTGAGGCATGTCTGTCGGCATCTACGGTGGGTCACATCGAAAAGCTTAACGTGATGTAATATGGTATATAGCTTTTCACAATAAATTGACTGTATTGGACTTTACAATGTAAAAAATAAATTCAAATAAAACAAGTCCTGAGATTAGCGCGTCCTACCAAAAAAAACTTTTCACTTATATATCTTTATTATAATAGTGTTTTTTTTTATAAAACCTATAAAAATTTGAACGCAGTGGGTATTTGAACTTGTGGCTTTTGAAAAGTATCCGAGCGCTCTGACCACTAAGCCATACTTTTTATCAAGCTTCAAAATCGTTATTAGGCTCAATATCAAAAGAAGTAATTAGTTTTGTTCACTATTTTTATAGTTTTAAAAAATATATCAAATAGGTAAATGTTACTATAGTAAAATATTTTTTAATGTTTCATAAAATTAATATCCAAACTCCAATGTAATAACACTTCATAAATGGGTCAAACTATGATGTACGAGTACATCAATTTTAATTAAAACATGCTTCAATGATCACCATAATAGCGTTACCCGGTGTATTAAATGGCCACTATTTATAAAATATTCTTAATATTATTATTTAGCGTCTATCGCACATTGCCATGTCATAGATTGTCTCATAAAGATTTCAGCTTAAGCATAAGGGTTACTAGAATCTCTCATTAATAGTATGTTATATAACTAAAGATATAATTTTCATCATTTTCTTTCCGTGGGCCGCTCGCAAATATGCGTGAAGAAAGACAGCAGTGTTCAGTAATATTACAAAACCTTATATATGTGACGATTATGTAAGTAATGTTTAGTATGTAAAAGTTTCAATTTCCGAGTAGCAAATAATATAGGTAGCGACATTAGCGTGTCATGTGCGTATGAGCGACAGGTTTTCATATGTATAAATTTATTATTGTTTTTGTTTATAAGTATGTATATTGAAATAAAACTATTCTTTTCTTTAAAATATCCGCATAGAAATTTTAAGTACGTAGAAAATTTATGCACATATTTTATCAAAATAATAATTTTACGAAAGAAAATGTTAATAAAATGCAATAATAATTAAACAGTATAAGTAAATAAAGTCCAAAGTGCAATTAAATTTCATTCACAAACGAACTAAAACATAGACGTTTAACATTGAAATTGCTAATAAAAATGTATAAAGAAATAAATACTAGCACATAATTATGCAGTTTATGATTACTTACTTGGTAAACAAAGGTCTCGTCGTAGAAAGGGTTGCACGTTTTCTTTTTTTGTTTAGTTTGTAGCACTCGTCTTTCATCGGGCATTAGTTGGATTCTATTAAATAAAATAAACGGTAAATATTGCAAATACCTAGTAGTGTATTGTATGGATGTCGATAAAACACAATAATCCACTGTGGCCAAAGAACAAAGTTGAAAAATTAATTTTCAGGAAGTTCCTTTGTGTATCAGACGGTGCTTCTGTATGGTTTCTATTATGCTTGTAATACAAGTATATATTGAACTATATGTAATATAGAATATCTTTGACATTTAAAATTTTTGAATCAAGTTTAAGTTTGCGATAACAATTACGTCAACTTGAAGTTTTTATTGGTATTTATATTGTCATAGACGAGACGCTTAAAACTTTATACTTCTTTTGTGAGTGCATATTTTATAGCCTGTTTTATTATTAAAATCATTAAATTTCTTGGTTCAGAAGATAAAGCTTGTTAGCATTTGAGTCCTGAGGGATTTCTGAGGAAGGAAAATGTCTTAAAATAGCTACGTCTATTTTAATCTGAAATCCTTTACAACGCTATCTACGTATACAATTTCTTTGTCATAATTTACTTTTTTCTTCAGTTTTTTTCTTAAATAGAAAAATTATAGATTTAAAAATAATTCATATTGTCTTTTTAAAATACTATTCAATTTTGAAGTATTCTTTTCTTGTATGAAAAAAATTTGTTATTCTATCGTAAAAGTGTTAAGAATTTCTAATTAGATCAGAGGTTAAGTCAAATAATGAAACTAATACTAAATACTACAAAACTACTACTACAAAAAAAAAATACTATCAAACATTTTATTTTATATTTAGTAGGTTCTTGACTATTATTAGACCCGTAACCAATAACAATGAAACTAAGGAAAACCGTAAATGAACAAGGCAATGGCCTAATCAACTTATAATGCATTTTTCTTTCTTAATTATGTTTTATGTTTGTTATTATCTCTGCTTTTAATTTCAACATAAGTTTTCTCATTTGCTAAACTTGACCCCCCCATTTGAGAATCGAATCCACAGCTAATACGTGTAAATATTTATACATACTTGTACCTTTCAACTGCACCACAATAGCGTTCATATCATCTGTGAAAATACTCTCTAAAACCAGATAATTCTAAATCCAAGCGAAAAAAGGCCATAAGGGCTCCCACGTTTATTAAGATATTTACTTTAGTTTACTAAGATACTTTGTGCTCGAAAGCTCAAATGTTTACGTTCTACCACAGAAGTTTAAGTGTTTAAAGCGTCTCAGTCATTTGTTACTTTGTATAGTCACTTTGTAGTTATAAATACGTATATCTATATATACTATCACAACTCTGAACGAGAATTTAATAATATTTAGACCGACGATTTCGTGTTGTGAAATAATTTAAACTAGTTGTAATATAAGTTTTTTATTTTGTGTGTTAATTTTATCTATAAAATTGTTGGTTGTATGTGTGATGTTTGCTTCTATAAATAAAACTTCGGCTAAAATATTAAATAAATCTCAAGAATTTTTGTATTTTACTTTTATTTATTTTGGTACTGTTTCTGTTACTTACTTGATATATGGATCACATGCATTAGCCAGGGCGGGCGTGCGTGAAGGTAAGTGCTTCACCTTTATTATGCACTTGCAGTCTTTCAGTCCCCGACTCATACTTCAATGTAAACCAGACCCGACCCTAGGGAAATAAACATGCGAGTTTATATTTGTCCTTTGAAATATTTTAAAGATACCAATAATATTGAATTTAAACTGTGTATGGCTTTTACGCTTTTACTGCATATGACAGAGTGGTATAGAAGAACCGAGTGCTACTCATCGGTGGCAAAGAGTGAAATATTAATAAAGGCGTCGAAGAAAACATAAGAAAAAGCTTTATTACCTCCATTAGACCCTATGTTCTCTTTTACCATTTTATATTGAATTTATTTCTTTAAAAAAAAAATTTAAATTTTAAAAGTCCACATTAAAGATAGAAAGAATATCTAAAGAAAAAATTTAATACAGCGGTTTTCCGTTTCCATGAGGCGCGGGTTCCAATTTCAGGATACTTTAAAAATCATTAAAGTGTACCTCAGTAATGTTTGTTTACATATAGCATTAGCGAATGTGTTAAAGTAACCACAGAATATTTAGATAGTTAAACTTGTTATATTAAATAATTTTTCGATGTTTACTAAATACTATTACTCATCCTACGATAAAACTTACCTAATTTAGAACAAAACCCACGAAAACTCACAACAAACAAAACGCATTGCAAATACAAACATGTCACGACATGATTAGGAATTTACCCCAGCGATCATGACCGAGCACAGCGCGGCAACTCCCGAATGCAATTTCGGTTTCGGTCGTAGTTTCGGCAGGCTTGTAACCGAAACCGAAACCAAACCGAAACTCATTTTTGCCGAAACTCAACTGAAACCGAAACCGAATCCGAACATTCGGTCGGACACTAAAAATTTTATTTAAAAAATTACGAAAAGTAATGAAATAAGAGAAAAGAAAACTATTTTTATTCGCTCATGTTTCGCGAATAAAATAAGTTCATTTTTCTTGACACTTAGTCGCAGTTCTTGTAAATACATAATAACTTGATTAAAAACTCTTCGAACTTTAGCTATAAATTTTCATGGAAATTTTGCTACTAGGCGTTAAAATATTTAAGTATTAATAGACTGCCTATTTAGACTAATTAATTACAATGATTGATTGACAAAGAATTATGAGGAAATTTTCATAAAAAATTAAATATTTCTGTACTGTATAATATGTGTATTAACTGCTGTATAATATGTGTATTACAGTATAATATGTGTACTGTATAATATATTAGGTATTAAATGTGTTAATAATAAATTATTAGGAAAAAATTATGTATACAAAAATATTGCTGCCTGAGATATATCTGTAAGGGGAATATTGCCATTTAATGTTAATTATGTTTATCCAATTAATGAGCTTTCCATTAATAGCAATTTTGTAATCAAAACAAATGTTTAATTTATCATAGCCAAGTGATAAGTATACCAAGTGATAATAATAAATATTTATTGGTGTTACAATCCGTGCTGTTATGTATATATTGTTCTAAAGAGTAAAGAGTATAGAACAAAGTAACTTATCATTATTATTTAATTTTGGGGTAAACAGCCAATTAAATGACTTAAAGAAAATATATAAAAATTTGAACGCAGCGGGATTTGAACGCATGGCTTAGTGGTCAGAGCGCTTGGACGGTTACAGCGTTCAAATTTATATATGTTTTCCTTAAGTATTTTTTTCTATTATTAGTGTGGATTAACACTTAAAAAATCATCAAAATAACCTATAAAATAAATATATATAAAATTGTTGTATATCTTTATATAAATACAAGTTAGCATGGAGTTATTCGATCTCCACTCTGGAAGTAAGTGAAAAACAAATGTCTTGACACTACATTCTCTGTTATATGCAGTATATACTTTAAGATAGTAACATAAATATACATATATTACCACATGTCCCTCAGGCCATAGCTGATCTTCCACCAAACAGTCTGCCTTATACAGGGAAGGATCGAGAACACCCAAATCAGTAGTGTTGGCTGAAAATAAAAAAAATTAACTTCTGCATTTTCCTTAGGAAAGAAACATTTTATTGTGCTATTTCCCAAGCGGGAAGCACAATTTTAATCCATTCTAATTTTGTGTGCCCGTCTGTAAATGCTTCCGTAAAAAGTTCATATTATCCTATAATGCAGAGAGAACCTGGTGTCAAAAACTCCGTTCTTTTCTTCTCGTCAGAATTTGACATATATTGATCTGTAGAATTAAACGGCATTATTTGTCATAGGACCGTCGTGGCGAAGTCTACCTGTAATCATGACGGGTTGCGGATTCGATTCCCACTCGGGGAGAAAAATATATGTTCTTTGTTTTCGCTCTTGCAAAAAGGCAGAAACGCGGCGAAGAGTTCCGCCACTCAACACGCAATGCCTTGAAAGGCGGAAATTGGGCAACGGAGTGTTTTAAGATTAGGTTCTTTGAGCCTACGTTTACCTCTACCTACCCTGCTATATGCAGGATATAGCGTGAAGGTTAAAAAAATACATACATATTTCATACCAGACTGATACCACAAAAATTACGTTTACAGTCAGATGCTGTTCCATTGTGTCGTAATGGCTGAAAGTAGTTTAAGTTTATAACATTTAATTTTTTTATGAATATTTTATTCATACTATTAGCTCTATTGTAATAACTTTAATAAAAGGGAGAAGAACAGTAACATACCGTATAATTAGTTCTTATGTTAGGTACCTTACGACTTACGTTAGCTATACTTAAGTCGTAAGTTCCTGCAGTAGCTTTTAAGTAATGAAATCCAAAACTCACGAATAAAGAAAGTCTAACTACAAAAACCACTTTATATATTCTAAAATTTCAATTTCAAAATAAACTACTTTTCAAAAGACGTGAAATATTTATATATGAAGTTTATTTGTGAAATATATATAATATTTTACTTTACCCTAGAGAATTGTAGTTTTGAGTTTTACAACAAGAGTTAGGAGTATTTTTGTTTTTGTTAGTTTACTAAATAAACGTACACTTTATTTATGTCTTCATGTTTGACTGTAATGCTATCTAAACTTTGAGTAGAATTCATTTACTTCTTTACACAAGCAGTCCCTTGTTTATTTCAGGTATTCCTTACCATTCCTTTGACTGTCTCTATCTTTCCGTTTATAGATATTGTGATATTTATGGCAATTAAAAATAAATAATAAATTCCTCAGAGATGTAATATATATTACAATATAGTCTTCGCTTCGAGGTTTAAACAAATAAAACTTAATACATAAATGAAGTTAATAAAAATACAAAGTGAAATTGACGCTTTAACCTTTTAATATTTAATCGTTTTATTCTAAAAAGTAATACGCAAATGTAGCAGCGTTTCAAAAATGAAACAATTACGTAGGTATAAAAAGAAATTCTATTTGGATTTAATGTTATTCAAATATCCTTTTCATGTAAGCTCAATAATATTGTGATAATTTGTAATTTATAAATTAATTATTTTTATTATATAAGAATAAGTGTTACTTTTCTTATGTAGATATAAAGATAACTTTGTATAAAGACAATCCGTTCTCTAATTTCAAGATACTGTGTTTTGACTTGGAGAACTCAACGCCGCTTTATCTTTGACCAGAGCAGGGAAATCAAAATGATTAAATACCGCGAAGAAGGGATCGAACCCACAACTATCGCAATTACAACTTTTACAGCTGGAAAAATCAAAATAAAACCTGTAAAATATACCACACACCTACCTACTAGTAACAAAAAAATACATACTAATTGTCATTTGATTTTGAAAGTTTTGTCTGATATCGATTGCCATATCAAATCACATCTATTGTATTAGTTTTTACCTAAGTATAAATGTCTAAGGACAATGTAAGTAATAAATGTTAAAATCTCGACAATTAAAATTACACCTAGGAGTAACTACCCGGTTGATGGCTATAAAACTAAATTAACAATGTCATCTAGCATGCAATCAACACTATCTCACTATCATTAGTATGAACGCGATTTAATTATTCGAAACATATGAATTTGTGTAGCTAACTTAATCCCTACATTATTTCAACCCTCACCGCTACTGAAATTGCTTGTATGCTGTAAATATTAATGGAAGTATAAGAAAATTTACTGTCAACTTGTAACTACTATAGATTAATTGCTCAGTAACTTACTATACTATACGAGTAGTTTTATTAAAGGAATTCCCGTCTTTATATACTACATAAAAGACTACGTGGTTGTATCTAAGGAATAAAAGGTACGAGTATGGTCAAATTGTAACTTTATACTTAAGATTTTAGTGTACAAAGCACATAAAACGTGCTCACTTAAAGTTCGTTAGTAACGCGCGATGATCATGGATTTGAATTCCGCTGCACAACGGAGTGACTTGTTACTATGCTATTTCCTTAACTCATATGGCAGAGGTTCACTCATTCTAACATATGTATTTAAATTCGTATAATAAATAATTCTGTGTTATTTACTTTCCTTTAAAGTATTTTCATTTAAGATAGTGTTAGAGGTTTAAGGAGACAGTGTGGGAGTTACTAACACTGTCTAGCCGGTGAATATATTAATGTCTAATAATGTATGTACCTACAGCATCTTGCTGAAAATCTAAGGTACGTCGTTTTTAATTCTAAGTAATCTACTTCAAATTTGAACTCCTATCAACTACTTGCTAATATGGTTATATATATTATAATGTACAGTACGTTATTAAATATAACATCTCAAAAGAGGAAGAGCTTTTTCTCAAGAGCGAGGTTATTAAAATTTCTCAATCTTAATCATTCCCACGAATGAGGATCGGCTATACTGACGGTCCTTAGGTAAAGTATCGAAATTGAGAAATGCAACATAATAGGTTTCAAGAAAATTGAGTTACGACAGTATTGCACGTAACTGAACTTGCTTTATGAATCGAAACTGGTGCTTTCGAACTTTCACAAAAAATATCGAATCTGCCATTTTCGATATTCTTAGTGGGTTCGTGACAGCAGTATTTTATTTAAAAAGTCACATTCGAAAATTGACTTTCTAGATTGCTTGAATTATCGATAATTTTCAATCACTTTAATTTTTTTTAATTTTAATTTTTAATTTTCAATCACTACACATAAGAATCATTGAGAGGTCATCACTTAAACGTCTTGACAATATAACGAATATATTTTAGCTCTCAATCTATTATAAAATTCACAAAATAGTTATTTTTGTTTTGTTAGCTTTTCTTTTACTAGTACATTCTGTCCAAATATACAAGAGATATTAAATCAAGATTATTTTGAAGATAAATAAATAAAATCAAATTAAACACACAAAGTTTTTGTTTATGATAAAACAAACCAACGTCTCCATATTCGAAAGATGTACTTAATTCAGCATTACTCTGACTTAACTTGTTTAAAAGAACTTGCCCTTTATTAAAATAGAACACAAGGTAAAACGTGTGGTAGTAATAAAATCAATATCTTGTAAGTGAGATTAGTCTAAATTTAAATGAGTTATTGTTATTATGATATATTGTTACCATAATATTAATTGATCTAGATTGATCTGATGAATCAGATTGATTACATCAAATAATCCTCCTTCCTAAATTTATGGATAAGCAATGACTCTAAGATAAATGTAAAATATTAATATACATACATATTATTTACTTAACGATTTACCCGGGATTTTCGGGGTAGCCGAAGGGATTAAGCGGCGTTTTTTCGTCCACTACCCTCTATTACACTATTTAACCTCTCACATGTCCTTTGGGGGATCATCATATTTTTTAAGTGATTATACTCCGACAGTGTATTTCTGAAAATCAACTGAGGTCTTTCCACTTTGTCTTGTATATTAAATCATTCTATCAACGTGCCTAAATCACCTAAGCACGTTTTTTTTTCTTAATGAGATATTCTCTACGTTTTGGTTGAGCTAAACTGAGTCCATATAATCTCTGAAGAGACCATCTGACAGCATTAATTTTTCTTAATTTTTTTTGGAATGTCGTATACTGCAGGTACTGCCTTTGTACGGCTACGCGTGCAGCTATCCTGTCATTTCGTTCTATACCTCTGACGTTCCGTTAATCAATACAGAAAAAAACACCGTTTATTATTACCGCCGGCAATACGCCTTTCTACATCCATTTCACATCTTCTGTCGCTACTAAACATATTTTTCAGATATAACTACAGTTAATTTTCAATTACAAAAATCGAGTTCAATTGATGAGTTTATGATTAAAAATGAAAGTAAACAACTTAATTATTATATAATTCGGATAACTGGCAATAATTGGATATTTTTCAAAAAAAAAAATCCAAAACAATCCATAGTGACGTGACGTTTACAAAGATCGAAATTTGTAATACCACTTACAATATCGGAATCGTATTCATCTAATCGTTTCTATAGAAATATATTCGTAATATATTATAAAAACACGTACATAATTGCAATTGCCAATGTCGTTATTCCATTGTTTGTATTACGAATACACAAACCGTTATGAACAATCAAATCTACCCGATTCGATACATTATGAGCGCATGAATCTCGGCGTATACTCGTGAAAATATTAATTTCGTCCTTTCCGTACACTCACCGATACAGTGTAAGCTCGTGAAAGTTAACATTGGTTGTACGCCACATAGAGTGTTACATTTCGATAATATTTTTTTTTAATTTAATATACAATTAATTAATTAATGAATTCATTAATTAATAAATTCATTAATTAATTAATATTATTAACATTATTAATTAATTAATTAATTAATTATTTATATTAAATTTTTTTTGTTAATTTCGTCTTTAAATATTGTGTAAACACAGACATTATTCAATTTTTGAAATTGTCATAATGAAATAACCTTTTTGACAGTTCAAAATAGTTATAAAAAGAATACAAGTTTGCAAATTCGATATTTTACATACAGTCAACTGCTTTAAGAGGCCATTTTTCAACGATAGCTTCAAACAATATAATAATTAGCTTTAATATAAAAATACGACAATATATTTCGATATATGTTACTAATCAAATTGATAAATTAATTATATTACGTACGCTAGAATATGTTGACATAAATTGGACAAGACAAATTAGATAGAAGCTTTGAGTACAACACGTGTACAAAATACACATATACTTATATAAAAAACATAAATTTTAGAAGTAATTTTATATAAATTTTACGTTTCGATACATTTTTAATGACTTCTGTAAAAGCTTTCTAACTTAAATTTTATAAGCAACTGATTAAAATATTACACAATTATTGGGTTCTTATAATTAAACAGATAAAAATATTTTAATAATTTAAAAATAATATGAAAAATATGCTTTTAAATAAAATTAGTTAAAAGCATAATTATAACTCAATACTTCCTTCGAATATCGATTTTATTGTGTATTTACTAGGAACCTGGTAAACTTACAAACTAAGTGTATGTGTAAGAGGCCATTTTGAAATGGGCATTAATGTTCACCTCCAAGCAACTCCCGCTGCCTAACCAAATTAGAAATGAATCTACAAGGGCCGCCTTTGAAGTACGTTCAAGAAATGAACTGATTATTCTATCTTATAACTATTGTTGACAAATGCTTGAATACCATGTTCCACAATGATTGTTGTATATATATATATATATATATATATATATATATATATATATATATATATATATATATATATATATATATATATATATATATATATATATATATATATCAGTTTTCTGTCCTTTCAGGGAAATAAAGCGCCATGGGCCCGACACCCGAACATTGAAACCATGGAAGTGGTTTCTCCACTGATACGAATAAAAAACAAAATTGGAGAATCGAGTTTTGTATCACGATGCCTACATGTTGTTGAAAAAGAAATATTTTCATTTTAGTATTACTTTATGATGAGGTTATCGTCGCAAAGTGGGATAGCGACTAACTGTAAACGCAATCGTAGTGGGTTCAATCACTAGTCAGGGGAATTATTTAGATTTCTCGCTCTTACGACAACTCGCGGCCTAGACTTCCACAACTAAACACGCAACGACAAAATAATCTAATTTACTGGAGTATAAATCAAACCTTAAATGTACGTGACTGCTTAAACCTGTTCTGATTTAAAGAAATTATGTTTCAAAAATCAGTTTCGTTGGAATTTTATTCACGTCCGTAAAGTTGACCAAACATATTTGATTTTTAATCAAAATAAATCGTGCTTCAATGAGCCCGATGAGTGCTGTAATATGCTATATTGAAAACAAATTAGCGGAAAGTTACTTTTTACTGTTACAGGTTATATTCGTAATATAAATTAATATTGTACAAAAGATCTTCCTTTTTTTTTAAAAACTTTTTGTAAAATATGTTTTTGTAATTTGTGTTTTAGGGCTTAGTACCTGAAAAGGAAAATAACTGAACCCTTATAGAATCAGTTTATTGTCTGTCTGTCTATCTGTCCGTTTATTATAACGATTTTCTCCAAATCACGCGGAGTAATCAAGCTGAAATAAATATTAAATATCCAAGTCGATAACCTCTTAAAGTAAGAAAAGTGGAAAGTGCACGCACTCTGACATTCAATGAAACTCAGAGGTTAACCGCACGGTTGTCCGCAGGTATCATACAGACTAAGACCGTCAAAAGCGCTGTACACGAAAGCATATCATATATATATGTGTATATATATATATATATATATATATATATATATATATATATATATATATATATATATATATATATATATATATATATGTATGTATGTATGTATATATATATATATATATATATTATATATATATATATATATATATATATATATATATATATATATATATATATATATATATATATATACTTCATTTCATACATAATGAGTGCAAAGAAATTACGGCAAATTTAAGTTTGTCGTCTATTATTCGTTGCATTTTATTGATCCAGGTTTATAAAATTTGACGAAGGCGAAAATCTTAAAATTCATAAGCATAGAAAGGAACCATTACAAACTTATATTAGTTGTTTATTTCATTCAAAAACACTCTTTTTGGTCAGTCGGTCCACGGTCGTATTCACTTTTTTGTAGCAAATTTAAGTTAGTAAATTTTTATAAGTACTATTTTCCTCAGCGAAATCTCTACAATCTTGTACGGAAAGGAAACCTCGGTACGCGAGTACTACAAAAAATATTCCAAATTCGTTATAATAGTAAAAATAATTAAATCATATATGTATGTTATTGTTGAATTACTTAAAACAAGATTAGTCCATCGTGACACAAATGATATATATAATGCCTAATATGTGTGTTAATTTACAACGTCATATTATGTGGACGTAATAAGTAATAATTTTAATTACTAAGCTGTTGTATTAATATTTATTTTATAAAATAAATTCTTTACAAAGAAAAAGTTGAAGTTATTTCGTCTGTAAATGGAAATATAGATACTTTTCAAAAATTATTGAGGATGAAAAAATCCTAGCCAACATTTTATTTTATAGCGAATATAAAAATGTTCACCTTTGATAGTTTATAATATATTTCATGAAAAAGTATTACTTTTTGAAGCCTTGATGTATTTTTAATAAAAATATGATAAAAAATTACATACATTTCCTTCAGTTTTAGGTGAATATATATATATATATATATATATATATATATATATATATATATATATATATATATATATATATATATATATATATATATATATATATATATATATATATATATATATATATATATATATATGAAGTGAGGTAAAAAATATTACATAATTAATTTTCGTAATTAACGTCACATTTTTTGCTAATATCAATCCATTCAGGTCCTAAGATATTTCTCCGAAATACGAGTGAATAAAAAAATACTTTACCCTTTTTTCCACATATAGCAGGGTAAAAAGAAGGCAATCAGTGTTAAGAGCTATATCGGGGTACGGTTCCCAACTATCCGTCCAATCTTTGAGGCATTGCGTGTTGACTGGCGGAACTCAACGCCGCGCTATATTAGATCTTTCAAAGGTTAACCTAGATTTCCTCTTAGACTTTTACCGCTCTTTCTAGCTTAATAAATATTTTCATAAATATATTATCCCAAGGTATTGAAATACAGACAGACATATAAATTTTATTAAAATTGCCCTAAATATGTCACCTACATGTGTATATACGTACAGTGTGAATAGCTTCAGTTGTTCATTCAGTATGCATTGAATTATAAATTCATAAATCTGTGCATATTGCTACGAACACGAGGAGTCGTGTTGACGCACAGAACTGTGCTGCTAAATTGGCTTCACTAAAGTTTCGTAGAGGAAAACTACGAGAGAGGAAGTTTTATTTCTCTACGTAGATTTTTAATAGAAGCACGCCAGATGTGAAGAAATAAAAAAATCTTTTTTGCTTTGGCTTAGTTGGAACTTAGTTTTAAGACACTTCGTTCTAAAATTTTGACCAATTTTTAGACAGGATATATTGCGTGTTGAGTAACGGAAGTCAATGCCACACTTTGTCTTGTTGTCACCACTATTATGTAAGTGGACACGTTGATGATATATAGTTATAGATAAATAACATTTTGAATAAATTATGACCTTTTTAGATTTATTACGCGATGAAATTGATGCATATTTTTGTTTTATATTTGTTAAGTTAAGCTAATTTGAAATACTACTAAAAGTAGTTATAAAATGTACGGCAGAATGTCAAACTCACACAATAAGTCAATATAGTTTACCACAAAACATGAGTATTCTGACTGACAGTTATTCTGCAATTCTCATATACATATATATTTATTCATGTGAAACGTTAATAGGTTTATAGTTCTGTTTTAGTATTTGCTATGCGCATGGATGACTTTTAATAATCTTCGAACACCTGAATTTGAATTAGATAAGGCAAAACAAACAGACATACACTTTGTACTTACTTTTAAATATATGTTATACCTAAATATATGTATTTTTTTCAAGTTTCACGCTGTATCTCGCTCATAGCAGGGTAGGCGGAGAAAAGCCTAGGTAGAAGGAACCTAGTGTAAGACACTCCGTTCCTCATTTTCCTTTGCCTTTCGAGGCATGTTGAGTGGCGGAATTCAACGCCGCGATTTGCCTTGTTACTAGAGCGAATAAAATGGAAATAATTGATTCTCACCGAGTTTGAACAGACTATGCTTCTGCGCCACGACAGTCCTCAATTAATAATTACTATTAATAAATGAATATTACACAAAATCTTGGTCGGAATAATATTTTCAATAAAGATTTTTGTGTCACTTACAGCTACTCAAATATTCTATAAAGAAAAAGATCATATTTGGTATGCTGAATATCAGTATCGATATTCAATTTGAAGTCAGATCATATCTCAATATCGTATGTGAAATCAAACGAAGTAAAAAAAATCGGAAATAGACAATATGCTTCTCGAAATACGCCAGAAATTTGGGCCAAAAGCTCATTACTAGATCCATTTAGCTTTTAGTTTTTCATAACGAGCATTACGTTCGTTTGTAAGCTATGTTCACTTGTTAAGTTTTACCAAGCAATTAATTGGTAAAGCTTATAGTTCGTACGAAAGAGATATGTGGACATTTACTAATTGTAGAACGCTTTTAAGTCTAGATGAAGCTGTGGAATAGCATCGACTGTAAATGTTCACGTTCACTACACGTTCGATCACCACTTGTACAAATTAATTATTTTCAGTTGCTCGCTTGGGTAAAACTGGCTGGTTGGTTGGTTGGGCTCAATATTTCTCAATTCTCACTCTGAATTCGGATGAAAAGCGGAGAGAGGAGTGTATTAATACTCGGTTCTCTCAGCAAACATTTAAATAGTCATACAATATTAGATTACTTGCAATAAATTGTCAACTTACTTGGTACAGTTTAATGAACAAACATCAAAGTACTAACGAACATGCTACTGTTTTAATGCTATTAGTTATATCAAACTTGTAAACATGTAGCTTTAGGTGTAACTTCATAGAAAAAAGCTTCTAGTTTCTAGAACAGAACGAGGTACACATGTTTACTTTTTTATTTTTAAATATTAAATGTGCTCATTAGAATGATATTATAGCGGTCTCAAATAAATAATAAGATTTAAATACTAGTGTATTGTTAGCTTTAATGTCTATAAAACATGATTATTACAAATAATATGTAAATAACAGCTTTCTGCTACTGCTTCATCTTCATCAACTGCTATTTTTAGAGGGTTTCGAAATCAAAAGAATAAAAAAAAAGTCCTATATAGCATCTCAGCACCTTTCATTTGCTTAGATTTAAATTACTTTTAAAATGACCCAACCAAAATTTCGTAACTTTCAGAATATTAGTACTTAGCTGTATTAGTTAACCTTCATTAATTAATGACTTCATTAAGGGCCATTTAGAAAAAGTTCTTAAGACAAAAATGCGATAATTCTATATTTTATGTAATTTGTACAAGGCGATTTATAGGTTTTAAACGCCAAAGTGATTTGAAACAAAATGATTTTACGAAATGAGTTTAAAAAGAAAAAGTAAATTCTTATATTATGTCAAAGTAAATCAAAACTTATATAGTTTAATTACAAATTCAGATCACAGTCATAGTTGCAGTCCATATGGAAATTAAGTGTCAAAACCGAAACATGGCCTATGGCATATGTCCGCAGTTCGCTTAGTCACAGACGTGAAATGTGCAGACAGATTTGCCAATTAGACGGATTAACTGTATATTTCATTTCAGTATGGAGTCTAACCTGGAATTTCTGATGTTCATTTATTTTCTTAAATTACTGGGACCAAATATTTAAAGGAAAACCTCAATTTCTATACAGCATTGGGGCTCGCCGATACAAGGTTGGAAATTTTCCATAAAATACATAATTTACCATTATTTTAAGAAACCTAATATAATTTCAAAGCTGCTAGTAATGGCCAAATTCGTTAAATCGACTTATGAGTAGGCATTTTAAGCTTATGTTACGATACAGACAAAATGCGATGATATTAAAAGATTTATATTATTGTTTATTGACTGCCGACAGGTATAATGTAAGCTTCCAAACTCCAATAATAACAAAATATATTTGATATGAATGCAAGTAGTTGAAAATGAACGCCAAGACGGAATTTAAAGCCGAGATTAAAAGGAGTAAAAGCCGAGAGTGTATTTCATATGTTTGTTATTTCTCATCATCTATATACATAAGTTACGGTATATATAATCTCCGACGATTCAACTAGATTAAAGTTGCTTGCATTTAAATTTTTATTATTATTTAAACATTATGGCTTCAATTAATATAAAAAAATCGTATTGCAACGTAGTTAGAGAAAAAGCACATTAAGAGAGAATGTAGCTACTGGAATCCGAATAAACGCACAATCGAAGTTGTTGGGCGTAGGAGGTTGAAATTTAATATACGCGTAACTAGGGTATCGCAGGGGACTATCTGTTAATAGAAAATATTCAAAAATTCCTAGGGGACCAGGATAGAAAGAGACTTTACGTAGAACTACAAATAACTACAGTTGTGGCCGAATCTATAAGATTAGTAAATTAGTATATATATATATATATATATATATATATATATATATATATATATATATATATATATATATATATATATATATATATATATATATATATATATATATAAGGTCACACAATGACCTTATTTTCCAAGACATAAAGTCGTAAGTATAGCATATGATTAATGATAGGGTCGTAAGATTATGTAAGCTCCATTATATAAACGTAACTTAATCCAGTATCATCGTGTCTAATTCACATTAACTGATACAGTAATTCAACGAAGATGCTTTGCCAAATTTGTACGTAATGCGTATTTACTAAGCTCATATTGATGTTTTTACGTGAATTGCGTTAGTAAAGAATAGTGTAATAATTTATTTAGCTTTACGCTTTATTTAGCTTTAATTTATTTATTTAGCTTTACGATTTATTCATCATACACTCTGTTCTTCACTGTCCAGGCATTACATTCTGTTCTGTTCTAATTCCGTATTGAGTGGCGGAACTCAACGCCACAATGCGCCATTTACAACTGATTTTTACAAATTCTAAATAAAATAGTTATATCCAAAATAAGAATATATCATAATTATTTTAACGCCAAAGATTTTACCACCATTTCACTAAAGTTACAATTGCCACATCATGAGTGTCACAGGGCTCTCTTCTTGGACCTACTTTATTTGGAATTTCTGTCAATGATGTAACGAAATATTTTAAATATTGCCGTTTTCATCTATACACCGATGACCTTAAATTTTATAATGAGATAGAAGATATAAAAGATTCATTGTTAATGCAGGAAGACCTTAATAATTTAATCCTTTGGTGTAATGAATTTCAATAAAATGTAAACTACCAGAAGTGTTTTATTATTACTTTTAGTAGAAAAGACAGTAAGTAATATAAAATAAATTAATGATTTGGGCATTAAGATATACAATAAGCTAAGTTTTGTACCTCATATTGAAAATTTATTAAAAACGGTAGGTTTTAAACACCAAGACACACAGGAATTTTAAAAATCTCAGACTAAACTAATATTATTTATCTCGATGGTAAGAAGCAAATTAGAATATGGTTCTACAGTGTGGAATCCATACTATCAAACACATAGGGACAGGATTGAGAGAGAACAAAAAAAAATTTTAAAACATTTACATTTTATAGATCATAAAGCAGAGGGAAATGATAGGTGTATTGATAGGCATTTTACAAAACGCTTTCCCTTGCCAGTCGTAGGGTTATATTGGATATTTATTTTTTCCATAAACTTATAAATGGAGAAATAGACTGCAACCAACTACTTTCAAAAATTGTGTTTATCATACCGAGAAAAAATGCTAGAGCTCAATTATAAATATACTTTTAGAAATATACTTTTCTTAGCAGGATGGTAAAGTCAAACCTAGGCATAAATGCTCTTGTAAGCAGAATTCTGAAAAGTTACAATCCCACCTTTAATACAGCTTATATTGATATTTTCAGAGACTCCATTTTAAGCATAAATTCAAGAAATATTATGCGTTTGAGCGATGACGATATTGAAAGCGACCTATTACATATATTACTCAAATATTAACTCAAATGTCACTTTGCTTGTTTTACTTGTTGGTTTTGCGTAACAATTGTTTATTATATTAATGTCGCTATTACTTATTTAATTTTTTTCTAATTGTTTTTATTAAGACGTTTTGTTGTGATTTTGTATATTATATTGTGTTTTTAGTATTTTTTTTGTTGTATTTAACTTGGTGTAGGGTAATAGATTAAAAATGCATGTTGTTTTATTTTAATCATGTTGAGCTAGCCTGTAAGTGTGATGTGTACACTGTAGTGTACGCTTTTTCATTATTGTACACAATTTTGTTTTATTAATAAGTCGCATTGTGTGTTACGTTGACTTGCCTAAATAAATAAATAAAAAAAGTCATCAGACTTGAGAAAAACAGGCGCAAGAAACTCAGCGGAAATTTTTTTTCTAATTGCATATTTACAACTTTAGCACGAATGATGGTCATTGGTGATGGTGAATGGTTTAGGTCAAAAGCCATATATCTTAGAGTGAAACGCTGGTCACAATAATAATTTAATACTATTATGTTTTTTATTTGAAAAACATACCTAGAGTCCTATTTCATTTCAATCTAAATGAAGCAGGCTCTCCAGTGGCAACAAAACAATTTATTGTAATACAGGTGCGTCATTCGGGCGTGGCATTTAGAAATTTCATGTAACTTAAATATATTTAGAAAATACGTTCAAAGTTATCGGGTTAAGCTACACTTAAAACTACCCGGCAGTTTATACAATAAGACATAATAAATGTTAATGGATTCAAATCTTACATAGAATAATACAAAACTCATAATAAAATATTCTCAACTCACGATATAAAATATCCTTAAAAAAATTGCTGTGCCTATTTTTTATAAGTAATATTAAAGTGTGACGATCTATCTAATGGTTATCTTAATTAACACAAATATTCCCAATTAGGTGTTCCCACTAGTATTATTCCAGAAATATGAAAAATATTCCTGAACCAGCAAATTACAAAGTAAAATCGAAACTCCGAGATAACGCATTGCTCTATGTAAATCACTGCTCTATCATTTTTAAAAGCCATTTTGGCCTTTTCCTTGATATAGCTCTTAAACTTTTGTCATTTGAGAAAGAAAAGGTCACACTGATGTGCTATGCTACAGATGCTGGTTGAAAATATCTTATTTGTTAAATTTTCATCTGTATTTTAAATCGTAGAGTAAATATATGTACGTACGTATGTAGGTTGTTTTGTTTAGTTACTTTATCTAAGGAAACACCTACGTTATTTTAAACAAACATTTAAAGATTTAATAATTTAAAAAAATAAATAGTACAAGTTTAATATGAGGTCTAATTAATATACATACATTGGACAGATTGTTCATATAATATTATATTGTTAGAATAAAATACAAACGCTACATAGGTCTGGTCTAATGTCAAGCTAAGTGAAGTAAATCTCTTGAGACTACCTTCATGTGGTCGGAAAATTATACACACCTTGCTCATTTTAATCATGAAATATGTTTCATTATAAAAGACCAACCTTACAACTTAAGAAATAAATAAAAAAACAAATATAGAGATATAGAGCACAAGTGTTTCGCAACATTCATAATTAATTCGTCTTCATTTCGTATTCATGAGTTAAGGTTGTAACTATATGTCATGTTTTTTCTTTATTCTCCTAATTACAAATTATAGCTTATAAAGTTAAATACCCATTTAAATAATTTCAAATTAATAAAATGTATCATATATTATATACGTGTTATATACATTTTAAAAAGCACCTGCACTTGTTTCACAAACATTTTATTTTTATTTCCTTATTACTGTTCTTAGTTAAAATTATTATAAATAAATTTTATTCAAACTATTGCATTGTTACCGATCCTCAATTTTCAAAGTTTTTGTACATGTACGTACATACCAAGTTTTTAAAAGCTTATTGAAAATATACTCCTCAAATTTTCAAATCTAACAAAACATCTTTAAGTTATTAAACGCACTCGAGCAGCATAATATAATGAATATATATTATAAGATCTCTATTGTCATTATTATGACAAACCATTTTGTTTAACCTTCACGGTTTATCCCGCTTGGTGTATAAGGGCAGGAAGAGGGAACTATGCAGAGGGAGGTGGCAGAAGGAACCTAGAATTAAGACATACCGTTCCTCATTTTCCGATTTTCGAGGCATTGCGTGTTGAGTGGCGAAAGTCAACGCCGATTTTTGCATTACATTATATAATGATTGGCCGAATATTTTAATTAAAATTTGTAACGACGATATTATAGTGTTATAATTTTTGTGAAAAACTGGGATGGAATTAAAATTTCGAGATTTGGTGGAAGTAATATTTGGTGGAAGTATATATATAATATATGAGCATATTTAGTAAATTTAAAGCAAAATGTAAGTTTGGCCTAATATAATATTTGTTATACAAAATAAAATTTAGCAACATGAAAGTATAAAATGAGGGTTCTAGAAACTTTTCTCGCTATACGATAGGGATATAAAAGTTATTATAGAAGTAGACAGAAGAAGTTTTGTGACGAAGTGTTTTTTTGGGTTACTAGTGTAATTAAATATTATGTTTAATTTACAGGGTAAGGTGAGTAGACTTATACTAATATGTTATTGTACTTTTGCCTGGAATACTTATAAGATTTTTAAGTATAATAAGGAATTTTATGATTCCTAGTGTCAATTCAAAAATTAAAATTATCCATAACGAATTATTACTTAATTTAAAATATACAATAAACTATACAATACAAAAAAAATTATATATTTCTAATATATGATGAAATCGCTAAGTTAAGTCTAGCCCACTATTTATATACTCGTATTTGTAGGAGTTTATATCATCTTATAGGTTATAGTATATGCATTCTATTCCGTAGAAGCAACTTGTATGTTTGGCGATTTTCCTACGATAAGGGGCAAAAACAAAGCATAAACGTACTGCGTTCAGTTTATTATTTTCCAAGGAATTACGAATTGTCTGATGTTAATTCATTACTTCCGTGCGTTCTTGAGAAAAATGGTCTTGATAGACAAACAAACAGATCGATATAGGGCGGATACGACAGTTGATGCTATGGGTAAGGGTTCTGTTTTCAAACAATCATACTATTTCCTCTTTTAATTATATAGATTGTTGTAGTTGTCTACGACATAAAAATTCAACATATTAGAGGGCAAAAAAATATATATAATTTTACAAATAACATAGTAAATTTTACACACTACTACTGTGTATGTGTGTAGTGTGTAGTGAATTTTATTTCTAATAGTTTTAATTTTATTTTTATTATTTAGAGATAGGTATAAAAATTTATTATTGTTGCATTTTTGTTTCGTAATGTTATAATTATTTTTAGATTGTAGTAAAACAGTGTAGGAGCTATATTACCGCAAAATTTCATATTAATCCGTTCAGTATTTTTTGCGTGAAACAGAAAAATCTCACAAATTTTCACGGTTATAATATTAGTAGCCTATCCTACTATTAGTTATTTATTGTGATTAATATTAGTGCTTCATGAAACGACGCTTGTGATTTGGCCATTAATAACTGTGACACAGTTTCAAACGAGCGCTTTATTATTAATATAATTTGTTATTGTTATGTGCTGAAATTTGTATCAATAATAAAAATTATTATTATAGTATATATTGATTTATGTTAGCACTAGAAAATTTATCAATTGTGAATTTAAACTAATTTCAAAATTTCGTTCCATTTTCAGCTATTTGACAAGAAATATTCCGTCTTAAATAGCGAAACCCTTAGTCAAGTTAGTAAACATTTTTTAAGTTTAATTAAAATAGTGAAGATTAAAGTTGAAATTTATTTTAATTTTTACTTCGTGATTTATTCATTCCTACTTATTCCAGTATTGGTGCACTAGTTAAGATAAAGATCGTTGAATTCCGGCATTCATTACGAACACGAACTAACACCCGACTTTAACACATTCAATTCGGGTGAAAAGTGTAGAACGGAGTGCTATAGATTATTTATAAGATTGACTTCCATTAATATCGTTTAAGTTAGTGACAATCTTACTATGGTCAATCAAACTTTTCATTCACTCACCACTGTAAATCAACGAAATTGTAAAATGTAAGTAGTCAGTGTCTGACTGTTTTTCTGCTCTTTGTAGTAATGAATTACAAATGTTCTATCAAATCCCATCTTGTATTATGTAGATTACCATTAAAGTGCCATTGAATTGAGATAAACACCAGACTGTGTTAACGTCAATGAAAATTGCTATCATAGCTTCCGACATTCGTTACGACTTACGCTTGGAATTATATTATATAAAAAGTGTGTTTTTATATATTTTTTCTCAAAACAGCCAAGTTAACTAATAATATATAGGTATTTATACATATATGTAACTTTTTTTTACGAAAGTTTTGTAACACATTCGCTTCATTCTTATCTGCACCTTGTGTCTAAATTTTATGGTAAAATTTTTTTATCTTTTTCATTTTAATTTCATTTTTAATTTAAAATAATGTTTATTTTAAACTATGTATATTTTACATCTTCATACAAACTTATCAACTACATACAAGCTCGAGTGAGAACTAAATCTAACACCATCGGCACGATAACATCTATAATAGTAAGTACAAGTACAAGTATAAGTACAGCAAAAATATTATATTCTCAAATACTTCATACAAATAAAATAGAACTGCAATTTTTTGTACAGATAAAGACCTTTTGCAAGCAAATTTAATCAGATAATGGAACACGGATGACTGAACTCGTTAATAAGCTTACGATATTCTAAAAGACTCTTAGTGCAATCATCATCTCATTTGCTTGCAATTCATTGGTTTTTTATTAGTGTACTTAAAAAAACCGCTTTTTTCGTTAATTCGATAATGAGTCAAACAGCTGTAACATACTATATTGTTATGCACGTTAGTATCATATTGCATTATATTTAGTTATTAGGAAAATAAAAATACACCTTTTTTGCATTTAAATTTGCCCTTAGCAAGTTAAAAAAAAAAGCTTTTGCTTAATCAAATATTGTTTTCTTAATAACATACTGAAAACAGTATTTAAAGTCGAGAGAAGGCTAACGAATTTCAGATTTGTACTAAAATTATATATCTGCAGTTGAAATTACTACTGTACCATTAATTTAAAACGACAGTAGTTTGTCCTTTAATTTAATGTACAATTAGTCAATAATTGTCACTTACTGAATGAATTGGAGCGGTACTGCGATGTAGTGGGCGGGCACAACACGTCACTGTTCAGGCTCGACACACTGACGTCACGCAACTCGCCAAGCGACGTCGAGCGTAGCGTCGGCAAAGAGAAGTTAACTTCCTTGGTCCTGACAGAATTTAATTAGTTAGTTGATAAATGTTTTAAGTTGATTCTGAATTAAGCTTAATAACACAACCTTTCTGGCTTAGTTATATAGAATTATCTGATGGTAGCGAGAATTATGGTAAAAACCCATAGACTTTGGTGCGAAGACACTTGTTTCCCCAGTTTTGTTTGTGTCCATAAGAATAATTAATAAAATAATATAACAAGAGGAACAAAGGGACAATTTTGATTAGTGTCTTTCAAAGTACACTTGCAACACAGAGGTTAAAAGAACTTATTTAAAGTCAGTTCTCCTCAGTCAGTTAATCCTTACAGGCTCAATTTATTTCATAACTATTTCATTAATCGATTACAATTACATATAAATTAGGTTTTCTGAAAATAACTTATATTACCATAAATTATATATCGAGTTGCTCGATTTATACACTATTATTAAAGTCTAAATTTTATTTTGATGGACAATATACATACATGTATTTTTAGGTTAACATATTATGTCACGCTTTTGCGTGACATGGAATAATTATAACCAAAATTATCATTATAAAATGATAGTTCACAATAGTTTGCACCTAATACCTATAATACATTTAAAAGTACATTGTAAACTAAGTTCGTCATTGCGAAAGTTCTCGGACACAAAGAAATATTTTGCTTATTAAATAGTCATTTATACAGGATAAAAAAGGTGAGGACAGACTGTCTAGCACTAGGTTCTCTTAAGCGTTATAAAGCGAACTCACTTTAAGGGACATATGTAAAGCTAAAAAAATCTATATAAATTGAATATACATTTTTTTTACGTATTATATTTTCAGTTAGCAGTAACTCGATTAACAGTAACTCGATTCAGTCTCTTAGTTATTGAGTATTGAGTATCACTTCACCAATGTTACGTCGCGTCGTTTGGAGAGCACACCGTAGATCTAGATTAATGAAGTAAATATCTTTACTCAATACATGTAATATAACAGATCTTATATATTACAATGTAATTTGAAACGAAATGAAACGATTTTTTTTTTGTTTATAACGATTTTTCTTATTTAACAGAAAAAAATAACAATATTTTGTATCAACTATGTATTTGTAATATTCATGTCCCATTTTTATATGACCAATAGTCGGCTTAGGAAGTTCAAATACGACAAAAATTGTAATATAATAAAAATATACCCTTACCAATATAAACATTATGAATAACTCTTCTCCCGTATTTAATAGGATAAGAGAAAACCTCGTGAAACCCGCCCATAAAAATATATTGTTATTAAGCAATCCAAAGGTTGCCCAAAATTATTCTGTTCCTTAAAATAAGCTTTATTCATTCAATTGTTATGAGCGAGGGCGTTCTAAATGTTTCTAATTTTCATACATATTTCTCAAAAATTTGCGTAAAGCAGTAACTTTCGACAGTATATTATTCTTTTTACATGAAAAATAAATTAGAAATGTATTAGGCATTTAAAAATTTAGATTTTTCAAATACATATCACGTTCATTATAATTCAATATATGTAATATTATTATTTCAAGCAATTAATGTAAATGTAATGTATATTTCTAATTATTTATGGATATGTGTATTTACCTGATATTGCGAAAGTTCTCGTACACAAAGAAATATTTTTTGTTTATTAAATAGTCATTTATACAGGATAGAAAAAGGTGAGGACAGACTGTCTAGCACTAGGTTCTCTTAAGCGTTATAAAGCGTACTCTTGTTCTTATAAAGCGTATTCACTTTAAGGGACATATGTAAAGCTAAAAAAATCTATATAAATTGAATATACATTTTTTTTACGTATTATATTTTCAGTTAACAGTAACTCGATTAACAGTAACTCGATTCAGTTTCTTAGTTATTGAGTATTGAGTATCACTTCACCAATGTTACGTCGCGTCGTTTGGAGAGCACACCGTATATCTAGATTAATGAAGTAAATATCTGTACTCAATACATGTAATATAACAGATCTTATATTTTACAATGAAATTTGAAACGAAATGAAACGAGTATTTTTTTTGTTTATAACGATTTTTCTTATTTAACAGAAAAAAATAACAATATTTTTGTATCAACTATGTATTTGTAATATTCATGTCCCATTTTTATATGACCAATAGTCGGCTTAGGAAGTTCGAATACGACAAAAATTGTAATATAATAAAAATATACCCTTACCAATATAAACATTATGAATAACTCTTCTCCAATATAATATATAGATAAGAGAAAACAGAAATAGATAAGAGAACAAAAGATAAGAGAAAACCTCGTGAAACCCGCCCATAAAAATATATTGTTATTAAGCAATCCAAAGGTTGCCCAAAATTATTCTGTTCCTTAAAATAGGCTTCATTAATTCAATTGTTATGAGCGAGGCCGTTCTAAATGTTTCTAATTTTCATATGTATTTCTCAAAAATTTGCATAAAGGAGTAACTTTCGACAATATATTATTTTTTTTTACATGAAATATAAATTAGAAATGGATTTGGCATTTAAAAATTTAGATATTATTTATTATCTTGTATAGATTCTCAAATATGTATTACATTAAATATAATTCAATATATGTAATATTATTATTTCAAGCAATTAATGTAGATGTGTGTATGTTTCTAATTATTCATGGATATGTGTATCTACCTGTTATATGAAATATATATATCAGATAGATACATATACCCATATATCCAGAAATATAAATAAAATATTACATACATGTTTTACACATCACAAAGTTATCGATATCTCGTATGATAAAAGACACATTAGAGGAATCTATTATAATAAAGAGTTTTTAACGTTGCAATAATTTTTTTATTATAATTTAAGCAAGTAATTAACATTCAAACTCAGTTAAACTGATAAAATACTGGAAATCATATTAGATTTGAGGAGTATAAGAACTACACGTACTTCAACACGTAGAAAATAAGTACAACGTATTTTTTCAACACAAAATAATCTAAGTTCGCAAACTAAATTTCTAAATAAGCTAAGGTATATTATAAAAATTACAGTCGTTACTAAAATTAACTTTGATACTTTGTACAGACATGTTTCTTCATGTTCTGTCGTTAATGAGATAGACGGCGGATGGAGTTACAAACTGTCCGACTTTGTCTTTTCTTTTCCCTTTCGTTATCAGAAATTCGTGTTGAATGATAATAATAGGCGTGACGTAACGTTTCGTTTTCTAACTAAAATCCATCTATATAAGGAAATTTGTTTTGTTTTATAAAATTTTCTTTAAGGTACTCTATATAAAAACTCTTTTGTTACTAAGTGACTGACTCAAGTGATTGTCTGTACCCTTGGGGAGTGAAGGGAGCAGCAGTAAGAGAGAAATTCCCGAATTTCAAATAGGAACTGGAACAAAACTAATTTTACTTCATATAGTCCACGTAAACGAAATTGCGGGCTGTCTCGTTTATGTAAAACATATCTATTTCAAAGTTCGTTTATTATTTCACTAAATGTACACTAATTACATTGTAACAAACAATCGCATACACCAGGACAAACAGAGAAAACTGTTGTCCGCTTTCCATCTGACTTCGAGACATTACGTGTTGAGCGACGAAACTCAATGTCGATCATGAATTACAAGGACACATTGTAACCTCAGAGGGTGTCTAGGACCTCAGAGGGTGTCTAGCCAATTATCTGTCCGATATTTGGTTTTCGGCATACGGGTACGCGACCCCGGGGCCTCGAGCCACCACTTTCATAACCCTATCCAATCCATGTAAGTGGTGTCCCTCCCCTATACTCCAAGTCTTTCTGCCTTTTATTCCCTTTCCTTTCTTGGTTTCTCCCAGTAATGGGTTTGGAGGTCAGATGGCAATCGCTCCACTAAAAACCACTTCGCCACTAGTATGGAACGATTTAGAAAAAAGCTGGGTATGGCTAGGGCGTCGCCGTTAAACGACGCGCAGGCACATCGCCCTACACCTGCGATAAGTGGGCAAGGGCTACCGTGTCAAGTACGGGCACGGCTAACGACGTCAGTACCCAGACGGAAACTCCGCTTTGCAACATGGAATATTGGCTCTCTAAACGGACGATGCAGAGAACTCGCAGATGTACTCATGACACGTCGGGTCCAGTGTGCTTTCATTCAGGAAACTCGCTGGAAGGGCAATAAGTCTCGTAACATCGGGCAGGGTTACCGCCTTATATACACTGGGTCACCTACGGGCAAAAACGGTGTAGCGGTAGCGCTTTCTGAAGAGCTTCAGAATGGGCTTCTTGAAGTTGACCGTCGCTGCGACCGCTTGATGCGGGTAAAGGTACTGATCGAGGGCGTAATCACAAACTTAATCAGTGCATATGCTCCCCAGGCGGGTTGTAGCGCGGCTGAAAAGGAGACTTTCTGGGAGCAGTGTGAAGAGGTCCTACTCGCTATACCGTCTACCGAAGCAATCTTAGTTGGGGGGGACTTGAACGGTCACGTGGGTAGGGTCGCTGAGGTGTATGAACGTGTTCACGGGGGTTTTGGATATGGTCTTCGCAATGCAGAGGGAGAAAATATTCTAAGAACCTGCATTGCGTCTGATCTGGCCATCGTGAACACTTTCTTCCAGAAGAAACCTCAGCACCTTATAACGTATAAGAACGGGTCCCACTCAACTCAAATTGATTATTTGCTGACTAGACGGTGTCATACAGGCAGGGTGACCAACTGTAAGGTCATTCCCGGCGAAAGCCTGACGGCCCAACATCGCCTCCTTGTCATGGACTATAATGTTACCCCGAAAAAGAAAGTAGCCGAGAAACGCAAGCCTAGACTTAAGTGGTGGTTGTTGAATGGGCCGATGCAGACCGACTTCTTGGCGGAGGTGGAGAGTCAGAATCTACTGACTAACACCGAGACCGCTCAGACTGCATGGGATCGAGCTCATTCGGCAATCATTGCGGCGGGCAAGCGAGTTCTTGGTGTTACTAAGGGTGGGCGTGTCATCGACAGGGAGACATGGTGGTGGAATGACCAGGTGCAGGGGGTGATTCAGGAAAAGAAGGCTGCGTTTAAAGAGTGGCAGCATTCCAACTCTCCTGAAGACAGACTGGAGTACATTGTAGCGAAACGGGCCAGCAAAAGAGCTGTAGCCAGAGCCCGCAGAGAAAGTTTGTCGCCATTGTACGATAAACTTGAAACTGTGGAGGGGCAGAAGCTCATATACAAACTGGCTCGTGCTCGAGATAAAGCGACGCAGGATATTACAAAATGTCTTTGCGTCAGAGATTCTCGGGGCACGTTGCTTTGTAGTCATGCCTCTGTGAAGGAGAGATGGAGAAGCTACTTTAAGGAGCTGCTGAACACTCAGCAGTCTTGTAGTCTTCCTCCTGAATTATCTCCTAACCTCGGACTTGTTGCTCCAATAACCCGTGACGAAACTCGTAATTGTCTTCGACGCATGAAGAACGGAAAAGCGGTAGGACCTGACGACATCCCAATCGAGGCGTGGAAATCGTTGGGCTCTCTTGGTGTGCTTATACTTACTGACCTGTTTAACCGTATCTTGAATACTGGAAAGATGCCACATCAGTGGCGGCAGAGCGGCGGTGTTCAAGATTGCGGTAGTTATAGGGGCATTAAGATTATGAGCCACACCATGAAGCTCTTCGAGCGCATGATCGGCCTCAGGCTCCGCCAAGAATGTACTGTCTCTGAGTCTCAGTATGGGTTTCAACCAGGATCAGGCACTATGGATGCCATTTTTGCCCTCAGAACTTTGATGGCGGCTTACAGGGAAAAAAGGAGAGCTCTGCATGTGGCCTTTTTGGACCTGCAGAAGGCCTTTGACTGTGTGCCACGTCAGTGTATCTGGTGGGCATTGCGATCCAAGGGGATCCCTGAAGCCTATATTGAGGTTATCAGAGATATGTACAACGACTCCGCTTCAGTGGTTAGGACCGCTGTTGGCGACACCAAGCCCTTCCCGATTACAGTAGGGGTTCACCAGGGCTCAGCTCTTAGTCCGTTCTTATTCAATGTAGTGCTGGATACTGTCTCGGCTGACATCCAATGCCAGCCTCCGTGGCTGATGATGTATGCCGATGACATAGTACTCATCGATGAGAACCGACTGATGCTGGAGCGTAAAGTGAACGCCTGGAAGGGTGCGCTTGAAAACGGTGGTCTCAAACTGAATGTGTCGAAGACCGAGTACATGGCTTGTGGGAGCCCGGACTCGAGCACCATCCATATCGGGCCTGAGCCAGCCGTTAAGTCGGAGAAGTTCAGGTACCTTGGAGCCGTTATGCATGAGTCTGGAGGCATCGACCACGACATCCATGCCCGTATAAACGCTGCCTGGGCCAAGTGGCGGGAGGTCACTGGTGTGGTCTGCGATAGCAGAATACCGCCCAAACTCAAGGGACTGATATACAAGAGCATTATCCGACCTGTTCTTATATACGGCAGCGAATGTTGGCCAACATTATCTCGGCACACTCAGGAGCTTCACGTCACGGAGATGAAGATGCTGAGATGGATGTGTGGCGTGACGCGGTCCGACCGCATACGCAACACATTCATTCGAGGTAGTCTTGGGGTCCGTGACGTAGTGGATAAGCTCCAAGAGCGTCGCCTGAGATGGTATGGCCATGTTATGCGCCGATCTGAGAACTATGTCGGAAGGAAGTGCCTTGACATGTCTGTCCCTGGAGTTAGACCACTCGGACGCCCAAGGAAGCGATGGCTGGATGTCGTGACACAAGACATGAGAGCCAATAAATTATCCACTGAGGATGTTAAAGACCGTGCAAAGTGGAGTAGGCTCAGTCGGAAGGCAGACCCTGGCAAAAGCCGGGACTAATGCCAAGAAGAAGAAGATTGTAATTCATTCCTTCGTGAAGTAATCATTACTTAATAGATGGATTTTTATATAAAAAATATAATATTCGGTTGGTTACTGTATAGTAGGTATGTATTTAATATCAAAATATACTCCTATGTACATAATATATTTTTATACTTTCATTTGGAAAATTATGTTCATTATGTCATCATATTTATATGAAGATTTTTTTTATTGCCTACTTATCTTTAGGATTTTAGCCAATTAACACCTACGTGTTGAAATTCTTATACGCTTTACGCAACTTATTTTTATATAAACGACTTAATTTTTTTTGTTAATGCCGCAATTGGTCAAATATCGCGGATTCAAAACTGTTCCAAGTAAGCCATCAGGGCGTTATCGATCAAGACAAAACTTAAACTACGAGTAACTTAAAGACAAAGCTTCTAACAATATGGATGCTATGTATCAACATATATTATGTATATAAATATTTAATGCAAATATCTTATATAAGGATATTTCACTAGTAAAACAATAAACGGATATTGATTACATAGTTTGTGTTAAATTTAATGTCAATGCAGCAATGTGTTTATATGTAATTACCAAAACCAATGTGGTATATGATTTGTAAGCATTAATTATAACACGAATTCTGATGACGTTATAATTTGTATAATTATCATAGTGTGATTATAATTCGACTATAGACCTGAACTGGTTTTGTTCAGATCTAAACACGATAATTTTATATCCACTCGTAGCGGGATAGGCACAAGGAACTGTAGAATCAAGTAACCTAGTGTTAAAATATTAATAAGTTCCCCGCTATCCGCATTTTAAGACATTGCATGTTAAGTGGCGGAACTCAACGCCACGCTTTGGCTTGAGATACTAATAAGCATTAGATAATTCAAATAAATGAAAATTTATGTTCTACATCTACTTTACAATACATTTGAAGATGAACAGTTTTTTATGTTCATCTAGCTTAAGCGTTAATGACAGTGCATACTACGAAAGCTCTGCTAAAGCGTAGAAATATATTTTTGTCTTGGCATTTACAAAATACCTAATTTTCAAAATTATACATACATTTTTTACACATTTGTACATACATATAAATATATGTACATACATATGATTGCATATTTTTATATTCTCATTGATTTCTCGTGGATCATTTATGTGTGTATATGTAGTATATATCAGATGATTTATATGTGTAAAGTTCAAATACTAATCAAATTGTAACAATGTTTAATTGGAACGCATAAAACTGTTAAAATTCAATGCAAGGAGACTATAGTTGTTAGTGCTCCTAATATTTGTATATTAGGCAAGCTTGGGTCAAAAACATGTGACTTACTTAAGAGTATTGGCATCCTGGACTAGCAACTTAATTGGACCACCCTCATATCTAATTTAATTTTTTTCATTTAAGTTATTATATATATATAATATATATATATATATCTATATATATATATATATATATATATATATATATATATATATATATATATATAATAACTTAAATGAAAAAAATTAAATTAGATATGAGGGTGGTCCAATTAAGTTGCTAGTCCAGGATGCCAATACTCTTAAGTAAGTCACATGTTTTTGACCCAAGCTTGCCTAATATACAAATATTAGGAGCACTAACAACTATAGTCTCCTTGCATTGAATTTTAACAGTTTTATGCGTTCCAATTAAACATTGTTACAATTTGATTAGTATTTGAACTTTACACATATAAATCATCTGATATATACTACATATACACACATAAATGATCCACGAGAAATCAATGAGAATATAAAAATATGCAATCATATGTATGTACATATATTTATATGTATGTACAAATGTGTAAAAAATGTATGTATAATTTTGAAAATTAGGTATTTTGTAAATGCCAAGACAAAAAATATATTTCTACGCTTTAGCAGAGCTTTCGTAGTATGCACTGTCATTAACGCTTAAGCTAGATGAACATAAAAAACTGTTCATCTTCAAATGTATTGTAAAGTAGATGTAGAACATAAATTTTCATTTATTTGAATTATATATATATATATATATATATATATATATATATATATATATATATATATATATATATATATATATATATATATATATATATATATATATATATATATATATATATATGCCATTCAATCAGACAGGCGCTTGACATTCAATACTTACAAATAACAAGAAGCAGCAATGTCATGAGGAGGATACACCAATATTGGAGGCGATGGCACAGGACTCGGGCTATTTTTGCGTCTGCGAGCACAGAAAACACCTGCCATCACGATTAGTAACACAATCGCGGCGCCAGCCCCTCCTAGTGCCACTAGGACTGCCTCTGTTAGGAAACCAAAAATAAATATTATTTAAATACATTCTAAAGAAATTGTTATATTTTATAACCATATTAAAAAAAAAATGAATTACTACCAATGGAAAAAAAGGATGAAATATTAATTCAGTATATGTTTTTCTAATAGAAATTAGATATTGATAATTCACTTATTAAAGTATTTTTTTAGCTTCAGCTTTATAAAAATAATTGAAGTGAAATATTGTTTATTCAGGTTAGCTACCTTTAGATCTAGATCTAGACTAAATTGTCTTTTATTATACTAACCGCTTCTAATTTTTAAAAATATATTTTAAATTAGCATGCAATTATGTTTGTTTTACTTAATTTGTCGAATATCAATGTACAAAAGCATTTGCGCCATTAAAAAAACTGCGCCTTATCAGCCGGTCAATAAAGTAATGTATTCTATATATATAATGAAAGGATAGAAAAGTCAATTCTGTACATTAAAGATTTAAAAAAAAAAGTATTAATTAGGTCGGTTAATATATCGATAATAGAAGCTAAAAATACGCTCAGCAGATATTTTTGTCTATCTGTCTATCTTTCTGTTTGTCTGTCTGACCCGCATAAATTATAGTTTTTATCCCGGTATTCTACGTAGTTCCAGGAAAAAATATGACGATAAGTAAAGGTTATTCCATTCTCACTGAGTAACAGTGGCAAATGGTAAAAGGTTTTTTTAATATAAATATTATAATATAAAAACATTTGAAAATTATTTCCGTAGTCTAACTATATGTCACAGTAATAGTTACGAATCATTTGATTTATAATTATTAAAATGACATTTAGCGATCAGAAAGTAATTTAGTAGTTCTTTTATAAAGGAATACCATGTATTGGTAGGTAACTTAAAATCATTTTTGAAAACCAATGTTATATGTTTAAAAATCTATAGTAAATATTAGGTATTTATATACTACTAATATAGTACTACTAATGTCGATATATCTTAAATACATCTACAGACCTATTGTCAGAAATTGTGGTAGTAATAAAATATAGAGAAGACAGTTATATTCATGAAAGATTCTAAAAATGTATGTATTGGGCCGGTTTATATATCGTTAAGTTATTACCGATTACTAAACTATTATCGTTATAATTATTGTAAATATAGGCTAATAAAAAATGCACAGAGGTTTTTTTGTTCGTATATTATTTATTTAGTCGCGAATCACGTAAAAGTTACTGACCAATTAAATAGAAATTGTTAAATTTCAGTACTGTAAGTTTTCTTTAGAAAATTAAAGACCGATTAAGTTGAATTACTTTGATTACTGGTATCTACTAAAGAATTAATAAACTTTTACAGCTTAAAACCTAAATCTGGCGTTCAATGAGGTTTCCGTAGAAGAACAATAGACATATTTTAATTATGTCGATTACTAATAAGTGAATTTAAATTACATAATAGATTTTATTGAATAAATAACTATTTTGTAATATGAGCATTATTTAAGTTCAAATAACTTTTTTTTAGTGTTTAATTATTTTAAAAATCCACGATGTTAAAAATAGGAAGATATTTTTCAGGACTAGAATAAAGAACGCCAAAGATGGAACGCCTATAAATAAAAAATAAATAGTGAGAGTATGATTTTTATTTCAAAAATCAATTCTGGGAAGTGGATATTGTGTTTTTTACGTAATAAATAGAAAACTTAGAACATAATCTAAAATATGTTACTATAATTCAAAACGAACGCGATCTAGCTAACATAATCGGGCGAAACCGCGAGCGGGTCGCTAGTAAGTAAATATTAGTCACATAAAAATGTTTTAACTAACGTCGCATTGTTTATTCGAATATAGTATAATATAAACATAAATCAATACGTAAACAGAATTGGTATAATAGGAGACCAAGTAAGTACTTTAAATACACATTATTTTATGTGTACCTATGAATATTATACATTAATTTAGGCAGCCGACCATGGTGCCGGTGCATGGTGACGTCACAGCGTTATTCGTCTTTATCAACTAGTTTCTGCCTGCAACTTAGTTTACGTACGTACCTTATGACCTTTGCCATGCTACTTCCATTGTGCAACTACTGTCAAATGTCATTACTTATTTTCATTAAAAAAGTCAATTTTTAAAAGGAAAAGAAAAATCACAATAAGATCAAGAAAAGTAACAAAAACGACACGGAATCCCAAAGTCTGTTGTAAAGCATAATTTAAGAGAAAAAAAAACAAGCGATCTCATCCAGGCAATCTTTGGAAGTTGGAGTTGTATAAAGATGGGCATTGCATTAAATAAAACATATATGGACATAAAAAATCGTGAAATATATATTTATAAACATATAAATAAATAAAATAATAATACTACATACTTCTAGATTTTAATTAAATATAAAAGAAAAAAATAAAACAAAGGCATCACTACTGGCATAAATGGTGATCTTTAAGATATTGTTTTAAATGTGCAGACTCTTAGCACGTCTAATTTAATTAATATGTAAAGAATAATTAGCTCAGGCAGCTTTAATAGTATAGGTGGCATTTCCTTATTTCTTATGGTTTATGGAAGTAGTGTAAAAAGGTTCCAAAGTGTAAATACGTATAAGCAGTTTTTTATTAAGTGAATTTCAGCTTAGAACTGCGAAAATATCAACACATAATAATTTCTACTTGTAAAATGTTATTAAAAGATTTAAGTTTAGCTTTTTCGTTTTGTCATATATCGACATCAAAAGCTCTTATTAAACCCGCGAATTCGCATTTCAAAAAATAAATGAAAACATTTTAAAGCTGTCACTGGCATTTGTATTTTAAGTATTTATTTTTATAGTTTTTGAACATGAAAATGTATTTATTTTCTATTTTCAAAACAATTTTATTTTAGTGCTTTCATATTTTTATATGAACTTTGTTGTTAGTTGGTTCAATTAATACTTCATTCTTTATTTGTACAAAATATAAATATAAAAATAAAAAATACAAAAGAGAAAATATTGTATACAGGGCGATCACTTCCAGATAACCTTTAGGGTGAAAAGGAACACTTAAATTAAATACTTAAAAAAATATTTTAGAACTTGTCGACAATTGAACTAAGTGATGTTTTACGGCCTTCTTAAAGGAAAATAAAGATTTTTTCTGACGAATACTTGTAGGTAAGTTGTTCCACAATTTAATCGCTTGAACTGTAAAAGACTGATCATATAGTATAATATAATGCGTAGCTTTAAGTTGCATGATGATCGAAGTAAGAAGGAGCAGTAGGACCAAATAACACCGTACAAGAAGGTAAGAATATATAAATTAATATATGTTTTGCCGCATTCTTTATTAAAATTTGGCGCGTAATCAAAATGGTTAGGATACTTTCCATTGATATGGAATAATTTGATTTTGTAAGGAGTTAGATTAAAAGGAAAAACTAATAATAATAAATTGAAGATTTATATGTGAAGATTTATATACAAATTTAAGTTTGTTAGTTAGACTTTCCGTTGACCTACAATCTTGAAATTGGTACGGAACCCTCAGTGTACATATATGAGTGGCGCTTAACCCATATTTCTTATTATTTAAAGTGTATGTATAAAAGTAAAATGTAAGAAATATAACTTTTAATCTTATTTTGGTATAAATATTCCATAAATACTGTACTGTAATACTGTATTTTAGCGAATTGGAGTCAAATTAGTAAAAATAATATATATTTCACCACACCAAAATACAGCGAACGGATAGTGCGACGTCGTAAAGTATTTTCTCCTCTTCCAAAATTCATGGCTTCACATTTATATACGCCATTTTATTTACTTTAATACTCACTCAGGTAAAGTGAAGAAGCATGTTAGAAAATTCTATTAATCCACGCCTGAATACTATTCTTGATGTTATGCACAAAATAGTGACTTATTTTTCTACGTGCGATGAGTATAGGTTCAATTCCCTGTGCAGGAATGAAAAAAGCTGTTTTTAAATATGGTGAGATTAATGGAAAGGTACAAGGACAACTAAATTAGATATCACATCATGCAGATACGTGAAAATGTTAAACATTACTAAAGTTTCTATTTTCATAGATATTTCTTTTATTTACAAATTTAACTACAACAATCTCATGTCCGGCTTTGAAAAAACTCTTTTGCTTAATTTTATTTTGTTTTAAATTATATCTTAATTTATGTTTTAATGCTTATATGCATTAATATATATCTATTTGTATACGTGTATTTGTATATATGTAGATATACACATATATACACAGATGGATGGATGGATCTATATATATAAATTATACTATATATTCGCTATATAAGTATGTATGTATGTATGTATGTATGTATGTATGTATGTATGTATGTATGTATGTATGTATGTATGTATGTATGTGTTTGTGTAGGTGCGTGTGTATACATTAACGTCTTTACACATAAACCGCCAACTTTAGTCTCCTACTATACGTTTTTATGTTTAAAAGGTAGCCTGTAAGAGTTCACTTAGAGTGATAAGGCCGCCATTGCATACTTTGTAAAATATATAATACTAACATTGTATTACTATTTTAGTGCACTAACGCGTTCTTTGATTTTATTTTTTTTGGGTCTTTATTAGAAACATATGTTCCGGAAGCTGACCACTCTATTATAAAGGGAGATTTTACCATATGCGTCATTAAGAAAGACCCATGTGCAAGTCGGCTAAAGACCTTAATAGCTCGATGGCGTTCTTACGAGAGTAACCCACCTATTCCCTGGTTGCGCCATCTCTATTAGACCTAATGATTGTCTCATCAACTGCTCGTGTTGCTGCATTCGTACAAATCTGTTTTCATACCACGACCTCATTTACTTCTCATATAAAATTCGCCCGCCTAAGATACGACCATCGATAGAGATGCAAAGATCAAAGATGTTTTAATAACATCAAAAATGAAAAATTCGTGAGTGATCTTATTCGAGTTGACTGGGATTGTTTATTTTGAAACAGAATTTATCGACGACAAATTGAATATTCTTAATTTAATTCTGATTGAGCTTTTGGATATTCATTCACTCCCTGGTCCCTGGTTAACTCAGGATATTAAGTCCATGTACAAGAAAAATCCTACGGACGCAAAGGTACAAAATACAACGGGATAGATATAGATGTGACAAGACTTGCAGACGCACGGTTTAAGTATCTTTTCTTCAATTGATGGCAATAGAGCGAAAACTTGAAATTTTTTGAACACGATAGGTACAGGAGGTAGGCGCATACGATTTTTAATTACACGGATTTGAACTGTTTAAAAAAAATTTTTACAAATGCCAATCTGATGAGTGATAATATTAAAATGAAAACCTTTCAATCATTATCATTTTAAATCTATCATATATATATATATATATATATATATATATATATATATATATATATATATATATATATATATATATATATATATATATATATATATATATATATATATATATATATATATATATTATATCATTGTAATTCTTTAAGTATCCCTTTTTTCATTCTTCTGTTTCATTTTTCGCCGATAACAACAACTGAGGTACGCAAGCATATAAATGCAATTAAATAAGATGCTACTGGCGATGATTAATGTAAGTCGCCGTATGATTATATTATCTATTGTTTTTTATGTTGAGTCATATATTAAACTTTTCCCTTTCTTCTGGTGAATTTACCGATGCCTGGCGTCATGCACTGGGGATTCTGATTCCGAAAGCATCCAATCAATTTTTGTTTCTGCAACTACAACCTATTTCTATACTCCTTGTTCTGTCCAAGATCATAAAACGCATATTACCTGAGTAATTATAATATTTTACATACTTGTAATATCCTGTCTCCTTATCAATCAGGTTTCCGCCCTGGACACATAGTCACAGAACTTCACATAGCCTGCAATAATATTCAATTCGGTATTGACAAGCAGCAAGTGACTCTACATGTCTTTCTAGATTTTTCAAACGATTTTAATACTGTAGACTTTTATATTTTGCTTACAATTTTGAAGTTTTTTAATATATCTTTAACTTAATGGTTTTATTTATAGGTGTACGGTCGCAGACAAAGCATTAAACTTGACGGCAGATAAACTTCACTAAGCCACAGTAGAGCTGGTGTCCGGCAGGATGTAGTGCTTTCACCATTACTTTTTTCATTTTTCATTAATGCTCTCACTCAACACATATATATTAGTATAACTTTTACATTGATGACTCACAAATTTATACAACCGTATCCATTCCATTAGCATAAATATATATATATATATACATATATATATATATATATATATATATATATATATATATATATATATATATATATATATATATATATATATATATATATATATATATATATATATATATATATATATATATTTATGCTAATATGAACTTATTTAATAAGTGAATAATGTAAACTGTAAACTTTGTGTGAAATAAAGTATAATTATTATTAAGTTTCTTCTTTATAAATTCTCGGGTTCAAACGAACCCGGTCCTTTGGAAGCTTGCATGGGAACATAGGTCCAACACGAAGAGGCCCCTTAGAGAATATAAAACATTTTAGTGTGACGCTTCACCCGGGATCCATCTCTGAGTTATTATATGTAATTGGCCATTATTATTATTAATAATATTAGTTATTTACGTAATCTATACAGACAATTGCAAACGGTGACTCCTAATTAACGATATAAGAGATAAAATATCATTATAAAAATTTAACAGAATATCTAGTGATGTTACTGGCAAAAGCTCTTCAATAAAGAAAAAAAGTCTAATAGCATTTTAGCTACTTTATCGTCATGTCACCTTTGAGATTACTACGTCCATAATAATGGCGCAAAATAAAGAATGTGCCATCAAAATTTTACGAGTCTCATTACGCTTCTTTGAAGCATTATATGAAAAAATAATATCTGTAGCCAACTTATGTACAAAATAAATAATACGTATATATAATATGTATATGATAGTTTAATCTTTTCATCGATATTCCATTATTTTAATTTACTAAGTGGTATAAAATTATTACTAGTGAACTAGCGATACGTTCGCAGGTATGCCCTTGATCAATGTTCTGGGATTGTTTTTATTTAGGAAGAAAGTAATAGAGACATAATATATGAATTGAAATGTACTTGTGCGTGGTAAACAAGGCTTTTCCCGAAAATTCCCGTAGATGATGCTATCTTCTAGTGAAAGATCCATAAAATTGGTTCAGCCTGACTTCGTCCGGACAAACATAAGGACAGACAAAAACTTTCAGAATGTTTGTTTATGTTTTAGTACAGTGTTAATAATTATAACTGCACTTGAGTAAAACGCCGTTATTTTGTAATCACAAAGTGATACTTTAATTTTATATATATATATATATATATATTATATATATATATATATATATATATATATATATATATATATATATATATATATATATATATATATATATATATATATATATATATATATATATATATATATATATATATATATATATATATATATTCTTTACAGCACTAATTATACTTATTTAGTTAGAAATCGCAGCTATATTAATAAATAAATAAACATCTTTATCTATATCATACATTGTATGAAAACGAAATAATTATATTCATTGTGTGTAGTACAATATACATTCCTAATCAAGTGGTCATGCAAACTAAACAATGCTTCATCAAAATAAATTGCATATTCAAATTTACAACGTGGCAGAAAATTTTGATTCCATAATAAATTTCAGTAGATTATTTAGACATTCTAACTCTATTAATCACATATATATATAATATTTAAAAGATGAATTGAACATTCATCATTAATTTACAGAATTCATCTACTTAACATTCAATATAAATTAACTGAGTTAATTATAAGCCTGTATTTATTTATAGTTGTGAATAAATTAGAGAAGCCATTTTTTTTATTTTCACGAGTCTAGTTAAAATCTTTGGACGATACGAGTACCAGTTGTTTATTGACTAGCATATAATATAAAGCTTAATGTCTCGAGGCTGCATTCATGAGTTTAAATTTTTGTCTTCAAGAGAACTGATAAGGGTCTTGTCTTACATGTAGGTTGCAAAACTTGTTTCATATGTAGATATAGACGCTAAAAATATATATTTTTTCTATAATAGTATAAGTATAGTATAAGTATTCCGAATAATAATTTTAATATATTTATGACGATTATATGAATTTTTTTCATGCCCTAATTTAAATACAATATAAACAACTTTAGCCTCATATAATATGTACAACTGCCATGCTATTTATTCTACACAATAATTACTTCAATATACTAAAATAACTGTTCTATTTTAATACAATCATTAAGCATATGACATTATCCACATTAGACATATATGACATTGACATTATACAGAATAGGTATAAATTGCTTAATTTACCTCTCAAATTAATAGAGTTGGCGATGGAGTATTCATGAACTGTTCTTGTAGTAGGTGTTTGGTCGAATCTTGAATTTGTAGACGTAGATTCCACTTGTCCTAATGTCTCCACATGAATAGGTGTCACTGGGTCATCCCCGTCAGATATATCATAGTAGTCGATAGGCGAGGGATCGTAAACTGTGTAAGAACAGCTTTTATATAATAACATTCGCATATTAAAGGTAGAAATTGATTTATTTTTCAAGCATTACATCAATATCAAATTGTTAAAACTTTACCTGAATATTGATCAGCTGGCTTGATATCTTCTATGGGGTCGACTGGTGGAGCATACCAAGGCCTTCTAGAATAAATTTTCTTGCTCGTCACTGTCCTCTCACCGTCATTAACGTTTCGGTATACGGGAGACAAGTTTAACATCTCTAATCATCCGTTGAGACCTGCAGTAGAAAGCTTATGTAAGTTATAGAATAATATTTTCATTATAAATGTACCAAATATCAGGTAAAAATAGAGTAAAGTAAAATACTATTAATTGTACATCAATAACTACATACAGGCAAATATTATATTAAATTCTTTTATACATAAATTAACACAATAGGCACTTATCGTTAAATGAGCGATCTCTTCTAAGCAACCTTAGGGTAGAAGAGAGAATGCGGTGTACTGATATTCAGTATATATATTTATAAATCACATCAGTTATTAAGATATATGTACATCTACAAAAAAAGACATATACATACACATATCTACATACATTAATATTAGTTAAAAAATATTTAGTAATGTAAATCGGCGTCTTAGTGGCGTTGACATGTGTTCGACGATGGTCTTCAATGCCCGCTCGAAGAAAACTCTATACATGTTCTCTGGTCTGGTAACACAAAGCGCATGTTACCCATATAATTACTGATAATAATTACTGAGATTCCGCGCTTGCGTTTAACAAAATAATTTTTTCGTCTTTGTGTATACTAATAGCAGTATCTGTTTATGCTGAAGCTGTGTCTGTTTATATATTAAAAGTAGAGTCTCGATTCAATTTTACTAGTAATATTTTAACCTTATTTTTCTTATCTCGTTCAGTAATCAATTATTCAGATTCAGTTTACAGAAAGGACATATTTTAGTAAAAGTATTTTTGAATAATATTATCTATTCTCTATTCATGTTAAGTTTAGAACTTGTTGAATAAGCGAAAATATATTTTAATACATATAAAACTTAATTTATTAATCATATTTTTAAACAGCGTGCTTTTATATGGTTTATGTCCGTTAGTGTGACGATAATATATATATAAAAGTTCAAAAAGGAGAGGTTCGATATACGAACTTTATATTATTTACTGTAATATGTGCTTTAGATTCTCAGTCATTTGAATAACTCCCTTTTTTGTTTGAAAGAGCGAACTTTTACGGTTGTCCTATTCCATGACAGGAACTGGTGTTGAAATCTCAGGGAAATTGGGGAAAACTCATTAACATTTTATAGGAATGTACTTATATATTTCATATATTTCGTATAAAACATATATATTTACTTTTCGTAGTATATCTATCATAATATTGCTGAGCTAATCATGATAGAAGACACAACTCTTCAATAATTTGAGTTAGAGGATATTTCTTTAATTTTCTAGGGAATACAGTCTAGTAGTGTGATGATGGAAGATAAACAACTCCTCAGCTCCACACTGTTTGCTCTCATATTAACTTTATACCATAGATTAATAAACAAACCAAATAAAACTATTTACAAATAGAGAGGGTACAATAATGGTTTCTTTATGATCAGGCATTCGCTCATTGTAAGGCTAACGAACCTAGATCGTACAACAAGTTGACATTTTTTAAAAAGCTTTTTCTAAGTAAAAGAAGAGACTTGTTAGATTTATTGTACTTACACAAATCTCTTAATAGCACAAGCGATAATCCAGAACTATTATCCAAATTCAGATTTAATGTCCCCATTCGCTATCCAAGCAAACCGATTACTCCTCTCGTAGGACCTCTTCGTAGAACAGTGTTAGGTAGAAACACCGATTTCACGACTGTCTAAAATACTAATCGACAACGGTAAAGTTCTTGACCCATTTAGAGACTCAATGTTGAAATATAAGTTTAAAATTTTATCCCATATTTGAATTATTTTATAAATGTTTACTTTCGATAATTTAAATGTCTATTAATATTGTTAAAGTGAAAAAATTGTATTATTAATTTAACGTCATGCTTCTTTTCTTCATTGGATTAGTAAACATACGCTTAGTGAATTGAAAATTTTATAACTTAATAATGTTTGTTATATAGCATACTATATCCACTTTAAAAGATGGTGTATTTACTTTTAATTTATTTTTTGTTTTAACCTTTTTTCTTAGTATTTAATGTTATCATCACTTGTGCATCATAATAACTAAATAAATTATTACTTTGTGTGTCGATTGATGTTAAAACTAATATAAACAAGTTTAATTTTTAAACGACTTTAAAAAGAGTTTTAAGTAAGTTTTAAGATTATAATATACTTATTTTGTATTTAAAATCTTTTAAATACTCATACATATCAGTAGGTAGCAAATCCTAATAATGATACTGTATTAATATTAAAAGTAGTTCGGTTTGCACAAGAAGTGCATTAAATTAAATCTTTTCTGCTTTTTATTGAATTCGGTTTTTACTAAAGTACTCGAAGTTTTCTAACGGGTTTAAAACCCGTTATTTTTAGAGTCAGTGCCAGACAAAGCAAAAATAAAGTTCATATCTAACTACTAAATACATCAAACGGAATCTTAATTTGAAACATTTATCCAGATTGGCACCAACTCCAAGAATAACGGATTTTAAATACTAAACAGGTATTTATGTTATATTGTTGTTGTAATGTATTCTTTTTTTCATTTTCTTTATTTTAAAGGAATCACAATATTATATTCTATATTATTTTTTCATTTGTCTTTAAGTTTATACCTATTATTCTTAGGCATAATTTAAGTTTAAGTTGTTTAGTTTAATATTTTTGCAAAAATATTTTTTATAAAAAAAATTCTTTACTTTGTATTTTTAAGCTTCACTCTTTGTATTTATATAAAAAATTAGAACGGAAAATACATATTGAAAACACACTGCGGTTTCTATTTTTGTTGAGTGGCAGAGTTCAACGCCGCGCTTTATTAGAGAGGGAAATAAAAATAATTTCTTTCCTCTCGTGGCATCCAACACCACACAATCATGGTGTTTACAAATTCAACCACGATACCATATCAATTCGTTATACTATTTTCATTTGTACTCCATAGTCAATTTAATATAAATTTATTTAAAACCATTTACAACTAAGTAGGTATAAATTTCATACGCCTCAAAGACAATACGATATTTCAAACCTTTCATGTTAATGAGAGCTTTTAGGATTACGTTAAATAAACTTTACCATTATTAACATTTTACTTGGGTTTCGGGTCCCATAATTAAACTTTGCTAAAGATTGAATTATATTGAATAACTTACATAAGCTAAATCCTTTTTTAGTATATATTATATCTGTATATATAAAAACTAAATGCTGTTCGTGTGTCTTGCTAAAATTCGAAAATGACTGCACTGATTTAGCTAATTTTGACCTTGAAATATTTGTGAAAGTTTAGAAAAGGCTTAAAGGTTTACATGCTATATTAATGGATTGATTTAATTGTATTTATTTATGCCAATAAAAAACGATATCACACGCAAAGACCCAATATTTTTAAGCAATTTAAGCTTATTTGAAATAATGTGTCCGGAGCGAAATCTGAACACTTATCTGCGTTTCCTTTGACCTGACTAATTAATGGATAATGGATATTCTTATATGATTATTACAACAAATTTATGTACCAGGGCGACATGATCACATTAGCGACAAAGGCCTTTAAATTAAGATTACAAAAAAAAACAAATTTATTTTGTTAGTGTGTATGTAGCGAGATTTTTGAAAAATATTCACTTGATGAAACATACTTGATGAGAACTTATAGCTTAGTGGTCAGAGCGCTTGGACGATATCCAAGAGGCGCAATTATATTAACAAATTAGCATAGATTTAAATTAAAAAGTCAATCATCTGTATCTTTTGAGCAATATGTTTTATACTAACTTTACTGATGGCTATTACATTAAGCATCCTGCTAGAATTTATTTTTGCTAGAAGAGTTAAATTTAGAAAATAAGGTCACCCGATCCCCGAAATCAACACCGAAAGTTACTATTTAGTTCAAGCCATGTCTTACTTATTATAGCTATATTATACTGCATATATGGAGTGCATTATTTCATTTTACTTTTTGTACTCAGAAAACTCTCAAAATTTAATTTAATTTTAAAACTCGTTGTATAAGGATGTCTAAAATAATAAGTGGCACACCGTTTTCGGCGGCTGCCTTGTCATCTAAAACAAACGTGTACGCAAAGTTTAGGCGTAATCGCTTTTCGAATAACTGATTAGTTTGAAATTCAAATTTGACTTATTTATACTCTACTAATAAACTAAGTTAAATAAAAACCCTAATTGAAAATTAAGTACAAATCAAGTTCATACTCAAGGTATTCTATATTAGGAGTTTGGTATATGCTGTCTTGAATAAATTCCTCATGATGATATTGAGATACTAATCATTGCCGTGTGAAATCCAATGCCGTGCTCTAGGGAACACGAACTCTCAAAAACTAGGCAAAAATCTTAACTATAGTCATTCTTCCAAAAGGTGATCAAACTCATTACGATCACGTGTAAAATCTTTGTTCCACTATTCAGTTTCACTATGTTATGATGTCTTTAAGTAAATTTTCACGACAAATATTCAGCGTTAATTTTTTTTTAAATATATATTTTTAAATATCATTCATAAGACTAATCGTCAACGGTAAGAAGCTTTGGAATTGGATCTGTTTGTCAATTTTTGGATAGAGAGTTAATAAGAGCTAAGAGCAGTCATCGGTTGCTTTTCCAATCAGGCCAAAAACAATGGAATGAAAGCCTTTTCATTCAATTCATTGTACAGTTAAGACTGGAATATACCTTATTCATGGTATAAGATAAGCTCTTACTGTGGAAATAGATAAGAAATAAAACTAATTACGTTGCGTGTCCTTACCCAGATATTCTTAATTAAAGCAAAATACTGAAAAGAATATCTGTAATATTATAATTCAGGAAACCGGTTTCCGTTTTGACATTTTCGTCATGCTTTGCAGTAACCTCACTATTGAAGAAATTTGACAAGATATATAACGAGATATATAGCCGTATATTGTTAATAAAGACGGGATTACGGATGGTGAGACCATCGTTGCGCAATGGGGCAACGTTTGAGTGTAAACACCATGGTTGTAGGTTCGCTTGTTCGCGTGGCTTGTTCTAATAACTAAATAATAATTAGGTCATAAGGTCATATTCTCATACAGAGATCAAATGGAAAAAACTAAGACTTGAATATGACACATGACGCAGTCTAAGTGCCCGGTAACTTTTACCGCAGGTAAGTACCATACTTGAGGTTACATCGAAACATTAACCTAATGATATATAGCCCAAGACATGCCTAGATAAATGGACAGTACTGACTGAACCTGAGATAAACGCGATCAAACGAACAAACTCTTTTGCTTGATAATATTAGCATGTGTGTAGTAATAATTGTAATTTTAATAAAAAACACAATGTCTATAATATTAAATGTAAATTTAAAATATACATATACATATTAACTATGCAATAACTTTTCTCACTTTGTATGTAAATAAATGCTTATTATAAACATGGTGATTCTAAACAGACTGATGTAGATGGTATGGCGTTTTGTGCCGGCCTAAGAACTACGTTGGAAGAAAATGCCTTGATATGTCTGTCCCTGGAGTAAGACCCCCCGGACGACCAAGGAAGCGATGGCTGGACGTCGTGACGCAAGATATGAGAGCCAATAGACTCACCACTGAGGATGCTCAAGACCGTGCAAAGTGAAATCGATTAAGTAGAAAAGCAGACCCTGGCAATATGCCGGGATAATGCTAAGTAGAAGTAGAAGAAGAGGCAAGTACAGTTAAATAATTGTTATTTGTTTCTTTTAGCAAATTAGCACGCTTAAAATGAAATAAGTGGGTACTTACAAAGGTTCCTAGGTATCCATTTTATAGGTTTTGTTTATCACTTCAATATTAAATGCCTACTTATAACAAGTGTGTTATTAGGTAACAACCTAAAAAAGTATTTAAGTTATTATTTAACGCAAAAGCTATGTGATTTATAAAAAAATATTAAAACTGACTCAAAACATGATACTTCTAAGGAAGTTCCGGTTTCGGTTTCGGCCGAAACTGAAATCGTTGTCGAAATTCGTTTTCGGTTTCGGTTTCGGTCGTAAAAGTCAGTTTCGGTCGGACACTATTAAAAATATATGAATGGGAACGTGGAAATAGTTTTGATCGTGTTTCATTATAACAAATCGGGTATCGGGTGTCAAGGAACATAAAGTTCACGCCAACGAAATTGCGGACATATACTAGTGTATAAATAAATATTTACACAGCTATTTAATTGTCTTTGTTGAGTGCTCTGACTATTGAGTTAGATAAAGTAGGTGACGAATATTACGTTTATTTAGAATCATGAAAATTAAAATCAATTTTGATTATAACTTTTCCCATTGAATTTACCTTGGAGCGATATTACGGAGCTGTAAGTTTATTACAAATAATTTTCATAGAATTAAGCAAAGTTAGTTATAAATTACGCATTTATTTAACCAGAGTAACCTAGGTTACAAATAATAAAAAATAAAGAAAATCATTTGCATTTTTTTTCCTAAACAACAGTCAACTTCCTTAAAGATCTTGTGGATCTAGTGGGGAGACGCGTGGGTACCTTCTTCGGACAGCAGTTCTGCCGGCGGTTGGACGTAGTACACGCTGGTTGGGGCACACCAATACCCAGGGTACGTAAATAATTCAATTTTAGTTTCTTTTTTATTTGCTTTTAGCGCTTTTATTTTTGAACAAATATGACAAATTTTATACATATTTAATGAACGTTTTAAGACTATTATATATACATATTTTATATGTACTGTTATATAGTGTAGGAATTGGAGTTTTCAAGAATATTTTGGACCGAATATGTTACTTGTTTTATTTTTTAGATGGCATCAAGACGTATAAACAACGATCAAATTTTGAATGTTCTGTTGGAGGCAAAAAATCAAGAAAGCCTAGTTCTTGGTGAGGGATTGAGAAGATAAACTCGAGGATATAATTCAAAATTTTCACTTAGAGGAAAATTCAGCTGATGAGTAAGAACGTTTTGACATACAATCACTTCAGGATTTAGATGAAGAACTTAAATTAATCTTGCCAGGGTTTTAATGCATTAATAGTCACTGCTCTCAGTATTCTAGATACTTTGCGTTGTCGTGAACGAAAATGTCCTAAAAATGTGATAAATTTCTATAGCATGGATATCATCATCGTTCACCGCTCAAATCCCAAAGAAATATAATTTCTAGCGTCTAGGTAACAAATGCCCCGCAAAATTACAAGCGCTAGTAATAAGACAGATGCGCTAAAAGAATGATTTCAATACTAAACTTTGCCAAAGTCTCTACAAATAAATATTGGAGATATTTTTGAAAAAACGAACGACAAATAACTGCGGTGACCTTTACTGTTCTGAAGGTGTTCTTAATATACAAGTCAGAAGACCATACGTCACGCATGTAGTGCAATAAATGAAGATCTTTTATATGTTTTGAACACCAACATAAAGTGTGTGAAAATTGTAGCAAAGATTATTAATTTCCCATATTTTATCATTTATTAATAAGACTGAAACTTAAAAACTCTAAGCAAGTCAACTTTTAATAAAAGTTTAATGTCTTTTTGTAATCTTGAGTTTTTATTAGGGTACACTCGTACCCCAGGGTACCGTAAGTGAAATTCTAAAATTCAGTACTGGTGTTAAAAGCGTAAAGTTATAATGAAGTATCATAATAAGGCAAACTACACTAGAGCATATATGTTAATGGTGTTATAACAAAAGTTATTCAGTATTATGCGCAGTTTTGGCACACTAAGAATAGAAAAATATTTAGAAATAATAATAAATATATAAAAATTTTATTTTTAATTGAATGTCAACGCAATGGTTCCATTTCAAGTAGCAATCCATATAAATCATTTGCATTACTCCGGTAAGACAAAGCGCGGCGTAGAGTTACGCCATTCAAAGGTAATGTCTCATATTCAAAATCAAAGTGGACAACGGAGTATGAAGAATATGCGGAACAAAACTTAAAGCAACGGATAAGTGTACACTATTTTTAATATTCATGAAATATTGACCAAAAAAATATTGGACATAAAGTGTTCATTTTTCAATATAAACCCGTGGGCTTATGCAATCAATCACTACATGATGCTAATTTGATACAGGCAGATGTTGATGATAACTTTATATATGTTATTATATTTATATCTATCTATTATAATATGTATGTTTATAACATAGAACCACAAAAATATATTTAACGAAATTTATAAATTTTTTACCATGTCGTAAGCAAAGCAAACGGGGCTTAATAAGAACAAGTGGCGAATTGAACCTTTTTTTATACAACTAATTTATTGTGCTATTAATTATTATTTAGTGAATAAAAATTACCTAAAAAGTGGGTAGCAGGGAGGGAGATAGGCGGCACTTTTTTCCACGTATCACGTGGTGAGTGACAGAACTCAACGCCACGCTTTGTCTACCAGAGCTTTAAAAAATCTGGTTACTATCACTAGATTTACAGTCAGACGCTATTCTGATGTTATGATAGCACGTTATAATCCTATTTCACTTATATTAAGAAAAAAAGGAAATTAATACTTTTTATACATACCAATGTTTTTTTTTAACTCAATCATAAACTAAAACTTTGGCCTCCATATCTATATCCAATCCAACGGATATGATAACAGGATATAGTGTGGAATAACTCAAAAACTTTAAAGTAAAAATGTTATGAGATTTTATGTATTTTTTTTGAAAACACTTCCCAATTTTGGGCATATGAAAGTCACAGTTATAAATATTTATAATATTCTTTTCTCATTCACTCTCCGTTTTCATTTAGTATATAATAAAAGTAATTATTTTAATAAACCAAAAACATTTTAATTGTTGAGGACCTGTGTCATATAAAGTATAAAATCAACAATTAATTTCAGGGTTTAATGACACATTATACAGAGCTCGAATATTGCATACAAATTATTCATGAAATAATAAAAGGTTGCCAATTTGAGCTTATATTAACAGGAAACGCTTAAAACGGAAACAAGTGAAGCATAGGAAGCATTACGTACTGTCGATTTTCATAATTGAACAAGTAATATTTTCATTTGAGTAAGATTTTTCAGGGGCCCTCGTGGCATGGATGGTTGTGGGTTCAAGTTCCACTCCGACAGTTTGGATAATTTTCATTTTCCCGGCTTTGGTAACATGACCAAGCACGGCGTTGAGTTCCGCCACTCAACACGCCATGTCTCGAAAGGTGGAAAGCGAAGAATGGAGTTTCGAACTATTATTTACTATTTTTATATTCTTATATAGACCATTTTTCTTCTAACATTATTAGTCTTTAGCCGAAATCTTTTTCAGCCCACAGGAGCTTTCAGATTTACAAAAAAAAATTCAGTTTTAAAACGTCAATTATTGGCTTTCTCTTGGGGCTAGTGGGTGGGTAAAACGTGGGGAGATACGACCGCGGATAACGTCATCGTAATTTGTAGAAAATAACGGAAACTTGCGGTTCGGTTAATGTTAAATCCTTTGAAAAAAATACTCGTTACCACGCGTCGTAAACACGCGTGACAAGTTAAAAATTATTTTTTGAATTTTTTAATTAATTAATGGTCTCTGTGTTACATTGTTGTATAATTTATAATATTAAATTGAAGCCCAAATAAAGATTCTTTTAAACTCTAAGGCAATAGAACAACCAGTAAAACATTTTTTTTTAAATATAAGTGCTTTAAACCTTATTAAAAAGCAGTTTAGTATATTTGGGGTAAACAGTTACCCCAAAATTGTTATAAGCACTTAATTAATTACTGTTCACTCAGCTCTCCACTTTTTGCCGATTTAAAGGAACTATGTAGAATCACCGCGTTATCTATTTTCACAAGAAGGAAATATGGAAATATCTAAGTAGACAAATGACTAAGATATCGAGTGACAAAAATATATATACATGTCGAAAATAAAATCTCCCCTACTCCTTTTTGGCATTCCTTTATAAATATATAAATAAAGTCGATTCACTCTTGGTTGAAAGCTTTGTTTGAGTTTGAGCTTTTTAACTTTATATACATGTTAAATAGTTAATTGTTACATGTACATTTTTTTTTTATTAAATAGTTAATTGTTTATTGTATTCTGTTCCTACATAGATTTAATCTTATTTCATATTTTATAAAATCATTATCCTTTCCTATTATACGACTATATATATCCTTTTTATAGAACTATAATACTGAAAATAATTTATTTCATCGATATAAAAGACTTTAGACAATTCTCACTTTTTTTGAATTCAAAATATATAATACAGACCGCAGCTAATAATAAAAGACACCAATTAAAATTTTATAAATTAACATCAAACTCTTTAACAAGCCATGCAATAACCAACCAATCACTAAGAAATAACGATAGATAGCTACAGGTGAGCTACTTACCTTTAACTTAAATAACACGAACACTCAGTTTCGAAGAGCAAGTTTCAATTTTTCTAAACACACATCAGCATGCTTTTCTACGTTATGCTTACATATAACACTCGGTGGTTTTAAAAGTCGGTAGATTTTCGCCTTTTAACGTACGAACGGGTGATCTGAACGACGGCTAGGTACTGTGGAAAGGTAGCGGCAAACTTCCAACGTTAACTGCGCATGATCCGTAAAATAAACTTAGCCTACAGAGTAACTTTCCTTGTACTAAAGCTGCATAGTTACAGTAAAATATGCTCTAGCTCCCCCAGATTGTTTGTTTGCTGTGACGCAGGATACTGCAAGTGAATTACGTACATAGTATGTACGTACCTGTTGGTATTACTTAGGCTATAGCGTATATACTGTTTCAGGTTAATTCAAAAGTAATTTAAATTAAGGAAATTATATTTTTTATTTACAGTTTAAGTTTATTTATATTAGTTATTATTTTATTTCACGAGTAAATTTAAATTAATGAAGGAATGAGAAGAAAATAAAACAAAAACAATTTCCATTAGTTGTTTTCTTATCATTTAACATAGTAAATACGTATATAAAAACATAATATAATTATATTATTTTGGTACTTTTTAAATATTATTCAGAAAAAATACAAACAGAAAACTTGAGGAAACAGTCCAAGCCCGCGTGTTATCTGACCAGGCCGGGGAAACATGTAAATAGAATTTGAAGCCTTTGAATGTCGCATACCACTTATGAATATTAATATCTATTTGAATTATGAAAAGTATTTTATTTAAAGACGTTTTTGTAAGAACTTTTAAATGTGTTCTTTTGAAATAAAAAAGTTAGAACCGTTCAAAGCTGTATAAATATTTTACATTTTTTAGGTTTGAAATTTGAAACAAGGTTGCCAATTTAGGTTGTAACACAGTATAAGTGGTCACTATATGTATAATATTTTCATAAATCTATTCTGGTTACTTTTCTTCTTCTTAGAATTCATAATAGACAATTTTACATATTGTACTTGAAAAAAAAAATATATGAAAATTAAACGTTATTGACATTGAATGTATTATCTATTCTAATCAAAATAAAAAAAAACATACACTGCTATATACAAAGTTTGATGGGAGTATAAATATTAAACAAATCGTGTAACGAATCATAGAGTACAATAACGGACAAGCCCCTCGGGTCAGCTTTCAAATTATATTAGTTTTTAATTTATCACAAATATGCATAGTAAAAGCTATTTCGGCATTTTTGATGGAGTATATTATTATATATTATTTTTTTTGGTTAATTTCATAAAAATGAATACAGTGACCTAGATTTAATCCTTCAAACCGAACGTCTCTGCCGTTTTCTGACGTCGTATATTTTTTACAAGCTTTCACCATATTTTTTAAGTTCCTCATTATAATGCCTCCTCCTCCTTTATGCTTTGTAGTATTTGAGCCGGAAACATTACAGAAAATATAGAAGTCACGACAAAAAAATTATAAAATGATGAAACCTATAACGTCATTTCAAAAAAAATGCGTATTAGAAATTGTATCAAGATCAACATCGCTGTTATGATCTATGACCAAGCTATATTAGCAAGATATTATAATATTAGCAAGATATACTAGCTTCATCATTTAAGCACAGGTAAATTAGAGTCACCGTCCACCACTTTTTTACCAGAGATGAGAACTGTATTAGTAGTGTAGTGTAGTCATGATAGCCTGCTATTTTGCGTTTACTTCCAATTTGCATTTTATTTAAAAACGAGGCCAGTATGCTACCGAGTTAGTTTAAGAAACCACCACTATCTCAGACAGTTTGATTCTTTAATATAACTGAATGATATTGAAATTTACCAAGGAGTTAATGGCCCATACCTAATATTTTCTTTTTTTATGCATGTTATTCTACTTCACAGAATTTGGTTGGCCGTGCCTTTTTTGTTACTTTCTTTTTCCTTTTCGGTAAAAAATATAGTATTATCGGTCATAGTAAAAGTTTTATCAGTCTCTATATGTTTTAATGTTCGGGTTGGAGAGTGCTCGCGCCTCCTTATGATATTCGTCCTCGTTGTTTTCCACTACATCAATCACGGAACCATCATTTGCTGATGAATGAATCGGCAGATGGCGTCTTTCTCGGCGTCAGACAAGCAGGTACATCCTTCAGTCTGCCTCGTTAGTGCGCCGACAGAGTGTGAATGCTGTCGTGTAGGCCACTTTAGACGGTGTTGGTCTGGATGATTTTTACTGACTCATATTATAATCCCTGAGATTCATCCATAGCCAGAGTGCGTGAGTGTTCCCCTCATATGAGAATAAAGTCCCAAGTGGAGAAAGTGGATCTTATCAGGAGAGATCCTGATAAGGTCCGCTTTCTCCAGTTATACTTAAATTTGCGGGCGTATCCACTCATTTTGAATGAATCAAACTACAAATATAAGTTTTTAATGGTTTATTTCTGTATGAAACATATAAATTATAAATATTGAGATTTTCCCCTTTATATAAGCCTGTAAGCTCTCGCTTATTGTCAAATTTCATAAGTAGGTAATTAAGTACAACTTATAAGACAAATTAAGTTTGCCGTCGTATGCACTAATTTCGTATGAAATGAGTTTAAATCTACGAACGGTATAAATCTGTAAGCATTTTTCTGGGATATATCTTAAAATTTCCAATTTGCGGAATTTTCCCATTGTTTGTACTATAAATTCTAACATATCACCAAATTTAGTATCCTGTAGGTTTTGATTACGCGGCGATTTTCATTCAAAATGCTAAAAAAAATTAAGTATATCTAGCTCATATCTTTTGACTTGAATGGATTAGGAATTTGATTTTTTCTGTTCTTCAAAAGGTCAATGATTTGGATATTTGATTTTAAATTCAGATTGACTCCTCCACGTTATATCAATCGTGACAAACAGGCAGACAGACACAGAAAACAAAGCGATCCTATAATTGTTTTTTTTTTGAGGTACGAAACCTAAGTCTCGACTTAAGGGCTTATATTTAAAGTTGAATATTTTAATTTCACTGCTTTAGTAAAACAAAGCGTTACGTTGAGTTACCACTTAACTTGCAAAGTACAAGTGTCGGTAGAACACATAGAACGCATCTTGACACTTGGGTTAATGAAAACGGGTGTTAAATGGAACTAGCAGTTGGCAGCTGGTAGTTATATCTGAGGTGGAACTCTATAGGACAACCTACGCTATATAGAATATTCTAGTGATATATAAAAATTAAAAGGGCGCTACTTGTGGTAAGATATTTTAAACGACCAGATTAAGCCAAATTTGTTCTGCATATTTTGTATTTTTATTGACATATGTAAACTAAGTGAGAGAAAAAAGACTAGCAAAGATATAACACATATAAATAAAGTCTTAAATAGTGTTATTCAGTATTTGTATTCAATAACATTACAAGGAGTACCTTCGCAACAGTAAAAAATTAAATATAATTATCGGTTAGTTATAAGGCACGTTGCATGCAAACAAAGTTGTAGGCCATCTTGTATGTATTAATAATACTCTTTACTAGTAATGTATATACATATATAATCTTTCACTGAAATATTAAGTACCCCTTTTATATTACTTAGATGCTGATTGGTGATTAGAGGTATTACATTTACAACTTACACTGCCTTTTCCTTTTTGTAGAGATATATTTAATATCTCATGTATCAATATAGCTCATGTATTTTAAGGAAGAGTTCTTAAATCATTGAAGATGATACTAAAAGTTATGGAACAAAATTAAAAAAATGAGTAACACCAATTAAAACTCAAAGCGCCCTTGGCCTACAAACCTTGCTACGGTTGCCTTGACACATGTCAGGTGAAGATTGTACAGATAAAACGAGGATTCATATCCTTACAAATTCAGGCAGTTTGATTTAATGTAGGTTAAAAATGTTAATTTTATATAATGTTTTTTTTAAATTAATCTATATACACATTATATAAAAATGATTCATTATTTCTCTTGGTTGTCGAATCACACGTGAACGGATGCAACAAGTTTGCTAATTTCTTTTTGTTGTGGTCAATATTGTCATGCTGCATTTCTTAGGCTCATTTATGACGCATGGGAGAAGTCCCAGAATGCTTATGGGGTATTTTGCAATATATGTTATGTTAAGCCTTTAACTGTGTGAACCATGAAACTCTGTTGCTTAAATTACATCAATTGGGATACAGAACGTTGTCGTTGATTGCCTCATATCTAAGTCAAAGAATCCAAAAGGTTAACGCCTCATCCTATGCAGGGTAACCAAATAAAACGGAGCGTCAAGTGCTTTTATAAATAGTAAATTAATTGTAACATTAGTCGAGGTCATTGTTTAATTAATTCAATTAGTTCTAGTTTCACCATATACAAGCGTGGACCAAAAAAGCTTGATTATTCTAATGGGTAAACAAGAGGTTTTAGTAGATTGAAAATGATTTTACGTGTCATCCATTCTATTTAAAGTAATTTAGAATATCATGTGAACTAAGCCTATTAACGTATATATAAGTAAATATATTATATACACATACGTACTTTTATATGGTCTATCTTTTTTATATAAATATTTAATAATATTTTTATTCTTCTATGTAATGACACATAAATCGTGTAGTGATGTATATTAAGTAAGGTAGTCCAAGTTTCGTGTCTCTATGATGAGCATTCATTGGCATTCATTATGGCTTTCCGACTGTACAAGTAGAGCAAAAGTGCACTTACGTATAATGAACGTATACTATTGATCTTAGAATTGACAATTCTTAACGTAAACTTAACCTTCAATTTCACAGTTTTAATATTTAAATCCAACTTCACAAGGTAGAGTCGAAAGGTACCTAGTGAAAACACCAGTTCACCATTTTTTTGGTAGAATTATCTCTACCAGGTCTTAATCTCTACCAGAGTGGGCAAATTAGTATAATTCAAACATAATAATAAATCATTCCCTGAGTGGGAACCAAACCCAGAATCATCACGTTTACTGTTAGATACTGTCCCACTGCGCTACAATGGCCTTACTAAGAATATAAAGTTGAAAAACTACAGCTATATAAATAAACACATTAATGTTACACATTTATGTTGACAAATATAAAGTATAAATAAAGAACAAAGAATCCAATAATTAATCTTTGTAAGAAATTTCAATTAAATAAATATTTCAAATAAAATTGTATATGTTTATATACTGTCACTATATATAACTACTACATACTTTTTTACTTTAAGTAAACAATAAAAGTTTCGAATACAGTGGATTATTTAAATCATTATGCTTTCTCATATAATATATATATATATATATATATATATATATATATATATATATATATATATATATATATATATATATATATATATATATATATATATATATATATATATATATATATATATATATATATATATATATATATATATATATATATATATATAAACACGTAAACAAATACTTGACTTCAGTAAAGCTACAAAATATTTTTTGAAAAGATAAACAGCAGTTGGGATGTATGATTGTATACAATGGTTGTAAGCGCAATTTTGGGTTAGGATAATATCTATACATTTTTTTATAGTATTTTTCCCCCTGACTACCGCCATTTTACACGCAATTACTAGAGAGAGCAAGCAAATGATGAATTGAGTGATGTGCAGGGTAAAGGATGAAGCTAAAAAATATCGTTTCAGTTTTGCTGAATTTTTAATAAATGGTTCGCCTAGCACGTATCGAATATATTCCAAGATTAGATAAAGTTGTTAAAAATTATGATATGTGGAAGATTTTGTTCAACTGTAGATCATAAGAATAATATATCCTGTAGGAAAACAACAAGAGACGATATGAGCTACGCTTTGTTTTTTACTTGACCTCTTTTGAACAGAATAAATAAATATTCTGTTTATCTCGTTTCTTTGAAATATAACATGATTAATGTACTCTAGAGAGAAATTCCTAATTTTCGTCATCTTTAGCCAAATAAATTTTCTTCGAGGCTGTTTTTAGATGAAAAATAAATTACGTTGATACTTATTTAAAGGACGCTAATATGTAATGTAATCAACAAAAAAATATAGTTTATTTTTGTTTGTTATTGGGGATTAGTATAATGCCTGTATTCTAAAGGTCTTTAAATTATAATAGGTTATGTCTAATTTTTGAGAATATATATTGCTCTGTATATATTTAATATAGAATAGGCAGTAGGTTACGGCTACAAGCATTTTATAAATAGAAACGCTTTAAAATCATTCTTAAAAAGTTATGATTGAAAACTATCACCAGCTTAAAACTTTTACCTGTACCTGCTCTTTTAAAGTAGGTCCATACAATGACAACCCACAAGTTTATGTACAACATGTAAATTGAAATTCAATGTTTGCTTACCTTAATTTTCTTGTACTATTAAGTCCATTTATTGAAGATTTAATTATACGTATATTATTAGATCATCACACTAATTGTTTTAATGTAAACAATGACGCTCGGTCAGAGTTACCTCGGGAACTTAAAACTGATCATGTGTCACACACAACAACGAAACCGCTGGTAAAAGCTATTATTATAAAATAGAAACGTCAAATAACATACCAACTTCTTTTATTTGATGTTCTTTTTAAAAAATATAAACATAAATGTTGTCTATTCTTTTTATCACACTAATATACCTTTGTCAATTAATATTAAATAATGCTATATTTCTTGCTTGTGTTTTTTTTATGTGAAATAAAGAATATGTATACATATATCTTATCATGAACTCATGTATCTTGCCTGAAAAATATATGTAATATGTATATAAATTACAACGATAATTTTATATGCAATACTTTTGTAATAAAAATGTGTTACCATGTAAGTAGACTCTTTTTTAGTTTATTACATTGCAATTTCACGATTGAAATGTATAATCCAAATTGTTCCAATACAATTTTACATTTAATAGAATATATACGATTATAAACAATTTACGAATACCAATATATACAATTTTATATTAAATTATTTTATTTACATTTAATAGGTATATATCGCTATTCTTTAGCTAGTCCTAAAAAATGGTCACTCTACTTTCTATTTTTAGCATCGCCAATATTTATTAATTCTGTTTTCCATTTAAAACTGCGATGTGCTTTGCACATCAGAATAAAAACTATCCTATATATTGTTAAAGGCTTCCAACGATTATCGTGCCAAATCTAAATAATTTTTTTTAATAGTTATCAATAATCAAGGTAATTTAGCTTTTTCACTTTTTCATTTATTTCCCTAGAATTCCGTGGAGTATCAGGGTAAAAATATTTTTTATGCTAAGCTATTGTTATAGCAAAATTTATTAATTTCTGTAAAATAATAATTTTTACGTTAATAATAATAAGAAGATAGACAGAAAGACAGACAGACAAGCCAAAATTCTGTTGAGAGGTTTGTATCTTCTATTACCATTATATTAACTGACCCAATTCATATATTTTTTAAATCTTTTATGTAAAGGATGGACATTTTTATCCTTTTTTTATATAAGGAGAAGAAATAATCTAACATATATATGTGCCTAGCTCTACTAATAATGTTCTGATGTACAACTTCGATACAAGGTAGAAGACGTAAATATCACGCTATAGGAGTAAAAAGTTTCTTGTCACGTATATACTTTAGCAAACAGTATTTACGAAATGACAGACCTGTTTTACTAAGGAGACGTATATTATATTTACTCGACTGCGTCAGAAGAAGGTAGTGTCTTTCGAGCGTATGAATGTACCTAATGTGTGAGCAGAAGTATGTATTGTACATAATAGTTAATGAGAGGGGTCGGGAAGTGGAAGCGACGGTGATTGTGACCTATGGGTCATATGTACCATTATGGTATAAGTTATACCCTTTGGTTGTTCTTATATACTGAAATTTATCTGTCAACCAGCAACAAAGTTTGTCTGATGCACACGATTTTTTTTTGTTTATTATTTAGTTACTATTTAGCCATTGTCAATCATCTCAATGTTTTATCCACTTATAATATTCTTCTAATTTTTTCTTTAGTCCATTTGCATAAAGTGATGTTATGAAGACCATCCTAGCCATTAACTCCGATACTGTTCGTGCAGAGGGCATAAGTCGTACAATGATCATTCCCATTCCTTGATAGTATGATATCAAGGAATGGGAATGCCGTGATCACGAGTATATTTTTAGTCACTTAATAATATGTAAACAATTTCCTTCAACGTGGAAATATCCTCAAATTATTCTTTTACCTAAAAAGTCCAATCCTACTGAATACACTGATTACAGTCCTCTCTCTACTCTTCCTTTCTTGTGCAAAGTCATTGAGCGTCTAGTCCGAAATCAACTCACTCAGTTCCTATGTCATCATAACCTAATGAATTCTTTGCAATCCGGCTTTCGTCCTGGTCATAGTATGACAACAGCTTTAGTTAAAATTACTGTTGACATTCGTAAAGGCCCATGCCTTTACCATGCATATGCCATGTATCCAAGCCAAGTCAAACAAGTCACAGTCTCAGTGATTTTAATGTCTACTTTAAGGTCACTTTACAAATCTCCTGATGCGATTGTCTTGTTTCGTGAATACCTGTATGGGCGTCGGCAACTCTTACGGATACAGACTGAATGGTTTCAGGTTGTTGCTGGTGTTTCGCAGGGTGGCGTGCTGTCCTCATTGCTTTTCTCTGTATTTATGAATACTATGTGATGCTGTTTCTTCTCTCTACCATTTATATGCGTATGACCTTCAAATCTTCAACCCAGCTAAAATATCTGATTTACCCAGTGCCATCGAAGATATTGACAAAAGCCTGGGCAGTATATCCTTATGGAATAAAGTTTGGTCTACGTCTTAATTAAAATACAACTCAACTGATTTTAATTAATAGTGGAAAACTCATTTCAAAGATAGACCTTTCTGCTTTACCTACCTTTGCTACTTTACACTGCTTAATAATGATAAAATACCTTACAGAAAAACTGTTAAAGACCTTGTGATTACACTGGATAATAATATGTCGTGGAATTCACATGTTAGTAAGGTAAGTAGACAGATTTTTGCATCATTTGGGTCTCTTAAACGACTGCGTAATTTTCTTCCTATTTCAACCAAAACTCTGTTAGCAAATACTCTCCTTCTACCGATACTTGATGTTGCCTATGTATGCTATTTCGACTTAAAAAAGGAGCTATTAAATAAACTCGAGCGCCTTTAACTTATCTGTTCGGTTTTTCATTTTCATATTTGGTTTACGCAAATTTAATCACAATTCTGATTTTCGTAGGAAACTCAAGTGGGTCCCAATCCGTCTTCGCATTAATGCTCATATACTTCATCTTCTCTACTTCTTCTTCTTCCTGGCATTAGTCCCGGCTTTTTGCCAGGGTCTGCCTTCCGACTAAGACCAATCGGTCCATATGAGTGGCGAAGTGGTTTTTTGTGGAGCGATTGCCATCTGACCTCCAAACCCATTACTGGGAGAAACCAAGAAAGGAAAGGGAATAAGAGGCAGAAAGACTTGGAATATAGGGGAGGGACACCACTTACATGGATTGGATCGGGTTATGAAAGTGGTGGCTCGAGGTCCCGGGGTCGCGTACCCGTATGCCGGAAACCAAATATCGGACAGATAATTGGCTGGACACCCTCTGAGATGCCAACGCCACACGGTGTTCCCAGGCGGTCACCCATCCAAGTACTGGACGCGCCCGACGTTGCTTAACTTCGGTGATCGGACGAGAACCGGTGTGTTCAACGTGGTATGGACTTCATCTTCTCTACTGCATTCTGTTTAATCCAATTTCTCCTCCCTATCTTAAAGAGCGTTTTAAGTTCTTGGGCGGGTCACATTCCCGATCACTTCGGTCTGATAATTATCTCACATGAAGAGTACCTTCCCATTCCTCTTCCTTTTATAGTAGCTCATTTACCATAAATGCCTGTCGTTAGTGGAACTCCTTGAAGAAACGTTTATTAACACTGTAAATTCCCCTTTTTTCATGCCATTGCACGCTAGTGTTCTATATTTTTTTTATTTATTTATTTATATTTGTATGTAGGTAATATGTATGTATGTATACGTGTTTGTATGTATTTATGTATATATGTATGTATATAGATTATGTTTATTTATTATGTTAAATATTTTATCAATTATCAGATAATACACCCTAACGATATTTTAATTTGCTATTTCGTTTGCCCTAAGTTTGCCCGGAAGAGATTGCTACTTGAGCAATATGGTTTATATTTTTATAGAGCCTTAAATAGGCTTTCATTATCTACATGTATGAAGTAATACCGGAATAAAAGTAGCATATAACTTGCTGCACAATCTCCTCCATTGAAGTAAACATTAAAGAAAACATTTGAAGTCATATTGAGCTATATGGTGTGTAATGGTATTCCATTAAAGTAAATTAATAGGATACAGTAACGCGTTAGATTAAGAGAAGTTTACGTTAACTCTACAATAAAATTACTGAAAGCCTCGTTTTACTCGGGCAGGTTATATTACGCTTCGTTCTCTTAAATCATTATATATTATATATAGGAATAATGGTTTTGATATTGAATTACTTTTCGTTATTGGCTTGATGATTAAATTTTATTATTTTGCTTAAAACCTCGCGCCTCCTTATTCACTAGTCAAAGGTTAGGTTATAAAGCTATAGCTGTGAAATTTCCACTAATAAACTTAGCCAATACCATATATACCAAGAGTCTTTTCTAATAGAAGTGCGATTAATGAAATTTGAAATGACTGGATTATAAATTAATTTCATTTATTTCTACTAGACATAAATTAAAATAGACTAATGATAAACTTATAACATTTTTATTGCTACTCAGAACATTTTCTTTATTGCAGTACTTTATTTGTATGGAAAAGCAAGCTTATTGAGGAACAGAGCTTAGTAAATATTTAGAAAGTGTCTAAAATGATTTAGACAAAAGAATCAAATGAAGATCTCCAACCATATTTTATGGAAGGATTAAGAAGACTAGGAAAGCGGTTAATCGAATTTTCTCGTTTAAGAGCTAAGTTAGAGTAAGTTTATAGGTTAAGTTAAGTCGTACTTACTTCAAGTGAAATAATTCAATTGTTAGATTTAAAACGAATAAAAACTAAAGAAATAAGACGAGAATAAAATTGTTAATGCTGCTTTAATTGAGATTATTTGAAATAGCGCAGCTGGACAGTTTTTCTTTAAGACACTGTATTTATGATTCGAACGTCACTCAGAGAAATTAATCCATTTGAATTACACACAATATATGCAAGAAAATAAAAAAGCATCATGAATATCAATTGATAGCTTCACAATATAAAAAAAGAGTGTTGGGCATATAAATACTTATTTGTAGATTTGCTTTCACAATGTCACGTATTTCATTGAAAATATCACTGGCCACATTGATTGCAATAAACTTTTGTGACTAGTCTATTAGGTCTAATGAAATAATTACTAAGGGATAAAAGAAACAATACATCGAATAGTGGAAAAGTGAACAATAATTGGGTAATTCGACATTTATTTTCCACTATTCTATTTCCATGTTGACATTTCACCATTTTTTTTAGTGATAGTTTTCGAGAACATCATCCATAATCATTTACCTTCTATTATGACCATAACATGCATATTATTGAGAATTCTTATCTATCCATTATATCAATAGCATCAAAATATATGAATAGAAAATTGCTCTCATTCCGCAGATTCTTATTTCCGTATTATTTCATTTGCTCATTCTTATGATTGTAAGAGCAATTTAGGTAAAAATAACTAAAATATACACTCAACCTCTAGGTTATTACCGCATAACTAATACAAAAAAAGGAACAAAGAAATATGGCTTTTTATATGGAACATTGTGAAAAATGTATAAACTAATATTATATGTATACTCGTATAATAAAAATATTTTCAGTAATATTTCAGGGCAGTATAATTGCGGACGATTGTGCAACTCCCGCTTAAGAGAATGAATTAATGTCCGTGCCTCGCACTGGTAAGATAACAAAGCGCTGCGTTGAGATCACTCAACTCGCAATGTCACGAAAATTGGGCAGAATGTTAGGAACGGAGTGTCTTAACATTATGCTTTCTCTTCCTAACCTGCTATAACATGTGAGATAAAACGTGGAAAAATAATATATAATAATAAATAATATATAATATAATATATAATAATAAATAATATATAATAAAAGAAAAATAATATAATAAACAAAAGTAGTAAAAATTAAGTGCGACGTTAGTGTTATTGATATGAAAGAATAGTATATCTTACCGTAATTTATTTAAGTATAAGTGCCTAAAGATGTTTTCGGCTAGATAATAATAAAAAGCAAAAATCTAGCATCTGAATTTTTTTTCTCTATAATCAATATGTTGAAACTTTATACTTGTCTCCCATTCAAATATTTCTCAAACGTTTGCAGCTTCGTTACTATTACTTTCATAGTTTCATAAGTTCTGAAGTCACGTTCGAACGTAATCTAGTGGCTTTGATACTCTTCTGAGTATGCCGTGGATATTGACGTAAAAGTCAAAGTAGAAAAAAAAAGATTAAATTCACTGTACTGATTGTTTACAATCAGTACAGTGAATTTAATCTTTTTTTACTTACAACACTTTAGTGTTTCACTTTAGTGTTTAATGTATGAATTAGTCATTAGTGCATTTACTATAGTTTACAGTTTCTTATAGCTTATTATCTTATATTTAAAGCTACACAAAAAGCACTTATTATTATTGTTATTATATTGATATCTATTATTGTTTAGTATATTATAAAGACATAAATATTTATTTAAATTAACCCTCGGGCATGAATATGTAACACTTTACAAAAATTGGACGTACGCCTTTATTGTAGCTGAAAATAAAAACTGAAAATTATAAAACTATTTGCTGCTATCAAAATCTTAGCAGCTAAAATAGTAACCTTGTACCTGTCAATAGCACACCTGATGTAATAGAATTATATTATTTGTTACAATAAGAGATTTGTAGAGGTCACCCTACAATTATCAATACCCTAACGGTATTGTAACGGCATTATAATCTAACTTCGATATTGATTATAAACCAAGGATGCCAAGCAGGAGGAGGACGGACGAGGCCCTGACGATAGAGATCCCGGTGGCAGGCATAGATGGCGGTATTGGAAGTCCCCCCACTCTTACGACGCTGGATTAGAAAAAATACCGAAAATTTGTAAAATCCTGACGTTCACAGTTGCTTTGGAAAATATCTGAACCAGATGGCAAATCAGTTTTGCCTGTTGACTGAATCTATCATACATTTATGTGAACACATAAAAAAAGCATACTGTCGCATTAAGAAACAAAACATTCCTATGTAATAATAAATATAATTAATATATAAAAAACTCAAACAATGTATTTAAGCTAGTTTTATTTTATATTCTTATATGTTTTTGTCAGATATAATATAAAAAATTAAAATTAACAATTTAGTATATTTTATTTTAATGACTTTACATTCGACATATTTAAATATATATAGCGACCACAACAAAATTTCCAATACAACATTAATTATTTATATAAATTATTATTATCATTGAGCTACAAAAAAAATCGCTAAAACAAAATGCTATTAGTTGCTTCCATCAATTGCATCATATAATTTAATTTCGAAGTTCAAAGTAAGAGCTGGTTCCGACCTGTCCCTTTTAATACAATATTGGTGATTCCATTTTAAACTATATTACACGGAGCTGAAACATTTAGTACCGTACCGATATAGTATAATACTACAGCAGTAGCTATGAACATGAGAATAATTTTATTAAGACTAATATTCAGTATCAGCGTAAGCTCTCAATACGTCCTATAATAAATCTGTGCCAATGTTCAAGTATTCAATCTTCTTCCTACATATAAAGTCGCTGAAACGAGATTTTATGATACGAGATATTATAAGAACTTCATTGGAGAAATAAAAATAGTTTGAATACAAAAAAAAAGATAATTATTCATAATTTAAAATATAAAGTAAATAATTCTAAAAATATTACTACACCACTCTCGTTAATATCATAATTAACGAACTTAAATGCACACATGAACTATGCAAGCACCGCCTCGTATATGCGTCCCACGTCTCCTGCTGTGAAGTGCACTGCTATTTACAGACGGTTTTATTCCATTATGTTATAATATAAAATGTGGGCTAAAATTAAAATTTACTTAAAATTTCATTATTCATAATAATAAAAAGATCCTTTAGCTTGGATAGTGAAATTAAAAAAGATACTCTAGAATGACTGTCATCGCGTTACTTTAAAATTATTAACATTTATTACCTTGCAGTATGAACAGTCAGAGAGGATGAAGTCAAAAAATTGTCCATTAAAATATAAACTGAAGAGAAACATATGAAAGCAAAGGACCTAAAATAAATGGTAAAGAAAAGAGATGCAAAAGGTAGAAAGGCTGAAGATATAGATGAACAAAAAGCCAAGAAAGGCTTTTAGAAATTGAAATAGATGTCAAATAAGAAACACTAGTACTTGGAGAGATATGACAAAGACACTAGTCACACGCACATTTGTCTCACAACGGACCCATGAATCTTGTATTGACATTCCAAAGGTGCTTCTGTAGTTATATCAGATGCCACTTTTAGGACGAAATTTGACGCTAAGTATCATATTAGGAGAATATGACTAGTTTAAGTGAACGTAACAATGATTATGTATTAAGCTTAAAACAAATTCTGTACCAAGTATCAAATATAAAATATATAAAAAAAGAATTGTTGGTTAAAAGCAATGTCAATTCGTTTCTCCATCAAAGATCCTACTATTCCGTTTAGTAATAGTTCACTTAATGTATTTAATGGGTCTTGTTGCGGTACGAAGATGTTACATTGTTGTGTGATAGTTGAAGTTCATAGGTTAAAATAATATATCTGCACTATTGTCTTCATAAAATAAATATTTTGTATTTCGTAGATTCATATAAATATTTTATTTAAGATTGTTGTAAGCCTCACAAAGATTATTTATTTCTAGAAGATTCTCGCAGATGTAATAAGCCTAGTGACTAGCTAGAATATTTTTTTATTTTTCTCGCATCTCCCATACTGATTGGTATAAGCAGAGAGTATCACTATACTCCGTTTTTTATTTTTATATTGAACGCCACAATCGCATCAATACAACATAACATATTATCCGATGAAAACGGTTTGCGTGACACCAACGATGAATTTTATCTAGCAACATGAAAAATCTATTCTTAGAAAGAAACATGTTATATTCATAACTAATGTGGTACTGTGGCTACCACAGAGAAAATAATGTCATATTTTTGGCACGTGGCTAACCAGAAGAATTTGACAAGAAAAGAAGAATAGCAATGATATTATCCAGAAATTCTTTACCTGCCTCTCAAGTTCAAAGAGTAATAATTATTAAATAAAAAATTGGAAGTACCTACACATAATTTTCAGCCTGTCACTTTATCCTACATAATGCAGGCAAAAAGTAACTATTAAAATATTCCATTCTCTTCTTTAAATACAAATTCAATATATTTTTTGTCAAGTGGCGGTGCTCAGCGCCGGGTTTTTTCTTGTCATAAAACTAAAACTAATACAGTTCGACTAACAAATGTCGATTTCAATTCAGTAATAATAGTTTAATATTCTACTGTATTTTTTTATTACAATATATAGATTTTTTTGATTAATAAGGTCATTAGGTTTAACATAACGACCTAATAACATGGATAAGACGTGAACATATCGGTGACATTTTATAAGGTGCAATGACCGAAATCACTAAGTCATAATCTATATACAATCTGTTTTACTTTGTATATAATTTTGAATGTACATATCGTTCTTTAATATTATTATTTTGTTTTAATTAACTATTAATTTATAAGTTGAAATCTCTCATTCTCACATAATGTGTCGAATTTTTAAGGAAAATTAAGACGGTTACACTAGGTTATCTCCATTACTCTGCTATATGCGGGATAAAGGATAAAGCTGAAAAAAGGATCCTAGTTTTATAAAGGAATATAGCGTTCCTAATGCTGTAATTTTTTATTAAAAAACAATAAACTTATAATTATTTAGATATTTCCACGGTTTTCGTATTAAGTGCAAAGATATTGAAGAACAACATCTTCATCTTTATCCGTAACATGCAAAGTTGTGTGATTTTAGTTTTCTGATTAAAATTATTTATTTTTAAATATGTACTAACAAATAAGAATTCAAATATATATTTTTTTCTTTTACGAATAATGTAAAGTGTCGATTGCTTTAGTTAAACATGAATAATCTTTTAAATGATGACATAAATGGCGATCCTGTATTTGTAAAAATACTATATATATACACCGGAGAGATAAAATAAATTAGTCTTATATGATAGTATCAAAATCATATTATCATATATAAGTCATTACTTCGTTTGCATGGACTGTTAAACGTATAATTAATTCCTTTTGTCCTGTTTCCTTAAAAAAATGGAGATTCATCTCATAATATCCCCTCCCCCCCTGCATTCCCCAAGGTCTGTCACTCAAACGGTTATTAAATAAAAAGTTTAATTTATATAGGTAGAGAATGTATTAAAATTAAATTTATGCGCGCCAATTATATAATTATATAATCAACTTAATTTGATTTAACTATAAAAAGTAAAATCTCAATTTTCCCGTTCCCAATTCATTCGCTTTCAGTGATCCTAGATACTCCAAGTAGGCCAAACTTCACCTTTCCATACCCAGCTTACAAATGTTACACATTTACCTAAGTACTATCACATTATTTTTTTGTATAAATATGTATGTATATATGTTTCTATTTTAAAAGGAGCAACTTACTGTCGGAGCCTAGGCCTCACCTTACTTTGGAACATTAAATGAAATTGCGCATAATATTACAAAGGTAAGGAAAATAAAATGATTCTGGTCTCATGCATGTAAATAGTTTACTCGACTAACTGCTATGATATTATTTACCCAAAATGTTCGACCTAGCCCCAAATATGTATAACCAAGATTACTTTTCTTCTAGTTATGACATTTTGGTCCATTAAATAATTTTCGTAATAACTAACTGGGATTTTACTAATTTCAAAAACAAAGAAGTAGATTTTTTTATTGTATGTCTTTTAGGGTTCTGTAACCGGTAGTGGTGGTTTTAGGGTTATCTAAAACGGATCGGTTCGTCTGTCTGTCTGTCTATAAAGACCATTTTCTCAAAATCACGTGGAATCAAGCTGAAACTAATATCAAATATAAAGCACTGGAAAAATCAAGCTTCTAAGACAACGCAATTAAAAGATATGACCGTTTATGCTTATTTTTTTTTACATTTTGTATGATAATTGCCGCGTAATCATAACCTACAGTTTAGTTTACATTACTAGAAGTGGGAACTTGCAATATATATATAGGAGAAAATATGTAGATACGACGAGAATTTCAGTTTGTCATTTTTTATAAGTAGTATTTTCCTCAGTGGAAACTTTCAACCGTGAAATGGTGCGGAACCCTCGGTGCGCCAGTACACACGCACTGGACTAACATTTTTTTGTATGCGATTACTCCGCCAATTATGAATGGATTTTGAATATTCTTTTTTGTGTATAGGTTTTAGAAGCAGTGCCATAAAAGTTTTATGACAATTAGTTCAGTCCGTTTCGAAAAAAAACGAAAACCATAAAATATAACATTTATTGATATTTATTTTTCTTTTTTCTATTTAAAATCCGGTATTTTTTGGGTCGCTAGTACCTGAGACATATAATGACGTAATCTTACTGACTTCATATGTACTAATTAATATTATCACATACTCTTCGATAATACAATTTTCGCTGTTACTTGACTATTCATACCATAATCACATTTTATCGATCCAGCATAACATTTTATTGCTATACAAAGAGTAGGTACATCATCATACTTGCTAGAAAAATTATAAATACTGTGCGTAATAAATATTCAACTGTACACAAGGTTTCTATCCATATTTACACATTTGCAGTACAAAACCGTCTCCATTATTCAATTCTTAAATTTTAATAATCATGTCATTAAACTTAACTTAAACACTACGTTATTCTGAAGTACTCAAAAATAGGCGAATTCTATACATATGTATATTTTTTCACGCTATATCTCGCACATACCAGGTAGAAGGAACCTAGTGTTAAGAAACTCCGTCAGCCATCAACCCCCTTCCCCACATGCTTTCCGCCTCTCAATGCATCTCGTGAAATTGTTTGAAATCGTGAAATATTTAAAATATAAAAAGTTTTAACATGAAAATAATTTTCAATAGGCATATGGAGACCTACATATTTATCTAACATCGAGGTTCAACACAGCGCGGACTGACTGACTGGCTGACTGTAAAAGCTCTGGTTGTGGGTTTGATTTCCATTCTAGTAAATGTATTATTTTCACCTATCGTTTACCCACTCAACCCTCAATGTCTCAAATTTAGTGAGAACGGAGAGTGAGAGAGTTTTGGTGACAACGGAATGAAGCGTAAAAAGACACCAATCTTATTATTAAGTCACAATATTCCGTATTTACATTACTTCTATATGATATTTTGAAATATCAACAGGATGATGAGTCAATTACTTTGTTTTTGTTTTCTCCTTTAGCAACAAATAACAGGCTCGTTATTTATTCTTTACTAGTGGACGCCCGCAGCTTTCTCGCCTGTGACTTTATGATCCTGCCACATTACTGCTCACTTTTTTTATTAAAATTCATGAAATTTTATTCCACGTGTTAGATGTTTACATAAGAACTAAAAATGCTCATTATGCTTAATATATATTACTAAGGATACTTTAATTTTTCGTTAAGCTTATCTATTTGTTCAGTGTTTCAGTTACTTGATATTATTTTGTATTTCATTTTTTCCATTTTTGTATTTCACGTAATTTAGCTGCTCGTAATGGTTCTTCAGGTTGTAGATTTTTGTATTCTTTAACTAAAGAGCCATTTTCTTGTTTCTTATAGTTAAGATGTTCTGTTGTGGTTTTACATTGGGTGTGCCAGATCCTTAATTTTTATGTCATTGGAAAGTGTTTTCCATATTGAAAAATTTTTGCTATTTCAACATTTCATTATTTCGTATAATTCAGCTGGCCTACAACGGTTATGCTTCAGGAAATCTAGTCTTCAAAATCTCTAATAGTCTAAATCTTGCCCTGACCTAACAGATATACAGTAAAAAAAAGCTTCATTCAAATTTGTCCAGTAACGTTGTACGCTTGTACACGGACGTGACCAAACAGAAAAGTAGACAGACAAATAAATCAAAATTCATAGATTTATATTCTGTTTGTGTTTTGTACATCATCCTTAATCATTTTTTCATAAAAATATTCAATATACAGACATTTCTTTTTTTACTGTTTTATTATAGTACAGATAACAGCGCAATTATTAATAACATTGTTGCTTGATAAAATTATAATAATGTGCGTTTATTATATAATTTTTTTTCTATCTTTATGTATGTTTTTCTTTTATTTTTTCAATAGTTATCGACACTATTTATTATATGACAGTTTAACCTATTTAGTCTCAGTATTTATATTATTATTTTTTTATTCTTATTGTTATATTTTTTATTATTAGATAATAAAAATAAAATGGTCTATAGAAACTTCCAGTTCTATTTTATTTTGTATCCATTCTCTTTTATTCCATCTCCCATCTCTAATGGGCTAAACGCGAGTCATTTAGTATATGAGGTATTGTATACCTCATATACTAAATGACTCGTGGGCCTCCCCGGGCCACTGAAAATCGATGGAGATATTAGTTGAGGCCACCGTGTCCAATACACATTGGGGACTGTAGATTTGCTACGAGTATTTCTTTAACAAATTTTAACTCCGTCGCAGTTAACTTTCCATTTATTTAAAGTTTCTTGCCTCAGATGGAATTTGAGTCAAGAAACTTAAAATATTTAAAGTCAAATAATTTTATTTAAAATAAGAATACATCATTATTTTTTTAGATGTCAGACACCACAGGTTCACCATCAGTTAATGCCTTAGACCTAAGAAGGACAGGCATTTTAATTTTTTTTCATTGGTCATTACATTTAGTCACTTACAAATTTATAATTATTTAATGACAATGATTCTCTGAGGTCTTGCCTATCAGCAAACCTAGTTGAGACCTAGCAAGTCTATCAAGCTTCTGCCATTCAGGACAAGACAGACAGTGTGGGCTTTTTTATTTTTTTTTTTTTTATTAAATCGTAATAATTTATCAATTTGCAATCAAGAATAATTTATATTTTTCTGCACATCAAAAATGAGCTGGAGCTTTTCAAAATTAGACCATAACTGATTTTTTATACGTGCAGCTATTGTCAATTGTTAAAAACCGGCTTACGCTATTAATATATAAGATTTGTTGTATTAGCGTTTGTATTCCACTCTTAGCAGATTAAGTAATAGGAACCTATTAAGGTATCTTGATTATATAAATAGGTACGGTATCTTAAACAAGTTAGGGATAGAGTATCGGTTCCCCACTCTCCCTCTTTAAGACATTTCGTGTTGAGTGGCCGAACTCTCCGAGTAGGAATCAAACCCATAATACACGTCGTTCTGCTATGCGAAGGTAGCTGTAACGTAAAGCTAAAAAAACATATGTTCAATGTACAGATATCATTTTCAACTTTTTTTTACCTTTTACCAAAATAATATACAAAAATAGACGTGCATTCCCTTTATGGGAGAATATAGCGTTATAACACTATGCTACATGTGGGTAGTGGCATGAAGCTAAACAAAATCATAACGTGTCAGTACGTCTAAAGACCAAACGTAAATTGAAATATGAACATTAAAATATATTTTATATGCAACAAGCCAAACATAAGTATAAGTTCTCAATTCTCAAAGTATTATAATTATAATGAGAATAAATAATGATCATACATGCTTTTATTTAGTTTTAGCTTTAACTTTAGGCTTACAATAATTTCTTATACTAGTTATTTTTTGTACACAATGCTTGGTTATTGAGACGAACTTATTCTACAGAATTGTGTTGCCTACCCTACCATGTGCTAGAAACAGCGTGAAGCTAATTTATATGTAATTTAATTTTTATTATATAGAAAATATAATAAGCTGGTCAGTCATACTTCATATTTTGTTCAGCATATAGAAGACTGATATAGAGAACTGTTTAAGGCTTGTAAACTTTTTGTTTTATAGAAACGTTTTGTTTGTTTTTTAGAAATAAATCAATAAAAAACAATATCTATTTTCATTTATTATTAAAATGATTATTTATTTAAACATCCCTTAGAAAAGGGATGCTTTCCAAAATTCAAAAGAAGAAATTAATTTCTTCTGCCCTTGTGATATGATCCTATCTTATTTGTCTACTTAAATCTAATAAGGCACCATGGCTTAGCGTAGGGCATGTTACGGGGTATTTTATATTTCAGGCTGAACCAAACCATTGCGCGATCTAGAGTACTAGTGGCTCCATCCACAATTATTTTCCAAAAACCTCATGGGAAATGTCGCGGAAACTGTTTTATTGCGTACAAATATTCTAAAGACATTCAAAATATATATTTTAGTATTTAAATTTTGTTAAGTATTTACTTATTATGTATTTATCTATAATCAACATCATACAAATATTAATTACCGACCTAAGATCTAATATATTTATGTATTAAAAAAATATGTAAACGATGTTTCAGCATAGCGTAATAAACATACAAAAATACATACAATCGACTTAAAAGCCTTCTCCTCCTTGAAGAGGCCTAAAAAAAGTACATGTCTAACATAGAGTCTCCTCTTTTCGTAAGCCGGTTAAAATCTAGCGATTGGTATTTATTTATAATGAAAAGAATTAAAAAAAAAGGATTAAAAATAAATATAGTATTTTGGCCCACATACTAACACATAAACGCTTGAGCCACATTAACTAAGTAATATATAATGTTTAACTATAAATACAACGCTTGTAGGTTCAAGCCTCATTCAGGAATAAAATTAAATTACTTCATATATAATGTAAATAATTAAATCATTTTATATTTTGTTGCATATAGTAGTGTAGGCAGAAAAAAACCTAGCCTTAAGATAGTCCATTCCCTACTTTCCTAAACGCCACGCTTTGTCATTTCACAGATCAAAGAAGGCTCCGTGTGTAAGTCGAACCAACAGCCGTCGTTGTACCATTAGACCATGAAGGCCTCGCCTAAACTGATCTAAAACGCAATATCTCAAATACGAAATACGGAACGGAAAGGCCTATTTTGCGATTAGCGGGATATTAAAAAAATGTACACCGTTGGGCAACATATCACATGATGAATGTGAGCTTATATCTTTTTAAGATGATAGCTTTTGAACTTTCGTTTCCTCGATATTTATTAGTAATTTCTCTATGCGACCGGAAGGCGGTAACTAAACCATTATTAACTTATCAGCACGTTTTATTGGATCACCCCAAAATAACATTCGAGGGTGCAAGCTGTACAAAAAAATAAATGCACTTAATGCACGAAGAAATGATTTTTTTTTTCAATGATAACTTATCAGTACTCTTTTATAGGAGTAAATAAATGTATTATCAAAAAACTTAAGATCACTGATGTCAAATAGGGTCAATATGAAAAGGTATATAATAGTACTGCTACACTGAAATGCCACAGTTCGTCAGCATCACTATGAAGGCAGTAGTGTGCTTAGTCTTAGGGTTAGCGGCTATTGCCGCGGCTCGCCCCGACGTCACCGATGAAACTATTGGTAAGACATTATAGATGAAAAATTAAAGATACGATTTATTAATTTAATTTTAAAACAAAAAAATATTATAAATTTTTTTCTTAATAAATAAAGCATTAATAAAAGAATATTTTATATATAATTAGAGAGAGAAATAATGTATGAAATGTTTTTCTAGTGGACATGGATGTTAAGCAAAAGCAGTTCTTTATCCTCAAACTGCTTAATAATATCATGGGACCAGTTATGTACAAGGATGTAGTAGACCTCGGCAAAAATTTCCAGATCGAAACAAGTATTGATCTTTATGTCGTAAGTAGAGAAAAATATATTTTCTTTTATTTATCTTGTTTAAAATAATAAAAATATATATTTATGTTTTAAATAACAAATCACATTGTTATTACAGAAACCCAATGTATTCCAAGTATTCCTTGACAACTTGAAAGTTGGTTTCTTGCCTCGCGGAGAAGTTTTCACTATTCATATCGATCGTCAAATGAAAGAAGTTGTCACGATGTTCCATATGCTCTACTATGCTAAGGACTTTACCACATTTATCAAGACTGCTTGCTGGATGCGTCTCTACCTTAATGAGGGTATGTTCGTATATGCTCTTACCGTTGCTGTAAGACATCGTGAGGATTGCAAAGGAATTATTCTTCCTCCTCCATATGAAATCTACCCATTCTACTTCGTCCGCGCCGATGTTATTCAAAAGGCTTACCTCGTTAAAATGAAGAAGGGTCTTCTGGATGTTAAACTGTGTGATTTCTACGGTATTAAGAAAACTGACAAAGATATATACATTATCGATGAAAACATTTATGATACACGAGTTTACTTGAACGATGAAGACAGGCTCAGATACTTTACAGAGGATATTGATCTTAACACTTACTATTACTACTTCCATATTGATTTTCCTTTCTGGATGAAAGACGATATTATGTCCAACAAGATGGTGTTTAGACGCTGGGAACTAACTTTCTACGTTTACCAACAGATTTTAGCTAGATACTATCTAGAACGTCTATCTAACGGTCTTGGTGAAATCGTCGACTTTTCATGGCATAAGGTAATAAGGAAGGGATACTGGCCTTGGATGATTCTTCACAATGGTGTACAATTACCCGTCAGACTTAACAATCAAATAGTAGTTGGAGAAAAAGACGTCCGCCTTACAACACTTGTTCAAGATTATGAGAGGATAATAACTGAAGCAATCGTCAAAGGATACATTGAGGTAGGTAAAATGCTGTAGTTGCACATCACTTAATATTTTCTTAAATATATCAATTCTATGTGAAAATTAATATGTGTATATGTATTCTTCACAGATTAATGGGATCAGACTTGATTTAACTAAATCTAAAGACATAGAAGTTCTTGGAAAGCTTGTATACGGCACTGTTGAAAAGGTGGATATTAACAAAATTCAAGTAGATGCCTACCGTTACATGCTTCTGTTGATAAAGGCAGTAATTGGGCTTGACACGTTGTCTTCTGACCAGTAAGTATTAAAATGTTATATTGACTGTAATATTCAAAATTGTAAAATGTTAATATCTAGTATATTAATAACATATCGATTGTTTCAGGTACTTCGTCATGCCTTCTATCTTAGACAGCTACCAAACTGCCCTTCGTGACCCAGTCTTCTATCAACTACAAAAACGTATATGCAACCTGCTCATTCTCTTTAAGAAGCGTCTCCCCTCTTATACTTACGAAGATATCTCCTTCCCCGGAGTTAAAGTTGACAATGTAGTTGTTGACAAACTTGTAACTTACTTTGACGATTACTTGATGGATATGACTAATGCAGTCATGTGGACAGACGCGGAAGTCAAAAAATCTACCAGCGACATGGTATTCTTTGTACGCAAGCGTCGCCTGAACCACGAACCATTTAAAGTGACATTGGATATTGTATCAGACAAAACAGTTGATTGTGTAGTAAGAATATTCTTGGGACCCAAACAAGATGTGTTGGGCCGCTTAATTGATCTCAATAGAAACCGTCTTAACTTTGTTGAGCTTGACTCGTTCTTATACAAACTTACAACAGGCAAAAACACTGTAGTCAGAAATTCTGTAGATATGCATAACATTGTCCGTGATCGTATCATGACTCACGATCTCTGGAAGAAATTCGACACCATAACTGATGTAAGAGATTTAATAGTCAAAGATTTAAAGAACTTCCATACTGGCTTCCCAGTAAGGCTACTGTTGCCTAAAGGTCATGTCGGTGGAATGAAGATGATGCTTTACGTCATCGTAACTCCACTGAAACCAGTGGATAACGTTGACGTGTCCATTTTGGACGTAAACCGCAAAAACCTGGTTGTAGATTTTAGGTCTACAGTCCTCCTTGATAAAATGCCCCTTGGTTTCCCATTCGATCGTCATATTGATTACACCAAGTTCTTCACTCCTAACATGAAATTCGTAGATGTCATAATCTTCCACAAAATTAGAGTTTGTGACATGAAGACTCGCTGGAATCGTTTCGTACTCAAAGATTACGGTTACATCAACCAAAGCCCAATTGTAAATAACTATTTCACAGACGTTGATGTCCACACAAAAATTGACGTAGACGTAGTCGATTTTGTAGATGTCTAAAGGATAATAAGTCTAAAGGAAGATTATTTTGCAAAAAAATGCTATCTTATATGAAAAAAATATCTATGTCATAACGATGAATAAATAAATGAATTTCATTCTTAAAAAATTGTTTATTATTGACTTTTTTTAATTCTTACACATAATTAAGAAGAAAGATAAATTTTATTTAAAATATATAATTACATAAAATAAAATATATAAAAATATAAACACAATTTGAAATATATAAATAAAAGACGTAATTTTGATGATATTTAATAACACTACTCAAAAACTTACCTATTTTATATTAACTTATATATCTAAGCTTCTGTTTATGTTACTTAAGTCACTTAATAAATAATATTAATAAAGAATAAATTATAATACTTAAAAAAATCGTCATAATTTAAGATATTGTCAATTGTAATTGATGGTTTAAAAAAAACTACAATCTCTCTTCACTATGAATACTGTCACGACCTACAAAAATAAATTTAAGAGATAACAAGATATATTAAAGGCAATAAAAATTATAATTATAACCATAGCTTCACTAGCTTTTGCCTGTGGCTTCGCCCGCGTGGTGTGATGATAAAAAATATCAAAATACCAATATATAATCAATAAACTACTTGTTTCATAATTTGATAAATTATATAATTTTATGGAATGGAAATGGAAATTGTAGATTTTATCGAATAAATTACTTATTTATCTATTTAACATGACCATTATTGAAAAGAAAATGTTCAAACAATGATTTTTAGTGTAATATTAATATTATTTTAAATATTGACAATGTTAAAAATAGAACGTAGAGTGTACATTTGTTGACAAATAGTCCTGAGACTTACCAAATAATGGTATATTTAAAAATAAAAACAAATGATATTGGAATAATTTGGATTACAAATTTCAATTGTAGAAGTGAATAATGTGTAATTTTATTTAGGCTTTAATGTAACAAACTAGAAAGGAGTCTGCTTCCGGATGTTATATTGGTTATAATAATATAATAATATTGTACATAAAATAATCCTTTAAACTTATATACATTTTTTTATATACATTTTTCATGCAAGAAAATATGTATATTGTGTTTACGATTTTCAATAATAGACACAGTGATTTGAAAGATGTATATCCGAGAAAATCGAGGGATTACAATGTGATGTCCTATATAATATGTTGAGGTTTTCAAAACGAATGTAACTCGGTTTACTCTTACTTACTAGTATGAAACATGCCTACTAAGCTCAAAGCGAAAAACTTATCTATTACGGAATAGGAATTTCATAAATACTCTTAATTTTGCATTGTAAATTAGAATCAACATGAAAATATTCTTTATTCAATTAGGCCATTACAAGCACTTTAAAACAGTCCTGCAGGAAGCTACCACCTGCTCGGAAGGCAGGTTCTGCTGAGAAGACCCTGCCAGATTCAACAGTTGCTCGTTTGAAATATCATTTACAAATGATTTATAATAATAACATAACATAACATATTATTGCACACTTAAAAACCCTATACACTGTATAAAGCAATTGTAAATTTAAAATATACGAAGGCGGCCGGCCTTATCACTAAGAGTGATCTCTTCCAGGCAATCTATACAAATACTGAAAGGTTAGATAAAAACGGCCAGTATGCGGTGCAAAGCAACAACGGAGAAAGTAAAAAAACAATAAGAATAAAAACTACTTCACTATTAATACATGAATACATGAATTAATACATGAATTAATATATTAAGAATACATAAACTATAACATACAATTGATATGATATACACATTACTTATTATTTATACATACATATACTTACACACATAATATACATATATACATAGAATAAATAACAAAATACATGCATATTAAATACTACAAGACCTATCAAATACCTACACAACACGCATGGACTCGAAAGGCGGAAAGCGGCGAAGGGAGTGTCTAAACACTAGGTTCCTCGAGCCTACGGTTCCCTCTGCCTACCCAGCTTTGTGCGGGAAACAGGATGAAGATAAAAAAAATAAAAATCTTTAAGAAAAACAGTTTTTTTTTTTTACTACAATAGTTTAGACGGTTTACACCACGATAGCTCTCATAAGGCAATAACTTCGCTGACTTACTTGGTAATTATACTGTAGCCAAATTACACACACAATTCTGATATATTACGTATAACATATTACTGTAAAATTTATCTAAATCGGCTTTGTAAATTTTCCATAAAAGAGTAACTGACACACTAACAAAGTATGATATTCTGTCTTATAAAAAAATATTTTAATATTCAATAAAATATTTAATTAATTCTCGCAATAACATTTGATTTTCTGTTAGCTTTTTTGTATTTTTTACTATCATAACTTTCACTTTTTTTAAAAATCTATATTATATGAGATCTGAAAAATTGCGTAATAATTGTTGACACATTTTTCGAAAAAGACTCATGAACGAACTCATGACGAATGAACTCATTGTAACTGGGGAAAAGTTACTTCGTGCACTTACAATGTATCATAAATTAATAAATATCATATGACCCGCGGGTGATGTAAAAATCAGTGAAATCATATAACCAACTAGTACTGGAAGAATATATCAGTTTCTGTGTTTTCACATTTTTACATTAGAAATGTGACAATGCTATAAATAAGATCATCTAAAAGAATATCACATTTCCTTGACGAAAAAATATGTTAAAGGAACGTTGTTCCTAAACAAGAACAGATAAAATAAATATAATAATAATAGTATAGAGAATAATAAAAGATCAACCTCAAAATTTTATCTCTGTGATTGAATTTAAAAAACAGTAAACAATAAAGAATATACAGAAAAAGTACTTTTTTATTGACGTAAAGGTATCTTTTTAAAGAACTTCAAAAAAATTGCAGGTTTTATTTGTCCCTTATATGTGAATAAAGATAGAATCATTAAGTAATTATAATATTTCTTTTTTTATTTGGAAGGACGTACTATATTTTTTCATAATAATCACATATACTGGCTTTGCTGGCATATAAAAGTAATAACAAAAATAAATAAAAATAAGTAAAATTATTACTTTGAGCTCTGATTGAAGTAAAATAAATTTAAATTTGAAACTACTTCAAAAAGGACGAAGTTTTCAATTCATTTGTATGTTTTTACGGAAAAAAGTCTCTTGGAAATTATTAATTGATTTGTATTATACTATTTCATATGGTAGATAATGTATTAGAGGTGGTCCTATATAAATGTTATTTACACACAAATACACACACACATCAGCCCTTAGCAGGACGTAGGCTTCTCTCAGGTTGCACCATAAGTCATGATCTTCCGTCTTCGCCATCCAGTCACCAAATAATATTTGGCGATACTATATTTTGAAAAATTATAATTTCTATATTAATAAATAATGTAATGTACATTAGTACTTATTTGAGATTAATTAGGCCATTCAGTAGTGGACGAGAATATAAAATTGATGTTGATAATATTTATTGTTAAAGTAATCCTTCCAACAACAACAGACTTACAACTTATTGTTTAAAAATTATAAAAACAGGCATCTAAAACATATATTTCAAAACTATTTATTTAAAAAAAAAACAATAATCGAAAGTTTTGACATATGTTTGTATGTAACTGTTTAAAAATCATTATTTGTATAATTGGTGCCAGCCAGCTAGAAAATAAACTTAACAGATAACTAAATACTACGCCTCTTAACTCTTTGTCGCCGTTTCAAAAACTTTCCAAAATTGTAAAATAAGGGTTCTTTTAATTGTACAATATAATAGGCATATCAATAAGTGAGGTCGTCGTGACGCAGCGGCACAGCGCTTAACAGTAAACGCGACGGTTTTGGATTCGAATTTCACTCGGAAAATGTTGTTACTTTAATTTCTTCGCTCTGGCAAAAAAGCTATATAATGGTTATAGCATGTAACAAAAAAAAACGAAATCAATTAATTGAATATAAAATTTTGAAATACTCTTAATAATCTTTCAATTCTGAACCATATTAAACCATTACTGTATTAGTCACAATAGATATAAATAAAAAAAATAATATATAAAAAAGAATTATTTACTTTATACATATTAATTATTAACCTGGCTTTTTGAAAATATAATAAAAAATATTTTTTTTAACAAGAGTACAAGCACTCTCTTTTTTTCACTAGAGTTCTTCACGCACTAGTGTAAAACAATACCAACGTGTCAATACCAATACGAGTATATAATCATAAAACGATATCAAATGCACTGGCCTTAAGACAATATACAATCACAAAGGCTTATATTTTTATTGATATAAGCTTATCATACGTCAATATGAACACTTTCACTAATTAATGATAACTTTTCACCTAAATCGTCTTACCAATAACACCTTCATATCTGTAACAAACAACGATACAATGTAAAGTTTGAAAAAGGTCAGGAAAGTCAGCAAAGTTATAGTATAAATTGAGGTAGAATCGGTTTCATCTTCAGTCTGCGCTGAAGCTTGAAAGATGAAGTCAGTCATCTGCTTAGTGCTGGGGCTTGCGGCTTTGTCCGCAGCCCACGTGGTTTACGATGACCATACAATTGGTAAGAATTTTTTATTTCATATATAGTAAATATATTAAAATATAATACTTTGAGGCCATCTGGAAGCCATCATGGCGCAATGATTGTGGGTTCAATCCCTACATAGGAAAATAAATTCCCCTTTCTGGTAACACGCAATGACTCAAATTCACATGACAGACAGAAAGCGGAGAACGGTGTGTCTTGGCACTAAGTTTACTCCGTTTACTTTCATTATGCAGGCGCGAAGCGAAAAAAATATACATATCATTATTAAACTGAATATTAGTTTGAATATGGTTAATTTAACTAAAACAATATTTATTTTTTTAGTAAGCATGGATATCAAGCAACGTCAAATCTTCATTTTGAAGTTGCTTAACCACGTAATGGACCCAGTTATGTATAAAGAAATTGAAGAGATTGGCGTGAACTTCAAAATTGAAAACAACGTTGAACTTTTCACGGTAATTGTATAATAATTATGGATTATACCTTAGAATGTACTGTATTTATTAAAAAGGTGCCTGCTCATAGTCGTTACATAACTCTTTTTCAGAAACAAGAGGTAGTTAAATCGTTCTTAGGCCATCTGAAATTTGGATTTTTACCTCGAGGAGAAATCTTCACTCTTAATGTCGATCGTCAACTGAAGGAAGTCGTTAAGATATTCCATATGCTCTACTATGCAAAGGACTTTGCCACATTTATCAAGACCGCTTGCTGGATGCGTCTCTACGTTAACGAGGGTATGTTCGTTTATGCTGTTACTCTCGCTGTAAGACATCGTGAAGATTGCAAAGGAATTATTCTTCCCCCTCCTTATGAAGTCTACCCATACTACTTTGTCCGTGGTGATGTAATCCAAAAGGCTTACTTGCTTAAAATGAAAAAGGGTCTACTTGACAAGAAATTATGTGAATTTTACGGAATCAAGAAAACGGAAAAGGGCATTTACATTATTGATGAAAACGTTTACGACAAACGTAATTACTTGAATGATGAGGACAGGCTTAGATACTTCACAGAAGACATAGATCTAAATACTTATTACTACTATTTCCATATTGATTATCCATTCTGGATGAAAGATGATGTTATCAACAACAAACTCGTAACTAGAAGATGGGAAATTACAATGTACGTCTACCAACAGATCTTGGCTAGGTATTACTTAGAGCGCCTGTCTAATGGCCTCGGTGAAATCCCTGTCTTCTCGTGGAACAAAGTTGTAAGAAAGGGCTACTGGCCTTGGATGATGCTCCACAATGGTGTTCAACTACCAGTAAGATTTAATAATTGGCTTGTCGATGACAATAAGAACGTCGGAGTCGTCAAGCTTGCTTTGGACTACGAAAGAATAATTAATGAAGCTATTATAAAGGGTTATATTGAGGTAAATATGTACGAGTATATCTTCTTTATTGTATTTGTTTATTAAAGTGATAATTTATAAAGTATTTAACACTGCATATTAATTTTGCTTTCTAGATTAACGGATTGAGATTAGAACTTACTAAATATGAAGACATTGAAATACTGGGCAAAATAATTTTCGGTACCGTAGATAAGGTTGACGTTTCCAAAGTCCATGTAGACGCTTATCGCTACTTACTTATTTTAATGAAGGCTGCGATTGGTCTTAACACATTGAAATCTGACAAGTAAGTTTATTCTATAATTATTTCACTATACATTTTTAATGCCATAGAAATTAGTTATTTAAAATTAGTAATAAATGCTATAATTTCATAACAAACTTCTTTTTTATAGATACTTCGTTGTACCCAGTGTATTGGACAGCTACCAAACTGCTCTGCGTGATCCAGTTTTCTACCAGTTACAAAAACGCCTTTGTCATTTTATGATGCTATTCAAGTTGCGCCTACCGAGTTACACTCATGAAGATCTTTTCTTCTCTGGTGTTAAAATCGACAACGTTGTAGTGGACAAGCTGGTTACATACTTTGAAGACTACTTAATGGATATGACGAACGCCGTAACTTTAACCGACGATGAAGTTAAAAAGACGAAGGCTGATATGGTCTTCTTGGTACGCAAGCGCCGTCTTAATCATGATCCATTCAAAGTAGTAATCGATGTGCAATCAGACAAGGCTGTTGATTGTGTCGTAAGAATGTTCATAGGACCTAAAGTAGACCAGATGGGACGCCTACTAGATCTTAACAAGAACCGACTCAACTTTGTCGAAATTGATTCCTTCGTTTACAAGCTAATCACTGGCAAGAACACTATTGTAAGAAATTCCATTGATATGCATAATCTTGTACGTGATCGTATCATGACTCGTGATCTCTGGAAGACTATTGAATCTATTAATGATATGAAGGATCTATTGGTTAAGGACTTTAGAAACTATCAAACCGGATTCCCTACTAGACTTCTCTTGCCGAAAGGTTTAGTTGGTGGTATGAAAATGTGGGTCTATGTCATCGTCACTCCTCTTAAAATTGTTGACAATGTAGATGTTTCTATCTTGGACATAACACGCAAGGATCTGATTGTCGACTTTAGATCAACTGTACTTCTTGATAAAATGCCTCTTGGTTTCCCATTCGACCGCCACATTGACCTCACTAAATTCTTTACACCAAACATGAAGTTCGTAGATGTTGTCATTTATCACAAAAAATCAGTCTGTGAAATGAAGGTTAGATGGAACCGTTACGTGTTAAAGAATTACGACGTGATTGATAAGTCCATCATCTGGCAGGATGACTACTTTGTTGACGTAGACATCAATAGGAAAATTGACCGCGACACTCATGTCTACGATATCTGAAGAAAAATATTAGATGCATGGCAAAATTTAAAATATATAATATGTATGTAATATAAATATATATTAGTATTCACTAAAAAAAAATTTGAAGTGTTTTTAAATTTATGAAATAAATTGATTGATTATTTATATATTTCTTTTCATTTATTTAGTGTACTAACCAAAAAAAATAATTATATTTATTTGAAAAATAATTATATTTATTTGTTTATTATTAAAAAAAACAACAGCATATCATGAATTAATAAGAAATAAAAAATTCTATAAAAAATCCCATTTACAGCTCTACTTTACTCTGTACTTATATTAATATCTAGGCCAAAGCCTAGATATTAATATGAGTACAGAGTATAGTACTACACATTAACATAAATATACACAAATATAAAAAGAAAACAAAAAAGAAACAATAATTCTAAATCAATACAAAGTAAAAACAAGCATAAAATTGTCCAATTGTGTGTGTCAAAGAAATCATAATTCAACCTACGAGTATGTTTATTGAAGATATGTTTGTGGCTTGTATTTTAGGAGTAGAACGATCGTTTAAACAATATAATCTTCATCACATAATATCCTTCTTCTTCTTCCGTGTCTTTTCCCTTTATTTGAGGTCGGCCCTCCTCGTATTCTGGCGCCGAGGAGGACGATCTTGTGTTGTCCCTATATCTAATTTTGCCCGTGCCAAATCTTTAGCAACGATGGTCCAACACGTGAACTGTGATTTTCCTCTGCCATTTCTTAAGTCCAGGATAACCAGGGAAGTTTTTACGGGGGCTACCTTCGTCTTTTCTCATCAGATGCCCACACTCTACCAAAGATAAAATGAATTCTTTTCCTGACATAAAAAATTCCTTTAAAACACGAATTTTTTTGCCCTCTTTCTTATTCAAAAAAGGAATCACAATTGTTTCAATCCAATCTCTGTAAATTTCTTCGTCAAACCAACCAGATGATGCTCTATTGCATCTAGCGTTAGGTGGGCCCCTCGTCGTCCAAGAGTCATACAAATGAGTGGCTTTGTATACATATGGTGGCAAGAATTCCCCATCTGCTGTAGCAGACATCATCAAAAATATTGACCATTTTTGGAAACAATAATAATCATTTGAATTGCTTGGACACTGATGATCGGTCTGACCAGTTGTTGTGAATATAGCGAATGAAAAAAAATTATTTATGTACTTTTGAGTAACTGTAATTCTAACTTGTATAAATTTAGTATTTACTAAACGTCTTCATTAAATTGTCTTCGATAAAATAACATCATTTTCTTTAAAATATATATATATATATATATATATATATATATATATTTATTTTATATCTTTGACTTATTATGTTTCATTAATTATTAGTGTGTTGTTTTTATGCGACGCCATCTGAACATGAAATAAGGATACCGATAAAAAGAACTGCGCCACCTAGCGTCACATTATGTAACTTTGTGTTACGTTTAAGCAATAAAAGTTGCTTATGTGATAGCTGCTCCAAATCACCGCTAGATGGTGTGTTTAAATATTTTTAAATAATTTGTAGTCATTTTACTTTTATTAAAAATATATTATAATAATATGTATACATATTTACAATATACGGGTAGGTTTTCAAAATTGTATTTGGTTATGCTTTATTTACTAATATATAAAATGTAACAATAAAGTACTAAATGTTACTATATAGTAACAATAAGTCTATTAATAACACACAAATGCTTATATCATAATATACCTTGTTTGATATAATTTATATAATTTAATATAAAGAAAAGTAATCTATTTCCTTTCTCGGTGCTCCTAGATCGGATAACACCGCCCATTTTTACCAATTATTATTATCAAGCTATTTAATCATGAGTAGCTTCATTTATATAGGACGCAAGCCGATGGGCACATTTTATGCATTACGACCCATCAACGACTACGCTAAAAATAAACAAAATATTACTTTTGAATTTGGAATCTGTCATTTTTATACGATTGTTCATTATGTTTTTTATTAACGCGCCAATATTTTGTAAAATATTTTGTAATATTTAAATGGAGTTAGGTGATAAAGAGAACCAAATCGCTGTGATTGCATTACATAAAGTAGATATGGAAAAAAATACAATTTTTATAATCCTCTATATCCATTGGTATTCATGACAGTCATTGTTTACAATTAAGCAATATTTAAACAAACAAAATGACCGTATTAATTTATGTTGATAGGTCTAAAGAATTCCAGTTCCAATTGGTCATCAGAGTACAACGTGGGCATTATTTAGTATTGCGTATATAGTAGTGCGTATATAGTAGTGGGCATATTCGTGGTTTTGTGGGGTGTGTTACCTATGAAGATGGGACTCATTCAAAAATTCGGGAAGTTAAGTCCCTTGAAAACCCCATGTTTAATAACTAAGAATGGTCCTTTCAACATGACTCGGTGCCGGGTCATAAACCTTGATAAACCAATATTAGTTAAAAACGAGGGATCCGGATTTCATTAGAGATGAAGACTGGCCATCACTGGATTATGATTAGTCTGGCAATATATATGGCAAGACTAAGTATAGAAATGAACATTTTATTTTTATGTGAAATATTTTTATTTTAGGGTGATAGATATTCACGTGCACATCATGACATACATGCATTTTTCCCCGCGATTATCCCGATCCCGTCGGTGTTTTGAGCTAGTTTTAAATAGCCAATATGCTGCACCATAAAATCCTCTATGTTCCTCTATGTTCCTTTAACAACCCTTACAGCTGTTCCGGCATCAGCCGGAATAAACAGACAGACATACAAAAATTGTAAAGTCGTTTTTGTTTCAACATTATGTAAATAACTATTTGCACTTAATAAAACATTTATCAAATCACAGCTTATTTATATGTATTCTTCTTCTTCTCCTTGGCATTAGTCCCGGCTTTTGCCAGGGTCTGCCTTCCGACTAAGCCTACTCCACTTTGCACGGTCTTTAACATCCTCAGTGGACAATCTATTGGCTCTCATGTCTTGTGTCACGACATCCAGCCATCGCTTCCTTGGGCGTCCGGGTGGTCTAACTCCAGGGACAGACATGTCAAGGCACTTCCTTCCGACATAGTTTTCAGATCGGCGCATAACATAGCCATACCAGCTCAGGCGACGCTCTTGGAGCTTATCCGCTACGTCACGGACCCCAAGACTACCTCGAATGAATGTGTTGCGTAAGCGGTCGGACCGCGTAACGCCACACATCCATCTCAGCATCTTCATCTCCGTGACGTGAAGCTCCTTAGCTCGTTGAGCTCCTGAATGTTGGCCAACATTCGCTGCCGTATAAAAGAACCGGTCGGATAATGCTCTTGTATATCAGTCCCTTGAGCTTGGGCGGTATTCTGCTATCACAGATTACACCAGTGACCTCCCGCCATTTGGCCCAGGCAGCGTTTATACGGGCATGGATGTCGTGGTCGATGCCTCCAGACTCATGCATAACGGCTCCAAGGTACCTGAACTTCTCCGACTTAACGGCTGGCTCAGGCCCGATATGGATGGTGCTCGAGTCCGGGTTCCCGCAAGTCATGTACTCGGTCTTCGACACATTCAGTTTGAGACCACCGTTCTCAAGCGCACCCTTCCAGGCGTTCACTTTACGCTCCAGCATCAGTCGGTTCTCGTCGATGAGTACTATGTCATCGGCATACATCATCAGCCACGGGGGCTGGCATTGGATGTGAGCCGAGACAGTATCCAGCACTACATTGAATAAGAACGGACTAAGAGCTGAGCCCTGGTGAACCCCTACAGTAATCGGGAAGGGCTTGGTGTCGCCAACAGCCGTCCTAATCACTGAAGCGGAGTCGTTGTACATATCTCTGATAACCTCAATATAGGCTTCAGGGATCCGCTTGGATCGCAATGCCCACCAGATACACTGACGTGGCACACAGTCAAAGGCCTTCTGCAAATCCAAAAAGGCTACATGCAAAGCTCTCCTTTTTTCCCTGTAAGCCTCCATCAAAGTTCTGAGGGCAAAAATGGCGTCCATAGTGCCTGATCCTGGTTGAAACCCATACTGAGACTCAGAGACAGTACATTCTTGGCGGAGCCTGAGGCCGATCATGCGCTCGAAGAGCTTCATGGTGTGGCTCATAATCTTAATGCCCCTATAACTACCGCAATCTTGAACACTGCCCCTTCCTTTGTAAATAGGGATAATAAAGCTCTGCCGCCACTGATGTGGCATCTTTCCAGTATTCAAGATACGGTTAAACAGGTCAGTAAGCATAAGCACACCAAGAGAGCCCAACGATTTCCACGCCTCGATTGGGATGTCGTCAGGTCCTACCGCTTTTCCGTTCTTCATGCGTCGAAGACAATTACGAGTTTCGTCACGGGTTATTGGAGCAACAAGTCCGAGGTTAGGAGATAATTCAGGAGGAAGACTACAAGACTGCTGAGTGTTCAGCAGCTCCTTAAAGTAGCTTCTCCATCTCTCCTTCACAGAGGCATGACTACAAAGCAACGTGCCCCGAGAATCTCTGACGCAAAGACATTTTGTAATATCCTGCGTCGCTTTATCTCGAGCACGAGCCAGTTTGTATATGAGCTTCTGCCCCTCCACAGTTTCAAGTTTATCGTACAATGGCGACAAACTTTCTCTGCGGGCTCTGGCTACAGCTCTTTTGCTGGCCCGTTTCGCTGCTATGTACTCCAGTCTGTCTACAGGAGAGTTGGAATGCTGCCACTCTTTAAACGCAGCCTTCTTTTCCTGAATCACCCCCTGCACCTGTTCATTCCACCACCATATCTCCCTGTCGATGACACGCCCACCCTTAGTAACACCAAGAACTCGCTTGCCCGCCGCAATGATTGCTGAATGAGCTCGATCCCATGCAGTCCGAGCGGTCTCGGTGTTAGTCAGTAGATTTTGACTCTCCACCTCCGCCAAGAAGTCGGTCTGCATCGGCCCATTCAACAACCACCACTTAATCCTAGGCTTGCGTTTCTCAGCTACTTTCTTTTTCGGAGTAACATTATAGTCCATGACAAGGAGACGATGTTGGGCCGTCAGGCTTTCGCTGGGAATGGCCTTACAGTCGGTCACCCTGCCTATATGACACCGTCTAGTCAGCAAATAATCACTTTGAGTTGAGTGGGACCCGTTCTTATACGTTATAAGGTGCTGAGGTTTCTTCTGGAAGAAAGTGTTCACGATGGCCAGATCAGACGCAGTGCAGGTTCTTAGAATATTTTCTCCCTCTGCATTGCGAAGACCATATCCAAAACCCCCGTGAACACGTTCATACACCTCAGCGACCCTACCCACGTGACCGTTCAAGTCCCCCCCAACTAAGACTGCTTCGGTAGACGGTATAGCGAGTAGGACCTCTTCACACTGCTCCCAGAAAGTCTCCTTTTCAGCCGCGCTACAACCCGCCTGGGGAGCATAAGCACTGATTAAGTTTGTGATTACGCCCTCGATCAGTACCTTTACCCGCATCAAGCGGTCGCAGCGACGTTCAACTTCAAGAAGCCCATTCTGAAGCTCTTCAGAAAGCGCTACCGCTACACCGTTTTTGCCCGTAGGTGACCCAGTGTATATAAGGCGGTAACCCTGCCCGATGTTACGAGACTTATTGCCCTTCCAGCGAGTTTCCTGAAGGAAAGCACACTGGACCCGATGTCTCATGAGTACATCTGCGAGTTCTCTGCATCGTCCGGTTAGAGAGCCAATATTCCATGTTGCAAAGCGGAGTTTCCGTCTGGGTACTGACGTCGTTAGCCGTGCTCGTACTTGACACGGTAGCCCTTGCCCACTTATCGCAGGTGTAGGGCGATGTGCCTGCGCGTCGTTTAACGGCGACGCCCTAGCCATACCCAGCTGTTTGTCAAATCGGTCCATATGAGTGGCGAAGTGGTTTTTAGTGGAGCGATTGCCATCTGACCTCCAAACCCATTACTGGGAGAAACCAAGAAAGGAAAGGGAATAAGAGGCAGAAAGACTTGGAATATAGGGGAGGGACACCACTTACATGGATTGGATCGGGTTATGAAAGTGGTGGCTCGAGGTCCCGGGGTCGCGTACCCGTATGCCGGAAACCAAATATCGGACAGATAATTGGCTAGACACCCTCTGAGTTAGCTAGACACTAGCTTATTTATATGTATTGTACCAGTTTATTTATATGTATAAGATCTAGGCTAGCTTCTGGTTCAGCCTCTGGGGCTAATTTATATGGTTTATTTTTAATTTATTTGTTTATTTTGTAGTAACAAAATTGGTAGGTTGCATTCTGTCAGTGAAAGGATTCTCATTGATATATATAAATATAAATACAAAACAATATAAATTAAAATATGGAGAATATCTTCTCTAAAAATTTTGAATGAAATTTGAAACCTGAATAGGGCTTAAATCAAATGCTATTTTGCTAAATTATCACGATGCTCTGCTATCTGTAGTAAATTTTAATGAATTAATTTGAGAGTTGACCGTAACACCCTTGACAATTAGTGGCTAAAGCGATTATCACCGAATGTCTCAGATGCATGATGATTCTTTTTAACTGTACTTTTTCCTCATTTTCGATTTGAAAGCATGTTCCTTGTTTTTAAAGCGTAACGATTTGTAGGTGATGTTTCATTATCTGTACATATATAATAAAGAAAATAAAAATATCTGGTTGTGATTTCAAAATAACTATATTTTTCAAGTGTATATAGTTATTTACATTTTACTATGACGCAATAAATCATTTCTAAAATTATGATCTGTCTGTGAGTTTACAGTTTACGTTTGTTCGAGCTTATCTCCGAAGCTGGATCAATTTTGAAGAGATTTCCACTGAAATTTAGAAAAATTTGTGAAATAACATATAGGCTACTTTTTATCCTGGATTTATGGCGAGAAAATCATGTGTACCACGCGCGAGTATCTTCCGTCCAGATAAAATGTTTCATATGAATGGATAATTTTCATAACATCAAAATCATATATACATACAGAATTTAAATGTTATTAACGTAGTTAAATGTTATTAAAATATGTTTATTATGTTTCCTAGATAAAGTGTCCGAAAGAAAGAAATAATCAAAAAATATATGTACAATCATCCATAATATTATATTAACGTAAATCCGAGAACATTGATCAAAAGGCGAAGCTGCGAACGGGTCGCTAGTATAAAATAATATGAAGAAAAATATAATGCTTCAAATAATAATAATAATGAAGAGCTTAATATCTGAATACCATATAAAGGCCATTGTGGCGCAGTGAGATATTGTCTAACTGTAAACGAGATGGTTGTGGTTTAGAGACAAGACAAATTCTCTCTCTCTCTCTCTCTCTGTATTATGTAGTATGCGGGAGAGGATAGAAAATTTGTTATATAGTGTTTGGCAAAACCACGCGTTAGTTTTGGATACGTTTATATTAATCTAAATACCTATTAGACATATTTATTTTATTGGGTTCCACTACTCTACTACCTCTAAAAACCAATGAAAAAATCAAAACAAAATATTAAAAATACTTATATAATACTCATTTTTATTAATTAAACAATAACTTAAGTATTCATTTTATGAAATAATATATATGAACCTACATATAGATATGTTATTAAGCAAAGGTATATCAATATTTAACCTGTTATTACACATACATAAACTTTAATACTCTTATCTATAAAAAAATATTTTTGTTATGATTTTTAAACTATCATATTATTCCAATAAAAAAGTGTATCATTGTGTTATTTTGGTTAAATAAATAATACTTATATATACGTATTTCTCTTAATTATCATTTACTATGTAAGTAATTCAGTAATTATACAAATACGTAATAAAAAATATTGTGACTTCATTTTTAACATAAAAGAAATCTAGTACTAATATATTTGTACTAGATTTAATTAAAAAATATGCCTGGACTTGTATCATAAAGTATGATTTTAAAAGAAGGTAAACAGTTATATAACGAATAATAATAAAAAAACATAATTAATAAGTTATTATAAACACTTGCTTATATATTATGAACATGTAAGTTATTGTTTGTCGTAGTGAAGGGGTTACAGCCTGACTGTAAACGTGACGGTTCTGGGTTCGATTCTTACTCAAAGCGCGACGCTTAGTTGCGAAAATTGGGCTAAAAATGGGGAAAGGAAAATGTTTTAGTGAAATGAAAATGTTTTAGTACTAGTCTTAAGCTATTTTTTAACATAAGTTCAAATCTTACTCGAAGAAGTGTTAATACTTCAAATATACGTACGTTTGCTTGGTATGAATATGAAATTTCAAATTGGGTTAAAATAGAATAGAAGTTAGAATTTGAATTAGAATTTGATTAGTTAGAATTTGAATTTAATAATTAAATAGAAACCTGTTACAATTTTATATAAATTTAAAATTAAAAGGTATTTAATATATATTCCTTAAGAAATATTGCATTAATTGGTTGCAATTGGTTGGTGCTATAGGTTATAATTAATTATTATAAACAAAATAGGATTATCGACCTAATAAATTTTGTCATTCCAACGTAATAGTGTTCTCATGGTATTTATTAGTCCATTCAACCACTTATCGATGAATAATTGAAACAAATAGTGTCAGTGAACTATTTTATGCAATAGTATAAAATGAATGACATATTTTCAATGAATTCATTAGTTAATTCAAAATGAAAGAGATTACATTACTTTTAATTGTGCTAGTTCTACAAGTTAGAGGATATATAATAAAAGAACCGACTTCTACGATCGATACAAGCCCTGGTAAGATATGTATATGTATGGTGTTGTCATATCGTATAATATATATATATATATATATATATATATATATATATATATATATATATATATATATATATATATATATATATATATATATATATATATATATATATATATATATATATATATATATATATATATATATATATATATATATATATATATTACGATATGTGTTTCAATAATATTAACAGTGTAATAGTTTGGTATGTATATGCATAATTTTTCTTACGAAATGTTGAGAAAGACTAAAATAATCCGTTTTTAAATTTGACATTTTAATATAAGATTATTTATCCCAGTATAATAAGTATATATAAGTATAGAAAATTCAATTCTGTACATGAAAAATTAAAAAATATAATAGTAGAATCGGTTTATATCGATGATCGCTTATAAGCCTTCTTTTTGTGCCTATTAAGTCGGGCACGAATCACACAAAAACTGTTGGATAATAATACATGCTTAAAACTTATGTTATACATATAAGGATGAATTTGAAGTTCAAAACCTATATATTTATATGATTATAGATTTATATATTATATTATTCATTTGTTTTCAGTACGTGTTGGATGGATTAATATACAACAATTATTGCTTCCATTATTTGAAAATGTTTGCGAAGAAAGCACAGACCCCGTTACATTACGATTAAGTGAAGAGTTCCAATCAGATCCTTATAATGGAATTTATTTGGTATGTTTGGCTTACTTTCTAAGAGTGACTTAAAAATTATACTCGACTTATAAATTTCATCATTTCAGTATAATCTTATATAAACGTTTTAGTAACTTACTTTTTTAACATTGCAGGAACCAAGTGTTTTAGATAATTTACAGAATTTAAGATCTAGTAAAGGTTTATTACCAAAAGGTGAAATATTCTCGGAATATGATGCAGAACATTTCAATGAACTTAAAATTATATATGAAGTATTATACTATGCAAAAGATTTTGATACATTTTATAAAACCGCCTCCTGGGCGCGTCAGAATGTGAATTGTGGACTGTTCGTAGACGCCATATATCTAGCAATTTTAAATAGACGTGATACTGAAAATATATCAATACCGGCACCGTACGAATTGTTGCCGAATTATTTTGTTAGAAAAGATTTTATTTTTAAAGCGTCGTCACTAATAAGAGGGGGATTGACAGATTTAAGTGATTATGTTCGTAATGTAGGCAACTCTTACATATTAGATGTGAACTATACAACAAACTCTTACGACGAGAGTGACGACAAGCTGGCTTACTTTCACGAAGACGTTGGTCTAAATTCATTTTACTTCTTAAAAAAATTGAAAACTATAAATTGGATTAGCAACGCAAGATACTCGACCAATAATGGCGAATCTCTATATCATGTTATAAAACAGATGATGGCCCGTTACAACTTAGAAAGATATTCAAATGGGTTACCTGAATTGGAGGGGCTCGATTGGGATAATCTCAATGATTTATATTCTTATGATCCTATGCTTATATATTCGAATGGTAAAGACTTTTGTCGTATATCGACTAATGGTGATATTGACACTCTACGGCTTTTAAAAAACATCGAAACCAATATTCCCACCGTGGTCCTTCATATGGTAAATATTATAGTTTATAAGTAAATTTTAATTAGGATAGTATGTAAGTTTTCGAAATGCACCCAAAAATAAAAAGTATAAATATTTACAGAGGGATGGAGGTTATAAAAAATCTGAAATCATCGATCATTTAATGGAGATATTAATAAGAGGAGAAAATAGCTACGAAAAGCTGGCTTTACAGATGCTGAGTGGAGATAAAATCGTTTCAAGGTAAATTAAGAAAATTTTATAGTTTAAAATATCTTTTGTGCCCCGGTTATTATATAGTGTTTATATTGTTGACAATATATTATTTTATTATTATATATCTAGATGATTATGATATAAAGTCACAAAAAAATTCAATATAAAAGTCTAAAATGGCGAAAATATATAATAATCTTCTATCTTTTAATAATTAAGATTCTTATGAACGTATACGAATATTTAATATAAAATATAGAATTAATTTATAACAATAAATTGCCTTAATTTATAATACATCGAATATAAGGCACTTGTACATCCTGTCTTGCATTATGTTAATATTTTATTATGTATATTTTTGTTTTCTTTTCAGTGAACCTTCAGTCCTAGAACATTTTATGACAACTGCACGTGACCCTGTATTTTGGAAGTTGAATAAAAAAATGGTAGATATTGTTGATAACGCTTTACAAGTTTTACCTAGCTACACTAGAGACCAACTTTATTTTCCTGGTGTCGAAGTACAAAATATAGAAATAAAAAAAATGACTACCAGTTTTGAAAAATTTGAATTTGATGTCACCAGTGCTTTAAAAACAGAAAATGAAGACACTAAATTTCAAGTAAAAATAAGTCAATCAAGATTAAATAGCAAGCCATTCACTTTTAAAATAAGTGTTTCATCATTTGTGGCGCAGAGAGCTTTAGTGAGGGTGTACATTGGTCCGAAAATGATGCCTGGTCAGTTAATCGAAAAGAAAAATATGCTGATGTTACTAGATTGCTTCGAATATAATTTGAAGATAGGTTCTAATGTGATAACTAGAGCATCACATGACATGATGAAATTATCAGATGATTTAGTTTCTTTAGAAACAATTCGTAAAAGAATTTCAGATGCTGAATTTGGAATAGATACTTTAACTTCAAAATCTATTTGGTCTCAAATAGAATTTCCTTCTCGCTTAATTTTGCCCAAAGGTACTCCAGAAGGGCTACCTTTACATGTCTTTGTATTTATTTCTCCATATATAAAACCCACTCGAAGTGGATCTATAACTAATATGGAAATTAATTATAATGCAGTTTTTTCACCTGGATTCCCTCTTGACTTGGACATTGAAATTCAGCAACTGTTTAACTTGCCAAATGCTTTAGTCCAAGATATTGTAATAACACACAAAGCTGAATCTGCTTCTTATGGTAAAGGTGGTAGTGGTGGTGGTAGACCAAGTACCTTTTACAATTCTAATTCGAATAGTGGAATGTGGCAGCCTGCTAATTTTGATAACGAAATACCGAGTGGATTGTTAACTTCGGCAATACAGCCTGAGTTTACCAAAAAAACATTTGATTATAAATCAAAAAAGAATAATTACGGAAAAAAGTCTGAATATGCCGCTAAAAGAGAAGAAAACAAATATCAAAAATACAAAACTCAAGATGTAATAAAAGACGATTCAAATATAGAAGAAGAGAAGGAAGATGTAAAAGTCATAAATAACAATATATACATAACCCCTGACTTAAATCACGAAATTACTACAGATTATACAGAAAATAAAAATTTATTTAATAAAACACCTTTAGATTTAGATTCAAAATATAATACATACCTCGTTGACTCTGTAAATAAATTTCAAAATAATGACAACGATGAAATTATAGAAGATATTTCGAATATAAGACCACATTTCCTGCTGAAGATGCCAAAAAAAAGATTTTCCAACCTTTTCAATATTATATTTAAGCCGATAAAGATAGATTCTGATGAACAATTATTTGAATAATGTTAGAGTTTTTTAATTGTATTTAATAATTTATTTGACTACTATTTAATACTTTATATATATATATATATATATATATATATATATATATATATATATATATATATATATATATATATATATATATATATATATATATATATATATATATATATATATATATATATATATATCATTTACACACATTCATGTTCACCTTGTTTCGTGTATTATATACAAATTCCAAATATGAATACATTATGCCATTTAAATAAATCGTTTTTCAATTCCTAACTACATATTCTTTTAGCCAAGATATTTGTTTTTCTCTTATAGTTTACACTTTTATTTAAAATATTAATCAATTCATACAATTTAAATAATGCTACTAATTCTTCGTTGAGCTAAGTAAAATTTATTTTAAATACTTTATACTATTACATGTTTTAGTTTATAATAGAATAATTAGATATATTTGTTGCTATATTTTTAGTTGATTTATATCTTATATTTCTTACTTTTTATGTTACGAAATACAATACAATGAAAACCTATTATAAGTATTTTTCGATTTTCTATCATTATTTCTGGAATAGTTCCAAATATTTTACAACGTTGTTACGCTTTCCCTATTTTCATCGCACAAAATTTAAAAACCATCGGTCACTGATGTGACAACGACTAGAATACAAACAAAAATATTTTACAGTTGATTACAAGGCTTCCGTTACATATTTTACACCTACATTCTTAAACTATATTTTTTCTTGTAAATGTGTTTATTTTTTCATATATTTTTGGTAATTTAATTTAGAATTTTAATTTGGACAATGTGTACGCCACACATTGTAAATTACCATTCAACAATGTCAATTGAGCAATGTCTCGAATTTGAGTGGAAAGCAAAGTATGGATGTTCTCTTTGTCTACTTGATGCAAGGTTTAGTGACAATGTATAGTAAATGAAAGTTTCATAGCAAAGTTAACAAAATCGATACAAACAAAAATAATCTTTTATAAAAAAAATAAACGTTTTTGAAAAAAAAACAAATGTTCTTCAATATGCTAAATTTCTTCTTCTCTTCTCGGATAAAGGTACATTATAGTATTTTCTTGCTTAAAATATTACTATCTAACATATATGCTGGATAAACAACATAAACATAACATAAAAAATTAACACGCTATAAGTTTATAAATATTGCTAATTATATTGACTAGTATTTGGCATTTACTAAGAATAAAGTCGTCCGCACCTTACACATGCCAGTTTATAAATGTAAATGTGAGACATTATTATGACAGCAGCAATAAAGAACCTTTAGTGATACCATCAGAGCACACCACGATAAAATCAACTTCAGACACCTCGTTACTAATGAAATATTCATTAGTAGATATAACTTTCATGTAACTCATTAGCCATCTTGTACAATTGCCATGTACAACACTTGTCGAGATTAAATCCGTAACGATGCTGTAGGAGAATATAACAATATCTCACAATTAATTATATAACATAACACAAATATTAGTTTTGTGGAGTATAGAAACGCAACAACCAAACCATTCATCATATAACCTATTTAAAGACATCTTGGCATCCAGATCTCACAAGTAAATACTGCAAGGAAAATCAGTCAGTGCCAAAATAAAGTTATATTTTCCGCTTGATTGACACGGATGATTCCAATCCCAGACACGAACTGTTAAAATTTTAACGTTTACCATAAATAATTTTAGGTTAAATGGTGGAGTAAATAGTTCAAAGTCATTTAGGAGCAATACATCTGAGACAGTGTTTCATCTTGTTGGCATATTCCTAGACACAAAATATTTCAACTCATCCAACGTGTCTCTTTATAACTTACCTTGGAGCGTGCAAGAAAGCAGTGATTTAATACCTATAATTAACACGACCCTTCAAAATGTATATAATAAATAATATGACTAAAGTTTGGGAATGTACTACAATACCTATGTATAATTTTATGACAAAATGAACTAATAATATCTAAATGTTTGGTTTTTCAGAAGCTAAAACATAAACGTAAGATAGCTTTAAAATATATAAATATAAGATACATTTAAGGACCGTCGTGGCGTAGGGGCCAGCCTGTAACCGCGACTTTTTGTGGGTTCGATTCCCACTCGGGAAGAATTATTTTCATTTTCTTCGCTCTGGCAACTTATCAAAGAGCGGCGTTAACTTTCGCCATTCAACACGCAATGCATAAAAAAGGCGGAACGTGGGGAACAGAGTGTCTAAACACTAGATTCCTTTTGCCTACGGATTCCTCTGCCTACCCTGCTATGTGCGGGATACAGTGTGAAGCTAAAAAAAAAAGATAATGCTCAAAAATAGCACAATAATATATCAAACATAGTCTTCATAGTCATAAAAATGTTTAGCTGCTTTTATACAAGTTAATTTCTACCTTCTTAAGCTTAATGCAAACAAAGACACAGAATTGGCTAGTACTATGAGTTTATATCGCTATACTGTGTATAAAAATAGCCAGCGAATGCATTCTCATATAATTAATAAGCATCTATTTTGACGTTGACCGATCTATTATTGATTAAAACGTTTAACACGTTAATATATAGCATAGCTGCACGCTCTGTATATATTGATAATCGTTATTTTGATAATGTAAGTCATTAGGTTTCAGGGCGTATGGACTGACAGTAATTCATCTGCACCAAGTAATTTATTTCTTACTTATAAATCATAATTTTGGTAAGTTTTAGAAAGTTACTTATTTAAAATGTTGAATAGTTTTGCTTAATATTTATATATATATATATATATATATATATATATATATATATATATATATATATATATATATATATATATATATATATATATATATATATATATATATATATATATATATATATATAATATATATATATATATATATATATATATATATATATATATATATATATATATATATATATATATATATATATATATATATATATATATATATATATATATATATCTATATATATATATATATAGTATAATATTAATGCATTCAAATTAATTATATTTTTATTGTTATTTAATTATTGAACATCATATCTTACGACTATGTAGGTAGGAAAATGTTTACACGCAATAAAATTTCAACCAAATGTAAAATGTTAGCGAGCTTCCGCAATGCGAGATAAATATGAAAACGTGTTTATTCTATTTGTCATCATATATAAATATCTATTTTTATATCGAACTTAGTATGTCAAGGATATAAAAACACTGAATGGAGTTGAAAGCGATATCCGCCCACAAACAATTATATCGACGTAAAGATGAATCGTTATTAATAAAATCCATCTCAACATTATATATATAAATCAGAAATAGTTGGGTCGATCTAAGAAACTGAGATCTCCTCTGTGTTTGTGGAAGTAATCTAAGGAACGCTGTATGCAAAATTGTTAGACATTGAAAGTAATAAAAGTCTGAAAGTGGAGAAGTACCTACTAATAAAATTCTGACAAAAAAAATAATCATAATAATATATATATATATATATATATATATATATATATATATATATATATATATATATATATATATATATATATATATATATATATATATATATATATATATATATATATATATATATATATATATATATATATATATATATATATATATGACATTTTTCATTTTTCAGTAATTAACAAGCACACGTATGTACATGTTACAAATGACATACGGAAATTGTATTTTGTAATCTCAACGTTAATACTGAATAGGTTGAGTACGTGGGCGCTAATCATGTATAAACGCTCTCATTGTGGCGCTCGCATGAGAAAACAAAAATTATAGTCGATCACCGACATTCTATATCTGCGCGAGCGCTGCGTATAACTCGTTGCACGCGCCAGTGGTGGCGAATTAATGGCGCATAACATCACTTTACTAAGCTTTTCTATTGAAAATCTACTTGGTTAGAACTTATTTATACTCATATTACGTTGTTATAGTTTATTTAACTACAATGGTTATTTTAATTTAATATATATAAAAAAGAAATAATAGTAACTACTGTAATTATTTAAAATCCATGTATAAAAAATCTACATTGAAATTATAGTTATTATAACTAATTATTTTGTTATTTTTGTCGACATTATACGTGAAATTTAAAGTAAATTATAAAGTTACTTTTACCAAAACAGTACATAGCATCTGGCGCCTGGAGTCTGTCCTTCCAATAGTCTGTGACGTTGCCACACGTAATATTTTCATTGGATTGTTGTGAATCGACGGCTGGTCTAAGGAATTTCCTGTTCTTAATCGGGAAATTGCCTAATAAACGCATACCTTTTGACTTCTGGAACGTTTTAGTTTGAATATGTGAAATTAGTTTCATACGTCTATACATATTACATACTATACATATATACGGAAAGAAATACAAATAAAAACGATTTTCGATGCATGTCGTGTTCATAATTTTATTCTATATAAGACTTTTTTAATAATTTATAAGAATATTAATATTACAACCATCAGCAAAATTGTTCAGTTTCAATATAAAAATTATATGCAATCCTCTATAATTTTAAGTAACGTAATAATTATTAATAAATGAAATCAAATGCTTTCGTTTTCTGATATATTTTCATCCTCTGACGTATCAATGCTGACGATGTTTGTGAAACGTCATCGAATCACTGCGAGAAAAGACAGTAGCTGATTTTTACTTATTTTTGTATTCCTTCGTCGGACGAATGGTCTATAAATAAGGGTGCTACATGAATGTAAAATCCAGTGTAACAACACTCGCACTCGAATTCGGTTCTTGTTACAACTTCTTATACTTCTAAAACAATATGGTGAGGAATTTAACGTGTTTTATACATTGAAGTGATATATTGTGAAAAAGTGTTTATTGTATCAAGTGATTCTATTTAAATAAATTAAAAGTCCTATTCCAAATTATTATTACCTATTATAAAAAATCTATATATTTCATAAAATTTTCACGGTATCATCATAGTATATTTACAGTTATTAGCTATTTTAATGCGACAGTATGCCATAATCATTTCTCTTCACTTGTTTTGTTTTTCATTAGACAATAAAAATATTAAAAAATAGCGTAACAGTATATGTAACCTTTTATTACTCATATTTATAGGATTCTGATGATGAACAGAAGATGGCCATGCTCCGCAAGGCCTTCCAAATGTTCGACACCACCAAATCGGGGTACATCGATGTCCTTAAGATTTCGACTATCCTGAACACTATGGGTCAACTTTTTGATGACTCTGAGCTCCAGGAACTCATCGGTGAAAACGACCCTGAAGGTAAATAACGAAGACGATAGCTTAAATTTTTACTTTTCCAATCAGAAATAATTGATTCCGAATCCTATATATTATAATAAGCAATATATAAAACATTTCTTTTTTGAGAAAAATGTTAATGTAAACATAAAGTAAGCAATAAAATTATCTGCCACTTTAAAAATGTTTCATAAATTTGATGTATAGCTAGTTTATTAACCTCATAAAAATAACAAGAGGCATTAATCATTAAATCTGTAGCATGCTACCCGTAACGCGACGACGTCTTCAAAGATACAGGAATATTTTTACACGCGATCGTTATAATGAGTCTATTTTAGTACGAGTGTCTCCTCAAGATTCCATTACCTTTGAAACGCGTCTCTTCTATTTAAGTTTGTGTGATTATTCATATGCACACATACACGTGCTTTAAAATTAGATTCATAAATTGCAACTATACTTAATTTAAGTAAATTATCTGTAATAATTATATTATGTTATATAATAGATAATAAATCTTATTTCTACTGAGCACTTATTTCACTTAAGTAATTTATCTTTATATTTACAGGAACTGGTAAGATTAACTTTGATGGATTTTGTAACATCGCCTCCCACTTCTTGGAAGAAGAGGACGCTGAAGCCATGCAACAAGAACTGAAAGAAGCTTTCAGGTAAGAGGGGGGATTTTTTTTTCTTGACAAATTAACTTTGAGCAATAATCCCCCGCAATAAATTGTTGCATAAATATATAGTAAAAAATTTTGAAAACTTGCCGAATTTTGAAAAATTTAATAAATTTGAACCTAAAAAGCTCATTCGTAAGAACATTTTTAATTACAAATTCTTTTCACAATTTTGCCAATGTTCCATATTTTCTTACACGTTGACCTTAGTTTAATAAATATCAATGATCCGTTATATACAAGCTATAATATCGAAATATATTTTAAACATTTCAGATTATACGATCGCGAAGGCAACGGTTACATTACTACATCCACTCTTAAGGAAATTCTTGCCGCGCTCGACGACAAACTCAGCAACGCTGACTTGGACGGCATCATCGCGGAAATTGACACTGACGGCTCTGGTACCGTGGACTTTGATGGTTAGTTTTATTTAAATTACTTCTCAATATTTTATACTACTTGTTTATTTATTATACTTTATTAAAATATATTCTTCAATAAAAATAATACAAGATATTATAGCAATTTCTAATATTGTTTCAGAATTCATGGAAATGATGACTGGCGATTAATACAACAACATTTACTACTGTTACAATAGTATTAATAAAATACACTTAGTTTTGTATATTGTATATCTACTTATGAAACATAAGACTTCATTAGTACAAACCGATGCGGTATTAGCATAGAATGCATGATGAAGACTAACCATGCGCATGCTAGAACTATCTTATAGATAGGTTCTTATTAAATTGTTCGTTCCAATTTATTATTTGCATAATAATCTAAATGTAACGAAAAACATCCAAACGTATCCACAATTATATGCTAATATTTATAACGCATAAATAAGCTGTTTTCTTTTGAATAAAACCCTTAAATATTTTAACTAACTCATTTCTAATGTCTATCTGAGTCAATATTAAATATTGTTTTTAAATTCAACCTTTGACGAGTAATGAAATCAATAAATGTCGTAATTAAGCGCGCCAAAACAAACCACACCACCACATAATATGATTATTAAATAATAACAAAAATGCGTGTATGACCAAATTATTATTATATTCAAATATATCCGCCATGAAAAATAATGGCAAAAGAAAAAAAAATGTGAGGCATCTGCGAAATGACGCTGGAAAGATGCCCATTAAAACTTTATGAAACTGTTGCCATTGAACTGTTTTGAACGTTACGTTACGTTAATAACATTCACCTGTACTATACCTATATGAAAACATACAATACTTGATTTCATAGTAGAAGAGTCTTTTGTATTGTATTGACAAATATATAGGTCGCTCAGACCTTCACTGACTGTCTTCGAATGTGAATATGATTTTCTATTAAGACATATATATCTTATTAATTAAAAAAAAGTTATATTTGTATACTTTTTTTAAGCCTGTGATATATTTAAATTTAAAATATTAATATAAGATAAAATAAATAATATAAAATTGTTAAAAAATACTTAAAATAAAAATATTAAAAAAAAAATTCTAAACGTATTTAATCAAATTTTCTAAAACAATTATTTAAAAAACATTGTAATAGATCGTGAAAAATGTAGTTATATTTCAAGATATGTTAATTTTAAAATTAATATAAATATATTTTCTGTTTATGGTTATTATCAAATTATAGTTTTTTTTTACATATAATACAAACGTTTCCCTGGTTTGAATAGGCAAAACAAGGAGTAGGGTTCTCTGCATCTAACCTTTCACATTCCTAAATGTCAGAGAAGGTGGAAAACGATAAAAAAAATATGGCTGGTGTTCGGTTTTCAAAAAATAAATACATGATTTGATTTTTTACAAACTTTAGAATTTTATAAAACCTATTTTAAAAAATGGAGCGGCCTTCGTTGCTCGTCGAGACAGTCTGATTATAAGCGCGACGATTGTTGGTTCGATTTCCACTTGGAGAAATGAAAAATTTTCGTTTCCTTTCTCGGGTAACAAGACAGAGAGGGGCCGCTAAATATGCAATGCCTCAAAAATTGGACGGACAATAGAGTGTCTTGTGAAAACACCCTTTGTTACCGTGGTATATGGGATATACAGGTTGAAGATTAAAAAAAATAGAAGGACCAATCACTAGGTCCTCTACAAAACATGAGAAGTACAGGAATATAAAAAAAGTAAAACTCTAAATACAATCAGGACAGTTATATAAGTTGTCAGTGATATCTGTTAAAGGATTCCGAGAGATAATGGCACTTAAAACAAATTACCTCCTAACCGAAATTAGACATGTGCCATGGCTATGTAGCAATTGGAAAATTGTCCAATTGGATTTTGCTTCCTGAAGTATATACAGCTTTGTATCGTTGTCTAGAAAAGTCATTCGATATTTTTTTACACATGAAATAATTAATTAGTATTGTAATTCATTATTAATTATTTATTATTCTGCCATAATTATGTAAAATTGAGGGCATCTTCACGCAGTGATTGTAGCATTGGGCAGTCTGATTGTAATTTTGAATTCAACTCCCGCTCGGGGATTATTGTTATTACGCTCAAAAATTTAAAAAAATACCGGCTTAATTTAACGGACATAATTAAAAACTGTTTGTTTTTAATGTCTAAATTTTATAGAAAGTTGTTAGTTTTGGCGACAATTTGTTTTTATGATGATTGTGAAACATGACCTGATCTACTACACCCACGATTCTGTAAGTGGGAATTCTTAACAGTTGAGAGCACTGATATGAAATTTTATATCATTTCAATTTTTCAATTTAAAAATGAAAGGCTAACGTAAATAAATCTCTTTGAAAGAGCTTATTTCTAATAAATTGGATCGTCAAGGTTGAATGGATGATATAAAAATTCTTACTAAGATTCTTTTTTTTTCATATTTATTAAGTAACTAGTGTAATAAGAATTTATATTAATAGGGTATTTAAATATTAAAGACTGAAGTAAGTTCACTTTACGTGTTTTAAATAATTAAATGAGACACAATTATTTATACATAGCTTCATGTATGTACATATAAGTACGTATGTACGTAGGTATGTATGTAATTATTTGAAAATTATTTAAGAGAGAAGAAAATATTTTGTTCTCTTATGCATCATTGATAATGGTACTTCTGATTCTTGATAATGGAAAATCTTGCAAACGTCCTATATACTGAACAATTAATGTATATTTTTACTAAAGAAAAACAATTTCAAAAATGTACGCCATATCATCGCGAATGTACTCAGAAAATTATGCAATTTAAGCGACCCCAGGATTTCAATTGAGAGATCAGAAATAGTGGTAGCAAGGTACATATAAGTTGTTTACTCAATTAACATAATTTAGTCTGTGACAGTGAACGCAAGTGCCATGTTTTTCAAAACCATCAAAGAGATGCTGTTGTGTTTATTATTGTTTGGGACTGTGCTCTCTGCGCCTACGGATGAATTCCACAGTTTAGTAAACGAAGGAGGTAAATATTTGCAAATATTTTTGAGCATATTTTATAGGATTCGATTAATTCATTTATAACATTTATATACTCCCTTAAAAAAACTATGACTATATTAGATGACTGTCATCTATTTGATGTATTGTCTAATATGTATATTATCTATCTATATTAAATTATATTTAAAAAGTTCGTTATATATAACTAAATAAATATTTTTAAAGTTAAAAAGTAATAATTAATATTTATTTATTATTATTATTTATTTATTTTGATAAAATTACATTATATTATAATTTTATATTTTAGAGCTTGTAAAACACGATAATGCATATATCAAATATATCATACCATCGGGTTACTCGCCGCAAAAAATTCAAAAATTGTCGAAATTACAGTTAGCTGATATTGTTGATACGGTAAGAATATGTATTTTTTTAATATACAAAATATACTAAAACTTATATACCAACCCACTATATATTATGTCTTTACCTTCCTACTAAAGTAAAAATTGTACAAAAGTAAATTGGAAACAATTTCAGGATAGTGAGCATTACAGCTTATTAAACAACCACTTTGAGAAAGGACATATTATGAAAGGTCTAACGTTCAACATATACGATGACAATATGAGGGAAGCAACTATAGCTCTATTTCGTCTGTTACAATTAGCTGATGATAACAAAATAGAAGCATTAAAGAATTGGGCATCTTATAATATAAATACAGACATAGTAGATTACGCTTACAGACTGGTGTCGTTGTTTAGAAGTAACCTATCTCAAACTCAAGAACCTCCTTTTATATCAAAACCAAACTACTTTGTAAATAGTGAAGCTATCATAAAAGCCTTAAAATTAAAAGCCAAAAATGGAAAATTTGAGCCACAAGAAGCTCAGGTACTGCAATTTTATAGAACAGACGATAAAGTTACCATTAATACAAATTATTCTGGTGGACATTTATGGAATGAAGAATGTAAAGATCACTTGGATTATTTTAGAGAAGATATTAGCCTTAATAGTTATTATTACGGTATGCACCTGATGTATCCGTTTTGGATGAGCAAGGACGAATTAACAGGAATAGATCCCAGATACGCTGAGCAATATTACTTCATCCATCAACAACTTTTGGCCAGATATAGCCTAGAAAAACAACATCTTAAATATGTAAATATATCTCCTGAACCAAATTGTTATGATGACTTTGTTCCTAACTTGTCCTACGATAATGGACTTCCATTCTCTTCAAGGTCGTCTATAAGACCAGAATGGAACGAAGATTATGCGCGTATAAAATCTATTGATATTGCTATTAAAGAGTGCATAACGAGAGGTGTCATATTTATGGTAAGTCATTAACACACATTCTCATATAATCAGATTCGTGACTTAATTAGTTCGATTTGAAAATATTTATATAATTGTATTGTTCTTATATTGCAGGATAACGGAACCAAAGTTACTTTAACCGAAGAAAATTATATTGACCTTGTGGCGAAACTTATAAGAGCTAATTTTGAGAGTGTTCAGACAGCTAAAACAATAAGATCCTTATATGGATATGGTGGTAGTGGCTATCCAACAAATAGGTAACTATAGACAAATATTTAGCTATAAGTATATACCTTATTATAACATAAACAGTTGCATTCATTAAAAATACAGCTTTGTAACTTAAGTTTATTGTTAATTTTAAATGCAGTAAATAATTAATTACAATGCTTTTCAGATACAATCCTGCACCTTCAGTATTACACCACCCACAGACTACACTACGTGATCCAATGTACTGGTACATGATTGAAAATTTATTAAAATATTTTACAGAATATTCAAATACTCTACAGCCTTATGATTTTTCCAGATATCAAACTCAGGAATTTGATATCATAGACTTTAGTTTTACAAAAATTACAACTTATTTTGAGTTATATGAATTCAGTATTAATAACATTTTCCATAGAGATAACATAGATTATAAAATATCTCCCTTTGTTTATACTGTAAGGCAAAAAAGACTTAAGCACATGCCATTTAAATTGGCTTTTACAGTTGATTCACGTGTTAATAAAACAGCTCTAGTTAAATTATTCATTGGCCCTCAGTGTAAAGTAAGTAATTGTTTCAACGAATATTCCAAGTTTTATGAACTTGACTCCTTTACGCAAAAATTACAAGAGGATCTTAATATCATAAAGTATTCTAACGAATTTTCAACAAAGTATTCATTCGATGATCATTATAACTTAGAACAAAGGCAATTACTTGAAAACAGGTTCGATACATTTAAATTTCCAGAAAATTTAATTATACCAAAAGGTTTAAGCAAAGGTCTTAACTTAACATTATTCGTTTTACTCACTCCAATTGAAGACACAGATGATCCTAATCTATCAATTTATTTATCAGAACCATTTGGTTTTCCTTTCCACAGACAAGCTTTATTAAATAATAATACTCATTTTAAAAATTATAAATTCTTTAACATTACCATTTTTCATAAGGAAAGTTTAAATGAGCAAAATGGATATTTTTCACCCCATTTGAATTAACTTATTTTTAATATATTGCGTAGTTTATTGCTACATTGTGTATTTAGTCGAAATCAATTAAAATTAAAATATTAATAAAATTATATATTTATTTAAAACTGACTTTTATTTATTAATAAAATTTAAAACATTCATAATATACATACAATATATATAAATAGCAACATTTGGTTTTCTCTCTCCTTTTAGTGATTAACAACCTCGTTGTTGTGAATAGGATAGTTAGGAATGCTGTATTTGTAAGCGAATTCCTCTCCTTCGTGATAAACTTCAACATCCTCAAAGTACATGTTTGGCTGCTTGAAGTAAACTTCATGTACGGGGCGGTCAAATGGATATCCGAAGGGCTTGTTGTCATGGATAAATGCCTTGATGGAGTCGAATTTCTTCTCAATAGGAGCATAGGGGTATACAATTACATACAATTGGTATGGGAATCCACCCTTTGAACCCTTAGGCAAGACCAATCTCTTGGGCATAGCACCAGATTCGATTGACATATCGGCGGGCACTTTTCCTTCCGGAAGTTGCTTAAGAATGTCATACACAGATACTGAGTCTTCTTTGTAGAAGAAGAAATCTTTAGAGTCACGCATAATCTTGTTTGGTCCCTTTACTAATTTTTGTACGGACCAGTCCAATTCAACAAAGTTCGCCCAGTTATCTTCTAGGCTGATGGGAAAGCCTCTGCTGTCATATTTGGGTCCGAGGAATATTTTGACTACTGCATCACCTTCAACGTCAGACTTGACATCAACTTCGACGGAGAATGGCTTGTGGTTGAGACGAGGCTGGCGAATAAGGAAGTGAGGCCAATTTTGAGATTTCATTTCTTGTTGGGAGTAGAAGACATTGTTGCTAGCGTCGATGTCATAGTAATCGAAATACGTAACAAGTTTGTCAACTTTAACGTCGTTGATCTTAACTCCAACGTAATGTAAAACGTCTTGGTTGTAGGGAACCAAGTTTTTCTTATATTCGATGAAGTACTTCAGGATCTTGCTGTATAGCTGGAAGAACATAGGGTCACGGATGGATGATTGGTAGAAGTCTAGGGCTGATGGTACAAAGTTGTATCTGTAAATAAAATAAATATGAATTATTAAAATTTTCATTCCAAAAACTACACAATCAAAAAATGCTTACTTACTTTAAGAAATACTTAAAATTAATACGTATTTGATTTTATTATTGTAAGCAAAAATTATAGTTATTTTATTATTATGACAATTGTGTATATATATGGACTATTTCAAAAATTCAACTCACTTGTCGATTGGTTCAGGGGCAGCACTTAAGATGTGACGAGCGATGACTTCATAAGAGTTGTGGTTGTCCTTACGAGCAACCTTGCCGTGCCAGTCAGCGTTAGCTTGCCAAAAGTTTCCAACAAAGTTGACGGACTTGCTGTTTCGTAGATCAACATCTTGGTTGAACTAGAAAATAAAAAGTAACAATAATTTCATTGTGAAAAACATGTTAATATTTGTTTATATATTTTATAAAATTTGAGCTTACAGCTTTGAAGTGGCCTTGCTCAAGGTATTGGATGAAAATCTTCTCATAAGCGTCAAGAAGTTGAAGCTCTTCGATATTTTTCTCAACGGGAATTTGATAGTAAGAAGGCCTTTGAACAAATGAGTAGTAATAATTGACGTAGGGGCTGTATCCGCTCTTAATAGGATGCCACCAAGAGAATTGAGGGATCTCGCCTAAACCATTGGCCAGTCTCTCCAAGTAGTAACGGGCCAGAAGTTGTTGATAGAAGTAGTAGTACACTTCTCCACGACGCTCTTTCATTGCTGGGTATAGGTCACCGTCCATCCAGAATGGGAAGTATGAGTGGAAGTAGAAGTAGTACGCATTAAGACCGACATCTTCGACAAAGTAGGAAATCCTGTGTTCATCATTGTGGTAAGATGAGTAATCTGAGTAGTTAGCGTAAATAACGTAGCGATCATTTTCCTGGACAACACCATCTTCAACACCAAAGTCAGAAGAAAGTCCATTTTGCATTTTGATACGGAAGATCTTGTGCCAGACATCGGAATTGACGAAAAGTTCAGGGTAAATTTCGTAAGGAGCTGGGACGACGACACCCTGTATGTCCGCACGGTGGATTAGAGCGATGTAGTAAGCATAAAGGAATTGTCCTTCGTTTACGTATACGCGAGCCCAGGCAGCGCTTTTGTAGAATGCTTCGAAGTCCTTGGCATAGTAGAAAATGTGGAATAGAGCTACGGCTTCCTCTCTTTGTCTTTCGTAAAAGATTGAGAAAGGCACGTTTCTTGGCATAAATCCAGATTTCCATAACTCCCAGAATTCCTGGACGGCTTTCTTGTTCTGTAAAAATCAAAATTAGTTAGTTAGTGTACTTATGAACTGAAAGAAGTAGATACTATTAAAACATTGCCATAAACACATTGTAATAACGTACTGAGTAGTCATCGATGTGAGCTTCGATGTCGTAGTCCTTGCCTAATTTATAATAGTCAGCCTCGAGGTCTACTTGTTCTGGGTGGATGAAGAGCTTGAGGATCTTTTCCTGTTTAGCTACGAAGTCAGGGTCAACTGGAATTTAATTTTATATTATTAGATACATTGACATTTTTAGAAGATAACTCTATATTTATTATTTAATTATTAATTTTAACTAAATATTTCTATAATCATTTTTACCATTTTTAACTTTGTAGTCATGATGTTGAGGAACAATAGAAGCTCCTACAAGCGCAAAGGCCAGGCAAGCTAATGCCAGGACAGTCTTCATCTTGAGCAGCCCAGAAGGTAACTGTACTGATTCTGACACATGTTCCATCTTTTATACCTAAAAGTCGCTTGTTATCTTATTCAATTTTATCAATCACATGGTAACAATAATGCGTTTTATCTTTATCTGTCCCCTTTTTTGACCTTATGCATGTTAAGAAACTAAAAATATAGTCTTTTACTTACAAGCAAACAGAACTTTCTTGAAATATTTATTAATTAACATATGAACCTTTTTTATATAATAATAAAATAAATGGAAAAATATTAATTTTTCAATTAAACACGCTTTAGAACGTCTAGTTACGTAAAAATATCAATGTTGTCAGTCATACAGAAAGCTTACACTGGTTCGAATCCACCTACTCTTTTAAAAAATACAATTCTACTAAAAGCATGTTTTCACTTTTATTTAATAAATTTTATATTTTAAATTTAAATTGGAAATCACTATTGGTAATTTTTTATACATATGAATATCTTGTACCATAAATAATTTACGGAGAACGGAGCACCAAAAACTACGGTTCCTGCATACTTATTTTGCCTCGTGAGTCGAGTCTGACCGGTATGAAGAAGTGTGCAAAGACCGTTAATAACCTCTTCATATATGCTACATGCCCTTTGTCCAGTTTTTTGGACACTGTATTTTCGAAGTCCATACAAATCAAACCAATTGCTTAAATTCTTAATGCACCAATACAATGTGTGGCAGCTCTCATTTTATTATTTTACTTGCAATCCCGTGTCCTGCTTCGCATCCTTGAGCAATACGAATATTTATTATGTAAACTGAATTGCTTTTGCTTTTCATTTTTTTTTTAAATCATATTACAAATCGTCCATGTTCTCGGAATTTCTTTTGAAAATTATATGTGTGACTGTAATATATAATATGCATATATTATAGGCACAATTATAAATCTCCCTTTGTAATCACTCTGTCTATTAACATAAACAGTTTTGTTCAATTTGTTCAATAAAAGAATAATGTATGTAAATACCTAATAAAGACTAATAACCTATATAAATAAATATGTTCATTTAATAAAAAAATCATTTAAGTTAATTATATTAACTAAATAGATATATGTACCTACTGTATATACTATGTGAGACCAGTTTTTTTACAGTTTCTCGCACCCCCACGGAAATTAAACATAATATCTATTTTTTACAATTTGATTATTATTCATCATTCATTATCATTCATCATTCCGACGATTTAAACTTTTTCTTATAATAATTGTTAATTGATTTGATAAAATAAAACAATTTTTAAAAATAAATAGTTTAGGTTCACTAATACGAATAATCGACGTAATTTTCGTCTAAGTTATACTGTTGTAGCTTTCAAGGTATTACTATTCCAAAAATTCATTCAATTATATTCAGTAGTTAGTTAAATATATATATATATATATATATATATATATATATATATATATATATATATATATATATATATATATATATATATATATATATATATATATATATATTATATATATATATATATATATATATATATATATATATACATATATATATATATATATATAAATTCAGGAAAATCTATTGAAGAACCATTACAGCGGGGATACGTTTCTATGACTCAATACTCAAAATAACTTAATCTTAAAACTTAAACTTCTTCTTCTTCTAGAACCCTTTCTAAGATATATATACAAATATATGTATATTTCAAATTCAAATTGAAATAAAAAAAAAATTTTTGACATGAAAGAATATAATATCTACTAAGATTTTTTTTCATGCGTTATTTACGTGTGAACTGTGAGTGATACCATATGTAATGTAAAATATTATCAGTACGACACCACGGCGAAAAAATTGATTGCGCTATTTAACCTTTGATTCTTTTGGAGATATTTCAATAACATAATAAATAAAAACAATGAAGATTACTATATATATATATATATATATATATATATATATATATATATATATATATATATATATATATATACATATATATATATATATATATATATATATATATATATATATATATATATATATATATATATATATATATATATATATATATATATATATATATATATATATATATATATATGTATATATATATATATATATACGTATATATATATATATATATATATATATATATATATATATATATATATATATACGTATATATATATATATATATATATATATATATATATATATATATATATATATATATATATATATATATATATATATTTATTTTTTTTTGAAAGGTTTCACATCTGTATATATTTTAAGAACGTTCATGTCTTTACTCATTTTTTCTCCTCTTTACCCGAATTCCGGGTATTGTGTATTAAATACAAAGCCACGATTTTAACCTACTTCAACAAAAGAGGAGGGTCAATGTTCAATGACTAATTATAAATCAGTCATTTGTTGTTTTTTGTTTGAAAAGGCAGGAGGTGGCCTTATTATCACCATAACAGGATCTGATGATGGAATCCCAGGAAAATTGAGGAAGACTTTTCACATTTTATAGCCTGTTTTTCATTAAAAATATGTATTTGTTTCTTGTAGTCATCACCTGTTGACATTACTGAGCTGATAATGATAGAGGACATAACTCCTCAATTATTAGAATTAATGTAAATAATTCTTCAAATACTACAGGGACGTATAGAAGTTATTTTTTTACTATCAGATTATTCACGTAATTTGATAATGGGAGATATAATTCCTCAATTTCGAATTTGTGCTTCCTCGTATTAACTTTCATACTATTGAAAAAATTAACGAATAAAGTAAATAGAAATGTATATGAATACTGGGGATACCAATCGATGCTAAAACGAATATGAATAAGTTTAATTTAAAGAGGAGATTTTTAAGTCGTTTTATTTTTATTATTTTGGATATTTGTTACGCAATTACTCTACCAAGTACGGATGGATTTTGATAATATTTTTTGTATGGTAGTTCATGTTTTAGAGCTAGTCTGGAGCTAGTAAACACAAACTAAAGTGTTAAAGGTTTACCAACAGAATACATTACTATTTATTTATTTATTTATTTAGGCAAGGAATTACACTGTACATCACACTTACAAGCTAGCTCAACATGATTAAAAAAAAACAACAAGCATTTCTAATCTATTACCCTACAGCAAGATAAATACAACAAAAAAAATCAAACAAAATATACAAAATTACAACTAAGCATCTAAATAAAACAATCAGAAAAAAATTAAATTAGTAATAACAATATTAACATAATAAACAATTGTTACGCAAAAAAAAAGAAACCAACAAGTATAACAAGCAAAGTGATAATTGACATTTGAGTTAATATTTGAGTGACATATAATAGGTCATTTTCATTATCGTCATCCCTCAAACTCATAATATTTCTTTAATTTTTTCTTAAATACTATAATGGAGTCTCTGAAAATATCAATATTTGCTGTATTAAAGATGGAATTGTAACTATTCAGAATTCTGCTTAAAGGAGCATTTATGCCAAAGTTTGACTTTACCATCCTGCTAAGAAAAGTATGTTTCTTTTTTAATTGAGCTCTAGCATTTTTTCTCGGTATGATAAACATAATCTTTGAAAGTAGTTGGTTGCAGTCTATTCCTCCATTTATAACTTTATGCAAGAAACAAATATCCAATATAACTCTACGACTGGCAAGAGAAAGCGTTTTATAAAATGCCAACCTATCAATATACTTCTCATTTCCCTTTGCTTTATGATCTATAAAACTTAAATGCTTTAAAAACTTTTTTTATACTCTCTCAATCCTGTCCCTGTGTGTTTGATAGTATGGATTCCACACTGTAGAACAATATTCCAATTTGCTTCTTACCATCGAGTTAAATAATATTAGTTTAGTATGAGATTTTTTAAATTCCTTAGTGTTCCTTATGATAAAACCTACTGTTTTTAATGTCGTTTTTAATAAACTTTCAATATAAGGTACAAAATTTAGCTTATTATCTATTGGGACGGGATCCAAATCATTAATTTGTTATATATTACTTACTGTCTTTCCATTTAGGTTGCATGAAAAGCTGATATTTTCCACTTTTCTACTAAAAGTAATAATAAATCACTTTTAGTAGTTTAGATTTAGTTGAAATTTATTACACCAAAGGATTAAATTACTAAGGTCTTGCTGCATTAACAACGAATCGTTTATATCTTTTATCTCCTTATAAAATTTAAGATCGTCTGCGTATAGATGAAAACGGCAATATTTAAAACATTTCGCTATATGATTGATAAAAATTCCAAACAGAGTAGGTCCAAGAAGGGAGCCCTGTGGCACTCCTGATGTTGCAATAATTGTACGAGATTGATAACCACCAATAACAACGTTAATTTCTGGATTTATTAAATAAGATCTGAACCAGTCAAGTAGATTTCCGTAGATGCCATAACTCTTAAGCTTATGTATAATAATCGAGTGATTAACAACGTCAAAGGCTTTAGCAAAGTCCGTGTATATGCAGTCTATTTGGCTACCCTTATCCAGTGACTCTAACAAATTATCAACAAATAAAGCTAAATTTGACGCAGTTGATCTTTTTTTAATAAAGCCATGCTGTTCTTCAGTCATTATAGACTTCATATGCCAATTAAGCACTTTACAAATCAACGACTCAAAAATCTTACCAAAAACTGATAATATGCATATAGGTCTATAGTTTGATATTTCCTTTCTGTCCTTGTTTTTAAATATGGGTACAATACGTGCTTTTTTCCATATTTTGGGAAATTCTCCTTCATCTAAAGATTTTCTAAATATAAGCAGTAGTGGCCTAGTCAAGAATAATGCACAACGTTTTACAAAGATTGGAGGTATATCATCCGGTCCAGCTTCTTTATTTGTTTTTAAATTTACCATCTTGCTTTCTATTTCAGCTTCTGTGATATTAATTTTCTGTAAATAAAAGTGCTGACAATCATTTTGGAAATCCTTTTCTAAATTGAGTGATTTTTTGCGTTGACTGGAAGTAAATATATTAGAAAAGTAATTAGCAAATTCGTTGCAAATGTCGGCTCCATCGGTAAATGCAGAACCTTTTAGTGTCATAACGGCTGGGAAGTAACATTTATTATAGCGTTTATCTTTTAAAAACGAATAAAAAGTTTGGTCAACTCTGTCGATATAAGTTTTATAATCTCTCTTTATAAGAAATTCGCACCTGTCTCGCAGTAATTTAAATTCTATTTCATCTAATGGATTCTTATATTTTTTAAAACGAATTCTGTATTTATTTTTTTCAGCCAATCTTTTAATCAAATTATTAGAATACCAAGTAGGGTATAAATTTGTTTTCCTTATATTTTTCTTTGGTACCCAGTTTTCGATCACCTTACATATCTCTCTATAGAAAACTTCCGTCATTTCATTGACATTGATTGAATTTTGAAATAGAACTTCCCAACTTATTTCTGATAGTTTTTTATTTATTATATTATAATCAGCACTTAAAAAATTGTGTCTCACCATTGTAGATGTTTGCAGTAATGCATTCTTGTGAGTAGTTTCATAATTTATTATTAAGGGAGGGTGATATTTATCTACTGGACATGCAAAAAAATTACTATGTTCTGTGCTAATGTTGTTATAATTGCTAAAAATAAGGTCTAAAATTTTTCCATATGAATTACAAATTCCATTATATTGTGATAAATTTGTTATTGCCATGAAATCATTAATTAATGCACTTGCTGTATTTTTATTATCAGGAGTATATATTGGCCTTTTATCTCCAGAAATACTAATATGTGTTGTGTTTAATTAGTTGTCTATATTATTCTTAATAAACTTTATCACTCCTGCTAAGAAACGATCTCGTAGTAATGGACTGCTAAATTTTGCTAGAACTTACCTAGGACGTGCTGATTCTTTGTTAATTTTAGCTATGCGAGTACACTTGGACATTATTATTTTTGGACATTTTGTTTCTTTATTGTTTATCTGTTTGTGTGTCAGCTCAGCATCACGTAAAAAGTACAAAACCAATATAAAAACATTTTGTACACTAAAATTTAACGTAGCTCTGGGTAACATTTAGTTTTAGTTTGGATTTTTTATTGTTAGTAGTAGTAGTGTTTCATTGCAATAGCTTTGCTATATCAAAATAGACCAGTATTTCCCGAAATATTCAAGAAGTTTATCCATTATTAAACTATCTATTGACTTCAAATAGTATTAACGAATCTTGATATGCACCAAACATTGTCGAGTTATTATTTGTAAAATATTTAATATAATCTGTCGGAAAGGAATAGTAATATTTGTAATACTTCAAAGAAACATCATTTTCAATAATTATACTTGTATTTTAAGTGTCCCTTGACATAAAAACGATATTTTTTTAACGAACAAGTTTGTCGCGTGCGGCTTATGCCAAGACAGACATATTCCGCCATCGCCACTTGGCACGTCCGCACCAGACCGCAAGTAGTTTCCTAGGGGCATTATCAGCGCACTTCCGACGTGATACTGGAGCCGCTATTCAGTCGCTGATGTCTTAAGTTGGGCTTCTCTCTCTCAGGGTAACTAAGGGTCTCACTTGGCTGAGTGGATCGCATAAGTATCGTGTGACTCCCTCAAGAAGAGAGGACAGACTTCCCAGTGACTCGCCCGTAGTGATGCAACCACGGGCAAGAGGAATCGCCCGTTTCTGCTTTTCAATCTTAGATAATACTGGTTCAAATGAAAAAATCTATCAATTAAGGAGGATTATAAGCTACATTATATCTTTCACCTAAGGAGCCATTTTTATGTTATAAATTACAAATACTAAGTCATTTATGATACCATTTTAAACAATACAATATTATTTCCGATTCAAATAATATAAAAACGTCCATTTATAGTAGATTATAATTATCACTTACTGCATAATGCTTAAATTAGTAACTTGAAGTTATCAGCGATTTAAAATGCAAGAGCAAACCACCGTAACCATAAAAATAGTTGAAATTATACAATAAACAGTTGAAATTATACAATAGTGTAAAAACTGCCTAAAACAGCGATCTGCACTGTAACAACTATTTACCAATAGTATGTGTAATCTAAAAAAGAACAGACCAGCTATTATTAATATTACAGTTATATATAAATCTATTATTTAATCTTTAGGGTTGTTTTTGCAAGAGTAAATTAAAATAAAATAAATAAATTATTTAAATATTACACTCAGCCGCCATTTATCAGATGAGCTTCTTGAGGATCGTCGTGGCGCAGAGATACAGCGTCTGCCTGTATACTCAACGGTTTGAAGGTTCAATTTTCACACGGGGAGAATGATATATTTTTATATTCTGCCCTCTGGCAATAAGGCAAAGGCACGGCGTTGAGTTCCGCCACTCAACACGCAATGCCTCGAAAGGTGGAAAGCGGGGAACGGACTGTCTTAACGCTAGGTTCTATGAGCCTACCCCTCTGCCTATCTTGCTATGTGCAGGATTCAGCATGAAGCTTAATAAGACAGAAACTATTCAACTTGACTGGCATAATTTCGAAAAGTAAGCGCACAGAAGAATACATCTCGACTGGACAGTGTTTGGGAAGCTACGTCATATTTTTAATCGTCTGTCCCAGTGCTTAAAAATAAGAATTTTCAAATAGAGTGTACTACACGTGATGACCTATGAAGCCGAAACATGTACTCACCGTAGGGCTGTGCCACAAATTCAACGCTGCGCAGCGAGTGGTGGAATGAACAATGCTTTGGGTTTTTCTAGCAGATAGAATTAGCAATGAAGTCATTCACCAGAGAACCAAAGTCACCGACATTGTGCGTACAATCAGCACGATGAAGTGGAACTGGTCCGGCTATGTCTCTAGCCAAATATGTGTTTCACGAAGCTAATACGTCTTAAAGTGGCACGATGCTTAGGCAAACGTAGTCCAGGGCGTCCCTGCAGCATGATGGACAGTATACAAAGAAGGTGGCTGGCAGTGGATAGATCTGACCGGTATGGTTCGCGCTCGATGAGGGAGACCTTAGCACAGCTATGGACGGCGATAGGCTGTAAAAAAATAATTAATCGACACCTAATAATCGACTTCTACAGAATGTACGGAGGTCGAATTAACTTGTAACTAAACAGAAAAGAAAATAATTTTAGTATACTTACTGCTGACTTAAATTAAAAAGTGCGTTTGGTATACAACAGTGAATACTTTTCAATTTCAAGAATTTATGCACTAATCGCTAAAATAACTGGCAACTGGTTTGAGGACAAAAACAGCAGATACGTTAATATTGCCTTCGGTGAAATATGATTCTGATACGAGGAGTATATCCAGGTTGGATACGGTATCCGTCCAACTAGTCCGCTAAACCTGCTGTGTTTATGTTTATCCTATGTTTAATTTAGATATCAGTGCGAATATTAAACTCAGGAGACTTCTCTCTGTTGAAACATTGAGGTTTTTTTTCTGATTGCTTTATTCAACACAATCAAAGTTATAACTTTGATTGTGTTGGATGTGCTTTACCTTTCTGCTTCAGTCACGATTGGATTGGGTTTTAAGATGTTAGCATAAGATTTGACTCTATGAATTTCATTCATAGTTGGTTTTTCGATATTCCTTTATTCTTCTGTAGATTAAGTGCTGTAAAAGCAGGTCTGTGTCAGGTTTTTAAAGCCAGTATTACCATATATACCTCGCAACCTTTGTAGCTGGATGTGAGTCAAGACATCGTGTAAATGTAGCTGGTGTGTTTCGATCCGGGCAATTGATATTTTATGATCTTGACACAACAACGTGGCTTCATACGATAGTTTTTTTATGTCGATATTACTGGTATTTCTGGCACAGAGCTTTGATAAATAACTTTTAAATTTTTACATTTATTTTTAGGTAACAATTTGGTAGGAGGTTTACAAAAAAGGTGGTTGTTGGAATCTTATTTGCACCAAACTTAGCTTTTATAATTTGTCCAGTTATTGTATTTTCTGTTACTTTAATGGCTTCTTTTATAGCACTATGAGGTGTAGTATTGTGTAAGTTCTCTCTCTTAAATTGTATGTCTTATAAGACTGCTTTCAGCAAAACCGGAGATGATTTGTTTTAAATGCATTTACATCTATCGTGTTTTTCTTAAGTTGATTCATGTTTATTATATTGTAGAAAAATTTTGACTTTTTATTACTTTTTCGAGTAATTCTGTTAGTTCGTTTACATCTTCGATGCCATAAAATATAATAGAAAGAGGTATATCGATGATCTTCAAAGATAAAGATCTTTGAAGATCATCGATATACCTCTTCCTATATTTATATATATATATATATATATATATATATATATATATATATATATATATATATATATATATATAGATATATATATATATATATATATATATATATATATATATATATATATATATATATATATATATATATATATATATATATATTTATATATATATATATATATATATATATATATATATATATATATATATATATATATATATATATATATATATATCTTTACTGTATTTTATATTATGATTTTTTTTATATTTTTCTATTACATAAATTATATTATATTTTTTATAGTGGGTTCTAGTGTATAATCACCTCTCTATATGACAAAACTAATGAACTCTATGTAAATAAAACTATTGTTTTGATTGTTAAATCAAATATAATTTTATATAATTTTAAAATAATTAAGTTGATATTTTTTTAAGAAATGATTATCAATTCTCTGTATTAAATTTGTCTCGTACTTAAAGTAAAGTCTAACAATATATAAACTATATCAAGATTATTTAAAATAAGGAAATTGAAATACATAATTAATAAATATACATTTTATTTAACCATAAATATCATTTATAATACACATACATAAAAATTAGTAAATCGTTTAGCTTTACATTTACTTAGTGTTTAACAACTTCGTTGTTGTGAATAGGATAGTTAGGAATGCTGTATTTGTAAGCGAATTCCTCTCCTTCGTGGTAAACTTCAACATCCTCAAAGTACATGTTTGGCTGCTTGAAGTAAGCTTCATGTACGGGGCGGTCAAATGGATATCCGAAGGGCTTGTTGTCATGGATGAATGCCTTGATGGAGTCGAATTTCTTCTCAATAGGAGCATAGGGGTATACAATTACATACAATTGGTATGGGAATCCACCCTTTGAACCCTTAGGCAAGACCAATCTCTTGGGCATAGCACCAGATTCGATTGACATATCGGCGGGCACTTTTCCTTCCGGAAGTTGCTTAAGGATGTCATACACAGATACTGAGTCTTCTTTGTAGAAGAAGAAATCTTTAGAGTCACGCATAATCTTGTTTGGTCCCTTTACTAATTTTTGTACGGACCAGTCCAATTCAACAAAGTTCGCCCAGTTATCTTCTAGGCTGATGGGAAAGCCTCTGCTGTCATATTTGGGTCCGAGGAATATTTTGACTACTGCATCACCTTCAACGTCAGACTTGACATCAACTTCAACGGAGAATGGCTTGTGGTTGAGACGAGGCTGGCGAATAAGGAAGTGAGGCCAATTTTGAGATTTCATTTCTTGTTGGGAGTAGAAGACATTGTTGCTAGCGTCGATGTCATAGTAATCGAAATACGTAACAAGTTTGTCAACTTTAACGTCGTTGATCTTAACTCCAACGTAATGTAAAACGTCTTGGTTGTAGGGAACCAAGTTTTTCTTATATTCGATGAAGTACTTCAGGATCTTGCTGTACAGCTGGAAGAACATAGGGTCACGGATGGATGATTGGTAGAAGTCTAGGGCTGATGGTACAAAGTTGTATCTGTAAATAAAATAAATATTAATTTTTAAAATTTTCATTCCAAAAACTACACAATCAAAAAATGCTTACTTACTTTAAGAAATACTTAAAATTAATACGTATTTGATTTTATTATTGTAAGCAAAAATTATAGTTATTTTATTATTATGACAATTGTGTATATATATGGACTATTTCAAAAATTCAACTCACTTGTCGATTGGTTCAGGGGCAGCACTTAAGATGTGACGAGCAATGACTTCATAAGAGTTGTGGTTGTCCTTACGAGCAACCTTGCCGTGCCAGTCAGCGTTAGCTTGCCAAAAGTTTCCAACAAAGTTGACGGACTTGCTGTTTCGTAGATCAACATCTTGGTTGAACTAGAAAATAAAAAGTAACAATAATATCGTTGTGAAAAACATGTTAATATTTGTATATATATTTTATAAAATTTGAGCTTACAGCTTTGAAGTGGCCTTGCTCAAGGTATTGGATGAAAATCTTCTCATAAGCGTCAAGAAGTTGAAGCTCTTCGATATTTTTCTCAACGGGAATTTGATAGTAAGAAGGCCTTTGAACAAATGAGTAGTAATAATTGACGTAGGGGCTGTATCCGCTCTTAATAGGATGCCACCAAGAGAATTGAGGAATCTCGCCTAATCCATTGGCCAATCTCTCCAAGTAGTAACGGGCCAGAAGTTGTTGATAGAAGTAGTAGTAAACTTCTCCACGACGCTCTTTCATTGCTGGGTATAGATCACCGTCCATCCAGAATGGGAAGTATGAGTGGAAGTAGAAGTAGTATGCATTAAGACCGACATCTTCGACAAAGTAGGAAATCCTGTGTTCATCGTCGGGGTAACTTGCATAATCTGAGTAGTTAGCGTAAATAACGTAGCGATCATTTTCCTGAACAACACCGTCTTCAACACCGAAGTCAGAAGAAAGTCCATTTTGCATTTTGATACGGAAGATCTTGTGCCAGACATCGGAATTGACGAAGAGTTCAGGGTAAATTTCGTAAGGAGCTGGGACGACGACACCCTGTATGTCCGCACGGTGGATTAGAGCGATGTAGTAAGCATAAAGGAATTGTCCTTCGTTTACGTATACGCGAGCCCAGGCAGCGCTTTTGTAGAATGCTTCGAAGTCCTTGGCATAGTAGAAAATGTGGAATAGAGCTACGGCTTCCTCTCTTTGTCTTTCGTAAAAGATTGAGAAAGGCACGTTTCTTGGCATAAATCCAGATTTCCATAACTCCCAGAATTCCTGGACGGCTTTCTTGTTCTGTAAAAATCAAAATTAGTTAGTTAGTTAGTGTACTTATGAAAACTAACTAAAAGAAGTAGATAGTATAAAAACATTTCCATAAACACATTGTAATAACGTACTGAGTAGTCATCGATGTGAGCTTCGATGTCATAGTCCTTGCCTAATTTATAATAGTCAGCCTCGAAGTCTACTTGTTCTGGGTGGATGAAGAGCTTGAGGATCTTTTCCTGTTTAGCTACGAAGTCAGGGTCAACTGGAATTTAATTTTATATTATTAGATACATTTAAATTTTAAGAAGATAACTCTATATTTATTATTTAATTATTAAGTTTAACTATATATTTCTAAAACAACTTTTACCATTTTTAACTTTGTAATCATGATGTTGAGGAACCACAGAAGCTCCTACCAGCGCAAAGGCCAGGCAAGCTAATGCCAGGACAGTCTTCATCTTGAGCAGCCCAGAGAGTAACTGTAACTGTTCGGACGCTGGATTCACCTTTTATACTAATTATTTCTAGCTTATCATTTTAATGTTTATTGATCCCGAGTTAAAATATTACGATATTTTATTATCATATTTGGCATTGTTTGACCTCTTGCATTTTAAGTGACAAAAGTGTAATTCATTACTATTAAAGTCAAACTTTTACTGAAGTTGTTAGTTAAAAATAATATATGATTTTTTTTAATTTATCTGATTTAAAAATATATAAATATTGGTATTTTTATGTTTTATCTAATTTTAAAATTAAAACAAAATAGTCTTTTTTTCTTTTTTTTTTAACGCTGGAAAATGCAATTTATTTTTTTTATTTTTTATTTATTTATTTATATAAGGTACACCAGCAGTTGTTACATTAATGCTCTTTATAATTTATACATGCAGTTTAGAAATAATTATACAACTATATAAAGGTAAACACAACATGCTATTGTTATTGTAATTGCCATACATAGTATGCTTAACACTAATATCCTTAAAAAATCATATATATGGTATTTAAAGTGTTAAGCATGCTAACAAAAGCTATAACAATACAATATGTGTATGTATGTATACAATATAAATGTTGATACAAACAGTGTTTAAAGATAACTAACCAACTGTAACTTATTTCATATGTGTTAATATGTAATTTCGAAATATATTAAAAGAATCGTAAAAAATATCTGCAACCATACTGTACTTATGTAAAAGCTTGCACAGAACGAGTTGTTGAATTAGCTCCAAGTATAGTACGACGAAATGGGATAGACAGTGGTGTAAATTTGGATTGGGGGCCACAATGAGGCACTCTAAAGCTTAAGCTACTTATGATTTTAGGACAGTCAATTATTGTTTAGAACTTTATGAATAAAACGCATATGTAAGAGCAATCTACGATTATCGAGAGAAGGTACTTTAAATATTTTAAATTTTCGTTATATGAAGCTAACTTTTTTGCGTTACCTGTAGAAAAGGTTCCACATTATACGCTTATGAATACGTTCAAGCCTCACAATGCATGTGTGTTGCATAATGTAAACGCCGTACAACACAACCATATTCCAGACTACTTTTTACGAGACTGTTGTATAAAATAATCTTTGTGCGTGTTTTGAGAAAATTGTTTGACATACGAATAACAAACCTTAATTTTTTTGAAGCTCTATTTACAGTCTCTTCTATGTGTGGTAAGAAAGTCAACTTTGAATCTAGTAGTATATCCAAGTCTTTAACAGCGGTAACTTCTTTAAGCATTTGTTCATTAATGGTATATGTTGGAGAAAAAGGATGAATATTACGTGTGAATTTAATATGTCTACATTTGGCTACATTAATACTCATTCCATTATCATTGCACCATTGGACTAGACGATCGATGTCCCTTTGAAGAAGAACTTATTCATCTAATGTACTTACAGCTCTAATAAATTTAAGACCATCAGCAAATATATACGGAGTTGAGTTTTTAAAACATAACACGACTTCAATAAAAAAAATATTAAAACGAGTAGGACTTAAGTGGGACCCTTGAGGTACCCCTGATAAGATGGCTTGCTTACTAGACTTATATCCATTTATTACAACATAAAAAAACGGCCCTCTAAATATGATGAAAACCAGCTCAATATACCTACAAAACCATAAGCGGCTAGTTTCCCCTGCAAAATATTTTGTGGCACACGATCAAAGGCTTTGCTCAAATCAGTATAGATTGCATCTATCTGCAATCGCTTATTTATACGCAAGACGTCTTGCTTCTCCAACATCTTGCCCGTCTCATTGAGAAGAACTACCGGCCTGTATGCAGAAGGTGAGTCCAAAAGACGACCCTCTTTGCGTATTAAGCATAATATTTCCTCCTTCTAGATCTTCGGGAACTACCCAGATAAGAGGCACTGGTCAAATAGTACATGAAGATTACTGCCTAAATACTCTAGAACAATACTCAGTACTTTTCCTGGGATACAATTTTGGCCTGGGACTGTTTTTAAGCTAACAGGCCCTTAAACTAACAGGCTTGAAAGTCTAGTCTATCTGGTTATCTAAGAAAAGTCATGTAAAATCTTAAATATATAAATAAATCTTAATTAGTAATTAGCTTTGATTTTTTATGTTTTAGTAGTTAGTGATTACTTTTTTTGGCTTATTCTGTATCCCGCATATATACGTTACCTGCATTGGTTAGTGGCGCAACTTAGCGCCGCTCTTTTCTTCGTCTTGCTACTAGAACGAGGAAATAATAATTTGTTCCCCCGAGTAGGAATCGAACTAGCACCCTGCCTATTTACATTCTGACACTGTGCCACTTAGTGGCTTTAGTTACTCATATTCGTTTAATGACATTACGGCAAGTAAGTTATAATTTGTCAATATTCATGTCAATAATAATTGTATGTAAACAAAGCCAATATGCTATTATGTAATTTAAAATCACATTAAAAGTGTAATGACGTAGTAAATACAATGTAATATGTGTTTGTATACGTATTATTTACTATATTTACCAACAATTTGTATAAGATAACAGGTAAATTGAATAATACGTATATAATAATAATAATAATAAATTTCTCATTGCACACGAAAAAAAGTAAATAGAAAAAAAAATAGCGGTATTGTTATTTTGAATAAATATTAAAATATATAAAAAATATTTTCATATATTAAGTTAAGTTTAAGTTCTATTATAATATTAACTTAAGACACCATACTTAAAAAAAATATTACTATCTGAGTTTGTTTCATTTTATGTTCGGATTGTGGCTCTGCGTGTTTTCCTTAGAATTAATCATTCTATCTTCTAATATTATCTATCATCTTATATTAGAACAAAATAAAAAAACCTTATTATATAAATAATAAGTTATATCTTGACACAGCCAAGCTAATGTGGGAAATATCGGTACAATAATATATTACAATAGTACACAATAGACCTGATTTAATATACATAGATAAAACAAAGAACAATACATACCCTATTGACGTCTCAGTACCATTGGAGCTAAGGAAATTGAGAAAATTATCAAATATTATCCGCAGAAAGTTGAACTCTCTAGATTGTGGAGCTCTACTGTCACAATCATCCCTATAGTAGTAGGAGCCACGGGAGTAGTGGTGAAGAGTCTTAAATAGTACTGCGATAAGTTAGATGCACATATAAACATTCATATCCTCCAAAAACAGGCAGCAATACACAATTCCACTATGATTAGTAAAGTCCTTGGGGATACCGTTTTCGTAACTCAATCATCTCAAACACGACAACCATCCACGTAACATCCCATCATCTTTATAATCACCGTCCATATTTATACTCAACAATTCGCATTCATGTGAAATAGAAATAGAACCTACAGCCGAAACCAATTGAAACTTATTAATATGATTATATTTTTATTTAATGACTAATTATAAGATATAAGACAATTATTGTAGTAGTAACTATTTATTTTTTGAGCGTCTCAGAACGGGGAATATGTAAGACCGACAAAGTCGTGAAGAAGTTAATAAACAATAAGTTACTTCTTATAATTTAATAATTTATTAACGTCGATATATGTTCGTTATTCAAGCAAAAACCATCCGCATTTGGATGCATTATTGACACCGTACGTGCGTGCAAATCTTTTTTCCATATACATGCATGCTATGAAATGATCTACCTTGGATTTGATTTGGGGAATTTCAAGCAGCTTCTCATAAGCTTCAACAAGTATCTTCTCCAATATCAAGGTCAGCAATGCATCCACATCCTCTGAGGTTGTAGATGTCCATGGGCGAAAATATAAATTTAGCATCAGGGGGCCATTCTGCTAGGTGGCCACTTTTTAATATAACAATATTAATATGTTTATTTTATTTTTTATTAACTTGTTTTTATATAGTATTTTAAAATAATTAAGTTGATATTTTATAAAAAATGATTATCAATTCTCTGTATTAAATTTGTCTCGTACTTAAAGTAAAGTCTAACAATATATTATACTATATCAAGATTATTTAAAATAAGGAAATTGAAATACATAATTAATAAATATACATTTTATTTAACCATAAATATCATTTATAATACACATACATAAAAATTAGTAAATCGTTTAGCTTTACATTTACTTAGTGTTTAACAACTTCGTTGTTGTGAATAGGATAGTTAGGAATGCTGTATTTGTAAGCGAATTCCTCTCCTTCGTGATAAACTTCAACATCCTCAAAGTACATGTTTGGCTGCTTGAAGTAAACTTCATGTACGGGGCGGTCAAATGGATATCCGAAGGGCTTGTTGTCATGGATGAATGCCTTGATGGAGTCGAATTTCTTCTCAATAGGAGCATAGGGGTATACAATTACATACAATTGGTATGGGAATCCACCCTTTGAACCCTTAGGCAAGACCAATCTCTTGGGCATAGCACCAGATTCGATTGACATATCGGCGGGCACTTTTCCTTCCGGAAGTTGCTTAAGGATGTCATACACAGATACTGAGTCTTCTTTGTAGAAGAAGAAATCTTTAGAGTCACGCATAATCTTGTTTGGTCCCTTTACTAATTTTTGTACGGACCAGTCCAATTCAACAAAGTTCGGCCAGTTATTTTCTAGGCTGATGGGAAAGCCTCTGCTGTCATATTTGGGTCCGAGGAATATTTTGACTACTGCATCACCTTCAACGTCAGACTTGACATCAACTTCAACGGAGAATGGCTTGTGGTTGAGACGAGGCTGGCGAATAAGGAAGTGAGGCCAATTTTGAGATTTCATTTCTTGTTGGGAGTAGAAGACATTGTTGCTAGCGTCGATGTCATAGTAATCGAAATACGTAACAAGTTTGTCAACTTTAACGTCGTTGATCTTAACTCCAACGTAATGTAAAACGTCTTGGTTGTAGGGAACCAAGTTTTTCTTATATTCGATGAAGTACTTCAGGATCTTGCTGTACAGCTGGAAGAACATAGGGTCACGGATGGATGATTGGTAGAAGTCTAGGGCTGATGGTACAAAGTTGTATCTGTAAATAAAATAAATATTAATTTTTAAAATTTTCATTCCAAAAACTACACAATCAAAAAATGCTTACTTACTTTAAGAAATACTTAAAATTAATACGTATTTGATTTTATTATTGTAAGCAAAAATTATAATTATTTTATTATTATAAGAATTGTGTATATATATGGACTATTTCAAAAATTCAACTCACTTGTCGATTGGTTCAGGGGCAGCACTTAAGATGTGACGAGCAATGACTTCATAAGAGTTGTGGTTGTCCTTACGAGCAACCTTGCCGTGCCAGTCAGCGTTAGCTTGCCAAAAGTTTCCAACAAAGTTGACGGACTTGCTGTTTCGTAGATCAACATCTTGGTTGAACTAGAAAATAAAAAGTAACAATAATTTCATTGTGAAAAACATGTTAATATTTGTTTATATATTTTATAAAATTTGAGCTTACAGCTTTGAAGTGGCCTTGCTCAAGGTATTGGATGAAAATCTTCTCATAAGCGTCAAGAAGTTGAAGCTCTTCGATATTTTTCTCAACGGGAATTTGATAGTAAGAAGGCCTTTGAACAAATGAGTAGTAATAATTGACGTAGGGGCTGTATCCGCTCTTAATAGGATGCCACCAAGAAATTGAGGAATCTCGCCTAATCCATTGGCCAGTCTCTCCAAGTAGTAACGGGCCAGAAGTTGTTGATAGAAGTAGTAGTAAACTTCTCCACGACGCTCTTTCATTGCTGGGTATAGATCACCGTCCATCCAGAATGGGAAGTATGAGTGGAAGTAGAAATAGTACGCATTAAGACCGACATCTTCGACAAAGTAGGAAATCCTGTGTTCGTCGTCGGGGTAACTTGCATAATCTGAGTAGTTAGCGTAAATAACGTAGCGATCATTTTCCTGAACAACACCGTCTTCAACACCGAAGTCAGAAGAAAGTCCATTTTGCATTTTGATACGGAAGATCTTGTGCCAGACATCGGAATTGACGAAGAGTTCAGGGTAAATTTCGTAAGGAGCTGGGACGACGACACCCTGTATGTCTGCACGGTGGATCAGAGCAATGTAGTAAGCATAAAGGAATTGTCCTTCGTTTACGTATACGCGAGCCCAGGCAGCGCTTTTGTAGAATGCTTCGAAGTCCTTGGCATAGTAGAAAATGTGGAATAGAGCTACGGCTTCCTCTCTTTGTCTTTCGTAAAAGATTGAGAAAGGCACGTTTCTTGGCATAAATCCAGATTTCCATAACTCCCAGAATTCCTGGACGGCTTTCTTGTTCTGTAAAAATCAAAGTTATTTAGTTAGTGTACTTATGAAAACTAACTGAAAGAAGTAGATAGTATAAAAACATTTCCATAAACACATTGTAATAACGTACTGAGTAGTCATCGATGTGAGCTTCGATGTCGTAATCCTTGCCTAATTTATAATAGTCAGCCTCGAAGTCTACTTGTTCTGGGTGGATGAAGAGCTTGAGGATCTTTTCCTGTTTAGCTACGAAGTCAGGGTCAACTGGAATTTAATTTTATATTATTAGATACATTTAAATTTTAAGAAGACCAATTATATTTGTCATTATCCATAATTTTAACTAAATATTTCTACAGCCACTTTTACCATTTTTAACTTTGTAGTCATGATGTTGAGGAACCACAGAACCTCCTACCAGCGCAAAGGCCAGGCAAGCTAATGCCAGGACAGTCTTCATCTTGAGCAGCCCAGAAGGTAACTGTAACTATTCGGACGCCGGATTCACCTTTTATACTAATTATTTGCAGCTTATCATGTTTAATGTTTATTGATCCCGAGTTAAAATATAGCGATATTTCATTATCATATTTGGAATTAAACATGAATAACCTCTTGCATTTTAAGTGACAAAAGTAAAACTTTTACTAAAGTCGAATTTAGTTAAAAATAATATATGATTTTTTTGCTTTTAAGGATGTGTTTTGTAGTTTATCTCATTTAAAAATATATAAATATTAGTATTTTAATGTTTTATCTAATTTTAAAATGACATTAAAATAGGATTGAAGGTCTAATCGGTTATCTAAGAAAAGTCATAGAAAAACTTTAATATATAAATACATTTTAATTAGTAATTAGTTTTGATTTTTTATGTTTTAGTAGTTAGCGGTTACTTTTTTTTTGACGTATTCTGTATCCTGCGTATATACGCAACCAGCATTGCTTAGTGGCTTAACTCAGCGCTGCTCTCTACTTCGTCTTACTACTAGAACGAGGAAATAACAATAATTTGTTCCCGCGTAGGAATCAAACTCGCACCCTGCCCATTTACATTCAGACACCGTGCCACTTAGTGGCTTTAGTTACTCATATCCGTTTAATGACATTACGGCAAGTAAATTATAATTTGTCAATATCAATTGTATGTAAATAAAGCCAATATGCTATTATGTAATTTAAAATCACATTAAAAGTGTAATGACGTAGTAAATACAATGTAATATGTGTTTGTATACTACAAGTATTATTTACTATATTTACCAACAATTTGTATAATATAACAGGTTAATTGAATAATACGTATATAATAATAATAAACTTCTTATTGCACACGAAAATAAATAAAAAGTAAATGGAAAAAAGAGGAACAAAAACAGCGGTATAGTTAGTTATATTTCATAGCTTTTTTAAGGAAAAAATATTTTTTGTATTACGTACGTATATTACGTAATATTTTAAGTTCTATTATTAAATTAACTTAAGACAACGAATTTAAAAAATATATTGTTGATCCGATTCCGATCCGATCCGATTGTTGCTCTGCCTGCTTTCCTTAGAATTAATTATTTATATTTTATAACAATATATAAAAAAATAACTTATTATATAAATAATATTATATGAATAATTTATTTAACGTCCAGATTTTTTCGTTATGCAATCTGCAATCTTTGGATAGTACGTACGTGCACTTAAATCTTTTTTCCGTAAGCATTATGATTTGGGGGCTCTCAAGCAGCTTGTGTAAAAATGTATTCTCCAATATCAAGGTCGGCAATGCATCCGCATCCTCTAAGGTTGTATGCCTCTAAGGATGGCCATTGCTTTGCCACTTTTAAATATAAAAAATAAAAATTAAATACTTAATCATCCTCAGTCATCATTAGGCTGATGGTATATAATAAAAAACTTTATGTTTAATAGAATAACTTTTAAGAAATTTCGCTTCTGGATAGCTTTAATGCTACAGCTATTCATTTTCATTTAGCTTAATACAAAAAGATTCTCGATTTTCATGAGAAATATGGAAATAAAGCTCTCCCTGCCACGTACAAATATGAATTATATATTGCAAAATTAATACTTTTTTATTATTTTCTAACATCATATCATTAAAATATTAAAAGGTGCCAAATCAATTGCATACTTCACTCAAAAGAGACCAAAGCTGATCTGTTTCAAATAAAAATCGCTAGTTCTCAAGAAATTGCTGACACTGTATATGTTTATGTATAATATTCCTATCTAACTATTTAATATATACTAGACCCATTCTTCAACCAACTCAATCTTCTTAACGACTCCAGTAAATTTAAATGGATTCAGTTTGTTAATCGTTCTATTTTGCCAAAAAAATTACTATAATTTTTTTTTATATACTTTTTTTAATTTTTCTATACTATAATTATTCAGTATTACTTAATTCCAAATTATTAGGCTTATTATTTCTTTTCAGTTGTTTATGCAGCAACAACAAATGTTATTATTTTCTAAACAATTAAAGAAAATTTGTTATTTTTTTTTTAAATGAATGGAAATGAATATTACACTCATCACTATCAGATGCTACTCCGCTGCTCAACGATGATTGATTTCGTTTTATATATTTTTTTTATTTAATGCAAAAAAAAATAAAGAAAAAAGTTGTGCACTATTGTGTGGTAGAAAGGGGGAAGATAACAATTAAAGATTCTTTACTTCTTTTTATTTTTGATTAGGATATTTAAAATAGTGCTCAAATGTATTTAAATTATAAATATGTATTAGAATTTATATTACATATTATACGAAAATATAAAATTATATATTAAAATATATAAATGACATAATAAATTATCATTGAAGTCGTTATTGTGGTTGGTAATTTTTTTTCCCAGAAATCTTCCAAGCCGTAGCTTTTATATCGACAGCGTTGGCTTATCTATTAGCAAATATAATTAATAACATGATTAAAATAATATTGACACAGTGAGACTGTCTCTGTAAAGAACTAAGACCATTGTTTAACAGTGCCTGTATGTAAGAAAAACAACTACAACACTATTCTCCGATGCGTAAAGAAAAAGATAATACACAATTAGAAAAAAAATTATATACTAACTACTACTACTACTAGGTAATACTATTACTAAAAAAGAATATTAACTAGAGACTTATAAAAAATTTAAAGTAGCGGGAATCGAAACCACGCTTCAAGAAAGCTAAGCTTTACTTAAGGACCCAATATTCTTCTAGATACGCCCTTGATAACCTCACGATCTCTCACTTAATGCTCGTTGAAAGTATTTTTCTTTCGATAATAATCGGATCGACTTATTGTCAATTACAACGAATGTTTTTATTATATCTGCATACATCCGATTCCGAGATCAAGGGCAAATTTTTATACTATAGGTGACATTCACTTATCAGTATTGTGCAAGTGAAATTATAAATAAGTAAATGTAGGTAGGTATTTGCAGTTTAGATAATATATTTTAAGACTAGAATTGCTATCGTCAGATTTGTATTTTTTAAGTTGATTAGTTTGTTTAAAGAAAACAAACATTTTGTACGCAACGGGATATTAATGCAGGCCTCATGGGAAATGTCCAAGAAAATTTTTAAGTTTTCTTTAAGTATTTTTTCTACTCTTAGTGTAGATTATCATTTTAAAAATCATTAAAATTATTAATTTGTTTCAAGTTAAACTAGTATATAATTTTAGGTAAAAAAAAACGTTTTTAATTACGTACAGTCGTACAAATTTCATAAGAACAAAGTTATTAAACATACTAAATTGTGTAAATGGCAAAAAATATTATTTAAGCTTTTCTACCGTGTCCCATTCAGTCGCTTCCTTTTATAATATAGTTATAAACTGTGGATACAACAAAACAAAAGTGGATAAAACTACTCTCATACTTATAGGAAATTCTTAAATAAGTACAGAGAGTATCTTCTTCTGATATTGGAAGCTGTGACACAGCTTACACTCGTACGGTTGCCATCATCAATCATAAATACATCTAGAATGTATCAGAATCACATATTTTTTAGTGAAATAAATTCATTATCATTATTATATGTTATATTATTATATTTTATGTAGATATATGATAAAGCTTACTAAAATTAAAAACTTACTTGGATGAATGGGTCAAAATATTAAAGCGGTAATTTAAACGACGTATTAGAGAAATGTTGTTCTTATGTAAAATAAATTGAATTATTGATATTTAAACCAAATGAATACGATTTTTTGAATACGATTCATTAAATATTTGAATATTTATAAAGAATTTTATTATAGAAAAGAAAGTTTAATAAATGTTTATACACACTTATAGTTTTCATTCATGTAGAGAACTATAAAATCCAAAAGTATGACATTCATGTTCATCATCATTCATTCTTAACTCATAAAACTATAAATGTATAACATTTAAAAAAAAAACAATGTGAAATATTTATTATTTCATATAAAATACGTTTAAGTATAAGACGATTAAAGACTGTCTATTTAAAGTCTGGATAGCTGAATTTTAGCCCTATTTTAACTGCACGAATAAAGTCGTTTGCGCCTCCCAGATGTTATTCGTCCAGTTGGTTTGCTTGTTTTTTAATTGCAGTCTTTATCTCACATAGACGTCCGGTCTGAACATTTAGCTTGTTTAATTACCTACTTATTCAACACGGTTAAAAGTTTTAATTGGACTATATTAATTTTGTTTCTTTTTTACAGGTAAAATAACTAAATTATTTACGTTATTATAAAAATATATTAAAATAGCTCGCCAAAATATTTTATTAGACAAAATCCATCTATTTGGCAGCACTTAAAAATATAACGTATATGTGTATGCGCATATCTCATGAATTATGTAGGATGAGATGACCTGGTAAAAAGATACTGCAATTTCCATTTTACGTCCAATGCAGTAATAATAAAATATAATCTACTAATAATCCAACAACAGCGCGGCACTATTCCGTATTCAAAAGCTTCACGGCAGCTTTTTATTATGTATGTAGTATGTTAACAAATGTATAGATGGCGCTATGTTTCAGTATTCTTAAAAGCAAAAGCAGATGGCAGTAGTATCACCATAAAGGATATCTGCATGTAACACAAAAATAGACTTAAATGCATTTTCTATTCAAATTTCAATATTGATGTTAAAGAAATAAAAGTGTGTTTATTAATATTGATATACATAAACCTCCTTGTGTCCATTTATTTTAGTACGAATTACATATATGAAATAAATTTTTTCCTGAAAAGCTTAAGATAGTAAATATATTATTTGTTTGTGCAGTAGTATTTTAATTTCAAGGCGTAAAATTTATAAATGTATTTTAAATTAAATCACAGTACCTCACAGAAAAGTTTGGTTGCATCACAAGCCCAAAAATTCTCAAAAAATATATACCGTATACTGTGTACTCGTATTTATATACGTATTCGTGAAACTATCATCCCTGTGGGACTGACAAACAATGCAGGAAGGAAGGTTCAGTAGCAACCTGTACCTTCCTTGTAGAGGAACACTAAAAAGGGATTTACGGAATTCTGAAGAGAACGGCAAATTGTGGATTGTTTGTACAGCTCGCTGTACAGCAGCTATGTATTTAATACTCATTTCATGTACCTACATTAGGTAAACCTTGACTAGTACCTTTGTTTAGTGGTAACGGCTTGAGATACAAATAGTTAAGCCCCGGAAATGTGATAAATGTTACCCTTTACTAATAGTTATATGGCAAAATATAAAAATTTAACTTTATATACAAGCTATATGTGAGTATTTTTATGCAAAACTATGAATAGGTACTTACATATATAGCATTAAGAGGAGTATTAAATAAAAATACATATTTTATATCGTAAAGAATAAATACGATATGAAGCTTAGTATATTTTTGAGTCTTGATTACATAAATAAAAAAAAAAAAAATATATTGATGAGTACTTACTTACGTACCTATGTTGCTGTACCCAGATAACTCTTTACAGGAAAAATGTCTATAGTAATATTGTGAATATATATAATATATAATAATCATAATAATAATATAATAATCTAAGGAAGTATAGGTTCAAATAAAAAAAATGTATATCACCAAGTCAAAAATATTTACGTACACTATCCAAGTTCATTTAACGAAGTTAATAAATTTTTTGGATGTAATCCACTGTACTTGCGGTCAGAGTTGTCTCAGACACTTAGAATGTGTCGTACATCATAAAACTCTTTAGTTACTTCTAAGTTATAGTTAATATTCACATATATTTGAACTATCATATTCGTTTTTTTTTTTATAAGTTTCAATCATAATTTGAAATTAATTGTCTTTATATCAAATTAAATGAGCTCATCTTTCCAAATTTCTTAGATATGAGAATATTATAAGTTGAGCTTCAATAAGTTAAGCGTTTCTTCCACATTGGGTGATTAATTAATGGAAGAACGAATTAAAAATGGTAGAAAAAGGTGCAATGCTGTGACAATCTCCAATATATCACTCGTTGTGTTCCACCGCACGTCCAAAGTTTTGACGTATGAGTAATTTATTGGCCTAAAAAAATAAATTACCGGATTGCCCATACATTTGTTGGACCCAAGGCGGTTGATTCGACTCCCGCAAAAAATGCGCCCGAAGCCTGATATTACCTCGCTACTAACTTGTAAAATTACTAATAACTTGTACAAATTTATCAGAAAGATGGACATTTTCTAAAGATTGTTCTTTTGATTAATTGTTGATCGTTATTTTATTTTCCAATGCTTAATGTTGCAATAGTATATGTAGATTGTAGGTAGACACTGCGCTTGGTAGCTAAACCACTCTAAGATATATTTAGATATTTATTAATCCTCTCAAATATATTATTAAACGCTAAAATGTTTTTAAAAGGAATCATTTATGCATTGGAATTGTATTATTAATTTAAATATTAGACTCCCCTGAGTGACAAAGTCGTTACCTACATTCTAACTGATATACCTATAGTACTATAGGTATATACATAGGTATATATACCTATAGTACTATAGGTATATCGTATATGGGTAAGACTTAAAAATGTACAAACACGAATGTAATTTAATTAATGTGATATCATATTGGTTTATTGTGGATTCAAATCTCGAACATAATCTCTTTACATAAAAACTCTTTCTTCTCTTTATATAAAAAGCATTTTTGCTGTAATATTATAAAAAAATACTTTAAATATTTTATATTGCTAGTAATAAATAGTAAAATTTTTGTCTAAATCATTACATGTTTTAAAAATTTGCAAAAAGAAAATATAAAAAATACAAACTACAAATAGTTCATACGCTATTCCAATATAATCGCCAATGGATCGGACTGACGAAGAGTTATATTCTGTTTAATATTCATGTATTTGTTTTCGACGCGCGTTTCGCCTGACACTTTACCGATGGGTATGTATTAATTATTCCAACGAGACGCATGGCTCTGCATCGAGCCCTGCACTTTTCCATTACATTGGGCATAACGAGATATTGGTTTACTTGTTTGTTTTTGAATCGGACTAACGTTTTTAGGATACCGTGATAAAAATGTATAAAACTAGATAAGGTTTGTTTTTTTTAATAATAATAATCTTTATTATAATAGGTTTTTTTTATTCATACACAGAGGGTGTATTAGTAAAAAATATCAACTTGTTCGGTGTGTGCTTTCAGAAATACCTCATAAATAGTGACTAGTATTTACAGAGAAATTATTATTAATAGATACTTAAATTCTTTTAAATATTGAATTCAAATATTTTATTGTCTTTTACATTAAAATAAACCTTATTTATAGTCTAATCGTAATTTGTACTCTACAAAGTAGGAAGTCCAATTTTAAAATGCTTAGTAAATTTGTATGCAATTTAAATGGCTTTGTAAGTTAATACATCATTTAATTTATTTAACTCGTACTTAATATGAAGCATTTTATTTTTGAACAGGAAAAAAGTACAGAATCATAAGCTTGGCTTCTTAGAGTTGCGGCTGATATTTTACTGTCACTATATGTACCTTAGGATTAGATTGGATTTTTCTATAACACATTACTTCTGTAGAGGAAGCGTTCAGAAAAAAATATTACATTTTTATTTTGCTTATTTTGAGTTAGATATCTAAGGCAGGTTATACTTGTTATTATTTAAAAATATGTTTAATCTTTTAATAATAATCAATTGTCGACAAGTTCTTAAATATTTCTTTTTTTTACGTAGTATTTATTTGTATGTATGTATTTATGTTTATATGTATGTATTTATGTATGTGCGTGGTATGTATTTATATATCACATATACGTATGTATAAATATTGTCTACTATGTATGTATTCGTCAAATATATAATTTATCGTATTATAAGTTTATTTATATATTCGTTTATGTCTACTTATAATATTTTTCTCTATACCTATCTGTTTATAATTTTAAGTGTTCCTTTTCAGCCTAAATGTTATCTGGAAGAGATGGCTACAACGCCATAAGATCGCCTTGTATGCAACGTTTTTCTCTTTTGCATATAAAAAAACAATAGTTTATTTTTATATTTATATATTGTACAAATAAAGAATAAGAATAAGGATATGTTAGTCTCCTTTTTCTGACCACACAAAAACACTATGTTTTGAGTGTTGCAATCCAAAGCCGTTTTTGCCGCCTTTGTTTAACCAAACTGAACTGCGGGCCCACGAGCAGCCATTTTGCATTCTACTGTGCCCTCAAACCCATACGGTTTATTATATATGTGTTACATTTATATATGTATATTTAACAATATATTGAAATTTGAGTCTTTCATTTGTTAGTTCTTTTCTTGTTGTCATAATAATAAAGCCAATCAATAACAATTGCATCATATAAATATTTACTTCTTCATTTCTACTATTAAGCATTCAATGTTATAACGAAGTGAGCAAAGAACATAATTATTGACTTGCATCAGTGTTAGAGGTTCCGTTCCCCGCTCTCAGCCTCTCGAGACATTGCGTGTTGAGTGGCGAAACTCAACGCAGCGCTTTGTTTTGGTATCAGGGCGAGGCAATAAATTCTCGCCGAGAAAGAATCGAACCCACATGCACCGCTAAAGTGCGAGCGCGCTTACCGTCAGTGGCTGTGCCGACGTGACGCAGCGGTCTATATCAATAGTATAATATCATAATAGTAATAACTATCAACGACCAAATGGGTACGGACGAAGTATCGTTGTGTCATATAATATTTAAATAAAAAAAAATATATATCTATAATATATATATATAATATATATATATATATATATATATATATATATATATATATATATATATATATATATATATATATATTATATATATATATATATATTATATATATATATATAGATTATATATATATATATTAAAAAAAAATATATATCTATGAAAGAAAAAATATCGTTTTCTATGCTTCGTCTCACATGTTTCACAAAAAAACTGACTTCACTCACGGCATATCAAAAATCAAAGAAATAAGATGTCAAATAAAGAGAAAGTACTGTTAATACTCTTAACAACACAACAAATAAGATTAACTCTAGTGACAACAAACAATCGGCAAAATATTTTGTCAATTTTATGTCACAAGTGGTGGTCTAATCTCTAATTCTATTATTCCACGTTACTTTTCGTTGGTATTTGAGGGTGCCAAAAGGGAAAATTGGATATCAACAGGGTGCTTACCCCATTCTTTGTATCAGTGTTTAACAATATATTGTTTTGTCTTCAAACGCTTTCACTTGGATGACTTTGGGCACTTTTACCTTGTACTACTTAGACATTTTGTTGTGTAAATATATTTTATTATTTCGATAATCTCGGTTAATCCGATTAAAAAGTAATGGCCAACGCATATCCGGGAATAATACTGAAAAAAGTTAGCAATATCATGAGTGGAGTGACTGTGATAGCCTTGACCTAGACCTAGACCTTGAAATAACACACAAAATATACCTATATTATCGTTCAGTCAATTTCTTTGTGTGCAAAATAAAAGTGAATATTCCATAGGCATATTAAAATAATAGATTTGTTTCGAAGACGTTTTACTCTGGATATCAACAATTCTACCTACTTTAAAGACGGAGAAGCTTATTTAATACAATTTGTAAAGCAACTAAGTCATATCAACATTTTGTAGACTTTCAAATGTTTCGTAACAATAACGATGTGCCTAAGAATACTCCATACATGCGTATGGGCCATATACCTGTATGGTAAACCTGGAATTGAAATATTTTTTTAAAATTGTATATATATTCAATTTAATTATTACTAGTTAATAATATTACTTTAACTTCTATTAAATACATTATATCAAATACCACGATATTACTTTACTTAAGGAGTGTGTGTGTGGAGTGTTATTATTATCTCTCTTTTTTAGTCATAAATATAGGGCATTGAATAATAGCGGGATGGATGTTATATGACACGGTAAGTAAGTCACCCATTTTGAGACCAAAATCTCAATTTGATGAGTGAATGAATGAAGTTTAAGTTGGATATATATATATATATATATATATATATATATATATATATATATATATATATATATATATATATATATATATATATATATATATATATATATATATATATATATATATATATATATATATATATATATATATATATATATATAATGGATATATTCCGTTATAAAAAATTTGACAAAAAAGTCAATCATATAGTTGATATATATTCCTATTAATATTTATTAAGTCTAAATTTATATTACAGTCTAATTCATTATTGCTATCACAAAATCAATTGAGCTAACATTGTAATGTCTCTATAGCGACATTATTCTACTTTAAAATATAAATTAATTATAGAGTAAATTCACAATTTCAATAAAACTTTTGATATAATACGGTAAGCCAGTAAATATAGCCTTTGATGAATGTTAAAGTAATATATTATGAGATGTAATTAATTTGTTACTTGTATTAATCGCGAAGGGCGTGCCAGGCTGCAAAGGTTGCATTCTTACTAAAGGTCCTGATCTGATGTCAGCAGGTTTAATTAAGTATTTAAAATAGATTATAATAATACCCTAAGAAATCATCTAACATTGAGAATTTATAGTGAAAATGTTTTATTATTTAATTTGCTAAATAAATTTACTCTACTAGTTCAGTCTCGAACAATGACAGATTTGTGTAGTTTTCTTTTCCTATTTTTCAAAATGGCTGACGCTTTGATAGTAATTAGATGCTGATATATTGTAACGATATAATTTAAATGATAGCACTGTCCCAACGATTGGTGCGAGTTCAAGGGGGGTACCCTTTACCCCTTTTTTTACTAAGAAATAAATAACAAAAATATCTTAAAACTAGTTCTCTGTATAAGAAAATAGATATAAAAAATTATAAATACAAAAACAAATCTAAAGTGAAACAAAATTGATTTTAAATTAAATTTTATTTCAATTTTATTTTACAATAATTTAATTCTACTTCTACAATATCACATTCAACGTTTTGTAGCTCACAATAGGTTTATTAAAAGAATTGATTCGTGTCGACCACACATTAAGAATGCTCGTAAAATGAACGGGAAACGGTCAAATCTCCATCGCTCACATCCCCGCATTCGTGCTATATGACCATAACAATTCTAACTCGTTTACATCTTAAATTAACTATTATAAAGAAAATAATCGCGTATGCTTCACTCTAGCAAAAAATAAGTCAGTGAGAAAAATCTAGCCTCGCAAATAATATAAGCTATCGAATTCCAGCAAGTTTTTGCTAAATGTTTAATACTATATTGCAATTACGAAGATATTTTTTATAATAATTTTTCAGCGTTATCAACACATAATAGCGTTTAGGTGTCGATAAGGTTGAAGAATAAAAACTTGAGATATGATTTACTTCAGTAAATTGTGTCATAATATTATTCTGACGGTAAATAGGGTAGTAATGGGTTGGATCTGCCCTCGGAAGTATGATTTCATTAATTTTTTTATGTTATATTTTTTATTTCTATGTTATTTTTTATATAATTTTTTTTCTTTCTCCGCTCCGGTGAGCCAAGCATGGCGTAACATGCAATGTCCCAAATTTAAGCGAAAAATAGAGAACAGTGTCTTGACGATATCCTGTGTCTGGGCACACAGTATTTATTTTGGAAAAAAGTAACGCTAAAAAAAGTACTGTGCAAAAGCAAAAACAGACGAACACAAAACATGGCTAGTTCTTACACGATTATGGATCTATGTCTATTACTACTATGATCATACCTATACATATTATGTATCTATTAATGAAATAGCAACGTATCAATACACTTTAGGCAAACATTTACAGTTTCAAATGATAGATAATTTTGTACGTACGTAATTAATTATAGAAATCTAAATAAATAAATTAACCTTATATATTTTAATGTAATATATACTAAATAAATTACTTGATACTATTTAAATAATAGGCTTCATAATTAATCAATAATTATAAGTATTTATATCAATTTGGAAATTGATAACCGTCAATACGTTAACGACGAGTTTATACGGCCTCAGCAACAGGATAATAGTGTTCAGTATTATAATTAACTGATCCCTTGAACTTTGTTGGGTTGGTTGTACAACACAGAATAAATTTAATCTACAAATTAACTTTAAATTATTTGGGAACTGGTTGAACTAATATGAAAAAGTTTATATAATTTTTGTTAAAGATATTAAAAACATAAAAGATCAGTAATTGCTTGTATAAGGTCAGGTTTGTAAGAGTTGGTACTACTTTCGTTTATCGCTTATTTACTTACTGATAAAAAATAACAGTGGCATAATTTATTATTCCATTACGTATTATGCAAAAGAATATCTCACTTTGCTAATTAACAATCTCGTAGCAACGGTTGAAGGTTAAAGATCAAACAAAAGACAAAATATAATCATCAAGAAATTTCCAATAAAATTTCGTGATATTTTTTTATAGTAGGTAACTAGGTACGTACGCTTGATAAAATCAAACTAGTGACCTACGAAGAACAATTGACAGCTTAACATAAGCAAGGTCATTCTTTAAATGTTCCTTGTTAGTAATATTGTTTTCTTGAAACAAAATTAACAGTGTAGTGTAACCAGCAAAATCGAGCGCATCGGGCCCGCATCACACCTGTGGCCGGGATCAAAAGTGCCGCCCCCCCACCGCTGCATCACACGAGCCGCCAAGTGATACACTCCCATGAGAACTTGTAACATCAATAGAAAACATTGCCTGGATAAGCCTGGTTTAAAAAGCTTAAATAAGCTTCATCTTATGTTCTTCCAAAACTTGGGTAGACAGAGAACCTAATGTTCAAGACACTCTTTAATCATCATATGTTGTTTAAATTTAATTAACAAGTAATTGTTTAAAAACAAATATATTAAAGTTAACAAATAATGTTATCAATAAAAAAACATTTAACAATTCAATTATATTACTAGGCTGGTGTTACAAATACTCATGTACTGGTATGCGTTATATATTATATAAAGAAAAAAACACAAACTACGTAATTCAAATACTTAATATATGTTAATATTTTATAAGTACAAAACACAATTTATAATATAATTTCTTGAAAAGGCCACTTCCATTCAATCTACATCGTTATAATAATCCAATAATAATAGCCTTTTCAGATTTTATTGATTTGAAATACCTAATCGACTGATTGATTTCTTTATAGCCGACCGAAGGCGGGCCGGGCCGTCTATTGATCGTATTGACGCTTGTCTAGGTATTAATTGAGTTAATTGCTCAGGAATTAATGGTCTTCACGCGCCCATAGGACTTGTTTTGGCACCTAATTAAGCCCTGTGGGAATTAAAATCTCTAAAAAATATATAAAACTTAATTTAATATTTAGATTTTTATAATTTGTTTATTTTGGAAGTATATACATTTTTCTTGTATAGTTTTAAAAACATATATTCGTTTCTTCCTTTTCTATTCAAAAGGTGTGAACAAACACCTTACAAAGTAATTCACTATGATGACTTGACGCCCATTAAGAGATGTTGTAAAATGAAATTCAATGCAGCACTTTATTAATTTAACAAAGTTGTTAACACCTAGTTAAAAAATAAATACTCAAATTCAAATATGACTGGGACGGTGGCGATGACGGTTGTCGCCTCGTATGTAGGGAGATACCTAAAACGTTTTAAAATTGTAATTTGTTTAAAACTAAATATTTTATTTTAAATTCTAAAATATATTAATCTATTACATAATTCTAAAATATATTAATCTATGAAAAAAACTTATAATAAAATGCTACTTCAAAAGATTTATTCCAGCTTAATTCATACGTGTATGCGATATCGAGCCTGGATTATGGACGTTAGTGCTTTATCCCAAACCCTCTTTCATGTTTTAACACGCTAATATTTTTAAGCCTTTTACAACGTTATCATTGAAAAACAATTTAATTTAATTCTTTAAAATCCAGTCCATTGTAACGAAAGTCATGTAAATGTGAAGAATAAAAAAGAAATGATGGTTGTTGTTACAACTATTTATAAAACATATTACGAATTTCATTTATAGTTATCTAATACAAATCAATACATTTGATATGAGTTTAGAGAATTTATACAGCAAAAAATATTTAAAAGGGGGTCGATATTATGAAAATGGCCTCTGAGATGAAGCGGCACAGCGTGTGACTGCAAACGCGACGGTTGTGGGTTTGATTTCCACTCGCGGAGAATGAATTAATTTTCATTTTCTTCCCTCTGGTATCAAGATAAAGACTGCGTTGAGTTCCACCATTCAACACACTGTCTCCAAAACGAGGAATGGACACACCGTGGACAATGGATACACCGTGAATCTAAAAAAAAATGAAATAAGTAAAAAAATATATATAATGAAAAAAATATGTTGAAAAGAAAAAATACCCAAGAAGCCATTGCGACTGGAACGCGATTTTCTTACCTTAGTCGCCCTTTTTCTCTCTAATAAGATGTTAAGATCCGCCACTAACCTTGCAACGTCTCGTATTTAATCGAAAGCGAACACAGTGTCTCGAATATAAATTTTTTCTGCTGATACTGTTCAAACTGAAAACACTTATTTAAAAAGAATTATAATCTGACTCTATTTCTCTTTCTCTGTTCATTTCACACCATAACATATTCACAATTGACCGTCATCTTCATTTCTAAACGTTATTTTCCCATTTCACGTTCATGAGCGATGTAAATCAATAATCATCGTGAGCTACAGCTACAGTTATTTATTTAAATGACATACTTCATTATTTTAAATTAAAAAAACACATGTATATTATCCTAATTCATTCCCGGCATTCACAATGTTACATGTAAAAATATAAGTCGCCTATATAAGAAACAATGCAACATCAAAGCTTAGTCAGAGTCGAACATAAAATGTTCCCAATGTTGAACAAAGACATCAATTCCTACACATTTCATCTCAAATTACACATGTTTATATACAGGCTGACACGTTTGTTGTTACTTTTGCACTCTTTCTTCAAAATATATTGGAAATTTTGACGTTCTCCGAACCAACCCGCGGGCTGTTCCTAAAACTAAGACTTCTCAACGTTAAATTGTATATCCGTCTATTTGTACATATGTTATATTCATTTTTTACGTAGCATTTCATTATTGTAACTTAGTTGTAATTTAAGCTTCTTATTCATCAATATATTTTATGTCATCATAAAAAAATATTTTAAAATAAAATAAAAAGCTTATGAATATATACATATACATCTATATATCCTATATTTTTATACGCATTTAGACATTTAAACTAAAGAGTAGAAAATACTTTTTCAATAACGTAAAATAAATAAAATTAAAAAACAATAAACAAAATTAGTGATACTTACATATTATATACTTATTCAGTATTGAAAAATCATTATTCTTGGAATCGCAGCTAATTTAGGTATTTTATTTTAAATTAATTTTATTCGCTTTTATTCGTATTTAGAATTTATCTATCAACTTCATTTTTGCTTAGGTTGGCACCATCTCTATAAACAACGGATTTTAAATTATTTATTATTAATATTTTTGTAATATAATTTCATAAAGTGCAAAGCTTTTTTCGATATTCTGTGTATGACCCGACCCATATATGTCTATTATTTCTAAGATTATTATCATACATGAATGTGATGACTACAAGAAGGAAATATATGTTTTTATTAAAACATATTTATTTATTTATTCATACGAAACTGTTATGATAACTGTTGGAGATCCAACAGTTGTATATATTTGTTTTAATAATCTTAATTACTATTAACATAATTATGCACTTCCAATTATAAGAGAACACATTATTTACCAGCTATAACAGAGATCAGTTTATGGTAGTACTAAAAATATAAAAATATGCAATAAGTTTAAGTAACTTATGATATATAATAATTTGTATTTATTAAGATAGGGATTCATTTTATTTATAAATATGTGGTTTCCTTTTCTACTGAAAGGCAAGAGCCAACTAAATATGGACAAAAACAAGTAAATGCCTATAAAATGTGAAACAAAAAGCGACATAGCGACGATGGGAGCTCGGATATACGCTGTTTCAAATAAAAAATAATTATTCAATTTGACATACAACATACAAAAAAAAATAGTCGTCGAAGAAAGAACCTTATCCTTTTATATATTATCTTCTTCTGGATTTCAACCCATGAAATTGCGTACTCGATACGTACCAACCTAGCTAATAGATGTAAACCAATGGATCATAAAAATCTAATTTAATATCTCGTAAAATATGTACCTACGCATGAATAATATATATACTCAAATAATACAACTACTCTGGCACTTGGTCGCAAAAATAATATTTGTAAAAATAATCACATCGATAATATATTAATTAAAATTATCAGTGAATTTATGAGATTATGGTATAATATAAAAATAATATGGTACAATAATATACTAAAAGACGGAGATTAAAGATTTTCTAGTATAATTACAAGAATATCCAAGTTAGCTGTGGCACAATACATACAGAAAAATCACGCGATGATTGTGAATTTGTTACTCATCATGTTTAGTGATTTCGGCCACTCAACACGGAATGCTTGAAATTTTATATAAAGCAGAGAACGAAGTGCCTTAATACTAGGTACTCTCTGCCTATCCTGCTATTTGTGGGTTACAGTGTAAATCTAAAAACATAGTAAATAGACTAATTTAATACTAGGCTCTGTATAACTATACATAAAAGCATATTAAAATTCATATACAGCACATTTCTATTATTAATATTTAGTTAGTTATTGTTTACATTCGTTCTCGAAAAGTATTTTTTATAGTGGTTGCGTGATACGTAAGTTATGTACATTAAAGGTTAAAATAATCATACTCACTCCTAAGCGGTGAAATGCGTTTGCTAAATACTATATAGAATTTATAATCATTTTATTATAATATTATTAAAAATATCATTATTTAAAAAGTTTAATAAACTTATCTATAATTTTTTTATTAAAAATAATATTGTCCATAGAATCATTATAAATCTTCGGTGGAAAGTTGTATTTTACGTAAAATAGAAGGGAAAATAGGAAGTTTTCATCACGATTCCAATGGATATTAACATTTGATCTCGTATTTAATTTCGTCTGCGAATAACCAATTAGTTAAGCGTTTCGCTCGGGTCAGGTGACAGATCGGTATTCTGACTTTATCAGTCACTTTTTATATGTAACAATTTTTAACTAGTTTTTTCCCTTTACGCTTTGCAACAAAAATAAAACACGAATGCGTTGCTGTATATTGCTTTGTGATTTCCAGGAAAGTTAAACAATATACGTTTCAAAGCTAGCGTACAAAGCATTTTTATCTAGATTGTTTTTATGAAACTTGTCAAATAAAAATCTGTTTTATTCTAAATAATGTTAATTAAAAGTGAAAAATTCTAAAAACGAATCTATATCTATTACCTATAAATAGATGTACCTGCTTACACGTACTAAGATGTATGTGTAAATACTATTTAAATATGTAGTTTAAACTGGCCGTGTTTCTTTTTTGTTTCATAACTTATATTTTCATTTTTCAATTTTATATTTTCTGAAGTAATGATAATATTATAAATAAATAATTGTTGTATTTAATATTAATCTACTCAATGAAAGTCCAAAAATTAATATTTAATATAAACAAGTGAAACAAAAAGTGGAGTGCCTTAGGCTACAAGCTAGTCTGTAATTTAAACGATATTGTGTATACTCTTGTACCAACGCGCGTGGAACCTTATAAGTACCGTTTTTACAACTTTCAAGTCTTTACATATCACATAGTTGTGAGAAATCGTAGAAAAAAACTATGTTGTATTAGATAGATATTAATAAAAAAAATAGAATAGAACACAAAGAATTTAGTCTAGAAATTTACTTTCCTGGAAACCGTTATAATACTTGCTAGCATTTATAGGTCACTTTTTCTTTTGACGTCTATAAAAAGAGTTTAGACAAGAAAATATTCTGTTTATTTACACTTTAGGTATACCTAAGGTTTAATTTTAATACCTTTCAATGTAATATTAGATATTTAGAAGGTAGTCAAAACAACAATAACAAAACAATGAAGCCAATAAAACAATTAAATTATGATCAAAGGCAATTAATCATAGAATTAACAGAACTGTAACACAATCAGTAATTAATAGCCCTGTATTTAACGAATTCAACATAAATACTTAGTAACTATAATAATAGAGCAATTCAAAATAAAATACCTTAGAGGTAGACCTCCAGGTGTGAGTGCATAAATATACTATACCGGCGACCCGCTGGCATGCTCATGCCTGCTGTCATATTAACTGTTACATTAAATTACTACTACGAAACTGATCGATCTTACGTACTTATTGTCTTAAATTGATACATCGTATTTGCAACCTTAATATCTTTAGCATAAAAAATATTTTTCAATCGTCACCTATAGAAAGTTACACCGTGTAGATAGCGAAAGGCAACCTCCAATGTACCGCAGCTCGCACATTGATTTCGGCTCATTCGAAAAGATATCTTTTTTGTCCATTTGTTTGTTTTAATAATATTTTATCCGGTGTGATGGAACGCGCACATTTGTCAGCTCGTGAAATATAGCTGCGTTCAGTTCAGCTTAATTAATTAGTATATTGGTATGCATCGTAATGAAGGATTAAGTTTGTTATTGATATTGTGTATTTTAAATGTTCTATTTGTATTGGAAGCTTTGCAACGATAGAATATTGTTTTAAAGAAAATGTTTATAAGATAATACAATTTCCCTTAGTATGATGCCTAGGTAAATATTGAGAAAGCCATTAATCATTCAAGAGGAAAAGAAGCTTATGGAAATAAAAAATAAGAACAGATTTAAATAGTTAAGATAAAATATGATAGATAGTTAAAGCTACTTCTGAACTTTAGACATAACAGACTCGTTATTAATGTTAAATACATTGATAATACTAATACTTATTAGAATTCTTCAGCCATGTATACAAGAACTTAAATATGTTTACTGTATTAATTTGTGGAAATAAAATATTCATAGTAAAATTCATAGTAAAACAATTTTCTCAAATTTGTGCCATGAAATATTGAAAAAAAAGGAGAATGAAATTTTGTTTCAACGACTTATAGCAAATAGTTACTTTAACCTTCTTATGCCGTTACGAAGGCAATGCATCAAATGCTTGTCCCATCGCATATTAGAGCCCTTAACGTATCGATATCGTATCGCAAACGCAGCGTATCAAATGCAATTCAAGTCGGTTCGTTGCTACATAACAACTAGTAATGGGCGACCGTCATTTAATGTGTTAACCCTAGTGTCTCTCGTTAGAATGGCGAATGTGCAAGTCACCTAACTCTTTGACGGTTTTAAACTTCGTGACAAAAATTTTCGACTAATTTAAAATGTTTTTTAATAAAATATTGTGGTAAATGAAAACTAAAATTTATAGAATAACTAGTAATTTTGTTTTGTGCATCAACATTTTTAGCCTTCCAATTTTGCCAAATAGTCACATAACAAGCGGTCTCCCACTTTCTGCTTATCGCTTGCAAAGTGACCTATCATTGTACTAAGAAATAGCATTATAACAATAAATATTTTTTTTAATATAGCCGTCATGTATTAGAGTCACGAAAGGCTAAGACCATTAGATAGTTTGGAACAATCGTCCCTCATGACACCACTTCCCGATTATGAGATATGATACAGACGTCGGCACCTCTGATCTTTTTAAAGTTCCTAAGTTAACCAAAATTGGTTCCCCCAATTTGGCGTAGTTAGAATTATGTAAAGTATGACTTTCAATTTCGTACAGAATTCATACAATTCATAAAGGCTCTGGATACCTATGCAGCATTACTTACTTGTGGGATTTGTACAGACACGTTTGTACAGGCTGGTATAAAAAGGTTTAGGCATAAATTTATGAAATGCTTAAAAATTGCAACTTATACTTACGTAGAATTCTTTAAATGCATTCTTAAAGCACAAACAAGTACAAAGTGGTGTAAAGACCATAAGTTTTATCGATGTATTGTTGCCATTTCAGAGCTGCTTGCCAGTGAACAGTGCATCGTAACGTTGAGGAATCGCTTCAAAATTGGTCTCACCTATTCCCAACTTACTTTGGATATGCTTAAAAGGGTCCATCGTCTTGTCAGACCACCTGGCTAAACATAAATATGCAGATATATCGAAAAAAATACATGAACGTATATTAGTTACACTAAATATACAAACAATAATATTTTGTTATCGATCACTGCTGGGATAAATGTTAATATTTTTTTCTCTGGTCGGATTAAGTAAAAAGCAACGTTGATTGTCATCACCTGGTATACAATTGACTGAGCAAATTAACATTATTGAAATAAACAGTTTAAACAGATTTACCGCGAATATAATATTAGATTTTTTTTGAAATCCCGACCTTTCGAACCCTTTGCAGTAGGCAGACCGTTGTCACGGGTACACTGAAATAAAATTCAAAAATCGCGCAAGTCCAAGATATTATCAATTTAACACTTCTCTGCAACATGCAGAGCAATAGGCAATAATAAAAAAAATGTTACCATCGCGTCGTAGCTCAATTAATAAATGTTTAAATTTTCGAAAATTAATTATTATAACTGTTACTTTTTACACTACTTTTAGCTAGGACTCCGCCTGATAAGTAAAGTGGAAATAAATAAAATTTTTGTATGATAGGTTAAGGTTCATAACATGTCCGAGGTAATTCTGAATGCAGGTATTGCGGGTTACATCTAAACGATTATTAGTCTCCGGTAATAAATGAACGATTCAAATTAAAATATTCAACTTTGTTGTTCTCTCGTAACTCTTCAGCTCTATAATATTAATATACAGATAAAACGTTCATAGCAATATATAATATAGTTTTAATTGAAGCATTCAAGAAAAATCCTAAAAAGAAGTACAAATTTACTTTTAACAATGGTTAATAATAAATAGAATATGCAACATTCATATTGATGAAATTCACGAAAATGACGAAAATTCAAATTCCATTTTTATTTTCAATCGCAATTTTTTTTACTTGTAATAAGTAGATATTACTATATTTACTTTCTGAGAAATTAGTATAGCTTCAACTTCTCAATCGTTATGCCCTAGTTAACTAGGATATACGAAATTAAGTTTTTATTTAAGATCTTCGTAAATCGCAGAACAGATTGCGTCGTCAAGCGAAACTGCTATTTGCAAAAACTTACTTCAACAGTAAGTTACAACAAACTGACAAAATCAATTTAGCATTTTTCCCACGATTCTAAACTGGTTAAGAATAATTAATAGCTATTTTATTTTTATATAATTTTTTGTTATATTATTTTTTAAATTCTCTAAAAACTGTAAGTTAGGGTTGCTAAATTATTATCTCTATATTATTACTTGTTGCAATGTTTAATTTAAAAATTTAAAGAAATTTTAAAAATGTCAAGTTAATGTAGGATATTAATATTAGGTACGATATCAACAAAAGGTTGTATAAAAAAGGTTGTAAAAGGTTGTATAGCAAATTGGAAGTAACAATGTCTTCTAAATATACATAATAATTTCATTAAACTATTTACATATATAACATTTTATGGTTTAAGTTCATTTGAGCTAACAAACTAACAATTTTGTTTGTCAGTCTTATTTGCCGTAATAAAATAATCCCCCTCCTTGCATGTTGGGTGTTGATATAGCAGCCGTTCATATTAAAGTTATTAGTAAATAATGCTTGAGAAGAGTAATTTTAAGTAAAGGTTTTTATCTCTAAATATCAAAATGACTATTTTTTTGGCTTCACAATGTAACCCGCACACAACAGAGTAGACAAAGGGAACCATATTTTATAATGAGCTCTTACACAAAACGGTGTAGGCCCTCTTCTACAGTGATTAGTCAGTCTAATAGAATATCTCTGCCAAATGTAAAAATGTGTGAAAATAACAAAAAAAAATAGATTAAAAAATTATGCACAAAATGCCGATTGTCTCTTGTATTATTGTTTTCTTTATTCTTTTTTTAAACATATTGACTATTAGTATAGGTACATAAAATCTATACTCAGTGCAAGGCTTAATTCTATTTTTAAAATATAACGATGCAATCATTTCAAGCGCAATCGTCGTCTCTTACTAAAAGTAGAATATTAAAATATCTGCATTCAGTAAAATAATATTCGCAACGCCCTTTCTTTACAATTTCTTACAGTTTGTAGCTAAGTAGTTTTAAAGTTACATAAATTTAATTGAAGATTGAAAATAGTACAGAAAGCAATTTATAATAAAAATAATTTCCAGCCTTATGTTGAATCCCACAGAGAGGCTCGTAGACAGTGACGGTAGGCAGAGAAAACCTTATGTCAAGACACTCCGTTCTCCGCACTCCAGCCTAAATCGAAACCATTGCGCTTATATTACAAACTCAATACTATACATTGTTACAAAAAAATACCATATGAAATATATAGAAACATTTATTATTTTCACGATATATTAAAATAAAAAATATATCTCTTTTTCTGCATAACATTAGTCCCGGTCTCTGTTGCCAGGATCTACTTTCAATCTAAACCTACTCCACTTTGCACGGTCTTCAGCATCCTCAGTTGTCAGTCCATTGGCTCTGATATCCTCAAACCATCACGACATTTAGCCATACCATCTAACAACGCTTTAGGAGCGTATCTGCTACATCACGGAAGCTAAGACTATCTCTAATTGTTACAATTAAGTTATTAAAATATTACTTGTAAGAATTAATCATTTATAACACGTTTCTATCGTATTATTATCATGGTACTGATGAATCCTGATCTAAATCAATCATTCTATCATTTAGGCTATATAGTAGATTTACCTATACTTATTATTTTAATTATTGAAATCGGTAAACTTAAAAGTTTTATATCACGATGAACGTAAGAAATAAAAGTTATCACCATATTAAGACCGTACTATATGACAAAAAACGTACCTTATATTAAATACATCTATCTATACATTCATATCTAAACATATATGCAATAATAGTATTATTTATATCATAGTAGGCAATTTATTAGAACCCAAAACTATATCTTTAATTTTTTTGTCTATTTGTCTGTGCGTTTGTGCACGCTCTTCGTACGCATCTTAGAAATGACAAAACTGATTTGAATACAGTTTTTACGAATATTATGGTAAGCCATCATTAACATTTTATACGGTTCAAAAATAAAAATGCAATATCTATTTAAAGTAATTTGATCGACAAAAATAGCACTGACTATGTTTCGACAAACATGAGTTCTATGATGGCTTATACAGTGACGGGAGTTTTTCAAGTCTACTTTTGAAACAACGTCACGGGTAGATTATATAAAACAAAAAGCTACTGAACCAATCTGTCACTCTCAAATCTGTAATGCTCAAAGTTGGAATATTAATAGCAAGTATTAACAGACGTCATTTTTTATTTCCAAAACAATCAAAAACCCTTACGATAACGTATGGTATTGGAAATAACGTAATTTCCATTAAAATTTTCTTTATTTTTCACATTAAGTGAGCTGTAAATATATGTGAAAACAAGAACGCAATTCAATCTATAAATAAATAATCGTGTATTTTACTTTAAGTGTACGATTATTTAGTGACATAGTGCGTTGGGTTCAATCCGCTCAAGATGGATGCCCAACTAAATATGCCACGCCATCCTGGTATTGGTGTAGTCTTATAAAAATAAGCTATATAGTAAATTCCCTCCCTTTGAAATCAATAGATAACTCCACTCCCTTTGAAATCAATAGATAACTATCTATTGATTTCATTTTTTTAGTAACAGTATTACAAATAAAAAATAGTTACTTTTTACTTTTATATTAAACAGAAAGATTATCCAATTTAATTTACAAATAATATTATATAGCTTAACTTGAGATTAATCGACTTTGATGTGTCTTTGATTTTTAATTTTTCCTACATAGGCTTCATTGAGCACCAGGATTAAAACTATCCTATTCAATATTTATTAGGCAGACTATATACAATTTTATTATTAAAAAAAATGCGGATTATATAAAATAAATTTATATTAAATATACAGATCGGTAACAGCACAGAAAAATTCCAGTTTTTAAGTCAACACAAAAGATATGAGCGTTTATGTCTCCTTTTGCGTTCGGCATTAAAATTATCGTTATCAAAACCTACTAGGGTACTTCCCGTTGACCTAAAGTTAAGAAATGTAGCAATAAATTAGTGCACAGGAAAACATCCGAAATTTGAAAATTTATACATATATCTCAGAAAAAAAGCCCATTATAAAAATCTGTAGTTCATTTTGTACAAAATGACTGGTCGATCACAAATTTTGTTTGAAAATTTTTCAAAACTGTATTTTCCGCTGAACTTCATTTTCTCTTATGAAAGTGTTAAGGAACTCTCTAATACTTTTTAACAATTAATAATATTTTTATGTACAGAAATGACTTTTCTATCCTGTTATTTTATATATAGATATCTGTAGATATAGATTTGAACGTCTTAATGCTACTTATTGGAAATGCCGCAATATTTTGAAGCTTCGTCATCTCGTGATCGTCATTAACTTGCTTATGTTGATTTGAGTCACATCGTATAGCATTATATTATTGGACATATACGCATAATAATGTAAAAATTTCTTTTTTAATGGAAACAAGGTTAGCAAAAGATTTTTAATCTGTACCAAAAATTTTAAAAATGTAATATCAAATAAAGTCTAAAAAACTAAGTCATTTTAATTTTAAAAAAATTAAATTAAATTAAAACTCATGACGACAAGTAATTTCATGGTTCCAAAAATTATAACTAGACATTTTGACCAAGCCCTGATCGATCAAAAGAGAACATCTGCTGAAAATTACTTTAAAACACACAAAAAATGCCCAACATCTACTCAAATAGAAGTTTTCATTCAACATTATAACAATAGCTCTTCCTTCATTGCCACACTGACGGCTGATTATGACTAATACAGTTAGCAAAAATGCTAATATCATTAATTGCTATATTGTAAAAATCCAGAATAATTATAATATTTTATTTTTACTTACATAGCATTGTATTATTTTTGTATTTATCAAATATAATAATTATTATTAATAATAATTAATATTATTAGCTTATATTGTTAATTTCTCAAGTCATTATCAACTTTAATTCTAAGTGAATGTTATTTTTTACTTTTACATTTATATTAATATTTTATTAATTAAATATAGTATTTATTTTGCGTACAGTACTTACACACACTACTACGCAACTAGTTAATTTCCTTTGTGACAAAAGCCGGTCGGCGGGGATGGATGCGTGGAAATCGCGATACGTCACGGTGTTCCCGACGGGTGCAGCCGCCCTTCTATGGACCTTGCATATAGCATGTGGACTATAGATAAAGTGGATAGACGAACGGACTATTTTAAAATAATTACTATGGAAGTATATATATATATATATATATATATATATATATATATATATATATATATATATATATATATATATATATATATATATATATATGTATATATATATATGAAATTTTGGGAATATGAATTACATAATATAATAATTATAATATACAAAAAGCCACGGCACAATTGTACCGCGTCATGAGTTTGTGTTAACAGACTTAGGTAAAAGCGCTAGTAGATCCCATCTGACCACCGCAACAACTATCTAACTAATAATATCATATTAATATTACCAGATGATCTTGATTAGCTAAATGATAAGCCTTTGAGGCAAAATCGAGACAATAAATATGTTTTATACTATACTCTTATTTGTGATTTTACTTTATATTGAAGAACGACTAATTTTGAAATATGACTATAAAGTGTGTCATTATATTTATTTATTTTAAAAGAAAATAATTAATTTCCTGTCACAATTACCTTTTTTTTTATTTTATCACTCAAAATAAATACCATCTTAAATTTTATCTAAATATCTTTAAAATTATATATAATACTTATATATTATTAATACAATTTCGGAAAAATTAATATACATAATTAATATAATAAAAATCTTTAAATTTTATTTAAACGACTTTATATACAATTTTAGTTTTAATTTATAACTTTAGTTTCATTGCCGTCATAATTTGTATAATTTAAACATGACGTATAAAATCGAACTTTATTAACTAATTAAATAAAACCTATTCGCATGAGTTATTCATATAAAATAATATTTACTATATAGAAATCAACCTTTCTTGATGCAAATGAATTTTCATCCTATTGTTATGAGGAGTATGAAGTATATATTTCAATCAAAAACTGGAGCTGAACTGAACTAACTAAATTTCTCTTACAGAACGGAACGGGAAGTCAAAATTCTATTCATTTAAAAGTCTAGGTAATACGCATAAATGCATTAGAAATATGTTTTAATACATTTACTTTATTAAAATTTACCAAGCAAGCATTAATAAGTTGTACCAATTTATAAATCATTAAGAAGTAAAAGAGTACCTACATAAGAATTTTCTAAAAAACGCTTTTACTTTCAAGCTTATTTAAAATTTTTAGAAATAATTTATTTACCATGATATCCTGATAAATAGTAATATAAGAATAATATTAGAAGGGTATCAGTATATTAGGAAGTAAAAATTTGAGTCTAATAGTTTTCTAAACATCATCGAATCAGCGAGTGCCGAGAAGTCTGCGCGTGCGCATTGCCTCCGTGCGAGGGTGTTCCCAGAATACGATTGCGATTAATAGCGACACAAACTATTTCCGCTAAACCGAGACAAATTATAATTACTCCTTTGGGTTTACTTACACCCTCTTTGATGTTTTTATACAATCCCCGTTATGGGCGACTTAAAACAAATAGAACGACTCACGAGCGATTAGAGATTTGCGTCACGATTTGCAACGGTAATACCTTTCTGAATTTCACCCACTCCCATCCATGTGTGGTCTTTATGCACTATTTTTGTTTTATTGATATTTATTTAGTGGTCAGCAACGTACATCTGGAACAAACGATTCAATACTTATACTAATTAATCATTGCTAGGCAAAAAGTCAGCGAGGTAAATGAATTAATGCATCTTCCGCTTAAATTTAATGCAACGAAAATTTATATTAAAAATAATAAATATATTTTATTCAGTTTAAATAATATATATAGTAAGTTACTAATATAATAATTTGTGATGAGTATTTTGGTTGCAGAAAAGCGGCCACATTCTCGCGCAGATGCGACATCCGTTGGGCCCACGTGAAAATCGATTTTCCACGCTACGCCAGCTGGCGCGGGCGACAACTATAAACGAATTACAAACTACAGCCCTACATGAATAATGGGCACCTTGCTACAATGGGATAAAGGTGAAAATAGCGTAACATTTAATTAGTCAGTGCTATTTATTATAACTTTGAATTAGTGTATGTACTATGAACGTCAAAGTTCCTTTGTTGATATTTTTAATGTTTCGCACATTGTTGGTGGGTGACGGACCTACCGCGTTTGATCCGATTGCTCACGTTATTTATGATTATTAGAATAGCGTGTTGAAGGCGAATAATTAATTTTTACGTTCACTTCTTTATTGTTGTCGTGTAATTGATGATACTTAATTGTAGTTTTTATTTGACGAAGCAGGAAGATGTTAGCATATTAATAAATATATATTTAACATGTTTTTATAGACTGATTCGAAAATTTCCAAGTAGTATAATAAATATTTTATGAGCAAAAAGTTAATAACACCTGTACTCAGTGCTAATTCAATATACCTAAATTAAAGAATCAAATCAAGGTTTTCGTTATTTTAAGAACAAGAAGTAATAAATTTAATAATGTGTAGTGAATCGGCACTTCAAAGATTCTCGGCTATACAGTGTTACTGAGTGCAAATTCAAAAAAGGAAATTTTATATTTAATATAAATATGGTTTTACCATGGTTTGCTTATGAAATAAATAAAATATTTTATATTGCCAATAAAAACTGTAAAATACAAAATCTTCATGTGGCTGTGACCGTGACACATCATTATCATCACTGTCACATATCATTTTGAAACATAAATATATTTTTTTAGAATATTTCAAATTGAAAAGGGCGAACACACATAACGAGAAAAATAATAAAAAAGCTGCAAAATTCATAATATTTAATATAATTTACATTATATGTGTTACTCATTACTCCCGCATATGCATCTATTGCCTTAAAGCGAACTCATTACGATTAATCTGAAACTACTCGATCTGGGATCTAAGGAATTTTAATTAAATTCAATATTCTTTAAATATAAAAGGAATAAGAAGCGTAATACCAGGTATCAGAAATAAACCTCGCCGCCACTTGATTGACGACTCAACAATGAACCAAGCGCTCTAAAATGTAGAAAGACTGATTACAACCGCTTGAACATCTCAGAAACGTCAAACTTTGATTGGTGATTCCCATGTGTAATACTAGTAGTTTCTTAACATGGTAAAGCATTAGCTGGAAATAATGAAACATGTCAGAAATTCATCATAGTTGAATAAATGCTCACAATGGTAATGTTGCTATTACCCAAAAAAAATAAACTACTATTAACGGACAATCTGTATTTAAAATACAGCGCTCTTAGATAACGCGTCAATGAAGTAAATATTTATAAAATTATTGTTTGTGAAACACAATATATAATTTAAATTATTCATATACATTAAAAGCGAAACAATAAATGAAGTTTACTTACAATTAGAGACATATAATTAGGCATTTGACACGAATTCACCGCATATCATAATGGAACAAACTAACCATAGAATTGTGATGTGGTGTATCAGACGCGTGTCGAGATCACTATGGTGAAGATGTGACCGCTCAATCGAGCCACTGATGCTAAATACCTGGATCTAATCAACATTTCTACACTCATTTTTAACACTTAATTTTACACGTATCTTAGCGTTGCACTCACAATTTTACGGGTGACCCGTTCGGGTTATTACTTTGATGTAATAGTGCTGGTACGTTTGTATAGGAGCTTAATGAATTATGCATATTGAAGATTAGCAGTCCAGTTGTTTTATTTAGAACTTGAATATACATTACAATTTTAGTCATTTGTTGGTTTATATCTTGTATGTGAACATACTTAGTGTGTTTTTATTAAATTAATTTAATAAATAATGTAGTACTTATTTATTATCAGTATTGTGAACGCAATTTTCATACAATAGACATATTTTTGTATAAATGGTATTGATACATATTTAATATGGAGGTAAAATATTTTTATCAAAGACTAATGAAGTTAAAAAAATCTAATGATTTATTATTTTAAACATTGAATTAACAAAATATTCTTACAGATAATAAAGACAATTTACTAAAATTTAGAGTATAATCTGTTAATATCTGTAGCTCACAGGAAAATTGGCCTGTAAATTTTAAGTCATTCGACATCCCATTTTATAAGTCAGTCCCTCGTCCCCTTACAACGAGGCGTAACTGAATAGCGTTGCCATTACAAACCCCACTAAATAAATTCTCACCCCGCGTAAATATAAATCGTGAAAAGTAAATACAACGCAGCCATTAATACCCTGATTATTATTTGTTCGCCCCTACAGTGATCCGCCATCTTGGTAACTTGTATTTTTATAAGTTAAAATTATAGTCAACTTTGAAATATTACTTTGTATTTCTAAATTAAAAAGAGGGTCATATCTTTAATAGTACATAACAGTCAACGGTCGTGTTTGTGAGACTATTGGGGGGATTGTGTAACATTGTCGTGTGCAGCGTTTAAAAAATATACTATAGAGCATAAAAAGAAATATTTCTACATCAAACTGATTTCTTTAACTAGCACATCGCTCTGACTTTACTGGAATGGACTTAAATAGGTAATGGTGGTGGCTATATATGATCAAATAAGGTCGAGGTAACGGTATTTTAAAAATAATTTTCGAATTATTTCAACTATTATCTTAAATAAATATTTACAAATATATTTTTCACAAAATTATTAACGTACCAATTGTAACCTTATAAAAAGGTAACTACAATATTTAGATTATTATTCCACCGACGACGTTATTCCACCTGTTTGAATATATATATATATATATATATATATATATATATATATATATATATATATATATATATATATATATATATATATATATAATATATATATATATATATATATATATATATATATATATATATATATATATATATATATATATATATATATATATATCGACTAGGCCAGAGGCACTGTTTAACACACAGAATGTATAATACAGTGTCTATTTTCCGCTTTGTAGTATCTGACAGACAGAGTATGTTTAAAGAGAAAAAATAATTAGCAGAAAAAAACGATATTACTAAAATTAATATTTGACCTAAAAAATTAAACAAAGTTTCAATAACTTCTAAACATTACGACGATAATTCTATATTAAAACAATCGTACTGTGAAAACAAATATTTAATAGATATAATAATTAATTCTAACTAAAGACATAATAATTGTATTTACAAATTACACCATTTTTATACATACTTATATACTTCTTTAATATACTATATACTTAATATTATCACTTAAAGAAAATGTAAATATCTCGAGCAGAGTAAACTAGTATAAATTTAATTGGTGCTTAAAGTGAAAATCCTTCTCCCTATATCCCGGAACATCGGGAAGCCTTGACATTGACCCCGTATTGAGAGACAGGAATCGATATGACCTTGCATCCACCGCTTCATTTGTTCAGTAAGGGTAAATTGTTTATTGCCGTACATACTATAGAACGAAAAGCTTATTTTATATATTTTACTTTAATATAATTACTATGGTAAGACGAGCCGCGGCGTTGAGTTCTGCAACTAAATACGGTATGGTTCGAATTCAGGCGAAAAGTGGTGTACTGAATGTACCTTACTACGTGAAAACTGTCACTCTTTCACATAAGTTAAAAAATTGATGTCTGAATAAAAATATATATTTTTTGATAAATAGAAAAAAAGTTTTAACTACATAATATAATATATATATATATATATATATATATATATATATATATATATATATATATATATATATATATATATATATATATATATATATATATATATATATATATATATATATATATATATATATATATATATATAATTTCAAGGAACTTCTTATTAAGAATTATTATGATAGACGGCATCAGGGATCAGTTCACATGGTTTTGGGTTCGAATATATTGCGATATTGTATTTCAAATATTTTCGTCTACGTCAAATACGGTGTTAGATCTATTGTCTATCGCTTTGCAATTGTATTGCATACAATACAATCTTTTAAATTATTTCTTTACATACATATATGTATAAAAATATTAAATTTATAAAGCTTATTTCATTGTAAATTTCTACCAGAAATGTTTAAACTAGGACAATCATATTTGCTTGAGTATTTCATCAATTGTACGTATAAAATCTTATTCAGTGACCTGTCATTAGCATTTTAACAAATTTTGTGTATATTTCATATTTTAATTGTCGTAATACAGTTATATTAGTCATGATATAATCGATAATGTTTCGAAGTGAACAATTATACTATTAAACATTAGATCTGGGGCCAATTAGTATTGAAATAAAATTGCAGATTATGTTAATATGTACTTATGGATATAACTACTCGAAATAAAATAATAAAAACAATACATAATTATTTTTCATATAGAATAAAATAAATTACAAAGATATATTATGTTATTTATTTTATATATCTTTTTTTTTGCTTTTATTAAAACTTTGATAATACCATCTCCATATAAAATATCATTAAAATTTTCCCGCTCATTTTAAGTAGAAATCCTCTAACAATATAGTAGGTATAAACCTACGCTGCCACTTGAAAATTCAATTGTTCTGTTTCAGAAACAAGTACCAACCTACGCACACTGTCCTACTGCTAGTAGTACTTGGAGTACCGAGTTGCCAGTAAGCAACTTATTGGTACTATTAATTTATACCACTGACCTTTACTATGTTAACGTAATAGTAATATTACTCTTGTGTAATATTAATTAAATTATACAAGACACATATACAAGTTTATGTGTATTTTATAATTGTTATATTAAAATCATGTTATATATATAATCTAAATATCAAAGTTTTCTTTATACGGAAACTTATTTAATTAAACACTGTTCATTATTATGAAACCTGATCAAAGCTTTTTAAACTAAAGCGTTACGGTATTCATAATAAGCAGCAGAGCAATTTTGAATTTTCGTCGTGAGCATTCCGCTTGTGCAAAGCTACGCCAAATATTTGAGCAAGTCTGAAACTCGCCATATTCTTGTATGGCATAAAATAATTCACTAGAAACATCTGGTTCCACGAGCATGCCACTTCAGTTTTATATCATTTGAAATTCTTTCCTCGTGTAAAATACATTATAAAGGCATTTACAACGGTTTTAATGTACGTAGTAAACGACTTTTATGTACGCATACGTACGTACAAGTAAGAGATTGATTGTAAGTTCGCTAATAATTTTGCTTCCTTGCTCTGGCAACATAAATTGTGGTTTTAGTTTCGATTCAATATGTCATTATCTCCATTTGGTTTGAAATTTAAATAAAAAACTCCTACAATATAAGATTATCTAGCCTATCAGTAAAAATACAAGCTGGTCCTTAATTACTGCATTTGATACAAAAATACACCGCAAAAAAACAAATGAATATTCATATATTAAATTTAAATAAATTATTGCATTCTAGCAACATCAGTTGTTACTGACAAATTGTTATATACAAATTTTTAAAACTATAAAAATATGAAACTGAATTGTGATAGAGTAAAGATAAATAAAAACTTAATCTAACAAAAAATTCGTAAGAATTATTTGAGTGATACTGAAATATTTTTCTTAAAGCTGAAATGTAATATTAAAGCGCCAAACATTCTCATCTGTCAAGTACCTACTGTGATACGATTGTGGAATTTTCCATTTCGGTATAATATGTGTAAAGACTTAGAAACCATATATGTCCACTTAAAACTCTAGATTAAAGTAATTATTCCAGTGAATACGCAATAATCATTATTGTTACGTTAACGCTTTATCCCGAATATAGAAAGCAGCCAAGCAGAAAACCTTTTGAATTTAGACACTTCGTTCTATACTATTCATCGAAATTTGACTTGAGCGGCGACTGTGTCACCGCTGTGCTTTGTCGAGAGTGAGGAAATAAAAATTATTCGATTAGGTACCCAAGTAGAGATCGTCTACAGTCTATACACTGTGCTTCTATACCACGAAAGCCTCTTTCACACACATTTCACATAAATTTAATGAAATTTAATTACATAAATTTATTTTGTAAGACCAATAATTTAAACTATTAACTCTATGTCGTAGCTTATTTCTATTATTTAAACAAATTTCCATAAAATTTCTATATTCTTCTAGCTGTATGCAATATAAGCATTTAAGATATACATTAATCAACTAGCATTTAATTTATGTTTTAATATTAAATAAGGTTAAAATAGATAACCTAATTAAAAGTTGTTTTAACAAAATTGCAGCTTATATATGGAATTTTTACACATTAGATCTCAAATATCCCTATATTATTCCCAGACCTCCGCGATTCTGTACCTGACGTGAAAAACATATAACAAAAGATGAATACTTCACACCTATTACGTTACACCCGCTTTCATTCATATATTGACGCCACTACAATGACAGTACCATAAACGTCAATATGGCGGTCCTTTCATATATCCAACGATCTTAATTTTCCTTTTGGTTGCTATTTGATACATTAGCCATGAATTAGTAGACCAGTCTTTTGTCGTAAGTGTCTGTGTTCGGGGTGACAAAGTAGGAACGCCCCTCGCTTGTGTGGTATAACCTGGGTGGTTTAAAGCAAATTTTGTGATACGCCACAAGTTGGAATAAATTTAAAAGTATATTACAAAAATGAATGTTATTTATGCATATTTTTTTATATGTATATATATGATCCACAATAAAAACATAACATATATATATCATTGTATATTTTACACAATCATTAAACAATGCCATTGTTGATATCAATTATTTACAGTATAATTACAAGTCATTAATATATAATTTACGCGTATTTGGATTAGTTGCATACCTATAATATTGATTGTATTAAAATTTAAATTAGTTTACACAAATAAATTTGTTAGAGCTAAAATCTATTCGAACAGCTCAAGATAGGAAACTATTGTCAAACTATGAGATGAGGAAGCAATCAATTATAAGTCGCAAAACTGTCATCAGGTAACCAAATTTTTAAAGGATAACCACCTACCGGTAGCATTATAGATCGGTTTCCAACAATATATTCTACTAAAGTGTACTTTCGTTCAGAAACAATAAAGTTAAGCTTGACGAGACTTTCAATAGAGTTGTTTGTGGTTTAGATTCAACAAGCAAGCTTCGCGGGGTTTCTATATAGCTACTGGTCAGTAGGCACAGTGGGCCGCTTTCCTTTGTTCTACAGCCAACATGAGGTCTTAAATGTGGTTGCCCATACATTAACAACTTATATTAAGGCACAGACCACAAATTTTTAACACCGTGACAATTTGTTTTAGAATTTCTAAGAATTTTTAGTATCGAAATCTTCAAAATGAGTGTAGTTCTTTAGTTATATATTCATCTCCATTTATTATGAAACAGATACGTTAAATATAATCTGAGTAAAGTTTTCCATTTTACGTTATAAATTTTAAATTAATATTATCATTTTAATTAAGAAATAATATAATTGTTAACCTAATATTGCAAACAGTAATTAAATAAAACTATAAATCCGCCATTTGTAGAGCAATTCTCATCACTTCTGCGAGGTTCATAAAAATAAAAGCTCGGCATCTTGACTGAAAGCTTTATTTATTGTATCTTTAACAATTACTGCGTTTTATTGAAGCCAATGATAAAATATTGAGTGAACTACGCTCTCTTAGGGTATTTTATAAAAGCACCTATAATTTGAATTAACCAATTACTCTAATAGAGTTTACAGAACAACAGCAGATATTTGGCAGCATTTGGCCTATAAGTTATTCTAGTGCCACAGTCTACATCAGGAATTTAAATGTTACAGTATTTATAATGTTACATTAGTAAAAGGAATTGTAGTATAAAATATATGACTATAATTATTCCCTTATCCAACATAAAGCTGAATAGGCAGAGGCAGATTAAGAATGACAAATACGGAATTGTACGTGTTGTGTAAAATACATGCATGACGGTATACAAGCTTTTCATAGTTTCGTACGTATTTATACCCATTTACACAGCAAACTCAATGTATGCTTACAAAAGTAATAACATTTCTCCCGTTTCTAAAACATTTTTCATAGATGCTCAGCTCTTAAGGATTGTAGCATGATGTTATAGAGCTTTAATTACTGTACTCTTATCTTGATATTTTTTTAAACCGGTTCAGTTGTTTTAGATTTAGTCAATTACAAACACATACACAAATAGTCTAATTTTACCCTTATATTATATATTTTTTTAATTGGTATTTTCTCATCCCTCTGACGTAATCATCTGATCTTGTGTAACGGAAATTAATTTTACAAGTTTAAAAAAATAACAATCTTTCATCAAAGATGGGATTTCACAATTTTTTGGGTTTCAATATCGTCTATTGTAAACAATAGTTCAGAACACAATTGCAATTCAATATAATGTAAGTTCAACAACTATCTACTTCTACATCAACTACCTACTAATCTATTATGACATTATAAATCTATGGCAGGTATTTGTAAATATATATGAAACAAGAACAATTTCTTACAATAATTCAAAAACATTTCATACCCGTGATACACGAGCGAAATTTTGTACTGTTTGTACAGATTATTTGTACTAAGTGACAAATATTTAGTTAAATGGATACTGAATGCTAACTAAAAGGCGCTAAATAGGCATTTTGATGTCATTCTGAGAACTTTGAAGTTGTAAATCTATTTAATTACCAGCTCTTCTAAAGATTTTTACACATTCAGGATGCTGCCTACCACGGGAGCCGGCAGTAAAACAATAAAGTTTGCTATGTACTGTTATACTCTTTGTAGTTCCTTCGAAGGGATAACTGCTTTTGTTTCGAGTGATAAATGAACTTGGACAATAGTTACCTTCTTTTATGGCCATACGTTACTAAAATATTATTACGCAATTCCATAATAATATTATCATTAATATTTTATTTATTTATTTAGCTTCACGCTGTAGTGCGCACATACCAGGGTGGACAGAGAGAACCGTAGGTTGAAGGAACCTAGTGTTAAGACACTCCATTCCCCACTTTCCGCCATTCGAGTCATTGTATGTTGAGTAGCGGAACTCTACGCCGCGCTTTGCCTTGTTGCCAGGGCAAAGAAAATGAAAATAATTCATTGAGCCCGAGTGGGAATCGAACTCACAAACCGTCACGTTTACAGGCAGACGCTGTGCCTCTGCGCAACGACGCTACTCTATTTTAATCTTAATATTTTAATTTGAATCTTCAATGATGATCTAAGAAAAAAGACAAATTATTATAAGATTCTGGTGCCTAAGTACTCGCGTGGCACAGCGGCGTAGCTTCTGACAGTAATCACGAAAGTTGTGGGTTCGATTCCCGCTCGTGGATTATGTATTAATTTTTGTTTTCATCATTCTGGTAACAAGACAAAACGCGTCATTCAGTTCCGCCACTTAACGCACAATGTCTCGAAATGTGAAAAGCGGACAGACAGATAGTAAGACACTAGGTTAGGGAACGTGCCTAGCCTGCTATGTGAGAGATAAGGCGTGAAGTTAAAAAAATACGTACGTACGTAAGTACTAAATAGTACGTAGATGTACGTACGTAAATGATTTATTACTTTGCTACGAGTTTGACCAACAACTTACTTAATTTATATAATAAGTAATATATTGAAGTAGAGTAAATTGACAGAATGCTCTTGGCATCCAATCAATTACATTAAAGTATAATTGAATTTCAGTCATCTAGTTAATTCTTTGGCGAACTTTGACATTTCATACCAGTCCTATGGTAAATTAAAATTATACAGCAGTTGATCTTCTTTTCATAATCTATAATTTGTATGTTATATTTTTTTCAGCTTCACGCTATAGTCCATAAAGCAGGGTATACAGAGAGCACCTAATGTCAAGACATTCCATTCGGCTTTTCATTCGAATTCGAGCCATTGCGTGTTGGATGGCGGCGCTCAATGTCGGAAATAAGCATAACACAAAGAGACCTTTAAGTTGTTATAATAAAATTGCCGATATACGAGTTTAAAAAAAAAATGGATTTAAGTAATAGCAATAATCTTCTCTGTCTTGAGAACACTAAAAATTCTAAAAAATTTCAAATGTCAATTAAAAAAAAGCACTTACTCGCTAGTTTAAACGAGTAAATTGATTTTCAGACAGTCATCAATGTGATAACCTTATTTTCAGCTCACTATGTATGTATGTATTATGTTTTTTTATTTTATTTATTATTATATATCTATATATATATCTATATATATATCATCTATATATATATATATATATATATATATACTATATATATAGATATATATATTATATATATTAATATATATATATATATAGAATATATATATAATCTATGGTATATATGTCTATGTATGTGTATGTCTATGTATTGTATATTTATATACGTATCTGATGTAGTTGTATGGTGTATTTCTATGTTTGTGAATACTTTATGTACTTTGTAATATAGTAAGTATTTAGTATATATTATAGTTCCATATTTGTATATATCAAGTTTTATTTATGTGTGACATATAATTAATTATATATGTATTTCTAATTTATTATAGAATAATTTGTACTATATTCTTACCCGCTGCTTAAAAACTCATCCACTACCATAGGTTGGCTGGAAGAGATCTCTTATAGGGATAAGTCCACCTTTATGTACTACTTTTTCTTTTTTTATGTTGTTACGCTTATGTTTTTTTTTTAGTACAATAAAGAATATTATTAATTTCAAAGTAGAATTCTATTTGATGAACTCGTGTATTGCATGTTCAATTTTTATCGCAATTACGAGACAAATACAATTAAATTTATAATATAAGCTTTCTAGGTTTTTGTATATTAATCAGAGTCGGTGTCAGAGTGGTGGTTTTGACCGCATGTCCCTTTTTCCGTTTCTTAATCTATTGGCCGTCTGCGATATATTTAATTTTTATACTATTTCTTCTTATTTCTAAAATATTAAAATTTTAAATATTTGTAAATGTTACAAAATATTTTGCTGCAAGTTAAACGTTTTATTGTTGAAAGTGTCACTGTGACAGTTTTTGACTGTAATCGTGATGATTTCGGGTCCGATCAAGTTCTACCACTATAAAGCGTGAAAAGAAAATAATATGCTTAATAACTAAACCATATAATGTTATATACAATACTGTATATTACGAGTGGTAAGTACATAGTATTACAACATATGATATTCTTATCCCCAAGTTCGTATAAAATCTTGCTAGCACTAAATCATTAGATATAGTACAATAAGATAATCTTCTAAAGAAGCCATTAAATATAACACGTTAATAAAATGTTTGTAAACAAGCAAAGCTGTCCAGCAGAGACGACGCTGCGCACACGCAGCGAGCGTCAAACATTGTTTCTAAAGACAATAAGCTCGACTAATGCCTACCGATGACTCAAATTCTATAAATAAATCATTGGTACCATGAGCCTTAGAATGTACTTACAAGAATCACTAGATATTGTCCGCTCTTCTATGTGAAACCAGACTAATAATTCGTTCAAAACAAGAGATTTTGCGCTTGTATGTCAAAGGGCCACTGCATGAGGTCCAACTAAGCAAGGAAAGTCTATGCTATTGTTGATTAGAAAACAAAACGGCGTGTCGACACCCTCGTTTCTTTTATTTGCTACAAAATTACAATTCCTCATAGGCGATGTGAGACAAAAACACGGAACGAATGTACACTCTATTGAAAGACGACTGCAAACGATGATGAAGGCCGTTATTTTTAAATTAAATGTTCTATTTATATTCAAATTGTAAAATGATATAAGATATTTTGATTGTTTAAGCCGTCTTAGGGTTCAGCAAAATGTGTGACTTAACTTAATCTATAAAATGTACTAGTTTTAAAGAAATTTTAGTAATGTTTCCGGCATTTAATTTATACTTATATATGATATTATTGAAAATGAACCAGTTTATTTTCTATATATATAGATAGTAAGTAGGTAAAAATGACGACACTGATCGATACTGATACACGATATATATATATATATATATATATATATATATATATATATATCTATATATATATATATATATATATATATATATATATATATATATATATATATATGTAAAAATCAAATATACATGAAGTGAGTCACTAGGCCTTAGGGTATGTTAGTTTCCCTATCGACATAATCTTAGCCTAACAAGCTTAACCTTTAACGCTTTGACTGATATCAAACAAATCATATCATCAACTCTATGATGTTAGGTTCGCAAATTCTCTTAAGGATGATTTTAGATTTTAATAAATAAGAATTCAATTAAAAATAATCCATTCTCAATATATATTGAGTGACATCGATAGCACATGATGAGTAAATACGATACCGGTACGGTTGTTGTTACAAATATCATTAAAATAATATTTTAAAAAAATATAAGTACTATATCTATATCTTAACAAATACGTGTAATTTATGTTTTTTTTTTTTAATATTGTTGTTTTTTATATAAATCCATTAATACTATTGTTGTTATAAATGTCTCGATAGGTGGAGCAATTTGATTGCCTAAAAAGTAATTTCTAAGGAAGTATATCGATTCTGCAGAACTAATAACTAACTTCTTCTGTGATCCAACATAGCGAAATGCTACAGGAGATTAACTTATAGCCAATATAAAAGAATATTTTGATAACAAAAAAGAATATTATTCACGCGCCACTGAAATCGCAAATTTATTTCTACATAATGGATCTAGTGATCGCATTCAGTCCTACAGCCCACAGATAATGGCTCGTTCAAACATTTCATAGTCAGTGAAATATATTTCAAATATGCTACTACTTAGTGAATCAATAAAAAGTGTACAGCCAATCGGGTGTTAAGTTAACACTTTTTTGGTCGAACGCTCAATGGACATGCACGACTTTCGCATTTGATAAAGAATCTGTGGACATTCAGACGGAATGCCGCCAAATCATTTCTCGTGAGAACCAATAGTCGACGACGACCGATGAAGACTTCTCATAATATTGTTAGATTGTATATTTTGGCCAGCCAAATTCTTTCGTTACGCCTCCGTAGCACTTTCGGAAGCAATTTTGATTAATTGAAACTTCCGCGAAACCACCACATGAAAGTTACCAGGTCCTGAGAACTATGTCAATATTTGTTTCCGTAAATCGTAGTAGGTATATAATATTTCACACCTTACTGTTAATGCCCAAATAAATAATAATTTGAAAATACATGGTGCATGGAAGCTGTAGTAGCTATATCATATTGATTGTGAAAGGACATGCAAACAATGTAATAAATATTAACCATTATCAATATTTACTGTGAAATTTCAAACTATCATAACTACTCGGTAGATTCATAAGTGTAGATTCGGTGCCTATTTTATTCCAACTGCCCACGTTAAAAGCTGTCAGCCATTAGCGCAGATTATTCTGGATTTTATATCCGGATATTCGAGCACTTTGGTGCAATTTGAATTTAAATCCGGTGCCGACATTTGATTGAAGAGCAAACAATATGAACAGAATATTCATTTCACGAGATTTTCGGCTATTTCAATCCATGGTCTAATTTTAGATTGGAATGATCACACGTGTTAATCGAGTCACATTTACATTTTAAATTCCAATTGGCAACAAATAGAATTCGTAAATGAAAAATAATTACTAAGTAAAGTATCATTATTAAGTACATTCACTAGAAGTAACGTCTATATTTAAGTTAAATATATAACTATGTTTTACAAAGTTAGTAGCATAGCATATATTTTGTTACAATGATGATAATCATACTAAACAGCCGATGTTTAATTAAGCATCAAATAGATCTAAATATACCATAAATCATGATTTTACAGACATGTGAGTTATAAATACATTTCCTACAGAGATAAGATGTCTTGTGATAAATACTATTGTCAGTTTTGTGTATTGATATATGATTGTGTCTCGTATATTATTAAAACTTATTATTGTAATTATCATTGTCCAAATGGCATTAATCAAAGTCATTACGCACATACTTATTTTCATACTCATGTAATAATATTTATCACATTTATACTGTAACGCTATGCCACTATTAGAAAAAACAAGATACAAATACAATTGAAATATACCCGTGATAAAATTTATTTATATATTTATTTATGTATATTAAAAATAAAAACCCTAATAATTTATAAGTGAAGAAGATGTCATCTTTATAGACATCGACAGTGTGACGAAGAAGCTACCATCAAAGACACGTGCGTGCTCTATGCGCTGTGAAAATCAATGAAACAACTTGATTTTTCCAAAAAAACTGCCGAGCCGATGACCGATTAACTAATTTTCGATGCCCCGAAATTTCAACCGAAACCCACGATACCACCTGTGAACCACACAACTTAGTATAACTGTCGCTTATATCTAGCATTTAATTGTCGAACAGTTAGTTGTAATTCAATTTGTTGTTATTTTCTTTCTCACGATGCGATGTGTGAGAACACAATTTAAGTGATAGTCGCAAGTCGTTAGTGGCCGTTGTCCGTTACGCAAATAAAATATTTTGAATCTTAAGTAAATATATATTAGTACATAAACGTTCAACGTAATTGTCGGTTCAACGTGCCATCATATATAGCGAATTTATGTAGCTACGTATTACATAGTGCTACATGATAGTTAATTTAATATTCCGCTGTACATAGGCCGCTAGATATGATTTGGCTCACATTTGGTATCTCTGAACAACGATTTAAAGTGGAAAAAAGCAACTTTTACTGGATTTCCTTCGTCATAAATATATACCGGTGAATGTATACATATAAAGAAACATCTATAATAATTCATATTATCTAAGGCTAACTTTACATACTTATATTTGTTTTTATCACTAAATAACTAGTAGTATTAAAATATAACAATAGTTGGTAAGGCTCTTTCTTCTTTTATTTTATTTCAAATTCAATTCTTTTTTGAATACAATTCTATTACAAACTCTCTCACCTATTTTTTTCCTACGCCATATAGCAAAATGACATTTTGCTAATTTGACGACAGTAAGATACGAAATACAAAAACTTAGCTTCACATCCGCCTCCGTGAATAGTCGCCGCCCAGTTTTTCCAACAAACTTGATTCGTCATGTCCAATTAAAATGGACGCACGATTTTTCTCACTGCCAACCTTAAGACTGCGTGCTAGATCTGCATAGAAAAACTACTAACTTTAGTAGTATCGATAAGGAAACCAAACAACTTGATATTTTATTACAGCGATCGTGAACGTGACGTGTTTAGTTTAAAATGACATCATTTTTCAAGCTATGAATGTAGTACTTTTATGAGTGTACAGTAATTTATTCTATAATAGCAGTGCCACAGCTAATAATTTAAACAATGTTCCGTTTGTTGCATCAGAGTTAAGACACGTCAGGAATTAGATCATTTTGTTACAATTATACTGATATAGGTACATAAATTGGTAATAGCTTATTGAACATTATAATATTTCCATAAACATGTACCTATTGAATAGACGTCATCTAAGGTTAAGGCTATATTACAAGTGGGAAAAGCGAATATAAAAAAGAAGACCTTAAGCATAAATGTGTGTTCTGTGTATGTTACTCTATTTTTTTCACCTATTGCTCTAGTCAATTGTTTTATGTTCAATAACAAAAATTAATATAAATTTCTATTTTCAATTTATTTTTTACTATATTTCCTTTAACGGCGGTTGTCGGTACGATTCTTACTCGAGGAAACAATTGATTTTTCATTGATAACACGACAAAGCGCGGCATTGAATTCTCCCACTCAACACGCAATGTCCTGAAAATGTGGTGGAGAGCCGAAGATAGTGTCTTAACACTAGGCTTCCTTCCTCTGCCTACCCTAATATATGGAGATAACAAAACGAAATTTGGAAAATAGTAACACGGATCGAACTCATCTAACTTAAATATATTTTTTTTTTCATTCACAAAATTACGTGGTCCTTAAAGATTAAAAAAAATGTGAAGTGCAGGGGGCAATCACAATATCGAATATCAGGTACATATGTGTGTATATCCTCCTTTCATTCAATCATAACCATCATACTCAACCTATCAATTTTCAATCCAATCTTTGTATAAAAAAAATAATCCAATGAGTATTTTGCACAAGTAATTATTATTTTGTAAAAGTAAGTTAAAGTTTTCACCATTACTAATATTAGGCTTATTATTCTCTATCTGTCTGCCAGATCGTCTGTTAAGACCTGTCTTAAAGCACAGAAAAAAATAATCTTGTAAGTCGACGCAATCAAAAGATATTAGCATTTATGCTTAATTTTTTGCATTTTGTATAAGAAATCGCCGCTTAATCAAAACCATCAGGGTACTTCCTGTTGACCTAGAGTTATGATTTTTGGCAATAAGTTACAACTTATATTACAAACAAAGGAAAAAATCGGAAAATGAAAATTTATAGATATATCCCAGAAAAAAATCATTACAAAAATATGTAGGTAATTTCATACAAAATTAGTGTATACAACCGCAAATTTAAGTTTGTCGACTCTTATTAATTATACCTCACGGACCTAGACTTATGAAATTTGACAAAAAGTGAGAACTTACAATATATATATAAAGAGGAAAATCTCAAAATAGATAACTTATGTGTTTAACGCAGACAGAAACCATTACAAACTTATATTTGTAGTTAATTTCATATAAAATGAGTGGATACGACTGCGAATTTAAGTTTGTCAATTTTTATAAGTTGTATTTTCCTCAGCTAACAACCATGAAATTGGTACGGAACCCTCGGTGCGCGAGTACTACTCACACTTGACTGATATTTAGTACAAAAAGCAGAATAACACCAGTCACATAGGCATCAAAAACCACTTATTGTACAATAATTAAGTGTATGAATATTTTTCAACAAATAAAACAATCAAGATTTGTTCGCATCACATTTTATAGAATCGGTCGAAAATTGTTTTCCCACGCGTGTGCTTTACTGGATACTTTTTATGCTCAAGCATCAACTTTTACAATAAAAAACCGAATTCAATCACGTTTTCCACTCGACGCGACGCCTTCCGTGATAACTACATAAAAAGAAATATTTCTTTGTATAGTAGGTATCTTGGTGTCTGTAACAAATATAACATCGAACATATAAATCAACTTGTAGCCTGCGATTACGTTTAGACTATGAAACGTAAGACTAAAACGTAAAATCTCAATTCCTCGTTCCCGTAGGAATTTCGAGAAATCGTCTCTTGGCTATGCCTTGTCTGTCTGTCAGTCACTCTGTAACGGAAGAGCTTTATATATATTGAGGACTAGCGATCTGCATGCAGGCTTCGCCCGCTTGATCGATGTTCTCGAATTTAGACTAAAATAATATGTGTACACTATACACTTTATGTAACTTTTTAATTTATAACCTGATTGAAGTAAAACAAACTCTAAGTGAAGTTTACCATAATACAGTCGTTCCTGAGATTAGCATGCATAATCGCACAGATAAACAGATAAAACTTATTGTTTTGGGTTCTATTACCTTTATAAACGCCCACAATAATAGTTTTTTTTTGTTCATATATTTTAATGTACAGACAACGATCATTTACTATTTGATTATATATATTGATAAAATATTTGTTTAATACGTTATATATATAGTAAATATACTGAGTGTTTTAACTTAGCGATATTTTAAAATACCTATGTAATTAATGTCTAGATACATTGTACATGTACCTATAACTTTTATAACAATACAGTGCGAATATCTATAGGTTGTTTAAAGCACAATGTTGATAAATGTAACTGGGTTATAGTAACAAGCTCACAATATAAGAAATGATGTCATGCTAATACTCTTCTTGTCGTTTTTGTACTATATTTTGATATATCCAAATTTATTCCGTCCATTCCGTCATAATTTCGATGGGTTTTATTTTTACCAGATATTCAGAAAGAATTTCTCGTTTTCTGGATTCTCTCAGTACCTATCTTAAATCGACAAAAAATAAAATAAAGGATAATATTTTAAGATTACATTCCAAATTTAAATTAATATCCGTACTAGCTCTGTTGTACCATAAGGGCTCGTTTGAATCAAATTTGGCATATAAAAAATAAAAATTCACCAGCACCAATCCACCTGGATATCAAAAGTTCAATTTTCTTACACATAGTTTTCTTTGCTTATAATTTTTATTTAGCTTCAAACAGTATCCCGAAAATAGCAGCGTAAGCAGACAGTACCTTGTGTTGAGCTACGAATTAGAAACATTGAGTGTTGAGTAGTCAAATTCAACGTCGCTCTTTATTTTAACTGAGAGGAGATATAAAATAATAATAATATATAAATAAAATAATAATAATATCACATATATTAATTAAGACACTGATATAGTTATCTACACACATGAATGAATTTAAAATTTCCTCTTTTTTATAATTTCATGGCAGGCATTAAAATAATCAGCGAGCTACAAACGTAAACGCATTGTCGGCTGTACTGAGGCATGCGTTTGACTGGTTTGACTGCCTAATTACACCCCATACTGTGCAGAGACATTCAATGCTATTGTCAAAATGTGAAGGGTAATACCGTCACTCTAGCTATGTCTATGTTTTATAGTCCTTAACAATATATATATATATATATATATATATATATATATATATATATATATATATATATATATATATATATATATATATATATATATATAATATTGTTCATTTAAATTTAAGTTTATTAAATGATTTCAGCGCATTATTTTAAAACTCTCTCTTAATTAAACAAAGCTTATGATAACATTATTATTAATTAATTGATATGAATATAGTTTAATAAGAGTAGAAATTTGAATTTTTTTGATCGAATGAAAATTGAACGAAAATTTGTCGTAGTTTAGCAGAAAAAAATTAAAACACGAGAACGTGGTGAGAACACTTCATGGAATCGAATTAGTACAGTGACATTTTTTAAATGAGTAAAAAGAGTATGTGTACCACAAAATAGATATTTCTAATATTACTACATACAATAATCAAATAAATATTTAATTAGTAATACGATTTATATATATATATATATATATATATATATATATATATATATATATATATATATATATATATATATATATATATATATATATATATATATATATATATATATATATATTGCTTCAAAAGTATTCATACATATAGAAAAATATATGTTTAAGTACATATTTACCGTATTAATAATACTATTGTTGTTATTTTAAAATTTGTTTATAGCTTTCAATCATGTATTAAACTCTACGACAGTAATTAGAGTGCTAACTAAAGAGATATTTGTAGACCACAATCTCCTCTGCCAACGACGTGTGGAAATATATTTACTAAACTGTGTTCGAGGTTAATAGCTATACTTAACAAAAGTTGAATTATTTTACATATTTATTAAAGGTATTGTGAAGAATTCAATTGTGAGTCTGTTTTCTTGTATATTTTATTTTGTATTTGAAGTAGACGAGAAAACTGACATAGAGATAACTCCCCAAATCGTTTGTCTAATCTGAAATCAAGAACAACTGGTACGCAATTAGAATTGACATATTATTTTTGTTCGATATTCCAAAGACTATATTATTATATTCATTGTGATGTAATCCACTGTACTTGCTGTTTGTGTCATAAATTATAACTCTAAATGTTTTCCATTTGACCACGCCGCAAGGCGCATGTAAAAGCTATTATTTCATACAAAACAAACGTTATAGTAAGATTATTAAATATATGATTATCGATAATTATTTGAGTCGAAGAAGTCATATACCATTCTTGTAGCAGTCATATTCAGTCATATTTTGATTGATTTGGCCAAATTAAAGTATATTTCAAAAAATATTGACCATGTCAAAACAATGTCTACTCTCCAAGGATTTAGCAAGCCAAAACTCAGTGAAACAATTGATTTCAGAACAATAATTTTATTTTCTATAAACATTTGTCAGGTGTTCTTAATATACTTAAATTAAAATAAGCTATTTTAAATGAAACGTAACTATATAATAAATACAAATCTATTATTAAATCACAATTGCGTTAAGGCATTCGTTAAAACAGTAGGTATAAAGTTGAAATATTTTCTACCCTTATAAAATCTATACAAAAAATATGCTACACTTAGGTATAATAACTCAAATTAATATATATAATTTTACATCTTAATATGTCTAATTTATATCTTATTGTATAATGAGCTAATAATAATTAGGAACAAAATATCTTATCTCACGCTTATTTTTATTTGTAAATAAAGCTGTATAATACAAATTTAGAAATGATTACGCACCTTGTAAGTCATGATTTATTACCACAATATGGATTTTCAAAAAGTATATTAGTAAAAAGTATATTTTTTTTAATATTATTATTCAGACGAAGGCACTGGTGATATGTAATTGAACACTTGTAAATAACTTTAATTTAATGTAGAAAAGTTAACTGTATATATACGATAAAATATATGTGTCAAACATTTAATGAACTCTTCCCATATCCATTCCACCAAGCTGTCCTAGATATGGGTATCCAGATTTAGCTTCAGTAGGCGAGTGCGCGTGCGATGCGTAATGAGGGTTGGCGCCGAAAAATGAACTGCAAAAGAAAAATTTTGTTAAAAATAATATACTAGCACATATGGTATCCGATTTGAATATATTTATAAGAATATTATCAAGTATATCAAACGTGGAAAGTCAAAAAGGGTTTTGACACAAATAAAGTAATTGAGCTATTGAAATATCGGTATGCATTATTAAGTACAAATAATCATAGAGCAATCACCGCTGCCACAAATATATAATTATTACTTATTTTTAGTCTACCGAATGCGTAATTTAGGTGGTCGGAATGATATGAAAGAAAACTCATGTAAATGACTATTTATGGAAATAAATCGTGACTAAGCTTACAATAAAATTATACATTCAATTGAATTCAGTGGCTAATACGTTATTAAGGCTTATTCATGTTCAGAGTAACGCATAAACAATAATAGATTATTGTAACGTGTAGGTGGATAGGCTTAAAGATTAAAACCTTCGCAGTTGATGTAAGCTTAAAATACACAAACATTTAAATAAAATACGCCATTTATACAAGAATAGAATGCACTCAATATTTAAGATATATTTTACGTAGCGAAATATCAAAAAGGTTTTTCTGTGTGAAGATACCAATAACGAATATAATTTTTGGTAAATTATAACATTATACGTTGATAAGAGCAATCATATTCGCGATAATTTAATCGAAAATTCCTTTAAAAGTGCTACTGTGAATGTAATTTTACGGTTCCAAGAGATGGCAATGGTTAAATTGAAACAGGTGAAAAAGAAATTTAATCAGTTGTCGTAATTAGCATACACAAGATATCATTTCGGAAAGCTGCAGCTACTGAGTGGAACGGCGCGGGAGCACGCAACACGGTGCAGTCCCTAATTTATTATAAATACTGATCGGACTCATTTAATTGTGTAAATTAGTATATTTACTTTATATCTTAATTATAGAAATATGGTTTTACCATGTAACCTATTTATATATATTGTCCCCAAAGTAGCAAGTAATGTAGTATAAATAAGTTTGTCGAACTAAAGTGTGAAAATAATATTTATATTTGAATAACGCTACCTACTGTTAGATTTCAAGTAATGTATGAAATGACTAGCATACTACCAAAAGCCTAATATTTCAATCGACGTGCAATTGAAAAGCAATTTTCGTTCACCTGCATCCATCAATCACGAATACATTTTGAGCGAACAAACGGTTCATCCGATATAAACTGTCCAATAAAAGATACAGAACCACGCTGTTTAGGAAGTTGAAGGCAAATAGCTTCAGATAAGTTTTAATACCAGGTTTGAGTTAGCTTTAATGCACAGGTTCATCGCACTAATGTCACGTTCGGCCTCCCATTAATTGCCAAGCGCTCAGTACAAAGCAACGTGTGTTTATCTGTTTTCCGCAATGTATGCCGGCGATAAAGCCTTCTATGCATATTACACGTATCGGAATATTTGTCTTATGGCATTTGAATAAATGCTATATTTCTTTAGTTTGTAATAAGAATCGACTAGAATGTTGAATATTATGATGATAAAAATTAAATTGAACAGTTTCCAAACAAAGTTACGGAAGGCTCACAATTTGTTCCGTAGTTTAAGAGTGATGTATTTTTTGTTCTAATATATATAATGTTAGCTTTTGGAAATGAAACCTATAGTGTTACTTGAGGATTTCAAATTTAAAATTTTTATCTTAATTCATAAGAAGACACCGTTACGTACTTTGCTCTTCTAGAAATTTTCAATTTGAGGCTACCGTTAAAATAGCAAAGACATTATTAAAGTGACAAAAAAATATAAAGCTAATTGATTGCTTCAAAGGAAGTAAGTTCAGTTGACGTTCAATTAATTTTCTAACAATCAGTAGCTGAACTACGCGAAATTTTTCTTTATAAAATAGAACTTCTTAAAATTATTCGTTTTACTTTCCAAGTATTTTAAAATGGGATATCTGGCGTCTGAAATTGATAAATCGGTATCTATTTTACTCTTCCAGCGTCTTACTTCAAACTTACGTCAATCGAGATTGCCTAAAGAACTAGGAAATACTGATCGCTATAGACGTGGCTAGCTCATATATTATTGGAGTTCCACTCATTGTACTTTAAAATATATTGTGTGTGGTCCAATGTTAAGTTTATCGTCTCGCTTTGTCTCGATTACACAGATAAACGACGTTGTCGTTTCACACACAAAGAGACAATGCATTTGTCACATACTTTAAAACGAATTCATTGTAACAATTACACGCATGAGCCAAATTATACTCGATAACAACATATCAAAAATATTAGTGAAAATAACCGCATAAATTGCAATAAAGCTAAATGTATCGTAACTTCAAAACCAATTAGTAATCGATCAAAAATATACATAAAATTCACAACCCTATTGCCTTCACGATCGCATCGGCGTATTACGAAGAGGAGTCTGTAATAACTACCCGCGCGGCGTATAATGTCTGACTTCTTACACTCTTAATTGATTAGCGGCCGCCTCGGCTAATGATAAAGCAAGGTGAAAAGAAATAAAATTAATCTTAATTTGCGAGACTTATCTATGTCCTCATATGCGAAAAGGATGCCAATAATAAATCAAATTTGTTCAAGTTGCTTTCTTAATAATTGTCATGAACAAAAGTTTGGTAAGTTTAATATTACGTTTGTACTATATAAACTACATAAATCATTACTTGAAAAGTTTTAATACTAATGCATATTCATCTCTTGAATCCAAAACTGTATAAGCAGCTAAACATCAATAATTCATAAAGGCAATTGGTCGCCGCTAGGGCTTATTGAGATATTAAAAATGGTTAATTTTTCTTTATATTTTTTTTGAAATTTACTAACGTACAAATATGTATATAAAATAAACTTACCTATAATTATCTGACCAGGCGCTGACTTCAGCTAATTTATTTTGAGGGTGACCACTCAGTTGTCTTGATGTCCAATGGTTATGCGCAGACATATGATCTTGCTTGGCATAGTCACCATATCCGTAAGGGTGAGAGATTTCAGTGCTGTTAACATAGCCTGGATGTTGATAAGTTATTCCGCCACTTTGATTGGCAGTGGGACTTGCCGTTGTTGGGCTAGCACTAGGGGGAGTGGTATCAGATGCTTGCAAAGACGTAGGTATTTCGGATGAATGAGACAACGGGGTTAAGTTTCCGGATGAAAATGAACTTGTCGTTGGTGGATGCAGAGACGAGGCCGCTAATGCTGACTGGCATACGGAAGGTGCCGATAATGCAGACTGGTGAATAGAAGGTGCTAGAGCGGAATTAAGCACAGAACTCGAGCCCAAGGCAGACGAATACGATTGCTGCCAAGAAGCACATTGGGCGTTGAAAGTAGACGGAGGTTCATATTGCTGATGAACAGATGGGAAAGCAGATTGTAAAGACATTGTGTTAAAGGCACTCAATTGTTGAGAATTTAATTGTTTCCGCAGACGTGCTCTTCGATTTGAAAACCAGACCTATTAAAAATTTTCATTTAATTATTAATAAAATAATATGAAATAAAATATTTCAGAAAAATAAATATAATATGATACAGGCTGTTGATAGTAATATACCTAATGAACAAAATAATTACTAGGTAGCGAACTCGATTATGCTTCGAATTAGATGAACAAAGTGTTTAGCTTTATTACTATAATTTATCGTAACCCATTAATAAAATAAAAGCAGGAGTCCAGTAGCGACTTACAAAACAACATATGCCTGTACATGCTATAATTAATTATAAAGATAATTAATACAGTTTTTTCACTACAATGCCAGGTTAGGAAGAATAGTATAAATGTTTTAATTAAATTAATATATTGGTTTTCAGATTAAAATTACTTTTTTTATTTCATAACTATTCTAAGACAGAGTAATATTACATATTTATAAATACCTGAACTCTAGCCTCTGTTAGCTTAGTTTTCTGAGCCAATTCTTCTCTAGTGTAAACGTCAGGATACTGTGTTCTTGTAAAAGCACGCTCCAGTGCTTCAAGCTGATCTCCAGAAAAAGTGGTTCTAGATCTTCTTTGTTTTCGTTTCAATGTTATACCCGGTTCAGATTCTGTATCCGAATCTTCACAAGATGATGGACCTATACAATGACAAAATTTTACAATCAGCAAATTTAGTTTTATCAGTTAATATATGTCTATTAATATTACTGTACTGATATTGAATTACCCAAAAATGCTTGATATATACTGTACATTACTATTATTAAGATTGCCCTGCACATAACTATAAGTATATATAATAGCAACTTTTTACTCTATGAACTTAATAGGCACAATAAGTATCGAGTATATCGTATCGTATCGAGTATATATAATGTGACTACACACATGTAAAATTTGTCACTGTAATGTTATAAGTAGGTACTTTCTAGTCTGATCATTTTTATTACTTTTATTATTGTCATCGGCTACCGCTCGGACCACACGCGGTCTGGATTAAATTAAATGAAACCGCATTGTATATTATGTTCAAAAAAATGTAATGACTCTCGTGACTTAATAAATATTGACACTTTGTGTGTTAATTTTTTTAATAGCTACCATATTTTTTCTAACCCTAATGTTCAATTAGTTTATGTGAAAAATATTTGCAAAGCATTAAATGAATAATTTGCAAAATTTTATTTGTTTTTTTGTTGAAAAAGCTTTTTAAATATTCACGGCAAAAAATTATCATACGTAATTGCTCATAAAAATTACGAAAGCTGCGACACTCATACTAAACGTTTCCTCGAAAAGATTTACCAGTCCCACAAGATGTACAGTTACATGGCATCATAGATAGGCACGAAACGCAAATTTTAGTACGCAAAGGGACCCGCTTTTCCAGTGTAGACATTACTTTAGCCGCACACGATTTAATATGCATAATCTTATCGCAGAATCTCTCCGGCAAAACCGCACCGTCGCCGAACCGGGATATTAGGAGCGCCATTTTATATTGGATAGCTATACGGCACAAGACGTGCAGTACGGACAGATTGTCGTAATGTAAGCCTCGCGGCCAAACGCGATGGGATAATAACAGCTTTGAGTACTAATTTCATTTTTATAACCTACAATTTCTGAAGCCGACACAAGGGGCGCTGCCGTGGCGTGCGCGTGCGCCTTGCCCGCTTTACTTTTACGTGGATTATTAACTTTATACGCCATTTTACTAAGTTTGCAAACGTTTCCGACAGTCTCATTATATGAATAAATTCATAATAATAATGTACTTTAAAGTGAATTAAGTGATTATGGTCTTGAATGGCGTTAAAGACTACGATGACATGGCATTTATTTACGCGTCATTATAACGAAGGTTTCACTTATTACTACAGCAAAGTTATTTTTTGAAGGATTCATTAATGAGGCCAAATACGATAATAACTTACATTTCAAAATAACCTTGCACACTGAGAAAAATAGAAATAGACTGCTTTACTTCAGTTATCAAGCTGGACTTAATGAAAACTGTAGAACAAACTTTAGCAATATACAGTCCGCATAACGCGCACATTGCCGCTCGAAAAGTGTTCAAGTGGAGCAACAGAGTATCTTCTATTTGCTCTAGTAAAATGCAAAAAGGCATTTGTAAATTATAATAATCGATTCTAAATTACATTAGATACTTTTGTTGTGAAGCATTCTTTAAAAGCATTTCTATAAAGAGCTTTAATTCAAGGTAAGTAAGACTTACCTAGAATACCATCAATACTGTGGTTTCTTCTAGGGTCTGATTCGTCTCTTTTGCCTCCTCTTATAAGCCGCGAAATCGAACTGACCGATGGTGCAGTGTTTTTATCACAAATGCCTTCTTTTATTAATTTATCTCTAATTTCCCAGGAAAATATACCTGGGTTTTGTCTCTTCAACTCCTCTATCCTGTTTTCAACTTCAGGTGTTGCCACTCTTGGTTTTGAGCCCCCGATTACTCCCGGCCGTATTGAACCAGTTTCCTAAGAAAAAAATTACATTAATAAAAAAAATAACATTACTAGCAGTAATAGTACCTAACCAATATAAAACTTTTTAAAGTTAAATACACATTGTATACTTTTAAAATAATAAGCTTTTAATGTAAAGTTAATATGATTCAAACCTGGTATCGGTTGAGGATTTTAGAGACGCAGCCATGGGATACACGAAGTTGGCGAGAGATGACGCAAGGACGAACACCCGCCGCGGCCATCTCCACTATCTTCAACCTAATATGGTTTGGCAGAGGGCGACCATTGATGAACACACCGCCCAATTGATTCATTCGACCTTGTCCTAAAACAATATAATGTTTAAAATAAGTGATGTTATAAAAAAATAATATTATGTTCTAAATTTAAAATTAGAGACTAGTAATCTAATAACAGTAGTAGTAGTGGTAGTAGTAGTAAGAAAATTAAAAAAAGCTATCTTACCTTTAAATTTCCTATAAAATATGCAATGTAGATGTGTAAAGTAAATAAATAAACTTAGAGAATCCGCAATTATATTAATAACTAACTATACACAAGTTTTAAATTATTTTACTTAATTTTATATTAATAACTACTAGATTAATAGATCTAGCTTAAGATTATGATCGTTAATTCTCAGCTTCCCACGGTGAAAGGTAAGTTATCAAAAAATTAATTAATAATTTTATTGTGATGAGTATCGAGATCAGTAATTATCTTCGTTCGACAATAATTGCAAATAAAATTCCTTAAGATATAAAACATTTCTGGGACTATTAATATATGTGAGTAAAGTGGCTATTATAATCACATCACGGGCAGTGGTTGGGACCACCAATCGTCAAAGGAAGCCGCCGATCAACGATTTTTGCGACGGCTTTGTATCCGTTTCGACTTCTATTGAGCCGAAATACATTATGAAAATAAATTTGGGTATTTTTCATTTGCTACATAACATGTATGTTATAAATTAACATTAACATATATGTTATTAATAAAAAATATATTTCCTATAAATTTAAATCTGAAACAAATCATGTGATTTTGTAAAAAAAAAAATATTAGTTTAGTTCTACTAATTTATTACCTTTTACATAAAAAATGAACAAATATTGCATCAAAATGATGTTAGATAATAAATCTAGGAAGGCGGTCCGACATTCTTTCCCAATTCTTTTCTAAATTTGATAGACACTTCTCATTTGTAATGAAAAAATAACAGTGGCATGTTCCACTTGTAGAGGCATTTATAGTTTATCAATTTCAAATAATTCCTCAAAGAAACCGCCACACGTAGGTTTCTGGACCCCTACTGAGAAGCGCCGATCAATTAAACAACATGTCAACAAGTATGTCCTGTAATCATGCAAGAAACCAGATATGAAACACTGCAAAATGTGCCCTATCCCAAACAACGTATGGATAAAAATTCAATTTATTAAAGCTTACGATAAAATGACCACGTATATCTTTCAGTTTATTATAATCTTTATTCTCTACTAAATAAGACTTGGCTGATGCACATTTGTGGTCAGACTCGTGTTTCTGCAAGTGGCCCTAACATATTTTTTGTCGAAGCCCTGTAGACGTCGTGGTGCCCATGTTCTTTAGTGTTAATTTAACGTTCCCGAAATATTTATGACACATAATAAGTTCCCTATACAAATGTGGGTGGTTTAGTATTAATGTACCACTTCATTATATTTTATTATTTAGGTACATTATTATGAAATACGTAGTGAATATATTTACATACATTTGAGATCAAAAATCTGACAATAGATAGTTGCGAAGTATAATCCAATACATGAAGTGAAAATACAAATGATTACACAAATTAAATGCTTTAAAAGCGAAATAGGATCAATCAAACGCTCAACCGATAAAGAGATGTGTATAAAAGAGACAAAGAAACTCAAAATTCACAAAGCGTAATAGAATTCGCAAACATTGTAACGCTATTAACGCAAAAGGAGGCGAAGTTAACAACAAATTTCAACATTTATTCGGTAAAATTAATCGTCCGGAAGCACATTTTGATCATGCACCATTTTGTCGGTACAATAGCTGCTACCAGGGTGGTATAGCAATTGATACAATAGTACAACAAAATAAGAAGAGTATTCAAAAAAAAGTGGGCAAGTATTCGGAAGCCAGTTTTTTTACTTACTTGTCTTATTCATAGCATTGGCCGCAGTAGCTACTTTGAAATATAATCACATACTAAATTTAGATAGAATCGATAGGAGTATAGAAGGTTTAAATTCACACAATAACATAAACGTGTACCAATTTGTTCAACCGGCACATTCGTGTAAGACGAAATTGAAACAGAGTCAATCATTTAATGCTAAACGTAAAGGCAAACCGTGACAAAATAAATGAAGATTTTCCATTCACTATCGAACTTCTGTGTCAATTTTAATTAGCAATCACATTTTCATCGAATTTCACCGTGGCGTCGAGTTGTCATAAGCATTGTCGCCGTGATTGGATTTCTTAAGTGCATTTTTGCGTTGCCTAATATTGCTTTCGATTCGAGTAACATCGATTTCTTAATGGAAGATTCATCTTCATTATATTTCAAAACAGTGAAATCGAGACCCTGATACTTTAATATTGACAAAGTTATTTATTTAATACCCGTATTCTGATTGTAACAACGTTCCAATAATCTTATTTATTTTCCAGAAACTGATATGACACTATCATATAACACATTTTAAACCACTTATATATTGTTTAGTATTTGATTTCCACTTTGTAAAGTGACGTTTGATATTGACTGTGACATTTAATGTCATAGGTTATTGCTGCAATACTGCCAGAGGCACACTACACTGAAACGGCTAATAAAAGTTACGTAGGCAATAGGCGTAAAGATATCCCGTTCGCATATTTGTTACAAGCCATAACCTATTAAATGGACTATAAAGTCGTGACCTGATAACTATACAAATAAAGTTACATTACACAAGGAGCCCTATAATACTAACTAAATTTCACTTTAAAGTGGTTAATTTATAATTATTTAGTTCTCATATTCTGAAGATGACACCCTACATATGTTATCTTACTTATTCTTACCTTCCCTTTATCGAACTTATTTTTGATTAAGTTATTGGAAATTACAAAAACAACCATGGTGTAAAAACTTCATTTAGTATACTCGCCTACTTTGCGACTCAATCCCGTCTCTCTTGGAAACCGTCCAAGCGCCTAACCATTGTTATCATCTCTGTAGGGAAATTTATATAAATTCGCTACTCTAAGATTATTTCTATGAATAATCATTTGTCAAAAAAGAATGAGTTTAAATGTAATTTTATAAGTTTATTTAAATGTTATTGTTTCTTTACGATGGAAAAACACTAAAGTTTCCAAAATATTTTAATTTATTAATTATTTTTATTTAATTGATACTGATTTTAATAACCGCTAATAATAATAATTATTTCATATTAAAATAACTATTATGTTCATTTTCGTATAAGTTTTTATACGAAATTTTTATGCGGATATTATTTATTTAATTTAAAATTTCATCTTGAATATTTATTGTTAGCTTAGATGCTAACATGCAACCTTAGTGATAGTTGGTAATGTTTAAAACCGATATCGTATTGTGTAAATAAACCGTAAACCCCATTTTCACAATCATAATATGTTTCTGCTCGCAAATCAATTTCGCGTATCGACATTAATGTACATATAGTAAAATTTATAGGAAGTTTTACGTCATACACAACTTTCCTTACACGAATTGTATCCCAGCGATAAATATATTTTTAAAAAAACAAGATTCTGCTTCTTATAATCATATGAAATATTATTTTCTCAATGTCAATAACATGAAAATGTTCATTGTATAATGTAATTCGGAATCCCTGTACCAATTTTACTTCTAAATTAGAAAAGTTATTTCAATTCTCTCATAACATGTTTAGTTGAAAGAAAATATTGAATTTACTAAGGTTATCTAAAGTCGAGGTCAGTCGATATTCAATAACTAATGTTAACAATATGAAATTTTAAAATATTGTAATAGAAATGAAGACTTAAAACCATTTTCTTTTATTCTTTGATACGTACAGATCGCTATCGTAACCTGTTAAAATCATTTATACACTAATAAAATAAGCTATTGCTGTCCAAAATCAAGCAACAAAGCGAAGAAATGCCATTTGAATAGGCATTAGAATTGGGCGGCATTTACAAAGGCTATGTCATTCCATTAAGCCTTCTTCAAGCATTCGAAGAGCGCTGTGTGGCCTCTTGGTCGCGTGGCTAGAGGTGTAGCCATCGGTTATCAAATCAGTTCTATTATACTTTCACAGGATACATAATAACGACTGCACCTCGTGCCTTATGGTTAGTGGGGTTCAGAATTGGATTTTAATTATCTTTAAAAAAAATATTGTTAAATAATTAAATATATATAATTTTAATATAGTGAAATATTTTATTCAATGTTAGTTTCCATTGGGAACATTAATGCTATGTCAGAACTTAAGTTGCGATTTGCACTCACTTGCTATCCTTTGACCTGGCATGACCCAGCACCTCGTACGCAATCTATACGACATGAAGCTCAATTTCCTCAACATATTTGAGCAGTATTTGAGCTTTATATGTTCGTTTATTAAAATGAAATTAAAATGAAATATTATTTTCATAATAATATTAAACAACAGCGTAAAATTTTCTAAACATATGTTACAAGTAATTTCCAGAAATTCTAAGACAAATCCTGAAGTTAATTTTTATCGAAGGCTTGTTACCGCAATAAATATGAGTGCCTATAACTTATAATGCAATCTCCCTCTATTGAACTGAATGCCAACTGTTCAAACTAGGCAACGCCTTTCGGCTCGTCAACGACGAACATAATGTATGTAGTTCTGGTGATGAATGGAACTGAATATTTTATTTCATTATAATAGTGTGTTTGAAAGTGCCCTGTTTGACCTCATTCTGTATTCATAACGCGTTATGTACTAATTTGACGGGCCTTTTCTTTTATTATAAGAAATGGACTCTTTGACGCGAACACTTGCCGGCATGTTTGTTGAAATCGTAAATTTTCTATAATATAATATAGACTAGATTACAAAAAATATTTTGGTTTACAATATATTGGTTTTATATATTTTTAATTTATTGTTATAAAAAAAAGAAAGCTTTTTTTAGTTGCATTCTGCACTTTCATGGAGTTTTTCTTACAATTATATTATTAGATACCAATCTTATTTGTCGGAAGTTTTTTAATAAATTATAATCCAAACGTTAATTTACATTTTGCTTTGTAAATGCAAATCTATGTATAAGTACACAGTGCCATTAACACAATAATTAAATAACTTAGATTGTTGCCACGATTAAAAATAAGATAATGTAAGCCACAATTAGAACTTAATGAACAAATATAGAGAAAGCGATTCGCCGCCATATTCAATTTCGTCGTAATGCAGAAAATAAGCGTAACTCGATAAACAAGATCGCTATGCAATAAGAAGTAAAAGTATGAAGTACACACTCTAAAGTTTTCAGTTCAACTGCTGCCACATACATATGTGGATCATTAGTTTTTCGAAGGCTAATTTTATTAGACACTAGGTAAAATTCGATTTGGAAATAAATTAAACGTCCGCTATATCAATTTGTTTATTAATAGATCGACATAAATAATGGCAAGTAAGCGCCCTGGAGGTTCGGACGAGTTCGCGGGCGAGGGACGAGGCGTGTCATATTATACGGCTAAAAGAGCCTGTCGGTGCCTTTGAAGACAGCCGATGTGTGCGTGCGATGTGCACCGCTGTCCAACTTGATACGAATGTGACTAAACCTTGATTATGGTACTGAACTTTTATAGAGGTCACAAGTATTTTCGTTGGAAACATTGACGATGTACGAAACAAATAACATGTTTATTGAGCTCTCTTTAGTGAGATTCGCGTGGAAATTACAAGACGTCCGCTGATCGGTATCGGTCGGGCCGTCACCTAGCCTGCGGCATATCGCGGACATCGACCGTCATCGCACAAATTATGCGGACTAATCGACATTAACTCCGATTATAACATTTTTGTTGTATATATTTAAATTCTTAATAAAAATATTGTATATTAAATGAAAGTACTTTTTTATTATTTTATATACTCGTATATATAAAACTCTCATAAATACACTATCCAAATGTTTAAGATTAATTAGACAATTTTTTTTTGTATTTTATTAATAATAATTTATCAGATTAAAATTTGTCTGTTTTTTTGTATATACATACATAAATATAATATTTAATTAAGTAGAGGTCTTTCAGCTCTTCACATCACATATGCTTCGTGATCCTTGTAGAGTCAGAGCTGACCACAAATTGACATTAAGCCAGATTTATTTTAATAGTTATATAATTTTGTGTCGAATTAAAAGTTAAGACTTTTTACAAGTTAAAAGAGAACCGCAAAGCTCGGCGAAGACGCATATCACTATGAATCATTAGGAGTTTATACTATACAATAAAACAAAAAAATGAATTTTACAGAAATAATGTTATTATTATAATAATATTAAACATAATAAATATTTTTTCATTCATATATCAAGTTTTTTATAAGCGTAAATGAAAATCAGCCTAAAAAAATGTGTTCGTCGGCATTCTTTAGTCGTTTTCGTCTCTCTTACACACAATCCTTTAACTTCAGGCAGTCTCTTTCTTTTTAATTTTATCCCAGTGGAAGGAGATCGTAAGTCGTGGTGACATTTTTAACAATGCAGTCGAAATGTTTTCGTGTTGTAATGATTTATGTTAAAAATCATCAGCAACAGAGCTTTTTGGGGCAACTACAGATTTAATTTTTTATATGTACGTGATTGTTTTTTAATCGTGATGTAGCGGGAACTAAGAACACGCTGTATTATATTACAAATCATATTATATAAGAAATAACATAATATATTATTTTTAAAATATTAATAATATAAAAAACAATTGATTGTTTAAGATTCACTATACTTGTTAAATATTACTAGTTGAAAATCTTATAAAACCTATGTTAACTTATATTTTTTAAACATTTAAAAAATTGAACATACGTAAAATGCCTTAAAATCCAAACATCAATCTACACAGTAGTTAAAATTTCACTCAATTGTTCGTTCTATAAGCCGTTGGTGTTAAAAAGACTGTCTAATGCAATAAATATCAAATAGAATCCCTTTAAAACAAAGGTTTTTCTGTAATTTTACGACAGGCAATATATCTGTTAGGAATTCTTTTACAACGTGACAAAAAATAATCATATACTACACTACCTACTAAAGTGAAGAATATAACGCTATACTATTTGTAAATTAATATATCAATCTAGTAAATATTAATTATGTAATAAATAATAATATTTGATATCCATGAAGCAATATTAAAGCTTTTCAAAGTTACTTTAAGCTTATTTGTTACAAATTTATATAACTAAAAAATACATATGAATGAATTTTACTTGAAAAATATAATAAAGGCTATTTACATACATTGTATTGACATTACGCAACATAACTGTAATTCGATAATTTTAATAAGAAAAAAACAAAAGCTACTCGAGACAAAATTGTTGGAACAAAGTGTACAATTTGCTCACAATAAACACAGACATTGGCTATTTCCGATACTTAAACCAAACAAAATGTCTCAATTATCAAAAAATATATTGTAAAACTTTTTCCTGGAGTTCCTCATCCAAAAGTTAGAGAACGTTAGAGTGAAATATTGTTATATGAGCAGCAATAAAATTCACTTTTGGGCTTATGAATTCTTCATGATTTTATGGTTTTATGGTTTGTTTCGAACCTTTGAGATTGAGATAATTAGTTAGCCTAATTATGTAACTTAGAAAAAATATACTTCTAATTGACGAGTGATCTGTGTTCTTTGATAATGTAATGCGGTTCTATTTTATAACACCGATTAGTATTTTATGAAGAAACGCTATAAAAAAATTTATGAAGTCGTTATAATTAAATAGGTTAAAATTATTTAAGTAATACAATTCTGTCGACGTTTGTGTTACTTTTAAGAAGAATTGTAGGGCCTGATGCTGGTGAAACTGGTGATTCTCACAATAACATTGACAGTCCAAAATCAGCTAGAACTGGCTTAAAATAGTTGATTGGCAGAAAACAAACATGAAAAGACTAACCTTGGAAAGAATATCCTGTAAAGTACGGCGTCATGTTCAATGTTGATACAGCCATTGACGCGAAAGCGGATGTAAAAGAAGAAAGCGCTACTCCAAGCACCAAATTAGTTCTAACACATACAAGAGTCCCGCAAATTCACAATTCAGTCTATCACTATCACAGGTATCTCGCAGGCATGATTACGTAAAAGGAAACAACGTGTGTCTAATCCGTGTTACTTTGAAGACAGCTCAGTGGCCACTGACGTGTGATGTAAAGATGTATTTCGACTCTCAAGTGTAATCTTTCACAATCAACGGTGCAACAAAAAACGGTCAAACCGCCTCCTCAGCCTTCGGCACCTGATTCTTTGTCTCTTTCTGTTGCCCGAGTGCCTTGGTCATTCCTATTAATACCGGTTCCAAAATCTAAACTTAAAATTCATATTTTAGCTAATATCACAAGAATTATATACAACGCATCTATATGGTTTTTTAAATTACAGTTAAAACCTATAGATCATTCTGTTTCATATCTATTTGCCTGACACCATTGTCGCTACATCTCACAGGCGAGATATTGTGTGAGAAGGACAGAACGAAGAACCTGATCTGGTATCTTTAAAGTGAAGCGCATTTAACAATGTGTGAGTCGCGCCTGAGTCGGTGCTCCGTTACGAAAAACATGAGGCGTGCGACCGCAGCGATCTATGCCTACAGCAATCGGTGATTGGTCAAAATTTGTTTAAGGCGGAGTTTGTGTGCACACCATGAAATAAGTATTCGTGTGGGTTAATTGCATTGTCGTTCTGTGCTCGTGTATATTATGATTTAAAATTTTTCAGCAACATTTATTACGATTTGTTCCTTTAGCTATAGGTACTGATTATTATTTTTTTTTTTTCGATTTTTTTTTACATTAAATTCTTATCTGTATATTAGATATAGTATTTAAAATAAAATGGTTCTTACCTAGTTAAATTTTAGTTTACAGCCATCACATTGCTAATATTATGGCCTACCAATACTATAACCCAACTCCAAAACATTGTTAGGTATAGTTCAAAATATTTTAATATATTTTCTCTTCCCATAAAGCCTTAGTGTTCAATAGTTGTAAATATTTGTGTCTTGTTCTTTATTTTGAATGTAAATAAATTAAATATTACAAGAGAAAATTCTTTGAAATTCTTTGAGAAATCTTTGAAAAATATAATCTTTTACTAATCCACTATATTTTTGTAAATATCTGATTGTTTTGTTAAAGGCTGTATTTTAGCTGGATCTTTTTTCAACAAGCATTCTCCTATTGTGTAAGTTTTAACTTTTGTATCCGTACAAGCCCCATCGTGTGTTTCTACATACAACGTGAAATTGGCGAAATGATTTATGCTCCAAGTAAACGCCATAATCAAAGAACTGAATTGAGATCAGGAAGACTCTGTTTACAATTTCTAGTTAGACACTACTAGTAAGACTACTAGTAAGTATTAATAATAGGTACTATTTGAAAGAATGTAGCCTTTACTTTTGATTTGTAAGCATTTTTTTTCTTAATTGTTAGGTACATATTTTTTTAAAACATGTTGAAATTCCATGCTAAAATATGATCGTGGTATGCCTACGTATTTGAACTCGCACCATTTGGTTAGCTGAATAATATTGAAAATTTCTTATAATTTCAGTGTTTCACAATATAGGTAAATAGGCATTTATAGATACACATTTAGTTAATGCAAGTACGAGTATGGCAATCGTCGTTGATATAGTGATTCGAATTGTCAGGCCGTCGTGGTGCAGAGGCAAAGTGTCCGACTGTAAACACGACGGTTCTGTGTTCGGTTTCCACTCGGGAGAATTAATTATTTCATTTCCTCGCTTTAGCAAGTAGACATTGTGCGGCCTTTGCCACTCAACATGCAACGACTCGAAAATTAGACATAAAGTGTCGAAAAGATTGTCCTTACTAATAAATAATAAAATAAAAACAAAATATAGTAAAATAAAGCCATTTTTATGCAAATAGTAATTACATATCAATCGTGGTAGAGTGATCCTTTCAAGTCAGGTCAAGTCTATGTGATTCTTTTTGTCTAATTTTAGAGCAGCTTACTTATTTAAAAGTTGTTTAATTTAACTAAAGATCCGAAATATTATCGTCATTGTAAGGCTAAAAAGACCACGAGTAATTGTTTCAAAATGAACTATTAATCAAGACACAAATCAATAGTATCTAAGGTTAACATGGTTGCATGCTTTAGCTAAAATTATAATATTTTAAATTTCAGTGTACCTCGTTAAATTATACGTAGTACTTGGGTAAGTCCTAATAAACTTGACCAAGTCTTCGAAGGGCTCGTAATATTAATATTTACAAATATTATCAAACGTGTCTTTCAGTTTTCGCCCAATATTAAAACCCCGGCTTCAAGAATCTATTGGTGCTACTTCTCAAACGCTATAATAATATCGATTTTTTATTGAATAAATTGCCTTATCCCGCATAAAGCAGGATCGACAGTGAGATAATAGTGTTACAACATTCCGCTCTCCACTTTCTGCCTTCGACACTCAACACCGCTGTTTATAATAATAATAATAATAATATATCATGTAACGTAATATAATCACGTATCCTTCAATAAATATATTTTTTAATCGAAATGAAATTCTGTATGAAAATTTGAACGCAGCAAGAATGGAATCGGAGTCTCATAGATACAAACTAAGTACACAAAGCCATACGTTCACATTATATACGTGGATCCTATTCGGTTAAAATAATTTTAAAAAATAATCCGAAATAAAATCTTTTATCATAGTTACTTGATTGTACTATTATTTTACTACAAAGCATATCCCAGCTTGTAAGAGAAATCAAATCAATCCTGACTTTTGATATATATCCCAATAAGAATACAGTCCAAATGACATAAGTACCGAGCTAAGATTACAGAAAATCAACTCTGAAACAGAGACGGCGAGGTCTAGTGGGACTATCATCTGACTGTACCTAAATACAATGTTTGCTTATTTTGCCTCTCAACACGCAATGTCTCTAAAGATTACCGGAAAGCCTACTTTCCAGTACACTAAACAAAGTGCCTTAACATTAGGTTCCCTCTGATGCCTACTCTGTGACGCGGGAAAAAGCGTGAAGCTGTTTCTTGGTTTATTTATTTCAAAAGAGACGATCATATGTTCTCGATGATATATGTATAGTAAAGAAATACCAACGTAGTAAAAAAATATCTCAATATAAAAAAATATTTTAATTTATAAATCTTAAATAAATTAACTTTTTTCTCAGAAATAATTCACAGTTTTTGATTTTTGGACCTCTAAGCCCATATAGATATAGATATAATTAAGAAATAATAAAAATAAAAAAACATACAAAAAATGACTAAAACAATGTGATATCGAAATAAGACAGAAATCATTTACTCATTAACGAGATAACCTTGGGCTGCTTGTAACATTTTAATTAAAAACCACAAAACGCTTCACCGAGCCCGCCGCTTACAAAATCCCTTAATTTGCTGTCGACCTGTTCATAAACTAATCTCTCTTAAACTCCATCTACTTAGTTTAAGCCTTGTACCTAATTTCTTGTGAAAATTGTCTAAGCCAAATTCTAAAACAAATATTGTTTGACCTTTATAAAAGTTTCCATTTAATGTATTTTTAATTACCTACTTAAACATTGCTTATTATATTAAAATAAGGTAAATATATACAATAAGATGCATCGATGTATTTTAAAATATACAAAAGGTGTATTTACGAGTATATATATATATATACCTTCAAAGTTTAATCAAATCATATTCAAGTATTTTACCAACGTTTAATATATAAGAATGTTCACCAATATCACGCATCTTATCCTTAATTATATAATTAAATTACAGAACATAAAATTGATGATAAGTCTGGGTATCGATTTAAAAATATAATTAAAAAACTAAATTTCAATATTTTTAAAAGTGTTTCCAGAGATATGAAATTAATTATAAGATAAAAGTAAGATAAGTGCAATCTATTATACTTAAAGAAAACAAAATTTGAACGCAGCGGGATTCGAACCCGCGCCTCATGTAAACGCCTCATGTAAAATGTCCAAGCTGAGGCGCTTCTTTAAATTTTCGCGGGTTCGAATCCCGCTGCGTTCAAATTTTTATGTTTTCTTTAATTATTTTTCTATCTTTAGTGTGAATTAACACTTTAAAAATCATCAAAATATGCAATCTATTATGTTAAAATATATACTAAAAAATATACTACCCTACGTGTTGGGTGGCAACACGCAACTTAAGGCTAATTAAACCTTGTCATAATACACAAAGTAATTATAAGTAAATCATAATACAGCATCCGACACTTCACGGTCTATAAGCATATTCGTACGAACATAGTAGAGATACAAAAAAAGGCGTGAAACTCGCGCTGAAATCGGTGTATACGCTTCAGGCCCCATTTCAGAGCAAAGACGCCGCTGAAAGTATGCGTTGATGGGCCGCACACGACGTCAAAACGACTATAAACATATTGTCTTCAAGTATAACAAATCAAATGACAAATAAAATGTAAATGTTTTATTTAACTTTTTATCAATGATTTAAATATATATACATATAATATTTAAATTCTTTATTGTACTAAATATCAAAATGAAAAGGCACCCATAAATTAAGTTTTGGCTTTGGTTTAAATGCTGGATTTAAGCGGTACAAAAAATAAGTAAAATAAATAAAGACAAATAAATCAGATAAAAATTACAATATAATATACAACACATAGGTATATACAATACAAACAAATATACACATAATTTAAACATAATTCATAAAATAATAATATACATAGATATATACCTAAATAAATAAATATTAAATACACACAAAAATATATTTTGTATATTAAACATCAATTAATCATTAGTAATTTTATGATGTATAAGTAACTGAAGTAATATTCCAACTAATTTTATAATATTTTGTTCATATGAGTAGTTCAAAAGTATTTCTAATTACATTTAAATTTAATTAACTTCTGTTAATATTTCATTGTAATCTTACTTTCCTAGCATACGCTTCTCAATATCTAATAATAGCTTATACACATATATGTATATATATATACATATATATATATATATATATATATATATATATATATAAATATATTATATCATATACATTACCTCGAGTGTCCTAGCTCGATCAATATATAGTGTAAATATATATTAATCATTTTCCACATACTTAACACTCCACTTCCACATACTTATGCATTACAAACGTAATACATAAGTGCAGAGCTATTTGTTTCGACCATTTAAGATTAGTAAACTTGTATACCAAATATATGTAACTTTAGCGATCGTTAGGCTATAAATAAGACTATCATTAGCTCGTTTACAAATTATATATGCATATCTAGTTAAGCGTTGTATCGAATCAAGTATCAAATAAATCGAACACGGACTTGAGTCATAGCGCGAATATAGAATTGGTAGGATCTTTTTTTAAAGGCTAATGAGGGTAGCGCGAGCAGTCAATAAATTATAAGAATAAATTAACCGTCACGTGATCATTATTTTAACCAATAGATCATCAATCAATACATATGAAAAATTGTAAGTGATCCGATTTTTTTTATAATAAGGACCAAATGTCCGAAAAGTATATTAATATATCATTATTCCTATTACAATAATTTAATAGATAAAAGTAGCTCAATAACTATTATATAAATCTATATATATTAAATATTTGAAAGCTTGACATTCCTAAAAAGTTTTTGTATTTGATAAAAAGTATCCAGGATATCAACGGAACATTCACTGTGACAAGTCACCCGTGACCACAAAAAACCAAAAAGACAAATAGTGTTTTGTGTAATGTTATATTTCATTAAGGTGCGTCACGTTACCGCCACATGTCGTGGCAGGTCGCGGCTAATAATTAGTCTAATTCGATATGCTTTGAGTGTTCCGGGGATCATTCGTGTAATGCAGTGCTCAATTAATGAAGTTAATTTAAAAAGGCCTAAAAACACGGTACAAATGAAAAGCAGATGCATTTGTTGGTTATTTAACAGAAAAGTTTCATTATTATGCATGTATTGAGAACTTTCTATATCCATGTATTCTATTTATACATACGTATTTCAAAAAGTTAAATTCTTTAGGATCATCACAGTTCTCGAGCATTCAAATCATTCTTCAAATAAGAATCTAATTTTAAGTGTAAGTAAAAATAAATAGTACAATGAAATTTCAAACTAGGTTACGGCAAAAACATAGAACAAAGTAGCCGCCCTGAAACATTTTGAGCAGCAATTTAACGCTTAGTAAACGGGCCCGCCCAGTGCGGAAAAACAAATACTCGTAAAAATTCGTCCAAATGACATGTAGAATATTTCTGTGTCACGATGAGATATTGTAATGATCCGTTACGAAAAATTATAATGTGGCTCATGCGAGCGCGGCATTACCAAGACATGTGTGGCGACGGATTAGAGTCCATTATAGTGAAGAAAATCCTATTCATTCGCCGTGAATTGAATAACTCAATGGGCCACGCGATGATATATAACTTGAAGAACGGACAAGGAAACGTTATAATATTTATTTAAAAAAAATCTAAATAATATAACGTGTTGAAAAACATAAAGAGATAATATTATTTTGAGGTAGTTTATTTATGTCAAATTATTATTATAATATTAAAAGGCTTTTATTTCAAAATCAAAACTAGCCTCTGCTAGTACTTTAAATTATATTGATATCTCTTAAAATTTAGGTTAGCAAACAAGTAAATAACTAAATCTTATCTATTTTAAAACTTCATATTTTGTACATTATTAATTCAAACTAAGTTAAATAGATTAAATTACATTAAATCAGCGCAACGTCTAATATAACCGAATTATCTATCCCTTCCAGGCATATGAAAGTCATTGTACCCATAGATACGTTTAACACATTTAAGTTGTTTCCACAAACATGCTTGCGGCGCGGCGGAGGCGTGTGGCTGCGGTACGATCAGACAAACTTTTTTCTCTTGTCTCTTCTAATGACTTAAATTAACATTCCCATATTTTATTAAATCTCTATATTACTCATATTCACTTTGAGGAAGGTCGCCACAGTTAACTGTTTTGACATCGATAAATTGTTAAGATGCTATATAGCAGAATTTATTTACAAATTAAATGTATTTATTTAATGAATACAACTATGTAGTAATCGATGTAACTTTATACTGTGTACTTGTTGTTTCTACTACTACTATGTGAAAATATGTATAACATAAACTTAAAGATGCACCCGTAACTTTGTCTGCAATTGGACTTTTAATATTTTGAACACTGTGTATACACCCTTAACCAGTTTAAACTGTTGTCTAGTTTTTCACATTGTTTTAATCAATTATTACAATTTAAACTGAAATTAATTGAATTTTTTTATATATTATTTTTTTCTTTCGTGGTAATTAGGTAGAACATGGATAAAATAGTATGTTAACAATAGGTGCCTTCTAAAATGGTAAAATTCATATCCATTACCATTTTAAATTTTAAAATATGAATTCTAAGCCATTGCACATGAGAAATGTATATCTTGTGTGGCGTTAACATCCACTGTTCAACATGCATGCAGTATCTCGAAATTAAGTAGAAAGTGGAGAAAGGGATGTTTTGACACTAGATTCTATCCGCCTACCCTGCTGTATGCGGGATAAAGAGTGAAGCTGATAAAAAAAAACTATATTTTTGTATTTCTTCCAGAAATAAATATATAATTCCATATGCAAGGTAAAATTTTACAGCAACAAGTATATAAAGTATACATATGTGCATACAAAGCGAGTGCAATCGGTCGGTGTGTCGGTAACGGAGTTCCATCTGATTATTACGGCGCGGCGGTGAAAGTGGCTAACACCGGCTTCGGCTTTAGCACAAAACAATAGATTCGAACGTAGTATAACATGTATACTGTCACGAGTTAGAATTAGTTTTATCGCTATTGTAACTTCTTATACTATGGAGTATTTGTACTTTATGCTTTAGACTCGACCATAGTTTAGAAAATTATCAGCTATTTTCTAATTTTGATTGTTATAATTTTGGATTTTGAACATTATTATTACAGTTATTATATTGAAAAAGGTCATCGTGGCGCAATGTGACAGCGTTTGAAGTTGGTGTGATCTCCAATCGGGGGAATGCAATGTTTTCCCTCCTCTAGTAACACAATGTGGCTTTGAGTCCCGCAACTCATCACACAATTTCTCGCATTCTAGTGGAAAACGAGATACAATGTGAAGCTGGAATGAAAAAAAAATATATGTAATTACCTCTTAGTCATAATATATATTCATATACGATTGATTTTGACCCACCCACAACTTGATTAACATGGTCTATGACTTGGTCTACACGATTTTCATTTACCGATTTAGTGTCATCGAAATTCTTAACAACTTCCACTAAGTATTCTTTTATTTATTTTGTGTACGTTAATGTATTTATTGCCGTTCTACATTAGGTTTTCTAGATCCTTTATTTTTGTATATATATTTTTATATATATATATATATATATATATATATATATATATATATATATATATATATATATATATATATATATATATATATATATATATATATATATATATATATATATATATATATATATATATATATATATAATATCAATAAAATATCCATCACGCCGAACAACTTTTTGTAAGGCACCATTTCTTTATTCTTTATTATCTGCATGAAATGATCTTGAATATTCATATGTCAACGAAAAAAGTTCACCCAGCAGCACTAAAGAAACATTTTCTTATTTCTTATAGTTAAGTTAGCAGTCTGTTAATTTTTTTTTTCAGGAGTGCCAGATTTCAAAATCAAATATCCTGCCCTGATACAAAAGTTACACAATAAAACAAGTTAAATTTAAATCTGTCCAGTACATCAAAACTTTTGCCTTTACAAACATACAAACTGACAAAAATTTTAATATGATGACAAATATTTTTCTTATTCCTTAAGGGTTTTATACATCTGCTTGCATCATATTTTTGTAAAGTATAGACACTATTTTTTTATTATTTTATTATAGTATAGATATGGTGGTATATTCAAGTTAGTCATTGATGTAAAAAAACAATAGATAAAGTATATCATCTTTAAAAGATTAGTTCCTTCCTTCACTTGTACAAAAGAATCTACTGATATACATGAAAAATGAAAAAGTAATAGAAAGTTTCATAAAAATATTCTGATATAAAAAAAATTAGTTTATATACTTACAATACTGAATTTTTACATAGTCAAAAATATTTTTCCAGATATCCAATATCCTAAGCAAATATTATATTAAAGAAAGGGTCTTTACTGAGGAAGTCTTTGCATGTAGACGTGTTTAGTTATATGTTGAGCTGATTACGTATAAATAGCGACCTTTTACAAATCAAATAATTTTCTATAGCATACCTAGTAAACGATTGCTTGTACTTGAAAAACGAATAATCTTCTTCTACTTTACAATGGATTTTATGAATATTTTATTGTTATTTTTTTTCTATTTTCGACTTCTTTCACGCCTTTAAGACCTTTACAGAGTAAGCACATAGCATTTAACTCAATTATAAACTTTATTACCATTCAGACATAACTTCCTTAAATTGTTTCGTTGAAAAAAATATGTAAGTGATTTTTATCCCGTATTACGTTTACTAATTGAAATTTTATGCTAGATTTAGAAATAGGCAATAAAGAAAATTGTGTAAGCGGGAGCACTGTCATGAGTGCTATTATACAAAAACATTAAGTACATCATAGTAAACTTGTAAAGGAAGGAAGAGACATTTGTTTTTTTTTTTAATTGAAGACCAAGTTTTGGACTCTCTACGAGAATGTATAAATTCAATATGAAAAAATAACGTATTATATCTTATTTTTCCCTTTCCCGTTTAAAATGATTTCCCGCTCGAGGCGCATTTACATAGATCTATTCACGGATCCAACTGAAGTCGTTGTGATATGTACAAATATAATTAGCAAATCAACTTTGGATTCCATAGTTACACCAAAATTCACTATTCTATTTGTCACAATGAGTGTTTCCCTTTTAAATATAAGATAAAAATTAATTCTTTGCGTCCAGCATATACATTTCCTTCATATACACGTATAATTATTGTCTTTTGTACCGTACAATCTCCTTCGCTTGTTTTCCATATAACGTGATATTGGAAAAATAATTGTGCTCAAGTACCACGCTTGTTACTCTATTATATAAGAACATAAAATTTTAACAGAGCAATTTTTTTTATATTAGGTAATGTAATAAACCAACGAATAATAAGCGACAATGCACTGTTAATTTCATCATAGTTTATGTGGAACTCCGACAACTATGAACATCAAAGAATTATGATCTGCAAAAAGTATAATATCACATAAGTTCTCCGTATCAAGAAGTAGTAGTACCTAGTAATAAGCCTATTATGTTCTTAAACTATATATACATTGTATATTTGTATTTACTATATATACATTGTATATTTGATATATTTTTTTTATTTAGGAACTTATTGAAACAAAATAAACAATAAATATTAGAGGAGGTTACGAAAACACAATAGCGAAAACTGTATTTAACCATTTCTTAGATCAGGGTGCACAAACAAACAGTTAAAAATACAAATCATTGTTTTGACTCTAATTACATTGATAAATAATACCCATTTATATTATTATTATTAATACAAATATACTTTGACATTGTTCTTTATTATAACATTGATTTCTTACATAAGTTGTTTGCAAAATATCTTCACGCATCATCCAACCATGCAACGGTGTAAATGACACCATACTACTTTACAACAAAAAAAGTCACTACAAGCATGAAATCCAAAGGAAAATACTGAAGTATTATTATATATAGAAAAAATTATGCCAGCGGCACCCCACCGGTCGGATCGAAACAGTATTTGGATATAAAAAGTTATCATTATTTACTTACTAAATAAACATAAACAAGTCACTAAATTATTCTTAATAAATTAATGCGAACATTGAACTTTTGATATTCTTCCTTTTTATATTCTAATAAAAATATAATATGTAATAAATATATAACGTACAGATTATACGTATTGTAAGTTAGACTATTAATTAATTAATAGATACCTATAGTTATTGTTATGCAAAAAAGTTTTTAGCAAAACAATTAATATTTCAAACTTCCATTCCATTCCATTTCATTAATATTTCAATTTTCCATTACTAGTAATTTCGTTATATTGGAAAAAATAATATCAAAAATTCATAAGTTATACCTGACATAGAAAACAATATATTTATAGCAAAATATAACTCAATAAATTGTACATTTGCAAATTAAGTAACTAAATTAACTAACTAAATTAACTAACTGAGTACTAAGATAAGATAAGATAAAAATAGTCAAATCGTTAAATCATAAATTCTATTTTCTCAGTATTTAATATTGTGCCTACTATACAACATAAAATAATTTATCTACATAATTACGATTTTTTTCTATAGTTGATATATTTATAGCAATCGAACACTACTATTCAACGTAATAAAACAATTTAAGTAAATTCAACGAAATATATGCAGAAATCAAGCTATTGTATCTCTTAAATATAATAGTTAAATGGCCATTACCAAACTCGACGCCTCTCTGTCTATTTTTACAATCATGATTTAAAACGACCGCACGAAATCTCAAGGTTTCGACTTTTTATAGAGCATTTCTCTTTAAGCCGTCTAATATTAAATCGATATCTGTTTATAGCTTACTAAGTTTTTAATCGACTATTTATTTTTTTAATAAAATGCTGTGTAAAAAATATTTTTGTTAGAAACGTTTAACTGAGTATATCGTATTAAATACAAATGATTTAACAATAGCTCAAGTGGATACTTGAACATATTATACTCGGCTGGTGATTTTCACCTAGGAAGAAATCCCAAGACGCCACTCGATTTTGTTTTGACATCTTGTCACATACGTGGCTACTGACACCTTATCCTTGTGAATGTACACTAGAATGTCATTCTTCCATTAATACAAAAGTGAATGAATTCCTAGGAAACCATGAATCAGCATTATTATTTATTGTGTTATAAAACATAAAAATTAATATTTTCGTTTGCGTACAATTTTTTAAGAAAATTGTAAAAGATTAACCACAAAAACGCTGTTATGTGTATTGTGTTAGCTGAGCATAGAAGCTTAGATAGAAATTGAGTTAATATACTAATAAACTAAATCTTATAAAGGATGAAAAAGGATACGAATACAAACCGAAATGTTAATTATTGTATATTTTCTTTTTTATTATTTTTTCTTTTTATAATACATGTATAAATACATCGATGGTAATAAGTACAAACAGCTGCATTAGGAAATTCACAATGATTCCTCAAAAAATCAAACGCGAAACGAATCGCACTGTGTCGCAGGACACTCGCATACGTTCCGATCGACAATACGTGGATACAATACTTGATAATTTGCATGACGGCTTTTTATCGATACCTATTGTCGGCACCTCCACAGCAGCTGCTCTAACATCAATTTTCGCTCAAAATCGTATATTTTATAAGTATAAGCAAAATTGTATGTCTGTCTGAAACACATCTTTTTGCAGACAATGTTCATATTTTTGCATACAAGTACAGTAAAAACAATATTTTCAAAATAATATGATCAGGCCGTCGTGGTGCATTCGGCAAGGCGTGGCTGTAAATGCGACAGTTGTCGGTTCATTTCCCACTCAGAGGGAAATAATTATTTAAATTTTGCTTGTTCTGCTAACAATACAAAGAGTCACGAAAGGCGCAACGAAGAGCGCTTTACGCTAGGTTCTGCGTACAGCGTCAAGCTATTTATTTAATTTAATTATCATAGGTACATGGCAGGTAAGTGACGTCTGCAAATACCTTCACTTTCTCCCTTCTAAGTATGTTGTTTGTTCTGGAATATAATTTCGTCACAATTCACATACTACACATATGTTCTTATAGTGTAGCTATAGGATATTTGTTTAATATGTATTTAATACATAAACACAGCATATACAGCAAACACAGTAATATATAGGCTTAGCGTCTGCCTATAAACGCGACGGTTTGTGGGTTCGATTCTCATGAGGGGAGAATGAATTATTTTCATTTTTTTCGCTCTGGCAACTAGGCAAAGCGCGGCGTTAAGCTCCGCCACTAAACACGCAATGTCTCGAGAGGCAGAAAGTGGGGAACGGAGTGTCTTAACACTAGGTTCCTTCTACCTGCGGTTCCCTCTGCCTATCTGTTATGTGCAGGATACAACGTGAAGCTATAATAATAATAATTAGCATTAATATTGAAGATACGTCATAAAAATGCCGACTACAAAGTGCACATCATATCCTACATAGGTATATATATCGACTACCAGCGCTCATTGCTAATGTACGTTCTACTAAGTACATAGGAGAATTAAATTTAGTACCCCTTATAACGAGAACGTCATTTTGTAACATACGCGGCTACCCAGTGATTTAGTATTATTACCAGTAAATAAAAAGTGGTAGGGGAGCAAAGAGGTGGAGCGAAATTCTATTGTAATGGGCCACGAGTAGGGTCCGAAAATAATAGTGCCGCCAGTGACTTAGTAATTGATTCGCTTATATCATAGCTATTCTACTGTGTGAAAATAACGTAACACATTTAAATCAACTCTGTGTCTCGGTCGGTCAAATTTAACGCAAAAAGTTAAGCCAATTAAAATTCGAAAATGACGTGTTTCCGATGTTCCAATATGATAATAGCCTATCCGTGTATAAGTGAATAATACTGTGTTGTGAAAGATAATAAAAATTGATCGCAATTAAACTCACAGAATGGATTACTCAACAGGAACAGCATCTTCTATGAACAATATGAGACCTATCTTTGGAGCATACGCTTTTCAAGGTGAGTCACAAATTATTATAGTCTTTAGACACGAATGAATCAAGAAAGATGAGAAAAAAGGTCCGATATGGTTAATTACAATATTCCCAGGTACCAATAAAACAAGCAATAATACGTCGGAATCAAAGACCCGAAATCAATATCGACTATTGCCTAAACAATAAAAAATTGGGCACAGCGCATTACAATTACATTCCATGAGCGGTTCCGTAAAGAATTGCTGTAACATAGCAACGCAAATTCCCCAGATAGGTACATGTAAAATCACACTGTAAACTGAACTATAATAGTGAAATGGAATAGATAAACTATACTTGGGAACCAAATATAAAATAATATGAAATGGACCCCACCAATAAATCTTAATTAACAAAATCTGAAATAGATATTTACAATAATATAACGATCACAACAATCCTATATTACTAAACCACTCATATATCTATTATTGCCGCGGACCTCTAAAAACGAAGTTATCTTTCAAAAAGCCGCTTATTAACCTCTCATCGAATCCGACCGTAAAATGTAAACTCGATAAAGCCACCAATTAAAACTAAATATGAGAGTTTCGATAAAATCAAAGCTGGAGCCGCTACATCTGACACCGAAAATCATTTCTTCCAAAAAAGCAAAGTGTTTTTTATACCTAGCGCAAGGTCACAAGCGCAGCATGATTTTCGCCTTCCGACTAAAGCGATTACGAAGCAACAATATGCCCGTATACCGATACGAAATCGAGCGTTGTCGCATTCTGAACCGTATATTACCGGGAGAACAAAAAGCTAGTCGGTTACGATAAAATGAATTTTGGAAAGGCATATAAGACGGGGTAGGTGGTGGTAATAACAATGCTTTATGAAAAGGTTTAGCCAACTAATTTGTTTTTTCTCAGCTACTGTCGATCTCGGTAGCGATGCAACCTTTTTTTTGCTGGAGGAGATCAATCAGTCAAAATAACAGTGTGATACCGCCTTTGATGCGATCCGCTCGGGTTGGTTTAATCTCGCCTGATACATGATTAGATGACCGATGATGCAGCAAAGCTTGTAACTGATCCAAAAATTGGTATACAACGCTGTAGATTAACTTAGGAGACTTGATAGTAAATTATAGACTACACTTGAGGAAAATCATTTAAAACAACATCAATTTTTTTGATAACACTAACTCATAACCTGTCATTCTTACACTCAAAATAAATAGTATACATAAATAGCTTTATAATACAAATGAAAGTTTGTGTTAATTTATAAATCATTATTTCTGTTAAATTAATATCAATATTGATTTGAAACGTTCAGTAGCCGACCACAACAATGGTTGCGGCTTTGTAGTCTTAACGCAAAGTAAATGAAGGCGGATGAAACAAATGATGTCAATGACATCGTAATGACTGTCCATCATTTCAAGCCGTCAAAAGTGTCTCACTGGGCCCACCAGGGCTGGCAATGTCTTTCTATAAGTCATTGTAACTTTTCAAACAAACTCACTTGTTATAAATCTTTTTAAGATACTATGGTATGAATTTATAATTTAATTCATATATCTTGATTGCTATATAATGTTTTTAAATGCAATTAAAATAAATTGTATCTTATCATCAATCATCATACTAATCTTTATCATGGGACAGTAAGCATGCTTTACAAGATTCTCATTTGATAACACAAAATCGTAGAATTAGAAAATTCCTCACATTCTTTCCAACACATAGTTTCTGTAAATGGGCTCAAAATTAAAAGCGGAGATGCTCAAAACAAATTAATTTTTCAGTCACACGCTAAATGAAAAGAAAATTACTATCATGCTGTACATATTTATATATGGCACCTTAATTCTAGATATCTTTTTATTTAGCAAACATTTACTATAATAATTCCACGTGTCACCCCTTGCAACGTATGACGTTGTGAAGGCTGTTAACGTCCAACTTTTTGCCGCATCTGATAAATTTAGCACTGATGTATGAAGAACACAAAGAGAAACCTCCCTTCTTATTATATAAAGCGATAAACTCAATCATTCCAGCTATAATTCTCGAATCTCATTATATTTTTCCTTTTCGTTCTATTGAACCAATTTTATAAATCTAATTGGTTTGTTCGGTATGTATGTCTATTGTATATAGTGGATAATCTTTTTTCCTATTTTATTTAGCTTTTCTATTATGAACCTAAACGTATACATGTCAATTCATGTACTAATCTTGTAAAAAAATTGATATGTTCTATATTGTATCAACCACGTTTACCAAAATTGCAATCCATCAATCAAATTTATCATTTTATTAGCGCTGGTGATATACAAATTTACATACTACCTCTATAATATAAAGCATCAAACAATCAAAGTAGCTCTATAATTCAAATGGCAAATGCCACGTTTCATTAAATGACACAATAGTAATCATCTATGAATTACACTTTCGTGATTAATTACGCTTCCCATTAATCCTAACGGGTTTCTATAATTAAACATCCTTAGAAAGATCCTTACACTCGTTAATGAAACCGAATTTAATGTTTTTATTTTAAAGGAGACAGATAGCATTTAGTTTTTTTTACTTTTGGTATCATTTGAATATTTGCTTAGTTAACGATTAACTCAACATTCAATTTTGTCTTGCAACAGATGGAATGAAGTTATTTTATAAAGTACCATTATTTTCTAGTAAAGATCGCTCCGACTAACATCGCATCTACTAGCTAATTCTTCTTAACTGAGCCCCTGCACCATGAATAGCAAATATAGCGAACTTTAATAAAAAAAATAAAATAAGAACGTAGATCGTAAATAGCATTAATAATAATTTATAGCGTGTTACAAAAGCATTATTATACAAGATAGTTTAATAGCGAAAATGTGTGGAATTTTTCCCATCATGTTTTATCTTTTCTAATTTTATGGCGTTTGACGCTCGCTCGCGGTAATAGAAGTGACATATTTCTTGGGTAGGAACGCGACGAATGAAAAAAGTGCAAAATGCCTATCGTGCCACCGTCGGGAGCTACTGATTGAGTTATAAGCTATAATGGCAATTCCATCTTGTTTTTGCACTGTTTTTCACTTGAATGCCATATGGCGATGCCTCCGCTCATATTTAATATACATTAGGCGCAGACTTCGATCTCCGATTTGAGCTTTCTTGCTGCAACTACGGGAATGTATGACTTGTTTATTTTGATTTGTCACCTTTGATATATGAATCCTTTTTGTTATTATCTGTAATATGTTATTATGGGCCGAGTCGAGGACTTGATTATATTACTTTTGGTACTTGCTCTTCATTTTATCTCATAGACACGTGAGTATGCGTATATCACGCATTTGTAAGAATTGCCTTAATCTTGTTTTAATATGGCAACTAAATATGCAACAAAACATAGTAAGTGTTGTGATTTGTTATGACGAACGTTTTTTATCTCCGTTTAATATTCTAATTTGGTAATCATGTCATTAAAAGAAATATAAACAATAATATAATCACAATATAATATAAGCTATTTATTTTATTACAATAATATATAAGCCATTTTTTTATTATTGATTTGTATTAACGATTTTTAATTAAAGCCTAATAAATAATTAAAATGAAGAGACTACAAGATACATGATTTAAATTACAGTTAACAAAACAATAGCCGATATTTCCAAATTGAATTTGTCTTTATAGCTTAAACAAAATGTAAGACTCTATAAGCTTCTATAGAACACAAACACGATTAATTTTCGACGAACGTTATCAAAGACGAGACAGCGAGTCGCCGGCTTTTAAGCATTCCTCTTATTTTAAGCCTACTATCCTTTATTATAAGGTGTTCTTTCACTCGCTGTTTGATTCTCCATGCATTCAATATAAGGTATTTTCATATTAAATGGATAAATTGGAAGCTCCCAATTCTATCAAAATTTATCCTTATATAAAATCTAGTATCAATATGTCAATGTATCATGATAGTAGATATGATAGATATATGATATATATGTATCATCAAAAAAAATTATAATTTAAAAATTGATCAGGACTTGTAGGCTAAGCACCTATGCATGCATGGTGTGTATAATTAAAAAAATATAATAACAAATATATAATAATGTAACTACGAAGAGAAGATAAAAAATACTTATTTAAGAAAGTAAGGAAAAAGATACAACTTTCTTCTTTATAATTGAAATAAAACTCTAATTTCCTCACATAAAGATTTAGAAGATAAATTGTCAATATTGTAATACATTGTTTGAAAAAAGTATATTGCATCAAGAAAAGCAAAATATATATGTGTAAGAGATACTTTAAACAATATCAGTGATTCCAGTCATTGAGACACATACACTAACCAATCCCAGTACCAAGCCAAGAAGCCACCTGTAATCACGAGACTTCGCTGATGTTTAATTAAAGATGTGAATAACGCCGACAGTGCAAGTCAGCTGCAATCTTTAACATTGTATCCATTTGTAGAACAGATGAACGCTATACCGGGTAATTTGCACTTAGTCGTAATATTAAGCACATTGTGTGCTCTGTTTAACCACTGTGATTCATTTATTGTACGTTTATATATATATATATATATATATATATATATATATATATATATATATATATATATATATATATATATATATATATATATATATATATATATATATATATATATATATATATATATATAATATATATATATATATATATATATATATATATATACATATATATATATATATATATATATATATATATATATATATATATATAGCACAATATACTCAAATATACAAAAATACTAATTTAACAACAGAATTACTTAGAAAAAGATAAAATATATTTCATTTTATTCTCATAAAATATTTTAAGCATTATTTAAAAAAAAATTATTTCAATATAATCTAAATTATTCACCTTGAATTAATTCACTCAAGATGAATCTTCTTTTATTTTTCTTGGCCGTCTACCGCGCCAACAGAAGTATGCTCTACTTAACCCTTAGTTAAGAAATCTATTGAATCTTGTGTGAATTACGTACACGTGAAAAAATCTAGAGTATTTCATTATCTTTACGAACGAATAGGTGCTACGGATATGCAAATAGGTAATATTTGAAGCAATAAAATCGTTATCGGTAAAGTTATCGCCGCGCAACGGAGCGCATTTTGCACGCTTCTAATGAACGCCTTATGAAACAGGCAATTTATCACATGTGGCCTTATCACGAAACTGATAAATTTTATATGAAGAAACTTATTTAAACAATAGCTGGTATAGGTAGTTTTAAATTTGACATAAATAATAAATGAATATTTGGTAAATAAATAGGTTTGCCTTAGAAGTTGTTTTCTAAATTCCTAAACCTTTGAACAATTAGGTATTCGGTTTCACTATGACAGTACGTGCCTCGTTATTTTGTAACGTTTCACATAAACTCTCATTACCAATTCGAACAAGATGTATTTCAAAAGGAGCGTCTTTGTCGGCGCCTTGTATTTTCAGTGTGACCATGAATAAATCAATGAAAACAAATAATATTCGGCTACTAGTGTTCCGAAAAGCCTTTTTTAAGTGATGTATAATCTGCCATTATTTCAACTTCTGTTTTGTTAAGAAATCCTCAAGTATGTTAATTTATTCAAAGTACAATAATAGGCAGAGCATATTTTCCTGCCAAGATTTGTCTATTGTACTATAGATATATCTGAGGCGTAATTTGGTAGACACCGAAACTAATTTATCGAACAAAGGACCGACCTGCCGATAGAGCGCTTTTTATGCATATACAAACATAATACGCTTGCCACAAGTAATTATAGATATTCTTAATTTACTACTTGAAACACCCGAACACCCTAACGGCACATTATTAATTGTTTCATATCAACACACATTTAGTAATAAAGCTTAGCTTATTACGAAATGAATATTGGCACAATGTCGACTTCAGATTATGTATGTCTGAAACATATGAAATGCTGGAGAAAATTAAAGCGATAAATTATAATTAAACATTTACAGCACAACGGCAAATAAAGAACGTTATTATTATTAGTTAAAAATGTAGATACGTTACGTTAATATAATAAACTGAAAAATTATTTGGTAACCTTATCGCAGCACCTGCTGGTTTGGATAATATTTAACTTAGGCACATTGAACGTGTTAACTTATATCATACACAATTCTTAATTATTTTTATTTTGATTACGTGGACGAAGCCGCAGTTTTTATAATATGTTATTGCGAATGATTACGATGGACTCAAATTACTATGAAGGAAATTTTTGGGAACTTTTTATATACCTAGTTTACTGGTCTAGTTAGAAAAAGCGTAACATATGTCAATGCAAAGTGGAAGCTATAGTCATAAAAAATGTATTGAAAATTGTTATTATAAAAAAAACAACTACGTATATATAATTTCATTTTGTATCTTGTATTCGAGCAATGATTTTTTATGCGCACCTGTAATGAGTTAGCTTTGTAGTCGGCCGGATATTAAAAATGCCTAAGCTTTTGACAGTGCTATCCAATAATGACAATACTATTGAATATTTTCATCTATACTATAATAAAACAACAAAAAAATTGTGTCTGTAGATTAGATATTTTTACAAAAAAATTATGCAGGGCGATGTACAAAACAGTAACAGACTATGAATCTTAAAATTATTTTGTGTTTGGTTGTTTATACACTCACATCTTCGGATCTAGGTACTGGAAGACTTTGAATGAAACTTCTTTTGTTGTATATCTGTTAAGTCTTAAAGGGTAAAAATATATTATAAACACATAGTAGAAATATAGCACAACACAAGGAAGTTATAGTAATAAATAGATTCAGATAAAAATATTTTTATAATATATTTATTTTTAGCATAGCGATATATGAAATGGTAACTTATAAATATATTATATAAGGTAATATAAGTTTCACGTGATCTGACTGATCCACTATTTGCTTATACAGTATAAAGATACGTGACCAGAGTTGTGTATAAGATGAATCACGAACACAACACCATAAAAATATCTAGAAGTCGTTTATATTTTGTGTAATATATATTGTTTAAAGTTTTAATAACTCCATGCTAAATTAAATTATTTATAAATATGAGGTAGCTAACGTTGATGTCGGAGTCCCATAATATATATTATAATATTTACCATCAAGAGGATTACAATATGGTGCGAGGACGATTTTCTCTGAATCAAGATTGCCAAACGTACCTAATATTTAATATTACTATTAGAATGTATGTTATACAGATACATATGCTGTATATAATCTATATTTATTCATGTGTCATACAATAAGTATATTACAAGTTACTACTGGTAAGATAAATAATAAAACTTCCTTGGTCAATCAACGGGAATATGGCTGTTAACTTGACGCCCTCCCTCCTTCTCTCTTAATATATTTGTTCGTTTTGTTTATATATACATTTATTTAACAAAAAATATTCTTTAAATTTAGTTCTTATTATAAAAATAATACCTTAATGCAGCGCATAGCCATCATACAGTACAGCTATAGGTTAGTTAATGATAAAAATAATGTCTTATGTCTAAATGTCTAAAGTGTCTAATGTCTGTCTAATATACATAGGATTTGGTAAATCCTCTTCCATTGACCCTTGCACGTTTTCTTTAAGAGAGTGAGTTCTCGACCTAAATCCGATTAGCTCTAGATTGGATTAATTTGCCCATTAAAAAGATGAGTAAAAAGCTTTCTAAGTATTTTCCATGATCTTTTGATTACAATTCTAATGCGAATAAAAACGTTGATTTGTTGAATAAAGTTGAATAAAAAAGTTGATTGTAAACGAAGTAAAGAATTATTTTTATTTCCCCGAGACAAAGTGCGACGATGAGATCCGTTATGAGTATATCAATTCAATATATGCGGTGTCTCCAATTCGGGTGCAAAGAGTAGATCGAAGTTTCTTGGCACTAGATTTTCTCCGCTTATTTTCTATATGTGGTATAAAGCGCTAAAAAAATAAATCGGTCAAGTCCAAGTCGGACTCGCGCACTAAGGGGCGGTAAAAAAAGTACCTTCTTCTTCTTCCCAAATTTCATAATAACAGATCAACGGGAAGTATATATTATCATTAAGCGGCATTTACATACAATTTTCGGCAAAAACAAATCATAAAACTTGACAACAAACTTCTAGTTTGCTCTTTTTTATGCTTCAAGAGAATGTAGACCTGCTTACATTTGATATAAATTGCTCATTGTCACCACCACGCGTTCTTCAGAAAATTGTCTTGACAGACCGACAGACAAACAGACAGACACCAAAATGGCAATTACAGACAAAAATATTTCATTTTTCTCGTTCAAGGCACGAAACCGTAAAAAATCATATTTGTAAATTGTATAAAAGAAGTGTTAAAATAAGATTTTGTGATCCGTATATTAACATCGAACGAGCAAATCGAAACTCTAACGCTATCATTCGATATACCAAATATGATGAAAATCTTCATCTAAAAAATCTGATATGAATATATTTTACAAATTATAAAATCATAAACGTAAGTATTGATACTACTATATTACCTATCGTTTAAAATTCGTAATTTTTGGGGTTTGAGTTCGCCAAAGCAAAAGTAATGTAACTTACGTAACTTATGTATACGTGGAACTACTAAATAAAAAAGCTAATAAAATGAATTGAAAATAAAGGCCCAAATTAACACGGACTCAAAAAATTACGAATTTTAAATAGTAAATACATAATATATTATATTTAATTAATTATCAGTAATTTAATTTATGGTCTTTAATTTTCTTTACTTTAAAGTAATTTAAATATTTTAAGTTTAGAATTTTGTTACTTTTTAAATAACTTTATTTTCTGTGTATATTTTATGAGTTCTAAATCACGATATACCTAAACCCATAAGGTCGTCTTAAGAGTTAATTTCTGTGAGAAATTTTAGAAAACTTAAATCAGTAGTATCAACCGAAGGAAATGAGGCAGGAACGGTGGGGTCGTAACGAGGTTGAATCGCTTCAGTGCTCATGGTATTTCCGGCGGGCACTTACTGTGAAAATAGACCCCAAGACCACCTGTTGTTTTGAAGAGTCCATTGACAATGTTTCATGATTAAAAATATTTTTATATATTGTTATCTGTTTTTATAACTAAAATTATTTCGATTGTACTAATTACCGGGAAAAAGATTTAGACTATACTCACGAGAACACTGTCATGTGGAATATCGATACAGCTATCGTTTCATCTATCATTATTCGTTTTAGTTAATAGTTTAATAACCCAATGGTTAGATCGATATCTCAAGAGGCTATCGGTTAGATTTTGGATCAAGGATAGGATTCCGATTTTAATATAACTTGAGACGGTAGCGTAAATTGAGGAGGTTTCTCAGACTGGAATCCTAGCTAACGATGTCCTGGGACCTTCTCTCGTCATCGATCTCATCATCAAAGATTTTATATATATTTAAATATAATGTAATATTTAAAAATATAAAATTATTATTATAATTTATTTAAAAATATAATTATAATCAAATTAATGCCGTGTATGTAACAAAATCTTTATTTTGCATGGTACAATACACAGATTATATTATGTAAATCAACATATTAAGGAATATAAAAAATATGATTAACGAATATATCAGTCATTCTTCACTTTTGACTCCTCACTACATCCGAGATCAGACCACAAGAGGATAAAAAATTCGGCGCTAAAAAGAATAACACTGTGAGTCAATTACTCGTACAGCATGTCATCGACGGTTCATTAAAATACGATGACTTAACACAAACACGATAGTGGACTTCATTGATAGCCACTGACGTAGGTTCCGCTGTATAAAAAGATCATCTATCATCTGTAGAGTAAATTTAAGTCTTATCACATTATCATAAGGGCCATCGTTTTTTACTCATGAATTTTTTCGTTTTTGGATAAAAGATATCTTACAATAGCGTTTCATTCCGTGGAATCCATTGATAAATTTGATGCTACCAGTGTTACAAGAAACTGCTCTCACGAGCGTTGAAAAAGTCAATTACTTCCGAATATAATGTGAAATTCCAAAAGAAAATGAAAGTTAATCCAAAATGACAACTTTTCGTTTGCTTTACATTTAATTCCCTACTAGATTTATAATATACACTGATTAAAACCCATTAAGACAACAACATATTAGATAGATTAATATAAACTTAAATAAAAAGTTAGAAAATTATTATAAAATATTATGCAAAACCCATTCAATTGAAAAATGTTGTAAATTAAAACCTAGCTATGCTTTGTTAGTCCTGACTCAGTAAAAATTAATATTCAATATGCAAATAGAAAGCTAGATTGTTTGCTTACAGAGAGCGTGAGAAAAGTTTTTCATTATGATGAAGACAGGTAAGTACTTAGTAACAAGAAAAAAGTAAGCCACAGAAGCACAGTTAAAAATTATTGTGCCGTGAAAATTACCAATTTAATGCAAAATTAAATGCCTATGACACTCTGGGAGGTTGATTCTGCTTGGTATAAATTAATTAAGTCGAATTTCCATCTTTACAGGCAGTAGATAGAAATTAGAAAATTTACTTCAGCTCTCAGGTGTTATTAATATTCCAGAAAATCAATCCATTCATTTATCAGTAAGATACTGTATCTTACTCTTAACTACATACTAGAAAATACATAAAGAAAGAAAAGTACTTTTTTAGAAAACGTCCATTAGAATGAATGTAGCTGAATTTGAGCCCGTGCCTCTTGGAAACCGTCACTAAGTGTTTTTCTTTTATTTATGTGGAATAACACTTTAAAAGAGTTAAAAAAATATTTAATAAAATAGAATTCTCTGTTGCCAAATAAATGGCCATTCTTAGCTATGACCTTTGTGTAGCGAAAATTTGTAAAAGGTACTCAGTCATACTAAATGTTAACGTAATGAACACGATAAGTTAATCTCATGATACAATAGTTCAATTTACAGATCCTTTTGAGAATTGTACTAACAAAGAGCAAATAAGATTCTATACAAAGCTTAGTGAAAGTTCCATTAGTAATATTATTGAATGTTATAATCGTGGTTCAATTTTAGTTATTTTGTCTTATTTCTGAATTAAAACAAAATCTATTTTATTACTTCACAATACCTTCGCCGCCCTGAAACTGTCAACTGAGCTCATTTTTATATAGCACAATATGAGCTAATTATTAATTAAAAATGTATGTATAAGTTATTTAAAACTAGTGATCTATAGATCCTATTACTTACTTACAATCATAGTTCGAAATCATTTTATTTACTACAAATGACGTTACCGTATCGTGGTGGTTCTTACCTGAATACACACCATGAAGGTTTGATTACATTAGGCAATCCGTAACCTACATACTATACCACTGTACTTTATCAGACGGAAAGTGATTAGCTAAATATTTTTTTTTGTAATCTGTTCCTATCACAAATTTAAGTAGTAAAGTGTTCCACTTAAATCTGTGCTAGTGACGCTTGAGTACTAAAGTGTATTTTTAAAGTAATTTTTTCGTTCATACTTAGTAGGTATTATTTTTACGTATAAATAAACGCATTAATAAAAATCATTAATAAAAAAAATCATTAGATATTTATTTATTGAAGCGACACTAACATTACTAGTCATCGTATTTTTCTTATAGAATTTAATTTGATTCTATTTGAAATTAAATTCTTTAACATTTTTATAGGCATACATTGTGGCTTATAAAAAAGACTTATACATGAAATATTATACCTACCTATAAGAAATACATATATATATTTTTTAATAATTTACTTTTTTTTGATTAAATAATGTAATGTATGCGTAAATATTATTTATAGTTAAAATTATACATCTAATGAAAATTCAAAAATTTACTACAACAATAAAAAAAATGCATATGAAATAAACAAGTATATTAATTATTTACACATTTCCTTACAAAAATTCAACACCAGGAAAGAACAGTATAAATTATCAAATAATTATTTATATTTCTATAAAATACATAGTTATTGGTAGATTAAAGAGATAAGCGCGTATTAAATGTGTTGAAAAGAGACGTATATACGTCTGAATATTCCTCTCGCGATGAATGGGCAGAACTAATCCCCTCTATTGCGCTCGCGTCTGTTTTGGTAAAGCTGGGGTGACAAAAATTTTAACTTTAGCATTTTAATTATAAGAAAAAAATCCTTACACACATTTTTTATATTTTAAACATCGATGAGTATAAATATTACAAAAATTATGTGAATGGTTCAAAATTGTTATTCAAGAATTTGTTGAAGTAAAATCATAATATCGCAAAAAATAGATTAAGGATGATCATTTTTTTAATATTTATTTTGTTTAAAAACTGCTTAACTATATATCAAAATCAATCAAAATTGAGATGAAATATCGTTTTATAAGCATTTTAAATCAATAATAATATTTGACGTTCAATATAAAAAATATATATTATATATTCCAGTTATCAGGATTTTTTTTAATATCCTAAATCCTTCCAGATTTGGTTCTTCTACACGGTTCACACTTACACAGGTGGGTGTGTTCCATGTGCACTCACTCACACACAGACACTTCGACCTCACGCCAGAGGCTCTAGAACCACGCACACAGCCACGCTTCATTCTATTCGTACGAACACAGTGGTACTCTCAGTTCTATACAACCTCCTCAGCTGCACTCACGCGCAGAAAAAAAGATAACGCGATCTATCGATCTTTTTTCTAGTATTGAAACACCGACGTTTAATAGATACCTCGGCTATAGTCACCTAAAACTGACCTCTACTCGAACGCGTCTACAGATCTCGTTTCAATCACAATATTTACGACATAATTAATTTAAACATATCGTTTTAATTATGTAAATATGTAGCTGACGACTAGTTTAAAATATGAGGCCAATTCTTTTAATTTTATATAAATAATTGTGACAAGGGTGTTGAAGCTTCGAGCAAAGTTTTTAATGTGATGTTTTTGGTTCGATAAAGTGGAACTGACAGTTGGTGTTTCAAGTGATAATCAATGCAACCACATTGACTCTCATACCATTATGGAACGCCACCAAAATGGTATGGATGTGTGGGTAGGTAAGGGTATATAAGTAATTTTATTACTTTAATACTATACAAATTTAGCTTTAAGTTTTAATGATTTTCTGAACAATCGATAAATATTTCTAATTTTCAGGATTTTATATACATAACGAGAAGATTGTAGACATTTCTCACTCTACTTTAATATAGAGATTGTGATTGTCTCATATATAGTCGTTCTCTAAGTTTCTTTAATAGAACAACAAGTACAACTTACTTAAATAAAAGTATTTAATGAAATTAAATAGATATATTTATTAAATAGAATGAAAGATTATTTCTAGAATAATAGAGAAATAATAGAGAAAAAATATAATATAATTATAATTTATTGCTTGTACTAAAACTTGTAGTTAATTAGGTATCGTTAATTAACTTCAAATTGACACATATATTATAGCAATATAATATTATATTATATTCAATATTCAGTCGGCTACAATTGAATTGAGTTCTGTCTGTTCAAAGTTTTTATTTTAATTTTAGATAACGGCTTTCAATTTATAGAAATAAAAGCACTATTCATATAAAACTTACTACATTAATTTAGTAATAAACACATTGCTTTTGCGACATCATTAAAAGAAAATTCAGATTTAACTATTTGTTTATTATTAGTATTAAAAACCAAAGAAAGAAAAACTACAAAATGTTCAGTTTGGTCTCGCCATTTTGGCATTAAGTTTGATCCTGATTCTTATAAAAGGATAAAGTAGTCCTCTCTTCCTACATATTATTGTATAAAGTATATGTTTTTTGATTAATGCAACCATTTTCCTAAGCAATATCTATATTACAGGACAAGGCCGTGTTAACCAATTAGGAGGTCTGTTCATCAACGGTCGTCCTCTTCCTAACCACATCAGGCTAAAGATAGTGGAGATGGCAGCGGCGGGTGTGCGGCCTTGCGTCATCTCGCGTCAACTGCGCGTCTCGCACGGCTGCGTCTCAAAAATCCTCAATAGATACCAGGTTAGAAAACCAGGTCTTTATAAGCATTATAAAACATTGTATACACACAAATCATTTCACAAAATCTAAATGATTCGTCTATTGTAAATTAAATGATGTTTATCTTGCAAAATAGAAAAAAATGTAAAAAAACTGTAAATACTTTGCTTAAATAGCTACTCAATTGCAAATTAAAAAGCATTGCCTTGTAAAATTTGTTCATTACTAATGATTTTCTAGAGTGCGAGCTAAAAAATATACAAGTGAAAAAATAAACTACAAAAAGTACCATTTGTAATGAGTGTACTTGTTATCAATAAATAAGATACTTAATTAATTTAATACTTAAAGTTAAAAATAATATAAATTTTTAATAAAGTATATGAAATGTATATTATGTACGATTTTTTCATTTGTAACACATCGCATGGATTTATATTAGGTTAGGTGAACAGTAAAACAAATATACCTAAATCAATTCTAAATAACTTATTTTACTTAGTCAAGGTAATACTGAAAACCAATTATTTCTCCAAGGTATCGCTTATATAAATCTAATTACACCTTTAAAATTAAATTGAATTGTAAATACTTATTAAATGTTAACCATTGTCAAACTATCCTCTCGATTGTATTTTTGTAAGCGAATAGTGATATCTGCTATCTAGGAATGAACTGATAGTGTAGACAACAAAATCCTCTTCCAGTTACCAAAAATCTCTCTTTGAGCTCCATGCCATGCCACTTGATACGCCGTCTAATTTTATTATTTCATGACATTGTTTTCTAGTTACTATTTTTCTTATCAAATAATTATAAATATATGTTATAAATATACATATTTTATTTTTCTATTTATATATCCTACACACCCCCATAGAAGCAAACAATCGCTATTGACTACTGCGCACTGAAGCCTGAAGGTCTATTTTCACCTCTACTATAATAGCAATTGTCTTATCCAGGAAGTCTATTTCACGCACCATGAGAGTATTTTTAAATTAATAGTGCCTGTATGTTTCATGCTTTAGGCAGCCTACCTTTTTAACTTTTAGTGAACCTAGTGTCAAGACACTCTGTTTGACATTGCACATTGACATTGCACATTGAGTGGCGGAAATCAACGCCACGGTTTGTCTTACTAGACCAGGAAATAAAAATAATTCATTCCCCTGAGTAACGATCAAACCAACAGCCATGCTTACAGTCCGACGGTGTCCCCTGACATTTAAATGTCTAGTAAAAATGTATTTCAGCATTTGTATATTTATTTCATTAAGTTTGTTTATATATTCATTTATGTTTAATTAAAATAAATAAAATATTTATGTTTAATTAAAATAAATAAATAAAATATTGCATAGTTTACTAACCAGGTTCACACACAGCCGAAGTAATTTTTTTCTCTTAGTATGTATACTTATAGAATTGTAATATTTCATACATTCAATCATCTATAATATACTTTTAATATTAAAATTATTTTAAAATTATTATTATTAAATTATTAATATTTTTAAAATTATTTGATAATTAATCAATTAAGTTCAAAAAATACATAAAATGTTTTAAGTATTGGATTTTGGCATCAAACATCGTCTTTTAAATAAGCCGTAACTGGAATACCGAGAATCTTAATATTCGATTCTCTTAGTCTATCCTGCTAAAATGTTATAAAAACCATTTTAAATTATAAAAAAATAAAATTTATTGGTACAGGAAACAGGATCAATAAGGCCCGGTGTGATCGGTGGCTCCAAGCCAAGAGTTGCTACTCCAGAAGTTGAAACTAGAATAGAAGAACTGAAGAGACAAAATCCGGGCATATTCTCGTGGGAAATACGAGAGAAACTCATAAAAGTAATTTGACTATACATTTTAATAGATATATTTTTTATTTTTATTTTGACTTCTAGATTTAAAGTTTATTCCAAATAAAACCAAATAAAGCTCAAAACTCTAAATTTTACCTGAAATCTGCTGAGATTTCAGGTAAAATTTAGAGTTTTGAGCATAAAATACTACGAGAGTATTAGTTATCTGTTACTGTCTATTTAATTATTCTTATTATCCAAGTGGACTGATTAAGTTTAACGACAGGCTACCATCTAATGAACGGTTACTTTACGATTCATACTTAAAGTAGGTATGACCTAGACCCTCATAAATAGCAGCTTTTTGGCAAGCCATTAGAGTTTTATTAAGGCTTTTACAAAGATACCCACTTTCTGGCAAAGGCTTTTACAAAGACATTCTATTAAAAATATTGAAAGAAAATTATAGTGTGGATTAACACTTAAATAAATCAATAAAAAAACATTTTAATAACTTATTATTTGAACAAATTCTGAATATTTTTTTAAATCTTAATAAGAGTATTAGCAATTATTTAAATCATTTATATAACAAACTTTACAATTGAATCCAAAACATATACTTACATACACTATATGCCAATGATCACTTACGCTACAGAATTATTCTGGTCTGTTTTTAAGTAATGGCGTTTCGAGTGTGCTAATTGAGCACAATTCACTTCACCAATGTCACGTTGTACGGAGAACACACGAAGGAGATTGTGCGGTAAAAAAGAGATAACTTTACACAATAATATAGAGTTAGGTAGTTATTAGATTATAATTTCATATTGTTATATATATATATATATATATATATATATATATATATATATATATATATATATATATATATATATATATATATATATATATATATATTTACATAAAATTTTAGATAAACTACAGAATCATAATGTGTAAGTTTTTAGCTCTAATAAATTAATAAATAATAATTTTCAGGAAGGTGTATCGGACCCGCCAAGCATATCATCCATATCACGTTTGCTTCGAGGCGGCGCCAGAGACCCAGATGGAAAGAAAGACTATAGCATAGACGGCATACTTGGAGGTATGTACATTATAGAATATTCTTACACAATTCGCTCTAGGTGTACTTCTAAGCGTGATAGTTTAAGATTTAGATTTTACTTAAAACTATCTCTTAGCTCTGATAATAGCTAGAGTAAGCAAAGCTGGTCTAAATAGTAACATAACGATAGTGAGTTCCGCCAATAAATAAATATTGTCTCCCTCTCTAAAACACATAAATAAAATATATGACGGAATGAAAAAATGAAGTGAACTAAAATATATGAATGTATAGTTTAATAATTTTTTTAAAGTTTTACTAAACTTATAATTATAATACGAAAAATAAGAATATAAAACCACGAGCTGCACGAAAAATATAAAAAAAACAAGTTCAATAGATTTTTATCAATTGTTCCATTTAAATAATTATATTTTACATTTAAATATATACCTATACATATTATTTGTGTTTGCTTTTTACCAAATATTCGAAATCAAATCATTGAAAGCGTAAAAATTAAATGCGAATCATTTAAATTTTAGGCTCCTTGTAAAGATTTAATTTGTCGATTAGTGGAATATTGTCATGTCTTTAGTAGCACTCGTAAGGTTAAGATGAATTGATTGACATAAAAATAATCAAAATTAGTCAACCATAACGTCTGTACAAAACCACATACGAATAAACACATATCTATATATGTATATACATACTCGTACATAATTCCATAGACTGATAAGCACATTAACCACCTTTATGTCGTACAGTCGTACCAAAATTATATATGAATAACCATTAATATTAAAACGAAATCCGATTTCTATATTAGGGGCCAAAAAATAAAGTTTTGCACAATAACTTCCCATTTAGTCGGCGCTTTGGCAAAGGATGCGCAACCTGTCAAAGCTTTCTCACGTTCAAAAAATCAATTTCCGCACACAAATCTTACATAGTCATTGTCATGTGATATATTGAAGTTTGATGTCCAAAGTCGGTGTTTGTAGAACTCTCGGCATGGCAAAGGTACCGACAAAAGTGGCCGGGCTCCTGCGGTGCCACGATAGTGCTGAAAATGGCCATAATACACGTAACATGTTTTGGTTATAGTGTCATTGTTACATTATTGTGCACTTTGCTAATTGTACCTTTGCTAAATTTCCAATACGTCAATACACAGGTATACCGCCCCAATTTATGTCATTGTCGTTTAGAACGATTGCTTGAATGACAACAATCTTGACTATTTAACTTGTTTCTTTTTACATAATATGTACAAACGTCTGTTGAAAAATATGCGGCCAATTTGCTTATTGAAGTTTAGGAATATTTTAAGCAGCTTCACAATTTTATCCTCCCATAGCAAAGTAGACAGAGAAAGCTTTGGGGTAAGACATTCTGATCTCTATTTTCGAAACATCGCGTGTTGAGTGGCGGAACTCAACGAAGAACTTTGTCTACCAGAGCATCCTATTTAATATAATAAACTAACGAAAAGCTATGTTACGTGATACGTGACATCTTTGTGATTAAGAAGCGCATGTGAAATATGATGTTATTTTGGTCGTGCAAATTTAAGCTGTAAAATAGAACGTTTTTTACAAAAAAGAACTTAAATATAATTTAATACAAAAGAGTTGCAGAGAGAGGAATTGCCTTAGAACAGAATATTAAAATATATATTTGTGAGTAAAAATATATTAATGTTGTATATCGTATAGTATTATATTCATTTTTAAAGTATAATTTGTAAATAGATCAAAGTTACATTTATTACAACACTTTCACAATACGAGGGAACAATAAAAGAATTCATATGATAAAATCTAACATTTCTATAATAACGCCGGTCGTTACAATCAACCGATGTCACGGCAGAGATAATCTAAGATGCACCTAGTACAAGCCATGTTACATTTAAATTACATGCCCGATACCACACATGGTGATAACTATTAAAGTTATTTGTGGTTACATCAAATAAGACTTTTATTTGAATAATATGGTTTCAACAATAATATACAATAAAAGTTCAATATTTGTCTTATATGAAGATTTTACGTTTTTTTTCGCTTTGAGCTTTTATAATTAATGTTATGTAAATTATAATATTTTATTTATTATGTAAATAAATATACTAATTATTTATTTATTATTTTCTAAATGATTTGAAACATATTATTATTAGTTATATTAGCGCAGCGTGACTTACTTACGCATTTATAAGAAACATTTTTATATTTTAAATTAATCTTTCTTTAAATAAAAACTCTTTGTAATAATAAGCAAAATCAAAGATTTTTTAATTCCATTATATATAAAATTGTCTTTTATGTTTTGTATTTACGATATGTTACATAAAAACTAAAATAATAACATACACTGTACATTTCCCTATTTGTTACAACTATTCAAACATATTTTAAACAACAACAAAAGTAGGTCACATAATCTTAAATTCAGAATGAAAAACAATCTCACGTTAAATTCCTGAGGTGTATTTATGCTAAGCTAGGTCTCCCTAGCGTCTTACTATGCTTCAGCTATCCAGTCGTTTGTTGCACGCTGCACTGGACTAAATAATGTATATCTTACATATTAAACTTACTATGTTTAGAATAAGTCTAACACGAATTTAAAAAATATAGGGAAGAGTTATAATGATTTTTAACGATTTTTGATTATTAGGTAACAGATACCGACTTAATTAATCTTGGTTCATTTTATTATAAATTCCCGCAGTTAGAGTTTAGTTTTTATTATTACCGCATATCAAAATAATGGTAAACTTCATATATCGTAATAAATATAACGCGTCGAGAATATAAGAAATGGCAAATAAAGCACGCCCACAACTCGCGGGACGTGCTAATCCGGCCATAAGACCATCTGTTAACTTCAGAACAAACCGCTGAAACAAAGGCGGGAGACCGCTTTAATGAACCCAGATTATGGAGGTGTTAAACCGCCGTCGCAGCTCTTTCAACTTCCAAATTATGACTTTTGAACATGCCGTCTTCCAGGGGTCACATTTCGGCAATCGCCAAACTTCGTCCCGTTCTAACGTACAAGATTCTTGTAAAAGCTTCCTTCTCTCCCAATTTTTAATGCCTTTCTGTATTCATGTGAACTTTATCACCATGTGTTAGGGATTTAAAATTTTTATGTTCTGCTCAACACAAACGCCTAGGTCACTTAGGCTCATACATTATGTTCAAAAGAACAAAAAAGAGCTAAATAATAATGTCTCGGCAGCTCGAGGGAATGTGAGTAATGTAAATCATTTTATCATTATAGCCTTTTTATTTTATATTTCGATTACGACTTGAAGTTATTGTTTCGCGTATTATATTACACATATATATTTTATATTAATAAGCATAAGTATAGAATTTTATTAAAATTATTTTAATAAATTACAATACAGCTACAGATTCATATTAATATATAAAATTTCTTATCATCAAATGCATTTCTTTACTGTAATCCTGCAAAAATGATCGCAAGCGCATTAAAACCGCGTTGTCGTTTTACGTGTCATAAATCCAGATCGCGACACCAAAATATTGAATAGTGCCAAAATGTCACCCAAAAGGCAAAGACGCCGACAAAGGAGCCGCCTCGCTGGGTGGTTCTTATTCGTCCACACAGAGCCTCTATTTTTTCATTTCATTCAATTTTGACTTCTTTCAAAAGGCTATTAATATAAGACGCATTTTTTAAAATCGGTTTTAAAGGCAAAGCCATGTATTGTAAGGCAATTTTTTAATCTGTTTCCGTAGGATACCGCTACCGATTAATAAATGAGACGGCCAGACATTCGACCCTGACGGTTTTTGATATGGGCGAATTAAAACGTGATGTAGGTTTTATAAAAAAACACTGCTAATATATAACGTGTGCCTGAAAAAATAGATGAAGACAAATTGCTTTTAGGCATTGTCATATAAATTATAACAAGGCATTCAGGCGGCTTTGTATTTATTTATTATATCTTATATGAATTTATATTATCACCAATACGCTAACACCGTTGTGGCGCAATTGAGCAATGACTGACAGCACGCGATGGTTGGCAATTGAATTTTTACTTTGATAAATGATTTTATTTAAATTATTTACATTCCTCGATCTGGTAAGATAAAGTGCACTTCGCTTCACACAAATCTCTAATAAAGGCGTAAAGCTAAATATTTTAATACTACATACTTATATTAGGTACCCTCTTTATGTAACAGGAGGACCTGTAAGCTTATATACAGCAATATTTTTAATTAATCTTTCTTATGTTTGTTATTTTAGAATTACCTGCAGCCTAATAATATTTCTATTTCACAGGCCGAGGATCAGACTCCTCAGATATAGAATCTGAACCAGGTTTAACTCTAAAGCGTAAGCAACGTCGATCTCGCACCACTTTTACTGGCGAACAGCTAGACGCATTAGAAAGAGCATTTCACAGAACACAATATCCTGACGTATATACCAGAGAGGAATTAGCATTACAGACTGGACTTACTGAAGCCAGAATACAGGTAAGGGCAACCATTTGTATTTTTTATTATTATTTTATATTTTTTTACCAGTGTCGCATGAATTGTAAATATTAAATAAGCGTTTGGTAAACATTGTTTAAAAAAACATGAAAAATTAGTAAGCTAAAAAGTTTTAAAAGTTTGAAATTTATTGTATGACAGCTACAAAGATTTATATTTTATATAAATTTACTTGTACATAATAAATCATATAATAATGTAAAATTATATTATATGTAAAAAAAGTAGTACTGGCATACGACTTTTATACACAGCCCAACTATAATATAAAAATAGCAACTGATAATTTTATCTTAAGTGAATTGCATTATCAGAATACTTCTAAAGGCGTATCCGCGTTATTATTTATCTTGCATTAGGTTAGTTAAATTAAAATTGTTATACAAAATGTTCGCATACATTAATTTTACAAACTTTCGGGGTCGGTTTCGGCACTTACTTCTGATAAACGCATATCGTTTTCGATTCATTTGAAATTTGGTATAGTAGAAGTCATAAGTCAGTTTTAAGTATGAAAATTGAAGAAAGAAAGAAACTTATCTTTCGGCGTTCTTTATGTATAGCACTGATCCATAAATGGGAGAGAGTCCTTTGATGTTTTTCACGGAAGTCTCTTGACAATGAGTGGAAAATTTTGCATAATGCTTTTAAAACATCGTAAATGAACGCTCAAACCCACACTTACCCGCATGTAGGTAACACGCTCCATAATTCTAAACTCTGCACACACTCTTTCGAAGGAAATCTAAAACAATATAATTCATTTAGGATGCTCTCTTTTATGCATTGAGACCTTGAAGTTTTTTCAACGTTTATATTAATAGTTTATTTAATTTTCAACTTGTGAAAATGTTATCTTTAATAAATAATTTTAAATATTACAGGTTTGGTTTTCTAATAGACGAGCTCGATTGAGAAAAAACACGGGTCCAAATTCAACACCACTCGCAAGCTACTCAACACTACCAATGCCACAAATACCATGTCCTTATCCTGCTGGAGAAATACCTTCGCTATCCCAGCATCATCCACAACATCCAGATGCATGGCATCATCAAAAATACGCAAATTACAATCAATTAATGGCCCAGTCTCAACATTTAAATCAAGCATTCCAATCTGCTGCTTTCCCCAGTACTTCGGGTGCAACATTCAGTCATTTAGTTTCTGGTGCTCCTTCTCACAATCAAATACTGGATGCTAATACACCTAGGAACGAATATCCACGATACCCAAACGATGTATATAACAAGCCCTACATGCCAAAAGAGGGAGAAACGGAAGACAAACTTGTTAGTGATGAAGTATTAGACCAGAGGGATGATGTATACGTGAAAACAGCAAATGAATATAAAGATTTATCTACTAGTGACTATCCAAAAGTTCCTACTGACTATTCAAAACTTCCTATAGATCCATCTTCATCTAATTGGAATCCATCAAATAATTCAATAAACATGAGCCTAGCAGGGCTATCGAGTGACTATAAGTATATGAGTGATCCATATTCTTTTCCTAATATAACCACTGATCCTCTAAGTCAACATACCTACACTAACCCTGGGAACCCAACCAATAAATACTGGATTTGACATAAAATTATATTGGAACTTTATAAATTGTCAGTACCTACAAGGATTTGTTTTTATTGCAAGCTTAAAGCTAATTAATCGAGTCAATATAAAGTAATATAATGAACAAAAATTCTCACAGAGCTAAAAATTGGAAGACCCCTTAAGTATAAGATTGTAAATAAGGTGTCAAAGTCGCCATCGAGCCCATGTATACTAAAAAGTAATTCAAACTATCGGTATTTTGTAAAATTTATCAGATAAATTTGTGGGTTAAAAAGACATATCCTACAACTATTGTTGATTTACTTTTTTGTAACAATAAAAATAAATATTTGATTTTCATATATACATATACATTATACATATATATTATACATCTATATTATATTATAGACCTTATTTTATCAACATTTTTTTGAGATAACTCACTTTTTATGAGAAATTTTCATTAGAACATTCATCGATAAATACTTTGACATTTTATTTGTTAATAGTGGTCTCAAGGTCTCTACCAAAGTTCACCTTTATGCGAATTTTTATTACTTAGCTATTATTTTATATCTAACTTGACTGGATATTCTATGTAAATATATGTATTTGTATGTAGCTAATTTTAATTAATTTATATTTAATAATAATAAAATTATTAATAATTGTATAATGAATTATGTTTCACTGCACACTACAATGCAAGGATTGTGAAAATTACCTCTATATCCATTCCATTTATAGATACCTATTTTAATACCAAAATTGTAAAGTAAGTTATTAAGCAATATAATGTAGTAATAATACTTTTGGTAGTTTTGGTTTCCTTTACATTTCTATATAATTATTTTTTCTCCATTAGTTACCAAATATTTTTTCCCGGTGATAAAATGTATAATAATCTTACTACTATCAATCAATCAATCTCTATTTAAGTAGCTCTTGAAGTTAATAACTTTCATTAAAATGATTTTAAACGCGAGCCTATCACAAGGACATGTTAGAAATGTACCTCTTCACTTGTTAAATTTTCATATTATTTTGAAACAGTGCTCGCACACCGAGGGATTGTAAGGAGCAAAATACTACTTAAATTTTCAATGAGCTACAAATATAAGCTTGTAATTTTTTCTGTGTTAAATTGATCACGCGGCGATTTTATCCGCTTATATCTTTTGATTGAACTTAGAACTTTGATTTCTTCTGTGCTTCAAGAGTAAATTTCAGTTTGATTCTTCCACGTGTGATTTGGAGGAAATGGCCTTGACAGTCGGATAGATAATCAGACGGACTACGAAAAAAAACAAGACTCTTATAAATCCTTGTAATCTAGGTTCGAAACCTTAAAAAGGGCTTATAAGAAAAATGTTAAATAAAATATATAAACTTCCATGTATAGGTGACTGCTAGTTACATTTCTGCAATTTTATTTGGCATTTTATAGTACGAATACGATATTTTGAAGAAAATAAAAAATGGCAGCCTTAAAATGGATAAATATGTTTGCTATCATTACGTTACATATAGTTGGAAATTACCTCCTTTATTGTCTGCTTAACATTTTTATCTATTTTTGACGTGCCCATCATTCTGAATTATATAATGTCTTATTAGGTATAGTCAAAACAACGTTCATTTTATAAATGCTCTTTAATTCTATATATACTATAAACTATTACAATCCAAATTTATTTTTAAACATTTATTTGTATAATCTAAAACATAAACAAGTTTAATAATTTACACTATCATTATTATATATTTTTTTTATATTTGGGGTAAAATTTCAACTACTGAAGCACCAGGCTCAGCGGGAAGGGTAACTCCATCGACTTGTGCTAAGGTTGAAGGTTCCGCTGGAATTGCTGTACTAAGTGATTGGGAAATATCAGTCTGAGCTGTTGATCCAACATCGAATAAGGAAGATTCCGTTGCAGGATTACTGGAGCCTGTATTAACATTACTTACAATTTCGCTTATTGTACTCGGTGCCCCTAAATCTATGATAGTACTTTCACTTAAAGCAGGTTCGGTAGAAGCTTCAGTTCCAACATTGACAGCTGATTCATTAACCACTTTTTGTGCTGAAGTTAAATTATGTGACTCTGTTGTCAGGGCATTTACTGCACTTAAGTTGTCGGCGACGTTGACAATTTTACTGATATTGTTGCTAGTGTTGATAATAAAATCTGCACTTGTGGTAACAACAGTCGAAATTTCTGGGCTTAAAGCAATAGTAGTACTGTCAGTAATCACTGCTGGACTACTTGGAGCAATAGTATTACTAGTGCTTTCATTTAAAATCTCGTTACCTATAGACGAATCCGTCGTAACAGCATCAATGAAGGTGACGCTTGAATTATTACTGATGTTGAGAGACGATACTGAGCTTGGTATATTGGTGGCATTTGTAACTCCAACATTAGTAAGTTTACTTGTACTAGTATCATTTCCTACTAAACTTTCGATTTTATTTAATAATGATGAATTTTTAATCAGGTTAGTCGACTGGATTTCCTGTACAGAGGCTTTAATTTCGTTCTTGCCATTAGATGAAATAACGTTTACGCTAATAGATGGTGAAATATCCGAAACATTGGAAGATTTTGTCACATTTTCACTATTGATAATTTGGACCGTTTTAATATTAAGAGGATCCGAAATATTACTTTGAACAGGCGAGCTTGTTGCAATATCAATTACATTGACTGTACTTTTGATATTACTGTCATTACTTTGAGATGATATTGAACTTAGGACATCATAAGTGGATTCTGCAATGCTAGGATTACTCGTCGTAATTTCGTTTACTGTATTATTATTTAAAGAAGACTCAATTTTAACACTGGATTCCGATATACTTTCATTCTTGGAATTCGCATTAATACTATTATTGACGTTCTCTACTTTCGACTCTAATGACACTGAGTTGTTTTGTTGAGATACAACATTGACAGCGTTGGAAGCGTTAATGTTTCTTTTACTATCTACACTTGTTTTGTTCTCGCCAGAAGCTGTTTTATTGTCAGTATTAATTACAGATGACACCGTGACACCGACAACATCAGCCGAAGACTTATTAAACGACACAGGATCTACAGATTTTTCTGCTAATATGACATCTGATGTCTTATTTATATCCTTGCTTATTTCAACATTCACAGAACTACTGACTTTGTTATTAAGTGCAGAATCAAGGCCTACTTCGGGCTTATCGTTAATTTTGGAGCTTTTATTAGATTTACCTTGATTAGATAAAGTACCACTTTCTGATGCTTGAACGTTGTTTGACGAAGACACATCGCTAAGGTTAGTCTGAACAGTGTTGTTTACAGATTTACTTGTAATGTTGCTGTTTTTAGTAGCTTCAATAGATGTATTGACTGATACTATGCTACTTTCTGTAATGCTGACCGTGGAAACATTGTCATTATTAAGTAAATGTCCACTTGAAACAGACGCATCGACATGTATTGATGGTGCAACTGTTGATTCACTAATTTGATCTACACTACTGAGTACATTATCGATGGTACCAAGTACACTAGAATCAATAGAAATTTCCTTATTCGCTGGCTCAGCGCTTACATTTTCGATAACACTAACATTCTTTGAAATCACGCCAGATTCTGCTGTTTGGATATTGTTTGCAGATTGACTTGTAATATTTCTGTCTTTATTAGTGTCAATTAATATATTGCCCGAAGAAATTCTACTTTCGTTAATGCTAACAGTAGGAACATTATTAATATCAGATGCCTGTCCACTTGAAAGAGAAGCATCAACATTTATTGACGGTGCGATAGTAGATTCACTGGCTTTGTCCACATTATTTTGTATGTTATCAATGCTATCAAGTACAGAATAAATAGATACTTCTTTTTTAACTGGTTCCGCACTTAAGTTTTTGGTTCCACTAATTTCATTTAAAATAACGCCAGATTCTGATTTATTTACACTATTTGATGATGGCACACTGCTTATGCCAGGCTTGACAATCTCACTTACAGATTGACTAACAATGTTGCTGTCTTTTTTAACGTCAACAGATGAATTAATGGATGATATGCTACTGTCATTAACGCTTCCAACATTATCGTTTGAGATAGAAGTGTCAATATTTATTGATGGTGCAATTGTAGCTTCAATGACTTTGTCCACATTATTTATTATGTTGTCAATGCTATCGAGTACAGAAGCAATGGATATCTCTTTATTAACAGACCCTGCACTTATGTTTTTGGTTATATTACTTTCATTTGACACAACGCCGGTTTCTGATATATTTACAAGATTTGACGATGGCACATTGTTTATGCCAGGCATAACAATATCATTTAGAGATTGACTAACAATGTTGCTGTCTTTTTTAGCGACAACAGATGAATTAATTGATGATATGCTGCTCTCATTAACGCCAACAACATTATCGTTATTAGATTGCTGTCCACTTGAGACAGTACTGTCAATACTTATTGATGGTGCAATCGTAGCTTCAATGACTTTGTCCACATTATTTATTATGTTGTCAATGCTATCAAGTACAGAAGTAATAGATATCTCTTTATTAACTGACCCTTCACTTACGTTTTTGGCTATATTAATTTCCTTTGTAACAACGCCAGTTTCTGATATACTTACACGATTTGACGACGACACATTGCTTATGCCAGACTGAACAATATCACTTCCTGATTGACTTACAATGTTCCTATTAGCGCCAACAGACGAATTAACTGATGACATGTTACTGTCGTTAACGTTAACAGCATTTTCGTTATTAGGTAGCTGCCCACTCGAGAGAGAAGTATCAATATTTATAGATGGTACAATCGTAGATTCACTGATATTGTTTACATTATTCAAGATGTTGTCAATGCTACCAAGTATAGAAGCAATGGATATATCCTTATTAGATGGATCAACGTCCATATTTTGCGTTGCATTATTTTCACTTGGAATAATACCAGATTCGATTGCTATAATGTTTTTCAAAGATATTACACCGTCTAAAATATTAGATCCCACATTATTTTTATCAACTTCAAGGCTAACAATGGTTCTGCTCTTGTTCACATTATCAAGAGGAACGTCACCATTCTGAACTATAGTATTATCAGGAGAAGTACTGATGACTGATGGGGAACTAGACGTGTTTATATTACTATTAATTAATGCAACATCACTTAAATCAGATTTTAGTGAAATATTGTTAGCTATTACAGAACCAACTTGTGAATTATTTTTAGCATCAGAGCTATTAGTTGAAATTCCTTGTCCAGAATTAATGCTGTTGTTTAAAGATAGTTCTGATGCTCCCACATTTTGAGTAGGAACAACGGTTCCAGCAGCTGCATTGCTAACAGGATCAGCAGGAGGTAGACCAGATTCTATATTTATTCCGGAATTTCCAACTCCCTTTCCTTCAAGAGATATTCCATTGATATTAACTGGCACATTCTGTTCGAATGAAGAATTTGAATTGGCATTTTGAGCTATTGGTGCCCAATTTGGTAATACATTTGATAAAAATTCAGAAATTGACTGTAAGAATGTCTTTTTCTCTTCTAGGTTTTGTTGCGCTACCTTTGCCCATGGAAGTGTAATATTATTTAAAATTTCAGTTTTGTTATTCAGTTTTTCTATATTATTGTTTAGTTTATTTTGTAGTTTATTGATGGCTACTGAATTAATTTGATTAAGCAATTGATTTCTTATAGCTTCTTTGGAAGCAGTATCATTTTGTAACTTCGTTTCAATTAATTTTACTATAGCTTGTTGACGTTCTCTTTGTGTACTATTTGAATTGATACCGAGTTCTTCTTTTAAATATCTATCAAGCGCTGCCTTCTTTTCTGCACTTGTGCTAGCCAATGTGAGCCCATATTTGATATAAACATGGTTTCTCCAAATACCTCCTAATTCAACCGAATTTTCTTCTTCAGTCTCTAAGAAACTATCTTCATTAGATTGTGGTGCTAAAGCCTCTTTTTGGAGTTTTTCCAACTCTTTCCGCTGTTTTTCTTGCCTTTTTTTCTCTTCTTTTTCAGCTCTTTCTAAAAGTTTTTTATGTTTTTCTTCTTCTTTGCGTTTTTCCTTTTCAATTCTTTCAAGACGCTTACGTTCCTCTTTTTCACGCTTTTCCTCTTGTTTACGTTGTTCTTTAGCTAATTTTTCTTCCAGCTTCTTTCGTTGTTCCTCTTCTTTCCGCCTTTCTTTGTTTAAGACTTGTTCCTTTGAACTATCATCATCGTCATCATCCTCATCGTCGCCTTCATTATTTTTAGAGTCGTTACTATTTTCAGCTGATGGACTAGATTCTTCAGAATTCGATCTCTTAATTCTAAGTAATACGGCAGATTCGTTTTCATATGGCAAATATTTTGCACTTACAATGCACAATCCTACCTAAAAAATAAAAGATTAAGATTAATTAAACTAACCATAATATATGAATAGTCCATTAAATATATAGTATACATCACAAATCTGTCAAATTATATAGAGAAAAATATTTTTACAGCAAAAATAGAACACTTAATATTTCACTCCCATGAAATACATATGTATGTATATGCAAATCTTCACGTACTTTCTGTGCTTTCAATAATACTTGTAACATAAATACAACAAAAACGAACAAGATATTTGAAATAAAATATATTTTAAGTGTGTCGTGGCACAGAGGCACAGCGTCTGCCTGTTAACGCGACGGTTTGTGGGTTCGATTCCCACTCGGTGAGAATGAATTATTTCCATTTACTTCGCTCTGGCAATAAGGCCAAAACACTGCGTTGGGTTCCGCCACTCAACACGCAATGCAAATGCACGAATGGCGGAAAGTGGGGTACTCCCTCTGCCTACCCTGCTACGTGTGCATTATAGCGTGAAGATAAATATATATATATATATATATATATATATATATATATATATATATATATATATATATATATATATATATATATATATATATATATATATATATATATATATATATATATTTTTTTTATTTATGATAAAAATAATTATAAATAAACAAAATAATTTTAACTATCATACATGTAGTACATGTAGTTAAAATATAGCGATTTCTACAATGTACATGATGTTACAGTTATACTATCTTCTACTTATACGAATTGAATTGTACGGTAACTTAACATTAAACTTAAAAAACTTAAAAATAATATATTATCATCCATTATTACACACCAATTTCGCACTACAAACACTCTACATAAATAAAAATCCACTACTTACAATCAAAAGCAATATCGTTATCCTCATTATGGGGAACAAATCGTTATTTCATTTATTAATAAATTCGTTCGTCACTGACCCAACTACTCAGTTGAAGTCGTTCGTTACTTTACTGGAGAAAACATTAAAGCTACATTTTTATACATGGCCTAACAATATGGCAGATAAGATAGATAATACCTCTGAAGATAAGTGGCAGAGGCGAGAATAAACAAAATGTTTTCGCATAACTGACTCACAGCAAACACTCATTAGCGTAATATCCAATGAAAGTAAGATATAAACAGCCGGATGTAATCATAATGTTAATACTGCAGAGGAAATGATGATATTAAAGTAATTAATTAATTAATGATTATGTATGTGTTATGTGTACATTAGTCGCATAGTAAACAGTGTTTATAAACAATGTTATGACTTGAAAAAATTTGGAACATCATTCCCTAGGCTTATTCCAAGTAAAAATTCTATAAAAATAAACTGAATATTATCTCAATGAAGTTATTTGGTATGAATATATTATATTTATATAATACAAATATGTAAACGTATTCATTTGTTATATTTAGAGTAATATTGTTTAACTTTCAATATAGAACCCAGGTTGATACGACTAGCGATTTCTAATCATAATTATATGTAATGGAAGTAAATAAGAGTATGTTTGACACGCAGGATGTGTAAGGCAACCCGGACCCGAGATAGTTCTTAATGCAGATGGAATAAGTTACATCAAAATTAATTATAAAGATTAACATTCCATATAGCCTTCCTCGATAAATAGATTATGCAACATAAAAAGAAATTTCCCATTCGAGCCAGTATTTCTACCATTGTCTATGTTTATCATTTTTAACCAAACAATTTCTGCTTTAAAGCTTTATATTTATATTTTAATCATGAACTTGAAAGTTTCTCCACCTAACCCACAAAATATATATTTTACACTTAATGATAATTTATAACTAAAACATAAAATTTTAATCTAAACATCTTTAATTATTAAAAAAAATTAATGGCTTAAAATTTATAATATTCAGTAAATCAACTTATTTCACAAAATATGAGCTTAATAATTAAAAAATAAATGTAAAATACTTAATTATATTTCAATTCCTGATTAATGAAATATTATTCCTAAATAATTTATTCCTTTTTTTCTAATTTATAAGAATATTTTTCTTTCGTTGTTGTGGCATTTATTCGAGGCATAAAACATATTATATGTATATCTATTAAAGTAATCATTTTATATGCAATATTTTATATTATATAATAAACATACTATTTGTAAGCAGGCATTTTTCTAGTTGCTCACACCATAGCGAAAATTAAACACAATATCCACTTCTTACAATTGGAGTTTTCTTGCAAACCGCCGTTTTTTTGCTAGTTCCGAAATACATAATCTCCACTAATTTCATATTTTGAAGCATTGACAATGCTTATATTGATATTCATATTGTAGTAAATAACAATTCCTTGATTTTTTTAAATAATTGTTACATTAAATACTAATTTATTCGACAGAATCTATAATTTTCATTGTTTGACGTGACATTAACGTTGTTTTCTATTTTTCCTACGGAAACTGCATGGAATACTAGTATAAAAATTGTTTATTAAACTATTTTGGTCCAGAACTAAACAACTATTATTAGACCAAAAGTCATTAATTATTGCCCAGTAGTTTTGACATGATTCGCTCACAAAAAAACACACACAGGCAGACAAAAAAATTTGCAGAGTGGTGTTTTAGTTTCTGTAAGCGACATGGTACCGATAACTAATATTTTTTATTTTAATGTACAGAATTAACTTCTTATATATGTTTTGTTTTAATTAATAAATAATTCGTTCGGTAAACCCTTTTTTGCTCTGCTTTGTAGATAGTAGATTTTCTTCATTATTTTGCTGCTTTTAAATCTTTGCCTATCCTGCTAAAATGAGTAGTTCCTATTAAAATAGAGAGATAATTTTCAAACTATCCGATGCAATTTGCGTGGAATCTGTGACCCTTGCTCTATTATTATATTTTATTAATTCATATTTTATATTTTGACGTTAAAAAATGAAGGATGTATCTTCTTATATTGAATAAAAGTATTTGACTCTGAGTTTCATTTATCAAACTACGCTTACTTATGGGTTATATAGAGGAGTTAAAGAATATAATGTAGGTACCGCTACAATCTGATTTTATTATTCTATATTAAATATGACTTAATTATAAAAAATACGTACAGAACAAAACTTTTATCTTAAACGGAAAAATTACTGCGGTCATCCAACATATTAAGAGGTTAGGCTTAGGTGGTATATAAAACATGACCACTTAGCCTTTCTAGTCTTCTTCGAGGTACTACCATTTTATTACTATTTCTAACGTCATTCAACTTTTCCTTAGATATTAATCTCTTATTGGCTATGCCTTATATGGGTTTGCATCCCAGCTAAATTCCACATCTTTCGTTTTTAATTATTTATGTATTTAGATCAACTAACTTCATTATGTAGATCAACCAACCCTAAAGAGCTATATTAATATCTCTTATAGATTAAAAAGGGGGCTAGCGTTGAATATGTATGTAATGTAATTATTATAATTACAGAAATTATATTATTGGCATTTATTACATTTCAATATGTACAGATTATGCATAAAGTTAAACTACTTTAGAGGCTTACTACTCGATACCGATACTCGTTTTAACTATAATAAAACAAATTATTAATATGTAATTATGCAGCTAGTTTCACATATATATATTTTTCAATATAAGTATCATTATAGATTACGCTCTTGATTTTTTTATACCTACAAGATTTAGTTAGTATATTGCTAAGATTAGGTACTTTAAAGTATAATCCAAACATTTGTTTCTCAAAGGCTATTTGAAATTACGTAACAGTTTAGACCGCCATATTTGACAAGCTATCGTACTGATTACATTGTTTACATTCATTGTTTTTAAACTGCGGAAATACTTACTTTATTATAATTCCGGCTAAAAAAGTTAAATATGATAAAATCTTCGTAGATAACAGATATTTTTCCTAAAAGAGAATAATAGTTATGCTTACTTCGCCATATTATGACCATACAAACGCTTATGAGAGATAATATTATCTTTAGATCTAAAAAAAACATATTTTCAAACGAAAAGAAACTGCTTATTCCATAGATTCACTATGTGGATGCCGGACCTATCGCTTTTGTAGAGAGAGGAGCATTGCCTGGGACATGCGACTGAAGTGTAGGTTTGAGGAACCCCTTTGAAATGCACTGTTAACTTAATTCGAAATTATTTAACTAGCGCCGTCTTCGAAATATGTCCCTGGATATATTAATGAATAATAACTCTAGATAGGCCAAGAAATTTAGCAAACTATAAGTATGGTGCTGCTGCTATATGCTGTTATACCTCTCGATCCTACAACGATCAATGGCGAAATCGAAGAAATTTTTAACTTTAGAGTATGGTTTTAATTGATTCTCATGGAACTGAAAGTTTGTCTAGTATAACACGCTTCTATAGTAGAGGGAGATATCAGGTCTGGATGACCTTATTTATTTAAATAAGGATAGCTTACAAATCATACACTTATTCTAATATTCCAAACATGTCTTACAGCTATGGGCTTAGTGCTGCTTTAATTACAAGGCGCTACGACATGTTTAGGGAGACTAATTTTTTTTTAAACTAGGATTTATTAAAGTAATCACAAATTGAACTTATTTAATGAATACAAACAATCTATAATCTAAGACTTAAAAATAATAATAGAACTTGACATAGTCCTTACGTAGCACTCGTTTTCATTTGCAACATCAGTGCATGCACCTTATACGTAGGGCATAAACAGAACATACAAAATAATTGTGCTTTTATGGACAAACTTTAATAATTTTATTAATCAATTTTGAATTTTTCAAAATTATAACAATGTTTCCCGCACATAGCAGAGTAGGCAGAGGGAACCGTAGGTTGAAGGAACTTAGTGTTAAGATACTCCGTTTCCCGCTTTCCGCCTTTTGAGGCATTACCTGTTGAGTGGCGGAACTTAACGCCTCGCTTTGCCTTGTTGCCAGAGCGAAGAAAATTGAAATATCCATATATCAAATGGAAATATAAGGTTTAATGTTAATTATCAGTAGTACTGTACAATAACTCTAATGTTGTAAGTTATCTGAAAGAAAGAAGAAAATATGCTTCCATTATCTTCCATTTCCGTGGAATTATTAGTAAATCAAAAGTTTGAATTTTTTACTATTGATTATGCTACACTGTTTATAGTCTACACTATAATTATACTAATTATTTTATATAAGCATGTGGTTATCGGTTCCTACAACCTCTGGACCATCATTTAAAAAGAGCATTTAATAGTGTATTTAAACGAAAAGATGATTTAAAATGCACAGTTACGAATAAAACTTTGTTTGATTATGTATTTGGTAACAATTAATTTCAAAGATGTTGCGACTTCTCTGATTTGCAAAATATTGATATGAAAAGTACCTAAGAGAGATTGTCCTGGAGAGATGTCGGGGGTTATTTTTAAAGTATGCACGTGTTATTTAATATCTTTAGAATATTGTGTTATATTTTATATCCTTTTAATAACTTGTTTACTATCCTGTAGACATCTTTTCGGGGACGCTTAATCTTTTCTACTTGTATTATACAAATCTAATATAAATTAATATAATTTATACACATAATAAAAATATAACTAATCGCTATACGTAGAACGCTATAGAACATATACGAGGAAAACTATTATTGGGGCAATTTATCAATGTAAAATAAGCCAAAGTAAGGATTTTAACAAAAAAAGTCTATTCGTTGGTGCGTTTGTTCACACTAATATCAGAAATGCCTGAATTGGTTCAGGCATTTTTGCTATTGTACTTTGGTAAACGTCCTTTAATATTTCGTATTTGTTTTATTAAATCAGTTGATAAATAAAAATATTTTTTCGTAATATAATGGTCAACAATATTACTTAAAAATAACTGTTTTATTTATGTTATGAAATATTATGAAATAAAAAAGAGTAAAAGACCCATAAGAAAAAAACATAATTTTACCGAGTTTACTTATTTTTCCAAGCAGACGAAAACGTGGGCACAGTAACTAAATCATATTATTTAATAAGCATGATTAAATACTCTTATACATCTTTATATCATTTATATGCTTAACTTATACGAATCATTCATCGTTGCTTGCTTTGAATGAACCAGTTAACTGACATAGATATAAAAAAGACGTGGTAACAAACTAAATTTGCTAAATAAAAATACTGAAATTGGAGAGTAATAGCTGCTCGCAGCAAGAGAGTAAGGAGCCGATAATGGAAATTGAAAAACAAAAGTTGATAAAATGGTAAATAAATGGTAAAAATATGTAATGTAAATAAATGTGTATTTTTATAGACCTTTGGTGGAGTAAGGTGTGAAAATAAATACGCATGATTTTCTAGGAGAAGATGAATATCGCAGACTTAACTCGGGTAAGAAAGAAAAGTAAACATACAATAGCGAGGATAAAGCTTCTATAATTGCTTTTTCTAACATAATTCATATGTTGACATTATTTTCTTGCTTGGAAACTCTTTTTACTGTTTATAAAAAAATATTTTTAACCCCAGTTCATGTTTCGATTGTTTTATTTTTCTTTACTCACATATAATTTCTTCACGAATAAAAGTTCTTATTATATTCTATCTCATAAACCTTCCGATTCGATCTATCCAATAAGGATTTTTAATTAATGGTTAATATGAGTCTTGAATTAAGCTCTTGGACACCTCTGTATTTTAAAAATTATGTAACAATAATTACTTTATATTCTTAATATTTACTTTTGGCGACTCTTGTGTGTCGACAAGAGTAAATATAAAGATTTTTTTATGAAGCTCCGATGGTTTAAATTGATGGTTTAGTACAAAACTAAAAAGTAATGCATGTAAAATGCTCATTTTCATTTAAAATGTCATATAAAAAATATAATTGTAATTTTTAAGTTTCGCACCCAAAAAGGAAAGAACAAAATTCTTATAGAATAACTTTGTAGTCCGTATGTCTGTCAGTTTGTCTAGCAGTCTGTGGACAAACTGACAGACAGTGTGTCTGTCAACTTTTTGAAATTGATAGGAAACGTCAGTGCGCAAGTTTCATTTCACTTGACCTATTTTTATAATAACCGAAAGTACGTTGTTTGTGGTTTTTATTTACTGAGAGTTTATACTCTCTATAAATAAAATCGTATATCGTAAATTACGAAGGGTAGATTAGATATAGGTATAATATATTTTATTAGAGTAAATCTAAGAACCTCTAAATTTATTTTACACTTGTTTCAAATATATTACAATTTGCAACCCTTAAATAAAATTAAAGTGATAAAGCATAACAACAAGTTACATGAATACTGCATGCAAGTTTATTATATGATTTAACAAATCACAATATTTCATACATTCAATACGTACGAGTACATATGAACTGTAATTTAATCACAAATCTCAGTTTAATTAAAATAAAAAATAAATTAGCATAATAATTCCATATCAATAGCACGATGAAATCTGAACAAAAATATTAAATATTTATTACAACAATATTGTTTCCCGCAAAATTGTCGTTATTTTAATAATCTTTAGATAGCAAAAATGTTCAAATACTGTTAGTGTTTGCATTCTTTGGACTTTACCTTTTTTACCACGTAGTTGTAGATAAAGAGAACTTAGAAATATTCGTAGATTACTTTACTAACTACTGATAACTTTCCACCCAGTATAAAATTATTACATATTGAGGCAGACACTTTACAAATACATTCCCGTAGGGTCTTATCGATGGTAAAAGCTTACCTATTTTCGTATGTTTAAGTAGAATGCTATAATATTTTCCAAAATAAATTAATATTACTCATTAAATGTTTAAATGATCTTATAAGTTAAATTAACTATACTTACAAAGTTAAAGTTAAAGTTACAATAAATTTTGTATATCTAAAAGCAAAAACGCAGTGGGACAACGTTTGACTGTAGACAATTGTTGTGGTTTGATTCCCGCTTTAGTTATGTTACGTTAGTCTAGCACAAAAAGTGCGTCGTTGAGTTCCGCCACTCAACATGGAATAACTCGAAATCAGGCGAAAAGTCGATAACATATATAAATAGTGTCATGACACAAATTTTTCTCTCTGACTATATACGGGAAACAATGTGAAACTTAAATAAGATATATGCAAATAATGCTTTATTTAATAATCATCCATACTGAATAATAACAGCTTTATATACCAAGATTCTTCAAAAACTTATTCCTAACAACATGTTTTTAGAATTAATAACTAATTCAAAATATTAACTAATATATTGTTTATGTAAATAGTGCCATGTCGTAAAGTATTAAAATGTTTGTATGCTGACGGATCGCTATCACGTTGCTTGTCGGCATAAACAAACAATTACACTACCAACCTTCATTAACGTGATAACAACGAATAGTATTCTATGAAATCAAATTTTATAATTCCTTTTACATCATTTAATAAAAAAATACATACTTAACTTTATACATTATAGCAAGTTTAAATTAACTACTATATTTTACTCAAGATGCTAAAGAGAAATAACTACTTAAAGTACTTCTAATAAAGTTTTTATGCCATCCATCGCGGTAGAATAGCGTGTGACTAAGGGTTCCCTTAGTCGATCGATCGATCGCCTCCTGTTAAACTGTATTATTTTATTTCCCGAATCAACATATAATATAATGTCTCATATTCTAGCTGATCATAGAGAACGGACAACAATAGGTTCTCACTGCCGAGCTTGTTATAAAGATAAACTTTTTTTTCTTTTAAAACTAAAACTTTCACATATACAACTATACATACCTATTCATAATTATACGTGCGTAGTTCCTTGCGTAGTTCATAAAATATCAGTTCATATGACATGAAGATACCTTAAGTTATTTATGAATACGCTACGACGTCAACAAATTTATAATAATAAATTTTTCTGCCAATATACAAAATGTGTTACCGAGTTTACTTATTTTTCCAAGCAGACGAAAACGTGGGCACAGTAACTAAATCATATTATTTAATAAGCATGATTAATACTCTTATACATCTTTATATCATTTATATGCTTAACTTATACGAATCATTCATCGTTGCTTGCTTTGAATGAACCAGTTAACTGATATAGATATAAAAAAGACGTGGTAACAAACTAAATTTGCTAAATAAAAATACTGAAATTGGAGAGTAATAGCTGCTCGCAGCAAGAGAGTAAGGAGCCGATAATGGAAATTGAAAAACTAAAGTTGATAAAATGGTAAATAAATGGTAAAAATATGTAATGTAAATAAATGTGTATTTTATGTAAATTAAGGTGTGAAAATAAATACGCATGATTTTCTAGGAGAAGATGAATATCGCAGACTTAACTCGGGTAAGAAAGAAAAGTTAACATACAATAGCGAGGATAAAGCTTCTATAATTGCTTTTTCTAACATAATTCATATGTTGACATTATTTTCTTGCTTGGAAACTCTTTTTACTGTTTATAAAAAAATATTTTTAACCCCAGTTCATGTTTCGATTGTTTTATTTTTCTTTACTCACATATAATTTCTTCACGAATAAAAGTTCTTATTATATTCTATCTCATAAACCTTCCGATTCGATCTATCCAATAAGGATTTTTAATTAATGGTTAATATGAGTCTTGAATTAAGCTCTTGGACACCTCTGTATTTTAAAAATTATGTAACAATAATTACTTTATATTCTTAATATTTACTTTTGGCGACTCTTGTGTGTCGACAAGAGTAAATATAAAGATTTTTTTATGAAGCTCCGATGGTTTAAATTAATGGTTTAGTACAAAACTAAAAAGTAATGCATGTAAAATGCTCATTTTCATTTAAAATGTCATATAAAAAATATAATTGTAATTTTTAAGTTTCGCACCCAAAAAGGAAAGAACAAAATTCTTATAGAATAACTTTGTAGTCCGTATGTCTGTCAGTTTGTCTAGCAGTCTGTGGACAAACTGACAGACAGTGTGTCTGTCAACTTTTTGAAATTGATAGGAAACGTCAGTGCGCAAGTTTCATTTCACTTGACCTATTTTTATAATAACCGAAAGTACGTTGTTTGTGGTTTTTATTTACTGAGAGTTTATACTCTCTATAAATAAAATCGTATATCGTAAATTACGAAGGGTAGATTAGATATAGGTATAATATATTTTATTAGAGTAAATCTAAGAACCTCTAAATTTATTTTACACTTGTTTCAAATATATTACAATTTGCAACCCTTAAATAAAATTAAAGTGATAAAGCATAACAACAAGTTACATGAATACTGCATGCAAATTTATTATATGATTTAACAAATCACAATATTTCATACATTCAATACGTACGAGTACATATGAACTGTAATTTAATCACAAATCTCAGTTTAATTAAAATAAAAAATAAATTAGCATAATAATTCCATATCAATAGCACGATGAAATCTGAACAAAAATATTAAATATTTATTACAACAATATTGTTTCCCGCAAAATTGTCGTTATTTAATAATCTTTAGATAGCAAAAATGTTCAAATACTGTTAGTGTTTGCATTATTTGGACTTTACCTTTTTTACCACGTAGTTGTAGATAAAGAGAACTTAGAAATATTCGTAGATTACTTTACTAACTACTGATAACTTTCCACCCAGTATAAAATTATTACATATTGAGGCAGACACTTTACAAATACATTCTCGTAGGGTCTTATCGATGGTAAAAGCTTCCTATTTTCGTATGTTTAAGTAGAATGCTATAATATTTTCCAAAATAAATTAATATTACTCATTAAATGTTTAAATGATCTTATAAGTTAAATTAACTATATTTACAAAGTTAAAGTTAAAGTTACAATAAATTTTGTATATCTAAAAGCAAAAACGCAGTGGGACAACGTTTGACTGTAGACAATTGTTGTGGTTTGATTCCCGCTTTAGTTATGTTACGTTAGTCTAGCACAAAAAATGCGTCGTTGAGTTCCGCCACGCAACATGGAATAACTCGAAATCAGGTGAAAAGTCGATAACATATATAAATAGTGTCATGACACAAATTTTTCTCTCTGACTATATACGGGAAACAATGTGAAACTTAAATAAGATATATGCAAATAATGCTTTATTTAATAATCATCCATACTGAATAATAACAGCTTTATATACCAAGATTCTTCAAAAACTTATTCCTAACAACATGTTTTTAGAATTAATAACTAATTCAAAATATTAACTACTATATTGTTTATGTAAATAGTGCCATGTCGTAAAGTATTAAAATGTTTGTATGCTGACGGATCGCTATCACGTTGCTTGTCGGCATAAACAAACAATTACACTACCAACCTTCATTAACGTGATAACAACGAATAGTATTCTATGAAATCAAATTTTATAATTCCTTTTACATCATTTAATAAAAAAATACATACTTAACTTTATACATTATAGCAAGTTTAAATTAACTACTATATTTTACTCAAGATGCTAAAGAGAAATAACTACTTAAAGTACTTCTAATGAAGTTTTTATGCCATCCATCGCGGTAGTATAGCGTGTGACTAAGGGTTCCCTTAGTCGATCGATCGATCGCCTCCTGTTAAACTGTATTATTTTATTTCCCGAATCAACATATAATATAATGTCTCATATTCTAGCTGATCATAGAGAACGGACAACAATAGGTTCTCACTGCCGAGCTTGTTATAAAGATAAACTTTTTTTCTTTTTAAAACTAAAACTTTCATATATACAACTATACATACCTATTCATAATTATACGTGCGTAGTTCCTTGCGTAGTTCATAAAATATCAGTTCATATGACATGAAGATACCTTAAGTTATTTTATGAATACGCTACGACGTCAACAAATTTATAATAATAAATTTTTCTGCCAATATACAAAATGTGTTGCGTACAATTTGTACTTATTGCATTCGGATAAAGCTTATTAGATATCTAATTAAAATTTATTCTGATAAGCATATAAAAATATTTTTATAATTCTGACTATTTTATTGAATAATAATTTTTAATTGAATCTTGTGATCCAGTATCATATAGAACAAGTATTTGACAGCTTCTTTTAAAATACGCATACTTCAAATTATAAAATATTAAGAAGGTCATTGCGGCCGTCGTGGCGCAGCAGCACAGCGTCTGACTGTAAACGCGACAGTTGTGTGTTCGACTCTCATTCGGGGAGAATGAATCTAGTTGTCACTCTCTAGTGACAACACGCGGCGTTGATTTCCGTCACTCTACACGCAATGCAGCAAAGCAGAGAATGGGGAATAAAATGTAAACTGGGTTCCCTTTGCCTACCCTACTATACCCTTCCAAAACAAAAAGAACTTCATATTGAGAAAGATGCAATGATGTTATTTTTCAAGTCCCAACTAAAATAATTGTAATAATTTTCTGGATTGGAAATATTTCTTCATCATTATCATCATCATCATCCTGTCCTTGTCCACTGCTGGACATAGACCTCTTCAATGGCACGCCATTAAGCTCGGTGGTTCGCATCCAACCACTGCCAGCTATTTTGCGTATATCGTCACTCCACCTAGCTGGAGGACGTCCAACACTACGCTTTCCGAGTCGCGGTCTCTACTCCAGAACACGTTAACCTCAGCGGTTGTCGGTTCTGCGACAAATGTGGCCAGCAAATAACTTCGGTTTTCTGTCGGATTGCATCATTTCGGCACCGATCCTTCAGAGATATTCCAAGCATAGCCCCCTCCATAGCACACTGAGCGACTTTAAACTGGAAATATTTCACGTTAATTTGATACGCAATCTCTCTAGTTAAGTTAGGTATTAGAAATACTTGGGGGGCAATGTCGGATAAGGGGGGCAATGTCGGATAACCTCCTCGTGTGCGCACTTGCTACTGGCCTCTTTCGAATGTGCTTGCCATTCGGAGGGACGAGTAGTGTAGTGCGCCGGTGCACCCTGGGCGGCGGGTAGTTGTTGCCCAAAGGACTCTCATTTGGTTAATGATTGCCCGCCGGCGAATAATCCGACGCGACGGTACTCCGCGTGTTCCTCTGAATAGCAGAGGGCACAGTGTGAGGAACTAGGGCGGGCGTACGTGGTGTGTACTAACCCTACCACAACGGAGGCGTAGCGATGTTTATGCCAGCGCCGAGTATATCGGAACTCCAATTGTGATTGCGGTCATGTCTCGTAATCATGAGTGGAACCGAGGGTCTTGCCTTCACCGGCCGGACTGCGAGGAAGAAAACCTCTATAAAAAATTACCCCAACCCAAGTGGCGAAGCAGCGCGAGGGGTGCATGGCTGATGGGAAGATCAGTCGCTACTGCTGGTCTCACCAGGGTACCGGCCGACACCCGTGGCGTATTAGGCTTATCCAAGTACAGGGGGGCACTGCTTGGATGGACTGTTTTTTTCCCCCCTACTCGTGGGATCAGTATGGAAATTGCAAAACCAAAACAAACAAACGACGATTATGGAGGAGTTTTAGAATCTGCTTCGGATTCGGGAGTTATACGGCGCACACGGCGAAAGCGCAAGCCTGTCAAAGGAGACGACTCTGGTTCGGAAACCGAGACAGTGCGTAGTTCCAAGTGCCACACGGTAAGGAGAGGTAGACCTCCGAAAACCGCTAGCGCTGGACAGACTCGAACACGCAGAGATCAGAAGCAAAGTGAGGTAAATTTCGAGAGAAGTTTGTCAGATTGGGTATCACAGCATGACAGGTCTGCTCAGACGACCGATGCAGAAAGCGCCTTGGCAGAGGAAGATAGGCGAAATACTTCACTGTGTTCTGCTGAAGAGTTGCGCGTCTATGCTGGACAGCGTGCGGCTTCAATATTGGAGGTGGCGACAAAATCCGGCCACCTTAAGGGCACCTATGTGCGTAAATTGAAGGAGGCTGCTGCAGCTCTAACCGAAATTGTCGGATCTCTCGTCACTCGTACTGAGAGTGAAGAGGTTCGACGAGTGCGAGACGAAAACCGACGCCTGACTGAAGAGGTAGAGAAATTGCGGAAGGAATTGCAGTCCTATAATAAAGACGTAAGAGGACTCAGAGAACCTTTTTAGAGGCCTTGGCTACCTCTAAAAATACACCCCAAGATATTTCAGCAATGACCGTCAGCGTTGGTGAAGAAGTGCTGGAGGAGTTAAGGCGCTCTATTGTCTGCTCAGTTGGGACTATGATAGAGGCTCGTTTTGCTGGCATCGAAGAGCGTCTCTTGCCCGCAAAAAGTATGCGTCCTCCACTAGCGTCGGATTCTAGGAGGACAACTCGTGGACATCTTAGAACGGCGGTGTCACCCCCGACTACGTCAGAAATAGTGGGGACCGAAGTCGAAAATAGGCGGAGACCGAGGCTCAATAAGACCGGAGGTCATTCAGTGATAAGAGAAAGCGATCCTTTGCCAAATTCTCTTTCAGAGCTTCAACCCGGAGACTCTACACTACAACAAGCTCACGTTGCAGAAAACCGAGAAGAAGAGGGTGGTACTTGGACTACAGTAGTTAGGAAGGGCAAGAAAAGTCTTCCCTCACCCCAGCGGCGAAAACGACAGTTGTAAATATGCCTAGAACTAAAGTCCCTAAACCTCCCCGTACAGAGGCGGTTATAATAACTTTAACGGCAGAGTCACTGGCGAAGGGTGTATCCTATGCTCAAGCATTGGAGCGAGCGCAGCAAGGTATTGATCTGGCGCAGTTGGGTATCACCGAAGGCTTAACGGTGCGCCAGGCCATTACAGGTGCTCGGTTGTTGGAGTTATCTGCCGTTCGCTCTGCAGAACAGGCAGATTTACTAGCAGAGCGGTTGAAAGTAGTGTTAGAAGGGCTGGCTGTAGTCACCAGACCTCATAAGAATGCCACTTTGAAATTATTGGGACTGGATGATTCAGTTACCAAAGAAAAGGTGGCTAGTGCCGTCTCAAATGCTGGTAGCTGTACTGTTGATGCTGTTACAGTGTCTGAGCTTCGCCTTGGCCCCAGAGGTATGATGACAGCGGTGGTGCGGTGTCCATGCGATTGCGCTAAAACAATCGCGGCTAAGGGTCGAATTTTGATAGGCTGGAGCTCTGCCAGGGTCCAGGTTCTTGAGTAGCGTCCTTTGCGTTGTTACAGATGTCTGGCACTTGGCCATGCCAGGCCACAGTGTCCTTCAACAACTGTCAGGGACAATCTATGTTTCCGATGTGGTTGTGAGGAGCACAAGTCTCACACTTGCCGTGCCGAGCCTCGCTGCATGGTGTACATGGACGCAAAGAGACCATCAGGACATATAATGGGTGGTGCAGAGTGCCGTCCACCACCTGTCAAGGGATCAGTGGCTCTTGAGACAAGAGCACCCTCTGGAGCTGGAGACCATCAGGTGGTAGAGGAAGGTGATATGTCATCATAATGGCTATAAATCAAGCAAGCTTCCTACAGGCTAATATCAACCACTCCGCCAGAGCGCAGGACTTACTACTGCAATCTATGGCGGAGTGGAGTATCGATATCGGTGTCGTCTGTGAGCCTTATTTGGTCCCTCATAATCCGCGTTGGTTGGCTGATTTGGACGACTCTGTAGTAGATATATCTAGCACCAACACCAGAGCTCCTATCACAGCCTTGGAAAGAGGCTCGGGGTATGTCGTGGTACAGTGGGGAGATTACGTTGTAATTGGCGTGTACTTCTCCCCTAACCGCAGTTTGGCGGACTTCGAGATCTTTCTTGATTCCGTCAGACTTGCGGTTGGTCGACAGTCGCCGAAGAAAATAATTGTGCTTGGCGATTTCAATGCCAAGTCCCGTGCCTGGGGGAATCCTACATCAAATACTAAGGGCAAAGCTGTACAGGTGTGGGCTCTCCTCTCCGGACTGTCCCTTCTCAATGTGGGGACAACATTCACTTGTGTGCGACATAACGGGGGGTCCGTGGTGGACCTATCTTTCGCATCTCCATCCGTCGCGCATTGTGTAAGGAATTGGAGAGTAGAAGAGGAAGTGGAGACCTTGTCAGACCATCTTTATATTAGGTTTGAGATCTCCATTCACCAAGCACCGGTGGCCCAACGCAGGGGCTCATTTCAAAAGTTCCCAAGGTGGGCTCTCAGCCAGCTTAACGTACACTTAGCTAAGAGGCTGCGATTGTGGCAAAGTGGAGCTTTCCAAGCGATATGGTGAATGGCCACAATGTTGAAGTGTTATCAGGCCAGCTACACAGTAAAATAACAGAGATATGCGATGCTGCCATGCGGAGAGCCCGGCGAAGACCAGCCCGCCGCCAAGTGTACTGGTGGACGACCGAGATTGCTGCACTGCGGGCGACCTGTCATCGGGCCCGACGGGCGTACACAAGGTGTAGAAGGAGAAACGGACTCGACCCTGCTCTTGAAAGCCAGCTGCAGGGCATGTACAAAGAAAGCAAAAAGGCTCTGCAGCTTGCAATTAGGCTTGCGAAACGTAAGGCCTATCAGGAACTTTTAGCGGGTCTTAGCAAGTTTCCATGGGGACGCCCCTATCTCGCCGCACGGAAAAAACTCCGCGTGCAGGGTGCTCCTCTAACAGAAACGCTGTCACCGAGTTTTCTTCTACGCCTTGTGGAGGTCCTATTTCCAGAGCCGCTAAGGCATGTCCCTCCTAGAATGGCTCCAATTTCCGAATATGAGGAGATGTCGGAGGTTCCCTGCATAACTGACGAGGAGATGAATTTGGCGCTCAGGAGATTGAAGGCCAAGAAAACGGCTCCTGGACCAGATGGTATTCCAGGTAGAGTTTTAAGCATCGCCCTGGAATACCTTAGTGACAAACTTCGGAAACTATTCGATCAATGTTTATTAACTGGACAGTTTCCGAAGACTTGGAAGGTAGGAGGATTGTGCCTGCTGCGCAAGGAGGGGCGTCCTCTGGACTCTCCCTCCGCATATAGACCAATTGTGCTGCTGAATGAGATAGGCAAGCTTTTAGAGAAGATCATGGCCTTCCGTCTTATTCAACACCTAGAGAGGGTAGGTCCCGATCTTTCAGAGGCTCAGTTCGGGTTCAGGGCCGGTCGGTCAACCATTGATGCCCTGAACGCCTTGAAAACCCGGTCGTTGGCTGCTACAGCAGAGACAGATGTTCTTCTCGCCGTCTCGTTAGATGTGGTCAATGCCTTTAACAGTCTGCCGTTTGAGACGCTAAGAGAGGCACTGCGGTTCCATGGGGTGCCTCTCTATCTCCGGCGGCTGTTAGATGACTACCTCCAAGATAGAGTAGTCATATGGATTGGGGGAAATGGCCGGATCGGTCGACGAAGTGTCGGTTGTGGGGTTCCACAAGGGTCGGTTTTGGGCCCGTTACTGTGGAACATCGGTTACGATTGGCTCCTGCGCTGTCGTCTTCCTCCTGGGATGAGTATCATCTGTTACGCAGATGACACTTTGGTCACGGTCCGTGGTCCATCCTACCAGGAGGCGGCACGCTTGGCTGAAACCGGCACGCGTCTTGTTATTGGCCGCATCGAAGCGCTGGGTCTGAAGGTCTCTATGCCTAAAACTGAGGCCCTACTTTTTCAACCCTCGCAAAGGGCCCCCACGTAGGGCTACTTTGCGCATCCAGGGCCAGGAGGTGGAGGTACGGCCCCAGATGAAGTATCTGGGACTAACCCTGGATAGTCGATGGTTGTTTAAGTCGCACTTCGCTCAGCTTGCACCTAAGCTTGTGAACGCCGCCGGGGCCCTCGGTAGATTACTGCCAAATATCGGAGGGCCCGATTTTACATGTCGACGTTTGTACGTCGGCGTGTTGAAATCCATGGCACTTTACGGCGCTCCTGTGTGGGCCGATGCTCTCTCCGTTCATAACAAGACCCAATTGCGTAAAGCGCAGCGGGTCATAGCGGTTAGAGCTATTCGAGGATACCGGACAGTGTCGTGGACGGTGGCTACACTCCTGGCGGGTGATCCGCCTTGGGAGCTGCAGGCGGAATTGATCGCCAGAGTTCACGCATTCCGTGCAAGTGAGCGGTTGCGAGGTGAGCAACCATCGAGTGAGGTAATCGGGCGGATCAGGAAGAGAGCAGACAAAGCCCTGATTCGGCGATGGAGGGAGGACCTGGGTTCACCGGTGGCAGGACTGGCGACGGTGGAGGCGGTTCGCCCCCACCTAGAGCGCTGGTTGACAAGAGGGTTTGGCGTCCTGACGTTCAGACTGGTGCAGGTATTGACGGGGCATGGTTGCTTCGGCAAGTATTTGCATCAGATTGCGCGTCGGGAGATGTCACCAGCGTGCCACGAGTGTGATGCCTCCGTTGATTCGGTGCATCACACTCTGGCTGAATGCCCCGCTTGGGCTCCGCAACGCCACGCCTTGATGGCTGTAGTGGGTAGGGATCTCTCACTGTCTAGTATGATGGAAGCCATGCTGGAGAGTGAGAGGAACTGGTCTGTAGCAGTCTCCTTCTGTGAATCTGTTATCGCACAGAAGGAGGCCGCGGAGCGTGCGCGCGAGCTTAGCGTGGATGCAGATCTGCTCCGCCGTCGTAGACCGGGAGGTAGGAGAAGGCGGTACGCGCATCTCCAACTTCCCTAACCCTAGAGGAGCTACTGCAGGAAGGTCATGAAGATCTTCCCGCAAGTCATCGAGGCTGCGGGCGCCCTGGAAGATACACTGGGGCTCCCCGAAGGCGATAGTGGCCCACGTTAGGTGGGCCTTCCATCGAGGTGCTGTAGTGGCATGCGCAAGCGATCCTGCAGCATCTCATATAGGTGGAGAGGGTTTCCGCTGGGTTTTAGTGGGTAGTGTCGGGTTCGATGAGTCCCACAGTACCATTCCTCTGTAGGACACAAGTGTCCTACTCAGGGATGGTCTGCGTAAAAGTATTTCCCAGCGAAAAAAAAAAAAAAAAAAAAAAAAGGTATTAGAAATACTTGCTTTCTAAATTTGATGTCACTCAACATTTTTTCCAATTCAACCCGAATTGTAATTCACATACCATTCTGACATTTCAGGCCTTGTCGAATTCGTAATTGTAAATAATTCTATTATTAAAACGTTTTTCCTATCGAATATATCAAATTCTTTACAAAGATGAGATAAAAATTGTTTCATAAGTTATTCGAATTCGCATTTTATATATCTTTGTTTTTTTGTATAAAACAGGGAAAGTCGGCAAAACCAAGTGTCGAGATTGCCCATTGCCCATTGCGCCCGAAGTGCCCATTTTTTTGAATGTCTTAACTAACGTCGCACCTTATTTCAGCATAGTGAGGAAACAAAAATATCATTCCTCTCAGTGTAAGTCGAACATTATCACTAAAGGGGTTTACAGGTTTAAAGGGGTGGTCGTAATGACGTCACGATGGTCTCATATTGTGTTCAGTTATATTAAAGTAGAATATTTTGACCTTATATCTGAAGTAGTATTCACTTACACATTTCCCATCTACGATCTAAAAATTTTGTTTGATGTCGTCGAAAACCATGATATTATACATTTTTGAGCTGCATAACTATATTACAAGAGTAACATTCTTTTACATTGTTCTTGTAAGTCATTTAACAGTAACAAACAGTGCCTACAAATATAACTTGAATTTAAATATTTGTTTTATTTATTTCGATATCATCATAATATTTTTTTGTTAATAACGTACTTCTTCAGTACTAGTTTTTTATAGTATATTTGAAATTAATTTATATTTACATTGTAAATTGTATATTTTAAATATTTTTATAATTTTTCCACCAATTAATCTATGATAAGAAATAAAGTCGTTACAAACTTCCCAGGCGCATTGCAATAAATAATATCCACGACAATACGTGTTTGGGAAAATTTTATCAAGATAACTATAGTCAAATAGACATATTACAAATAAGCTGGTAGTATCAGTATAAAAATATTTACAATGCAAAAATTAAGATATTTTATATATTTTAATAAAAAAATTCCAAAAGCTATTATAATTTTTTTAACCATTTTTGATTTGATTATGGCTTTTGGTTTTGTTACTTATTTTCGTGTATCTAGATTAAATGAAGAAAGTCTACTTACGACTCAATATTTTATTGTAATATTTAACATCTAATACATTTATATTTATATATATATATATATATATATATATATATATATATATATATATATATATATATATATATATATATATATATATATATATATATATATATTACTACCTTAATCTTAACCTCGGACCTCGGACTTGTTGCTCCAATAACACTTGACGAAACTTGTAATTGTTTTCGACGCGTGAAGAACGGAAAAGCGATAGGACCAGGTTTCAACCAGGATCAGGCGCTATGAACGCCATTTTTGCCCTCAGAACTTTGATGGAGGCTTACAGGGAATAAAGGAGAGCTCTGCATGTGGCCTTTTTGGACCTGCCGAAGGCCTTTGACTGTGTGCCACGTCAGTGTATCTGGTGGGCATTGTGATCCAAGGGGATCCCTGAAGCCTATATTGGGGTTATCAGAGATATGTACAACGACTCCTTTTCAGTGGTTAGGACCGCTGTTGGTAACACCAAGCCCTTCCCGATTACAGTAGGAGTTCAACAGGGCTCAGCTCTTAGCCCGTTCTTATTCACATCCCAGGCCAGCCTCCGTGGCTGATGATGTATGCCGATGACATAATACTCATTGATGAGAGCCGACTGATGCTGGAGCGTAGAATGCGCTTGAGAACGGTGGTCTTAAACTGAATGTATCGAAGACAGAGTACTTGGCTTGCGGGAACCCGGACTCGAGCACTATTCACATCAGGCCTGAGCCTGCCGTTAAGTCGGAGAAGTTCAGGTACCTTGAATGCGTTATGCATGAGTCCTAGAGGCATCGACCACGACATCCATGCCTGTATAATCGCTGCCTGGGCCAAATGGCGGCAGGTCACTGGTGTGATCTGTGAGCAAGAGCAATATCCGACCGGTTCTTTTATACAGCAGCGAATGTTGGCCAGCATTATCTCGGCACACTCTGGAGCTTCACGTCACGGAGATAAAGATGCTGAGGTGGATGTGTGGCGTTACGTGGTCCGACCGCATACGCAACACATTCATTCGAGGCAGTCTTGGGGTCCGTGACGTAGCGGATAAGCTCCAAGAGCGTCGCCTGAGATGGTAGACTGATATGTCGGAAGGAAGTGCCTTGACATGTCTGTCCCTGGAGTTAGACCACTCCGGATGCCCAAGGAAGCGATGGCTGGATTCGTGACGCAGGACATGAGAGCTAATAAATTGTCCACTAAGGATGTTAAAGACCGAGCGAAGTGAAGTAAGCTTATTCGGAAGGCAGACCCTGGCAAACGAAGCCGGGACTAATGCCAGGCAGAAGATATTTATATATATATATATATATATATATATATATATATATATATATATATATATATATATATATATATATATATATATATATATATATATATATATATATATATATATATATATATATATATATATATATATATATATATATATATATATATATATATATATAATATATATATATATATATATATAATATATATATATATATATATATATATATATATATATATATATATATATATAATATATATATATATATATATATTTAACAACAATTAAACGAAACATTTGAATATATTGGATTTGACTATTTTTGGAAATCTGATGTTCCGAACACTTTGCAGTAGTCCCTGGTCACGGGCAGACTTTCATGTGTGAAATGTGATATAATTATTATATCAAACTACTGCCAACGGTTTCTTAGTTGCCTTGCCTGCGCATACTGCTCGAGATTCTGCACAATGATCTAACTATATCCTTCCCCTGCCGTGGTGGGTTTGAGACTTCAAAGTTTTCATGTGTATTATTTTTAATATTTCTCTATTATTTTTAATATTTTTGTATTTCAATAGCCTCGCGGATCATTCTATAGCGTCTATATGAGGTTTAGCATATAATGTTAATGATGTAATGGTTGGGCTTATCCACTGTATGCTCAAACACAGCTGATTTCGATATAGGCATCCATTCTTCAACTATGAGATGTGTTCCTTCATCCTGCCACCAATGCATCTCTTTGTTTGACCAATGTCGCTATGTGTAAAAATCGTGAAAATCAAAGATTATATTAATAATAATCAAATTTTAATTACTATCCATACTCCATAAGAAATGAGAGAACCCCCATGGACAAACATTAATAAGCTGTTCATCTGTTTAAACTTTGTTATCTTTACAATATTCTTATTCCATTGGGAAAACCACGTTGTTGATATCTCATTAGGTGTACAGATACTATCCTTAAACAAACAAAGAGAGGTATAAGAAGTGAACTCAATAACAAGAGAGCATCATTTTAAATTCACTAAAATAATAAATCAGGTAATATGGCTTCAAAGATTGTCCTCGCTTTTTGCGTCATTGTAAGTATTTTTTATAAGTTTTCTATTTCAATATTTCACTTTAATAAATACATTTATATATTTATATTAATTACTTTGTTAATTATGTTATAAATATTTATGTTGTAAATATTGTTTTATAATAATTTCAGATTGCAGTAGCAGCTGCAGTACCAGCTCAATCTGTATGGCCTGGTGCAGGTGGCCCCCAAGCTGCTGGAGCTAACCCATGGATTCCACCGTGGGTTGCAGCTGCCCCATGGTACCCTCAATGGGCACCATGCTCTACCATTGGCTCCGCATGTCTTGACTGTTCAACCAAAGTCGTCTGCACTAAAATAGGTGGAATCCAACGTGCCTGCAGTGACCCAACCCTGCCTTACTGTAACCTTGGAGAGTGCTCTGCCACGCCTTCAGCTGAATGTGCGGTTCCTGCCGTTCCCGCTGCCTAAAATATTATAAGAAACGATTTTTAATAACTGAGATCTATCAGCTGAACTGCCTACTAAGCATATCTTAACTGATATGTGTCCACAATTATTATGTAATATATCTGTTGTAATTTAAAAGAACATTGTAATTTCTTTAAAACATCAGTAATAAATAAATAAATAGCATCATTACGAAGTTTGTTTTTCTATTTCACTATGGAACAATAAAATAACACCTTAACAAAAAAACACCTTAACAATAAAATTGTATATAATTTTTTTTAATTAAGTCACATACAGATTTCATAGAACATAGAATTGTCGACTATTCTAGATTCTAGATATAATATAAAAAGAAGCTTTATAAGTATATAATATGATCGCTAGCTTAATAGATCGCTTTACGAGTAAACTCGTTATTTAGCAGAATTTAAAAATGACACATTGACTTTCCATTATGTAATTCTTTTTTAAAGTACCCAATCAAAAATTCCTTAAAACAAGTGTACATATATTACACTTAATTCGAGGCAAAGGAGTATCAGAAAGAAATATCATATTAATAGTGGTTAAGGTAAAATAACATTAAACAATACTTTGTAGATACGCAGGTACAAATAACAAGAACAAACAATGCGTCATGTGGTATGATAACAGCCACATGATGCTTACCAACGCCTTATACTGGTTGAATACTCGAATATGTTAATTACTTTAATTATGTCACGAGATCAAATATTATGTCGCATATATCCTCTTCTTTTAGCTATTTATACATTTTTAAAAATCTTATCTGCTTCCCATACCAAGAGTAGAATAGAGCCCTGTAGATCTAAACATTTTAGTAAAACTAGGCAGTAGAAGTAAGTTTTGATTTTATGAGTGTCAATTGATTTTAAAGTAATTATGGTGGAGTTGGTAGCTTTTTGTTTATAGCTTTTGTATAAAAATAATGTATAGATTATTCTGGGAAAGCCTGAGACGACTCAAGACTTTTTCAACTACAATCCGTTACAGTTTTATTCCTATTTTTGTAGTTTCTGTCTAATGTCTAAGAGTTCTTTATTTCACCTTTAATAATAAATAAATAAAATAAAAATTGGTTATACATATTTAAAAGCATGTAAACGAAATTAAGCACACTCAAGTCGAGAAATTCTATCAGACAAAATTAATTTATACCCTTAAATGTTGGTATAAAATATTAGCATTCAATTGATGTTCATATTATTTTTTATTACGGTAGCCACATGTCAATTTATCTGACTAGTCGCTCAGTCACACTCATAGTCCTGCTCATGAATGCTTTTTAGCTCAGTATTTGCTTAAAATTTTCCTTAATCTGTAAACGTTTATGAGTTGGTTGAGTTATATTCGTTACCAAAAATTTCCACATCTGATTTCAAATTTCATCTCATCAAGAATAATTATAATGAAACATTCGCTCGTTTTTATTTACAATTGGCTTTTGATAAGCCTAGGCTTATGTCATTTTTTACCGTATTGTACTTTCTTTTGTGGGTTTTCTTGTGAATCAACGAAAATATTATATTTGCTCAGGTTAACATATCGCTCGTATCATGCAGACTAAGCAGTGAGAAGTTAGTGGGACATCATTCGCACTCCATTCGCCTATCCAATAATTTTATATACATGACATATTAGGCTGCGAACCTCGACATAATGAATGCGAACTATATAAACAACTAATTTATTACAAATATTCCGCTGAGGAATAAATAAACATAGCTAGCACTTAGTATTTCCCTTCATATTTCACATTATATTTGATACTATAGTTTCAATAATCATTATAGTATCAATGCTTTCCGTAACCTATTACCCTAATTCACGCATCAAAACATTATTTTGAATATTTTTCTTCATTTGAACATAATTTTTAAAAAATTTGGAAAAAATTATTTCAATAAACGTAAAAATATGTACGTGCCGAGAATCGAACCACGGTCTCTTGGAAACCGAGCAAGCGCCCCGACCAGTATCCTATACATTCTTATCAAGCTACTTCGAAATCTTAATACGCTTATTACAGCTTATTTATGTTGTTAACATCTCTGTTGAATATTAATTAAGGTAACGTTTCTAAGACGGGAACGTTTAATCCGAGTTTATAAGCTTTAACATTTACATAAGCAAACTGTTCGCCGCTTGGCATAATCATGAAAGGTGACATAGGTAACGTTATATTTAATTTTACATTCATCTTTTATTTACAGACAGAGGTTTTAAAAGATTATAAAAGAAAAATTTGTCATCATTATGTATTTATGGAAATAAAAAAATGTACTCATGTATACATATTTATTAAAAAAACATTCTTAGTGAATCTTAAACATAAAATTACACATTTTCAATGTTCTGATACCACGACGACGACATAATAAAACATTTTTCTTCTTGTACAATTCAATTATTTATTTATGGCGCTTAGAGCATGTAAAAATTAAGACACCAATTTTATCATAAACAAGAAAATAAGGGACTACTACAGAAATTAAATATCAATATTTCTTCATAGAGCATCTGTAAAGAAAACAATAAAATTTTCCTTTAATTACGATATATCGCAGGAAAACCCTGTGTTGTTATTTTGTTGTTTATACCTTACTGCGAATATATTTATGATATTAAGTATAAGCTAACAACACATGTAACTCAAATGTTGAATTATGTAGTATACTTCAATAGTTCAGTTCTATATATTTTGAGTTATACTGTGATGACTCAGAGAGATAACCTATGGCTGTGAATGATGGTTATGAGTTCGATGTCCACTCGGGGGGATAAAATATTTTAATTTCCATGTTCTCGTTGAGCTACCACTCTACACGTTATATCTCGATAATTAATTAGGCAGTAGGGAACTAAGTGTACCTATACTATAATACCCTATATTTGCAGGAATAAGCGTAAAATTGATTAAAAAATATATATTGATATCACTTAATATATGAAATGTTTATTTATCGTTATTATACATATGTTATGCACATATGTTCTTCATCTTCGATTTTATGATTTCGAATACAGCTTAAGCAATATGTTAGCGAAGTAATTTTTCAGAGTGTATTTACATAGACTACTTACGTTTCAGAGAATGTTATTGAGTGTTTGTTTGGGCCAAGTGGAATACGAGGGTCTCAAGGAAATAAGCACTACAATAATGGAAGATACGGTCTTCAGGCAAACATTATATAATATATAACGCGATATAGTAGTTTCGCTATTATCATACTCAAAAACATAAATAAGTAATAGTATTCAATTATAATAATTTCATTTATTAGCTTATCATACTAACAAGTATGTCTAAAGCGAGCTTTTTTTTCTAAAAATTATAACTATAAAATAAATTAATATATAATCAATATAAAACAAAAATAGAAATGAAATTAGAGACATGAATACGAATGTGGCTGCATCATTGCCATTTTCTTAATCTGCCAGTAATATAACACAAAATAATGTAGTTAGGAAAAAGTTTATATTAGTTAGATAAATGTTAGTGTTTAATGAAAATTCCTCGCCTCAGTTATGTCGATGATATCTTGCGACCCTTGTCAGCAAGTAAAGCACTTTACGTTGGTGAGAACTGAGAAGAATGTATGTTGACCTTAAATACTTGGGCAGTTATCTTTCACTACGTGCTTGTCTATATCTATCTATAAATATGATAAAAATGTAACTCATCTGTCTGTACATGTAAGATACAATAAAAAATCTACGTTTGGGAGCATTTATAAATGGAATATAACTCAGAACTATGATTTTTATGTATGTCTGTTTGCCTGTGCGTTTGTGCATTTGAGTTTATTTTAACATACTTATATCAACAACAACGGTTCATTAACAACATACTTATATCAATTTAAAGTATTTTGTATGTCTGTTGCAAAATAACTGTTTTATTGAAGTGGCTGAAACTTCAAATTTACTTTCTCACTGACAAATTTGCGAGTGGAGCGAGTTAAACAATAAGTTATAAAAGTAATTTAATTAAATATTAATTTACTCCAATTGATATCGTATAAAATCATTTCTTGTCCGTCCATTGTTGTCCGTCTGTTGGTATGTCCGTCTCTCGAGAGGACTTTTCTCGGTAATCGCGTAATGATATCAAGCTACGTCGAAACACATAAAAATGAAAAAAAAAGTCAACACAATCAAAAGATACGTTTTTACCGTAATTTTTGTATAAATCGCCGCGTAAACAAAACCTTTGGGCTACTTCCCATTGATTTATGGTTTAGAAATTTGGAATCGTTTTAAATCTTATAGTGAAAATAAAGAAAAAACTACAAATATTGAAAATTTACAAAGAAAAAACCAATACAAACTTATATTTATATTTTGTTAACTTTTATAAGGTGTAGTTTGATGACGAAATTCAAATTTTATTCGACGAACAACGGAAATACAATGACACGATTAAAAACCTCAATGTAACATAAAATATGCCAATATATAATTTTTAAGGGCCCTCTATGGAGTTGTTACTTTAAATGTAAACATTTTTTTAATAATATATTTATAATATCAAATTATACATAATGTGCTTAAGCTGAAAAATAATTATAATTCACCATATTGTTATTTTTGTACAAAATAATACGTAGCAAAATAACAAAATCGTCACATACATTGCCAACATCACATACATAATATATAACGTATTTATCTCTTTCACCGGTTCTAATGGCGCTATTCGCTTTTATCAACACTCCACAGCGCCATGCATCACGACCTCACGAGTTGTTTTACTCTATTGTTTTAATCTGGCGTATGAAACCGCGTATTATTTTAATATACTCACCTACTGTATTATACGATATTTTTTGGTATATCATATCCAAGGTGTGACTGTGGATATATTGTGATATTTTATTCTACTTATTTAAGTAACTATGATGCTACTATGAACTACGTATACTTACCTGACTATGACTTAATAAGAAAATTTGTATTGTTTAATAATATTATGTCGCTATACCATGCACCAATAATATAGGGCAAGCTCTGAAATAAGTAACCTATGGCGTTACTAAATTTCACAAATAGTTTCTAGCAAAAGTAAGTTTCAACTTATACATATCAACGCTTATAGTCTTGTACTATCTACATGTATCCACTATCATCTCAGTACCAAAGTAATTAATATTATCTCCAGCTTTAGACAGATTTAAATCCAAGTAGTGTCCAAGAGATTATTAAATGTTTTAATAGCGACAAGCAGAAAATAAAGACGTAACAAATTTCTTAAGTCGTTACCACGTAGCTATATGCTCATTTACTTTTCATTGCTATGTAGCATAATATAACTTTCATCTACAATTTTGTTTTGAGGTAGAGGACTGAAATATATATAGAATGTGCTCAGCAGAACTGCCCTCCGAGCTGGTGGTAGCTGCTACTAGGACTGACAATACTGACACTTATGTTATTTGATATGTTGCTTGTAATAAATAGCCTATTTCAATAAAGAATATTTTGATTTTGATTTTGAATGGTATTGATATTGTTCTTCACTTTCCTTATTAAGACAGCTATTTAAATTTATGCCTATTTTATAAATTGCTTTACATATCGTTCACCTGATTTTGTTTTGAAAAAATCGAGCTTAGGTTATTTTTTTATATAAATAACAATTAGCAGTGACTGGTTCCTCTTTTCTCCAATTATTTATCGAAAGATATCTTTAGCATTTATTTTATATAAATATATACGTTTTAATTGAACCGAGCTCCTGTGTCGCTGATTAGGTCTACACGTTAAATTTAGTACATAATGTACATTTACCACCAGATTGTATGGAAAAAAATATTGAATGTTTACTATTGAAGTCAAAATATATTTATTAGCCATAAATAATAGATAGTTACACTTTCCACAACCCTATAATAAGTAAATAATTAGCATAAATCATATTATATGTCAGAAGTATATAAAGCCAATCTGTTTCAACGATGTAAATATCTTCCGGATCAGTAGTGTAAACCGCTCCTATAGAAAGACCATTATAAAACAAGTAAAATGGCGGTACGCAACGTGATGTTTGCTTTCCTGACAGCACTGGTAAGTTAAATAATAATTTATTTTGTGTTTTGTATTTTAGTATCTTATGGAACAAATCAATATGTCTGAATAATGTGTTTTTCCTTCTATTTTGGATTCAAAGCAGCAATATGCTTTACCAAGAAATATCTAAAATTTATCAATAAAGCAGTCAAAATTATTATTAAAAATGCTAATTTGGTAATGGCAATATATTGAAGTAATTTTTAAGTGACATTTTAATGGCATAATGGGTAAGTATTTAAAGTAAACTTATTGATAGTGGGTTCGGACGTACATACCAAGTACTTTTAGCCTACTTTGCGAAATACAGGAGATATACGTAGATATGTATTTAGAATAGTCTTATTTTATTATATATTTACTTAAGTAAATATTTTATTGAAATATTCTTCTATATTAATATAGGACAAGTCAATCATGGTTCCATTAAAAAATAAAAAGGCGCTGCTTTCAATATAAAACCTTATAAATGTCTTGCAATACAGGTAGCTGTAAATTTCATTTTCGCCGAGGAAAATTCATTAGAACCAGGTGATTATGCTTACGATCAACCAGACGGCAACGAAAACTATGGACCTAACGAAAAACCACCAAAAAAAGATGATGAAGAACACGAAGAGAAACAAGAAAGAACATTCTTTGCATTATTCAATTCTTACACTTCATGTAATGCCTCATTGGTATGTTAACGTTCACATTTTATTCTATTTTTACATATTTATTGAAAAAAGTCTCAAATCAATATGATCATACTCAAGATTCATTTTCAAATAAATTATTTAGCAGTCATAAACTATATTTAGGTCGTTGTGGCTCAGCGGGACATCATCTGACTGTTAAGGCGACGGTTGTGGGTTCGATTTCCACTCAGGAAGAATGGAATATATTCATTTACCTCGCATCGGTTACAAACTCACCACCTCGGTTTCACCACCCATCACGAAATGTCTCGAAAAGCGGAAAGCCGAGAGTAAAGTCTTTGTCCCTATGCTTACCCTACTTTATGCTGGAACAGTGAAAAGTGAAGATATATGTAGAGCATATAACCCACACTTGTTTATTTAACAATTTTAACAATTTTTAAATTTTCAGGGCTCCTCGTATTGTTTAGGTTGTACACAAGCAGTTCGTTGCTTCTCTAATAATGTAGGGACCGTTCGCACCTGCCGTGGCATTCTACGTTACTGCAATGGAGGAAGGTGCTCATTCTACCCTGGAAGTGAATGTTCTTCTGGCTAGATCATTTTAAGCCCTTTAACGGTAATTCTTATTTGTATAAGTATCATTGATCATACTCGACGCGATAGTTGTGAAAATCGAAGTTACAAATATTTATCTACTTAAGAACGGATCTACAGTGTGTCTGAAAAAATACTGCAGCATAAGAGGATTTTTAGTGTTTTCACTAATTTTATTACTATATACGAAATAAAATAAAATCTTTTAAAAAAGATATTATAAAATGTTAAATGCGCATGATATTTGTATGTTCGAGTTTTTATATTTATTTTACGTTATGTATTTATTTTTATATATTTATTTTACGTAATATAATATGCTTTGCATTATGTTACATTTAACAGATATAAATAAATTCTACCAGTCAAAATAAGGGATAAGTGTTGAGATAAGAAAATGTACATGACAACTGACAGACACCAAAAATAAAAATACAGAAATTTGTGACAAGACATTCCGACCGTCACGTCTCTTAATACACTCTGCATGCACGCAATTTGTCCTATCCAAGTGAAAAAAATACAATCATGTTGTCTCCTGTACCATTATATTGTCTATTTACTAAGTGTAATAAATATATTGTAATGTGAAAATTGCATCGCCATATTCACTTTTGCAGCCGTATGAATGTTATATTGGATTCTGGATGTTATAAGATTTCCTTATGATTCACTTTTTCTCTTTCAGAAAACTATATTGGCAAGAGGAAAACGACTTACAAATGATTAATAAGATATTTAACTGAAAGTAATATAATAAATATTTATTAGCTTCTTACTTCTTTTATTGTTTCCCTTTCCTATGTTTACCTAAAATCTTATTGGTCAAGTGCGAGTTGTCGCGTACCGAACGTTACGTACTAATTTCGTCATTGAAGTCGACGAAAAGTACAACTCTTAAAGTTAAAAAACTTAATTGTAGGACTACAATTCTCTCTGAAATGCACTCATTTTATATGAAATTAATTACAGATATAAGTTTGTAATTGTTTTTTTATGATACCCTTACAAATAATGACTTTTCAGATTTTTCCTTTGCTTGTATATAGTATAAACATAGAAATAATCTAAAATTCCGTCTCAAAATCTGAAAATTCTGACATCTTACCGAATTTTATGATTCTAGGTCAATGAGAAGTACCCTAAGTTTTAATTACGCAGTAACTTTTCGAAGCATAAACGCTTGGTAGATTATAAAAGAGAGTGAGGGTAGAATTTACGAATCTAATCTTAATATACATCGTAATATACATAGATTATTAAAAATATGTGAGGGCAGAATTTACGAATCTAATTATAAATTGTAAATGTAATTTCGCGATATATAAGTACAATAAGTTAAGATTATATATTTATTCTATATAGTAAGGAATAGAAGGTATCGTAACATATAATTACAATAAAAGAGGTTTATGTATGCTATAAACAATTTAATTAATATAAAGCTACCACCGGCTCGGAAGGCAGTTCTGTTGAGAAGAACCGGCAAGAATCTCAACAGTTGCTCTTTTAAGTATAACAGTTATAAGTTTACTATATACATAAAATTTTATATTATAATACACAATATAATACTTTAAATTACAAGATTAAATACACTGGTAACTTGTAATATGTAGATACATATAATAACTTGGTACGTGGATAGTAAACGTTTCATACTTAGCTGTCAAAGTGTGGTGCCCAAGCTTATCACCAAGGAAGTATAGACGGTAAAATGACGAAGATCAGGCCTAACGTGGAGAAGAGCCAAAGTGAAAGAAAGCCCACCTAACTTAAACACCGCACCTAAGCACACAGGACAAATCATAAACAAACGTTACCAACCAAGCAATGCCAATGTGGCCGTTAGTCACATAAAGTACCCTCAACATAATAATATAATTAAATGTCTGTTTGTTTTATATCTACAAATATTATTATAGTAAATAATATATCTTTTACATTTATCTATTATATTGTAAATAATATATTTTATTAATTATTATTTAATAACCATTTAAAATTGTCAACCTTAAAAATAGATAATTTAAAAAATAATGTCTTTAAGATTTAGATTTACTCTTACATTTTTACTATATTCATTCATCGTAGATTATAAACTTCACCGATTCCATAAATAAATAATTGCATATTTCATTATCAAAAACTTTTCCCAATCATCATTACCGGACGAGTCCCGCAGGGGACGCCATTACCGCCGACGTCTTCTCTTTAACAGCCACGTAGTGCTTGCTATTTTTCAGGGACAGAGTAACCTCTTCCCTACACACCCGATGTCGCTGTCAAGGCCAATAGAGCTAACAGCACTTCACATTCGAAAAAAAATACTGGGCTTACTGGGCTAATAATAAAGAAATTCTATGTTGGATAGCATACAAACATGTACTTATAGGTTTATTAGCATTCTTAATGTTACTTATATATATATATATATATATATATATATATATATATATATATATATATATATATATATATATATATATATATATATATATATATATATATATATATATATATATACATATATATATATATATATACATATATATATATATATACATATATATATATATATATATATATATATATATATATATATATATACATATATATATATATATATATATATATTATATATATATATATATATATATATATATATATATATATATATATATATATATATGTATATATATATATATATATATATATATATATATATATATATATATATATATATATATATATATATATATATATATATATATATATATATATATATATACTACTACTAATAAACATGGAATCTTTAACATGGGACTGGCATTTGTTTTAGTCCGTTATTATGTGTAACCCGTAACATTATGTGTTTCGAAGCTCTCAAGTTTTTAGAAATAGTTTTTGTCAGAAACGGTATTTAACCAATTAGTTAGTGAATTTTGAGAAATTGAAGAGTCATCATATTGTATGTTAAACGATAAGAGCTAGAAGAACATATGTTTGATATTAATTTAACGTTGAAGAAGTTAGGGATGTTTCTATTATAATTGGAAAAAGCTTTTTTTTGCAATTTTTTAAGAAGCATTTATTGAAAATTAGAGCTTTTATATGTCATCGTTTTCAATTTAAATTGTATAATAATATTTTCTTTATTTTATAAGACAATGTATTTGAACACTTTAAGAGAAATGTCTTTTGAGTGATGAAACTCAACGACGCCCTTTATCTTATCAGAGTAAAAATAATTTCTCCACGTGGAATTCGAACCCACAACCATCGTGTTTGCAGTCAAACGGTGCGTTATCTATATTTATTACACACATATATGAGTTTAAATATATATCGTATATGTTAATACATACATTTAAATACCAATGAATAAAACAATAATGTGTTTGATTATAATCATTTATTTACAGTAAATAGGTCTACTGGTTAAATAGAGGCCTACAATATTTTAAGTATAATAATTAAAAACCTAGAAAGATGGAAAGAAGACTACAGTATAATTTCTTCAAAATTATTATCTCAATGTCAAAAAGTCGCACGCTTATTGTCAAATTTGTAGAGAGTATAGAGATTAGAATGAAGTTCTTAATATAAAAGCTAAGCTAAAATACATTTTAAGTATTTTATAATGTTAAAGTTTTATAAAATAATTAAATAATTTATTTGTCAAACACAGCTACTTCTTCTAGTCAGCAAAGAGACGACTCGATATGTTAACAAATATTTTTTTCATCACCAACTCCTTACATAAATGTTCCTTTCCATATAATAATACAAGTACATGATTCAAGTAACAATAAGTAATGTTCAAGAATATTTAATAATTGTTTCTATAATATTTATTTAGACACATAGTTTGCGATTGGCAACTCGATCTTAACATCTAGAATTACATTACAGATCTGTTAGTCATAAACCGGCCAATGTCGTCTTGATATCATCCGAATTTGCCTTAACTGCTAGCTTATTAAGTGGACAGCCATTTATTATGTATTTTAATTAGGAAACATATTTTATTGAATAAACCAATTAACCTTTTATTGTCAGAAGTATCTGTGATCCCATTATATCATTTTTTTTTGACTTTAGTAGGTCTTTTTCTAGACCACGTTGAAGTATAAACATATTAAAATCCCAAATTACTCTACAAACAGCTATATATTTAAAGTTGAGAGTAATTGGCTTTTTCAATATTATTTACCTTCGACGAAGCTGAGTGACACACGTGCATGTATAGTGAAATTAGTTTCATAATGTAATAAAGGGTGTTGAATATACTATATACTAAAATAGAAGAATACGGTTCTAACTTTTTATATAATTTATTATATAGATATATCTTGTTCCGGTTTAATTTTCATGAAACTAATTTTTAACATTTACACATGCACTTAGTTTATAGATTTTAAACAGCGTCACTCAGCTTACAATCGCATAGCTACTCGTTCTTACGACGACTTGGTAAACTGCTGTTGCGAGATCCCTTCCTTAAGAGAATGTTGTTACCAGCTGGAAGCACCAAGTACCTTTTTCCAGATGAATGGTATGGGACTTTCATTGATCTAAAATAGTAATATTTTGGGTTTTTCTGCCAGCGGTTTTTCGGAAATTCTGGGTAGTTGGGAGAAAGTGGTGATTGAGGAAGAGGTGTGTTCGGTAGGGGGGTGTTTGGTAGATCATTGTTTAGCGGTCGGTGGATGTACCGGCCGGTCGGGTGCGAGTTAACAAGTATTGGCGGCGACGGTAAGTCGGTGTCGTCTGGATTGGATGAGTCAATTTCGGAATCAGAGAAATATTCCCTACAAACGAGAAAATACGTATTAACCACAAAAATATACAAGTAAAATAGTGAAATAGCTCAGCATATAGTTTTAAAGATTTGTTTAACATTAAAGAATGATAAAGACAGCAGAGTGAACAAGGGCCGGGGCTTCTTTATTATTTCTCAAAACAAAAATCTTGTAGAACTCGTTATCTTCATATTTTTATCTTATGAATTGAAATTGATATTTCATAACATTTTGAGTTATGCAAATGATTTAAAATTAAAAATACATTTTTAGAAATCTAACATTTCAAACGCTTTCCAGTAATCCATAGATCACAATCAGATTAAGGTGGTGTAATATAATAATTGTGTTAACTGACAGACGTGTTCATTTAAGAAGTGTTAAAACTGTAATTACCGAAGATTTTATGCGTAATGATAATGCAACTCACCTAATCCCGAAATTCTCGTCAGAGGAATGCTTCCTGGAAAGACATTTTAAATTTAATAACGTCGTATACATATGATCGTGAATATAACACAAATATCTATTATTATCACTTTTATTAAACTATAAACATTTAATACACATTACCCTACAATGTTTCTTTTAGATTAAGTCATTTATTTTACCACATCTCTATACATTTTATACATTGTCATTTAATTCCATACATGCTTTTCACACTAACACTTAATCTCGTCAAGTATTGATTAATTTTTAACATCTTAAGCCTTATTAAAACATCGACACTAAATGTTCATTGTGCATTTCTAAACACATATCATGCCTCTATTAGTCTTACTCTTGTGTAACCCTATTTTTCCTGAATACTACCTATATCATTTTTACAAAGTAATTTCCAAAAATAACAGTAACGAAAAACATAATCCTCTAGTGATTTAGGGAATACCTCTTCATTTTTGTTATTATGATTTTACTTTGTAAAACGCACTTACTTTTAAGACAAAACACATAATATTACAAGCAAAGCACATCTGAATCTATCTACTCAACGTTAATAGCACATCGTATATATTACGGACAAGTGCATTCGAATATTTAAACACCTGTAAAGTTCCTGACTAGGTAATAATAATCTGGCTCTTCCAGACCTACTATAACGGCCACCGGAAAATCTAAATGATGGCAATAAGCCTAAGCGCGCCAACGAACCAATATGGCGCTTTTCAAAATTTTGCCGCGCTATATCATCATCATCTGTAACATATATCAGTTCTAAATATTATAAATGTTTGAAATATAGATAAAAAATATGTCACCGACAACTTACCAACTGATCTCTTATCTTCATTTTCGTAATCATCAGGAGTAACATCATTATTACTGATTTCATCCGGAATAGAATAAATTGATCTCCTGTTTCTGCTGCTTCCGTCGATATAAATCGGTCTATATAGCCCGTGAGCTGGCAAACCTACAGAACCTCTTTTCAAATTCCAGTAACCATTGTATTCCATATTATGAGGATCTTCATTTTGTGGAAATCCGATGTTACTTCGTTTAAAAACTTGAGAAAGTGGTGGGAGCATATCAGGATTAATAGATTGTTGATAGTCGTATATTTCATTGAAATCTAAGGGACCATCCATATCTGATAGTGGGGGGACAGAATTTTGATAAAATGGATAGTAGTATTCATCTCCCATTATTTCATCTTTTTTGTGAATCAATCCATTACGAGCCAATGCAGCAATATTTCTTTTATCGTTAGGTGGGTTGTATTGTCCTCTGCCAAATCGATATCCATCTCGCGCCAGGGCCTGTATATTTCTTTTCATATTGGAAAAACTGCGAAGTTTTGCAATTGAAGCTAGATTCCTTTTGTCATGAGATCCATCCTCATCTTGCTCTTGTTTATCAGTTTCATCATATGGGGATCTGAATGTAGGAAGCTGTCCATTCTTAGCTAGCGTAGATATGCTCCTTTTGAATCCTGGTGCAGCGCCCCTTAAATATCCATCTCTAGCTAGAGCTGCTATGTTTCGCCGCGGAAATGTTGGCCATGTATTCTCCGTATTGTCAATAGGTAATCCTATAACCTTTTTTAAAATAAAAATTTTAGTTATCAATTACTGCAACTCTGTACATTGAAATAAAATATATCTATTTAACTCACCCCCTCAATATACAAGGAATATGCCAGAGCTATTGTTGTAAAACCTATTAGAAGGCCGTTACTGTGCCTCCTACAGCTTACTCGCATTTGGTTCCTCATCTACAAAAATATTGGATATTTTCTATTAAAGAAACATTACCCCTCGTTGAAATTTAAATAAAGTAAATTTCAATTCAAAAATTGGAATCAGTTTTCCATTTCTAAAATAAAAACTTCAGCTATCGCACGAAATGCGAACCATCGCTTTTCAATTATATAGAACAATAAAGTTATTTGCGGGTATTATTCACCGCTACGTGAATATATGACAGTAATTGGCAGATTCGATTACATGCAACGTGCACGGACGCCCGCGCTCATATACATGAATATGAATCTAGAACAATATGCCGCTATTTTCCCCTTCGTACCCGACATTCTAGCTTTAATGAAAATGTTATTAGTGAAGGTTTCTCGTATAATAGACAATAAATGCATCTTACTTGATTTAACTTGATATTCCGATGTATAAAATATTTCTTATAAATTCATTATTATTATTATTTTATTAGGTTCTTGCTGAATTCCACATATAGCAAGGTTAACACAGGCAACCTATTAAGATACTTTAGTCCTGTTTTCTAAACATTTAGCATTGAGTAGCGGATCTAAACTACGCTCTTTGTCTTGTTCCCAGAGCGAGAAAAGGAAAATAATTTCTTTCGATCAGAAGTCTGACGCCGTGCCATACTGCCACGACTAATAGTGGAAAGGTATTATAAAAAAAATTATACAAAATGCGGCAAAAACGAAGTATACACGCTCGTATATTTAGATATTTTTCTGTTCTTTTTGATACTATAGACCTGGATATTTGGTATGGTCCTCATACGGGCTCAATTTTAAGGGTCCGTGCCTCAAAAGAAAAAACGGAATACTTATAGGATCACTTTGTTTGTCTGTTCGTCTGTCAAGATCATTTTCGCAAAAACACGAGGAGGAATCAAGCTGAACTTAATATTAAATATTCAAATCGATAACCTCTTTAAGCCAGCCAGAACATATCAAACGTCAAAGTCAATGCAATCAAACGATAAGAGCATTTATGCTTGATTTTGTATGAAATTGTATTTATATTATTATTATTTTATGAGATTATTTTATTTTATTGTATAAAAATCGTAACTTACAGTGTACTTCCCTTTGTCCTAGAGTTATGAAATTTCTTAATAGGCAAAAAATCATTACAAATTTATACTGTAGTTCATTTCATACAAAATGAGTGGATACGACCGTAAACTTAACTATGTCCACTCTTATTAGTTGAATTAGATTTATGAAATTTAGATAGAAAATGAAATGAGGACTAACAGTTCCTATGTATATATAGTGAGGAAAATCTAAAAATTGATAATTTATATATTTAACACAGGTAGAAACCATTACAAACTTTTATTAGTAGTTCGTTTCATAAGAAATAAAGTTCTTCGAGCGCAAATTTGAGTTTGTCAATTTTTCATGTAGTATTCTTTTATCATATTTATCCCTACAATCATAAAATAGGTACGGAAGTCTCGATGTGCGAGATTTTTTTTATTCCTTTTAAGGTACGGAACCCTAACAAAAGATATTCATATACGTGTTATAATATAATTTATGCAAACTTTCTAATGTAACTTTATCTCTCCGTTCACCGCTTTCCATCCGAATTCAAAACACTAGGTAACATCATCTATTGTACTGCCCCCGGGTGTGGCCAGAACCTACTAACATCGTGTTTAAAATCAAGCCCAGTTTCACTCTGTAATCATTGAATCAAATAAAATTGTAAATTATATACTGCATATTCGTCTTACTTATAAAAATCTTGCATAGATTAAGTTAATGTGAAACAATGAGAAACAGACCTCAAGATATTAACTGAAATGTAAAAAGTTTTGATGACATGAATAGAGTGGCGAATAATAGAATTTTTAATGAAAATGTGCTCTGCAGTTTTTGAACGACTAATTTACCACGAATGTTACTCGTCTTTATTTAAATAATACCTTTAATTAAATTTAAATTACAATAAATAAATTTCAACCTACATAACTGTCTTTCTTTAAAATAAAAAAATATATAAAATGGTATATTAATTCCAAAATAATTGTTTCTTTAACGTCTTATCTAAAAAATGTAGGTAGTATGTGTCGTTTTTACGCAATAGTAAGAATTAAGTTTTCTCTAGTCTTAAACGAAGCGTAACGTAACGCTTGGTAAAGTAAAGGTAGAGCAGAGTCGTGTAGTCATATGATGCTATATTATTATCCCGGTCCTGCACTTTAAAATAAAGGTTTTTAAAATTCGTACTAGCTACTGTCTCTTGTAAATATATATATATATATATATATATATATATATATATATATATATATATATATATATATATATATATATATATATATATATATATATATATTTTGATTGTCAGACAGCATATCCAATGTTATAATAAAAATATTATTATAATAATTATATAATATTATTAATATTATAATAATTGTAATATTGATATTTAAAAGAGCAACTGCGGCGTAACTTGCCGGCTCTTCTCAGCAGGACTACCTTCCGAATCGGTGGTAGTGACATGTTCAGTCGATTATTCAAAAGAGCTTGTAAATTTCTATTTAAATAAAGAATATTTTGAAGTTGAATATCAAGCAACCTAGAAATTAAATACAGCCTTGCTATATTTAATCGAAATAGCCTTCCTATGCTTTCATGTAAAATAAATTAATATTAAAATAATTTATAGTAACAACTAAACTAAACTGTATATCTGTGTGTAGATTTAATTATAGGAATACAATAACCGCAAAATGTTATATTCATGAAACATATTGTTTTAATTAAACTATGCAAATGTTTAATAATGATACATCGATACATTTCAATGAATTCGTTGAATGTTGTGGTAAATACGGCAAAAGGCAATAATTAATTATTGTTTTTAAAATCTACCTACTCATATGCACATTCATGTGATTAAATGTTAGTAAGATATTTATTAAATTAAAACAATGTGAGGTGGTTTTAGCTTACCAGCTTTCGGATGTCGTAATTCTAATTATTGTGATAGTTAATTCGTACACCTATGTATATATCTGTGAAAGCAGTTAAACAGTTTTGCTGCACACTTTGTGGAATTGGGATATTCTTTTATCTAGATTTTTAAATATTTTATCTATAATTTGGTACTTTGCTTCCAAAAAAAATTGTGATGTCTATTTTGTATTTATGTGCAATAATAAAAATTAATAATATCTTTAAAAATATTTGTGGTATATATATACACTATACAGTTTAGATGAAAATTGATAATGCGTTGAACTATGTTCCTAATTACTATTATTTTTTATTAATATAATTTTTTCTTCATAGAAAATATTTAGGAAGTATTTTTTTAAATTATTTTCATAAAGTAAGTAAAAAAAATAATAAATCGTTTCAATATTTTTATGGCTACGTGTCTACGACACGCTACAGAATATATATTCAATTTCGTCCTAAAAATACATACTTACTTTCCTGCTCAATCCACTTTGGCACAAAAAACTTATAAGTTCTTAAAATTTTCTGTTTCTAACTTTGTGATCTTGGCGGGAATGATACTGAAAGCACAAATACTGAGCTTTTATACCAACGTATAGCACGTAAAGCGCATGCGTGTACAGACGGCAAAACTTTTAGAATTTAATTCTACCAGAGTATGAACCTTATTCGTATTCAACGATTAAGTATCTTATAGCTTACCACTTGGGCAGTGTATGTGTCCATTGCAGTTTATGTAGGCGGAGTTTTCTGAATACTAACTGCACAATGGGCACTCAAATTGATAAGAACTCACTTTACTTATATATGTATTTAAATAGAGTACAGGTAGGAAAGCTATTATACTTGTATATAAATACTTGAAGGTCTAGTTGTGGAGGTCGCTCTTGCAAAACAAATTGGATGGAAATGTGATATTGAAACCCTTGAGAAACCATTTATTTGCATTTTACAGTAAAACCAATTTTAAAAGTACAAATAATTGTACCATAAGCTTTTAAGTATATAGCAGGGTAGGCAAAGAGAACCTATGCTATGACACTTCGTTCGTTACTTAACGCCCAATTTTCATTCGTCACGATTTCTTTAAATAGCAAGGAAATGAAGACAATTCTCTCTCCCATATGGGAATTAAAATCTTTGCGTTTATAGTCTTTACCTCAATATACTTCTATAATTTTTTTTTAATATAAAAAGCAATTAGCATAACCTACATTATAAATAAAACAAAATCAAAGAGAGAAAATTATAAAATCTAGACTAATTAGTAATTAGCGTTGGTACAATAACTTATTACTCATATTTATCTTTCATCTTCTATACTATAATAAAACAGTAAAAACATCGAATATTCATACGAAAACATAATGACGGGAGAGATGTTAAAACACTAATGGACTCTGTCTGTTTGTATCGACCTCGGATCTACTGGACAAATTTGAATAAAACTTTTTTTGTTACATAAAAAGCTGTTAGATCAAGCAGCATATAGGCTATAATTGATTTTTAAGACTGGCACACCTGATTTTCAACCATAGTAATCCAGCTTAACTATAAGAATTAATGAAATGCATAATAAGCGAAAATAACTAAATTGATTAAACATGAAAAGTATTTTCCCTTAACAAATAAAAATCAAGGATTTGAAACACCTGAAGCAGAACCACAACAGACCAGCTAAGCTATAAGAAATAAGAAGATGGATCTTTAGTAAAAGTTGTTGAGCGTTATAAAAATTTACCAATGACATATAAAAACTAACGTCTGGAAGGTGTGGTGAGGAACTCTAAGAGACCAGCTATACTGTAAAAAGAATAGAAGATAAAAAAAAAGTTTTTATTCTACATGAGTTGTGGTCTTATCATCCAGTGGTCGTAAGACACAGTGAATTACAAAAAATCAAGTAATTACGAAAGACAGGAGCCTAAACTAAGATACTTTTTATTTTAGGACAATACCACACAAGGCGCCACACCTTTGCGAACGAATAATGACTATTTTTCGATGATCTATAAAAATCAAAGGTGTGTAAGATCTTACGTGGAACTCTGACAGGTTAGATGCTCAATTTTGAGTCATAAAGTACACACAAACGACGTTGAGTTCACCGACTAGTAATAGTAGTAATAGTAAATTTTATTTTTAATTTTCGTAATTTAGAACAAGTAAAATATAAAGTTAAGCTGAGCTTTATCAATTAGGGGAAACAAACTAATGCAAATTACAACTACACTAGTTTCTCACTCTACTGAACTTAATTTAAAATTATAAAATGTTTACTTATTTGTTATTCTTCCTACACGCATAGGTCATTTGCAAAATATTTATATTAATTTGGTTCTGCCTGCCTACTAAATGCGAAAAAGCCATGTGTTTGGGTACATCTTTACCCTATTAACATTTACTTAATACTTTTTAGTTCTAAGAACATAAATAACATTCAAAACAACACTCTTATAGTTATAATGATTTCACACTCCTTTTGTATGGTTTTAATAACACTCTGAAGGTGGAACACAGAGTAACACAAAAAGTGGAAATGACATTATGACTCTATAGAAATTTTCAAGTAATATAAAGGTATTCATTATCTTTAACTAGTCTTAACTTATATTGTGACAATTTGTTTATGCTTTTATAGCATTAGCCTTTTTCCGCATATAGCAGGGTGGTCAGAGAGAATCTAGTTTCGCAATGTCGAACGCAATGTCTCGTAAATTGGGCTGAAAATGGGTAGCGTACTCCCCACTTTCAGCCCATTCTCAGAGACATTGCGTGTTAAGTGACGGAAATTAAAACCGGGCTTTGTCTTCTTGCCAAAGCAAGGAAATAAAATAGTTCATTTCTCCGTATGGGATGGGAGCCCACAACCATCGTGCTTTTTGTTACACGCTGTGCCGACGCTCCGGGCCTCGATGTTTTTGTACAAGAATAAAAAATAAAAAGATTTGATATATTACTTATAATATGAATTCCATTTATAAATAACATGAAATCGGAGTAAATGAAGACCAAGGTGTAACAGAACACCACACTAATGAATAAAAGTTTGACATTCCATTATTGATATTGTAGATTCCATTAGCGCTTCGCCGTTCATGTCTAAGTACTAGACATCTGAAAGGCAAGAGAAAACAATAAGAAACTTTAGGTATTGTTTGCAATTGATAAATATTCTGAAATTTTCAATGACGTTATAAAGTATTGATTTACTTTATTGAGTTTCCTTAAGTTTTCATAAAGGCACTTTAGTGAGTAATCGCGTATATTTTACAATTTGAAAATATTTTTTTTGAAAACCAGAACTTACAATCACTAAGGTAGATGTCAGTGACAGGTAGTGTTCGAACCTCCTGCTCTAACACTAAAAATAAATTTGCCAAATTGCACAAATTTGCTTCTATAAGATACGTTTGAAGACGTAGCTATACAAACTACAATCTTAACTTACCCTTTTCATATGTCACGAATGAAGTTCACTTATGAAGTTGCTTAGAAACTAAGACTATAAATAAATTTGTACTATATACAAAACAGTAAGCTTGTACATTATTTAATTTGAGAAAAAATGATAAGAAATTAGTAATAGAATATTAATCTACATTTTGTTTTATTTTCTCTATTTGAATCACATATTATGCACTACGGAATTACTATACGGATTAAAATTAAATATTTTTACTATGAAGCTTGGTTAGTGGGTAGAGCATAATTTATTTGAAGACGAGCATACCTGCTGCGGAACTATACCTAGTCCAGCTTAACAACAATAAATAATGAATTCTGTATTAATAAAAGTTTTTCAGCGTGATGGACATATGTCATTGACATCTGATGAAGAACCGTAATTACCTAAGTAATAGACAAGCTAAAATAAAGAAAAATGGCGCTGTCCATTTTTGTTCAATTATATAAGAAATTATATTTCTATATTATGGACAGAGTCATGAAGCCTTAAGCCTAAGTATTTTTTTTTTCAATTTGTAGATTAGTATTTTCTAAAAGAGATAAAAAAAGTGTTGTGTGTTTTGTATTCAATAGATACGTAGAGGAGAAATCAAATAACTAAATTTAAAAGCCAAGTGCCAAAACAAATGTTCATAACTTTAAATAAATTAAAAATGTTTCTAAAACTTTTTTGTTTGTTTTGAAATTAATTAATATTGATTGAATTATATATTAACCTTATTCATATTACTTATAAATTTAAAAATTAAATGTAAGATAACACGAGCGTCATGAAATCCTACATGATATGCAATCTGTACAAGGCTCACATAACGTAAGATATTGATTGGACGCGAAGGGAGCACTTAGTTTCTTTTTACAAGATTTATCGTTAGAGCTATCAGCTAACTAACTGTAAACTATTTTTTCATGACACGTCTCTTATATCATATATCCTATTTACCAGTGGCCAAGTCTAATTATTTTATAATCAATTTGTTAATTATTTTATAACAAAATAGTCACTTTACGTTACTTGGATGGTCAGAAGTAAAACAAGAGCGGTTCTTGTATGTTTTATATTACCAGATTTACAAAGTTGTGTATCCCGTTTAACTGTTTAACTTTTACCAATTTGTCAATTGAACATAATATTCATAATGATAATTAATCTACATCTATAATATATAATAAAAGGATAGAAAAGTCAATTCTGTACATTAAAGATTCAAAAAAACATTGATTGGGTCGGTTAATATATCGATAAAAGAAGTTAAAAATTCACTTAGCAGTATTTTTGTCTGTTTGCTGTTTATTTGTCCTCCAATCACGCAAAAACTACTCGACAGACTTGAATTTTTATATAGTAATAGCTTACAGTCCTGACCGTCCGTATAAATTATATTTTTTATGCAGTTCCGGGAAAATAAACAAAAAAGTGATAAAATAAAATTATTTAAATTACTTAAAACAAGTGAGTTAGATTTGGCATTCTAATAGCCATAAATAATATATATAGGATAGATTTTATTCTGATGTGTAATGCAAACCACGAACGAAAAATTAAAACAGAGACCGTTTTATTACGTCGATTACTTGCAAGTAAAGGTACTTTTATTCCATTGAATGGAATAAAAGAAACTTTACTTGCAATGACAATGCAAATGCTTTTTTAATATAAATTTTCTAATATAAAACATTTGAAAATTATTTGTAACAAAATTGTAACTTGTGAAACACAATTTATTATTTTTGTAGCACAGATTATTAAAGACAAGTGCCACGATCGGATTCTTGTACTATCTCGTCAATTATGCTTTGGTGATATCTTGTTAATATTATTACTTTTTTTGTTTTCTTTTTTATGTATTTTTTTTTTTTTTTAATTTTAGTTCTTTTTTTGTTTTTAATTTCCTTTATCTTTGTGTGTATTTTAATTTATTTTTTTTTTTTGATTTCTTTCTTGCAACTGGCGGGTATGTTGAATAACAAACTTTTATTTTTATTATTTTATTTTATTTTATTTTATTTTTTTTATCATATAATTATTGATCTTTTTTTTCATCTATATTTATTATTTTAATATTAATTTATAAAATTTATTTATAATTATATATATATATATATATATATATATATATATATATATATATATATATATATATATATATATATATATATATATATATATATATATATATATATATATATATATATATATATATATATATATATATATACATATTTTATACACAAATAATGGCAATTAATAATAGCAATAATGATTCCTTTCTATCCCTATCTTCCAGATCTGAAGGCATTGACAGCATTGAAAGTTTTCATAGCATTCCATCACTCGGTGAAAATCTAGGTTCCTATTTCTCGGATGTTCCGAAAAATTTTAACATAGTCCATATCAACGCTCAGAGTATTCCTGCACATTATCCGGATTTGTTGTCAACTTTCACTAGTAAACACATACATGCAATTTTGATATCTGAATCATGGCTTAAACCATGCTTACAGTCTACCTCTTACGCATTACCGGGTTTTCAATTGATTAGAAATGATCGAATGGGACGAGTCGGTGGAGGTGTTGCGATCTACTTGCGTGCTCATATTCCTTTTTCTGTTGTGAATACATCACTAACACAGGGTAACGCATGTGCTGAGCACCTTTTCATTGAAGTTGTTTTACATCATACTAAACTTCTTCTTGGAGTTTTTTATAGTCCTAATCATACAGTTGGTTATTTCTCGTCATTTGAAAGCCTGGTGGATCAATTAATACCCTCTTATGAGCATACTTTGATCATGGGCGATTTTAACACTTGCCCTCTTAAAAAAGATTATCGAGCTTCCCGCCTGCAAACTTTACTAAATTCTGCCAATTTAAATATTTTACCCACAGCGCCAACTCATCACTTTCCAAATACTAATCCTTCTCTTCTCGATCTAATGATAGTTTCTTCCATTGACCATGCAGTGAGACATGGTCAGTGTCCTGCACTAGCATTCTCTTATCATGATCTTCTCTATATATCTTACAAAGTGAGACCCCCTAAAGCTAAATCAAGAATTCTTCTCCAGCGCAACTTTGGAGGTATGGATTTGGACCGTTTACGTGAAGATGCTAATGACATTGATTGGTCTATTATTGAAGATGCAAGTACAGTCGATGAGCAAGTAAATATTTTCAATTCTCTCTTAACCAAGCTCTACGATATTCATGCACCAGTGCGACCAGTCAGAATGAAACATCTACCTGCACCGTGGCTTACGGCGGACATTAAAAAACTACAAAACAAGAAAAATATTGCAAAATCTAAATATATCTCTAATGCAAATGAGTCCAATAGAGAGAAATATGTGAGAGCTCGAAATCGTTGCAGAGTTTGTAGAGATAGTCAACGACGCCATATCTATAAATCTATAATGGAAGAAGATGATCCAGTCAAAGTCTGGAAGTTTCTCAAAACCCTCGGAGTTGGTAAAACTAAACATGTTATTTTTCCCAAAAATATAAATATTAACTCACTTAATCAACATTTCACTTCTTTTAGTACAATTGATAGTACAAATAAACTGAACACCTTAAGTTATCTTTCCACTTTATCAACTCCTGAGGTTCCTCCTTTTAAGTTTACTCAATTCACTGTATGTGATGTTAGGAGAAATATTATAGCTATTAAGTCGGATGCAGTGGGTGCTGACTGCATTAGTCGTAAAATGATCATTCCTATAATTGACCTCTTGGTTCCTACTATCACATCCATTTTAAATCGCTCTATTCTCCAAGGTGACTTTCCGTCGGTCTGGAAAGATGCTCAAATTATTCCCCTGCCTAAAAAATCTAATCCTTCTACTTTTTCTGAGTATCGTCCTATTTCCATTCTTCCGCTACTATCAAAAGTGCTTGAACGTCTTGTTCACAAGCAACTTAGCATGTTCCTATCAGAATATAATTTTTTAAATCCTTTACAATCCGGTTTTCGTCAAGGTCATAGTACGACTACTGCTTTAGTCAGGATCACCGACGACATCAGACAGGGTATGGATGATCGGAGGGTGACGGTGCTGATATTATTAGACTTCAGTAACGCTTTCAACACTGTTGATTTCGACATACTACTTGCTATACTTATTTCTCTTAATATATCTCCTGAGGTGATTGATTGGTTTCGTTCTTATTTGTTCGGACGCCGGCAGCGCATACGAATTGAAGAATTCTATTCTGAATGGTCCTCAATCACTGCTGGCGTTCCTCAAGGTGGCGTGTTGTCTCCTCTCTTATTTTCAATTTTTATTAATTCTGTCTGTCACAAAATTTCTTCTCACTACCACCTGTATGCTGACGATTTACAAATTTACGCACAAACTCACTCACGGATTTTCCTAATACCATCAAAAGGATAAACAATGACCTTGAAGAAATTTCAACGTGGAGTAAACATTTTGGGCTCATGATTAATCCTATCAAAAGTCAAGCTATAGTAATCGGCAGTCCTAGATTATTGCGGAAAATTGATGAATGTAAAATAACATCTGTATCAATCAATGGAGCTTGTATTCCATTTAGTAAATCAGTCAGGAATCTAGGGTTGGTTGTGGACCAGCATTTATCTTGGGAACCACAAGTAGAAGAAGTTAGCAAAAAAATTTATGCTGCTTCTTCGTGCCTGCGTAGACTGCGCAATTTCCTACCAATATCCACCAAAATTGTGCTGGCAAACTCACTCCTTTTACCAATTCTTGATTATTCTGATATATGTTATCTTGATATTAAAGAGGAGCTTTTGAATAAACTTGAGCGGCTTCAAAATCTTTGCATCAGGTTCATATTTGGTGTACGTAAATATGAACACATTTCCGAGTTTCGTAATAAGCTTAAGTGGCTCCCCATTCGCCTTCGCAGGAATACTCACATACTTCATCTTCTCTATTCAGTGCTGTTTAATCCTTCTACTCCCCCATACTTGAAGAAACAATTTAAGTTTCTTCATGACACCCACTCACGTTCCTTACGCTCCAACAGTAACTTCTTGCTTGAAATTCCTCTTCATTCTTCTTCCTTTTTCTCTAATTCCTTTACTATTCAAGCTGCCCGACTATGGAATTCCTTACCTTTTAAAATTAGACGTGCAAAAAGCCTGCACATTTTTAAAAAATTACTTAAAAATTACTATTTAAGCCAGTAATTTTGCCTTTGTGTTATTATAATAATTGTTTTTAATGATTTGTATGTATAGTGTGTATGTATTGAACTTATTTATATGTATATTATGAATGTATGTATGTATATGAGTATTTTTGTACGCTTGTATTATTTATTTATTCATATTTTATTTATATTTATTTGTATTTATTTGTATGTTTATGTATATGTTATATTTAATGCACCGCCCATGTTTGTACAACTCCAACATCCAAAGGTTGCCTGGAAGAGATCGCTTTTAGCGATAAGGCCGCCTTATTGTACTTCTGTCCTTTTTTAGCTCTTATGTAATGTATATATTTATGTTGTGCAATAAAGTATATTTGTATTTGTATATAATATTAGTGATCATAAGATATTTTAGCAGTTTTTTTGATATATTATGTATACATATTATAAACCAATATATTATGTATATATATTTATGTGTTTATAAATCTATAGTAATATTTTATAATATCTGTCAACAAATGTCGTTATTCACTAAAATAAAATTTCTGCTATCGTATTATATATCGTTATAGTTATTGTAAATATAACCTAAAAAAACTACCCAGTGAATAGAATAGAATAGTTGTCATCCTGGCATTCAATGAAGTTTCCGTAGAACATAAATAAACATATTTTAATTACGTCGATTACCAGCAAGTGAAGCTAAACCGTATATTAGATTTTGTCGAAAAAATTACTTTTTTTGTAATAAGAGCATTATTTAAGATCAAATAACTTTTTTTAGTATAATATTATTATAAGTATTTTAAACAATGACGATGTTAAAAATAGAAGATATTAGTAGTACATTTGTCAGTACTAGAATAAAGAACGACAAAGAAGAGCATCGCATGGCGGTGCAGCGGTGCAGGGCGGTGTATTTAAAAATAAAAAATTATTAAATAAAACAGTTTAAACGGATTAATCGCGTATATTATCATTTTTTGGAAACCTGACGTTTTGAACACTTTGCAGTGGTCCGTGGTCACGGGTAGACTGAAAAGGTAGAAAAAATGATAATATACGCGATTAATCCGTTTAAACTGTTTTATTTAATATGAATAAACATCGCGGAAACCAAAGAACTTATTATTAAAAAATAATTAAATTTAATTCTTTTAATTATGGCGTTCTAATAAATAAAAAATAAAATAGTGTTAGTATGATTCTGATTGTAAAAATTAATTGTGAGAAATGGATATTGTTTTTTACACTCTAAATGAAAAGCTAGAACTTAATTTGCGTACAGACTATATGTAAATATACATATACGTTTACGTTTTTATATAAACATACATGCAAGAAACATAAAGGAACATTGACCACGATTTTAAATGATAGACAAGAGATGTTAGGTATAAAATTTTGAATCGAACGCGATCTAGCTAACATAAGCAAAGCCGCGAGCGTATCGCTAATAATTAATAATTGTACAAAAATTAAAATAACGTAATTTCTAAATTCAAATTAGTTAGTATATTAAATATTATTATTATTATTACTCATTAAATTAAGTGAAACCATAACTAAAATAAATAGGGATTGGTGTTATATTCATATAACATTATTATCTGTTACACTTGATTTTACAATTTTATAAAGTGCATTTCGAATTTTATATGAAATTCATGAAATTAAAGGACACAGAAGAATTATCGTTTAAGTAAAAAATAAAACTAGAAAACATTTAATTATTTATTCCCATAACCATGTAAGTTATATATTTTATATAAATGGACGAACTAAGATTTTACTATATAACAAAATACACAAATATTTTATAAAATAATAGACAAAAACTTAAAATATAGTGTATGACTTATAAACTAGTTTCAATATGAGACTTCAAGTCACTTAATTTACTTTCAACCAAGTCCAAATCATTTATTCTCTCTAAAGTATTCACGTCTGACGGCTGACTCACATTCGTACAAGAACTGTCGTTAACACTAATGTTCCAAATTTTTTTGAATTTCGAATCATTAACGGTGAATTTTAAAACGTTGTTCTCTAAATTATCGTTATTTTGAAATTTTTCTGTATCAACTGTCGAATTGAAAGGCCGCCTGGGCATTGTTATATTAATCGTGAGGTCGTTTATTTTGTTCAAAATACCTGAAAAATACAAAATAAGATAAATTTCACGCGTGTAATCTTAAAAATTGTGAGCCAAAAAATTGGCGACTTTATTTTTAGTTTCACACTAGAATAAACTCAAGTCCCAATACACGTAAAGAAAATATATTATATATTTTTTAGCATATCACAAACCTGTAATTTGTAAGCTCGTGTCAACTGTATGACTTTCTTTTGCTAATATGACACTTTCATCAAAATTTTCCTGTCGTTTTACATGACTTTCAGTACACCTGCTTAGTATTGCTTTTCTAAGGGATCTACTTTTTAATGGCGTATGATATAAAATTGATTGTTCTCGATGTTTAATTTTAATGTTACAAATTTCATCTAATTGCAACGAAAAACTTAGATCTTTATTTTGTTTTGATTTTAAATGTTGCGTTAAGACGGCCAAAGGAAATCTTCCTGTCGACGACCTTACATTAGTCCTGGCAAAAATACTTCTTGTCACATTATTTATTTTTTTAGGTGAATTGACATAAGTATCGCCATTTTTTAAGTCTACTGTGTGGGTTCCATTTTCTATTGGTTCTTCATAAAAGTCCTCATCATTTTTAGGATTCATTACAGTATTGATTCTCTTGACCAATGTGTATAATAATTTGAGACGTTTTATTACTTGTTCTGTAGTAATACTGGTGTTTTGTGCTTTTGTCTTCTTCACGTCGTATATATGATCGCCTTCTGAACTTAACATATTACTCACTATTTTACATTCCGATTGTACTGAAAAATAAAATATTTTATTTTGTATAGCATTTACTCATTGTGTTTGGACCACGATAACTATCACTACATAAAATTGAATGACACATACACATAAAATACAGTATACGCTCATTATTCCCGGCTCTCACATTCGTGATTTCAGAATTCGCGGATTAAAAAATTATGACCACGTCCTAGCATTCGCGGCAACATATTACTTGATACGCAGATATAGTACGTATAAGATAAAAAACTCTGCGTTTTTTGTTTCTGCTTACAATCTTACAGTGACAAGTGTTCTATTCATTTTATGAAAATTGATACTTTTATGGAATGAAATACCACACCTAAATATCGATCAGATTTCAATGAAATAAAACAAAAACGGCAGATCAGTATAAATACAACATTATTCCAAATATTGCATTGTGCCTCGGAATGTATATGGTGTAATCTTATACAAAACGAGCTGTAGCCCGCAATTTCATTTGTGTACGCAAAATTACGTTTCTTCCCCTCCCCAAATTTCAGCTAAGCGTTGTCTGTCAGACACTCAGAAAAGAAGTAACGGAAGAGTTTTATTTATATCTATATACATAACATTACACATTCACGTTTCATTAGTAACTACTTCCCTCGGGTCAGACGTCTTACTGGTCCATGATAAAACCTCTAAATAAACTTTACATTGAGATTAATGATTCACCGCATTGCGTATTGCGTCTTTGCAAATATTTTGTAAAACTATACATTTGACATGTTTTGTCGATTTTCGGCCCATCTACATCTTATTCAATGCTATGCATTCATATAGAGAGCAAGATAGATATTATTTTGAATCTTTTTAAGACAAGTACTTACCATATATTATGAAGGGTAGAAATAAGGATGACGAGCTCAATGATCTAAGAACGATATTAAAAACAGTCTTAAACTATCCAATCACATGCACATATCCAATAACATTTTATTTTTTCTATTTGCTTTCATGCAACTTTGTATTATCAATTTGATGTTATTCTTTTTGTAGTTCTCCTTTATATATTTAGGTTTATTATTAGACTTACGAAAAATAAATTTGAAATTGTTTGTAAATAAATTAAGTAAGTAAATTTGAATTTGTGTTTAATCTAGATGATGACGAAAAGTTTTAATCCGTGTATAAAATGTAAGTATATCATAGAAACAATGGAAATCTTAGACAACCATTATAGCGACATACAATCAATACATATAAATAAAATAAGTGTCTGTTCGGCATTTCAAAATAATTGTATATTTCAAGTGGATATAGTTATCAGTTACAGATATATATGTTACTAAAACAAAAACTATTTATTTTTATTATTTTGTATATCTGTTTCTCCGTTTGTCCAGGATAGGACGAGAAGCTACTGTCCAGATAAAATTTTCATTTATATAGACATACAATTGTCATAATTTTTCATATACAAAATAATTTCGAAAGGAAAACTATATACGAACATACGAATAGGTCACTAGCATATAAAATATCGAATTAATACCTTTGTTCAAATCTGCCAGCAATGGTGTAATAAGTTCACGTGAAGGCAATGCATCAGGTTCCAGGCGATCATACACATTGAAAAAGTCATGGACAACACTACCAATATTAATAACTAAACACATTTTTTCATTATCATAAACATTTTGTTTTGTTATTTCCAGTAACTTTTGATGCATCATTTGTAGGGCTTTCTGTAATATAAATAAAATTAATATTATATTATGAAATTTTCAATATAATTTAAAATCAAACATGGGATTATAATATATATATTACAATATATTTAGTACAATATATAATTTATTTTGAGGTTGTATTTAAGATAAAAGATTTTGAATACTAATTCTCAACCTCAGTAAAAGAACTTATCGCACAAATTTGTTTTTTTAAAAAAAAATTTGATAATGATTGTGTAAAGAAACTCTATATTCCACTTTTTTTCAATAAAAATTAAAAACAATAGTTACCTCAGCAAAAGCCACTGGATCTACTATTAAAAATACATTGGATCTTATTTGATTGACTTCCTGATCCCAGGTACTTATTAGCATTGAAGTATGTGGACTATGAGGAGACATCATAACTGCAGGCACTAGGTAAGGATCCAGAGCTTCCAGACTTGCTAAAGCACTGCGCAAAGTTAAGACTCCTGGAAATCAAAAAATTGGAATATATAGTTAAATTTGTGTCTATATAAATGAATTTGAAGTATCTGTTGGTTATTTCAAAATAACTGTGTTTCAAGTGCATGTAGTTATTTACACAATACTAAAAGAAACATATTTTATTTTTGAGTCCGAGAGCATTGATCGCTTTGAATTGAATTCAATAATTGAACATTGGTTATATATATATATATATATATATATATATATATATATATATATATATATATATATATATATATATATGTACATATATGTATATATATATATGTATATATATATGTACATATATGTATATATACATATATATATATGTATATATATATATATATATATACATATATATGTATATATATATATATATATATATATATATATATATATATATATATATATATATATATTTATATATATTATATATATTTTGTTACATTTAAAACAATACATACTTTTTTGATCTGAGGAACATGACATAGCAAATGATCCAATCTGCAAAAGCCTTTCATTGTGCAAGTCGAATTCCTTAATGAATATGCAGTTTCCAATATCACCTTCGACAGTACATGTACATGTCCCTGCAGTTATTTCAAAATGACTTCTTAACTTTACTGCAGGTGAAATATTCTTAGTAAAACAATGAACCACTAAGGCTAACAAGGCTGTATTTGTATTAGTTTCCAATGCATATAAAACATCCTTTAGCACATCTATTAGGAGATTTACATTTGAAGGCTTTATTGGCAATTTGAGCGTGTCCATAGTTGCTGGGACTGTGTTAAGGTCACCATTTATTATATCACTAAGCAAAACTTTTGTTTCTCTTAGCACCTAAAATAAAAATACTTTCAAATACTGAAGACTATTTTAAATACAATATAGTTCCATATTGCTATGATTTACCACTTGGCAGCGAGCTTTTACAACATGTTGATCTGTTAGTAGGCAGAGTCGACATAGAGTCATTGTTGACAATAACAATTCATCAATGGATGTGTGCAAAGCTTGCACACAATCAACTAGCTGAAAGTTTTTTTATCATAGCATGAATAATCAAATAAGATTAAAAAATAACAAAATATATAATTTATAATTTAACTTATTAAAACATTGAATACAACTAGTGTCTGACTGTAAACGCGATGTTTGTAGGTTCCCTAAGTGCCACACTTAAGTTTAGTTAAGTTCTGCTACTGACAACACAGGAAAGTGACAAAAGGGTATCTTATAATATAAGATTCCCCTATCTATCCTGCTATATGTGGGAGAAATCATGAAACAAATTCATATTATATATTTTCTTAGTTACAAGATTATGTAAAGCACTTACTTCATTTTTCCAACAAATTAAGATTGATTCAGTTTCTTTGATATTGTTTCTATATACAATATTACATAGTTTGCTTAAAACATCAAATGTCTGGTCAATCCAGTTGATAAAATACATGGGTGACATTAATAAAGAATTGTTCAATGAATCTGACTTATTGACTGAAGGCTTACAAATTAAAACTTCTTCAACTGATAAAAGCTTTTGATAACACCAAGATAGCCTTTCTAACGTGCATTGGCGGCTTTCCTACGATATAAGTTTAAAAGTATATATTAATTAGAAAAACATGCTAGAACATTAAAAGAAATAATTTAAAATAATATTTTTTCATAATATACCTGTAAATATATGTCTTCTTTATTTTCTAGCTTAATTATTTCTAATAATGTTATAAAACATTTTCTTATTTGATCTGCACACAATGTATAAATATTGCGAATGTTAATAATTTGATCTTCAAGATATTCATCGTATAGAACGTGTAATTTATTACTAATCTTTTGAAGCAACGGATAAATTTTTTTCATCAAGATGTCCTATAAAAGTATATTATAGAAAATGTATATAAGTTAAAGTATCTAAAGTATTTTATCTCATAAATAATAATAAAATGTCTTACCACAGCAAACTTCACACATTCGTGAGTCTCTCTTGGGAATTCAACTAACTGTAAATTGATTTCATTTACAGACATTTTTAGTGGTGATGTGAATTATAATTTGCCACTATATTATTCACAATTTACTACTTGCAACTGATATTTTGATAAACAATTATAAATTCATTTCCAAAGTTGATTGATAATTTTAATTTCTTTTTTTAAATAAAACGAATTAAAATGGAACAGATTAATAAAAAAATAAACACTACGAATAGTAGTGTTGTAATACAGTTCGATACTATATCGATATTACAATTTACAAGTCAGTCTACATATAGTAGAATAGTTCATGAGATTCTAGTCGGAAGTTGTTGATTTTTAACTTCTGGATTTTAGGCGTGCTATAAAACTTACATAATTTGATGCGAAAATAATTGATAGTTGTAAACAAAAGCGAATGTGATCAAGTTTATATGTATCATTTAAGTACTAAATATTTTCTTAATAAATTAAATATACATATGCAATTCAAATGGAAAAAATTGGAAATCTAATATTTGATTTAATATAATAAAACTTACAATAATCGGCCATCCTTAGAAGCAAGCCCGGTAATAAGTATGGAGCGTAGAACTACCGCAATAATACACCTGTATTTTATTAGTATGAGAGTAAACTCATCCTAATAAAATACAGTGTATTATAAATTCTTTAATGATTTTCTTAATAAAACAGTCAAACACCATATAATATAGCAATTTTATAATTACAGAATAACATATTACAAAATAGCAATCATAGAATTTTATTTAGTCTGTAGATTTTAGCAATAATAAATTTTTTATCTGTATGTATAATTTGCATCGAAGATTTTGATAGATTCATTGAACTTTATATTTGTGAGAAATAAACAGAGATAACTAAGAAAGTACTTAATAATGAGTGAATTAGTTTGGGGTATCAAAAACGGCGACATAGATCAAGTTAAGGACATCGTGGAAAAAAATGTAAGACAAGTTTAAAAAATATACGATTCAATTTTTGATTCGTCATTAATGTTAAAGCAAAATACAATTGTTATTTAAAACCAAAATATATATGGTTTCTTTTGTACACAAATTTATAGTGATTTTCATATATTTTCAACTTCATAATATTAAATCATGATTATAGTATTTTCAAAACTGCTAATCCTCAGAAAATTGATGTCAACGCGCTCATTGACGGCCGTGTACCTCTACATTATGCAGCTGACTACGGACAAACAGCTGTTGTAAACTATTTACTGGACAAAGGGGCTGACCCTAATGTATGTTACAATATTCTTAATGTAATGACAATATGATAAACAATTTAATAAAAACTTATCCTTGCATGATGATAATAAACTTTGTTAGACTACTTTTATATCAATATACAAAAATCATCTGCTCTCTATGTTTCAGTTGGTTGACAAACATGGTATATCTGTGATTCTTGCTGCTATTTGGGAGGGGCACACTGACTGTGTTAAAACATTATTAAAACATGTAAGACAGTAACTATTTATATTATATGCAGGAAAAGTTAAGTATTAAAATAAAATTTAAATAACATTTTACAGGGTGCATCTAAAAATGGTAAGACACCTGATGGAACACCATATATTGATGCAGCAGAAAAAGATGAGATCAAAGAACTTCTAACATAGAAAGAGTCACATATTATTTAAGTTAAATTTCGCTCACATTCTTGTTTTTTAAAGCTATGATGAATTTAATATAAAAAGTAAAATTAATCACCACAAAATATTTACATGCATTTATTTATATATGATCAATATATGAAAAATATAGAGCATTGATGTATTATGACTGCGTCCATTAGTAGTATTTTTTTGTAAACTAACAAGATATATTTAAGTCATGTAAACTAACAATACATGAAAATTATGAAGTGTGTTTTAGATTTTGTGTCTACAGCATTTCTTTACTTCTAAAGGCCTATACTCTACTTTAGCAAATAAATTATTTTATATTACAGAGAAGGCAACTAGGAAGTATCAACATAATAAGTAATTTTTATTGCTAAAATAAAAAATGTGATAATCAAATTGAATTTTATTTTGTTTTTGTATGGAATTATAGATCCTGTAGTAAAGATTGTAATGTAATATTGTACCATATAATTTATTAAGTTGAACATTTAACTACTTTGCAATCACTTGAGCTTAAGTGAAATTAATTCAATTTTATTTAAGCTCAAAAAGCCCTTTTTACTTAAAAATAGTAATAAATAATGTTTCATACAATAAACAAAAATAGGTTAACATTTATAAATTACACTTTGTTTATATTACATTAGAATTCATCTTTGCCTGTAGTATATTTTTTATACTTATTTTTTGTAGTTGGGCAATAACAAGCATTCTTCTGTGCATCTAAATATGACTTACATCCAAGTGTAAGTGTTCCAGTAAAAAGTAATTTAGCAGCACCTTTACATCCTGTTAATAAAAAGTTATATTATAATACAATTTGTCTAAACAAAAAAGATTTTTCAAGTATATAATAATTTACAACACACCTTTGGTTATAGCATCTCCTGCAACATTAACACTTTTATATGTATCACAATAATTATACAAGCATTTCTTAAATTCTAAGTCGCATACTTCTTTTCCACTATTACATGTGTCATAACATATATCATGAGAATCACAACACTTTGTCATTTGTTCAATTGGCAGGTACTCAGTTGATATTTCAAAACCAAGAGAACCACAGCCATCAGATCTTGGTATATGATTCTTGTTGCGCACAGGTTTTTGTCCTAAATAGAAAAATATTTAAATAATAAAAAAAATTACTTTATTTCACAATTACAAATATAAAGGCACTATTACCTTCTGGACAGTTAAATATACATTCTTCTTCTACAGCAGCATCAAAAACTTCGTGAAGAGATTTGAACTTTTCTGCGACAGTTATTACGTTTTTAAACACATCTCCAAACACTGTTTCAGCGGATAATACAGCATCCCTTAAATTTCGTAACATGCTTGAGCCAAAGCCAGTATAAGCGTATGCAGCAAAAGTCAAAGCATAAATAAATAACTTTTTATACGGGATCTCCATTATTAGGTTTTATGTGTATGTAATTTTCTTTTATCATTTCTTAACACGACTTAACATAATGACGTGTCTAAAAGAAATTGGAAGCAAAATCATTACACATCATTAGCGTTATTTATATCTGAAGTATACTAATTTCAGTACTTTACTCTTTGGTATACAACGTAATCGAAAATAATAATTATTTTGAAGATCAAAATACTGTCAACTTCATTGTCATATTATTATCAAATTATAACAATGACAAAGAAAATTAACGAAATATTTTAAATAAAAGTTTTAGAAATACTAGATCTATATGTAATTAAACAATATGTCAAACTGAATTAAAATATTAAAATTAATTTTTATATTAACTAAGTATAAAATAATTGAACAAAGTATTTGTATCTGTATCTGTATTATTTATATAATTCTAAATTATAAAATATAATGTCGTCACGTAATTTATAAAATAATAATATCCTGATTAAGCGTTTTGGTAGAAGACAAATGTATTACTGTACTATGCTCCTGTATCAATATTGTAATGTATTTTCCTTCTTGTTAAGCTAAATTTATTTAGTCATCTTGTAAACCGAGTTGAAAGAAATTTAAATTTAATTTATTATAATATGCATATATAAAAAAATTATTTTAAATGTGACTTAAATTGAATTTATATTCTTTTCCACTAATTAGTATAGTAATCAGAAACAAAATCGGTAAAAAATATTATCGAATAAAATAGAAATCGATATAACCACATCTCTACTCACTCGAATATCCGGTAGCCATGTTAATTTAAAAAGTTATCCTTTTCCGTTTTGTTGTCGAGAAAATGACGGGCTTTAGTAATAAGGTGAGAGGAAATATTCAAAATTATATTATAATTAGGAAATATGCGTATTGTTTTATATTTTAAAGACAATCTATGTTACTTTATTGTGTCCTGAGTGCTGTTTTTTATTGATATATGCCGAAATGGTCACATATCGTGATGTACACGTGCTGGCTTGTGAAGTTGCGGGAAAGTATATGGAGATACATTGTAATATTTAAATTTATTGTTAACTTTCTTATAATTTGTCCAATAACTATAATATACGCATATTTATAATAGGAATTTCACATTTTGATATTTTTTTTATTGAGGTTAGAATTACAAATCCCTACTGTGTTAAGTGTTAGTTTAATGCTTTGATTAAAATTTTAGTCCATAGTAATCGATGGCCGCGGCCATCTGTTGGGCCGGCTGGCTGCAGTGATTGCAAAAGTACTTCTTGAGGGAAATAAAGTTGTTGTTGTAAGATGTGAACAACTCAACATCTCAGGAAACTTCTTTAGGTAAGATTATCTTCATTAACTTGCAACTCATAATGTAATCGTTTTCAAGTGATGTTTATTGGGTAATTTGCGACTGAAAAACTGTGTTGCGAACATTTATAATTTCTGATCTATATGGTCATAAATCTTTTTTTAGTTTGTCATTCCCAAATTAATTTCTTTTTCTTTTTTCATAGGAACAAACTGAAATTTATGTCATTCTTGCGCAAACGTTGCAATGTCAACCCAGCCCGTGGCCCATTCCATTTCAGAGCACCATCAAAAGTCTTGTGGAAAACTGTCAGAGGTATTTATTTTATTACTTAACTATGCATTATACAAATTTATTTACAGAATTTTTCAAAGCTTATGATTATCTTATTTTATTACCTACATTATTTGATTAAATTATGATGAACAAATAAACATGAGGCTATACTTGAAGATAAGTTGAACATCAAACTACTTTAAGGATTTATTTTAATTATATATCTTTGTTCAGGCATGATCCCACACAAGACTGAAAGGGGAAAGGATGCTCTAAGAAGGCTCCGTGCTTATGATGGTTGTCCTCCTCCATATGACAACCGTCGTCGCGTTGTTGTACCTGCAGCACTCCGTGTGTTCTGTTTGAAGCCTGGACGCAAGGTATTATGACTAAAGAATACTTAAATAATAATGTATAGGAAACTTTCCTAAACTAAACTTTTCTTTTGTAATTATATTATGAGAGAGAATTTAAATTAATTAAAAAGTTAAAAATATGTTCCCATATGTTTTTATTTATATACATACTTACTTATTTTTAAATATTATATTAATTTGTAACTTGTATTTAGTTCTCTTTAATGATGTTACATCTTGGGTAATTTGCGACTGAAATATTTTTTGTTGAAAAATTTAAAAATATCTGAATATTGCTGACAATGTATATTAAATTCATATATATATATATATATATTTGGTGTTCAAACATTTTCATTTTACATTATAGTACTGTCATGTTGGCCGTCTTTCCCATGAGGTTGGATGGAAGTACCGTGATGTTGTCCGCAAACTGGAGGACAAGAGGAAGTTCAAGACTATCCATAGAGTTTCCTATGAAAAGAAACTTAAGGTATTTATATTTTTATAATACTGGTTTAATTTATTATTACTTACAGATTACTTAATTTGCACATAATGTGTAATGGAAGAATATGTGGTTGGGAATGTGAACAATATTTTTAAGTATATTAGTATACATTCATTATTTAAATGATGATTAACAACTTACCTACATTATTTGATGTTTATGAAAAAAAAACTTGGCTGATATGAATCTGACTTAAATTAAATTTATCTTTCAAGTAGCTGGTACCTAATATAATATTTTTTTATTTTCAGAAAATCACCAAGGAAGCCGGTGACAAAGTAGCGAAGGCAACAGCTCCCTTCACTGCTGTCATGCAATCCTATGGATACAATTAATACTAAGGAAATTATATCAAAAATAAACCTTTGGTTGCCCAACTCTCGTTTTTTTTAAAGTTTTAGTTAATCTGCATGTCTCATACTAGACACCAATAATGTTTCTTTATTCTTTAACAAAATATAAGAATATTTTTTTATATATAAATACACTGTTTCATAACAACATTAGCTAGTAAAATAATTATTCTTATTCTAATAACTATTTATGATTTCATATTATACTACTCATGAGGTTTATTAACTCATAAATCATATTTGTCTTTCACTTTGTAGTCCAATTGGTCTGTACCCTGTTACTTTATTATTAATAGTTAGTTTTATTATCGTCAATATTTTCATATCAAGAATATAGAAATTAATGAAAGTTATGTTAAAATTAAATGGCATATAGGACTAAAAGGCTTATTAAAACAACTAAAACTAGAATCATTCTAAAATCTGTTACATATTAAGGTGTGTTCAAGCATCACTTCTCATACTCTTAGAAATATATCATTAAAAATTATCACCACAAATCGAGGTTTACTCCGATTTGATTTACATCTCTGTATTGCATCAGCAACCTGCCTGTGAATATCCCGCCAAAATCGGCCCAGCCGTTTCAAAGATTAAAGAAAGACCGACGAAAATAGTAAAAAATGTTATTTTGGTATATGTACCGTATTTATATTCCTATGCATGCAGTAAAAAGCGGCTATTTTGATATTACAAACAGACATTTAATTTTTTTTATTAGTATATACATTTGTATTTTAAACAAAAGATAATTTAGTGAAAATAACCAATAACTCGTATGAATGATCGGTCTTTTTTTTAGCCCCACGCTGTATCCTGCTTATAACAGAGTAGGCAGAGTACGAGTGCAGTAACCACCTTTTTAATCATACATTTCTAAAATAGTATCTAAAGTAGGTATGTTTGAACCTGCGTTTTTATATAACAGGTTTCACAGTATCTTTCACGCCTTGTCTTTGTTAACAACAGAGCGATGAAAATGAAATCGCCTCATAATCAAAACCTACAGGGTATTTCCCGTCGTCTTAGAGTTACGAAATTTGGCAACAAGTTAGAACTAAAAAACAACAACCAAAAATTTCAAATTTATAGATATATCCCAGAAAAAAGTTATTACAAACTTATGCTGTAGTTTATTTCATACAAAATCAGTGAATACAACCGTAAAATTAAGTTTGTCGACTCATACTTGTTATACTTCATTGACCTAGAGTTATGAAATTGGACGAGAAGTGAAAAATTAAAGTATATATATAGAGGTATATCTCAAAATTATGTGATTTATAAATGTACCCCAGAAAAAAACCCACTACTTTGTAGTTCATTTCATACAAAATTAATGGACAACTGTAAATTTAAGCTTGTCAATTTGTATAAGTAGTATTTTCCTCAGCGGAAAACTAACGATCATTAAATTGGTACATAACCTTCGTCCGTCCTACCGTCTGGTATATTTTTAGATGATATCCAAGGGGTGGTGGGTCGAGTCCCACTAAGTAATATTTTTACGTTTTCCGTTATTTATTTTTGAGATACATTTTTCTTCCCTAAGCCTTCCCTATATTATAAGCTGATGTCTGCGTTTATTAATTAAAATATGCCTATGTTATGGACTAAAATATATTTTGTCATCCTTATAAATAATAAGTTCAGAAATGATTATGAAGTAATCATAATTAATCAAAACTTTCAAATAATCATTAATTAATCAAAAAATATATACTGCAATAAAACAGTAAAAATTGAGTCTGTACATTAAATATTTTTACAAAAAATGATGAATGAAAAATGATGCAGAAAGATATAAAAACAAACAGAATATGAATCTACGATTTTTTTGTCTGTCTGTTTGTAAACGCACATCTGCGAATCTACTGGAGGGATATGAATGAAACTTTTTACGATGTATACCTGTTAGGTCCTGACCTAAGAGGTATACAACGTACAGAGGTATACAGGGCAGAATATATATTTTGAAGACTAGCATACCTGATGCAGCACCTTAGTGGACCAGCTGAATTACAAGAAATGGTGAAATACTGCCATAGTCATAACAATAGATTGATTAAACTTACTTTCCAATGGCATATAAAATTCAAGGATCTGGAACACCTGATGTAGATACAATAGCACTTCTAAAAAAATTATTAGCACAAATTTAAATTTTATGCATATTCCCTATTATAATTTATTTGGTTCGTTAATTTTGACCAAATCAATGAATACTGAATAGTCGTGTTGGCGTAATATAAAGGTAGTTCTCCAAAATATTTAGTACACTGCGATATAAAATGTAATATAAAAACAAAAATATCGGTCAAGTGCGGTTAGTTCTCGCGCGGCTAGGGTTCCGTACTTATTTCAAGATTGTATTCCACTGATGAAAATATTACTTATAAAAATTGACAAAATTAAATTTGTAGTCGTATCCACTCATTTCGTATGAAATTGATGAAGTTTGTAATAGTTTCTTTTTGCGTTAAACTTATAAATGATCAAATTTTAGATCTTATCCATTATATACACTGAAGTCTGTACTTGTCGTCAAATTTCATAAGTCAATGAAATACAACTAATAAGAGTCGACAAAATTAAGTTTGCGGTCGTATGCGCTCATTTTGTATGAAATGAACTACAGTATAAGTTTGTAATAGTTATTTTTCTGGGATATATCTATAAATTTTATTTTTTTCCTTTGGTTGTACTATAAGTTCTAATTTATTGCCAAATTTCATAGCTCTAGGATGACGGGAAGTATCCTGTAGGTTTTGATTAAGCGGTGATTTTCATACATAATGCAAGAACATTAAGCATAAGCGCTCATATCTTTTGATTACGTTGACTTAGAAGTTTGATTTTTTTGTGCTTCAAGACGTCATCGACTTGGATAATTGATTGATTCTTCCACGGACCACACAAGAAAGAAATAGTCTTGAAAGACGGACAAACGCACAAAAAGTGATAGAAGGGTTTCATTTATTTAAACCGTATCGTTTTTGTAATAAACCCTAAAAATAGCTAAACATATCAATAAACCTAATACAAATATATATAAATAGCAACTTTCGTTTGACGTCATAGGATTTCAATTTGCGGATCCATATCCTGCTCCAGTAGGTTATTAGATCAGATAATTATTACACGCGCGCGACAAATTTTCTTCTGCAGCTGTGTCCTGCGATAAAGCGCGAATAGGCAGGATTATAGTGGAACTAAATATCTTAATACTTTAAAAAATAAAATACAGTTTCACGTTTTTGGCAGTATACGGTGCTGTCTTTAGAAACGTCGTGACCACCTTGGATATTTGTGTGTTTGGGGTCCCTTTGGAAAGCAATAAATAATAAATTGTTTTATGTATTTGTGAACAGGCCGTTTGAGATCCCCGTAAAATCGGAGTCCCGGGCGCGAGTCCTACGTAAATTATAATTAACACGGAAGCTACATAGGCAATACTTTACCATAAACTTTAAATAGCTTTTATTTTGATGTACATAAGTTATTGTTCTTCAATGTCAATCTACGCAAATGGCAGTCAGAACATAAAGATAAGACTCCATAGTCTTCTTTCTGGGTGAATCTTCTATTCATTGCGTTCTAAAGGCCGAAATTTGACTATTTGTGTGATAATATGAAAATGGTTTAATACTTTACTATACTATATACTCTGGTATCACATGTAATAATCATTTTATTTCCAACATTCAAAGCCAAATTTTAATATTTATTAATATTAATTACATATAAGAAAAAATAAATATATCGATTTAAGGTGTTGCATTAAGTTATTATTTTACTAAATTGTATTCGTACAATGATAACTATTTAATAATATACTCCAAGTATCAAGTTCGATAATTCTTCGCAACGCAAGTCTCAATGATGGTTATTTGAAAATTGAAATCCGTTCTAGCGTTTAATAGGAGTTCAATCAAAATGGTCTCTCAGCAGTATAAAAAGGCGCGCTGAATCCTCCAAAGCATCAGTACAAGTTCAGCTTTCTTCAGTTAACATCAAGTAAAATAATAGGAAACAAGACAGCAGGACAGGTACTATGAATAAGTGGCGTTTACTACTCTTCTCGGTTTTCGGCCTGTTACAAATAACTACATCAGATCGCAATTTTATTAATGGAAGGTATTCGTGTTGCGATCATTCCCAGCGCTACTCTGAATCGGATACTAGAGTCATTGCATATGAGCCGTATCGTCTGTACCAAGATATACCTGACCTACAACAAAGAAAATTGCTAGGACGCCCTTTACCAGCTAGAGGACAAGAAATAGACCTACCAACTCGTAACGTCCGTCATCGAGGCCAACTCTTACAAGATCGCTCGGATGGACGTCAGGCTTATGACCAACGTGCGTCCAAGGAAAGAAATTACGATTATAGGCATTCCCAACAAGATGAAACTCGACCAGAAAATTTTGGAAAGAATCGTGGTAAATTAATATTGCATTCTCGATTTATGGACGCATCTCGTTATGCTCACATGTTCAATAATGACGACCAAGTGAATCGTGAAACCAAAAATATGAGACAATCTGATACTAATAATCATCAGCGTGTACGAAGGGACCTCGACAGAGACCTTAGAAATAATGAGAGATTTGTACGAGAAAGTAGAACTCCAGGAGAATCTGTAATAAAAATTCGTAGACATTTTTACACTAAGAGCATTTCTGAAAATAGATTACAAATAACGTCTAGGAACATTGATCCAATTACACGTGAGGACCATAGGCTTTCCAAAAGAAATACTCAAATACGTAGCCGCAGTGTATCAGAAGAAAATTTGCGTTTTGTTGAAGAATCCACTGAAATCAACGAAAATCAAATCGACAGAAGAATTTCGAAACGATATTTAGATTCTTCTAGACACAGCATATCCGAGCAATTACGACGGGAAAGGAAAACTAGAATACGCAGTACTAACTTAGACCCTGAACGATTGTTTGGTGTTCGTAGACAAGTATTTACACTATTGAGAACCATGAATAGAATTGGAGGACATATCAAATACTCTAGAGAATTAAACCATATATACGAAACAGATAACTATAGGATTACTTCGAGAGGATTACGAAGTGTCAGGAATGTAGAAACTTGTGGAAGCGGGCAAATTATTGAACAAGGAGTACGACGCGAAAGGGACATTAGTAATATTCGCACAAAACGAGATGACCGAGAAGTATCTGATATTAGACGCGAAAGAAATGAGCCTCGAGAATATAGGGTACACGACAATTTTGACTCTAGGCAAAATGGAAATAATATAAGGGATATGCAAAAGATCCGTGAGTTGACTGATATTCGATCTCAAAGAATAATTTTACGTGAAAAACGCGACGATAAAAACAAATCTAGGAACTTGTTAATACTTATTAGATACAGATATAGTAAATCACATGAATCTATAAGTAACAGAAATAGAGTTCTTGAAATCAACAGACGATACCGATCTAATACAAGACACGAGCAGTTAGTATATCCACAAACTGACATCAGACGCGAGAAAAATATAATTCGTGAAGCCAATAATAGACATTTGAATGTTAGGCGACAAGATACTTCTATGATCAACAATCGCATTGAACGGTATAATAGGGAAGTAACTAATGCTAGAAAAGAAAAAGAAGCGGTTCGTGGTGGAATCAGAGTCAGTAGGCGACAAGACTCTTCTAGACTTTCGGTTCACAATGAAAATTTGCATCAAGATGTATCTGATATCAAACATGAAGAAAATATAATTCGCGAGAACAATAGCAGACAAGCTAGATATAACAATAGGCAACTAGTAAAGGATGTATCAAGGGTTAATATACGCAATGAACCAACACGTGAACTTGATGATGCTAGACGTGAGAGAAGAGAAGTCCGTGAAAATAGCGAACAATATACTCTAAGTATTAGAGAAGGCCGGCCAGCGGCAAGACATCGCACGGTTACTACGTTGAGAAGATTAGACGTTCAACGGTCTATGAATACTATCAATGAACAATTACTGAAAACTAAATTAGAAAATGTACAAGACAAACAAGATTTTAGACGCCAGGAAAGAGATATGTCTAGAGAGCACAGATATAATGATAGAACATTAAATATACACAATACACAAGATAATAGAAGACACCGTCTGCGTGAAATGTCTGTACGTAGAGAACATATTTTAAATATATTCCGAAATAATCGAGATAACCTTGCAGAATTAGGCCGAAATACTCAAAGAATACACAAAAGGCAAAACGTTAGACAAGTTCTTGCAAACGATGACACCTTAAATATTGACGATACAGTGTATGATAGCAACGATAGAGAAAACTTTAGAATCTCTAGCAGGAATATTCGAGAATCTTATAATGTGCAAAATAACAATAGACTCAGTGAAATGCCATATCGACGGGAATCACAAAGGGTGGAAGACACTTTAAGCTTTAGACGAGACGAAAGAGACAAGTTACGAACTCGTAGTACCCAAACATATAAGCAATATAGGACAAGAGAAAATAATGAAAGACTGTTACGAACTATTCAAGAAAGATTAAGCACTTATCGAGATGAAACTAAAATGGCAGTTCGTAGCGATGAATCACGTCGAACTAGACTACAAATCGTAACTGAAACTCGTGAAAATCGAGATAGCCGTGAGAGGAGTTTCAATATCAGAACTATTCGTGGTGAACGTGATGGCGAGGACAGCGACGCAAGACGTGATTTGAGTCGGATTATTGCGATCGCAGAAGACCGATCTAGAATATCTGAGAAAAATATCCGATTTGTCCCAATGACATACAAACCAGACACTCTTACATTTGAAATGAAATGGCAATACTTATTCTATGCTCTACAAGCGATCTATTTGCTCAGCCTCCTTACTAAAGTACCTCAAAACGAGGAAGGCAAAAATAAATTAAGGTACGTAATTTTTAAAATTCAATTTAAATTTAATATTATCATATATGATCATATCATCATGAAAAGGTTCAAATCAATAAAAAGTTTGATTATTATCAGGCCTTCAGAAGCCGTAAGCAGCATAACGTTAATCATAAGGCGAACATTAGCTAATAGCATTTTTATATTATTTCCTTGTTCTCAATTTATTTTCACCTTGAAATACAACATGTTTCCGTTGTACGTGCCCATTTACAGCAAATAAATCTTTTTAAACTATACTTCATAAAATGAACTCAACCAGTTTTAAATTTCAATTGCATATTTTTATAATTTTATATTTATTTTTTCAGAATTATAACATGGTTAACTCCTGCAAAAACTGTGAAGATGGATTGAGCAAACTATGGAAACAAGAATATTATAAATTAATATTAGGAAAATTGTACTCGTTATGTAATTAAAGGATTTTATCTAATATTAAATAAAAATGCAAATATATAATTATATCATCATTTATTGATTTTCTATTTTATTCAATACCATTTTTAACCTAAAAATTATTTTTAAAAAATAAACATTAAAGAACTAAACTTACATAAATGTAATTAAAAAGTGTTATTTAAACTTATAATCTATTTATAGATCCACTATATCGGTTTTCTTTTTGTGCTGAGCTTCATACCATGCTTTCGAGATCATTCTCTTCATTTCATCATCACCAGTTTCGTACCTGAAAATCAATAGAGATATGTCAATATAAATGTTGCCTAAAATTGTCACTTAAATTATTATTTCATTTAAGTATAATTGTTAGATAATTGGCAAGTTTGTTTATTTCAAAAAATATACTAGTCAAGTGTATTTTTGTTCCATACCATTTTGTGATTGTAAGTCAATGGGTAACTAATACTGGGTAACTTATAAAAATTTACAAACTTAAATTTGCATATGTATCCCCTCATTTTGTATAAAGTGTCCATAACTAAATATTTTTTTCTATTTTTACTTTACTTACATATTCTTCATTAAACTTGTAATAGATTCTTGTGGATCTTTTTTATCCATATCATCAGTTTTGAATCGGTTATTTCTTTGATCTTCAAATTTCTTTTCAATTTCTGTCATGTGAGACCACTTTGTGTTGGGTTGAGATTTAGCCAAGAAGATAACTACCATATCTGAAAACAATCTATTATATTTACTGATATTTTAAATACGAAAAAAAAATTAAATAAATTTCATATACCTGTTTTTTGCTTCCAATGACTTTCACTAACATTGATAGAATGCAAAAGCTTGTTAATAATAAGCAAATAGTTTTTGCTATCCAAGTTTTCAACATGAAGTTCCATTGATCTTTCAGTTAATTTGCAGTATACTTGTTCTTTTGGTATATTCTGAACATCTTTTAGAGTCACAAACACTTTAATAAAATTGTCTGATTGGTCCCAACCTTTGAAAAGAAGATTTTAACATTATATCTTTTTTTTCATTTAAAATATCAACAAATAACTTAGATTTAAATTAAGTAAACCTGTAAATAAACATGTTATTGATATACATATTCCTACTTAAGAAAATATAATAACTATAGACAATGTACTGAGGTACTGTTCATCCAATGTTTCTAGTACTGTTGATGCAATGTGGATTCAACTACCTACCATTCAGTATTTAAATTACCAGTAAGAAGACTAGGGAATGATATACATTTTATCAGGTTTTTTGCAGTATCAAAATGTACAAACTATGAAATATTCATAATATAAATCGATCATATTATTGCAAATTTACCATATCCATTTAATTTGACTTGATATCTTTTGGGTGTCTGTGATGTGGTGGGTGCAGGGGACACTTCCGTAGGCGTATCTTTTACATTTTCTTTTAAATTTATCAATTCTGTTTCATGTTTTCGTATTTCTAATGATAGAATGTCTTGTACTTTTTTGCGTTTGGCTTGTTTTAGTAATGCATTAAGTTCATCGATGTCACTACGCAGCTGCAAAATGAATCAAAATGTAGTCGATTGAATAGAAAAATCTAAGATAATTAAATTATTTAAATACTTACTTCGATTATTTTCTCCGAAGCCATAGTGAATAAAGATCAGATACAAATAATAGTCTAATTAAATCTCTATATTAATAATTATATATAAGCTAAAGCTTAAAATATTACTTTTTAAAAAACCAAAAACTTTTAAGATACGGTTTTTAAGACATATAAATTTATTTGTTAAATTACTCAAAACTTCGAGTCAAGCACGTTTGCATTTGACGATTTAATAACCACAGAAATGACAATTCACTATTGGATTAGATTTGGATTTTGCATACTGAATGACAAGCATTTGACAGAAATACCACTTCGTTCTTTCTAGAAAGATTTCGTTTAGAAAATATTATATTAAAATATTATTTTACAAATATCTGGAAAGTTTTACTATTTAAATTGTTATTTAATTTAATACGAAGATAATTATTTTAATTTGAATACATTTTGTTCTACGAATTTTAAATTTGATAAAAATATCATATTCTAAAACACCATAGTAAAAATGTTTAATTACTTATTTCTTTCTTTCAAAAAACAGAAATAAATACCGAAAAGAAAAAAGCTTAATAACTCATCTGTCCACAAACCTTCTGAATGTTTTATTTTTACATATTGACTACTGTCACAAACCTTCAGAAGGTTTTTAACTTTATTTTTTTGTTATTGTTTTTAAAATTGAAATTACTCTTAAACGACAATACCGTTAAAATTCGTATTATAATTGAATATAGAGCGTAAAACAAGGAACCATAATTATTCAACAGCAAAGCCGGTCTCTTTTATAAAAAATGAAAATTGGAACGTTTTAAACAGCTTAATATCGGTGGACATTTGCGCTTCTTGCAGGCAGGTTGTTAACGTAAAAATTGCAGAAGCACAAATTTTTCATTGTTAATTTTGTGGTGTAAAATGGAAAGGTAAGTAATGAACATTTTTTAATTTATAAACAACCCAATAGATAAAAATTTCTACTTAATTTTTACATTCGTCGTACATATTTCGCCATGTTGACGTCGCGTTTGTTTATAATAAAATCATTCTTGTGACTGTAAATGTTTATAGTAGTGACTTAAATATATTTTACTGCAGACGTTACATGCATTTAATTAGCATTATTTCAATTAGATATTTAGTAAAACATAAAAAACATTTTGTATAGGTTGCTTGACAGATACAAATGAAATCATTTTGCCGCCATATAGTCAACCCAGTTGGAGAATATAGATAAGGTATTCTTCTAAATTTTAAACTTGAATTTGTGAGATTTATATTTTTTGACTGCTTAATATTTATTTATGTAATATTTGGCAGTTTTTTTTTTTCAGTAGAAGGCTTTTACGATCACGTGCCGCCTTTCGTGGGAGAGGTGCCCGCAATCGTGGAGGTAGAGAATGGGTTACAGAGAGGGGAGGGTTAAGAGGTGGGGGGGGGGAGTGGAAGGTACAGATGGTGGAGAAGCAATTAAAGGGAGGGGACGTAGGGGAGGACGAGCTCAAAAACAAAACAATATTATGATGGGTGGGGTGGATAAAAAAGATCAGATGCTTGCCATGTACCCTATAGAGAGAAAAACAACAAGGATTTGGTAAAAGAAATTATTTAAGAGACTTGAATGTTAGTGTGTTAAATTCCTATATAATATATAAGCATTCATCTTCTTGTTCTCCTGCTCCATATAGCCATAGAGATTTTAGACTAGCAATTTTTCAATTTTATTGAAACATTCCTTATCCACACCTCGTCCTTCCCTCGCAACCGCACTGGACCTCACCTACCGCATTTCAGAGTTCCCCATGGACAATCGCGAGATGCGCCAACGCTTGCGCCGGGTGTGCTCTGTATGGTAAACAAAAACGGGTACACACGTTCTGTGTCGGTTGCGAGAAACCTGTTTGTATTGAGCCCTGTTTTTTGAAACTACACTAACACCTTCATATATTAGTGTAGTTTTAAAAAACTGGGCTCTTCAGTTTCTTCCCTCATCATTTTATTTTTATATTTATATATATTATAACATGTTTCCTCTATTATTTTATGTATTTTTCCTTAAATTTCAAAAACACATTCATGTTCAAAGGTCCTAAATAATTTCTTGGCATTTTTCAATTTAATTTAATGTTTTTTTTTAATCCTTGTTCTTTTTCTCTTCCGTTACTTATACATAGCTTTAATTTTTTATTGAAATGTGTTAATATTGGCATAATTTATTTTTTTTGTTTATTTTGTTTTTTTTTTTTTTTTTATACATTACTTTTCTTTTTTGGCAGTTATATAAAGTTAAAAGTACGAAATTTTTTTTTTATTTCCATGACTAAAATGAGCAAAGAATGTCGACATAGCTGTAATCCATACTTTTGGAGCTGTACTTGATACTTTTTGTAGTAAAATTGGATGTTTTACTTGTTGAATTCTATAATTTTTTTGTATGAAGACAACTGTTTTTTTTATATAATTTTAGTAGCTCATACCATAATGTTTACGAATTTAAATTTATATCAAGAACAAACCATGGACACTTTGATAAAAATACAAAGTTTCGAGACCCTCTATATTTGGCTCTTATTTCTATGTGTATGAGTGATGCAGGTTTATTTATATTTCACTAAATATTTATAGAACATAAACTATTTTTATGTTGAGAACAAAGACCAATGTATTTAAAATTTATAGCCTCTTGAGCCTCGAAACATGAGTGTGTTGACGTGTAAAGTAAACAATTTTTTTGGTCCGTTACGGGTCGTCAAAAAATTGTCCATCTTTGATAAGCTTGTGGTTTGAAAAAAATGTACCAAGGTACATATTTTTATGATTAGTTATTGTTTAAGTAACTCATGTTGTCGTATATAAACTATTAAGAATTTGAATTCAAGACTTTTATTTCTTTAAAATACATCATTTTTAAAGAATATTAGGAATATTCTCGTTACACTTTTTCAGCTTCGAATTTTCCAAATAGTTTGATCTTTTTTTGCCAAAGATAATACATTTTCTATTAGCTTAGTTATCAAAGATCCTAAAAATATATACTTATCATATTGTCTCGATACGTAATTCCAAAGAAAATATCATTTTCCTTTTTCGCGCCGTTTTTCTATTTTTTTGTACATAGCATTGACAATATAACATATAACTGTCATTTGAGGATTTACGGGTCAGTGGTTAATACATAAATGCTTCCCACTTTCCCCTAGATTAATTGAGTAATCAGTCAAAAGTATTCAAATTGTTGTTGTTGCAAAGTGCGTCGACGGAGAGACATAGTTTATTCTGATGCTGACATTAAATTATTATTATATCTTTCAGCGTAAGTTTAAGCATAGCTTTATCAATAAATAAAGTGTGCACCGTCGTTTGTGTCGTGGTTTGGGTCATGATAAGGATGTATAAAAGAGAACGTCATATTTGGAGATATATTTTCATTTAATGCATTTTAGTAACCCACCCGAGGTTTCGTTACTTGAATTGAACTATTATTGTTTATAAGCACAGTGAATTGCATTTGTTTATCAAAAAAAGTTGTTTATTCTTATGTATATGTGATATAAGTTATATCTATATATTACTGCAAAGTACTATATCTAATTCCGTAGCTTTTGCGTGAAACCGAAACAAACATCCAACCTTACAAACTTTCAGATTTTTAATATGAGTAGGATTTTAGTTGCCAACTAATTTAGTTATTTTGAGTAGCTCAGAAAAGCAAATGACTGTAAATAAGCCATTTTAGATGTTTATGGATGTTGAAATTATAATAAAAGATTCTACTAAATTGTTACAGGAAAAAAAAAGAACACATATTTGTAGTAATTTAATGAACTCGTTTATCAAGTCTATACATTGAACATGTCTTACATATTTAGAAAAAAAGATACACAACACACAACAATACAACTTAGGTATCATTATTGTTTTACTATAATTCCCTCTGCCTACCTTGCTATATGCAGGATATATAGTAAACCAATATTTTAAATGTGTAGGTAATGTGATAATTAATATCAATCGTGAAAAGAAAATCAGTAAGGTAAGAGATGTTTTTACCCTTGGACAGGCTTGGCAAGCATCCACAAACAAACCTGTAAACGAAATGTTTGACTTGCTCTAGCTTGCGAGTGGGGCATTGTCGGTTTGTGTCTCAAACCAAAGGAACCTTGTGACAAGCGTTTGCTAGGTATTAATTAATAAATTACAGAATATTAAATCTAATTCTGTTTCGTTGGAAGTCAGACAGAACAGACAGACAAGACAGAACAAAACTAAAACTACAACAGTACTTATGTTCTAACACTACTAAATTAACTATAGCAATAACAATACCAATAAGATAAAAGACATTTAACTTTTTTTTGTATTTTATGCTTATATTATTAATTATTATTCGACACAAACATACAGTGACTACATGTTTTCATTTTTAAAACATTTTTGAGTTATTATTTAAGCTAGTTACCTACATTACAATATCATCATACTAACATTCAGATTACAATATAACATTTGATTTGTTTATGTTTTCCATATAGAAAGAATATATATTTATTTTAAATTTGAAAAGAGTACTGAGGAACAAGTATTTTAAAGAACAAATTATAATTTTATACCTTACAAATAAAATTGATCTAACTCAAAATTACTATAACTTCTTAATCAATAAGAGAAGACATTTTTATTCATATTTTAAGATTCTACGTTGACTTTCACAAAAAAGCTTATTTATATAACTTTCTTTCATTGTTATTTAATGATATTAGAATAATAAAGTTGAAATTAGTTCTTACGATGGGCGCGATTGCGACGCATGTTGGTCTGGCACTGCGGGCAGTACCACTTGCCTTTTGGTGGCGCAGTGATACCGACGCAAGGGTAGTGGAACCATTCATAGGGACACTGGAAAAAACACCATTCATCATCTACTTGTTTTTTTATAATTAGTTTCATCTGGAGGGGCAACTATAACAGCTTAGAAAAAACATAGTGGCAAAACAATTATTATAAAGTAAATAATTATTCTTAATTTGTGTGGTATAGGCAGAAGTTAATATTTATAAAATCAAATTGATAATAAGAAAACACAACTTACGTCTTGATTATCACAAGCAACCATATGTCCATAGGACACTTGGTTACAAATACAGTATCTTGGTTCATTAGGATCATAAGTCCATTCTTCCTCCATAGGTTCTTCTATTGCCACATTGTTTACCACTGTGCTCATTGCACTAAAATAACATGGTGATTGGTTAATATAAAAGAAAAATATATATATAACTCATTACACCTTATTTAATAAAACTATTTTTAGCTTGTTGCTTCTGAAGCTGCTTAACTTCTAGTATATATAAGGTATTAAAGTATTAAAATAAATGAAATTCATAACACTATAAAATTCTATGTGTAGCTTAAAAACGCATGTCTCTTTAAATATATTACAATTATAAAAGATATATACAAGATTATGAGAATAATTATAATAACTAAGATACAAGATTGTTAAATAATATGCTAATTTTTCTTTTTATTATTGTCAATTTTAAAAAATTTATTGCTAAAAATATAATATATGGTATAAATTCATAATAAAGTAAATGTTCTTACCCAACAGTAGGCGAGGAAGAGCGGCTGGCGGCCGCCGACACTGACTGCGTGGAGTGAAGCGATACGTTGTTCGATGAACTGTATGAACTTTTTCTATTATAGGAAAAAATTACGTTATTAAAAATCATTGAGTAAGTTAATAAAACATTATCATAATCAAAATATGAATTTATCATAAAAGAATGCCTTACGCTATCGCAATATAGAATTACTTGTACATTTATAAATATATAAAAATAAAAAATTCAACTAGAATGAGGAATAGTAAAGTAAAAATTATAAATATATATAAATAAGTAGTTAGTAACTATACTTATATGATAAGTAGTTATTATTGATAAGTAGTTATTATGATAAGTAATAATTATACTTTTGTTTATTTTGACGTTTATTGGAGGCTGAAGAGGCGGAATGAGCATGTACAGTACCCACGGCATGGCTCGATGATACAACTTGACCTGTAAATATATAAAAAAAACTCTTAGATGACTCCGGACGTCATGACGGAAAAAGTATATAAAGTTTTTCAGAAGACTGCCAAATTTTAGAGACATTGAGTGTAGAGTGTGGCGATTTTTTTATTAAAAAAAATCATTGTATAAAAGTGTGATGAAAAAATAGAAAACCGTAAATCTTTTCGATGATTTAGTTGACTACTCACTACTACGATAAATAGTTGACTACTCATAAATAACTAATATCACAGAAGCAAGAACCTTCAAACTACATAATTAAATACGTTATCCACGGTACCATGATCGTGCACAGCATGTGCGTGCGCGGCGTGAGCGGCGTGGGTGGCGTGCGCGGTGTGCGCGTGAGTGGAGTGCGCGTGCGCGGCGTGCGCCTGCGAGTGCGAGTGCGCGTGCGCGTGCTGCAGCTCGCCCGCCACCGCCTCGTACGACGCCTTGAGGGATGCCGTGCGCCGGCCCTGTTGCATCTGGATGGTTGCAATGTTGACAGTGTGATTTATAATATTACAGTATTTTATATACAGTTTTAGTTATTGATTACTATAATTTGTATATATTATTAACGGTCACATGCATAAAACCAAAAATATATAATTAAATATCATTTACATTTTATGGTTACGCTAAAAATAAAAATAAATTATTGTATATGAATACATATGTAGAATTAAATTAAATTTATAAACACATACGTATATCTATATACATATACGTACACATAAAGAAATAATAATAATAAAAACGTTATACAATATTTAATTTTTATTTTATTTGCAATAGCACATTTTATCTTTTACAGTTTGGCTGGAAGAAACCTTTGTTAGAGATCAGTCCACCTTTGCAAGCTTTATAACTGTATTTGCATCTATACCTATACCTGCCTACACCTGCTATATTATGTTTTTTGTACAGTAAAGTATATATATAAATGTATATAACAGCAGGTATTATACCTGCTGTGTGGCTGCAATTGCCTGGCTCGCGGCGGCAGCAATGGCGCTACCTGCATGCCCCAGTGAGTACGAGTCTCGCCCCAACGCCGCCTAGTAAAAATTACAAAATAAATTACGTGATACTAAATTCGGTAACACTTTTTACATTGTTTAAAAAGGCACTGAAATTGTATATATTGTTTTTGCCACTATTGTGATATATTTACGCACAAGCGATTGTTCTGGGCTCAACCCTGGCGCTTTGTATTATTTGTAATCCTATTATTCTGAAGGATCAAAATAGTAACAACGATAAGAAAGACAGTTAGCTTCACACTGTATCTCCGCATATAGCAGTATAGGCAGTGGGAACCTAGTACTTGTTTTTTGAACATTGCTGGCAGTTTTCAAGACAGTATGTGTGTAAGTAATTAATTCACTTCGTGGGAATCCAACTGACGCGTTTGCAGTCAGACGCTGTGTTGCTCTCCACCATGGCCTCATATAACTATCCAATTTATGAAAAAACTATTATAGAATTAATATGGCATACCGGCAGAGGTTCATTCCTGGTGATGGTACCATTAGTTTGGAGAGAACGCGTGTCACGCGTGGCCCAGCTGTCACGTCGCTTCTCTGCTCGGATACGGTACCTATCATAATATAATAATATGATTAAATATAAGTTAAGTGTTATTTCATACAATTGGTCATAGTCAGCATATTAAGAATGTATTTCTTTTCAACTGCATGGTATAGCATTGTCGTTAAAGAGAAGCTAGTATTAAAACAACCCACATGAATTGAGACATTATATATTGAGACTCAATGTTTCAATGCAATTGTCATGCCACAGCAGAGAAATGGAAATAATTCATCATTATATTTAGCCAACCATTGCTACATGGTGCCAAAATGGCTGCTTCACTGCTTCAATATAATTTCTATTCAATTGAATTATTCTAAAATCTAGAAATATAACACTAAATCTTTTTTACACATAAAAGTAATATTTAAATTAAGTATTATAATATATATAAAAAAATAAATATATTAAAATAACTTACCTATTATCTTTATAATGATTATTATTAGATGTACTAGTGTGGTTGGTATTTGAGTCAAGATCAAGTGAGCGTTTCTCTAATAATTCAGTGATTCCTTTGTTATCGGCTTCTAGTTCACATTTGAATTTATGTAATTCTGTGTCTGTTGGAATTGATAATGTTAAAATAATAAATGAAAAATAATACATAATACTCAAACTAGACATATAAACAGAAATTGTAATATTATACTGTATTATATTGATCAATATATATCTATATAGCTCAATCATATAACAAGCAATGAGGAATGTAGGAATTTATGAAAAGTAGTAATAATAATTTAAGCTAAGTATAATACCTCCTTGTATTATAAGTTGACTATTTAGAATGTTTATTTAATAATGTGATTAAATTATAATTAGGTATTAATAACAAACCTAGTCGACGTAAATATCTGTCAACTAAGTCATACATCTGGTTAGCTAATGTAACCTTTTCATCAGCTTCTTCTAATGTTTTATTATAGCCACGCTTAATGTCTGAAAATTCTGTGTTAGCCTGTTCTGTATTAATATCACCCCGTCGGCATCCACCGAATAATGTACGCACTCGCTTTTCTAAAGTATCCATATTATCTGTAATAAAAGATTTTTTTTTTGTTATTGGGCTATTAAAAATATTAACTTATGTTATAATACACAATATAGTAACAAAACTTACTTTGGACTGATAAGTCCATTTCTCTCATTTCTGTGAATCTATCTCTTAATTCCTGTGGTAAATGCTCGATCACTGTAATTGAAATATAAATTCATAAACTGCTGCATGTGGTATATAAATTTATTTACACTGTTTTTAAATATCGCGCTAAAATACATATTGAGCGTAGTCCATTGCCGCCAACCGTAATGGCGTACATGAACGTGGCTGAGCAAATACAAGAGAGCTTACTTTCTAAATAATCCTCGAGGTACAGCATTTTGGTAAGTAGAATATGTATATATTGTAATTAAATACACTTAGGAACACTCTTTTCATGTAATTAAAGCCTTATAGCTTTAAATTGAGGCTGGGCAAAACACTATGACGTGTACTCCGAACAACGAATTGAAGTATAATAAGCGTAGTGAAGTAACTAGTTTTATTGTACTTAAACATATCGATATTTTGATATATCTAGTAACATTCATTTAATAATAATATTTCTTTAATTTTTTTACAATAGGCAAAATATAGAATATTAAATAATAATACAATTATAATAAAAATTTGGTTAGTTTAGTGCAGATAAATTAAATAATTTTTTTGTTGTGGGTCCTAATGTTATAGTAATATAAATTCAGCAAATTATATAAATTTTGTAAATCTTATGTGCAATAAAGTTGCAACACGATATGGAAAATTACTATCTGTATAAGATGGGTAAAGCAGAGATGAATCATGTTGAAAAAAAACTTACCTTCTAAATTTAATAACCAGCCAGACCACAACTAAGGAATCTATATCTATTGTTACGGCATTTCTCGTTTTGCAACATGAAAAGCAAAATTATTTTTTAATATATTATATTCTAACGATTATTGCGGCAATTTTGGTTAATTAACTAATTACTTAATTTTGTAACATCTGATATTTTTTAAAGTTGAATCACCAAAAAATTTGCAGGTAAAAGACGTGTCGAATTATAAACAAACAGTTACGTCATCGTCATTTTGACTATTCGGTTAATTGATGGAATTTATCTCATCGGACTATTTTGTGTCACATGACTAAAGTATAAAAAATACTCATCTGATTTATGGGTGATTTACAAGTTATTTTAATCCATAAGGCTTAAAATACATACAGATGACAACCATTTACCCTTTATTTTCACGCTATTAAAAAGCCAATTATTACATCGATAAAAGCGAATCTCTTCATTTCTTTCATAAAGCAGTGTACCAACCGCAGCAAAAGTTTGGTTTAGAATGCGTTCAATATAGTTGGAACTTATTTTATATTTATTATTACAGATAAAAAATGATTCGCAGACCTTTAACAGAAATAACATTAAAACTCGACGATTTACAAGAATATGAGGCTTTTAGGCGGGATCAAGCCAATAATTCAGTTGTAAGTAATGAAATGCAAGAAGATACACCCAAATCTCTAGCAGGAGGGACGAAAACTACAGATGAAATTCACAATAGAATTGGTTATGCACCTAAAAAAAAACCTAGTGGACCAAGTACAGTTTAAATAAAACGAATAACATTATTGTATAATTTATTTATTTAAGTTAAAAATTGTAACAAACATTGCTCCTTTCATATTAATTTGCATAAGAATCAAGAAATTATCAGTACAATTTTGTGATCTGAATAATAAAGCTGCATATAATTTTTTTGAAATATCAATTTAAAAAGATATATTATATGCAAAAAAAAGATTTACTGTGCACTCCTATGTAATAAATACTCAGTAAATATGTAAGTGTTTTAATTTTCCATCTTGTGGTGCTAGAATAGCATTTTTATTCAGGTTAGATATTTTCTTAGCTTGTCTCCTTTTCCATAATACACAGTAAAGCCTGCAGTTATAAAATATAAAATTATTATTTAATTAAAAAAAATATTTATTTTAAAAGAATAGAAAGCACAATTTTACTACCTTAAGGTAAGAAAATATAATATTTCGGCAACGCTGAGTATTGAAAATCCCATAAAAAGACCTAGAAGACCTCCACAATTAGCGAGAAAATCGGTCTGGCCATAAAGTTCTGAACGACGTGAAGTAATAAATTGGGCTTCTTTAAAGAAAATCATAACTCTTGCATATAACAAACTGAAAAATAAATAAAAAAGTATGAGTCGTACATGTACACCGATGGATTTGTACCTATTTCATTATTGTACGTCAAAAGGTTGACATACTTAAATTTGCGGGCTATGAATATTAGTTTGTAAAGGTTTTTTCTCTGAAACACCTAATAATTTACAATTTCCAAATATCTATCTAATAAGTTCTCACTTCTTGCCAAATTCCATTATTCCAGGTCAACAAGTTTTAAGCAAGCAAATTTTAATTAGCGACGAATTTCATACAATATCTCTTTTAATTGCGTTGACTCAGAATTTTAATTTCTCTGTGCTCTAAGGGGCATATAACTGAATATATGATATTAACTTCAGTTTCCCTGCCATTTTTCCCATTCAATTTCGGGAAAAATTACCTTAACAGACGGACAGACAGACATATAAACAGGCAGACAGACAACAAAGGGATTCTTAAAGGGTTTCGTTTTATTTTTTTGAGATATGGAACGTTATAAAAATATATGTATATATAAGTAGTCTTGTACAGTAGTTTGACGTTTTTGAGTATTTTAGTTTATAATTAAAATAATACTTTTGCGAATCCTCCTCAATTGGCAAATTATAAGCTCTAAATAATGCTTTCCAGTCGAAATCAGCTTGTGAGGTCTCTGCTTCGTATTCGATAGAAGTGCATGCAGGAAGACATTTGCATTCAGCTGCAACTCGGCGAGCTTCACCAAGGGTGTCGTTGTCATTCGTATCTTTTTCCAAACGAGATTGTATTTCTACCGTAACTAATTCCACTAAAATTAAAAAGTATTTTTGGTTGAAAGCTCAAATTTTGTATTATTTCAAATAATCCTATTAAAAAAAAAGAAATAAGTTTATTTGGTAACACTATTAAGTTACTCCACTGTACTCTAATAAGAAGTAAGCTTTGATGGATAGTAGAAATGATGACATTGGTACATCTGAACAATATTTATCTGGTGAGAAAGATTCAAAGAACGACGCAGAGTAACATATTTTCTATTTGCTCGGCATGTCGGCTCAAATATAGCTAATAAATACTTATTAAAAATATTTTTTTATAGTCTACCAGGACCATATTATCGTCTCCATAGTGTTACTGTGAGGTCATAATAAGTACGCAATACTTCACAAAACTGTTTATATTGAATATTCGTACCTATACTCATATATTTTCCAGTATATTTAAGATGTAATTAATTCCGCTGAGAAACAATGCCTTACTGATACAGAACGAGGACATCAACTAACAGAATTATTTTCTAGTGATACTTTTTAAATCGTCCATGGACCCCTGATTCCTCTATGCAAATAAAACTATAATTTAACCATTATAAAATTAAGAGAGCTTTAATTTTAATAATTTTACTAATAATATAACAGCCGGATATTAGCATTGCCATTTTGTGAGAACGTCATACTAATTTATAAAATGGAAAGTTATAAGTGATAGTTATGGAAATAATAAACGTGATATGAATATCATTTATTTAAATGATGTAACAAATCGATATTGGAATGTATTGAAACCTAAATTAATGTCTGTGTCTCATGTTTCGCAAACTATGTATGTAGCTGTAGACCTAGTTTGGTATCTAGCATAAAGTATCGAACGTGGCACAGTTCAACATTTTAAACAAAATTTTAAATTATTTATTTCATTATGGTACTTATATGATCCTTTCAAAATAATTGCTATTTTGAGTTATTTAAAATACTCTCACACTTAAGTACTAATTTGTATAGGCAAACTTATAAAAAAATAAATACCGAAATAAAATTAAAGAAATATATTATTAAGCTGCTACCTAATTTGATTTATGTTATACATACTTTGGGCTTTCTTTATACAGGCGACACTTCCTGCGTTGCAAACTGGCATTTCTGGACCATCTGTGTTGAAAATAGAATTTGGGTTAAAACAACTTACTTTGGCGATGTTTGGTAGTAACAACCTATTACTACATTATACTGTGTAATGTTTTTATGTGGGAACATTTTGTAAATGAAGGTGAAGATTCAAAGCTTTTATTTAATTTAAATGAAACAAAAAATAAATAGATAATAAAGTTATAAAATTAGAAAGAAATGTAAAATATGGTGCGCATCTTTTGAACGTAAACGTGATAACGCGAACGCGATAATGGGTTCGATTTCCACTCGGGGAGGATAAATTATTTTCATTCTCCTTACTCTGGTAACAAGACAAAGCGCGGCGTTGACGTTCTGCGACTCAACACGGAATATCTTGAAAGGTGGAAAGCCGGGAACGGAGTGTCTTAACACTAGGCTCCGTCTGCCTAGCTTACTATAAAAGGGATATAGCGTGAAACTAAAGAAAATACAAGCAAGTAACTCACGCGGCATGCCAAAATGCACGCAGCCACATCTCGCATATGTAAATTTAGTTAAACATTCCATTTCACAATTAGCTTGAGTGTAGACTTTAAAATATTGTAGGTATCGTTCACTTGGGAAATAGCATTGACGTCTGTAAGAAATGGGTTGAATAAAAAAAATATTTTGTACTAAGCTTGATATTAATGATTCTTGATACTGTGAACATGTGGGTCTTAGTCACAAACTTACATTTATACAGCGTTTTTACAAAATTAAATATAATATTATGATATATTTTATTTTACTATACATTTTAAATAGAATAAAAAAGTCTGAAAAATAGATGAAGTTGATATCTCAAAAAGAAGTGAGGTATAAAAGAATAGTTGAGAGCTCTCGAACTCTACATGATGAGGTCGCAGTCCCAATATTATATGCGACAGCAACAGCTATATTTTTGACGTGTTGTATATTTAACTATTTATAGAATTATTTTGTCATAATAATTATTAAAAGGAAAAAAATGTTATTTAGTTTATTACATTTTTTCCTTTTAGTAATTTAAGTTTAGTTTAAGTATATTTTGAAGGCTGAGTTTTAGACTTGAATTTAACTGAGTTGGTCATGGGTGTAAAGATTATGTGTCTATAATAATATTTTATTTTTTATATTTGTTAAATTTATATTTTTTTAATGTTAATCAAGATTTATGTACAAATAGTACCTAATAGAGTCGTAAGGCTTAAGTCCTTCGGATGTGGTCATCATTTTAGGTTTTACAGCTACAACAACTTCCTGGGATAAGGGAGATCTAAAATATTGCTGTGAAAGACGAGGCAACTCTGCTGGGTTGTGTAATAGTACCTATAACAACAATTCTTTTTCAAATTATACGCAACTTATAACAGCAGCTTACAACAGCAAAATACTCGAGTGCAAAATATTCACTTATATATATATATATATATATATATATATATATATATATATATATATATATATATATATATATATATATATATATATATATATATATATATATATATATATATATATGTATATATTATTTTAATTGCAATAAATTGTAGGTAACAAATGTTAAATTAATTAAATTAGTAACTGAATATGTCCCTAATTTTATATGATGATGGATGTGAATAATAATTACATTTAGGTAACTAAAATCAATAAAAAGTATTTACCTTAAAGCCTTGTACGGGTCCTCGGCAAAGATAATCTAAATCTTCTTGATTAGCTCTCAAAAGAAAAACTAAGCCAGCTTTTGCACCATATCCCTGAACAATAATTTAAATAATGATCTGTATTAATGTGTCAGCAGTTTTAATTTTCCGATAAACAGAAGCTTGTGTTGGTGAAGATTCCACGTTTTTAGCTTTCCGCCCATTTAGTAGATTTTTCTTTAATAGACATTGGCCAACGCCACGCTTTGTCAACCCGAAAACATTTTTAATTTGTAGGTAACAAATATTACTCTGAGTCTATTAAAACTATAAACACTTGTACAGCCATACACTACATATGTCTCGTGTACTTAGCTAACTGTTAAAAATAACACTTACACTGCCTCGATGCGGATAAGTTTCTAGTGGTGTGTCTGGAGGATAGCCATTTTCTAAGCTCCAACTTTGTGTTCTATTTGAATATTCTAGGTAGTTATAATCCGTGTTCAAACTTGAAATAAAAATCAAAATAATACAATAGAATATTACATCAATAATAAGTAAGTATTAGATAGATATGAATATTATAGAATAATCGGGGCAAAATAGACATACTCCTTATTTCGAATACCTTGAAAGCTATTTACATTTTCATAGAACAGTATGTACTTTATAACAATTTATTACCAGAACTATATACAATTTGCATACTGATAGTAAATTTTAATAGTGTTTGTTTAATAGTGCGACAAATAAACGTAATATTACTTCTCAACTCTGAAGAGCTCATCAGCACCCATCGTATTAAAGGTGTAACAGATGCCTTCTTCTGTTAATATCGGAAGAAATAAGTCAGAACAGCTATTCTTAGGAATATCTTTCCACTTGCATCCTAAAAACATTTCACTTATATTTGGTGAAACCTGAAGAAGATAAAAAATAAATGTTACAATATATTTGGTAAATATTTTGAAAGGGGAAGCTAAAAAACAATCTCAAACTGAAAAAAAAACCTAAAAAAAAATTTCAAATTGAAAAGAGATACCACACCGAGATCTTAAATATCGTCCTGACCCTAAAACTAACAGCTAAATATAATATATGTTAAAAAGTATTATGTGCATACAATTGAATTTAAAATCCCAACTACTCTTCACCCTAAGTGTAGAAATATATTAATTTGCTATATAAAAATTTTGTAAAGTTTGTTACACAAATTGTGATTAAATAACCTTACCTCTTTTAAATTCTCCACTGTCATGTTTCCAAGTGAAAATTGCCTTCCTTTAGCTGGAGCCAGATGATCGTCGCACACTAAGCTTACATCCTCGAAGAGTTGCCGTCTAATTAATGTATAAACTTAACTTAATAAATTTTAGTATATCAACAATAAATTTATTTTTATTAAAAATAACTTCTCCAATATAAAAAACCTGTATTGTTATTTAAGTAAAATTACAAGTAAATTTTTTAGCTTTACACTAAAATAATTTGAAGTATTTCTTATGATGGTGTACCTTTTTTTAAGCATAATATCATATTGAATTATTAATATAATTAATTGCACTGAACAAAAAAAAACTACTTACTCCTCTTCAGTAAGGTTACCATACGTGCTTTCGTTGTTATAGAGGTGGTAATATTTTGTGAAATTAAACTTGGTCTGCTGAGCTTTAGTTTCAAAGCACACTGTTACAGCTGGATAAGGTATCTGAATAAAAAAATACAAAATGAAAGTATGTTTTGAAATGTAGTGGAGGTCTCTATTTTGACTAATACACACTTAAACTGTTTCTTTAGAAAAAGTACCTGCCACACTGGAGTTGAATTTTCGGCAAAGCTTACAATTACTGGGCTTTCATTCCACTTTATCCAAACTTTACGTATCAGCCCAGCGCAGAGTATCACGCAACAACTAAACATAAAAAGCCAGAAGATTCTGAAAATAAGCTTTTACTTAGTGCTTAATATACAATAAGCTAGTAATTAGCGTTTTCTGCAATAAAAATATGAATTGCCTATGATCTAGATTCATTGACCGATGTAATATTTAATACTGCTTTTTACTTTAATTTTATTTATGAGGCTGTCTTGCTATTTGTGATACCATGTTTGTAAAACAGGTACAGTACTGTAGTCGATAAAATAAAAATAACGATAGACTTTTAAGTAATTAGAACATCGCTTACTTTTCAATAGGGGTCCGTTCTTTTTCGCCGATATATTTCAAACCGTGTAAATTAGAATTAGCAGTGTAGTCTATGAGATATTGTTTAATTAAACTTATTTTTCCTTTCTTAACTTTTTTTTCAATTCCAACCGATTTCTCCATTCCCTCGACATTATTTTCTGGAGTAATTCCAGCACTCTCCGACCTATACAAAATTTTTATATTAGCCAAAACTTTTATTTTCAATATGAGAATAATATCAGAGCATTGCCGCTGCTCGTTACATACTTGTAGTTGTGTGCAACTTAGAAACTAAGCGAAAAATTACTTGAAATTTTAAAATCCTAATTTTTTTTAAATATTATTTTTATTAATACGATAATAAAATATATAAAAAGAAAACCAAGAATTAATAATTTATATGGAGCGATCAAAACACGTTATTTTTACAGCAAGTTTTCAACTTTTACCGCGTATGTCTCTTCATGTTGACTACAAGTTGTGGTATGCTAGAATTGAAAATTTGACGAGTAATTTTGTTGGGGCTTGGTTTACTTAGAATGAAATAAACCCATTACTGTCATCCCATGGGATACGAATCTGACTATTACGAAATTAGAAATGTTACGAAGAATTATTTAGCTTCGTAATGGTCATGAAATAATATAATACGTAAAGTTTTTTGGGTTGAACTTAATTAGAGGAGTGTCCAAAAATTAATTAGTGTTAAATTAAGGAGGAACCCTTATCATAAGTACATCTATGTAAAATTATAGTAAAAGCGTGATAAAATAGTTTAAATTAATTTATATTTTAGGTAAAAAATAGTAGTTCTGTAAAATAAACAATCTTTATTTATATTTGTGAGCTGACAATGGATATTTTTCTCAAATGTTCTGTTCTGTAAATCATATAAATTTTTCCTTTTTTTTTCTCTTTTATTTTTGACCTCATATACCTATAAGAATTATATATTAATATTACTATTAGTATGTATTTAAACTAAAATTTTCATTCATTATTCATCCATTAAAAACAAAAATCTACTTATTACTTAACAGAGTTAGGTACTTGGTAGGTATCTTGTTTTTAAATCAAGATAGTACTTCTTTATTATATACTAGATAATTAAATATCTTATATTTTTTGAGTAGTACCATTTTTACTACAATGGCCACTGTTGCTTTGATCATACATATGGTTAACCATATATAACAACATATATAAATGTATATAAAGCAAAAATTGAGCTTCCACTTTAATTAAAAAAAATATATCTAATTTATTAAAATCATGTATTGCTTATAAATTATAATATAAATAATTTGACATGATTGCCAATTTACAACATAGTATTTATATTTATTGGTTTTCCTATTTACTAGAATGACATAATATATTATATTAATTTTTTATTTGTATGTAGAGTCTCTCATGAACCCCGTCGTTGCACAGCGCCACAGCATCTTACTGTTACGACTCTGAGTTCGATATCACACTGGGGAAATTAATTATTCCTATTCATTTTACTTGCTCTGGCAATAAGACAAAGCGCGACGTTGAGTTCCACGACTCAACGCGCTACTTCTCGAAAGACTGCAACGGCAACGGAGAGTCTTTAAACTGAGTTCTCTCTCATGTACTGCTATATGCTATACAACGTTATTAGTGTAGCTAGCTCTCACAGAGATTGCTACAACCACATATGATATGATTAACAAGTATTGTGATAGTGGTATGTAACTAATACATATTGTTCTGCTATATTTACTTGCATTAATTTTATCGCTTCTTTGCCAACTGGCTAATAATAATAATCACTAACGTTTATTTTTATATTTAGTATTTACCTTATTTTAATTCAAAACTCATAGGAACTATGTTTGAAACTCAAAATATTTTATATACGTACATAATATACTTCAAGTCTATATAATTTGCTTTTGTAAACGTAAAATAAACAACTCTTAAATGTTTAAATAGAACTATCTATAAACTTAACTTATCTAATCGAAAAAATAAACAAAGGGTTGTAGAGCTCTGCGCACATAGATCTGAGACACTGCTTTTCTGGTGATATCTACTAAAAATATATTTTAATAAAAATATAAAATAATACCAGCAACCCAACTGCCAACCCAACATAAAATAACGTATCTCACGTTACTATATATTGATATTCGAAAATATACCAATACCAAGTGTGATATTTATGTTTTTTCGTAACAAATTACATTTGCGTGTCAATAAAATTAAATATCCAATTTTCGAAAAAATATTCATTTTCGCTTAGTGCTTCCATACATAAAGGGCCAAATTGCCAAATTTTATGTTTCGCACACTGCAAAACTTTGCCTGGTCTATCAGTCACTTAGTTTAGGGTTTGATCCCTATTTACGGAAATTATGATATTAAATTACTTTCATTTTCATTTTTTAAGCCTTATATCTTTAAGAAATTCCTAGATAGCGGTCAATACTACCATCGCTATGTTAAAATATTAGAATACCTACATGAGGCGACTCGCCTGTCAGTAGAAAGAGCATATATTAGACATAACAAGTGAAAATGGCTTAATGGAATTAATGCAAAAAGGCTGGTTCGCCTTACGTTATAAAATCACCTCCTAATTCTCATATCAGAATAAATCATGTTTTAAATTTTCGAGAAAATAAATCTCCAAAGTTCACATAATTTCAATGTTAACATGTACTTCGTAACATGCAATTTACCAACGCGTAGAAATTAACTTTAAATAGTTAATTTGATGATCTCGACTTCTTAAGAATTATAATTTGTTAGTATCTAAAACATAACACACAGAAATCTTGAAGTTGGTATTAGTAGGAAAGAAAACAACTACATACTGGTATAGTGGTGGTGAAAGTTAATGCACTTTAGGGGGCCCTAAGAGTCTCATGCGATGTGCACTTGCACAGTGAATCCATGGAAGGTTTAAGAATTCTTACTCTTATTTTTAGAAATAAAATATACAAAAAAAATCCTTTCCTTAAAATATAATGAAAATTCATATTATAGATAAATAATAAATTTTATTTACATGAATAACAACCTAAGTTTATATTTTTATATGTGCACTTACGTTACATAATGCTAAAGTGGCCTACTTGTAAAAAAGCTCGTGTGTCCACTAGATACATTAAAATAACTTTAATTTAATAAAATAAAACACGTAAATTTACTATACATAAAACGTAATTAAAGACTATATTTTCGTTACAGTATTGTATTAAACAGTAATTTTAAATAGCAAATTTTTAATTTTATCCATATTGACAATAAGGCTACTCTGCTTATAGCAGCCTGATATATATTAAATGCCTATGGTCCATGAAATTAATATATAGATTATACATGTCCAATAGACATTATTGTATTATACTTTTAAAACACATGTCCAATTTGTTAAAACATTCCAAGTTTCCTACATATAAATAAAGATATTATATATAGATACGTAATAAGCAATTAATTATACTGCTCATATTTACGAGGGCTACCAGGTCAGATGTCCCTTTGGATTCATAAAACGTTAATTAAATTCATTTGCTTAATTAAATACCTATTTTTATTAACTTTAAGTTTATAATTTTTCAATTAAGGTCATTGTGCCAAAAAAATAATATTGTGTTAGGCAGTAATATTTAGTTAGGCCCTAGTATACACTATCGTTAAGGTTAGAGATAAGAAATAAATAAAATGGCGACATTGCCTGGATACGCCTTAATTAAGTAGGTAATTACGATATTATGTACATTTACCTAGTGTAATATGTACTATATAAATAATAAATATAGCTAAGTTAAGTAGTATATCCCTATATTAAATAATAAAACATGTTATTTGAAGTGAAATAAACATTTACGTGTTTTAATATAATATGTGACCCTGACCTACACCTTTTATACTGTGAACTTGAGATTTGAGAATACTTGAGTTTATGACTTAAGCTTAGCCACTTTTTCAACATTCTTATAAATAATATAGGGAATTTATTCATTTGTATTGTATAAATGGTAGTGGAGGTAGGCGTAATGACATTAATATTTATCTTTTTTGTCGATAATGGCAAGATTAGTTAGATCGTGGAATTGTGCGCGGCACATAGCTGCGTCGATCCGTCCGTCCCCCGCGACTTGACTGTGATACGGGGGAGCGCGCGGAGTGCGACGCACTGACTGCTGTGCCGACTGCCGAGTGCCGGGCGCCGGCGGCGGACCGGCCAAACTGCCAGTCCTCGTAAGGTCGTACGAAAGTGAACAGCGTCTTTGCTTCTTGCTTGAATCTCGACCGTAAAGGCACGTTTTTCACCAACCCCTTTTTACGCGCGACTTTACAATGGCAGCAACGGAGGAACTCAGCGGCATCCTTATGCGGAGGCAGGCCATAAACGATAAACTTGAAGAAGGTCTAGAGATCAAACCGAAATATAAATTTGTGAACGTTTACACAGAGTTCCACGAATTCTCCAGGAAAGAAATAAAACAGTACGAACTGACGTTCAACAAGTAAGTGAATAATATTACTAAAATAAATCCTGCAAGGTACATACATTTTGTTTGTTTTTTTGTGGACAGGTCGCAATCCTGGCAGGTGCTTGTTGATGTTCGTTTTGCTAAAGCCGAGTTGCGAGATTCCTTTAAGTAAATAATATATTATCATCTTAGATACATAGAGTGGGTGAACGTTTAGTGTTAGTTTTCTCAACTAATTTATCTAATTACCATAATATGTATTGCACTATTGTTCTTTATATTTTCAAACACACAACTAATAAAATTCCTTTGTAGTTAGTACGTATAACAAATACAACATCACTAAGCCTACATGCATATATTTAAGAACACTATTGTGGGCAAGTAACATTCAAGGTAGATACAATATCCGCCTACCTTACAAGCCAACACACAAACGCCGACTTACAGTCACGTATCTAACTATTATCATAATATTTTAAAGCTTAATATAATTTTAATTCAAGTCATGGTCAGCAACTTGAAGTTTAATAAATTATAAATTGGAAGTACCTTAAATTTTTGCAAAGTTCGTTTGTCTGCATGTGATCAACTCAAATCTTATTACAAAAACTCGAGACTAGGAGAACAGTAATAATAGATAATGAGACACCTTATTAGGTATTTAATCTAATCGTTTTAAAAACGTAATATAAAATTACACATGACCCATCGTGGGAGACAAAAGTGAATTTCTGTTGTGAGTTGTAATTCACTTCATCATAACTTTCATTTGTCTTATAATGAGATAAGAAGCTTCACACGGCGAACTCTTTATTGTGGTATGGTAATTCAAAAACTTGTCTAATTCAAAACAGTAGTTCAGTTCAAAAGTAATAAAATAGAAATATTTGTTAATTTTTTTTTTATTAAGACAATCGAGTAACATAGCGTAAGCTGATGCTCTAATATTTATTTTTTTCACCATCTTGTTTGAAAGATAATAGTAGTCAATTTAACCATGTTAATGTCCCCAAATTATTACAGCTCCAGGAATTTTTATGAGTGTCAATTTGTAGAATAACAGAACATGATAGACCATTATTAAAGCTCGCTACTTTAATTTATGTATAAAGCGTTTAATTTATCTTTTATTTGTTTATTTATTTTAAAATTATATCTTATGTTTTGGTGATAATTTATAGTTTAGTTTTCTGAAAGAGGTTAATATTGTTCCCTTTTCTTTCATCTTTAAATACATATAGAATCTGACATAATATTTCTTTATACATTATTTAAATAAAGCAAAACTTTTATTATGTAGCCATAATATGATTGACATATTGATTATGAAATCCGAAATTTAAAATACACGCAATTATTTTTTGGATTCATCTACCGAATTAAGTCCTCTGAATAATTTGGATGACGTTATTGTAAGTTTCACTACTAATTGTCACTAGATAAATATTTCTACTGTTAGCCATCCATAATACAACATATTATACTATGCACTACAATAGTAACACAATCACAATACGTGTTTGTTCAATGAGTCCATTCAATTGATGACAAATAAACTATTGATCTTTAGATTGCGAGTCCTTCCTTGATTACTGGAAAGGCGGAAATAATTCATTATGTATGTTGTTATTTGCTTTATTTCGACACATGTTAAATAACAATTAAAGCACTATGAATTCAAAATATATAATTTTAATGTTTATTTTTTCATTAGTGTTTCAAGATAACCACTTAATATTTATAATTATTAGTGATCTGGACTAATTACTTTAAATTGCTTTGTGAACTCTCATCATTGTAAGTGGTTAAACAAAGCTAATTATATCATCACATTTTTTGCTTCTCATAAACATGTTTTATATTAGGTATGTATATGAAGTTAAGAACAAATAGCAATTAAAATATTCTTTGTTATAACAGCTTTTCGAGCTAAATAAAATAAGTTGGAATACATCTAAGTCATGGCACACTCATTATCAAAGTTCTATTTAGGAGGAACAAGATTCCTCTCAAACACATTTTATGAGAAATTATTTCAAAAATTGATCGAAACTGTACTCAAGAAATGTTTTTTTTAAATTTTTATTAATTATTTATGAATAATTAAGAACTTCCGGTTTTAATATATTTTAAAATGACTGATTAAATTATGAGTAATTTTGTTATACTAGTAGTTACATTGACATATGTACTTTAACGTAAAATACCTGTTTCATTCACTATACGTGTCAACAATTATATTAGTCATCAGCGTCATACTTGCGTGTTTTGCGGCAAGTGTCTAATTCCTATAACTTTTAAGGGCAAATTATCACTTTGCGAATAAATATGTATGTATTAATTTAAAAAACGAATTTCGAGTTCGTACTCTTTAACATAAATAATTAATATGCCCCCTATATGTTTTGAATACTCTGTATATATAGAGAACAATGAATACTTCCTTGACAAACTGATTAGAGTATGACACTGATGATAACTGAGCTTGTTACTTGTGTGTTCAAAATTGATCAGCGTGGAGAGGAAGTGTGGCGGCGGCGATATCACGCGACAAAATCAATGACGGCTGTCCGTCCACTAACATCACATGTATGTACAAATTCAGGCGTGAAATACCCTAGGTCTTAAAATTGAAAACTTTATAAAATAGTATATTTTTTTATTTTTAATCTAGTTATTATGATACAGTTTGAAATATGCAAATTATATTTTGCATAAATATAGATAATACAAGGCATTTTCTTTTATTTTCCTGCATAAAATAAAACAAACTTAAACAGGAAGTGTAAAATACAATTTATGATCCCCTTGATTCTGTAATTTTTCACTTATGATCTTAAAGGTCACGTTTGAAGAGGGGACGGCTAGTCTCTTATTCTGTTCAATACCTATCTATTTATATAATAAACAAAATATAATTTATGTCATGTGATGCTACTAATGAAAATAATTTAATTTATTAAAAAAATCCACACAGTAATCGAGCTATGGACTATAACTTTCACATTAATTATTTAAAATTTAAATGTGTTGGTCATTACTATTGTCACGGAATTCCTCTATACATTGTTAATATAGTTGCATACACAAAAATACCTATATACAACTATATTAGTATATGTATAATATACCGTGGTCTTCAAAAAAATTAAATACGAAAAGAATATTGGCACTCAATAAATTAATGATTGTATTAAATATGAATTAGTCAACTTACATTTAAGTGACTCATATAGGATTTTCTGATTAACACGTAAGCATATTGTTATTTCATTGTTATTATGGTAAACTTTTGAATCACATTACCAAGTTTGTCCACAAGCAGTGTAAACTATTTAATATTTTACTAAATCCATTGTTAAAAAATACTATAACACATATTGTTTCATTTTATGTGACTCAATGTAGACAGTGTATTTTGTAATATAAACAAGTGCTCGTATCTTTTTATAACGAAAGGTTGTACATGTCATCAATTTAAAGTGCATTAAATCAACGCCCGGCAGCATATCGAATGCACCCCTAGCTTCCTGTTACTTTATGAAGTACAATACATGCGTACTTGATTTTTCACAAACTTGAATGAAATGTTTAACGTTTATAAAATCTCCATATGTATGCGTATGTTAAATCACTCCTTTTCCTTATGATGCATTTATTGTTGTTCTTTTTTTTTAATGCTATGTAGTAGACTATGTATTGTGTAGAACCAAGATGATGGCCGAAACAATGAACTATACTTAACTATATATATATATATATATATATATATATATATATATATATATATATATATATATATATATATATATATATAATATATATATATATATATATATATATGTATATATATATATATATATATATATATATATATATATATATATATATATATATATATATATATATATATATATATGTATATATATATATTTAAACTACCATAGTATGGTAGTATTATGGTATGGTAGCACAAATTATGTGTTGGTTGATACTATATTTTTTAAATTCGTGCTTTCCATATTATGTAGATTGCTGATTATGATGTTATTATTTGAAAGGTTTAGGGAAATCATATAAAATTAATTGCATTTGCACAATCAATCTTAATATTATTGCGGTCAGTTCAACTATTAAACATAGGAAATTGAATACAGCGTCAATAGATATAAACAACAATTCGTTGGTTCGAAATCGTTTCGTTTCACAGTTAATTTATTTGAATTTTGTAATAGTATCCGTATTAAATTAATTATTACGTAATAATCTATTTATTTCATGAAAAGGGCGGAAAAGTTATTCCTCTTTTTTAAATAACGGACGTTGTAAATCCAATATTTTAATTTGTTTTAAATTTAATCTACTGCTATTTTTTTACTAAAACAACAGTACACATGTGTACATGTAACATGTATATATATGTAACTTCTACAATTAGAAATAAAATCGTGTAAATGGAAGATCCTTAATAAGATTAATATTATCTAAACATACCACATAATTATGAACAATATGTCGTATACTTATAAAATTAAATTATTTATCAACAACTTTTACATTTGAAAACAAAGCATATTTACATAAGTAGATACACATAAATATGTATGCTGTGTCCATTTAAATATCAAATCGTAATAATTGATACGGCTTAATGTGAATACACTTTTCAATTTCATACCTGTTATGAAACATCCAAAAATATTAATAAATATTCAAAGCTTACCTTCAATACGTATATTATGTTAATGATTAAATAACTGTTATGTAAGATAAAGCTAACTTTCATCGCTTTTTTTTGAAAATTTGGTTTTGTTTGCCATACTATAATATGAATATAAAATGTTCACAATTAATCCTTACGCCTTGAAGGAAATGGCAATCCGCTTGGTCTTGACTGCATTTATTTACATTGCGCAAAAACCAAACGACGTATTAATGAAAACAGATCTGTACAAAAGGAGTAAAGTAACATTAAAAAATATTTAAACATTAAAATAAATATAGCAACTAAGAGTTTTAACAATAGGGTAACTAATAAAGAATAATATATGAATAACAGAAGAATATGTATATTTTTTAACTTTAATAACATTATGTTCTATTTTTAGTTATGAAAGATTGTTAATTACCATTTTTTATTGTTTCACTGATAGCTTGTGCCTGAGGTGGCGCAGTTCGTTAGTCTCAGTAGAATTCATTTTATTATCTCTGACCTCGATTCTGGTAGTGCCATCGTTTATAGCCTTACGTATAACTACAATAACCTAATTTAGTGGCTTACTTCATATTCGAAATTTTATTATATATATAGAATTTTGTGCACCTATTTCTTCACATAATTCCTGTATAAAGTAATTAATCAAAAAATTTCCACCTAATATAGGATATCTATTAAGTAAATTAAAAGTAATATTTTACCTATTTATTCTGGACACCTATTTTTATCATATTTGAAATACAACAATGTATCTATATGACGTAGGCAAGCTTCTCGATATTTGCAAATAAACGCATTCGCCTTACTGAATGCCAACCAGACACGCAACCGTTGCGCCAGACATTTGTCGAAGGCACAAAAATTACATCACCCACGTATCTAATACACGTTATAAAACCGCAGAAATAGTAAAATTGTGTAGACTTCATAGATATGCTTTCAATATAAAAAAAGTCTATTTAGGTTAGATAAGTTGACAAATTCAAAATATAAGAACGATTACGTTATAAAAAAAATTTAGACCATTTTTTAATATTTAGCTTCTTTATTATGAACACAGATCTATAAAAGCTGGGCCTAGATTTATAACAATAAGCAAATAGCATGAACTTTTCGCACTATGCCGCCCTATATTTCAACAGAGGTCATAGACAATTGTCTAGGTGTACCAACTAAATGCCAACATTTTAAGTAAAAAAGTTATTGTACTCTTCAATGATTCATATTTGGAGATAAAATTAGACCCATATTTTGCTACAAATGGCTCCCGCAACGGGTCTCCGTATTGAGGAAACTCCGCTTGGGCCATGGAGACTATAATTAGTATAAGGGATAATATTAAAAACAATAAAATAAACAAAAACAGAGGCCGTCGTGGCTCAGCGGCTCGGCGTCTAACTGTAAGCGCCGACAGTTGCTGTTCGATGGCCAAGAGTGGGAACTCTTGGAGAAAGAATTATTTTCATTTTCCGCAAGACTCAAGAGTGACCCAAGAGGCAATGTTTTGAAAGGCGAAACGGAGAGTCTTAGCACTAGGTTATCTTTCCCTACACTACTATAGGCGGGATGCAGCATGAAGTTATCTTAAAAATACAGAACACAAGTACAAATTAAGTATTACTCCGGCTTGTTAAGGAATGTTATAATAAATATAAATATTAGACTTTAATTTATACTTTTCCAGTATAATGGACATTAAGCTGCGGAGAATATATTTAATATAATGACACATTATATTTTACTAAGTACTACTATATGCAAAATATGATATATGTGATAATAAATAAAACAAAGCTCTTTGGTAATGGTGTTGGTTGTGTTGTCGCTTAATGGAAATCCCTGTAATTTGAGTGATTTAGGTATAAGTAAAACTATTAGAGTTCGACATGGTTTGCTTCTAGACAATGCAGTTTGTAAACCGCAAGAAGCGTTACGATTTGCGGGTATACATCACAATAGTATACTATAATATACCACACCTTTTGTGTAGGTTGTCGACCAAGTGACTACAATACAAAATAACGAGAATAGACTTAAAATTCTATCATTCAGCATTTTATTTCACAGTAAACTAAAATTTCATTTGTTTTTCGTTTAAAATTCTCGTCAGTAAAGCGGTCAAGTACGCAGTAAGATGTTTATTTTTAGTTCAAATGGTATTATGAAATTGCAAGTGAATTATTATTTCCAGCACATAAATCTTACGAGCAGTTTATCAATTTATATACTGGTACCTACACTTAAGATCACGTAGAAAAGACGTAAAATAATAATAATGACGCTTAATAACCTTTAGATATACGATTTAGCTGATTCAGCTTTACGCTTTTTCCCGCATATCAGGATCGGTAACCTAGTTTTAGTAACCTAATTTTGAGACATGCCATGTTGAGTGCTACTCAAAATTGCACTTTGTCTACCAGAGCGGGAAATGAAAATATTATAAATATAATCGTTCCCCCGAGTGGACGCTATCATAACGCTATCAAAGATATAAGACGCTATGTATTTCAGTTTACAATAATATATAAACTTGTTCAAGATTTACACTTGCAACCACAAGGTATGCCGATATAACTAAACGCAATGGGCCATAAAGATAAGCTTAACGTTTTAAGTGAAATATAAGTATATCTACACAGTAGGTTGTTAATTAATATTTTTATTATTAAGGAAGTTTTGCATTTTTAAATTTAAATTAAATAAGATTTAAATGTAGACGGCGAGGGCTCCAGAATGAGGAACCTCCTCACAATTCGCGCCGTCTCAATGCAATACTGCCTTCTGCGTACGGTTCTTGATCCAACGGCTAAGCCTCTTAAGATGTTGATCGAGACTTTTCGCTATTAAGCCGCTTACTGAAACCACTCGATATAATGATAATCGTATTGTTATTCCAAATAGTAGTAATCTCATGGTCTAAATCCAAATATTTAGATGACTTTTTTTCTACTTTCACGAGATTATCATCATGTGGAATATCAGGTTTATTAGCAACAATATACCTGTCAGTAATAATAAATCGATCCTAGTAGAGCAAAGCACAGTTATTTTCGAGAGCATGGAATAGCATGTCTACCAATTGTAAGATACCTGAACGTCCACAAGGTCTTATTGAAAAGCAAGTTATTAGTGTATTATCTTGGCTACTTGATTGTGTCTCAATAGAGACCGAGACTGAGATCCCTCACTCATATGATACGTCCGATAGAATTCGACACTGCCAACTTTCACATGTCTCTGATAGTTCCTTATCTTGATAACTTCGAAAAGACCCCGAACTGTAACCAAGATAACTAGGAAGAAATGTCTATATCCGGGCCTATAAAAGCACGTAAAAAGTACACCTACGCCAGTTCTCTTTGCCTAAGGAAACAAGAGTGATACCTTTGTCAAATGCTATCACATCCTTGTGCATATCCTCGTCAATCTTGAGAAACAAATCTCTAAGACTGCATACCTTGTGGTTATGGACATTCTTGACATTCATAAAGTCCCTATATCCACAATTAGGCGGATGGATGGACATGGATGGTGTATTCGGTTTATCACTTTTCAGACGACCAAAAAAATGCTCTCTCACAAATTGCTTTACGCCCAGCTCGTTTTCGCCGCTATTAAACTTTTTTTATGATTCATATACTTTAGGAAAATAGATTATTTAAAGTAAATTAAGGTACATTAAATATATAATTATTTAATGAGTTACAACTTATGTTTTGATACTTCTTAATCTATTAAAAAATAAAGATATGTGGATAGTAAATGAATTATTCAATTTATGATAAGAACCGCACCTTTGGTAATAAAGTTAATGATAAATTTGTGAATATTGAGTTTTAACTAGAAAATATTACGTAATATATTTTATCAGGGGGAAGTGTTTTTATTACAATAAATATTACTCAGTAAATAAAACCTCAAATACGACAGATACGATTATTTCAATTAATAGAAATATAGACACACAATTCTTTCCATTGCTTCCATAGTTTAGTACTGAGCGCTACAGCATACTGCATCATTAAATACACAATTATACCTGTTGACTAGTCTTTTCCAAAGAAGTGTCTTTAAGTTCAATAGTAAATTGTCCTTAATTTGATTTGAACGCTTTAAATAAGAAGCTGAGTATTGAATATGCGTCATTCATTGATATTCTGCACACGCGTATAATACTTTCTTAACAAATATATTTACAGTAGTAATAACGGTGTTCCCTCCTTATAAACATCTGGACAGAATGTTGCAGTACTTGTTATATAATATGATTAAATACATTAAAACATCACTACTCATTTATTATACGTTTAGTAGTTAAAAATATTTTTTATTTAACACAGATTTACATAATTTAGTTTGAAAATGTGAAGCAAGGATTTGTAGATTCCCTCATCCTAATATTTAGTTGGAGTAATATTAATATTATGATTAGCTATAAGTAAATATTGGCGAACTATTATCATATGATTTGATACTACTACAAATATTAACTTATAAACTGATAACATGGAAACGTGTCATTGCATAATCGTTAAAATATATTTTTTATTATTAAATTTAAGTATTTATATAAAATAATTATTAAAATATTGATTGCATGATAAAGGAAATGATTTTTTGATATGTAGTAGGTACAACAATTAATTAGTTGTGTTGTCCATGCAAGGTAAAAAGGAAACGGAAATACAATCTTGGTATATTACGATTTTAATTTAGTATTATTGTTTAAATTAATAATCCCACTGTAAGCGCGTCGGTTGAGGGTTCGATTACCACTCTGGGAGAAAGAATTTTAACTTACTTAATTACATACTATATTACTTTGTTTCAGGTTCGACGAAGGTCAAGACGGGTTTCTAGACCTGACGGAAGTTAAGCGTATGATGGAGCGACTGGGCGCACCGCAAACACATCTCGGTCTTAAAGCAATGATATCTGAAGTCGATGAAGATGGCGACAACAAAATTAGTTTTAGAGAATTTTTACTCATATACAGGTATAATTTAGCTTCTTTATATTATTATATATAGATTAGAAATAAATCTTTGGTATTTCATTTTCCGTGCTAACGCGTAGGTACGTGATTTATATGACCTTATTCAATGTTACCTTGTACTATGAGCTAAAATTATAAGATTTACAATCTTAGATATATTTATCAGAACTTTACCTTTAGTAGACCGGAAACTGCTTGTAACTCAAGTACCTGAATATTTAAACTTAATACGAGTTTAAAGTAAACAGGAAATAAAATATACAAGTCCAGTCTAGTATGATAAAAAACTCCTAAGAACTTAAAAAGCTTAATACATACATAGAAAACAAGCAATCCAACGGAAAAACCTTAAAGCGGCATGTCTACTGGCGTTTCTCTAAACTGGAAACTTGTCTAATAGAAACTTATTGATTTAATTCAAGCTATGTACGTACGACTGCGTATCAAACATTATTGGATAAATTTTCGTAACCAAGTATTCGTGTTGATAGTTTATTTCAAATTAAATCTCATTGGTTTTTAATAATTACGTAAATTAATACGTTTTTTTTACAACATAATAAGATTAGTAATATTTCTTTAACGCTTGAATATAATTTCAGAAAAGCTAGAGCTGGGGAACTTGAATCAGATTCTGGATTGGAAGCATTTGCAAGATTAACAGAAATCAATGTCGATCAAGTTGGTGTTAATGGGGCTAAGAATTTCTTCGAAGCTAAAATTGAAGAGCTTGCGAAAACGAATAAATTCCACGATGAGATTATCCAAGAACAAGAAGAAAAGCGCCGCGATGCTGAAGAAAAGGCTCTAAGAAAACAAAGGTTCAAAGAAAAATCAGCTGTATTTCAACATTAGTTAAGCTTAGAATACTGTTGTTATCCATCTAGTCTGTAAGCTGTTACCATATGGCTTTAGTTATAAATGAATGTTATATAAATATTTCATATAAGACGCATATTTCGTTACTTCATAAATAATTATATAAAACAATTTAATATTATATTTTAAAACTAATGTTTAGCAACAATAAATACTACTTCATATTAGGTATACATTTTTTATTTTTTTCTAACTAAACTAAGTTTATAGGGCAAATTTATATTTGTTTTACTTGTAAGGATAATTTTTTAATGAAATTTATTATTTTCATGTTAAATCATTACAATAATATTGTTTTTGTTGGGTATAAGGATATAATATAGCGTCCTTGCTTAATATGTGCCTAATAGGAAAATGGAACATTGTATATTGAATAAGTTTCAACAAGTATTTTGTATGTTGCATGTGTATTATATAATAATAACTTTATTTTAGTTAAAAGTGATGTCATCTTAGTTTATAATAATATTAACAATAAATTTATCACTAAACTATTTAGTTTTCTTTTATATTAGACAAAATTATTGCTTAGAAAATTGTTAGTTGTTCTCGCACTTATACTTTTAAGCCTCATCAGTATATAAAAAGCAATACCAAGTGGACCTTAGTGAATTTAATTCAATCTACCTGCATGTTTTGTTCCATTACTATATATAAAATAAAATCTACAATACATTAAATTAAAATTTTATGTAACCTAACTACTTATTAATGTTGATGAATTTTGCCATAATAATTGCTTAAGGATATATTTAAAGATATAGTTGTATGATAAATAAGACATGGATAAAATAATTAACATATAATAACTATTATAAATTAAATATTAAACTAGCTACTGAGAATCATTCATACTATTTCTAAAACTGTCATGCTGTTCATAAGACAAATGTTGATCAGATTGATTGACAATATCCATTTTTGCTCTTGTCACTGGGGGTAAATTTGATAAATCCATTTGATGTATGTCAGCTAGACTTGCAACCAGCTTTGCATTCTGAAAATAATATATTAATATTCATACATAATACAAAATATTCATTTTTTCGTACTATTTCATCAGTGTAGGCAAATACCTGTTTTATATTTGCATCTAGTATATTTCCAGGAGCAGTAAGCTCTTTAATTTTTTTCACTTCAATTGCTCTGTAATCAAAAACTATTCTTCTACAATCAACATTAATAAGTAATCAAAAGAATATTGCAATAACCAGACTTAATAAACATCATAAAAATAGACAAGAAATAATAGTATTATAATAATAATAAGCAAAACAAATAGTTTACTAGTAAAATTAAGCATACAAATATCTAAGAAGCTTACTGACATTAGTCTCAATAATTGGTTTGCAGTTGTTAATTCATTTTGTAAATCTTGTCGTAACTGCTGATTATGTTCTGTTGTTGACATATTAAAAAATACTTGGGAACTGTAATTTAATAAACTTTTAAATATAACTAAAATAGCAGTAGGTTACAACATTTATCTACTTTTAACCTTTTTTACTAAGACTAACGGTTGTCTACTTTCAAACTTTTAATTAAATTTATATACACATTATGTTGCTACATCTTACATCTATATTCCAACAAAATATTATTTGTAACTTAACTTTATTAATATATTTTTTTAAATATTAATGTAAGACGTTCATATTAATCACAATTTGCATATTTATAAAATAATAATATAAAATATAATATAATAATATTGTAAAATTATGATTTTAAACAAAATAGTTTTACGTTACCATATTCAAAATATTTACAGATTACAACTGCGGCAAATACTCACAATGTTATTTTATACGAAAATGGTGGAAAAAGCTAGTTCTGGCAACCTTGAGACAATATATTGTTCGGATACTTTGGTAATTGATTTAATATTCACGTGCACGTTTAATGAAGGTATGAAGTAATATGTACATAATGTAAATAAAATTTGCCTAATTTTATAAAAATATTTAAAGAATGATATATCCATTTAAATAAAAGTATTTGCAATGAAAAACGTCAACAATTGAACTGTCACTTTCCAAATTTCAGGTTTCCTTTTACTTTTGTTATTGACAGATGCAAACAGCAAAAATGGAGGAAGGTATATCTGTTAAAAACGAAGGAAAGACTATTGATATTAAACAAGAAAAGGACGAAAATGCTGATAACTTTAGATGTGACTTTGAGTCTGGAAGTCAAGACAGTAGTAAAAGTGGCAGTGGTGGATACCAACGATGGGCGCCTAATTTAAATGGAATCCGGAAAAGTGCATTTACGCCATATAAATCTGTCCAGTGCACTGCACTGACTAATTTACAAAGAGGTTTATATTTTCTGAGCTAATATTGTCTTAGCTTATTAAGTCTTTATTGATTATCCTTTGTTAGGATTTGAATTAGTTCTAAAGAGTTCAAGGTCGTGCTTTTAGGTAATACGCAGGCGCGAGTCCCCGAATTGCCCCAGCCCGATTGTAGCTTTCATGCGAAGGCTGGTCGTGGAGAAGTAACCCGTGAGGACGTGAAACTGGAGCAGTATGTTGATATCACGGATGAGCATGGACTCACGGCGCTGCATTGGGCAGCTAGTTACGGACAGTTAAATAGCTGCCAGGACCTTGTTTGGTAAGAACAACTTATTCCATTGTTCTTTGAATAGTAGGTCGAGTGGGTGTTTACTCCTAGATTACTTTAAAACTGATTCTTATCTTTTTCTTTTGAGTAAAATAGTAAAATTTTTAACTTCATTCATGTGTTTATAAATAGTTAATATTAATGTTGTCTTACATGGACTAAAATAGAAAACAAATAATTGTTGTTTTTAAATTCATAACGAAGTAATAGCATTACAGTAGAAGAATAAATACTACAATTACTAATGTTTAAGGAGTGGTGCCAATGTTAATGTCAGAGGTCCTGAGGGTGAGACAGCTTTACATCTAGCTGCTGCAGGAGGGCACCACGAGGTTGTGAAATTTCTTTTGATTGAAGGAGCAGATGCTGATATTCAAGATGACGTAAATATTTTTAAATTTGTCTTTGAATTTGTTTGATAAAGTTTTTAAACAGAGCTGTTCCAAATGCATATTAATGTTTTTTATTAATATTTTAACCTACAGTTTATTTTGTTTTTTCAAGTCTGGAAGTACAGCACTAATGTATGCAGCTGCTGCAGATTTTCCATACACTTGCAATGAACTTCTTATCCGAGGTGCAGATTTGACTCTAACTAATGACTATGATCAAGATGCTTATACTCTGACCACAACCAATAACTGTAAACTGGGTATGTTCATTTATAGTACTATATTTTTATTTCTTATCCAGTTTATAACTACCAAGATTTGCAGATCAGATGTATTTTTATGAATAACCTTTTGTTCTATTCGAAAAGAAAAGATTTATAATATTTTTACTTTGTTTGTTTTCAGCTCAAACTGTGATAGAAAACTTTTTGATTGGCTGCCTCAGCAAGATGTGAAGGATATACCCCATTCATCTTTAGTTGTTTAGACAACCAACACAATGGATTCATTTGCTACAGCAGTTAAATGAAATACAGGGATTTAGTTTATAATAAAAATGTATTTAATATATATTTTAAGTTCAACTTATACAAACATGTGATGTGATGTGACTCAATAGACAGACAATATATAAATTAAACAATGGATTTTTTTATTTCTTCACCTATATGTATATTTAAAGTAAAACGCACTCCACAACCAATACTATTAATGAGACCTTAAAAAAATGTGTTTTATTAATTACTAATACCTAATATTTTGTATAGTAAACATATTAAAAAAAAAGGACAAGAAATATTGAAATAAGAAATTTTAATTTGATTTCATCAAACTCATATAATTTTGCTATCAATACAATTTATATATTTACAAGTTACAACATACAAATTACTTAATAACTAATAAAATTTTTGCACCTTGTGATTTTAAAATTAAATTATAAATTCGTAAGCATTTCCCTTGATAAAAATAAAAATATGTATATAACATTAAAGATATTATTCCCATATCATAAATATATAAGATTTTTTAAATAATTACCTTCACCAATCTATTAAAGCATATCCCTGCCTACATTTTTTTATATCATATAGGAATGTTATATCTCTACATATACCATTACATATTCAATGAACACAAAATAGCAAAATATTAAAAAATTATAATTTGTTACAATTTTGATTCAGTCAACCAATTAAATGTTTGTGGTTTCCTATTCGCCTGAGGATTTATTACAATATTAATAATACTTGGTTTATCAGTAACAGTTAAGGCGGATTTGACGGCAGCTTCTATTTCTTCAACTGTTCGACAGAAATGACCATTTTGTCCAAACATTTCCATCATTTTCTCATATCTTACTTCTACTGATAGTGAAGTTGGTGGCGTGCTGAAAAAATATGTAATTTGTTTTAATCTACATAGTTTAAAAATTTTATCTAAAATTCTAAATTAACTACCATTAAGGCGATTGATTATAATATTTCATTGTAATTTTTTAAGTTCAGAGGCCACAGCGTCTGTCTGTAAATGCAACCACCCTGTGGGTTTGATTCCCACTCGAGGAGAATGAATTATTTTAATTTTCCTCGCTCTAGCGACAAGGCAAAGCGCGGCGTTGAGTTTCGCCAACCAACACGCATTTGCTTGAAAAGCGGAAAGTAGGGAACGGAGTGACTTAACACTAGGTTCCTTCTACTTACGGTTCCCTCTGCCTGCCCTGTGGGATACAGCGTGAAGCTTAAAAAAACAATTAGAGTTCCCATGAGTAAGGTATACCTTTTATATTCTTATGAATATAATGATCTGTAATTATTAAAATTAATTACAAAGGGACATCATCTGAATGCTAACAAGACGGGTGTGGGTTCGATTACACAGAAGAAAGAATTATAATTAATTTATCACTTTCACTAGAGGAGACCTACAACTAACCCTGCTCTACTCTACGGTCATAGATATGTCATACTGATCAACAATATTGATTATCTAGGTACGTTGCGTAGTTCTCCCTTTTTACCTAGACATTAATAAAAAATAAAAGATTATATTATATAAGCTTAATTATTAACTATTTCGGCATCCAAATCTATCACTTCAATTAATTATAACTAAGTATTTTACGAACTGCAGGAGGCCTTTGCCAACAGGCACACTGAGCTGAGAGATATCTTATAATATGACATAAATAATCAATGTAGATCAATTCTCTCACCCAGTCAAGGGGCTAAATAAATAAATAAAAATTATTTTACGAAGATGCAGTGAGTAAACTATTATGCATCAGATTTATACATTAGATTGTTAGCATAAAATATCGCGAATAATGAACATATAATGTAATTCTACCGATATAGGGGCAAATAGTAGAATATTCAAAAGCAACAACTCAGTCGTAGATTCGAAAAAGGTATCTATGAAATCAGATATGAATTAAATTTAAAAGATCACAATAATTTCAACACTTCTTTCCGGGGCAGGACGTCTGCCGAGTCCGTACCTGCTAGTCCACTGCTTGTATTATTAACACATATTTACCATTGAGTAATTTCACCGCTTTCCTGGATATCTTTCATAGTTTGTTCGTCGAAGCCACTGTATATACCGTTGTTGTTAACTATAATAATTATCACTGGCAGCTTATAACGCACCATCGTCTCAATTTCCATTCCTTAAATGAAAACAATTTTAATAACTATATAATAAAGTGATATTATTTAAAGTAAAAATTTACACGTATAGTTAATACATATACAGAACTTATACATGTGTTCAACTAAACAAGTTGAACAAGATCAAAAAAAAAATTAGATCTCAAGAACTACTGGTTCCGATCGAGAAATGATTGTTGCGTTAGTTTAATTGTTTCGAAGTCCTTAATATACGTTTGTTGCACCTGAGAAACCGAACGCGGAGTCGCCTTCCACACATATGACGCGCTTGCCGGGCGCGTGGTCGCGGCACCACAGCGCCGCCGCCACTGCGAAGCCCGGACCCACCTGTTGTATATAATAAACACATTATCATTATAAAAGTCCAAATTATCAAAAATTAGAAGTTGCCTTAATCTGCTGTCGCGACTGTTGTAGGCTTCATTTCAACTTCTAATTAATAATTTGAATTTCTTCGATAAAGTAGTTTTCCCTCTGCCTGTCCTGCTACATGCAGGATATTGTATGACGTTAAAAATAATTACAAATATTTTCATCCTCTACCCGCATCAGAGAGGGGACCCTGTGTTTTTCCCAAGCCAATTCGATCTCTAATTTAAGTTTTTATCGAAAAGACGCAATAAAAACAAAATTGAACATTTCTTTACATTACCGTCTCGTCGTCTCCCCGTCGTCTCGTACATACATATATACTTTCTAATTATTTATCCCATATATATACAAGCTAGATATAAATGTCACGCTACATAAATAAAATACACTGTACTTACGCCCATAGTACCAAAAGTACCAGCATCCAATCTATGCCGAGGTTTGTTGTTAAGCAGCATGCCTCTGCCTATGTCCATGGTGTTGGCGCCTTCACTCACTATGAGGGAATCTTTTGGTATACTAGCTTGAACTGCTTTGAATACAGCGTAATAGTTTAACGGTATTGAAGAGTTATTTGCGTGTGACTGAAAATAAAGTAAAATCTTTAGTTAATCTATCTGAATAAATATAAAAATAGAAAGATTAAAAATATCATGCTTTTGAAAAGAAATAAAAACCATACACGTATGTATCAATGTATTGTATATCCTAATCAGTTCATTTCACATCCGAGCATGTAAAACACATGTAGATTACAATTCATATTATTTTATATGTTATTTAAATATATAAAATATAAGAATTGTAATATTAGGTACTTTTGACATTAGTTTGATATCCAAAATCAAAGCTCTTTAAAGAAAAATTATAGCCAATAGGACAGACTATCAAAATTAAACAGAGCCAGTACATATTAAGCGTCCCTGGGGACCTCCTCAACAGTAACATCATATGTACATATTTTATAGAAGACCAGGTTCGATGGCTGCTGTTTATTGGTAAAGAAAAGCAGCTTCCTCGGTCAGCATCAATTGGTACAAATAGTTTAACACCAAGTTCGGGTCACACGTTCCACGTGCTAGTGATGCATCTGCTTTTGCTTGACCGTATGACTACAATAGTCACTAAATTATTTAAAAATGAGTTCATAATAATTTTGCTTGGTGTTGGTCACATTTTAAAAAATATTAAACATATCTTGTCATACGTTCAAGCAATGGCAGATGCATCACTAGCACGTGGAAACGATAAAATTTGCATTTATTGCAAATTTTGGTGGCTTATGATACATACATTTAGCTTTATCACATATAACATTTTTAAGATAATTAAGTGGTTTCGTCAGTCTGTCCTCAATATATTGTCATAGTGTGTGTATGCTTGATATATAGTACTGGTATTTTTATGAGTGCTTTAAGTGTTGAATGTATACACTAGTATTGGTATGTCCTTCAATATTTTTGAGTGTGTACAAGTATCACTGTTATTGAATGTTTTGTTTTAATTCAATACTATTTATTAACAAAATTGCGATGAAGCTTCGCAGAAGAAGCACAGGTTTATGTACAATCAATTAATTACCGCCACAAATTCTCTATTTTTCTTTTGTTTTTCCTTTAATGCCTGCCACCAGGCACTATTAGTCGGCAAATAGTATTTCTTCTGTGACAATTTTTGTGCAAGTGCTTGCACAAATGGATTTATATCAGAGTGCACCGCAACTTCAGATTTAACACTATTGTGGAATTCTTCTGGTGATATGTCAACCTGCAACATACAATTTGTATAGAACAGATTATAATCATAGGGTTATATAGATGTATGTTTTATGAAATTTAAATGTACACTTTAAGGTTTAAATTAAATATAATAAAACCTTATTTTATGAGATCGAAAGAATATATATTTTTCATTATGTACAATTATAGTAAGTACATATAGTAAAATTGTAAGTTAGCGCTTTAAATTCTCGACAAATATTTAATTTATCTATAGTATAAAGTTTACGAAATATAAACACTACTACAACACACTACAAGCTACCTGTATAATTTTAACATCAGGGGCGTATCTTGGAAGTTGACCGAAATGGAGCATCCAGTTCATTCTAGCACCAAGTAGGAGAATAACATCGGCCTGAAGCAACGCCTGCGTACGCGTGGTCGCCACGCAGTACTGAGACTCATCGGGCACTACACCTTTTCCTAGGATGGCGGATAAATTTCGTTAAAAAGACTTTGTTTATTTTTTCATTACAATTAAAACTAAGCTAATACAACAACTGTTTCAATTATAATTAAAACCTTGTTCTATTTAACAAAGTGTGACATTGAGTTCGGAATTATAAAGGCTATCAGGCTCTCGAGAATTAACTTTTCAGTTATAACCTAGATCAATTAACATGAAAAAAGTCTATACAATTGTCTATGCATTAATTATTGAGTTATTGAAGTTTTATGTGTTTTTATATTTATTAATGAGTTGTTTTTAGCTTTACGCTGTTTCCCGCATATAGCAGGGTAAGCAGAGGAAACTTAATATCAAGGCATTGCGTGTTGCGTGTTACGTGTGAACTCAACGTCGCGCTTTGTCTTGTTACCAGAACAAATAAACTGAAAATAATTCATTCCTCCGTTTACTGGCCGGCCTATATAAGCCTTAGTCATTATAAGACATCGCATTATATGGATTATCAAAATTCCAAAATATGCCGGCAAATATGCACTAAAAAAGGGCAAGATCTGCATAATCAAAAAAAAAAATATTATTACAATATTTCTTAAGGAATTTCCGGCATACTTCGATATTTAACTGATGGGACCGAATATTGCAACCAATGAATAACTCACATAAATCTTTGTTAAATTTAATTATATGTTTTTTCTAAAAACTTTCATCTGAATTAGAAGACGAATTATGAGGCAGTAGTTGTGGTCGACTTCTTGTAGGTTTCTGTTTTGCAGCTAAATGAAAAGCAGTACTCGCATGTTGATCGATTTGATATTTTTCCGATGAAAGTATTCGCTTTTCACTAACTTTGCAGAAAATCACAGCGCGTTCAGTCTTAAATTGGCCTAGGTAATTAACATTTGCGTAAAATATGCACTATCAACGAAAATGTACGAAAATATGCAATAACGCTATAAAAATACAAGTATATGCAAACAATCAAATGCATATAATCCGATGTCTAGTCATTATCAATATTATTATCTTAAACTTTATAGTGTAAATTAGTTGATATGTCAATAGGTAATAAACATATTGATATTTATATAGTTTTACATTAAGTAATTTATTTCATAAGCAGAAGGTACTTGAAAAGAGTAATATCATGAGTTACATAGTAATGTCAGCCCAAAGCATGAGAGCAGTAAAGATAAATGCTTAATTAGCTTTACAGGAATGCAATGTGGATCGTCTCATGCTGTAGAAAACGTGGCTTTTGTTAACATTTATCTATTTTAATAATTTAATTGACCAAAGCATGACCTTCTGTTCATAGACAGGACAGTTCATAGACTTAAGTTTATAATTTAATTTTTATTACTTTTTAAATTTTAATTAATATAAGTTTAAATTTAATTTGTATCTTTTTAAGAAGCCCACCCGCGCTCCCGTAATTTTGTATATGCTGATAATGTTATGCTATATAGATACAATAATTATAAATAAATTAATCGAATACAAATATTCCATTTCCGTAGCAATCCGGGAAATCTTTTCTAAAACCTGCCCTACACTGTCCAATGACCTAAGTCACGGTCTGCTTTCTATGATAAGTAGCCTCAGCTGCGCGTTGCCCGCCTAAAAACTAAGAGTTTACATATAATTATTCCATTAAAACATACCCATAGGCGTCGGTAAAAACGGAAGTTTGGTGTTTTCCACTAGATTTAGAATAGAATCTTCCGCCCTTCCGAAAGCTGCTCCTTTTCCAATAATAATTAGAGGTCTTTCAGCCTTTGATATCAAATCTGCAGCCTGTTCTACGAGAGCCGGGTCGGGATGCGCCAACCTCAGTGGTCCAGCTGAGTAGAAGTCTAAGGGAATTTTGTCTTCATCTGCTTCAGCCTGTAGTGCGGAGTATGATCGTTATATAATTTCTGTCATATATACGTAATATAACATTCATTTATATATCTTCATTTTTTATTTATTTTTATCTATTTACGTTTAATTTATAATTATTTTCTATAATACCCTTTAATGAATAAAAAAATAAGGCATGATTTTAATGGCAGGCACGCAGGGTACAGTTAATGATTTTATTACAAACAGTACACTGCGTGCCTGCCATAAAAATCATTAAGACGATGTAGACGATGAATATGTACAAGAGCTCATCTGAGCTATAATTTTAAAAGATAATTACTCATACAATTTTATTTATACATAACAACCAAAAACGAAATTAAGCATTATTTAAAAAAAGACTAAATATAATTCAATCATAGTTACCGTGAGCAAAGTGGCGGGCATATCCAGATAAGAAACTCCAGGTCGACCAACTGACGCGTATCGCACTGCTTTCTCCACGTGCAGCGGAACGAGGCGAGGCGACGGAGGACGCGCCGCGTACTTGCAGTACATGCGGCTTGATTCCACCTATGGTCATTGACTTACTGACTTTAATTATACAGGATATAACACGATCGATCAACTATGGCCAGCGAGTAGGGAATCACAATACCTATACATTTAAACCCCTATACAAGTTCAACGATTTTTAGTAGCTAAGTAGATGGCTAGGAATTTACGTGCAAATCTTGAAAATTTAAAACAACAGCCTAATTGTTGGGTTTGCGCTAGTGTGCGTGAAAAAAGAAAACATTATGATAATATGCCGAGTGGAGTTTGAACCCACGACCATTGCACTTGAAGCCAAGTAAGGATGCCAATTTACTTTATTTTATGTTTTTATTTCTCTAACCTGGTTTTATAAAGTGAACACGTCTGGACGAACATGAAGAAGGAAATAACTCAACAAGGCTCTCCATTGTATTCGTCAATAATACTGTATAAGTTGTATGAGTAAATAACACCGTTTTATATCATTTCGTCATTCACAAAAACAGTATTAGATTATTACTGTTATTATAAACGTTTTTATATGAGATATGAGCATTTATTAAAGCACTTTATCTAATCTTACCAACACGAACATCGATTTGTTTTAGTATTTTATCTATATTGCTATTTGGAAATATAGGAATTTTTGCGATATTTATTACGTTTCGTTTGCTTATACACTATTATATTGAGATATAACATATTAAAGTTTACCTGTAAAGAGAATAATATAAATAAATTATCATTTGGCCATAATAAATACCAAAATGAGCTTTAGAAGAAGTTTTTTTAGCAATCTTCATTTTTTTTATCACTATCCAGTTTTTAATAAATTAAAATTTTTTTACCAACATTATTTCCTCATCGAGAAAAGAAAAATGCTTAAAAAATGTAAAATATCGGGAACTAATAATATTAATTTAAGGCTCAATCAGTCAGAGCTGTACTACAGCTCTAACCGATTGAGCCTTAGATTTTAAATAAAATAAAATCAAGCGGGTTAAGCATTATTTTTTTGTTTTTGAATAATGTTTTAAAAGAATTGTCCAATTAATTCGATTCATTAATGAAACACCACACAAACGAAATAAAAAAGCAAAACTGTTCAAGAGAAAGTGCAAAACGAAAGCATTGATATAAATTCTTTTATTATTTAGAGATGTTTGTCATGTTAACAAAGTTAATATATCATTAACAGTTAACATGTTTTTGTTCATAAAACTCTCGATAGCAATTTTTTACCAGATAGGTATATCTTTGTACGTTTTTCAAGTTTTTTTTATGTCTAAACGAAAACTAAAAAGTTTTTAAAATATTCCTTATGCAATTAGGCCATTACAAGCACTTTTGAATCGTCAATTTACATTGAAGTGTCAGTAGTGTCAGTCCTATAGGAAGCTACTAACGGTTCGGAAGGCAGGTTCGACTGAGAAGAGCCGGTGAGAAACTCAACAGATACTCCTTTGAAATATTACTTACAAATGATTTATAATAATAATCAGCAACAGTAAGCGTCAACAGCTTTTAACTATTCCACGCACAACTATTCTTTGATAAAATAATACGCTTTATTTAATAAAACATTTTTAATTTTAATTGTTCGATTGGAAGATACCTTGTGGATTTTTGTTATACATATGTAAATCTTGTGCCATGAATAATTTGTAACCCTTTGGAAGCCGAAAACTAGGAGTTACCAGAAGAATATCCCTAAACCCTCAAGATTTCTCGGAGAGTATCCCGAGCTCTCATGCTGTAAATAGCATGCACTACTCATTTTTGGATTATAAATATTGACTTTATATCTGCAGCGTTGCCCCAAAGCAATATTCTGTAGGACAAGATGCTATGAAAATAACTAAAGTAAACAAGTCGAGCATTCTAACAGCGTAAGCAGCGGAGATCAGTCAACTCACAAGCGAAGAATTGAATCCAGGTTCATGTATTGATGTTTGGAATCCTATTCATCATACTCTTAATGATAACATAAATGTCATAAACTAATTACAGAACCAATTTAGGTACTAAAGTAATATTCATATTTTAAGTACCTGGAGCCATTCTTGAAAACCGCCAATACCTTCATGATCTTCTGGACAGGAACCAGCAATCACCAGAAGAGGCCAACAATTGACCTGAGCATTTGCCATGCCTCCGATACAATGCAAGAGACCTGGTCCAGATACAACTAAGCATATACCTGGTTTGCCTAAAAGAAGAACATAATATTAGATATGTTTCTTGTTGTTGTTTATTGTTAATTTTCTACTGTCAAATAAAATATTCATTGACTATAAGTATTATTTCATAATTAAAGCATAGTCCATTTCGAAATATTAAGCTGTTTTTAATATACTTGGGTAGTTAACTCAGAAAATTGTAAAGGCTACTAATAGGAATTCATGTAATTGATTATAGTTAATATGAAATAATAACTTGTTTATTTATAAAACCAGACAATAATAGCATTGATTTTTTTATGAATACCATTGTTACACTTCAATATTAAAAAGGTATAATTTTTTTAGTTTCATATTTAAACATGATAAGTATGTATGTATAATAGTACATAGTAAGTACGTATGGAAACTATGTTGTTTAATTAGGAATTATAACATAAAAAAAATTTTAAGCTCCAAATCATGTTTAATAGACATGTTTTACAATTTTGTAACAACAATTAATAATTTATTTTAAAATAATAAAACTATTTAATAGGGTAATATATCAAGATATTAATAACATAATGTCAATATTTTCTAGATTGTGAGTATAATCTACAATTACTGAAGATAAAAAGTGTAAGTTTCTATGAATAAAGTACCAATATCTATTAAATGTTTAAATTAACATAAACAAAATTAATATTAACCTGTTAAGTATCCAATAGCTTGAGCTGCATAGCAAGCGGCTTGTTCATTTCTCATACCTATATATTTTATTCCAGCAGCTTGAAATGCAAGTGATGTTTCAATAACAGGAATACCAACAATTCCAAATGCATATTCAATACCCTAAAACACATTTGGGTAGGTAAACAAAAATATGTAAAGTATTTTGTATTTTAATTCTTAAAAAGACTTACAGAGTGATTGTTGTTAAAAAAACATATATATAATGAAGTATATTAATATAGGTATTACAATATAATTTACAATGAATTCTAATTAGGTCAACGTTAAGTTGCAAAGAATATAACGTAAAAATAATCAAAATAATTAAACACAAATAGAATAATCGAAATATGTGCATGACATGTATATTTTATTGCGCAAAATCGCAAAGGTTTTTAAACTTTTTAAATTCTACTATAAATATTTGCTAACAAATTTAAAACAATAGTTTTGTCCCCTCCGGCATGTTTTTAAAGAGAAGGTGTTAAAAAAGTATACCTGCTTTTTTAAGCTTTCGGCTAGTATGTTGTTTCCGTCGATCCCCATAGCTAGTTTTAGCGTTTGTGAAACGTGAAAAAATCTTCGATGCACCGAACGTGATACGATTCGGCCTAAAAACATTTTTCACGTTAATACAGAATAAAAGTGGTGGTAAAAATAAATAAAAACAGAGTGTACTTTACAACTTAAAATCCCCTCTACAATAATGTGGAACTTACTGATAGCCAGTAAAATGGTGGTAAAACTTGTAGGGCGAAAATTTTTTATGTTTATCTTGAAAGTAATAAAGTTCTTAGGTAAGTGGATAAAAACATTACTTTCAACAAAAATAAGCAACGTTTGTTGTCAATGTATAAACGCATACTGATTTGTGAATACTGTCTTTTAATTTTTATATTATATCTCAAGAACTAAAAATAGATTGAACTTTGGACAGATAATAATTATTTTTTTTATTAATAAGTATATATATTTAACGCTTATTATAGCTATATACATCTGCTATATTATTAAAGTCATCTAATTTTACCTAGCTAGGTTAAATTATACGGTATTGCCAAGTCTTCTTAATATTAATAATAAAATTACGACTTATTATATTAATATTGCGAATAACGTAAAAATAGATTTTACCATGATATTAGCTTTGTTAATGATTAATTATCATAGAATGGAATTGATGTTCACAAGCGGTAAGGTTTGCCTTGTATAGGTGTTTACATTTAGTTGGAGACTTTAAACTATTATAATATAAAAATATTTTTTCTTGATAAAAATATAACATAATCATTTCTGTAGTACATCATCTTTGAATGATAAAACAACACCTTTATTACATTAGCTTCTCAATGTCTGCATTCTGCATTAGAAGATTAGGATAAAATTGGTAACTGTGCCAGGTTGTCTAAATAAGTTGTAGATGCTCTGGCAACATCTTTTACACAGGCACTTTCGTAAAAAAATTGTAGATGTCACCTAATACGCCGATTGCAAGACTTGCCTATGCCAACAATATGCAAGTGATACTTACAAAGTGATGTAATATAGATGGCGCTACTATAATATATACGCCTATTTATTCGGTTATATCATAATATAATAAGAAATAAGTATTTGGTATAATGTTTATTTTAAGAATATTGAATATTTAATTAATATTTATAGTATATATATATATATATATATATATATATATATATATATATATATATATATATATATATATATATATATATATATATATATATATATATATATATAAATACTATTATTTCACATACTATTATTATAATAGTAATTATTAAGTTAACGTATTATTATTATATATATTGTCTATGGTATACTAACATTGTGTATAGTAAGGGTTGTGTGCATATCTAAATTTATGCAACTCCCTACCACCTACCTAGTTACATTCCACAACCTTAATCTAATCTATAATTATTCTTTTTTTATTACATGGAGATGGGGTTTTTTTTTATCAAGATGCTGTTATTGCCATAAAAGTTCTAAGCTAAGAATCTAGACGTGATTAATCTTGTACAACATAAATCACGAGTGGCAATTCACGTTTCTTTTCGAAGTTAAAAGATGTCTCATTAAGTGTTGTGTTTCATATCCAGTGTGTAATGATGATAGAAAAGAAGGTTCTTAAACTTCTATTATTAGTTACTTTGCCTGCTAAAAAAACTTAAAACTTTTTTGAAATACAGTATTAAAGTAGAAAGGTAGGTACACCTATTTAGACCAGACATAATACATGCACCGTAAGTAGAAAATATATTTATCGTTTCATCTGATTCTTGCTATGACTATACGAGTATATGAGAGTTCAGTGTCGTTATATTTAGTTATTTTTCGTTTGAACCCCTTCGCTTTCCGCCTTCTAGATACTTGAAACATAATTCGCTTGGTGGTGCTGTTGAATTGTGTTTAATTGATCATGTTCTAAGGCGTAATATAAAAAAATATTTACATGTCCGTTATCATTAATTATTAAGATTTTGAATTCTTAAGAAATTATATTTTAAAGTTCGGTTAGAAACGATTAATATTTTAAATCAAAATATTGATGACAAGATATACTATTAGAAACCATCAGCAGTTGGCACTACGATTTATTTAAAATAAAAAAAATTCTATTAAACTTTAATAATTAAAAAAATACCGTAAGCCGGACATGTTAACCTCAAGGAATTTGCGATTAGGCGAAGTATTCTCGTTTTGACAAGGTACGCGATAATTTTGCACGCAAAACATCGGATACGTGCAGAATACGTCTAGCGTTGGAGACTACTTGTTATTGTTGTTAGTTCATACGTTACTTGGATACTGCGCCTGCGACAGCACTCTGTTCGGCACGCTTCATGCGGTTAACAGGCCTAGCTAAAATGTTCACTATGAATTAATTTAGTCTAGTATCTTATTTTTTATTACTTTTGCAATTATATTGAATTATTTAATTTTGTAACAATGGCTGTGATCAGTTTAAAGATTTTTGGTAAGTGCTATATTATTTTATAATAATTTACCCTCGTATAATTTATTGAACGTAGGTTTTAAAATTTTACGGAATTCTTCAATACTATTGGTAGACAAAAATCTTTATATTGGTTAAATATTTAAAATTTTAATTAAATTTAAATGAACAATTTTTTTATTTACTTGCAAAAAGGACCAGTTAGATTGACGAGTTTTAACTACTACTAGTTATTTCGACCGGTTCTGGACTTACTATTTTTACTGGGGTTAAAGCACCGCTCTCCCTTTACCAGTGGCGCAGTAACTTATATAAGATGTTGTTTTAGAAAAATAACATCTTATATAAAATATTTAAATTATATCGCGAATATAACGTTGGTTTAATTCGAGTAGAAAGTTTCTGTCTATGACGCAAAATTATTAAGGGAAAATAGTAATTTAGTTGAACCAATATAACGAATGTGATACAAGAGAGAATGTGATACGAACATGATAATTAAGAAGAAACTCACAAATAAAAAAATATTTAACACAGTGCTATCAATGTCATGATAGACTAAGAATTTCACCTACGGCTTCGGGTTATTGTGGTAGATTTATGTGTATTTTATAGAATATAGTAAAAATAAATATTTAAATTGTACTTTTGTAAGATTTCTGTTTTATGTATTCGTTAAAAAATATTAGATAAATAAGAAAAAGAATATAAAATAATAAAATAAAATTAAACCAAAAACTTACACGTTTTAGTACAGCTTCTATCAGAGATAAGATTTTAAAGATAGAAATTGGCACTAAAAATAATTTGAACAAAATCGCATAATATTTTCGACTCACTGTTTAAGTATATAATGTATTAAAAGTGTATTAAAGGGTTTCAAATCACAGGTGACGTTAAAACGCTTTATGAGGAAATTATTCTTTGCTTGTTTAATAATAAAAGTGCTGTTTTGTTAAAGGTAAACGACGACTTTGAATCCACAGAGAATTGAAAAATTTGTACTATCTACCATATTTATTGTGTAGCTAGCTACACAACGTTTTATCATTTGTGTATATGTATATTATATGTACGCATGTATCACATTTGGCATTAGGTTGGAAGATACAAGTGAAAGATCCCTTCATTCACGGTTTTCCTACCAAATAGAAACCTGCCAGAATGTAATGTCAAAAATATTTGAACTAAAATTAATTTCCCGAGTTATGATTGAAATCCACAGCCATCGTGCGTATAAGACACATGGGATATTACGCTATAGGTGTACCATTCGAAAACATTAAACTACGTTCGCGTAGCCATTCAATTTTACTACAAGATTAAATGATTGTATCATTTGGTAAAAGACTGAAGATAGTTATCAGTAATTATTTATATACTTAGCTTAAATATGTTTATGTTAGAGTAGGTATTTTACCTAAATGTAGGTAATACACAACTTAAATATGATGAATAAAACATCAGTAATAATGTTCTTTAAGTAATATTTATGCTTAAAGAATATAAGAAGGAAATGTCTTTTTCCTTTTTTATATATTTTTTCCTTGAAAATATATCCATATTATGCTGTATTATATGCTAAAAAGAATTATACAATTAATTATATAGCAATTTCCTATAATATGTTGAAAACACTTTTTTAATCAATACTTAATTTAGAAATATTTTCCTTATAATCTGCAGAGGTTTAATATATTTGCATACTATACATTTAAATATCTATTGTAAATATGTAACGCTGTTACCTCAAATATTTCCCATATATATCCTAATCAAGGTAATCTTGTATCTTAAAAAGCGGCGTTCATTTTATACATAATAATTTACTTAATATTTGCCACATTAATTAAATTAATTTGTTTTATCACATTATTAATTTAAAAAAATTAATAATTATGTTTTATAGCAAAAAAATAATAAAGTAGCCCTTTTCCTCTGAAAATGCGATTGTCGGAACCAGGCAGACCGCAGGCAGAAACATTAAGCTTCTGCCTGTAGTCTGCCGATCGTGAAAATGGTTCTTCAGGCATTTTTCTTCAAGTTTTTCTGTTACAATACGGTTCATTAGAGTTTTGGAATGTATATATAAACTTTTTAAGAAACCTGTGTAATAAGTAAAAACCAGCTTGCCAGTAACTTACAGAATTCGTTGCTGATAGTGTATTACAATGACATTCAGAATTAGGCACTTTGACTACAAAAATGTTAATGCAAATAATGCTCAGGTTAAGATCGCTTAAAAATATATATTTTTTTCAAATTGTGTACATTTTATAAATAAGTATAAGGTACACTTTTATTGAATTTGACATTAATAATGTTGATATTATATGAAAACTCGTTTATTATGAAAATACTTGCCATGTTGTTTAAAAATTTCCGCACGACGTCTGAGACATGATACTTTTACTTACGTTCATCCGTGTTTTGAATAACAAAGATAGCCGTGTACAGAGGGATAAAACAATGAACTCTGTCGAAATATTATGAGATGTCGTTGCATATAAATATATGGGAGAATGACCTAGTTAGTGTCCATTAATATGTACCTTGTATCCTTATCTGTATATTTTTTAGGAAATTATTCTTATTAGTATTTATTTACATATTGAAATAGTTATTGTCAGTTATACATTATTGACCGAATTAATAAATGAATATTATCTTATTGTATTTATTATCAAGTTCCGTTTCAACTTTAGATGTATCTAAAGGTATTTAGATCTATCTCTACCGACATGTACATGGCATAAATTTTGGATAACCGTTTGAAAAATGTACATTTACTACTTTTAAACAGTTACTGTTATCAAATACCTGCGCGTTGTTGACGCAAGAGAATGCAAACGATAAAAGAAAATTTCAATTATGCGTACCTACAGAACGTGATTTTATAGAATTTTTATCTAAGATTAACATAACGTTTTCTTGGTTACCTTGACAGAGAGATGAAGTTACGTATTGTAATAATCGTTTTACAAGTACATTATAAAAAAAGTAGAAGTCAAAATAATATGTGATATTCGGACTAATTAATAAAAAAGAGAATGTATTTAAAAATATACACATCAGGTATTTGGTACATAGCTGTGTAAACAGCTTAACGGCGACTTACTGGAAAAATACTGGCGTGTACTCAATATATATACATCTCCTGTACTGGTACTTTACACTGCGGTCTTAGGTGAAAGTATTTCGGTTAATGAATTCATTGGTCAGTGTCCCATGTGTTTATAATAATTCTTATTGAGATGTAGGTATATTTATGTATGTAGGTATAAAAATATAGCATATCATAGCCATATAATATAAATATATTCAATTATAATTTATTCCATACTTACATCGACCGGACAATGTCATTTATCTTCAAAATTTCCTATTAAAAATATTTCTAATTAAATTATTTACATTTACATTACAGCCATGCGTAAAAAGTAGTACACTTTGATTGACGATTCATCAAGCGCGCCAATCACACATCACATCACTCATGTAAATTCTAATCAAATACAAAAGAGCTTCTAAGAATTTAACTTATGTGTCTTAAAACTTGAATAATTATAAAATATTTTATCATATTTTTCTACCTTGTAATGCGACAAGAATTGGTACCAACTATCAACTGATAAAACCTAAGTCATTCATCCTGTTGTTTGTTTCTATACCTATCGACATACCCGAGACAAATGTTTCAGGAAGTATCTATCCATATAAATCAGTATGCCTATTTTAATGTCATGGCGTTTTGTTAGGTGACCTCGAACGACAATTTGAATAACATAGTATTTGAACGAATAATACAAAACTCAAATAAAGATCATTATTGTGTGCAAATATATAATGTGTCCATACACTGCAGTATTTGTATTTATATATGTTAAATGTAGAATGTTTAATGTAAAATTTTATGCTTTTATTAAGCTATCCAAACTCATACATCTATTATAAAATATATGTATATAAAAGGATAGAAAAGTCAAAATCAAAATATTTTATTCAAAGTAAGAATACATGATTCATTTTTTGAACGTCATAAACTTTACCACCGGTTCACTAAAGTTTCCTCAGACCTGAGAAGAACCGACGCAAGAAACTCAGCGGAACATTTTTTATATGGTTATTAATAATTATACAATTATTCATTGTTGACAATGATACGCTTGAGATAGACTGGAGCGAGCATTTCATTCCCAAGGTGTGTTATCATTTACAAAATCATTAATTAGGTAATAACCTTTAACACACAAACTAAACAGTCAGTAAAAACAGTCTTGTCATATTTTTTTAAATTGTGATGTAGAACTTTCCTGGGGTCCTATTGTAAAAGTGTACAGACTATCCCATGAAGGAATTTCGGATTCGATGCAATCGAGTTACATGCGCTGTTAGTTTCAACCTATTTCTAGTATTAATATTGTGTACATCGCCAATTTTAGTAAAATCATTAATATTTTTTTTTATTTTTTATAAGTATTTTCGAGGATACATTGAGACGCAACTGTCAATATATTAATTTCCTTAAATTTGTCTCTTAAAGATTCTTTAGGGCTTAAGTTATAAAGCTAACAGCTCGCTTCTGCAGGACAAAAACTGTATTGATCGCGGCTGCATTACCCTAAAGTATAATCCCATAAGACATAATACTATTAAAGTAGCTAAAGTAAACAATACGAGCTGTTTCTACATCAGTTAACGATCTAATTTTCTTAACCACAAAAGCTGCTGAGTACAGTCTATTCGCCAATCCATCAATATGAGGCCCTCACTGTAATTTAGAGTATATGGTGACACCGAGAAATATCGTAGAATCAACAGGATCCGCGGTGTCACCATTCAATAGTACATGGGCTTTAACAATTTTTGTGTTGGGTGTTCGAAAAATTATACATTTTGTTTTTGTACTATTTAATAGTAGATTGTTAGCACTAAGTTAACTTTTGAGAGCGCATTGTTTACATCGTCAATTATATTTTGTTGTCTTTTCATTTTAAAAATTAATGAAGTATCATCAGCAAACAATGCTATCTCATGGCTCCTTCCAACTAAATATAGTAAGTCATTTATATATATCAAAAAGAGAAAAGGACCAAGAATAGATCCTTTTGGGACTCCCATACTGACTAATGACCCTGGAGATTTCTTGTCATTCACATCAACTCTCTGAACCCTATTGGCTAAATAAGAGGTCAGAAAATCGAGTGCACGTCCTCTTATGCCGTAATGGTGTGGCTTCATGACCAATGTGGAATGCTGCACACAATCAAATGCTTTGGACAGATCACAGAACATGCTAAGAGCATCCCGTGATTCCTCTCAAGCCTCGTATATACTCTTTATGAGAGCTATTCCAGCGTCAGTAGTAGAGCGACATTTAGTAAAGCCATACTGTTTCTCATGCATGAGAATACTGTACATAAAATATTTAAAAAGAAATTTATTGGATCGGTTAATATATCAATAACAGAAGCTAAAAATCCAGTCGGCAGAATTTTTGTGTGTCTGTCTGTCTGTCTTTCTGTCTATCGATCTGTTTATTTGTCCTCCAATCAGGCAAAAACTACTTGACAGAAATGAATGATTTTTTGTATACTAATAGCTTATAGTCCCGACCCACATAAATTTTAGCTTTTATTCCATGCTGTTTCCGTAAGATAGATGAAAAACTTATAAATTAAAATTTTTTAAATTACTGAAGAGAAGTGAGTTAGATTTGGCATGCTAATAGTTCGTAGCCTTACACAATATATATATATATATATATATATATATATATATATATATATATATATATATATATATATATATATATATATATATATATATTGTATATGTTTTATTTCATTCTCACTTAGGAACAGTGGCAAATGCCATAAGTTTTTTAAATTTAAACATTAAAGAAATTGAAAATTATTTCCACAGTCTAGCTAGATGTCACAGTGATAGTTACAAATCATTTGATATACAGGTATTATAGTGATATTTACCGATCAGAAGGTAATTTAGTAGTATTTGATAGAATGCCATCTATTGATATGTAACTTAAAATCATTTTCGAAACCCAATATTATTTGTTTTACACTTTATAGTATATAATATCTGTCAACAGATGTTATTCAGTGAAATAAAATTTCTGCATTACGCTGGCGGGATTTTTTTATTTGTATTAATGTCAATATATCTTAAATACATCTACATACCATAGATGAAATTGACGTAGTATTAAAGTATAGAAAAGTAAATGTTCATACAAGATTTATATAGCGTTAAGCTATCGTTATAGTTATTGAAATATAAGCTAAAAAACTACGCAGTGGATTTTTTGTCCGTGTGTTTGCTATTTATTCGCGAATCACGTAAAAGCTATTGGATAAAAAAATGAAAATTGATGAAATTCAACATTGCAACAGTTTTCTTACAAAAATTCGATAAAGTCGAATTACTTTGATTACTGGTATTTACTAAAGAATATATAAATTTTGACAGCTTGACAGAGTTTTGACCTAGAATAGTTGTCGTCCTGGCATTCAATGAGGTTTCCGTAAAAAAAATAGACATATTTTAATTACGTCGATTACTAGCAAGTGAAGCTAAATTATATGTAGTAATAGATTTTGTCGAATAAATTACTTAATTTCTTTGTAATATGAGCATTATTTAAGTTCTAATAATGTTTTTTTAGTATAATATTTTATTTTAAATATTGGCGATGTTTGAAATAGAAGATACGTAGTAGTACATTTGTCAAGAAGAAGAAGATAAAGAACGCGGTATATTTAAAATTAAATAAATATTCAATTTACTACTTGTAAATAAAAAATAAATAGTGTTAGTATGATTTGGATTTTAAAATTCAAGTATGGGAAGTGGATATTGTATTTTTTACGCTATGATAGATAAGATCTTAGAACGAACGCGATCTAGGTAACTTAAGCAGGCGAAGTCGCGAGCGGGTGGCGTAGTTTAAATATAAAATATAATTATGTTAAATATGTTTAAATTATTAACATTAATAACCCAGACATATCAAATAGAAACCTTTTTAATAATATATTCGGATAATTTGTTAGAGAATTTAAATATTTGATATTCTTCTTCTTAAATATGTTCTTCTCAATTCTTAAATATGTATACCTAAATTATACTTAATAAATATTTATTATGTATTTATTCTAAATAATTTTGGGTTGTTTATTATTAGGCATAGTTAAAAAGATTTGTAGGCAAGGTATTTTTAGTTGATACTAAGTGTTGTTAGTTTTAGTTATGTTTCTAAACCTTTATTAATATCTGTGACTAAAGACAAAGATGTATATTAAATTGTGTCATATAGTAGCATAAGTAAGTTATAACTATCCTTGACTTCACATTAATAATCTGCCTTTTTAAGAAAAAATATGCGTAATTTCAACAAGTGCGGCAGCTCTGTGGTGAATTACAATTGTAAGCCTAATAGTTCTGATTGTTGAGTAGTAAAAATATACGTATATTATTTATATCTAACGAACATATGATAATAAATGATACTGCAAATAAGGCTTTAGCTGTTGCGTCACTCTTCTTGTGATGTAGTGCAAAATTTTATAATAAATACATGGTATTATTAAGAGCTATTAGGCTCGGTCGGACGATCGACATAATGTCACCTAATAAATGCTTCTTGCAGATTGTTAAGTTTAAACGTGATTCCGCACTTAAATAAAATAATTGGATTATGCGCAAAGACGCTATTAAATAGCAACGCTTTTTGAAGTGTTTTGTAAACGCTATGTAATATTAGCTGTAAAATTATGAGATATCTTTGTGGTGGTTACATTTATTTAAGCTTCATAAATCATTCACCTAAAAATAATATGGCAATATTAATTTTAAGAGGGTTGATAGTTTCATACTATTAGTTAAAATTAAAGGTAAACCTGTCAAAATACACTATATAGCTGTACTCGTGCACCGAGGGTTCCGTACCAATTTCATGATTGTAGGTATACCGCTGAGGAAAACACTACTTATAAAAATTGACAAATTTCAATTTGTAGTCGATCTGCTCATTTTGTATGAAATGAACAACAAATATAAATTTGTAATGGTTTCTTTCTGTGTTAAACTTATATATTATCAATTTTAAAATATATCCCTTTTAAATACTATAAGCTGTAACTTCTTTTCAAATTTCTAAAATCTAGGTTAATGAAGTACAACTAATAAGAGTCGACGAATATAAATGAACAATGGGATATATATATATATATATATATATATATATATATATATATATATATATATATATATATATATATATATATATATATATATATATATATATATATATATATATATATATATATATATATATATATATATATATATATATAAATAAATTTTCGTTTTCGGATTTTCCCTTTGTTTGTATTATAAGTTATATCTACTCTGGGTAGGAAAATCAAGCTCATGACCTTGTAGTAGTCAGAGTTGCTAATCATTACATAAAAAACCAGTCAAATTCAATACAAGAGGATAACATCATAATTTACACTAAACTATATATACAACTACACTACATATGTATTTAACAATATTGATGTAACTATTGTAAATGGTACAGAAGATGTTTTAATCATACTTCACAGCTATAATTATTACAACAGATAAATTGTATTTGTAATTGTATACGACTCACATTATTTAGCTGTATGAATAAACGTATAAAAATAAAAAGTTTATTATTAGTGATAAAATATTTTAAAATACGAAGAGCTAGTGTCTATGCAGTGGTGTAACATAAATAACACAAATGACAATTGCATTTGTCATAAATAGTTGTCATTATAGTGTAATTTTTAATTTCAGTCATCCATGCAATGCTTATAATGATTTTTAAATGAGAAATACACATTCTTATAGCTACAATAAAATGGTTATTTATACCCTTGATTCAAGCGATAGTGGCGATAATAAATATTTTTTTGTTACACTATAGAAAAGTGTGATAAAACTCTTGGCTATAATGATAAATTTTGGAGTATATCACGTTAATTAGAAATAAACAACGTAATTAGTATGATATATACAAACTAAATATTATTATTACCATGGAAGAAAAGACTTCAACGGGTTCAAGTAATTCGAAATCTTTGAATAATATTAAGAAATCCAGACAATAAAAAAAATATATTCCATAAAATATTATACTATATGGATATTTTGTAAGATATAAGAAAGGTCTTATACATATATAGTTAATGTATGTGTAATAAATAAACCTTATAGTTCAAACCTATAGGCTTTTTATAGCAATAGACGAAAATATAATGAAAAGAAAAGTATATAAATTTTAAAATCACAGGACACCTTCTTTTAATAGTAATAATGTATCCATCAAAATTTAAAGAAACTACATTACAATTAATTTTTTGTGTGTTGCCGAGTTCCTCCTCTCAACATACAACGTCTCGAATTCGGGCGGAGAGTTGAGAACGGAATCTCACTCTCTCTGCTTACCATGCTACACGTAGGATACAGGGATAGTTAGGGAGAAGTTGAAAAGTTAGGAAAAGTAGAAAAAAAATTAAACATAAATTGTTGATATAAACTATGTTCTTAAGGACTTTATTTAAAAAATATAAAAATTTAACACTTATTAATATGTAACTAAAAAAATTCAATAAAGAATCACTGATCACTTGGTAACTTTACAGACGTAATCCCAGTGCGCTTCAACCTTTGGATAATGATATTCACAAGTTGCTGGGTAATATATATGCTACGTGTGAATATGAGTTTGAATTTGATTGCCATGGTGCCACAGCCAGCTAAAAATATCTCGTAAGTAGCAAAAACTACAAAGTACTTTTTATAACATATTACCAACATACATTTAATATAATATAATTGAGTGGTCTTATTCTAGTTTTTCAAGAAGAAAAAAATGACAGCATCATTAAAATATGCATAAAACATAAGGTTACGAGAGTCAATACGAGTACTTTGCTCTGCTTTACTTATTCATGGTCCAATAAACATATTATTATATTACTACTTTAAAATATTTGAGTCTTAATTGAAATTTAAATAAAAAAAGTGTATATTGTTACCAGCAAGCTACCTAATGGAAAGAGCTCATGTTTTTGTAATAAACGTATCAATTAATTATAAAAGTATAACAAGTTATACGTTTACAATATGTATGTATATCAATAGTAATAGGCATAAGGCATTTTAATAACATTAGATATGTAATCGTTTATCCTGTCGATTGTAGTAATGTATTTTTATTCTATAAATTATTGTGTAAATAATAAATACATATCTACTATATTATTAATAGACATTTCGCAACGTTTGTGTGTGCCTAACGCGGTTGTTTCTTAAATATAAATAAAGAGCGATAATATATAAAAAGCTATAAAAGTAACTTTATGATTATTGATTGTATTTAATTTATTTTTAAGTAAAAGTAAAAGATATAAATGAAAAAATGGTCATTCTGAAAGCATTTAGGTAGTGTCCATTGGTCTCTTTTTTTATTGTATTTTAAGTATTGATGTATCATTAAGTATTTATTTTGTGATTTTTATGGACTCGGGAGCTGATAAGTTTACCAGGGAGATATGTGCATACCTAGACGGTCGTTAACTTTTACGCTATTTATAGATATCTAATTGTAAAACAAGTTGGTCTAGTTTACTAAAATGTAAAGAAATTGAAGATTTGTGTGAGTGAAGATACGAAAGGCAGATATTATTCTTTTATAGCTATTTTAACTATTATTTATTTAGTAATACTGCAAGTTCAGCTAAAGCTAATCAATATTCTTCTAAAACTAGTATTATATATATATATATATATATATATATATATATATATATATATATATATATATATATATATATATATATATATATATATATATATATGTTATTGGATTTATGGGATATTTTGTTTGTCCATTAGATAATAATCACAGACATTTGCCTAAATTCGTATTTTTTTTTATAACGGAGACAATCTCATTACTCTCAATTCGTATTAAATTTCTTCTTGCTACGATATCTAGATCAATAGAGACATAAAATTAGTACGTATTACTTATGTATCTAATATGAAGAGAATAAATATTAGGTGTCTTTTTTTATGTTTTCTATATTTTTTAAAATTACACAAATGTTTATTTGGTTGTCAGGTCAAGATCTCAATGCGGTCCTCAAAAAAGACTATTAAATGAAACTTTCAAGCATGTTGATATCGCTGATGTCAGAGAAGTACCAAGAGAGGTAATTTTTATATTCATACATTCTTTACAACACTTTCCCCATATAATTAACCATTTCCTTAAGTACGCTTCACTGAACGCCACACACTTCATCTAACTAGGTTAAATAAATATTTATCCTAGAAATATAAAACATCTTTTATGATATGACATATGAATAGGCTACAACAAAATATATATATATATATATATATATATATATATATATATATATATATATATATATATTATATATATATATATATATATATATATATATATATATATATATAAGTATATACAAATAAGTATATGTAACTGAATATTTCACCCAAATCAACCAATTAACCAGTTTTAATTAATTAACAGTTTAATTAAAAGTTAAAATAAGACACATCCAACATTTGGTGTTACTTGAAATTGTTTTAAATTATAACAAAAAAAGTCGGTAATTATTACATAAATACCGATTTTTTTAAATTAATAAATTAATTGGAATTGTGTAGAATTCAAATTCAATTTGTATCTACATAAAATCTCTTCAATAATTTAGTTCTTATTTGTAATGCTCTATGTAACCTAAATCTATTTAATTCAAAGTTAGTACTTATAGCTTAATAGGATTACTCTCTGTTATAAATATTTTGGCTTTATATTTGGCACATATCAATACAGTTAAATTACAGTTATTAAATTTAAATTTTAAGTTGTTTATTACGTTATTTTACACGTTGTAGACTGCTCGATGATTACAAAATAGGTTCTTCAACGTTCTTAGCCGTTGTATGATATATCTTAACACATATCGACCTGTAAATGCATGTACGACAAAACCTATGAATATTGTAATCGACACAATAGACATTTACTGTATAATAATATGTATTCTATTGTAATCTGGTGTTTACATATATTTCTAAGATATTGTTATAATATGTCTTCTTCTACCTCGTTTAAATCTCCGCGCTTATTGCCAAGGTCTATCAAAAAGCCAAGGCCCCCGCTCGCTGTTATTCTTTGTATTTGTAAATGATATTTCAGTGATTGTATAATATGAGTATAAAATAAATCTATTTTATAGGTTTTAGGTGGGACATTCAATTGGTCTCCAAGCCAACAGGCAACAATCCTTGGGTCATACTTCTGGTGCTATCCTATTACGTCTCTAGTAGGTGGCATGGCTGCGGAAAGATGGGGTCCAAGATACGTAGTCCTTGTGACTTCCTTAGCTAGTGCATTCTTGACTGCAATAAGTCCACTTGCTGCAAGAATTGATTATGTCTTCCTAGTTATTGTACGATTTCTTCTTGGTTGTGCTGGGGTAAGTCTCTAGTCACTTTTATTAATATATTATATATATATATATATATATATATATATATATATATATATATATATATATATATATATATATATATATATATATATATATATATATATATATATATATATATATATATAAATATATATATATATATATATATATATATATATATATATATATATATATATATATATATATATATATATATATATATACCAAACACTGGAAAACAGTATAAATTTGTTTAATAAATGTCATAATTGCAATATAGTTTATCTTGTACTTATTTTGAGATTGAATTTAATGTCATGTAATTCTAAACGAATTTATATAAATTTCAGGGTTTTGTATATCCAGCCCTACACGTATTGGTGGCTCGTTGGGCACCTCCAGAAGAAAAAGGAAAATTTATTAGTGCTTTAATGGGAGGGACTCTCGGAACAGTAGTTACTTGGTCTCTTACTGGACCGTTATTGGAGAGATACGGATGGGCTTCAGCTTTTTATGTGCCAGCTGCCTTAACATTTGTTTGGGCCGGGTTTTGGTGGTATCTTGTAGCTGATACGCCTGCTGATCATCCAAGGATTACTGTGGCTGAAAAGAAATATATCACAGATGCGCTTGGTGATAAGATCAACAAATCAAAGGTACACGTAGATGTATATATAGTATAACCCATTTAATCTTTTCTTTATAATTGTAAAACATTGTCATTGAATATATGCAATAAAACAAAATATATTACATTTGTTCTATGGCATAATAGAATAAGTGTCACATTATTTTAGCCATATAGACAATAAATAGCCATAAAGATACTTTGTGGTTATTATGAGTTCATTGAAAACGAGGATTTTTACGTTAATTGAAATTTGTGATTTTTGCATTGTAGCATTTCAAATAAACCTTACTATATCTCTTTTTCAGGGCTTACCACCATTTAAAAGTATATGCACATCGTTCCCGTTCCTAGCCATGATTGTTTTACACTTTGGAAATCTTTGGGGCTTGTACTTTATAATGACGGTTGGTCCTAAATTTGTATCAAGTGTACTTGGATTTGAACTGTCAGCAGCTGGAATTATATCCGCTCTACCATATCTAGCAAGGTTGTTCTTGGCAACTATATTTGGAGCGATCGGAGATTGCATACTGTCGAGAAAATTTATGACGACAACTGTTATAAGAAAATCTTTCTGCTTATTCTCACACATTATTCCCGGTATTCTTTTGGTATTATTAGTTTATACTGGATGCTCCACTGCATTATCAGTAACAATGATCACATTATCGATGGGTTTCAATGGTGCAGCGACTCTAACAAACCTACAAAATCATCAAGACCTTGCTCCTAATTATGCTGGAACATTATATGGTATAGCCAATTTTATTGGAAGTACGGCAGGATTCTTTACTCCAATGATTACTGCATATTTTACAAGATCGGGGGTAAATATTTTTTGGTTTATAATTTAATAACGATGTACTACTTTTATAACAGTATGATATTTGTATTTTTTACAAGATATATTTATATTGCTTATATTTTTACAGAATAGCTTCGAGCAATGGCGTCCAGTGTTTTTTGTAGGAGCATCTGTTTACATAGTCTCCGCTATATTTTTTGTTCTATTTGGCTCAGGCCAAACGCAAGACTGGAATTATATTGTTACGGATAAAAATAATGTCAAAGAAGAAAATTTAAAATCTGGTGACCTTAATGCTATGAATGATGCTTCGAAAGAAAATTATGTAAAGGATTTGAAAGAAAACCCGACTAGTGTAACTACTCGTACATAAAAGTGCATTCCATATATTAATTTTATTAATAATCTCAAATAGAATAGTAATTCGTATAGAGATAAAAGATCTGACTACCCCACTAGCATATATTTATGTATATTTATTTAACTTAGTATATCACGTATTGTAATTAATACTTTCCTATATATGTATATTAATATATAAGAAAATTACAATATCAAAAATGTAGGAAGGAGGTCACTTATCACTTACAATTATTATTTTTTTAGTCTAATGAACAGATTTGCCTACAGTATTTAAGAATTGCCTAATAAATATTGATCAATTATATAAAAACTGTGACTGTGATGTTCATTACCAAAAATATTATATAGTACTTATTCGTTTCAGTTTATATTTTCATCAATATTTATTATGTGGAAATTAGTTTAATATTTCTTATGCCATGACTTCCTTTAAAGGGAAACAAAGTTATAGGAGCGTGTATTTTGTTGTTATATAATATAAATTATTTAATGTGACATATTATAATTAAATTAAATAAATTAATTAAATATATTTTTAAAAAACAATTTGAGTATTTATTAAATTTATATATTTTTTATGTTTATAGCCCCTACGAGAATCTGCGGGGCTATGGATGTTACATGTAAATGTACTAATGACTTTAGATTTCAGAAATGTTAAAAATTCGTATAAGGGCCATAGTAGGTTTAAATGTAACTCTATTTATTCGTATTTTTAGTCAACATTTTTAGAAGTAACATTTACTTATAGGTGGGGATGATGATATTTCTAGGATATTTCCTGGTCTACGTAGTGCGTTACAATATTAGTGTGCATATAGTTGACATGGTAGAAAAACCAAAAAAATTAACAAATGTGTATTATAATAACGTGACCAAGAATTCTCTGCGTACATTAATTAGTTCCCGTTCTACATCTGGGGTTTGTTTTGGTTATGTAAAGTAAATGTTTTTGGTTAATTGTTGGGAAAAAATTATGCACCTAGATAAAAAATTACAGAATATAAAAGACGTTATGTATTGGAATGAAGTAAAAATAGCTTTACTCTTTGCTGCCTATCACATTGGATATTGTGTATGCTTTCCAATATTTCACAATATTGGAGACAGGTAAGTTACTTTTAAAAATATATATATTTATTTGTAGCACAAAATTTATATATTATTGTTAAAGATTTGTATTAAACATTTAGTTTCGGACCAGCGTGGGTCGTTGGTGCAGCCGGCCTAGTATCAGGCGCTCTAAATTGCTTTACCCCGGCGTCTGCTTATTACAATTTCTGGCTTCTTTTTATTGTTCGGATTTTAATAGGGTTTAGTGCGGTTTGTATTTTAAGAAATTACACAAAATTTTAAATACTCGCTTAAGTACCCAATTATAATGGTTAATAATAATAATTTTAGGGAGCTATGCTACCAAGTATGGTCCAAGTACTTAGGTATTGGGTGCCACCGACTGAGAGGCATCATTTTATGTGGGCCTATTGTGGTAGGTTAATTAAAAATCTTACCTTAAATTTTCGCGTTTATACATCATATTTATGTTTTAAGTATTTGCTCGTATTTCCATTTGTCAGGTATAACAACAGGAACTTGTTCGACTTTCCTTATCTGCGCAGTCGTACAGTATTACTTTAATTGGTCAATAGGATTTTACATATCGGGTGTCGTTCAAATGACTTGGGCATGTACATGGATATATGCAATTACCGATAGCCCATCAAAACACTTTGATTTCTAAAGAAGAATTGGATTACTTGACTACAACTATTGGGGATGTTTTTAATATTAAAGTATTTATTTATTTATTAATTCTTTATTGCACACATAAGAAACAGATGTACCAAAGACAGGCTTAACGCCAAAAATTATTCTCTTCCAGCCAATTTTGTCATGTGGGAGAATAAGTTATATGTATAACTATTACCCATCCATAAACTTTTCATTATATGATGAAATTTGTAGAATAAATAAAAAATAATATAATTTAGACCCTAATTACATTTTACAGTTAACTAATTCTCAAGCTCCATGGAAGGTTATTTTAAAATCGATGTCATTTTGGGCTATTTGTATTCTGAATTTTGGATATGCTTGGATGATAATTGCCGTTTGCTTACATGGACCACTTTATTATACAATTATACTACGGTATAGTGTTTATGAAGTAAGCATAATAGTGTTTATGATTACATAATACATGATGTACCATATTTTAAAGAATGGTGGTCCACGAGAATTGTTTTTATTTTTGAGTAAATATCTATATAGTGCCATTGGGTACACGATGATTGTGAGATTCTAGTCAGCGAAATTTATAATATAGTTGTTAATTTCATCTTATGACATAAAAATTTATGATTCTAAGTGCATCTTACATTAAGCGGAAATCTCTAATTTAGTGAAGAATTTTGTTACTTTATTTTGTTTACCTATCTCGCTATAATAATTAGAATAATATTTACCACATAAATTAATTTTCTTACTTGCGTTGCATATATCTCACTTAAACAGTATCGTTTGTCTTTTTTAGGCTTCCGCATTGGTTGCTCTACCATTTTTTCTAAGATTGATACTTGGCACGATAATCATTCAGACATACCATTGGTACAAACATAAAACGAACATAAAAAAAATAAAGCATATGCGAAAATATTTCATTGTAGTATGTAAGTATGTCTGTTATTTTTTATTGTAAATACCAAACTAGGTAAAGAATATTTTTATTGAGTTTGATTTAATTATGATTTTTATCTTAACAAATAATATATGTAATTTATTTTTTTCTTATTCTTGATGACACAGTAAAATAATATCTATTATGTAGCCCATATAATACCAGGAATTTTGGTTTCGAGTGCATGGTTCACTCTGTACAGCCCTGGCCCCGTTCTGCTGACCACAGCTATCGCTCTTACCGCAGCTGGAATGGATCTTACTTTAGACATATGTTACGTAAGAAAATGAAATAAGTACAGCACATTAAATTATATAGATAGAATTTTGTATTTTAAGCTATTGTTGGTTTATGATATTTTCATCAATTAATACATGTATGTAGTATGTACTTTGCAAACATCAAAGTTATATACTTTTAAGTAAGCATTTCAGTATAGATAGGTAAATTCTGATTAAATATGTTATCATGTACTGTATGTACTTGTACTTGCTGATTTCTAATAAAAATTTCACTTAGGTACTGTTAGTCTGCACAGAGAAATTAGGTAACAGTGAATAGTGACGTACAAAAAGATAAATTGTGCACTTAAAAAATCTAATTATAAGTTATTGTTGAAGTTTGTCCATAGTATAAGTAGTAAGATGCTTCTTTTAAGTAGTTGACAACGCGATATTCAGAGGAAAATGCCCTGTCATACTTGCCTCACGTGCGTAAGAAGCTTTTTCTATAGTGTTTGTTATTAAATAAGTCTAACACAAATTGTGTGTATCTATTAGACCATTTCGATTACGAGGACTATGCATATTCTTTCTGAAAGCGGAAATATAGAAGGATTAAGAAAATTAGAATAGAAACGGGAACAGCGACTGTGAAAACAAAACAAGTTATTTCAAGAGAACTTCAGTGAAAATTTACTTTTGCCTTAAGTGCTTATAAGACAAATATTCTATATAATATCTTTTACTGTTTTATTTTCAATAAATCCAGTCTGCTTCAGGAAATCGCCTATTGATCCAAAGTGACCTAGTCACAGTGATGTGACAAGTGAAAGATGACTTCCCATTTTTAAACAATACATACAGTAAATTGTAATTCAATAGATTCTCGAGTAACTATTTCATGGTGGAAATACATTATTTAACCATAATTACCTAATTATCCTCTAGAATATATATCTTATATACCTATATAAAGGTATATATTCCAGAGGAGACCTGGATTCCAGAGGTATACTTGGTTTAATGGTGTGAAATTTTAATAATACATTCAATGTATGAGTTCTATGTTTACTTGCAGATTAATTTACTTTTTAAATTTAAAATAAAATAATAAATTAGTTAGAAAAAGCTTGGTTTTTGCCCTAAGCTTTGAAGTAATCTTTTTGTGTGAACGTTTTTTTTTTTAATTTATCATCCTTAATTTAATATTTGTTAAAATTCGGGGGGAGGCAGTATCCCCTGATATCCGATTGATAATGATGAACATTACTTAAAAAAGTGATTTATTGTTGCCTAATCTCCCATAAGTTAAATTTTTATCGTTAAAATAGATATTTTATTATTATAGAAATAAAGAAGATATATATTATTATAGATTTTCTTTATTTCTTATAAAATTATACACAGTATCTGTTATATTTTTTTTTCAGGAATTATCGCCTAATTACGTAAACTCTATTCACACAATAATTAAAATAATCGGGAACTTACCGGGTATCATCGTGTCTTTGTGTGTTGGACAAGTAACATACAAATTTGATGTAATAGAAATTACCATGCTAATAAGTATCTTTGTAGCACCTAACTAATTGACTTATTGTATTAAGTATACGTGCCTAACTAGTAACTACCCGGCATTGTTGGTTAAAATACAAATGTATAAATAAAATATTATTTTTAAGCTAAAAACGAACCACGTAGACGGCTCCTATGGTAAATAGTATATCACCACCATAAATTGCGTTTTTTAATAAGTATTTGTCGAGATAATGAAGCGTAAAATCATCACAAACCAAAATAGGTATAGTGCCTGTTACAAAAATACCATTATACCTATATGATACTGATATTTTCTTGAAACTATTCATTGATACAAATTCAAAATATTATTTATTCAAATAGAGTGACATGTCAAATGAATATAAAGCTACCACCGGCTTAGAAGGCAGTTCTGCTCAGAAGAGTCGGCAAGAAATTCAACAGTTGCTGTTTTCAATATAATCAGTTGCCATGTTTAAAGTATCAACAACACAATATACATGAATAATGAATTACCTTTAAATATAAATAGTGATTGGTATAATATCGGCGTCATTGTACTGTTGGAACTGTTGAAATTTTATGTTTTTAACGCAGTAGTGTATATAATTTAAATAATTTGTTTCATTCAGAATTCCGAATATGTTTGGCAATGTGTATGGAGCTTTCATGGGACAATTTTGCTTTTGAGTGGATTGATATTTCTAATTTCGGGCGAAGTGTATGTTCAAGAATGGAATTATATAAAAAATATTAAAAGGTCATTTGTATATTTTGTGGCATCTATAATTTTTTTTATTAATTTATAATCAATTTACTCTCTTAATAATGTAAATGTCTAAAATGAGACTTTCTTTAGGCCACAGAGAAGACGTTTAGTATTACCGTCTATTATGTCTAATATTGTTGAAGTCGATGAATAGTAAGTCGTATTTATAATTATTTTACTTTCCTAAACTAACTGTTAAAACTCCAATCAATTATTAAAACATTGTTAAGCATTTATTAACTATTGAAATTTCTTGCAGATATCAAGACATATTACTTACTTCAGTGTCAAAAAAAAATTAAATTATACCATTCAGGGAATTAAAAATGTACATTATGTTTTTCTTTCTACATGAATTAAACATTTTTTGTATTGATATTATTTAACATTTTAACTATTGTGTAATTTTGAATACTTAATTCATTTTGTGTTTACTAAAGGATCGGTGTCTTTATTTCATAAAATCAATTTTATTGTAGCTCCTAAATTTTTGTAGATAATTGAGCGATAAATATTTTAGGTCTCCGTCTGTTTATCAGGACCATTTTCTCAAAATCATAGATAGAAACAAATGTCAAATATCCATGTCTATGATTCTTTGCAGCACCGAAAAAATCAACTTAACAGGATCAAAAGATGCGAGCGTTTATGCCGTATTTGCTTGAAATTCGCCGCGTAATCAAAACATTTTGGGGTACCCGTTGACCTAAAGTTATGAAATTTAGGAATAAGTTGTAAACCAAGAATAAAAATACAATTTTTTTAATTTATAGGCATATAACAAAAAATACCATTTAAAACTTAGTTATATAGTTCATTTCAGACAAAAAGATAGCCGACCACCGTTAATTTAAATTTGTCAAGTTTTATAAGTTAAATTTTTCGATTACTATAGTCTGTGTCACTACCACCATTCTAGCAATTGCAACGATATATCGTCAAAACTGACGAGCCGTTTGGACTGTAGAGCGTGCCAAAGAAGTATATTATATAGATGATATCTAACAATATTATGCTCTTTCGGATGTAGTCAGGTCAAATTATAGATGTAAGATACAGAAAAGATGAAATAATTAAAAACCTAAAACGTTTTAACGTAAAATTATAATTTTTTTCTTAGTCTTTCTCTTTTTCTAATGTTTATCGTCAACTCTACAATGTCAGTTGATTATTTTGATATCATCACTCTTAGGAATGTTACAAAAGTTTTCGCAAACGTATATTTAAAATTATTTTGTAGTTTAAATGTACATATCGTCCACAATGAACGAAGGCTCTGCTCTCATATCTTATTCTCTTGTCCTTATCTCGTCCCATATATGATATGTTTCTCCCCCGTAAAGCACCTAGCTCTCTTTTTTCAACAAGTAGATTTACTTCGTTGGTGTGCACTTCATGTTCATCTGATTGTATTCCAAATGTAAAATTTTGACATGATTAAGAAAAATGCTCTTTATGCTTCTTAATTTTTATTACTAGGATACGTCAGGTGTTCCAGATTCTTGATTTATATATCAATATAGCAATGAAAACTGTCCATCGCTAAACATCTTTTGTTAAGGCACCATTTCCGTGATTTATGTACTTCAGCTGGACATTATGGTTGTTCATTAAATGTCCCAGATGGATGTAGTAAAACAATTGATGAATATGCAGTCATCGCAAGGGCTGCGAAATCAGCCAATGATCTTCGAGAGAGGTTGTCGAAACGTATAGGGAATTTGAGTGAACTTGCAATCCGGGAACGGTAAACGGGGCGCAAGCAGTACCACATAAGTGCAATCGCCTGATATTCGACGAGGTCCTAATGAACCACTTTGGTGCAATCGTGATGGCAAGCCAACTTTCCAGGGCTAAGGAGATAATAATAATAATAATAATATACTTTATTGTACACCACAAGTAATATACACAAAAACAAAGAAAAATGTACAGCAGGCGAACTTATCGCTATAAGCGATCTCTGCCAGGCAACCTTAAAGTGTAAACGGTAGGCGGTGTACTTGTTTGGTAACTCATACCTAAGTAAATACATACATAATACTTACAATTAATAATAAACATTCATAAAAATTATAAATATGTCCATACACAAAATAAATATTTTCTTACCGGACATTATATATATACATACATATACATAAAACGAACATGTCAATAAATAAACTAATAAGAAAAAGAAATAAAAAAAAATGTTATATAGAAATAATATTCCTGCGAAGTCCTATAGGAAGCCACTTGAGCATTTTTCGATAGTCAGAAATGTGGTCATATTTCCGGAGACCAAATATAAACCGTATATAAAGATTTTGGAGTCATTCAAGCCTATTAAAAACATCAGGGTGACGCCAGTGCCATCTTAAATCACCGTATACCTCATTTGTATTATTTAAATAATTTGTTTCATCAGAATTCCGAATATGTTGGCAATGTGTATGGAGCTTTCATGGGCAATTTTGCTTTTGAGTGGATTGATATTCTAATTTCGGGCGATGTGTATGTTCAAGAATGAGAATTATATAAAAATATTAAAAGGTCATTTGTATATTTTGTGGCATCTATATTTTTTTATTATTTATAATCAATTTACTCTCTTAATAATGTAAATGTCTAAATGAGACTTTCTTAGGCCACAGAGAAGACGTTAGTATTAACGTCTATTATGTCTAATATTGTTGAAGTCGATGAATAGTAAGTCGTATTTATAATTATTTTACTTTCCTAAACTAACTGTTAAAACTCCAATCAATTATTAAACATTGTTAAGCATTTATTAACTATTGAAATTTCTTGCAGATATCAAGACATATTACTTCAGTGACAAAAAAAAAATTAAATTAAACCATTCAGGGAATTAAAAATGTACATTATGTTTTTCTTTCTACATGAATTAAACATTTTTTGTATTGATATTATTAACATTTTAACTATTGTGTAATTTTGAATACTTAATTCATTTTGTGTTTCGTAAAGGATCGGTGTCTTTATTTCATAAAATCAATTTTATTGTAGCTCCTAAATTTTTGTAGATAATTGAGCGATAAATATTTTAGGTCTCCGTCTGTTTATCAGGACCATTTTCTCAAAATCATAGATAGAAACAAATGTCAAATATCCATGTCTATGATTCTTTGCAGCACCGAAAAAATCAACTTAACAGGATCAAAAGATGCGAGCGTTTATGCCGTATTTGCTTGAAATTCGCCGCGTAATCAAAACATTTTGGGGTACCCGTTGACCTAAACTTATGAAATTTAGGAATAAGTTGTAAACCAAGAATAAAAATACAATTTTTTAATTTATAGGCATATAACAAAAAATACCATTTAAAACTTAGTTATATAGTTCATTTCAGACAAAAAGATAGCCGACCACCGTTAATTTAAGTTTGTCAAGTTTTATAAGTTAAATTTTTCGATTACTATAGTCTGTGTCACTACCACCATTCTAGCAATTGCAACGATATATTGTCAAAACTGACGAGCCGTTTGGACTGTAGAGCGTGCCAAAGAAGTATATTATATAGATGATATCTAACAATATTATGCTCTTTCGGATGTAGTCAGGTCAAATTATAGATGTAAGATACAGAAAAGATGAAATAATTAAAAACCTAAAACGTTTAACGTAAAATTATATTTTTTTTCTTAGTCTTTCTCTTTTTCTAATGTTTATCGTCAACTCTACAATGTCAGTTGATTATTTTGATATCATCACTCTTAGGAATGTTACAAAGTTTTCGCAAACGTATATTTAAAATTATTTGTAGTTTAAATGTACATATCGTCCACAATGAACGAAGGCTCTGCTCTCATATCTTATTCTCTTGTCCTTATCTCGTCCCATATATGATATGTTTCTCCCCCGTAAAGAACCTAGCTCTCTTTTTTCAACAAGTAGATTACTTCGTTGGTGTGCACTTCATGTTCATCTGATTGTATTCCAAATGTAAAATTTTGACATGATTAAGAAAAATGCTCTTTATGCTTCTTAATTTTTATTACTAGGATACGTCAGGTGTTCCAGATTCTTGATTTATATATCAATATAGCAATGAAAACTGTCCATCGCTAAACATCTTTTGTTAGGCACCATTTCCGTGATTTATGTACTTCAGCTGGACATTATGGTTGTTCATTAAATGTCCCAGATGGATGTAGTAAAACAATTGGGATAGTGGAATTGATGAATATGCAGTCATCGCAAGGGCTGCGAAATCAGCCAATGATCTTCGAGAGAGGTTGTCGAAACGTATAGGGAATTTAAGTGAACTTACAATCCGGGAACGGTAAACGGGGCGCAAGCAGTATCACATAAGTGCAATCGCCTGATATTCGACGAGGTCCTAATGAACCACTTTGGTGCAATCGTGATGGCAAGCCAACTTTCCAGGGCTAAGGAGATAATAATAATAATAATAATATACTTTATTGTACATCACAAGTAATATACACAAAACAAAGAAACAGCAGGCGAACTTATCGCTATAAGCGATCTCTGCCAGGCAACCTTAAAGTGTAAACGGTAGGCGGTGTACTTGCTTGGTAACTCATACCTAAGTAAATACATACATAATACTTACAATTAATAATAAACATTCATAAAAATTATAAATATGTCCATACACAAAATAAATATTTTCTTATGGGACATTATATATATACATACATATACATAAAACGAACATGTTAATAAATAAACTAATAAGAAAAAGAAATAAAAAAAAATGTTATATAGAAATAATATTCCTGCGAAGTCCTATAGGAAGCCACTTGAGCATTTTTCGATAGTCAGAAATGTGGTCATATTTCCGGAGACCAAATATAAACCGTATATAAAGATTTTGGAGTCATTCAAGCCTATTAAAAACATCAGGGTGACGCCAGTGCCATCTTAAATCACCGTATACCTCACTTTTATATAGAAGGAGAAAGAATCTCTAATCAACCAGGGACGGGGAGGACAATCAGGTTGCAGTGATCCTGTTGATCACTTCACAAATCGGTTAAGCTGCAACTAAATGATAGCGCTTCGCACGTGGTCGTAGCAATATCGCGACACACCAACATCTGCATGTACTACAGCGAGGGCAAAGACGATGCGGTCATAAGGCTAATTCGAAATGTGACGGGCGCAACAACTAAAAGCATTGTAGAGAACAACTTAAAGATGGCCATGAAAGACAGGTCAGGGGTCATGACTTCCACCATAGCAGTCATGCCCTAATCTTAGCACCAAATCCTCACCCTAGCTTACTTTTTACTATGTCAATCTAACTTAACTCGTAATATCAATATTAAATCCATTAAATCTATAATACTAATAACAATTCATATATGAATGTGTGCATGTATACTTATATGTTCTACATGAAATATTCCATTATAATAAAATGTAAAATCTTATAAGAAATAAAATTTTGAAATATATAAAAATATTAAGTAAGTATGAGTAAAATGTGATAATGGATAATTCGTAATGGTAATTCTTAGTAATAGGTAACAATTAATCTAAAACTAATGTAAAGATAGAGAAGATATAAGAGTCGTTTATGACCAATTAATATTGTATTAACTATTATACTATACTAATATTGTATTGTATTAACAGTAATGCGAGTATAATTAATATTTATGACAAGAAAATAAGATGAACATAAGTTAAAAGGGGTACGAACCAAGTGTAAGTTGTGTTAAATATATTTAAACTACAAAAAAACTCCAACCTGTTGTATGGGATTTTCTGCAATACTCTTATTGTTAAAAATTAGTTCAATGCTATATTTACTTCTAAGACAATAAATTCTGGAGGTTTCTTGTCATGTAATGATAGGGTGACTGGGAATTCATAAGACTAGATAAAATATATAAACTTTATAGTGAAAATATGTATAACCACAAAGAATCATTAAATAATTATGTTAAGACCTATGCTAAATTCTTATATATTAAAATAAAATTAAAATGACATGGAACATAATAAATTATGAGACTGGAAAGGCTTAGAATAGCAACCATGAATTTAAATATTGTAGTTCAGCTGGAGTAATACCGTTCTACATAAGCTAGTCTTCAAAATCTTTTATTCTGCACAGACCTAACAGCTATACTATAAAGAAAGTTTCAGTAGAACCGAAGATGTATATTTACGAATAAGCAAACAAACTTTTTAAAATTGAGATTTATATTCTATTAATGTTTTTAAATATCCGATTTGGTAAAGTTGGTTATTGAATTGTATTTATATTCTGTCGTTATTTTTTTTAAGTCGTGGAATGACTGAAGAGATTTTATTTTAAATCATTTCTCTTGTCTTGAATCTAGTATTCCAAATTTAACTGACCAATCTAAAACGTGCATTCTTCATTCTATATAACATTGGCGAAGTACTTCACATTGTGCATCACTGACACGCCTAATAGTCGTAATGAAAAAAAACCAATCATTCAATGCCTTTCTGACATTGACAATTTGTATTTTATTACTTTATCAGGGTTATAATTGAAAATAAAAAAAATCCGAATTTATTTGACAAAAACAGAAGTTTAAAAATAATTACATATATATATAAAAATTACAATGATAAAACGTAGCATTATTGAATATTATGCTGGAAATGAAGGTTATAAATGTGGTTACTGCAAGAAACCTGATTCTAATTATAGCCATGGTAAGATTTTAGTTTTCTATAGTGTAAAAGAATCTTATTTGACTTCTTGTACTTACTTAATGTTGAAATAGGATTATGGGCACATATTATGACGGTGGGCGATTATCAAGATCTAATAGACAGAGGTTGGAGGCGTTCAGGAAAATATTGCTACAAACCGTTTTTTGAAGCCATCTGTTGTCCTATGTACACCATTCGGTTTGTATAATTTTGGATTCGCTTTGGTGTAAGTGATCAGAACCCAGTATAGAGAGTTGATTTTTTATATACAGATGTAAAGCCTTAAATTTCAAACCATCAAAGTCACAAAAAAAAGTGCTGAAACGATTTAACAGATTTTCGATGGGCCAGGACGAAGGCCCATCTAGTGGAAACTTAAGAGCAAAAAGTTATGAAAACATGACAATTGATGATACTGAAGCTAGAGATCATTTTGTTGAAACTAATAGAACTCACCAGAATATTTCAGACATGGACATACCATTTATAGAAGAAGAAGGAGATCCAAGGAATGAACATCTCTTAGGTAAATGTTTACTTATAATTTATGATACACATACTATTGTAATATATTTAAAATAATTATATAATTTATATTGATCTTGTCATTGTAATTTACAGAAGGAAAAAAATATGAGGAAATATCTAATGAACCTGGTACAAGTGGGATAAAGCTTGAAACGGGTAATATAAATAATTAATATTTTCTGGACTTGATGGAAAGTCTAATTCGAAGCTCCATAATTAGGGCTTGACCCTAAGTATGAACCAATTCATAAAAAATTTTAATTGGTTTGTATTTTGTTATAGATAACTTATCTGGAGATGTTGAAATTACTAAAACTAGACAGGCTAAAGGTTAGTTGCACTTAAAATGTTACATTATGTAAAGTTATAATTTGACTGCCTAATTTTATTTTAATAATAAATGAGTTTTAAAAGCTTAATATTTTTTATGAAATTCTTTATATTAAAGTATTTTTAAATTATATTAAATATTTTATTTATTATTTATTTGAAATAATATTATCATCAACACACTTTATCATATTTTAAAAAGTTGTACAATAGTTCTAGATTAGATTTTAGAGAACTAGAAGATATTTTTTTTACAATAGTCCTTACCATTGATATTGATATGTGATATGTACACCTATTATTTTATTTTAAGTTACATATACTCTTAAATATGAAATCTATTCATAAATTAAATCATAAAAATGTAGATAACCTGTTGCTTTACATCTAGTTGCAGGTCCAGATCCAGCAAAACCTCCATGCAAAAAAGCTAAGCAACTGAGAAAAGAGAGAATGTTAGAGAAATTAAAAAAGAAAGGAGTTGATATTACTTCTGTAAACAAACCTAAAAATAAGGAAAAACAAATCGATGATTTTATTAATGACTTACCAAATGAAGTAAAAAGGAAACTTGAGGTTATTTTTCACTTTGCTCAATACAGCCATTTTTAAAATTTGCTTAGATAAGCAGGCTAGACCAAAAATAGGATTTATATCATAGTTATATGATTCTAAACTTAATTAACTATTATAAAGCATAATATTTAATTTTAAATAAAATATCATGCATTATAATAGTTAAGTGCTCGAGGTTTTTATTTATTTCATTCTTTTTTAGATAAAATTAGTACGAACTTCACCACCCAGTGCTGAATGGCTAGCTTCATCTAAAGAAAGCCATGAGGTGTATGTGAAGTATCAAACAATTATTCATGGGGATAGGCCTGAGAAGTGTACTGAACCAAAATTTCATGACTTTTTGGTTCATAGCCCATTGCAGGTAAACTATCACATTATTTGTAAATTATCAATAATATGCTATATTACTTGCTCGTAGTAAATGCGTAAATATATATTTCGTGGGAATTCCGGAATAAGAAGTAAAATATAGACTTTCAAGCAACATATAGATGTTGCTCCACAACATCGTCTAGAGAAACTTGCATAAAATCAGTGCAGCTATTCCAAAGACTAGCCGAAACACAGACAGACAAAAAATTTTAAATTGTTGGTTTGTGTTTTTAATATTGTTTATGAATATATTCATATATACAGTTATTTTGAAATCCAGACTGTCACCTTAATTTTATTTCTATGTATAGATTTTTGATAAGTTATGGTAAATAGAGACTCCGTGTCTGACTGAAAACGCTACGGTTGTAAGTTCTATTCCCACACTGGGAGAATGAATTATTTTAATTTTCTTAACTCTGGTAACAAGACCCTTGTGTTGAGTTGAGTCTCTAAAGGTAAAGTTCCCTTTGCTCACCCTGCTATATTCGGGATACATACTTTAATAGAAGAGATACTATTAATTAATTAAAACAGTAAAAATTTTGCTTTCTGTTCAAAAAGAAAAAAAATAAATACAAAATATAGGATGATTTTCTGATAGTAGTTTTTTTTAAATTCTTTTTAGGAAGAATACACAGAAGTAGGTCCACCTAGCGGTTATGGTTCATTTCATCAACAATACTGGGTCAACGGGAAAATAATAGCTGTTGGAGTTATAGACATTTTGCCCAAGTGTGTTTCGTCGGTATATTTTTTTTATGATCCAGAATACAGACACTTAACTTTAGGAACGTATGGTGCTCTGAGGTAAGCACACATTATGTTTTGTCTTTGTATCTAACAATGATCTCTAAGAGCAATAAATACATGCTGAATGTCAATTATAATAATAATGATAATATGCGCGAGGGCAGCTTGTGGCAAGCTGCTGGGGAGTGGCGACCCCACGGACCTGAGACCTCCAGAGGAAATTGTAATTTATTCTCCGCCTTTGGCTTGCCTTCATTGGCAGCCGGCAGAGTGGAGCGCAAGGAAGGGTAGAAGTGCTCAATCCGCGTAATAAACTAGAAACTCGCACCTACGCACTATCCGGCGACTACCTATGGGCCTATACCTAACCTATGGTTATCAGAGATGGATCCCGGGTGATGCGTCACAGTAAAATATTTTATATTCTCCAAGAAGCCTGTACGTGTTGGACTTGTGTCCCCAAATAGGCTTTCCAAAATACTCACATGATAATAATAACTCCCAATGAATTATGTTTAAACAATAACACTTACATCCCCTAACAAAAATCAATCATCATCGACACTTGCTCCATAGTTCGGCGTTTTCTCACTTCTACAAGTCAAACACCCACAACGATACACAACAAACCGACTCACTTGGCTTAGCCCGTGATAAGTTCACACAACCAGCATCTTGCAGAGATTCGTAAGAATATTCCCCTGGTCTCCGATCGATTTCAGCCGAGGCAACCACTTCGACCCCTAGTCGGCCTGGCGCTGATGCGCCCGAATATGGCTTATATAGCCAATTTATAGCCAAGCAGCAAGCTCCCGTGCGCAGTGTGGGCACGTGAGCTTGCCGCGCACATAACTGTAGTTAATGGCGGCAGGTGTACGGGCCTTTCACTTATCACTTATCTCGAAAACGCGGATTTACCTCTGTATACTTCGGCGCCATTTGGACCGCTATTTTGCCAAACGCTCCCATTGAGAGGGCTCAATGTTGCATCTTTTCATGTGACGCTTCTGAACATCGTTGTATCTGAGTAGTTGTTCGCCATGCTTTAGTTTGCCCTCCATTAGTCTAGAATAAAATATGCGTTTCGCCACTCTCACCTCCGCCATACGTGATATATGATTGCACCACAGAAGCTGTCGATGCATTACATAAGCCTCAATGCCATCAACACTGGCTCGTCTCAGAACTTCAGCGTTGCGCACTCTTTCGAACCATCTGATCTTTATAATGGTACGTAAGCATTTTATGTAGAAACGATCCAGAGTACGCACGTGGTGGCAATATACACACCAAGTCTCGGAGGAATAAAGAAGATTTGGCAGCACAATCGCCATATACATAAACCTTAGTGGCCAGCTTTAGATCGTGCGAACAGAAGACCTTGGAACGCAGCTTTCCAAATGCTGCAGCTGCATAACTAATCCTGCTGTTGATCTCGGCATCATTTAGGTGTTATAGTGTTCGAGCACAGCGAGTCTGTTTGAGCACATCTTTGCCAAGTTTAATTACCAGTGTCTCGCGACTGGGTGTGTCTAGGGACATCTATTCCGTCTTTTTGGCACTGATTTTCAGGCGGAACTTGCAACACGCTTGGTAAAAAACAGACATCAGCTGTTGCAGGTCATCCGGGGATTCCACTAAAAAGCATAAGTCATCAGCATACATAATCTTTGTAATCAATGCATACGATACTTTAGTGCGCGCCTTAAGGCTAGCCAAGTTGAAAAGACTACCATCTGTGCGAAAACGGATGCGGATGCCATAGGAAACCTTGGAGGACCTTGTCCTCTACTCTTTTCCTGCACTTGACGCACCGAGAAAATACCTTCACATGTGCCTCGATCCGGTAGGAAGCCAAACTGGGTTACTGGTAGTATCTTTTCTGATAAATCTGTCAGAAGGTTTAAAAACTCTCGCAAGGGTCTTTCCAGGAGCTTATAGTAGTGAATTGCTGCGGCATGAGCTGCAGTCAGATCGGTCACCATTATTCTTGTAGACCCGGTATAAGGTTAACCGCCCGCTTATTTTTCTGCTGTCTGATCGCAGTGACAATTTCGTCATACGACAATGGCTTATCCAGCTCGGTGGCCAAGGGGACTTGACGCATTATGCTGATATTTGATTAATGTTTAGATCGCAGGTGCATCCATGTTGTTTTGTGCTTGGCGGCAAGCCGAAACATAGTATTCGATATCCCAAGTTCATATTGAGCACAAAGACTGAGTAACAACTGACCATTGCTGTTCATGTTGCCAACTCCGTGCCTTCGCGGAACTCCAGGCCAAGCCTCATAGTCTCGACCAACTCTGGCATTGAAATTGCCTAGCAATAAGATCTGCTATCTGGCATTTATGCTATCAAGGCATTGAGATAGCTCCTCATAGAATTTGTCTTTAATATCATCAGCGTTGGAGCATAGACACTGATAACATTAAGTTGTCTTTATCCTGGTGAAGGCGCAGTGTTGTCACGCGGTCCGAGATGTGTACAGGACATTCTTGAAGACGTTTTAGTAGATGATTTCTAATGGCAAATCCTACACCTGTACGATAAGTTCCTTTCCAGAAGAGTGAGGGCGAGCATTTATTTGGGGCACCTTTTCTAGCCCCCTCCTCGGCTGAGCGATGAAAGCAGTGCCTCCTTAAATGGGGCTGTTTGTCATTTTGCAATGTGTCAACGAACACGGCATGTACTCGCGTCCCTGGAACCGCCTATGTGCAGAAATCAGACAAAGCCCAGCTAGCACAGCGCCAGACCTCTCTATACCCCATAATAATAATAATAATATTTTTTTTTAAGTAAAGTTATTTAAAACAATTCGATTAGGAAAGATTTAAAAAAGCAATCACAAACTATTATTTTTAGCAATGAATTAAATAACAATCACAATTTAGACAACTATATTTTAAGATATTTTTTTCAAATTATATTTTAATTTACAAATAATTATATTTGTAAATTAAAATAAAATTTAATTTTACAAAAAATTTAAATAATAAGAATATAGTTTTTTATATATGTACCTGACATATTATTGTTATTTTTATTTCAGAGAGATATCATTTTCAAGATATTTGCACACAATGTGCCCAGATCTTAAATATTATTATATGGGATATTACATACATTCATGCCATAAAATGAGATATAAAGGTAATTTTCATCCTTCAGATTTGCTCTGTCCTGAAACTTACAAATGGTTCCCTATTCAGGAGAGTATTAAAAAGATAAACGTTGTGCCAAATTCACGGTTAGATCCAGATATAGACAGCATTGATGAAAATTTTCCTACAGAGAGTGATATAAATTATATACCAGTGTTATATGAAGGTGAAACTATGAGGTATAGATTGTTTAGAAGGAAAGTAGACAAGAAAAATGAAGGGTTTGAAGAAATCCAAGAGTATGCACGTCTAGTCGGCGCTAGAGCAGCCAGAAGCATAGTTTTAGTTAAATAATAATTTATTTTGTTCAACACTTACTTATTAATTATCATTAACATGGCAGTAAGGCAAAACATGTTCTGTGATTGAAAGGAAAATGTATTTTCGTTATTTATATAATTATGTTATTTTTCTCTTTAGTGTAATTAAAAAATTAAGTTTGATATCGAAAACTTATGGTAGTACTTAATATTATATAAGCGCCATTTGCATGTTAACACCCACCTCCCTTCACTTCTAAGTCTTTTTTTTATTCATACTACTGTAATTATAGTTATAATCATAAATATGTTTTGTACAACTAGGAATTGGTTTTTAATACAATGTTAAAAAAAATGTTTTATTTGTTGAACTATTAGCATATTTTGTTTATTATATAATGTTTGAAGTCTTTTATATTATACATGTACTTAAGTCTGAAACCTAACGGTTTCAATTTGAGGAGAAAATTTCAAAGTAATTTTAGTTATTGTCTTCTTCTGAATAGGAATACATCATTGTTTTTTAAAAAGGAATATTTTAAAAATATATATTACGAATACGATTTTTAGACATTCATCTACAATATTCATGTTTTTAAATTTCAGTTTCAATCAAATCCGTTTATTTAAACTTAATCAATTAATTATATTGATTGTACAAGCAAATAAAAAAACTTGAAACAAAGCGATGAATTTGATGTGTCAAGAATTAATTTAAACTTTAACTTTAAATTAACTTTTAAAAACATTATATTACGTTATTACATTCTGATTGTACAGAAAAATTGAAACAGGAAAGACCAAATCAACTGAAAAGGTTTGTTGCCAACAATTTGGATCCCTTTTACATATCATATTCAGAAATGGTAGATTTTCGACATATTGTCCATTTAAATATTATTATATTATTATACTATACCATATTTGTGCAATAAGGTGCTCAAGAAATTTTATATTGTTTTTTAACCAACTACTGATGTTTATGTTAATTCGCTTAATTTAATCATGTTACATATAGTCGCCTAAATGTCATAGTTTATTTTTTATAAAGGTTATCAATCCGCACAACGTATTATGATGTCTGTGAAAGCTGGCACGACAGACCCGCATAGGTACATCATATTTAATAAATATGCGTAGTATATTTATTAACATTTTAGTAGTACAATTATAATAGTATATAAAACATCATACAAAATCAACAGAACTAAACATTTTAAATTCAAATTGTTGTTATATGTACAACAAAAGGAATGTATAAAAACAACAATAATAATAAAAATAAAATGTAACTTAACAGTTAACAACAAACCGTTTTAAAATCGTAGCCCTCACTGTACTTAGTGTATATGATCGGGCGGGTAGCTGTGCTGTGTGCCTACCTAAAACAGGCGTTTTTGGTTCTGCGCAGGTGTCAGCGAGAACTTCCGTTTAATTTCAAACATATGTGATAAATCACCAATTACAAAAAAAGCACTAAAACTACATAGGTACTACTAATATGAGCAATAATATCGAAATCTTCTACAGGTTTTAATATTTATTTGGCTTGCTATATAGGTTTTGTGTTATTTATAGTGTCCGACCGAAACCGAATTTCGGCAACGGTGTCAGTTTCGGCCGACACAGAAACTTCCTTAGAAGTAACATGTTTTGAGTCAGTTTTAATATTTTTCTTTAAATAACATTGTTTTAAAAATGCGTTAGATAATAACTTAAATAGTTGTTACCTAATATCACACTTTATGAGTAAGTATTTAATATTGAAGTGATAAAAAAATCCTATAAAATGGATACCTACTATCCACTCATTTCATTATAAGCGTGCTAATTTGCCAAAAGAAACAATTATTTAACTGTAACTCGCTACTTGGTTATATTGGTAATAATTATTAAATTCAACTTTGGAGCTTATAATATTATCACCACTAATGTACTATAGTAAGTATCAAGTAGTTAACTAATGAAAATACTTAAAGAAAACATAAAAAATTTAACACAACCCGCGCCTCATGAAAATCATCCAAGCGCTCTGACGACTAAGCCATGCGTTCGAATTTGGATGCAGCGTGAGCCATTCCTCACGCTGCATCGAAATTCTTATACGCTTTATACAACTTATTACTTTGTTAGCATCTCTGTACCAAAAAATAATCATTTGGCAAGAGAGAATTCTATTTTTATTTAATATTTTAATGATTTTTTAAGTGTTAACTACTCTAAGTATATAAGGAATTCGTGGAAATCGTTGGGCTCTCGTGGTGTGCTTACACTTACTTCAGTAAGTCAGTATTTTGAACACTGGGACACATCAGTGGCGGCACAGCTTTATTACCCCTATTCACAAATGAAGGGCAGTGTTCAATATTGCGGTAGTTATAGGGGTATTAAGATTATGAGTCACACCATGAAGCTCTTCGAGCGCGTGATCGCCCTCAGGCTCCACCGAGAGTGTACTGTCTTTGAGTGTCAGTATGGATTTCATCCAGGATCAGTCATTATGGACGCCATTTTGCCCTCAAAACTTTGAACACAGGGAAAAGAGGAGAGCTTTGCATGTGGCATTCTTAGACTTGCAGAACGCCCTTGACTGTGTGCCACGTCAGTGTATCTGGTGGGCACTTCGATCCAAAGGGATCCCTGAATCCTATGTTGCTATTATCAGAGACATGTGCAACGACTCTGTTTCTATAGTTAGGACCGCTGTTGGCGAAACCAACCGAAACTGATGCTGGAGCATAAAGTGAACTTCTGGAAGGGTACGCTTGAGAACAGTGTTCTTAAGTTAAATGTATTGAAAACCGAGTACATGGCTTGCAAGAACCTGGACTCCAAACATTATCCATATAGGTCCTGTACCAGCCGTCAAATCGGAAAAGTCTAAGTACCTTGGATCCATTATGCACGAGCCCGGAGGCATCGACCATGATTTCCTTGCCCGGGTTAGCGCTACTTGGGCCAAATGGCGGGAGGGCAATGGTGTGGTCTGTGACAGCAGAATACCGCCCAAACGCAAGAGGCTGATATACAAGAGCATAATCCGACCAGTTCTTTTATGCGGTAGCGAATGTTGGCCAGCACTATCTCGGCACACTCAGGAGCTTCACATCATGGAGATGAAGATGCTGAGGTGGATGTATGGCGTAACTCGGGCTGACCGCATATGCAACACATTCATTCGAGGTAGTCTTGCGGTCCGTGACGAAGCGGAGAAACTCCTAGAGCGCCGTTTGAGATGACATGGCCACGTTTAGCGCCGATCTAAGAACTATGTCGGAAGAAAATGCCTTGATATGTCTGTCCCAGTAAGACCCCCCAGAAGCCCGCTGCCGATTGCGGCCGACGAGCGGGCTGGGCAACACGTTATGACATCATGATGCAGGACATGAGAACCAATGGACTAACTACTGAGGTTGACCGAGCAAAGTGGAGTCGATTAAGTAGGAAAGCAAACCCTGACAATAGGCCGGGGTAATGCTAAGTAAAAGTAAAGATATAAAGAATATTTAAAGAAAACAAAATTTTTTACACAGCGGTTTTTTGTTTCCATGAAGCGCGGGTTCCAATCCCAGGATACTTAAAAAATCATTAAAGCATACCTAACCAATTCTTGTTTACGTATAGCATTAGCGAATGAGTTAAAGTAACCACAAAATATTTAGATAGTTACCTATGTTAAATAACTTCTCGATGTTTACTACATACTCTAACTCATACTATATAACGTTAAAAGAAAATATATACTACCAAGCTTTCTTGAATTTACCTCTAAACTGACGTTTAGTATTAATCGTGATCATTCGAGACTGTGCCGAGTAGGAGCTGGTATATATATAGTACTGTTTTGTGTGCGTTGCTGAGGCAGGGGTCCTACAGGGTAGTACGCTGTCACCTACCCTGTACGCAGTGTACACGGATGACATCCCGTCCCACCAGGACACCATGTTGGCGCTTTACGCCGACGATGCTACATCGTCGGCGTAAAGCGCCTCCATCCTGGCTAAGTCCCTCAACGCCAATCACGTGACGTTGAAACTCCAGCGAGCCCTCGACCTCCTGCCGGACTAATTGGTGGAGTGGAGGCTCACGCTTAATGTGGCCAAAACCTAAACGATCTCGTTTGGCAGCCACATAGCGCTGCCTACTCCGCCGAACATCCAAGGCAAACAGGTCGTCTGGACTCGCCAAGTCAGATACCTGGGCGTCGTCATCCAGGTACCCAGGTGCCCAGGTATCCAAGGCCAGGAACACGGCAAGAGTTGCGCTGGCATTACTGCGTCCTCTTTTTCGATCTCGACTTTCTCTCAGCACCAAGCTGGGGCTGTACAAGATGTATGTAAGGCCAGATCTTACGTACGCATTAGGTACTCCCTGACTAGCCAATATCTATGCAACGTCCAACAGACGACGCAAAATTTGGCCCTCCGAAGAGCCGCCCAAGCCCCTCGATACGTGAGGAACGCCACTATACAGCGGAACCTCCGTATTGAGAGCCAAGCGGACCCTATTTCCCATTTAGCTGCCCGTGTCTTCAGACGTGCTGATGTCTCGGATCATTTATACGTCCGAGACATCGCTCCATGGCATTCCCGTACCCCGGACGTGCGCAGATTCCCCAGAAATCTCCTCCTTCCTCCCTCTCCTGAGCTGCTACTACGGTCGCTGGTCGCGTAAGCCGGGCCTCTCCTGGGCAATCAGGAGAGGCCCAGCTTGGCTGACCACTCACTCGACCGCTCACCAACTCACTTGGCTGGGCTGACCTAAAGGACATATTGCCTGGGCTTAAGCCCAACACAAAGACGCGCCCATATTAAGGGGCGGAGGTAGAAGCTAACAGTCAAAGGGCCATGCCCTAGAACCATTTGCCTCTCCCCCCTCAGAGGTCGACAGTGAGAAAACACAGTTCCTTGTTTGGTCGTACACAATGCAGGGCTTGATACCAATGCTGTTTATTCAGGAGTGAAAAGTGAGTAATAAAAAAGCTGAATTCTATAGGGATGCGACTTCTTTGTAGACTTCTTCGGAGTCAGTTTAACTAGCCAAATCCACAATGAAGAGATATAGAATAGTAAGTACTAGTGAGGTTGTCATAGTAAGTATGAAAAAATTCTATCAGGTGGTTTGGGCTTGTCGAGAATTTAAGATGAAAAAAAAGTAAAAAAGATATATAAAGCAAGAGAGGTCAATGACAGTGGAATAGGTATAAGAAGCATATAGGGACTGAAGAGTTTGACTTGCAAGTCTTCTATTGTTATTGAAAAATCTCAAAATATATATTTAGTACATACAAATTTCTCAACATTAGATATCTAGGTTAGGTTTTTCTTTTAAGTAGACATCAGAATATATAGACATATTTATGTTTGCTCTATATCTTTTTTTTAAACAAAACACAATTAATTGTACCAAATCTTACATTCTTGTGCTAAGGTGATTACAACCTAATTTTCTAACATACTTTCAACACATTTAAACAACTAATATAAAAATGGATACAGTGAACTAACTTCTAAAAGAGTATGGAAGAACTGTCATCTTTGTTTTCCTCACGAATGGGCAAGTTTGGGTATAATCTCTCACACTCTGGTTCTTCAGCCTCAACACCAACTGTTAAGACTCTTGGTCTACTAAAGTCACAGGTTGAACTTGTTGTGCTTGGCATGGACTGCCTGTATACACTGTCTAGAAGGAAGGTTCTTCTAATTCATGGAGTTAAGGACAAAGATGAGATTGTGTTTCAAAAGGTAACCGGCATATTATCCAACCAGATGAAGTTGTCAGATCAGTTGTCAACATCAATAGAATCTTGTCATAGATTGGGTGCTAAAAACTCTTCTAGGCCTATCCTCATTATGATTAGATTTTCTTCCACGCAACTCCATTCTAATGTTTGAAAGGTGAAAAAAACGTTAAGGGGCATTAAAATAACAATTTCTGAATTTTTGACTAGATCGCCTCAAGAGGTTTTCATAGCAGCTCGTGAACATTTTGGTATAAAATGCTGGACAGCTGATGGCGTCATTATTATATTATTTCAGAACAAAACCAAAATTAAAATTTCATACATGCCAGACCTTAAACAATTAACACAGGAATGTTCTGCTATGAAGTCTGTTGACCACTAAATTTATATTGTTTATACCATTTCAACAAGGCCGGTTTGAATTTTATATCAACTGATAGTTGATCTTTTTCTTGTTTTTGTTAACTTTTGAATGGTACATTTACATTTTTCTTTTTTCCTTTTGAAATGTTTAAATTTGTACATAATTTAATTATTTAACATATTAATCATGCAAAATATGTTGACAATAATGTGTTTATGTTTGATTATATTATATAATTGTTAGCTGGCATTGACTAATGAGTAATGACTAATGAGTAACTTTGTTTTGTCTTTGGTTGTGTTACGTTCCGTTTTTCGTTTTTATTTTTTTAACAGTATATGTTCAAAATTATAAATTAATATTATTAGTGTAAATTATCTTGTAATCAATGTGAACGGGGATCTTCTTTAAACTTTTTAAATATTATAAAGTTTGTTTATATTTTATATTATTTATACAGTTTGTTATTATTTTTATTTTTCTTTTAGTAGTTTACATATTATCTATTTGTGTATTATTTATGCATTGCTCTTCTCTATATTATGTATTTAAATGATGAATACCTTTCCTGCTCTTGAAGCGATTATAATAGTAATGATTCATCACTTTCGGATTCGAAACCGCTTGAGGATAAACTGTCATAAAAAATTTATCAATCCGTCTAAATCTCTTTCCTTAGTGCATATCAACGCTCAAAGTGTGCCAGCTCATTTTACTGATCTTCTTCCTTAGTTGATTGTTTACTCATATCTAAAACTTGGTTAAAGCCGTCCCTACCACCTGTTAGCTATTCTATTCTAGGATACCAGCACTTTCGCAACGATCGCTCTCTGCAAGGCGGTAGAGGTGTTTGCCTTCGCAACAGCATACCTGCCAGCATCATTAAATGCTCTCTTAATGATTCTTTAGGAATGCTTGAATATCTGTTTTTAGAAGTAACGTTATATCGTAAAAAAATTCTTCGGGGAGTTTTGTAATCCCCAAATGACAAAACTAATTACCTTTCTACTTTGGAAAGTGTCCTGGAATATCTTTCACCACATTATGAGCATGTCATCTGTATGGGCGATTTAAATACATGTCTGTTGAAGGATGTTGCTAGATCTGATTTGTTGAGAGCATTATATGAGTCATATAACTTGCATTTGCTTAAAATGACTTATCCCACCCATCACTTTCCTAACTGCAGGCCTTCTCTCATCGATCTCACCGCTGTCTCTAATCCTAATCTTGTTCTTTTTCATGGACAAATGACTGCGCCATTTTCTTTTCACGATTTAATATAAAATTCGCCCTTCTAAGGTTAGAGATAAAAAATTTCTTCAGCACAACTTTTACCATATGGACTTGGAACGGAGGGAGGATGTGAGTAACATCGACTGGTCACCCATATTGTCATCTAATAATATTGATAGTATGGTGGATTCTTTCACTACTAAGCTGATTGATATTTATGACAAACACGCTCCTTCATTAAGACCAGTTCGCATGAAGCATGCACCCGCTTCCTGGTTGTTATTAGACGAACTATGTGGAAGCTTGACAGAGCCAAAGCTAAAAACAAAAAATATCCTTGCCAAGATAACTTCGCTGCCTACATTTGCAACAAAATGTGTAGGGATGCAAAACGTCGTTACATTCATAGCACGAAGCACGTTTCTGAAGATGATGTCAGGAAGTATATCAAATCTATTTCCTCTAAAGCCATTGAAAGTGACTATTTAAGTCTCGACATGATTCTACCCGTGATGAAAAGCATTACGCCAGTGGTCACCCACATAATAGCTTTTTCACTGACAAGTAATGTTTTTCGGTTCAGTGGAAGCATGCGTATGTCGTTCCTTTACCTAAAACCTCAAACTCCACTACCGTTGCTGAATATCATCCTATATCTGTTCTTCCCCTCCTATCTAAAATCCTTGAAATTTTCGTAAACAATCAACTTCATGATTTTCTCTCCTCTAAAGATTAAATTCTCTAATTGTCTTTTATGTCTTTATCAATCCGGTTTCTGTCCCTACCACAGTACAGTTACAGCGCTGCTGAATATCACTAAGGATATACGTTATGCTATGGATGACACCAAGCCACCACCGTGATGGTACTACTTGATTTCAGCAGCGCTTCTGTTGATTTTGATATACTTCTGGGCACTCTTCGCGCAGCTAACATATCTTCTTCAGGTATCAACTGGTTCTATTCATAACTCTTCGGTCGTCGGTAGTGTGTAAAAGCTAACGGTGTCACATCGTCATGGTTAGAACTCACTGCTGGGGTTCCTCAAGGCGGCGTTCTCTCTCCACTCTTTTTCCCTCCTTTTTGAATAACATATCAAAAGTCATTTCTTCTCCCTACCATCAGTATGCAAATGACCTGCAGTTATACAAACATTGTTATTTGAATGAATTACCGGAGGCTATCGCATCTCTAAACAAGGATCTTACTGCTATTCAGTATTGGGCTGAATCTTTTGGCTTATTAGTTAACCCTAAAAATTCTCAAACTGTTATCATTAGTAGTAACAAGCTTAGAGGGACACTCAGTTGGCACTCAACGCCGAAAAATTTTTTATTCGGGAATTGAAATTACATACTATAACAAAATAAAAAATTTTGGCCTTATTTTTGACAGTAATATGTCTTGGACTTATTAATTTATTTATATACATTAATGATATTAGCACACGCATGCATTTCTCTATCCATTCTCTCAAGCGTCTCCAATATTTAGTTCCTCACAAAACCAAGATTATGCTTGCGCAATCTCTTTTCCTGTCAATTCTTGACTACGCCGACGTTTGCTATTTTGATGTGACGAGGAGGTATTAAACAAGCTAGAATATCTCAAAATCTCGCCATACGCTTGCTCCCTATCCGCCTTCGCTGAGATATGAACATCCTTACACTCCTTTTTAAAATTCTTAATTATGAAAATTTGCCTCCTTATCTTCGCTCCCGTTTTAACATACTTCCCACTCCCACACGCTCTTGGCCGTCGTGTGTCATACCGACATTAGACGTACCTTAGAGTAATGTGTTTGTATGGTGTATGTATGTATATTTATATGTTTGTGGATATTTATTTATATAAGAGACTTTATAGAAATAAGTCCACGTTTGTAGACTCACGAAATTTGACAATAAGTGAGAACTAACAATATATATAAAGGGAAAAATCAATCAATTAGGCAATTGATAATTTATAAGAGTATATTTATAATTTATAGATTTCAGTATTCAACTGAAAGAAACCATTACAAACTTATATTTGTAGTTAATTTCATACAAAATGCTTGGATACGATCACAAATTTAAGCTTGTGAACTTTTATAAGTAATATTTTTCTCAGCGGAATACCTACCATCATGAAATAGGTACGGAACTCTTGACCGATATTTTATACAGTAATATCTCGAACACGAATTCGGAGTTACGTGGTTTCCAAATCTTGTCGACTGGTTTTTTGCTTGTGGTCACATAATCAATTAAAAATAATGCGATTGAAGAAGTTTTTCGCTACGCAAATATATTTAGAAGTTGATAGTTCAGAAAATCCTGGATTCTCATAATCAGGACAATCAGATTATAATTGATGAATTCATAGAAATGCATGAAAAAGCATACATTCCATATTCAATCAGAAAATGGAATAACAGTTGGCAACTTGACTAAAGGCCTGAGTTCGATTAAAAAGTAGTGACAAATATTTAAAAATAACGACTACAACGAAGGACACTGTCTTTAAAAAATAATTAAAATCATATTAGTATACTACGATTAAATTTCACAATAATAATTTTGGGTCGTCAAAGTACCTTTTTAGATTTTAAGAACTTAGTAAAATCAAAGATCTTCATAAATATTTCTTTTTAAAATTTCTATTATTATTGGCTTCCGGTTCCAATTAAAATTATACCCCGACTTACTCGACTTACGTGGTTATTTCTCAATTCCACCTATCGCGTTAGTCTGAGGTGTTACAGTATATAACAAATACTTATTGAAATTCTCAAATAATTACCAAGTCATAATAACGGTACCTAATCGAGTAGCACGACGGACGTTATTAAGTGCTAAAGGCGTGTGTCAGGCACAGCTCAGTGTTTAGGTCACTAGAGACCTATTGTATAAATTCAGAATGGAACAGTTACAAATAATATATAATATTCATCTGTAACAAGCGCATTAAAAATACTTTTAATTCACTACTTGATGGTTGTAGTGACGCTGCAGAGATTGTAATCTATAAAAACTTAACTATGCTAATTATTATTAATTATTTTTTATAATTGTAGCGTTATGTATAGCTTAAAAAAACATAAGTATTATATCTCGTATATCAAAATGAGACGCTTATAAATTGAATGAATAGCAAAAAATAATACAGTTCAAAAAAATGTATAGGTTATTTTGATAAATATATATATTTTGTATCTATGTTCTTATACATAGACTGGTTTATTCTTTCATCTTATTTGTTTTACAGTTTCACCTGATTAAATAATGCAGACACGGCGGTATGGAGGTTGTAGGTATGTAATATTAGTATGATTTCACGTTATCGACGTGTAATGTTTTAGGTTGCATATCTTCTGACGGCTGTATGCTTAAGTGGCAGGGGAGCTCGAGCGGTAAGGCTTTTAACATCACGATTAGCAGTCGCACAAAGACAAGCGCGCGCGCAACTCGCCGCGGCCTATCGCGTTTGCCTCCTATAAAGTGCGTGACCTTTCAGTGTTTACAGGGAGTATAACATTGTCATTAACAATGAAAATACACATTAAAAGTTTTGGTAAGTATTTTGCAACTCTACTTGACTCTTTATAGAAATTATAATTTGCACAATTTACAAAAAGTACAAAACAGTATATTATCTTATTATCCTTGGAAATATAATTTTTTTCTTATAATTATCTTGTAATAAATGCTAAGTTATGATGCAAACGATATTGTCTTAGGTTTTCATGATTACAAATTGTGAATACATTTATGAACATTTAATATTTGCATTAAATAATTGGCTTTAATTAAAGTAACCATTTACATTTCACATTTAAATGTCATAGTACATATATAAAATCTTAAATATTCAATAAGTATTCTGTATTCATACAATAAATATCATGGCATTGAACTTTCTTTTCTAGTTTTATTTTAAATCGAGGAAATATTAACAATAGTAACTTATTTCTCAGATTCATTACTGTTCGAATATTAAAACATAGAGTACTTTATTTTTTACTCGAACATAATTCATGTAAGACATGTTATATTGACGCTTACCTTGTGTGTTTGTTGAAAAAGCTTAGGCTACCTCATTAAAAACAAATGAGACAAGATTTCCTTATCATAATAGACAATATATATATATATATGTACATACTCTCTAGAGAACTCAAGATAACTATAAAATATAAAACGCGTTGTTATAAAACAATAAAGATGTAAGACTTTAAGTTGTGTATAAATTTTTAAATAAATATAAATATTGTATGTAGGTACTAGCTACTGTAATGTGAGAATATACAAATAATTATAATTAGATTGTGTTGAGTAATATAAGAATTATCAAAGTTACCCATTATAAATTAGTTTAATTTTATTTCTTGTTCTCGTAAGTATTGTCTAGAACAAGTCGTACTAGCGCATTCGCACTTTTATGAATGGTACCCGTATTATTCGACGCATTTATAGTTTGGGAAATAACTGGTATATAGAGGTACAGCAGATTGTATATGTCATAAACAAGTGCAAACAACAAATGCTTGCCTGCGTAAAACGTAAAGAACAAAGATATGCCATCATTGTTAAATCATTATCTCATCTCTATTATAACAAAATAGTAAATCGTGTCAGCAAAAAAAATATGCAGATGTAAAAATAATAATAGAATATGAATTTAAGATTTTTAAAATTTTTTGTCTGTTTGTATTACACGAACATCTTGGGTTCTACTGAACCGATTTGAATTTTTTTTATTGTATATTGTACTATAGGGTCTGGGTAGGATCTAGGCTGTAATTGATTTTGAAGACTGTAACCTAATGTCGGTCCTAGTAAACAAGTTTAAATTCTATGAAATTATGCAATGCTACCATAACACAAATAATTGAACATGATAAGCATTTTTCATTGACATATAAAAAAAAAGATCTAGGACATCCGATGTAGAGCCACAATAGTTCAGCTAAACTATGAGAAATAAGAAAATGCCTCTGTAGTAGAAATTGTTGAGCATGATGAGCATTTTCGTTGACATATAAAAATCCAAAATCTGGAATACGTCATGAAGAACCATAATGTTTTGCCAAACTATATGACGAGATCGGATGGCAAGGATCATTAACTCGATGCTAACAAAGTTATGGGCATCTAGTAGTTTTTATTAATTAGATGCCAATTATAGTTTCTGTGCCAATTATACAAATGAAACTACAATGTGACTATTTTATCAAGAAATATATATTATATATACATTTATTCTTTTACCTTTTAAGTACTAAAACCAAAAAATATTTGCGTAAAACAAGTTAATCCAGATAAATTACTGTGTCATCTTTATCTATATATATAATAAAAGGAGAGAAAAGTCAATTCTGTACATAAAATATTTCAAAAGAATGTTGATTGAGTCGGTAATTATATCGATAATAGAAGCTAAAAACCCACTCAGCAGAATTTTCATCTCTCTGTCTATCTGTCTGTCTTTCTGACTCTCTGTCTGTTTATTTGTCCTCCAAATAGGCAAAAACTATTGCACAGAAATGAATGAATTTTTGTATAGTAATAGCTTATAGTCCCGACTCATGTAAATTTTAATTTTTATCCCGGTATTCCATGCTGTTCCCGGAAAATACTTGAAAAGTAATAAATTTAAATTACTGAAGAGAAGTGAGTTAGATTTGGCATGCTAATAGTTCATAGCCTTAAACAATATATATAGGATAGTTTTTATCCTGATGTGCTATGCAAAACGTCGAACGAAAAAGAAAAACAGAGACGGTTAAATTACGTCGATAACTTACAAGTAAACGTAGTTTTTATTCCATTCTCACTAAGTAACAGTGGCAAATGGCAAAAGATTTTCAAATTTAAACATAAAAACAATTGAAAATGATTTCCACAGTCTACCTAGATGTCACAGTAATAGTTACAAATCATTTGATTTACAAATCATTTAACGACCAGAAGATAATTTAGAAGTATTTGATAGAATGTCATCTATTGATAGGTAACTTAAAATCATTTTCGAAAACCAATAGTATGTGATTAAAAATTTATAATATATGTCAATAGATGTCGTTATTCATTGAAATAAAATTTCTGCTTTACGCTGGCGGGATTTTTTTATTCGTAGTAATGTCAATATATCTTAAATATAATACATCTACATACCATAGATGAAATGGACGTAGTATTAAACTATAGAAAAGTCAATGTTCATAAAAGATTTTAAAAATGTATTAATGGGTCGATTTATATAGCGTTAAGCAATCATCGTTATAGTTATTTTAAATATAAGCTATAAAAACTGGATTGGATTTGCCCATTGGATTTGTTGTCCGTATGTTTGTTTATTTATTCGCGAATCACGGAAAAGCTATTCGCCAAAAAAATTAAAATTGATGCATTTCAACATTGCAACAGTTTTCTTAAAAAAAATTAATTACTGATAAAGTCGAATTACTTTGATTACTGGTATTTACTAAAGAATGAATAAATTTTGACAGCTTGACAGTATTTCGACCTAAATCAACATATAGAACAGTTGTCGTCCTGGCATTCAATGAGGTTTCCATAGAAAAAAAATTTAAATATTTTAATTACGTCGATTACTAGCAAGTACAGCTAAATTATATACAATAGATTTTGTCGAATAAATTACTTAATTTCTTTGTAATATGAGCATTATTTAAGTACAAATAACGTTTTTTTAGTATAATATTTTATATTAAACATTGACGATGTTTGAAATAGAAGATAGTAGTGGTACATTTGTCAGGACTAGAGTAAAGAATGCGAAGAACGCAGTATATTTAAAAATAAAAAAAAAATCAATTTACTTCTTTTAAATAAAAATAAATAGTGTTGGTTTGACTTGGATTATAAATTTCAAGTGTGGGAAGTGGATATTGTATTATTTACGCTATGATAAAAAAGCTAGAACATAATCTACTTAGACTAAATGTTAATTACATATACGTTTACGTTTTAATATATACATGCAAGAAACATATAGGTACATTGATCATGATTTTTAATAATAGACAAGAGTGATTCAAAAAAGATAACGAGAAAATCGAAGAATTGCATTGTGATGTAGGTATAAAATTTTAGAACGAACGCGATCTAGCTAATTTAACCGGGCGAAGCCGCGAGCTGGTCGCTAGTAATATAATAAAGAAGTGAAGTAGTTTTAGCTATCAAATATCTGGATATATCTGCTATCAAATATCTGAATAATAATAATATTATGGAGTACTAATAAAATTGCATTAGTCTCTTATTAACCTTTTTACCGCTGACCAGCAAACTCAATGTTGATTTACATTACAATTTAAAAAGTGGAGTAATTTCACAGAACAATGTTTTACACAAGCAAATTAAATATTTCGTGTTTATTTTTATAAGTCGTTTTAAAAATTTGGTAGTGGTACCAATTACATATATTATAGAGTTTATTTTTTAGAATTACGATATTTGAGTAATTTGACCTGAAGGCAAGAAATGTTTCAACAAGAAGTACCAATTTATGCAAAACGTGCCCGCATTTTATAAGTTCTCATATAATTACAGTAATGTAAATATTGACATATTAACTCTTGTGGGTCTCGTCAATTCATTTTTGTTTGTCTATGCTTGTATAAATTTAAAGTAAAAAATGTCATATATTATGAAATAACTGTATGAATTTGTTAATATAATTTTAAGAAGTGCAACTAATTATTATTGATCAATTGACTTGACTGAATTAAAAGCGATTTCCCTAAGCTTGTGGCGCATCGTTAAGTTTTTGTTCCGCCTCGAGATTCTAACTCGGGTTTTCGGTAATCAGCGATACATAACGTAATTTATTATTCAACTAGTAGCCGCCAGCGACTTCATTTGAATGTATTTTATGGCCCTGCAATGATCCTGCCATTTTTCACCCGATATAAATGTAGGCAAAGAGAACCAAGAGTCAAGACACTCCGGTATCCGGTATCCGCTTTCCTTCTAAATTCGAGAGCTGCGTGTTGAGTGGTAGTTCCATATCTTGTCTTACAGAAGCTTCGAAATAAAGGCTCGAGGATAATCATGACCCTGGATTAGAGATCAAACTCACAACCAATTACTGTGCTACAATAGCCTTTATTTTCAATAACTTATGTTTGTCAATCAAAACTTCCCATCATACTAAAGATCTTTTATTCCTATAGTTTAATTAAACTATTGAAGAATCATCTTCAACAGATATTTCAGATCATTAATTTTTATATGACAATGAAAAATGGCATATAAAATGAAAGATCTGGATGTCTTTTGTTCGGGAATGATTTCATTATTTCTTATAATTTAGCTATATTGCTATGGTTATACGTAAGTGAGACAGTCACCAGCTGGCAAATATAAAAAAATCTTGATTTGTACTAAAATATATATATATTATTTATTTATTTGATCTAAAATATTATATTATCTTTATTAATTATAATTGAATTATCACAAAGAAAACACCTTATTCGTACCAAATAAAGTTTTTTTTTTTAATAATTAGTAAAACACACCACGGACATGAGTCTTCCGTGCTTTTGGTACTCTTTTCTTTTCCATCTGTGTTTGTAGTGATTTTGTATTTTATTTAACTATAGATGAGCGTAATCAAGTACATCACTGTGTTACACAACAAAAGATTATTATTAAAAAAGGTATTACTAGACTGGAAGAGTCCCTTTCAGTCACAGTTTTGTGTGGTCGCAACCTGTGACTGAAAGGGATTTATCCAGTGTTTCCATTGTCAATTTTGAGAGAGTTAATTGCTTCCATGTCTCGGTGAGAGATAGCCATCTTTAAGTTGTAGTCCTTTATATCGGCCGTGGAGGCTTCTTTAGCTTTGCGGATGAATCGGCCGATTGCGTCTTCCCCGGCGTTAGTGTAGCACATGCATTCGTTTGTGTGCCTGGTGATCGCAACAACGCAGTGCAACGTGTGAGCAGCATCTCACACGTGTGCAGGGCACATTTGGTGGATCTTGTTTGAACGATGACTACTGATTCGTATGTATGTATGTATATACATACATACATACGAGTCATCGCTGGGATTCATTGATGGCTAGGGTGCGTGAGTTCTCCCCTGTACCATATTCTTTTTGGATAAAGTCCATCTTTTCAGATTGTGTATGGACTAGGTATAGGGTGCTTGTGGAGTCATTCGAGATGGATGCACCCGTGAATCTCAATCTGTTAAGGGACCGAGTACTTGGCAGAGCAGCGAATATTCCGTCATAAACCTCGTTTAGAGCGTATGTCACGTCTAGTTGACATCTGTAGGATCTTGGGACTTCTAGACTGATAGGCGTCACGAGGTTTGGGCCGATATAACTCATTTTAAAAAGATTTGATCTGTCAATGAAAGTGAGCTGACTATTGTCCCCGATCAGCGTGAGTGATTTGGCCCGTGTCAGTTTTGCTGTCAATACAATTGCTCCAAAATGGTTCATCAAGGCTTCATCTACTATCATCCTTCTTTGGATCTTTGAGACCAATTACGAGGATTGAAGCAATAGCACTTTGCTCTTAGAATCCTTTTCGCAACTGAAGAAGATCTTGTTCCTGAGGTCCTCGGCTGCCTCGGTGGTCGTATTTGCGATCAGATCACTGTCGGGGATAAAGCTGTTTACTACCCAGGTTGATTTCCCGCAGCCAGGAACTCCGTTCACCCATTTGATTATGGGAGCGTCCCATGCGCTGCGGAGATCGGTTGTACTGCGGGATGGCTGGACGGTTTGTGTCATATTTATAATTTTATTTTCCAGCGAGACCTCAGTACAGCGTGCTACTACCAAGATTAGGTCATCGGAAGAAGTTTTATACCTGGGTAGACTGTGTACTGTCTTCTTGTCATGATGTTCTTTTTCAACGAAGCCATGTTTTGCGCTGTAAGCCACCATGTGGGGGAATTTAGGTTGGATTCCCTGAAAGTTTTTCTGTTTGGTGTTATCGAATATGGCAACTTTCTCCTCCTCTAGAAGGACTCTGAGCAGGTTTTCGTTCTTAAGCTCGAAGGTTCTTCTGATTTTATCACAGGTTGCCAGGTTAACTTTTATGGTTTCCCTGACGATCGTGATGTATTCAAAGAGTGCGTTTAGCATGTGCTACTTTGCTTCGTTAGCTGGTGGCAGGTCAGGTATTATGACCTGTCCCTCATTACTTCTGATTGGTTTTTCCTTAGGTGGTCAAGCACTTTAGATGCCTTAGCAAAAGTGGATTCACCATCTCTGCCGTCGAACAGTGCGATAGTCTTGTTTTTTGTTCAAGACTAACTAAATAAACTTATGTAACTATCAATGTTCGTATATCTTCCTTTTTAACAAACCGGTTTTCTTGCGGGTCAATTGATCAAAAAGACCTGATAGTAATCATATACTATTAGGTACTAGTAGTCTGGGTACTAGCTTCTTTTGCTATATACACATATAGCAAAAGAAGCTAGTACCCAGAAGGAAAAGAGTTTCCTTTAGCTAATATGCTTTGCAACATTGATATATTGGCTCTCCGGTTACTCCGGTACAGAAATTAGCTGAATCATGTAAGACTAGGATCAAGTGGTAGTTGTTGAGTGGACCGATGCAGACTGACAGTCAGGCAGAGGTTAAGAGCCAAAACCTATAATATGTATTGTGTAATGTATATAAAAATCGAAACTGCAGAAGCTTGAAACAACAGAAACTCACCTACAAATTGGCGCAAAGCGACGCAAGACATTGCCAAATGTCTTTACGTCAGAGATTCCCAGGGCAAGCTGCTTTGTAGTCATGTTTCTGTGTAGGAGAGATAGATAACCTACTTCATGGAGCTGCTGGATACTTAGCATCCGAGTAGTCTTCCATCTGAACCACCTCCCAACCTCGGACTTATTATATCGATTGCCCTTGCGGAAAACGAAATTATCTTCAACGCATGAAGGAAAGCGGTGGGACCTGACGATATTCCGACCGAAGCGTGAAAATCGTAGGGCTATCTTGGTGTGCTCATGGTTACTGACCTTTTATATTTATGCCACAACAGTGGTGGTAGTCATAGAGGATAATGATTATGAATTATACCATAAAGCTCTTCGAGCACGATGATTCTTTCCGATTGCAATTGGGGTTCCCCAAGGCTCAGTGCTGGGTCCGCTTTTGATTAACGTAGTGCTAGATACCATCACGGCTCACATAAAGGACCTCTATGGCTTATAATGTATGCTGATGATGATGACGTTATCGCATAAAGTGAACGGCACGGTTAGTCTAAAAGTAAACGCATTAAAAATCGAGTACATGGCTTGCGGAAGTCCGGACTCGAGGACAACCCGGATGCCTAATATTTTAATGAAATTTGTGGAATCTTAAATTGAAACCGGCATTAAGCTTTCTCAACTTTAAGAAGTGTATTGTCTTTTTAATTTTATTTATTTTATTCAATAATAAAATATGATAATATTAAAATATGATACGTGATGATTGACAATATTTGTTATCAAATTTTTACTGACTGTTACAGTATTATAACTTTTATACATCGCAACTTAATAATTATTAAAATCAAAAGACTATTTTATATAATATTTTAAATTTTATTACCTTTCATACGTATCTTAATACATTGAGTCAATGTTACCTAATTAAGACATCTCTGAGGTCACTTGGAGGAAAAATTATATAAACATTATAAAATGCCGTCTTAGGTATGTCCTGGCCTTGGCCACATAACAATTTAGCGCTCTTCGACCGAGCAAATTTAGGGCCAATTTGCAAAATATAACTAATTGTAGCAAATAATTAGTTTTGTATTGGGGGGCTCTTGGGGTTTCATATAGAGATTATTCTCGATCTACTTAGACAAAGAAGAAAATCGAGGCACCAAAGACAGATGATACGAGTATATAATAATAATACACTCTCTTCCTAGCAACTTTATCTTATCTGTTGTTAAATTAAAGAATTGCGTGTAGTTTAATATATATTCTTAATTAATACATTTTTATAACTTTGTTAGTTTTCTTTAATGTATGTATATGCCTATAAAAAAATAATAATAAAGCAACAACGCAAGCGTTTTAAATATACGATTAAATACATATTTTCACTTGTATTGTATGTGGAACTAAACTTCAATTCATTCTGTTTCGCCCTTGACAAATCGCATAAAATATGTAGTTACGATTCAACGATTCTGGTACAAACAGATAAGCCACAGTCTACGTTAACCAACTACCTAGCTCCTAGCACAAAGGATGTAATAATATAATTGCAGCAAGTATGAACTATTGTTCCATACAATAGTTTTCTTGGGTAACATGCAATATTCCTGCCATATGACACTTTTTGGTTTGACAATTTGTTACATTTATTTAACTATAAAATACTTAAAGACATATAATGTTTAACGTTTTAGAGCATAGATTTATTAATAGATAATTTAATGTAAATTTTGTTTTCCTGATGATCATCAAAGGTCATCAATAAAAAGGAGTATCATATTGTAGAAATATCATTTTCAAGTAATGTATTGCCATGCAGTTCTGTTAGGGTCTGTATCAATCTATCGTTTAAAATTTGAATTCAATATTTAGTTAAACCATTATACCAGTTATACCAGTTAGATGATATTAATAATAATGTAAGGTAAAAGTAAATTTATATACATATGTAAGTATTTATGTACGGTGGGGGCGACATGGCGCCGCCGCCGTGACGTTGCGTCGGTCGAACAAGTTAAGGCCTGCATTCTTGCACTTTCACCGTAGAGCAAAACGGCGGTCATCCAGTAGGAAAAACTACGAGTTCGCCGTTACGCAAATATCTACTGTTGCGTAACTCGTAAATAACAGCATCGAAGGCAGCAACTATGAGGATAAAGGTCACACGAACGGCCTTAGTGAAACTAAATGTTTTTGTAAACTATTTAAATAGTAAAATTTTATTATTTTTAAAAGGTTAATCCGCATCAAGTATAGAAAGATACTTAAAGAAAAACATGAATGAACGCAGCGGGATTAATACCCGCGCCTCATGAAAACCGTCCAAGAATCGGACGGATCCATGGGGCGTGGGCTCATATTTATAATAATATCAATCCAAACATAATAGGAAAATAATAAGGATAGACTGAAGAATAATAAGGATAGACTGAAGAAGACTTGAAGTATATACAAAAAATCTCTACCTGCATTTAAAGGACGAGTAACGAGACGAGACGAAAATATTGCATCTTAGCCTATCCAAACATCCAGGGAAAATATTTATATTAGTTATTTGAAAATGTTTGAATGATAAGATAGAACCAAATTTTTATGTTAAATTTTATAACATTTATTTATCTATATGAGATTCTTTTTTGATAATATAGATATGATATTTACTTGTTCTCGCACATACATATATTAAAGTGACTTAACACAATAATATAAGTGAAATCGTATTTCTAATAGTTGATTTTGTATTGTCATCTTGATTCGATTTTTCTTTGCGCCAACTTAAGAAATTATAAAATATTAATACTTTTTGAGCGTCTCGCTAAATGCCTTTTTTTCGTGTACAAATTATGAGTTATTAAAAGTCTAATTAATGAACGTATTCTCTCGGTTCATAATTCTTACAAAAAATATTTATACTTAATGAGTACATTGCCTTTATATTTGAAACTTGAGATTATATACATATATTCTACTCCATGGTCAGTTATTTTTGTTGCATTGTAATAAAGATACTAAACACAATAGCAGTTCCACGCAGCTCTTACGAGATTTATTGTTTAATTTTGAATTTTTTGACATGTCTTTATTAAGCAAAAGTATTAATTGTATTGTTTATATATATATATATATATATATATATATATATATATATATATATATATATATATATATATATATATATATATATATAAATATTTTGTAAATAAAATCCTATTTTTACATTCTGATTTATAACATTTTTCAAACTTGTTAATTGATTGAGTTGATCAGTTCCCTTTCACTCGTGTAAATTTTACAATTCAATTAATGTGGTATGGTACAATGTCATAGCAATCTGTTGAGTTGTTGTCACTGTCCATCTGATATTGACAATGAATGTATTTGAAAGTTATCTTCCGCGAACTCGCTTTCAGGTTTGTACGAGGTCACGCACTTGACTGCGATTGAGAATATTTGCCAAGTTGAAATGTGTGTATTTTGTACATCTTAACCTGATTTGACAATATTATACATATTGATTATGTCATTACTGATAAAACAGCGACTAAGAAATCGAACTTATAATTATATTTATTTTATGCGCGATAATAACAATACACAGAAAATCATTATAAATTCTTCGTAATTTTTTTTTTCATTTTATTTAAAAATTAAATTATCGATGCCTGCCATGTTATATTCTATATTAGTTAAGTTACATGTAAATAACTATGGATACATTTACATACATATATTCTTGTAATAAACTGGTTCATCTTAAAAGGCGGTACATTACTTATGTATGTACCTATTGGAATGCATAACTCGAATGGCATTAAAAACTTACATTGTATCAAGTAGATACTTATCAAAGAATGTAAAAATCTTCGTTGTCTTTACTAACCTTGTAAAAAATTAGGATATGAAATTGATAATTGAAATTTTGCTATAGAAAAGCAATAACCTAAGTTCCAAAATTGTCTCAACAAAGGTATATAAGTATCTTCGAATAATCAGGAGTTCTACAGTAAAGTCATGACTTTAATAAATTTGTATTTTTTTCAGACGCGATCCCGGCGCGCTTCAACGTGGCCATAATGCTGTTTTTTGCGTGTTGGGTAAATTATATGTTACGGGTGAATATGAGCGTCAACATTATCGCTATGGTACCTGATACCACAACAACTACATCGTAAGTGCACACATACATGTTATAAAGTAACATAAACCTTACATTAAACACAATTATAAATATAAGTTCTGCCAGACTAGGTAGATCTATCGTTACTTTTAGTAGATATACTTACAATATTTTTTGGCTATTTAGCCATGTTTTGAGCTTTTATAAAATATATACTACTTATCAGAACCACTGTGATCATATTATGTGCTAATTTAAACTATGTGTGCCTATATATTTTTAGAAATTTGTTTATTCATCCACTCAACACGCATTGCGTTGAAAATTGGGCGGATCGTGTGGATCGAAGTGTCTTTACACTTAGGGAACCCCTTAATATACCCTACTATATGCGATATACAATGTGAGAATTTGAGAAAGCAATACGAAATTGAGAAAGCAATACGAGAATTTGAAAACAAATACGTATATACATATATTATATAATATTCCTGTTTGATGTAATATAAAGCTTAATTCCAAAATAAAACCGTTTTGACATGATGACATTTTCGTTGATGCAATCTGTTATCTGTCTTACGTGAGAATGAGTATTAAGAGGGAACAGAAAAGGATAACGAAATATGTTCTAATTTCTTCTTTAAACATCGTTTTAATGTATGTTTTAAGTAACTTGAGGCGGCGTTTCTAAGGCTCTCATTAAGGCCTTCAACAAGAAGGCTGCCGCTGAGGCCTTGTCTCCGTACATTAGTGAGGGTGCTGACTGGACACTGTGGTCTGAATAGACACATACACAATTTAGGCATCAGCAGCACAAGAATGTGTAGAATATGCATTGAGGCTGAAGAAACACCTCTCCATATCCTCACTGAATGTCTCAGATATGAAATATTGGCATTTTAACACTAAATGAATGATGGACACATTTATCTTATCTAGCTATTATATAATATTTATCTTAGAACGAATCTTGATCACGGATCACTTGAGTATCTTATAATTTTCTTATACAAAAACAACAATATACATTCAAAACAACTCATTATCATTCTTCTAAAAATAATATTATTTTGTTTCATACATACATATATCAATAATAAGATACCATCAATACCAATATTATAAAATAAAGTGCTTGTTTATTCAACGCACTAATCTCAAGAACTACTTGGCAAGGCTATAGGCTATATAACATCACGTTAATCATTTCGATATAACGAACTGTACCTGCAATCACAGTTACCTAGGGCGCTAGCTTATTATGTCTTGTATGTCACCGCGGGGTAATTTAGAAGCCACAAACGGTTTTAACTATTCATATTTCAAATGAAATGATCTTAGTATTGTTGCAACAAAGTGTTCGGATACTATAGCATTGATCAAGAGCTAAAACGTTCAGAAACTTGTTTTATATATTTATAACTATGTAGAGGAAATTCTGTTTATAAAGACGTGTATTATACCAACTCAATGAAATACTTAAATAAGTTTGTAATGGCTTTTTCCCGTTTGAAATTTGAATTTATCGTACAATGAAAAAAATATAATTTATAGGTATACCACGAGTTCACCAGTTAAATAATATTTTATCTAGAAAATTCACATTTTTATCTTATTATTGATAAATAATATAATTTTTAGAAGAATGATAATGAATTGTTTTGTATGTTTTTGTATAAGGAAATGATAAGACGCTCAAGTGATCCTTGATCAATATTCGTGTTAAGATAAATATTATATAATATAAGATAAATGTGTCCATCATTCATTTAGTGTTACAATGTCAATGTTTCACATCTGAGATATGAGTTTGTTAGTAGGTAGGTCCAAATTGAAGTATTCTTTGAAAGACTGAAAATTTGTTACCAGATAACCCTTTTGAATAACAGGTCCAGATGCTTATACAGATACAGATACAGATGCATTACAGGAACAAACTTATATAGTGATATTTTGAATTAAGAACCTACCTGCTATAATGTTTAGAGTCTCGATGACACTTTACATTAAGGAATAAAATATGAACAACTCAAGTTACTTAAAATATACATTAAAATGACGTTTATTGAAGAAATAAGAACATATTTCGTTAATCTTTTCTGTTCCCTCTTAATACTCATTCTCACGTAAGACAGATAACAGATTGCATCAACAAAAATGTTATCATGTCAAAACGGTTTTATTTTGAAATTAAGCTTTATAATACACTAAGCAGGATTATTATATAATATATGTATATACGTATTTGCTTTGAAATATAACTTTACACTGTATACTGCATATAGCAGGGATAGGTTCACAAAGTGTTAACACACGTCAATCCCCACTTTCCGTCCAATTTTTGACGCAATCCGTGTTGGATGAATTCAACGTCACGCTTTGTCTTTTTGCTAAGGCGAGGAAATGTTAAAAAGAAATTATTTTCCTCGAGTGGGAGCTAGATACACAACGGTCATGTTTACATTAAGACGCTTTGCCATAACGGTCTCTAGTTAATCGGGCTATTAGTTTAATAGTAGATAGATATTGTTTTCGTAGTTATTATTTATTATTAATTGTTAGTAAAACTTTTATTTAAACATATATCTAAACTTTTTTGGCTTAAAATGACAACTGCTTAATTGTTTGAGTTATATATATATATAAATAATATTCCCTACTAACAAGATACATTATAGTTTGGGGGAATAATTTCTTTTGATGAACTATCTATATAACTTATCATTGACTAGGGAGTCTAGCTTCTGTCATTTGAATGAAATTAATGTCAAGCCCCAACATTGAATATAGTATAGTTTAATAACGCACGTACATTGTTCTTTTGTTCACAGGGTGAAAAGCGAATGCGAGGCCATTGCGAATGACGACGGTTCGTTATATAATAACACCACAACAGTGGTTACAAAGCGGGAATTGCGTCAGGTAATCGCACCATAAGCTATTGAATATTCCTATATGTTATCGCAACATATTAAAAGTTACTACTTGCCTGGTATTATATACTTAATTTATTTTTATAAACGATAATTGGCCTTTATTATGACTACATAAAATTGACTTATATATATTTTATATACGCACGCTATTGCGTTGTAGGTAAGTTATATATTACTAAAATTAGCAATGTTCGTAATTCATAATTTTAAAATGAAAAGGATGCAAATATTTTAATCCTTGACTGCTTTTGTTAAGGTCTGAAAACTGAAAACTTCAATGCTTTTAACGAAATATAATTATAAATGTAACAATTAATTTCTGTATGATGTATAAAACGAATATTAAATATGATATAAGCATGAAATAAAGATTGGTAGATATAATCATGTAACACATAATTTCTTATTCCTTCCTGGCTTTATAGATTGTAACTTACATTAATTTTCACCGATCGAACCGATCAAATTATTAGAAATAAATGAAAAGGAAAACAATAATAATGAAAAAGACAACAATACAACCCGCTTGAATTAATTTTGCTATATACTTTGAAAATACGTTCTGATAAAATACAAAAAATCTATATCTCATGCCTGCAAACTCATACAATAAAGAAAATCAATTTAAAGCGTCTATTAAAAAGTTCTTTTTATTAAAATAATTTCATTTAATAGAAATGTGAAGATTTATCCATATAAATATCATTAAACTTTTTGCTAAGAATTTTAGCATATAACAAAAACAATTAAAGTGATAATAACTTCATAAATCTAGCACACTGTCTCAGTTATTAACGCCCGCCTCTTAAATAAACTCAAATTTATACTCATATTTATAGAGAATATACCTAAAATTTTATGCGATTTTCTACATTACTTAAATAAAGAAAAAAGATATACATACATACAATATATGGCATGGTTTAAATATAAAATACAAAAAAAGATTAGTAGAAATAGAAAGTGCACACATGGTCCACAGTATCAATATAAAATACCAAATTGTCTGTGTATCAATATAAAATACCAAAGTAGAGTAATTTGCACCGTTACTCACTCTTTTTCGCCTAGCGGTTTATTTCTTTTGTAAATAATCAGCGTTTATTATTTGTACCTTTCAGCCCGAAGGAGTAGTGACATTTAATTGGACTGCTGAAGAACAAGCCTACGTACTGTCTAGCTATTTTTGGGGCTATGCTATCACTTCATTCCTCAGTGGTACTGCAGCCGAAATATGGGGTGCAAGAAAAGTGGTCTTTCTGACTATGTTATTTTGTGCCATACTTACAATTCTCACTCCACAGGCGGCAAAATGGAATTTATACCTTCTAGTTGCCGTCAGACTAATCATAGGTCTTTTGTCGGTTAGAAAAATTTAATATATATAAATTTGATATAATGACATGGTACAGTGATCTCACAAAGATTCACAGTTCCAGGTGGGAATGGTGGTATTTATAGTGAAGACGTTCTGGTTTGACTGAGTTTACGTCATCCAGCACGCGATAGCGGATACGTAAAGCTTTTTTGTTTCAAAACAAAAAAGCTTTTTTTTATTATGGTTAGGCTGACGCAAAATAAAATAAAAATAGTATTTAATACTATTTTTATTTTATTTTGCGTTTGCGTGTCTTGTTATGTTGAGATTACTTATGCATCACATTTTGTTTTTAAACTAAAAATATAAATTAAAAACTTGAGATAGAAAAGTATGTTTTGTTGGTAAAGTTTCTATTTTAACATAAATTTTTTTTTCAGGGCTTTCTTTTCCCAGCTTTGCACGCTTTAGTGGCTCATTGGGCTCCACCTGCAGAGAAAGGGAAATTTGTTAGTTCTTTACTTGGTGGTGCTATCGGAACCGTAGTCACTTGGTCCTTGTCTGGACCACTTATTGAAACGTTCGGCTGGAGCTACGCTTTCTATGTGCCAGGTAAAGATACTGCCCATTACTTAAAATGTCAACATTTGTTTCTTGCCCACTTATTTTATGACATTGAAAATCTCTTTACAATAAAGATATTTCATGTTAATTTTATTACCAATTTATTACGGTTTATGAAGCATGCTAAATGTTGTATGTTATGTAGTTACGTAATAGTGTCAACTTATAATTGTGGTGACTAGAATTGTTTTCACTCTAGCTGGAACTTTCTTATATATTTATATTCTATGTGGACAAATTTCCAGACACATACATAGTTAAAAATGTAGGTAGGTTTACTCGTATAATATTACGTTACGTACGCACTTACCGTTTTCAAAATTGTCTCTTAAAATGTATATGATAATATTTATTTAACCTCTTCTAAAATGAGATTTAACATGAGAATATTATAACTTATTCTATTAAATAGTCATTTCAAATATCATATTAATACTTTTTTTTGGATTCTAGGTATTATAGGTGTAGTATGGTGTGGGGCTTGGTGGTTTTTAGTTTACGATTGTCCAGTACAGCATCCTAGAATTTCTGAAGAAGAGAAAGCATACATTTTACAAGCTATAGGCGATAAAGTTCAAAATTCAAATAACTCTAAAGTAATTAACATTTTCTCGTTGGATTTATCAATTAGTGAATGAGATGAAGTATCTAAACTGAAACAAACCGCTATTTTCAGAGACCTCCGTTCAAGAGCATATTTACGTCATTCCCCTTTCTCGCGATGGTGATACTACATTACGGTAGTAACTGGGGTCTATACTTCGCCATGACCGCTGCACCGAAATTTGTTTCAAGTGCGCTTGGTTTCAATTTAACCTCTACTGGAACACTCTCCTCATTACCTTATTTGGCAAGGATGATATTCTCGCTTATATTCGGCGCCATAGGCGACAGGTAAGAAAGTAATACAAATTTTATTATGAGAGTAGGTCAGCTTAATGTTTTTGTTACAATATAATTTGGGTCAATATGAAAGTTGTTTGTATTCGATATCAAACTCTAATTTGTTTTTATCTTTTCGTTGCTAGTCAATTGTAAAAATATTGTACATATTTATAAACATGAAATTGTTTAATTATTAATGAAGAATATAATTTTTTTTGAATATATTTCGGTATAAATTTAATAAATATTGTTTACCACAGGCTAAGGTAAATAAAGGCTTCATTAAAAGTCACTATTAAGATTTGATTAATTGCTCTGAAAGTAAGATTTTTATACAGTTAAATATTTATAATTATATTATTCTTATAGCTTAACAACATATACTTTTATTTAAAATTTCTTCTAGGATCATAAAACAAAATGTGGTATCTACGACTTTTATGAGGAAATTCTTCTGCCTGTTCTCTCATATTGTGCCTGGTTTGCTTCTCATAGCCCTCGGATATACTGGTTGCGCTCCTATACTCTCTGTAGTCCTCATTACCTTCTCAATGGGTTCAAATGGAGCTGCAACTCTTACTAATTTAGTGAACCACCAAGATCTTGCACCAAACTTTGCTGGCACGCTCTATGGAATTGCCAATGGAATAGGAAACACTGCCGGTTTTGTTACACCTCTCGTTACCGCTTACTTCACGAAAAATGGCGTAAGTAAACTCTAGAATATGCTGGTGTTTTTATATTGTTATTGGCATGGTTTTATGTAACGTACTTCCTAATTGAGATTATTTTTATTTAAATTTTGCAGAATTTTATTTAAATTTAATGTACATAAATAATACAGAATTTTATTTAAATTTAATGTACACAAATAACAATTTGCCCTTCATGAATTGTTTATAAATCACTTACTGGAAGTAAGAATAATATAACAATTATAAAATACTCAAGTAAAATACGAGGTTATATAATAATACTATATAAAGAAATATTAAGAGCCGTATAAGTACATAATACACATTATTAATAAAGTGGAATATTTATATTGATCAATTCAGGATGTTCCAAGAAAAGCTTCCGATAATAATATATCGATAAACTGATTAATATTCTTAATAATTATAAACATGTGTAGTATAAAGTACTGAATACAAATAGTATTGTTACGAATAACCGTTTGTGCCCTAATATATATAGGATAGCCAAAAACATTAATAAGCACTAGTCTAAAAAATCTTTTGTGATTTTAAAACTGATATTTTCATTCTAAAAGACGAATTTATAAATTCATCATTCATTTCTAAATTCATGTACACAGATTTCGTTTTGTAAATGTTAATTTAATTTTCAGAACGGTTTCGCTGAGTGGCGACCCGTATTTATGACTGGAGCCTCTCTATACATTGCTTCTGCTGTTTACTTCATTTTGTTTGGTACCGGCGAGACGCAGCCGTGGAACTACGTGGCCCCGACGGAAGAGGACGAGGAAGATAAGAGACCGAGTGCTAATTCTTCAGAAACCACTGTCACAATTCCCGTTAAAACATAAAAGTTGTATTTAAGCATAATTTTCGTAGTTGTTTATTAGATTTTATAAGTAAATTTATAAGTACGAAAATTTCCAATACTACCTACGGATGATAATTTATATAGTTTGAAATTTTCTGTCTTTATATGTTTTGCCATTATTAAATAACACATTATGGTTTTATATCACAAAAAAATTCTTACTCACGTGGGGCAGTCCCACGTTTTAAGATAATGGAGTTTGATTTGAGAGCAAAAAAGTCAACACATTAAGTAAAATCGTTGTTAGAAGTAAAATAAGTACCTAACATACAATTTTTTTATTCTCTTTCTGAGTTGATTTATAAACCTATAAATGAGGCTCATCTGGACAAAACAATAATGACTTGTACTAAATATGAATTTGTTATTCATGATACATATAATATAATCAACACTATTTGCTTGGTACTTGTTCTTATTAGATAAAACCATTGCATAAATAATATTCCGCATAAATCATTCCTATTTATTGTAATTTCTTTTTCTTCTTCTTCAGCGTAATTGCCCTGGCAGCATTGGTTTAAGGCTTATGCCTCTCTAATATACCTCCACAAAGTTTGTTCACTGGACTTCCAGGTCCAGGTTGTCCTGGTATGAGCTCTTATGTCGTTGGGCCATCTGGCTGGTGGTCTGGCTACGCCACTCTTGCCAATTGTAATTTAGTACATTCATATGTATGTAAAAACATTAATTATTATATTTAACACATATTTATTAGCTTATAGGAAGTACACGTGACAAATGTTTATCATTAACCATAATATAAAATCATTAATATTTGTTAAAAGAATTTTAAGATTCTATTACTACTAATGTGCTTTAAATTCAAAACTTTTCTTAATTTGCAAAAGCAACTGTAAAAATATTTTCAAATTAAAGATATTGGTGGACTTTTTTTATTTTACAAAGTTTTCTAGCGTGAATATGTACTAGCACAACACATACAGGTACCTACTAGAATTGCATTAATTAATTAGTATTCATATTTGTAAATACGCGGAGTCGAGTTCCAGGGAGAATAGAGTGACAACGTATATGTGATCTACATCGTGATGCTCAACATTTTGAATAATATTATAGCGCACAAAAATAAAATTTCAGTATTCCTATAAAAATCGCAAATCCTTTTTGTGTAATTCTTAAAATATTTCTTATAATGTGCCAATTTATGTTCAAATGCATATGCAGTAGCTCTTGTTTTGTAACAACATATTTTTGTGTAGATGTATAAATAGATAAGAAATAACAAGAATTTTGATTGACTGTGATTAAGTATATGATTTTATAAAATAATTATTAAATTAATTTTATTCATACGTTTTGTCACTAAACCTATATCCCTGATTATCCCATATTATAATAGTATTTAATATTTAATCCCATATTATAATTAGGTCATCACAATATGACTATTAATTCGTCAGTACTTATTTATTTGTATCGCTTGCTTCACTCATGTCAACTGTGTTAGTAATTATTTTAACATAATAAGGAGGAAAAAAGGTATTTTTAGGGCTCCATACCTCAAAAGGAAATAACGGAACCCATATCACTTTGATGTCCTTCTGTCTGTCTGTCCATCTAGCAAGGTCATTTTCTCAAAATAATGTGGTGCTATCAATTTACAGTACAAACAAAGGATAAAATAAATCCCAGCAAGAAATCAAACATATATTTGTAGTTCATTCATATAAATTTGTGAATACGACCGGAAATTTAAGTTTGTCTATTTTTATAAGTTGTTTTTCCCATTGAATGCAGTCATGAAATTGATACGAACCTACGGTGCACGATTACTACTCGCACTTGACCAATATTTTTTTATAGTGCCCTTAAAAATAAATATCTTCATAATAAAAAAAGTAAAAAAAGACATTGAACATATATATTAAAGTATAAAATTTTATTTTCAAATCACTATAAAAACTAATAAGTTTTTTTATTGCATATAAAGTACATGCTAAAGAATTTTGTTCTTTGTTCACGTATCACAATTTAAGTGTCCGTGTAATATTTATGATATACGTACGTAGTAGGAATTAAGTATTTTTTATTATCATTATTAATAAATTTTTTCTATTAATACATTAACAAATATAATCGAATTGCATCATAGTAATTGAATTAAGTATAAATGTACGAGTAATCTCTTCAAAGTAATTTAAATTCCACACTTAGTAACCTTACTTTTGCATTGCATTTAAGGTGCAACAACAACTTATCAGTTATCGATTAAAAATTGTTTAATCATAAGGTGCAGGCGTAGTAAAAACACTAACAGCATATGAATATATGACTTTTTTAATTTTGTCTGTTCGTTTGTGTGCTAGTACAAGCACATCATTGGGACTACTGGATGTATTTGAATAATAAAATTATTGTTTTTTATCTGTTAGATCAGAGATCTAGGTAATAAAAGATTTAAAAGATAAAATAATAATAATAAATAATAAAATGCTAAGCTAAATTACCATTTAGCCCTTTCCAATGACACAAAAAGTCAAGGATCTAGAATACCTGATGTAGAACCACAAATGAACATCTAAATTAAATTAATCTAGAGAAGTCAGGAAATGGCTTTTTAGTTAAAGCTGTCGAGAATTTTTCGTTGAAATATGAAAATGCAAGATCTTCACATGCATCACCTGAAGAACTATTATGTCCAGCTAAACTACATAGGATACTGAAATAGCGCTGAAATTTTACTTTGACATTTCGATTTCCAGGATCTGGAACATCTGATATAGAACCAAAATAGATAAGCTATACTAAAAAATAAGAAAAAGTACCTGTAGTAATCATTATTGAGCGTAATGAGCAGTTTTCGTCGTCATGTAAAAATGGAACATGTGGAATACAATCTCATTAAGTCTCAATGTAAAAGGATAACAGTCCGTAGGGTGGCTATGATCATTAAGTCCACGCGAAAGAAGTTGCGGGAGTCCACTAGTCTTGTGAATCACGTCTTGTGAGTCACGCGAATGTACCTCACTCGTAAACGCGCCGCCATCGTAGACCAGGGGGTAGGAAAAGGTGGTATGTGCATGTCCAACCCCTTTCACCCTAGAGGAGTTACTGCAAGGAAGTTATGGTGATCTTCCTACAAGTCATCGAAGAAACTCCGGGGCATCCTGAAGTATACCATAGCTATATCCAGCACCACATTGTTACACTTAATGGCACTGGAAATAGAATGCGTCTGTAGGGCACTGGTCCACTAGTCTTAACAATAAATATGAATTCAATTTTACGTATTCAGGTTTTATTTTATTTTATTTATTACACAATAGATTTTTTAATTATAAAGTAAAAAAAAAATATGATACGTGTATATGTATCATAATTCTTTTTTTTGGAAATTAGATAAAAATATCGAAATGAATTATATTCTCACTTAATAAAAATGTTTCTTAATCACTATATCACTATACGAAGACTATTATATTTTTGCTCTACAAATTTAATTTTAGAACCTTTGCTATTATTTAACTAGAAGGAAAAATACCTTATAACTTAATATCTATACTAATGATACTTGGTATTTATTATGAGGTGCCATAAAGACGTCCTGATAGACATGATTTTGTATGGTTTTTTAGAAAAGTCCAACTCGATTTAATATGTCTACAATAGTCAAGGAATACATTTATTGAAAGGCCATGTAGAAGTTTTTAATATAGAAGTTGTAAAAACTAGTATTCATATTAATTATCTAATATAAAAAAAAACAATGTTGCAAATAATGTTAATAATTTTAATTGCATAGGTAATTACATAGTTTTCAATATAATTTCAAATTGAAAACCCCACAAATATTTATCACTGTCCACTTAACAAAAATCACAATAATTACAGAGAAAATCCATGTGTTTACATGTATGTACCTAATAATAATGACCGCTGTCTGTACGTGGAGCAATATGAGACAAAAACTATTATTGCCGACATTTATCATGTAATACAAGCCAAAACATTGATTTTTAAAATTTTTGAGTTTTGTCAATGCGTTTGTACAATACATATATGTTTATTTAGAGTTAATTAGAGTTATCTATATGTGATCCGAGAATATTAATCAAACGGGTCGCTAGTTGTAAATAAAAGTTTGTCTTCGATTTTTCGACGTGGGGTTTGGTTCCAGGAATAAAACGCAACTTTCATTACAAATTGTATGTATGTATTTGTAATAATAATTATTTTAGTAAGTTTACTAAAACATTTAGGTACATTATTATACATTATATACAAGTCTATATGTTATACATCATATTTATATTATTTAATATTTTAAAACTCTACACGTACATGACACAATAGATAAGGTCTAACACTACATATAATCGAATAAACAACAATTAATAAAAAGTGTAAAACATTTTAAACGTAGCTGCCGTAATTTTACATAGTCGATTAAAATACTATAATTATTTAATCAGATTCTCGGAATAAATTTCTGTATTATACATTTAAGCTTGCAAACTATTCTTACGTCTTTGGAATTCATCACCAGAACAGCTCAGGTTATGGTCACATACATAGAAAGTTTAAGGCGGGATTCACACGATAATGCTAAAATTAAATAAAGGTAATTTATCCGCGTATAATGAAATTATTTAACTCACGATCATTATCTTTCTAAAAGACTCGGCGTTTAGTTACAGTTCTGCACCTCAATATTGAAGATCTAATTGTGCTCGCAAATATTATACGTAAGATTCTGATTCTGTGTCGGATTCTGAACAACCGAGAGATACTACGCTTTGCCCATTTTTCTCAATTCCGTTTGGTGGGTCTCTGTATAAGGGTGGCACAGATTTCGACCGAGACGCTTTGTCATCTTTGTTAACGTGCACAGGTTGAAATTTTTTTAGAACCCTTTGATAAACCATTTTTCTTGGTGGCACAGGCGGAGGATTGTGAGGTGGTTTCATGTTGTTATTTTGTTCTTTTTCTGACAAATCAGGTTGCACTGAAGTTGGGGTCGCTTTGTATATGTCGTTCGGAAATCTGTTTTTTTCTTCGTGAAAAATATCCCTTCTGCGATTGTAAACGGATGTGTAAAGAGGTTCTATGTACTGGGTCGTATAACAATTTTCAAATGAGTTTTCGCTAGCCGTTGATTCTGATCGACTATTGTATGAGTTCTGTGGTTGGTATAACGTGTCGCAGCTGCTAGAATCACTTTGTAGTATTATATTCGCTAAAGACTTCGATTGATTCAATTTTGTATTGTTGTAATTACGTACTCTACATTTTTTGTCTTCTGCATTATTCTGAACTTCATCTATATAAGCGTAGGAATTTGGTGAGTTTGTAGTATCTTTTTCTCTGCCGTTCATTGTTGGTGTAATGCAATTCTTCGTGCACAAGTGAGAAGGGTCAAATCGTCTCTTGCGACAACAATTGACAACGTTTATTTCGTAGCTTCCGTTACGAGTTTTATCACTGACATTACTGTGCACTTCATCGCTGGCTTCCAAGCTCTTTGTCCTCGCTGCTTGACGAGACCAATCATTTCGTATAAAAATGGTGGCTGCCGGAGTTATTTTCCCATCTGAATTATTTTGCGAGGACTCTCCCGGATTTTTGTTCATCTGGCCATATATATTTTCAGTCGCACAAGTGTTTACTTGGTTGTAATTCGTACTCTTGTTCTCCCAGCCAGTGTAAACACGCGAATAGTTCATATTAGACATAATTTCGCCGTGCGACTGGTACTGGTTCTGCCTCTGAATATTTTCGGTAAACATGGCAAGGTCGTGAATGTTACTGTACACTATATTCTCCTGACTGGAAACTATGTCACGCTTATTGCCACTTTCTTGCTTCGATTCTAACAAATTGTCCGAACTTTTTGCTCTGTTAAAGTTCTTGTTAGTAATATCCTTGTCAGTTTCCTGAGATTCTGCGTACATACTATATACTTTTGAGGTCCTAGCTGCTTTAGATACATTGCTTCTTGGTGGTTTCTGTGGTTCCAAACCTGTTATATACTTCGCAGGGCTCTGTCCATAGATATCAGCAGTTGATCTTTGCACTGCCGTTTTAGAAATATAATTTCTGTCATCGATACTATTCGCTATTCCAATGTTAACCGAGTTATGAACGTAACGTTCAGCCATATATGGCATCGTATAAAGATCCTCATTTACCGTACTATATAATTCAGCTTTATTTGAATATATATTTTGCTGCCGTTGTGATATTTGAGGGAGACCGTTAACATTGTGATTTTCCTTATTATATCGATTTTGTTTAGGATCTTGTAGATTACAAGTTGGCGCTGAAATACTATGTAAAATATTTCGGGGAGCTGGACTATTTCCTCCATTACTATTTGAGTCATCTTCAGATAGTGTCAGCCCTGAGTCCCGACTCAGAGATAGTTTTTCCTTTCTAGGTGTCGATAGCTCCATAGAATCTAGAGATATTCCAACAGAATGAAGACTATCACTTTCTTCTGCTCCCGAATCAAGTAAAGCGTTCGAGGATTCAGGGCTACCGCTTCCAAGAAGGCCAGATATTTGTGGTCCGAACAAGGCTTCTGCTTTTACTATAAGTAATTCTACAATCATTGGTACTGCTTTGGGAGCCTTGTCACAGGATACGTTAGGCCAGAGCAGACTTGGCCCAACACATACACCCAAGTTCATGGGACACATCAAATTTATGTTAGATTTTTTAGCTATTGCTTGCAAGAGACAAACGAAGTAGGTTAACATGTTGTAGTGGGCCTTAGGCAGTTTTAATAAGAGCGAGCGTACGGCATTTACTTTTTCAACTTGCGGTAAATCTGGAAAAGAAGATTGAATAAAAATATTGTAAAAAAAATATTCTTACTTAAGTATGTATTTTTTTCTTCATAACTTTCTAATGTTAAACAATAAATTAAAAACTATAAAGTTTAGCTTTTTTATACAATTTTTTTTTATAAATTATGGTTAAAGAAACTATACATTTTAAAATATTATACATCAGCCATAGTTATTGCTAGTTGGCTGCTTTAATTAATCAATATATAATAATATCTGATAAACTTACTCAGTACTTGTAGCCAAGACGGGTAAAGATCAGAGGCAAGAAGTGGCTGTGGCAAAGCACGGAAGAATTCTTTTACTAAGGCAGCCACGAGTAGCACCGGCGCGCGGTCCAATTCAACACAGCCTTCCGCCCATGGACCCAACGTGTCCAACTGCAATTTTTAAACGTTTTAATATTATTACTATAAACATTTTATAAAAGTTATATTACTTACTACTCCAATATTAGTCTGTGTTTTTTATTAACAAATCATATTTAAATTAAAGGATAGTTACTAAGAAATGACATTTGGCATTTACGTAAGATAACAATTGATATTTGATGTTTACGCTTATTGTTTTGCACATACCTTATCTCTAAGTAGTCTAAGAGCTTTCGCGTTCGCACTGCGTCTAAACACGCCGTGCGTGAGCGGCGCTGCGACACGCAGGCGACGGAGGGCATTAAGGAGCACCGGCGGTGGTGTGCCGTTGCAAAGCCTTGTCAACGCAACGCCGAACAGCCGGCCACCGCGACGTAGCAGACGGAGACCCCGACCAGGAGTCGCGCTACTAAATAATATAAATGATAGTTAAGTACACAATCCATTGTATGTTTCAATATTTTTATATATCATCACAGATGCTCACCTTTTCAACCCAAGATTCTTCTTTCTTAATTCAAACACTAATCCACACGGGTTGTTCTTAGCATTTACGTGTTCTAAATCAAAACCATCTTCATTTGACAACGTTTGTCTAATTCGGGACATCTAGAAAATGTTTTAAAATAAATTTTATTTTTATTGGTTTTTTGATAATAAATAAATTAATCAGAAAGTTCTTTCTTTTTCACAAACAAAAAGGTTTTCTTAAATAAATTTTATAATAACATAAAAGATCACCTGAACAGCATGTGGTCGTTCTGTACCCTGCAGAGAGAAAGGTTGGGCTTCGCGTCCTGTTCTTACGAAAAGCGTGAAATCTCTTGCTGATCCCCATCTCCCATCGTCCCTTTCTGTCTCTCCTTCGGGTTCACCATCTCCTTCACCACCATTAAAAACATGGAGTGCATGACGTACTACACACCGCGCGCTCATTTCAGGACTGATTGAGACGGTTTTGCACTAAAATAATAGAAAATTTAAATATGTTATAACGCAATTCTTTTTTTATAATGACCTCAATGTTATATTGTAAATAGTAAAGATTAAATTTACAATATCAGATAAAAAAGAGAATACTAGAAAATATATGTTCAGTTTGCAAAGTTGACGGAGACTTTCAACATATGTAGGTATTTAACATCACTGAATACTAATTCAAAATGAATTCTTTATTTTGCATGATCTGACTAGCGGATCTGAATAGCTTGCTGTACATTCGCAACATTCACTTTAGTCAGATAGTGCGTGATGAAAATAACAATAAAATAATTCAGGATATGTGGATGGGAATATCCGTGAAAGTGAAACGAATGAAAGTTTTAGTTTTCCAACATGACAGTGCGGCTAAGAGTTGCGATATGAGTAAAATTAGCGAAACTTTTACTTTTGACTTACAAATTCTATTAAGCTCGTAGGATCCTTGTATAGGATTTGAATATTTGTTGACTTTGGTTCCGTCGCCAGCTGGACATTTAAAGCATTTTGTATTTTCCTAGAAATTGAAAATAAAATTGTAATATCTTGTTCTGTTTTAAATAATATTAAACATCATAATATATATGTCATGTATAGCAGTATGTACCTGTGCCAAGTATCTCTGGCTGCTTGTGTTGGGTATGTAGCGAGATAATTAGTTATACCAGAGGCAGATGGCCAACCAAGGATAAAGCCTGTATCATCATTTTCTGGTAAGGATAACCAAATTTCGGCGAGCCTTACACTTTCTTTAAGTTTAAAGCAGTTTGATCCTCTAGATTTTCCAACTAAAAGTAAGTCACTAAAAAGAAATAGGTGGCGATCTAAGGGTGGGCCAGTTGATCCGAAACATATAATTGGACACAATTGGACTGGTGCCTCCATGATAAAAGTTCGTGGCGATATAGCGCTGCTATTAGCACTAACCGTACCGCCAATGTCCAAGCTTGGCCGCTTACGCAGACTTTTCGACTTCTGAAATGAAAAACACGTTCTAAGAAAAATGTATTACAAAACAAACAATTAAAAATTTGAATAAAATTTTAGATAAATAACAGCAATAAAAGAGTAACCTAATTGTCATACTAAGGTAATTGGATTTCACAGCTAGCTACCTGTCCATGGTGCGAGGCAAGAGCGGCGGGTGCGTCAGCATCGTGCAGCGCGAGGTAGTCGTGCGGAAAGAGATCTTGTATACGTTCCAGGTCGGAGAGACGCGCTGCACGCCTTCTCGCACAACCTCCACCTACCAGACGTTCATATTGCGCTAAACGTTCAATCTGAAAGTATTAAATATTCTCATGAACATTGTTATTTTGCTAATAAAGTAAAATTTTTATCAATCATATTCTAAACGATAGGCCATTGTGACGTGATTAGGATTTGCCTGACATAATGAAGGCAGGTATTATGGTTTAGTCTGGATAATGTTTATTTAAAAAAAAATACATGTACTGTTTCGTAATGTTCCTAAAAGATACAAAAATCTTCATCGAACGCGTATGATGTGTAAAAACAAAAGTGAAGGCTTATGGAATGATAGCAGAATTTAGTTGATTATATAAATATAAGACCAACCTATTGCTAGCCTGCAATAAAAAATAAAAATATATGTGTAATAGCGCCAGCGGCACATGTTGATGTATGGTATGGTGATATTTTAAGTCTGCGTTCGCTCGAGGTCTTTTACCATAACTTCAAATCATGAGCTACTACTTACGCTTCATACATAAATAAAATTCATATAGTTAATATTATTTGAGCAAACAGATATAAAGCGATAAGAATGTGAATAAGAGACTTAATTTCCGTTGAATTTTATGCTTCATTAGCGAGTGGTATTGTAACGTAACGATACTAATCTATATTCTAATGGCATACGAAGTCCTGAAGGAGACTTCCCGAGTGCACGACGCTCTCTCGAGCGTGTCCGCGACAAAGCCACTGTATTATAAGGCAGACCGTGAGACTTTTTACTATTCATTGTATGCATCTACAATTTAAAATTATCTACTGATGTTACGTAGAAAGGGTTTGTTTATTGAAGAATTATAAATTTAATACAGAATTATTATTTTGGCTTTGTGTTAGAATTTGAAGTTATATAAAATAAATATTATATAAATATAATATTGTTATTATAAAATGAACACGAAGAAATTGAAGCTGTACTGTAAATTGTAAACTGTATATGAACGGACGACTCACAAAACGTTCCATTTGACCTGTGACTAATGAAAGACATCAACGGGATTGCCTTCATTACGTCTTCTAAGAACGATGCTATTCCGCTTATCATCATCGCAATAAATTATAGCAGTCTGGAGCTGTTCATTTTTTTAGAACATTTTGACTATTAAAAACCGTTGTAATGACAATGACGAGTGATGACAATGACAATGACGATATATATATATATATATATATATATATATATATATATATATATATATATATATATATATATATATATATATATATATATATATATATACATCTAAAAAAAGTTAGATCTTAAAGGTTAAAAGTGCGGGCACAAAACAAAGCGATTGAACTATAAGTAATGATATGTTGGGAATCGATAAAAAATTATATTTCTTATTACTATTTATATAAAGTTATAAGGCAATTCTTTTTCGGTTGTCATAGTAAAACAAGTACCCCGTCTTATATGAACGGACAAGCCCGTTACATGATCCAATTTGGGCCGATTACATCAACAGAGCACACATGATAAACTATTTTACTTTCGGATAACGACAAATTTACGATTATTATCAGTGTAGGACGACGTTTGCTGTGATATATTTTAATCGTTTTAGAGCTATTGCACTTTCTTTGAACTAAGGACATTCGTATTATTACGAATGTATATTTGAAAGTAATTGTATGACCAAGTATATAGTAGCTTAATTTAGTCTAAATATTAGTAAACAACAAAGTAATTATGCTGCATTACATTACCATATCATTCAGAAAGTAAGAAAAGTATTCGGATTATCATAACAAAAACGTTTAGAAATTAAAAAAGTTAGAAGAGCAATACAACTAAAAACGATATTTTTATTGTTTTGGTGCTCTTTAAATATTTTCAAATGTTTACTAGATAAGTCAGCGTTCAAATGAAAACAATTGAGAGATTATGATTAAAACTGATAAGCAAATAGCTTCACTATTGTTTGACAAAATTATCTGCTTTTAGTTCCAAGATAAAAAATTTTGGTATGTTTGCTCTATAATCGACACCTGAATCTGGGTAAGTACCAAGAATACGGCTTATCACAAATAAGCACGTAAAGCTTATTTCCAACGTAACACGAAACTGCACTTTCTAACTCAAATGTTTACTCAGAGTAAGTGGAGACGTTAACGTTAGTTTTTTAGATAACGAGCAAACTGTCCTATAACAGAGATAAACATGCGCGTACGCTGCTCGTACTTTATGACCACTTGCTCTTTACAAATTAGTTACTCTATCGTATTTCTTATCCAGTAGACACACCTTGTTTGAAAAATTACGTATTTAACTTTAAAACATTAAGTTGCAAAATATTGTAAAACCTATTATAATTTATTTTGCATTACTAGAGTACATATACATACATATGTCTGTTTTAATCGTTTGCACATTCTAAATTCTTGCCTTTAAAAGCAAGACCGCTTGTTGTAAGAATTCAAAGAATGTAACTGAATAAATTTCTATGATCAATTTGGTTTCTTGGAACCAACAAGTTATTACTGACAAGATAGTATTGAGAAGAAACTGTGAAGGTTTGCCGCTCGAGCAGGTAATATAATAATTTACTTAGCCTAGCAATGTTACCTTTCACTTTCTTATAGGTATATAAGACGTCGAACGCGCCCTTCGGTTTGAAATCTCATAGATTTTAACTTTTGTTTAAACAATTATGATATAGCCGAAAGGAGTGGAAAGTCGACACGTGCTGAGAACTGACGTAACATTTGTGTATTCGAGCGAAATTAATGTTTGTTATGTTATGCAACATTTTTATCTCATTAAATAATAAAATAATCAATAATGACTTTTTAAGTACCTCCATTCTCCTTAATTACTTCTTATAGATGAACGTTTCATCATAAATTATTATTTTAGTATTTAATAGGGAAATAATTCAATTGTAATCTGAAAATATTCCTATTAAATTAATAAATTTAAATCTGTGGCTGGATACTTATGTAATAAAATTTTATGAAATTGATTTCCCACATAAACGTCAATGCTTTACTTGAAGATGACGAACTGCTTGATGGTTATTATTATAAATAAAAATTAAAAGTTGTAACTGCAACAGGTATGCAGATACCAACAATTAGGACGTGATTCAACATAAATGTGATGTGGCGTGTAATACGAACGCGGCCTAAAGAATTTAGGTACATTTAGACAAAATAATAAAATATTACAATTTTAAATGTGGATTTCTTTTTCATTTTATTATCGCGTAGAACGTCGCCAAAGGTCAAAATCCGATCGATGACCATATATTTTGGATTGGACTATTGTTATTCAGATGCAGCGTAAGCGCGTCATTTCATATCCATTAAAAACAAGCCCTTGCGATACGTAAGTGATAATATCTTTGGAAATTGAATGTATTTCAATAAAATAATGTTATGAAAAGCATATTCATGTGCTTTTAGATTACAATATGAAAAATGGCAAAAGATAATGTGATATTATCCTAAGAATTATTTCAAATGTGTTAAATATATTAAAAGTGTAACATTTTAAATTTCAACAACTTTTATTTTTTTTATAAAAATTATATACAAGAAAAAATGCATATAAATTAAAAATACCAACTACATTCAGAAATAAAAATAAATCATAAAGAATATAATTTTACTGTGGAAGGAATCAAGCAAAGAGTTCTCGATAGGGAATCATGTAGGACTGCGGTGAATCGAAATAATGTATTCGGCCGAATCACGGCGAGAAAGAGGTCGTTGACCTTCTTACTTCATCCTCCAATCTCCCGCGACAGTGGTCAAAAAGGACAAGAAAAAGTACTTAAAAGAACGTACAAAGAATGCTATCTGCCAAACAGTTTTTTTCGTATTTAATTTTTTCAAATAAATATACAAATATTTGACCAAAGGTAAGTTAGGTATTACTTATATATGTTTATAAAAAACATATATTCGCAAAAAAGTTCTTATTTCATATTATATAATATCTAAGAACTTATTAAGAAAATGAATGAATCTTTATTTAAAATATACTTGTATTCGTATGTTAGTCCACGTTTAACTTCGTATCTGTATAAATGTACAACGGGGTCTTTGTTAAATATCATACTAAGTATAAATAGGAAACATATCATATCAATATCAATACTAGAAGCTATTGGCTAATCCGCTCGAGGACTATCGATTACAATAGCCAAAGACTAAATCAAATCTTTCAATAAGCTTTTAATCCACTCTCATCTTAAAAGTAACTATTGGTACATAGGTTAAACGGACACATTTATTGCTCAACAATTAAATGGCAAGCGCGTAGAATACGCATCATTACACATTAACAAAACAAAATCTTTTCAAAATATTCGTTTGAGTGACGGCACATCAAATCGGGTTATGTAATGATTAGGGTAACAATAGAGCGAGCGTCAATCATGCGTTGGAGACGATTTAAATAAGTTTATATTAAGGGAGAAAGTACATTGCCTCGGGTTCGGCCGTTGGAATATGATTGCGCGACGATACATCAACTGCAGGCTCGTTAATTGAGGTAGTCGGGAGACTTTGCCCTCGGGCCTCAGGTCATGCGCTATATGTGATGTGTTATAATAAGTGCATATTGCAGCATACCACCAATTATGTTAGTTAATCTTTTTGTAAGTCATTTGAAAGGATGACAGAAGATATCATTTTATGTCAGATCTTAATCAGCTTATTATTACGTAAACATTAGTTATTGCGTAAAATTGATTAGTCTTTAATAGATTTTATAGCGTTTACGACGTGACTATTAAAGATGCACTTAAGAAATGTCACATTTTTATGGTCTTAGATAGTTATGCAATCACACTATTATTGGAAGGCTAAGAAATAAATTATCTCCCTAAACCCGAAAAAGCTCTTAGGAATAAAATCTCAATACCGTTAAAAAAATTGAGCGGATTTGTGTCAGCTTGTGATACATTGGTTCGATACCCCAGTCGTATTTTACCATCTGTCAGTGTAAATTCAAAACGATATTATATATAGAAAAGGCTTAATAACTTGTTACGCCGTCATACAAATAATTAAGACCTTTCAAAATTTATCATTTTATATTAAGTGAGAACGCCTGGCGTTATTTAACGATGCTTATATAGGTGACTAAATCATAATTTGAGTTTGAATTTGTTTAATGAGTAAGATGTTGCTAAGAACCAATAAAAAGCCAGTAAACTATCGTTAACTCACTGTTTCCCGCTTTCTCCTTGCGCAATGTTGTTTTCCAATAACTTACTTTACATCATCAACAGCTATACATGTGACTCAAACGTTGCCCTTTTCATAAAACTTCCATTTTGTTTAACTATTACTTACGTAAGGCTCCACATTAGACTTAAGAGTTGTCAAGATTTATGAACTGAAGTGGGTCTGATGATTAAAAAGAAAGGAGGGACAAAGTTATCGATTAGGAAATAAATTATTTATTGTCCTACTTTTCTTTATTATGTAATTTTCTACCATAGTAATCAATTTATACGATTGTTCCTATGTTCAAGCCATCCAAGAACCTCTTGAAATACTCGTACAATATAATATCACAATATATATATATATATATATATATATATATATATATATATATATATATATATATATATATATATATATATATATATGAAAGATTTCTGATATACAATTTAGATTTCACATTTAAAACCTTAACGCGAATAAAACGTAGATTAATTATTAATTATCTATAGTTATTTCAGTTTCAGAAAAAAAAAATTTAATAACTTACTAGTTTCTGTGCACCGTTCGGACAGGTGTATAACATCATAAATAGGTACAAATGTTGTTAAAAAAGTTGTTGATGGGTGAAGACGGCCAGGTGCAAATTAAATAATATAAACATTTCAACATCTAGTTCGATAAATTAAAAATAAAGAATCAAATAAAACATCTTTCTTTTTAATTATCTGGTAACGCGGCGTTGAGTTCCGTTACTCAACACGCATTGTCTTGATATTGGGCGAAAAGTGATAAACGGAGTGTGTATACACTAGATGACCTCTCTCTATAGTAATAAATGCGTGAATACCGTGTAGCTATTTATTTATTGTATTTTTATTTAAAACATTAAACAAAAATTTGGTACTCAGTAGGATTATGAAAACAACATTTTATATGTACACTTATGATTTAATGTATTCCATTCAATCTGAAAATAATACTAAATAATCATGTATTCTTCCAATTGATTTACTATTTTTAAAAGCTTGATATTTATGCAGATAACATAATGCAGTGTGTGATCCGAACAAAGTTCGAACATAATTTCTTCACGCAAATAGAATTTTATTTATGAACGAACCGTCAGATGTTAGAAAGCATTTACAGTTTATTTACATGTGGAGTTTGGAGCACGTGTGACTTCTAACAAAATAGATTAATTTTGTTAGAGAAAATGTCATGATGTTATTGTACCGAAATATTTTATTAGAGTTGGGAGTGCACTTTTAATGAATTTTAAATATGAATTATTATTAATGTAAGCAGTGATAAAGAATAAATCATCATCAATATTTTAATTAGAAAGATTGAGTCCAAATAAAAGGTCTTTTTAGATTGAATTAACGTTATCAGCATTTTAAACTTAAACAAAGAAAAGAAAATGAACACAAACAATCATAGTTTACTTTCTTGGATAAGAAAAATATTTGATCGATTTAAATGACAAATTGACGATTAGTGACTCAAAAGAGCGTAAATTTATTGAATAAAGGCTTTTTTAGGGATTTCATTTTAAAGTAAACAAAAAAGTAACATATTTTATATTTATTTAACTAATATGGCGTAAAAAATTTACTAAACATGTCACAAATACAAAAAAATATATATTATATTGCGTTCTACAACTTAAATGTCAATAATAATAATATATTATAAATGGTAAGCAGTATGCTTTCTAAGTTAACGTTAGACGTATGACACAACTAGCATGTGTTTGATACTTTGAATTCAATTGAAATTTTGATAAAAAGGAATGAAATTTTTCCAAAGCATCACTTTTATTGTTTTCCTATGTCAAGTAAGAATAGTATACGAGTATGTATGGAATGCTATGGAGATATACATGAGGGATAATATCATTCGACGTTAATTAACGATTTTAAGACGTGATCGTAATATTTATGCCTTCTTATAGAGTTGATTTAGTTACACGAAAACAAATGTCGTCCACATGAACAGAATAAGTTTTCATAAATATATGATCTTTTTTCTCTATGTTAGGCAAATCTCATAAGACATTTTACATTTTTAGTGTTCCGTACCTAAAGAGGAAAAAACGGAACTCTTATACATCACTACTTATGACATTTTACAAGTGACAACTGATCATGAAATATGTAAGTAAACCCTCTGTGCGCGAGTACACGAGTAGTACTTACTTGACGATTTTTATTATATAAAATATTAACTAAATAAATGTGATTAAAAGTCGATACATGAAGATTGGTTGCATATTTTGTAGTGCAGTAATATTTATGATTTCGCCAAGCGTCGTGCGTTTTTAGTAACGTTACTTCCTACGTGATTTCATTATATTTTTGCGGTGTGTGGGAATTGCCTAGGATGCACAATGACGTCGGTTATATTTGAACTCGTCGATCGAGAATGCACTAACAAACGGTGTTCCGTGAACGCAGAACAATGGTGAAGTAATTTTGTAATGTCTTCTACTTGCCTCTTGCCACGTATGACGCAAGCTTGCATATCAGTGCCATGCTCATAGCTTTAAGCTCATTATTCATAAACAGTCAGACAATTTTAAATAATCTCGTACGCGCTTGAATTCGCTAAAGACTATATTGTTTAAAGCGACGCAACGCGACGTAGCATTTCAATATAATGGAATTTGTATTAATATACAAATCATGTACCTTAGTGAATTGTTGGTACTGAATTAAACAATTCATCTATATAATCTAAACAAAAAACACAAGAAATAGTTTTCGGATAATTAAATTCCTACCGGCATCTACATGGGATTAATTTACAAAGGATAATATTTAAACGCTTCCTGCTATTCAAAAACAATATGAAAAGCAATTAACATATAAAGCCTACGGAGAATGAGGCAATGGTACAATATTTTAACGATCATTAAATTAATCATTAATACCTTGTTTTATAAATTATAAATAAGCTATAACTACTTGTTATAATATTTACTTCATTGAAACGTTTTAAGTTTTACTAGTCAAGGTATTTCATTAGGTAATCAATTCAAACTAACCAGAATTCATAGTTAAAATGTTCTTGACATGATTAATGAACCGAAGAATAAGAAACATCAGGTTTTTTTTACCAAAATATTCACATTTTGTTAATATATATTACTTGTTCTTTCTTCTTCTTCTTCTCTTTAGTTATGTACTTGTTCTTTCAAATTGAATTAAAAAATAACAGTGAACAGAATTCGTTAAAAAAGATAAAATCATGTACATATTAAAGTAATATTTGGCACTTTCCAAAATAGCACTATATTATATAATTTTAAACTTAGTTGGCTCTTTACTAGCATATCGATATATAATTTATAACAATAAAATATTTTCCTTACATCCATGAATACGTTACTTAAAGAAATCACGATCGGAATACCTTGAAGGAATACTAATCGTTAACTGATGTTTATATTACATACCCATACAAAACATAACAACCAATGTTGACCAGATCTTTATATTACTCTAACATATTTTAAAAGGAATTATAATATTTTAAAAGGAATTTAATTTCGATTTTATTATAATGAAATGAGATAGTAAAATATCTTGAGAAATATAATCTGTTACATAAAAACATATCACTATGTAGTTAAATTAATTTTAATTAATAAATACAGATTATAAATCACGCTTGGTGTGTCATTAATAAATTATTCATAATTAGATCACTAGGTTATACTAGATCTACATTGAAGTATTTACGTAATGAAAACCATATTGATCAAACGTGTATTCTGTTAAACGTCTGTGTCTGTATTCTGTTAAACGTACATTATTCGTGTAACTTCTAATTATATAGTATATTATTTTGCTTTTAAACGAAATGAACTGCTTGTAACGCTTCTTTTAATATTTAAAGTTATATAATGATTTAAAAAAACATAAATTTACATATATAAATAAACTCTATTGTGCATGTTATGCAAATTGGAACGAAATAACTCTATAACTTTTTTCATTGAACAACAGGTCAAACAATTTTGGCTATAATTAGGAATAAGTAAACTATTTCATAAAAAAGTAATAATGGTGAAACATACAGCCTCGCTAATTTTCAATTCAACAGACAATTACGTAGATTCAGCTAATTAAGTCAAATTGCGTGGCGCTTCACTGGCGCTGGTTGATAGCATTTAAAGTTTTTGTTGATTCATATTCTTTAAAACTAAATGAAGCTAATCAAGTGAAGTTGTTTAAAGAAATATAAGCTGTAAAATGACCATTGCTGGTAATGTAAACAAAACACTTTACATATAAACATCAGAGTAGTTACACATAATTATCATCTTAGAAACATGAGTCTAATTGTGCAGGTTTATTAGAAACGAACCCGATCTCTATCGTTATTAGGAAACTACCTACTTCATATATCACATACTTCTTATACATAAGAGCATTGAAATTATTTTCGATTTATTAAGAATTTATAAGAATGAAAACATCGAATAAGCATGTAAGTACCTTAAAAGCAACAGAAAAGATATATTCCTTATATATACCACAGGTCGAATACGAAATATATAACTTAACTAACTAAATATAAAATAATGTTCAACAAGCTTTAACCTCAACGGACGACTACATTTCAAGGTGGACATGCACAAGTAGATAAATAATTTTTTTTTTTATTAAAATACTATATACAACTCTTTAAATATTCTTGTCTAGTCTTATTTCTATTGTATATATAGCTTTTTATTTTTATTTTAGAGAATAAAAATAATAGCAAAGAGGGAATATTTTAAGATTAGAAAAATATATAAAAAAATAACAAATGTATGTAACTACTCACATGCATCATAAGTGTCAATCACGTATGTAGGTAGTCCAATAAAAAGTCACTAACAAAACTCCTGCATCGTACAGCGGGTCACGTCGACCCTTGCTATGAACTAAAAGTTTGTAGTTAAAGCCGTGCGTATACACACGCCGCGCGCTTTGGACTGATGGATCGGCCAAGAGTTTGCATTGCGCCCGCGCACGCAAGCTACTAACGTAAGCTCGATGTCACTGTATGTAGTGGTCCGATGACAATAGCATATAAAAGCGTTTTTATAAATATTTTAGTTTGCTGTACTATATTTAGCAGATGCAGTTCGACTTCGCTGATGAGCAAGTAAAAAATATACAAGTTACTACTACACATTTACCACTATTTCGTCCTTGTCATTTAAGTTTTTGTTATCAAACTCGTCCTTACAAATATAGAAACATCCTTCATTATTTCTAGAATAAATATTTTTATTAAAACCAATTCTCTCCGAATTAACCTGACTAGTTTAATGATTTAAAGATGGTTTCAGAGTCAAAATTATAATTGGCTCAAAAAATACATTTGACATATTAACATTTTTCTTTAATTAAGTTAACGGCTCGAAATGTAATGTCAGTTTATTTATTCAGACATTGGCGATTAAAATCCATGAAACAAATTAAATGTTATTCAATGATATTATTAAATTATTATTATTATTCAGAAATCAAACATTATATTATTTAAAAGAATCGGCCAAAGATGACAAAGACGTTTTATTCCTAGCGCAGGTAGGTATAAAGCGTGAAGCTTTCTTTTACTCGTGAAGCTCATAGTAACTAGATTATAATATTTTAAATGAAAGTGGAATTGTGTCATTTACTTAAATATTCTATAAATTATTATAGAATATTAAAGCTTTAAAAATATTAAAGTTTTACGGTACATATATATATTTTTTAAATTGTCATCACGTTTTGTTCGTTCGTTCGTTCGTTTGCGATCATATACGTTTTGTGACTTATTACATATAAATTATCATTGTAATACAAACGGGGTCATAAATGTAAGAGGTATTATTTATAATGAAAGCTTCGTGAATGGAAATTGCGAGCGGCAGTTTAGTAGCACGCGCAATATTCTATAGGTTGACTCCAAACGGACGACCGTGGCTTTTTTATTGTTAGTGATAGGTTTTGGATAATTTTCATTGACATCGGTTATTAATTAACAAGTTATATGATTTCTCTTGTTATTTAAATTTATATAGTTCCGACTTAAATAAAATAATATATCTGTTAGAAAAAATGAGGTAGCTTCATTCATATTTACCTCGTCAATTTTGTTATGGTAAGGAAAACATAGCGTGCTAATACGTCGTTTCAAAAAACAAGTTTATTTAAATTTCACAAAAGAGCATTTGCTTGTATGCGGAAGCCTTTACAATACGTAACGTGAAGCAGAGTATGTCACACGACTTATCAATCATAAGAACCCGATTGAAATCATCACGCTACCGATGTCTGATATCGATTACAACACTTAGTAAGTCGAGACTAAGTTGTTTAAGTAAGTTTAATAAGCTTTTATAGATTTGATTGAAATAAATTTAATTAGTACCTTTTGTAACGTCATAATGAAAATAATAGAAAAATATTACTTTATTGTCAAACTGTAATTGCATTTTTGACATTATTTAACAAAGAATATTTTACTATAGAAAGAAGATAACATATATGTACAAGACAACATATATGTACAAGAAGATAACATATATCATTTACATAATACTGGTCACTATAATCTGGCTACTAGTTGGTGTCGAAATTTCCTATCGCTTGCAACAGACCTCTAATAAGTATTAGACGCTTATTTGGTTGTCAACTGTGTCAGTTGAATAACGATTTTATTACGTAATAATCTTATAAATATACAATAATCCACTGATGTCAGAAACCTTTAAAATATGAGCGTATTAACATTGAAAAATGTTCAAACCATCATTTATTTTTATAGCCCATTAACGAATCCAATGGTACAACTCGTAATCAAAGCTTTTGTTTATGAAAATTATTTTTAATATTTTTTATTCATATAGAGGAGTAATAGATGTTTTAATAGCGTCCTAAATTCGTCGACCCCAAGCTATGTCTGATTCAATTAAACCAGTTCAATTATATCATTGACCGTCTTACAGCAGTAATTCGATTATCCACCGCACGACACGCTTCGCTGCGGAATACCACAACTTAGTATTGTGATGTGTCTTTATAACCCTTCAAAATTAATTAAGAGTGGTGCTCATCAATTTTCATTAGACTAAATCCATACTGGAACACTTATCGGACCATAATAGTTTGTTAATAATATATAATACTTACAGATAGATATTGTCGTGGTATCAAAAGAGAAGATTTTGTGGTTTGAAACCCAAAAAACATAGTTAGTATAATATTAATTAAGAATATTTTAGAAATTTAGTACAGAAATTTTACCTATGTAAATTTTATATGTAAATTTTAATAACTTAGTTATAGAATAAAGAAAAAGAAAATAGTTACGCCGTCAAATAGTCAATGAGCGCTCTTTTGTATTCCAAGCGTATCTATTTTCACTAACACATTCAAACATGTGTCCATAACCATAGTAGAGAGCGAAATAGGCCTCCAAACAAAATGCGCTGACTCGAAAATGAATTATTAATATAAAGTAGTACTAATATTATATTATTTGTACGTTGATGTTTCTATAGCTTATCAATATACTCTACTATATTTGTGAACGTTTGATTAATAAAAACTTTAAAATATTCACAACAAAAATCACATACGGTTACGTAAAATAAACTCAACACTAGATAAATCTGCAAAGTACACCGGATATTTTTATGTCCCAAGGTTGGTTGGCACATTAAAATATGATGGCAGTTTTGAAAGCGTTCTTGTAAATATCTCAAGTTTCAACAGCAAGCAGTTGTTAAATATAATGAATTTTAACTTTGAAATATTTCAGTTGTCACGATACTTAAGAAACAGTGAAAATATGAAAGGCAGAAAGCATGAAAGTAATTATAAATATAAAATAACATAACTTAATCAAATTATTCTTAATAAACAACATAAGGTCCACAAGCCCTCTTTTGCATTATAAAAACTTATCATTCAAAAAATATATTATATGAATGGATTTTCGAGTCACATGAATTTTCTGTTTCTGTGTAAATATCGATCATAATATATGATTTAAATATAAAGCGCAGAATATTTATTTAAGTGAATACTTAAAATACTATTAACCAATGAAAATTTATATGTAATATTCAAATTGTGTTTGTAACCTATCTAATTTTAAGTTACAGCTATATAGTTACTTTACCAAAATGGAGTTCCTAGTCTTTATTACATTGCTATGCACAAAAAAACTATTGTGTTTCTTTTTTATTCGTTTAATAATCGGGTCCAATATATTCAATGGTATTTATTTGGCACAGCCATCCACCACTTCATTTGACTGCTATTGTTTTAAGAACATCTTTCATCGTTTATGTCTTCCCATTAGAACAGTAAGACCACCAATGAGATATTGGCAAGTCATGGTCTTTAATTTCAATAAATGTTTAGGTTACCTTCCTAGAAATTGAATTGAGGCTTGTTCTACTGACCTGATTGTGGATATTTAGTATAATCATTTTGTTTTCCATAGCAAAATAAACTAGCTCAAGACTCAAGCCCAAAAGTTCACTTGTGCTTGAAGAGATAAGATTGCGGCTAATCTTAGCATAAATATATCTTAAGAGACTAAGTAAGACATTAAGCTTAGATAAAAAATTTACTGGTTCACTTGTTTACTTATCATGGTCACTGTACATTTCTTAATTATTTAAATATTATATTGATAAGAACTTATGAAATTTATATATATATATATATATATATATATATATATATATATATATATATATATATATATATATATATATATATATATATATATATATATACGAGTGTATAGTAATTCTGATTACAATTGCTCTAACTTACGTTTTATTTTTTTTTTGTATAAAAAAATATTATTATTTATGTCGCTTATTTCTCCTAGTCAAAGCCGTGCTTATACTTGGCCCATCATTTACATACGTCCTCATAGTATTCAATATTCAGATCCAAAGACATGAAGTAACTTTCTCAGATAAATAGGAATTATATGATTTGGAACATTATGTATACCAATTGAAACTCAAAAATTATACAAGATTTAGCTAAGTCCCTTGAAGTAATCCTATAAGTAATATAAAATTATGCATATTTGAGTTTCTTTTAAGTTTCATTTGATAAACATGTTGGCATCTGTTGAGGAGGGAGTAGTGAATACAAATTAGGTAATAAAATACCATGACAAAATAAAATTTTGATAGTGAAGGAGCTTTAAATTTGTATTAATACCTTATATCCTCATCGCCATGCAGTGAGGTTGCGCAGACACATTAGCCATGCGAGTGGCGACGTCCACAGCGGCACTATCGATTGTTTACAGTCTTACACGTTTACTTATTCTTGTCAAGGTCGTTTGATTTTGAATTATAAGCTTTATTACAAACGTTGAAGAGCCGCTGTTCTTATAGTTGAAGCTTATAAGCGTCGATCCGTGGCCACACAGACCGACACCGATATGTCCATTTCAGGAGTTTAGTCACGAACTTACGCACTCTAGCATACTCCTTTAGAAGGGGATATCGACTTTGACCGATGGTTATGACGTTAGAATAAGTTTGAATGGAGTAATTAAGTCATAAATACACAAGGCGAATAAGAGATTCTCAAACAATTTATAAATATGTATTAATTTCTATTGTTTATCGTGTTTTAGTATTTTTAGGGTGTACATTCATGTTCCATTACTTATGTCGGTATATCTTTGACTATAAACCGCATTAAAATTTTTCAAATGTAATAGAATATAAATTTAAAGTACTCATTTTGTAAGAGATCATACCAAGTTTAAGTAACATACATACACATCACTATATATAATCTACTGCCTTTTTGTATTGCTACCATTGCTTGCAACCATTCATCCATATCACATATAGCCATGCTTCTTAAAATTATTTATAAAGACGTTTGAGAGAGCTTTAAGTGTAAAATATTGCTTCTCATCTCTACGATCATATTCTTTATTCCTATCATAATGATTGCAGCAATCAATCTTCTAATGGTATCGTTCAAAAAATTACTCACGTCACTGGACGTTCCAGAAATATCGCCGCTAGCGCAGGTAATATGTAATGACGTCATTTATTCGACCTATCTTTTCTAATGAATGATGATTTGTCGTTTAAAATGTGCTGCATAAATCTTGAAGCTTTCAAAGAGACTTTCACTCTCTAACGAGCATGAGACAACATGAAGTTCAAAATAAGTTAACTTAAGTTCATTGCACATCCTCACTGAGGAGATACGTCAGTAATGTAAATAGACTTATGTATTAAATAATAGGAAAAAGGGAAGTTTACTATTCCTATGCAATAATAATAATCGTGTTAGATTTATAAACGATCATCAAGTGTTGTTATATTGTAAACAATTTATAATGCACGAAATCATGCTACCACCACCAGTATCATGTTACAATAACATCATCATCATTGATTTTTAATAATTACTTATCACCAGTATCAGGTGATAAGTAATTATTAAAAATCAATGAAATTACTGCTAATTATAACAGCGACAATAGTGATATAAAAGCGTCAAATATATCATGCGGTGATAATATTGATTGACTGTAGCAAAGAAATTTTATTTTTCAATTTTAACTTCCGAACTTGATTGGCGATATTCAATATCAAGTTTGGCGGCTTTTTAACCCACTTTATAAAAGAGCAAAGGGCCGACGCAACTTTTCGTATTACGTAAGCTTATACATGTTGACATATAGATAGGAGTCGAAATTTAATTAGTCCCAATTTATTAAGCATTCATGAGAACTTTTCAAAACAAACATTTATTAAATATACGTTGTAATTTATTTCCACAGATTCATTTCTTAAAGATTACATTTAAAAAAGTCTATTATCGATCTCAGGAGCTCCGTAATAAGTGTTTGCCCAAGGGTTTCGTGATCCTCACTCTTGTTATGTAACGCCTGCAATAGATAATGCTTAACGCTAATGACAACCAATACATTAAATGTACAAGGGGCCGCACGAGTGCCACTATATGATCGAGCGAGACTAATAAGATAAGAGTTTATGATTAAAGTTGAACTTTCACTAAAGCTCTAACTTCTCGTCTATTATAACTACTTATGTCAATTATAAAACATAAATATGAGATCAAATGAGGCCTATTTTGTGTTATATAACTTTTTGTTCACATATCCTCACTAGAGAAGGCAGTTGTTGATGGGTAATTTGTGTAATTAGAAACATGTCTTCAGTACTTAGACCGCACAATCGTATACGCACATCACTGAGCGGCATATTTCGCGGTCTATATTTAGTAGAAAAAGGGTATGCGTTGCATTCACATCATTTTCGTTACTTTGTTGCTAATTATTTATAATAATGTTTGTCGTTCATCGTAACACTTCAAGGTAGTAAAAAAATAATGATTGTAGATTGTAGTTCTTAAATCAAGTATGGTTTATTACGAAAATAACTCAGGTTTTATATCAGAACTTATAAAATACTACAAACTTCTTAACTTACTTTTGATAAGACTAAGAAATGATCAATAAAGAACTTCCAAAAAAAAAAAGGAAGTTAGGCGGAGAAATGAACTAAGAACTGAGAAGTTTCCGTCAAATACGTTTAAAAGCAGTGGCTGACAACAGGGTATAAAAGGAAAAGCTACATTTGAAGCCGGAAAACGACTATTAAAAAGAGAATCTCGTTTATATAGTAAAATACTTGAGAATTTAAATGATGTACTGAATTACATTTAAAACTGAACTAAAGGTTTCTTACCTATTTTAATAAGCCATAATAGGATAATTTAAAACAGTTCCAAAAAATTAACCGATCGTAATAGCCTAAAATCAAGGAAACACTTTTTTAATGTTTCAATCATACGACAATGACCTGGTAAGGGAAAGCGTATGTAAAGACTAACACTCCGTTCCCCGCTTTCCGCCTTTCGAGGCATAGCGTGTTGAGTGGCAGAACTCATCGCCGCGCTTACCTTGTTGTCAGAGCGAAGAAAATAAAAATAATTTATTCACCCCGAGTCGGAACCGAACCCACAAACCGACGCGTTTACACGCTAACGCTGTGCCTTTGTGCCACGACGGTATTTAATAAAGTTTACTGTCGAAATTATTAGAAAACCTTTTGTTTAATTTCTAAAATGATCATAGCATTCCGTTGGATATAATATTATTTTCAACTTACCAATATCGTAAATAAAGCATATCTCAATGGATTTTATTATGACAACACAAGTTTAATGCCTTAGACGTCTATGAGAAGATATCGAAAATAATTTCCTTAAAAGAAATTCTTATCATACAGGCCTCATTTAGGGTAAACTTTCTCTGATAATACATGGGATGTGAGTGCTATAACTACTACCTTCTCCCTCACCGGTGCTTGACTATCAAAATAATTACCTCCATCCATATTAATTATGTCCTAGAACTTTCTAATGCCCAGATAAATAGCATAGTGGTTGGTAATTGGAAATGGATAATGAGACAGCAATACATATTTTTCAGATGCGTAGCCGTTGTCATCATTACCCACCTACCTATAATATAGTGTTTCCATTTACGATCTATGCTTCATTTAAACTATATTGCTTAAGCAACAGCAAGTAACAGAACTTACTTAAGTTTTTAATTTTACTTTTTCTGTTCAGTTACTTAATCAATCGATATGTTGGTATTGGTAAAGACATAACAGATGGTTATGCAGATAACTTGTTTATATGCGATTCAGATTTATATATTCCGTACTCATTACTGTTTCAGTAACGTAAATAAAATAAAACATTTTCTCAATAATATACATTACCAATGGATGTCATTCAGCTTAACTTACCTGTAAAAGAAATAATATATCAATAATTTATATACGTTATACGCAAAAAGCTTTTGCTTTCTTATAAAAATGTTTGCATTTACTGGACTTTATTTAACCAGCTTCTTAGAGGTGCCTCTCCAATTACTGAAGGTTGGCAGTCAGCTTGGAGCACTTTTCTCTGTCTTTAAACAGCATTGTTAGACAAAAAGCTCAGCTTATACAAAAACGGAAATATTATAATGATATTACTTGTGTTTACAGAAAGGTAATATTGTTTTCGTAATTTAAAAGTAGTGTTACGTAAGCACAAAAACAGAAAAAATCTTTGATTTTCCCGATTGTACTCTAATACTACCTGAATTTATTATTCATATGTATAATAATTATGTTAATATTGTAACTCTCATTATTAATGAAAACCACAATAAAATCCGTAGCGAAGTTTGAAACATTTAAGAGGAGCTACATTGGCGGGAACGGACTTTATACGTTACTATGTATACTAAGTAAACTAGTAGTATTGAATTATTTTATCATCTTAATATGAGAATAGCCTCGATAATATTTTTAGTATCAAATTTATAAAAGTCAATCCATTTGTGTTCACAAGCAAACTAATTAAACGTGAGTGATGCATAATGCCTTTTATAGATTGTTGTTAAATGCAGCTTTATAAAATAGAAACTTAATGAAAACGTTTATACTTAAGTCCAGAAGTAAGATCACGTGACGTGGCATTAGTAAGAACATGTTTCCGTGTTAGTCAATTTCGCAACACCTGTGCTTTGCCTACAACATCCGCTGATCGCCGCGTGACTGTGCACACGTGCTGATTGCACCCAACCATGCTATGACTTTTTGTTTTTACGTATATGTATATATATAATATATTGGATATTGCCACACAATGTTATAATTTAAAACTTAGCTACACGACTCTAATAAATATTTAAGTTTGTTTTCGTAATCTAGTCGTAGTTCGTAGTAAGTTTATGTACTACTGGTATGCATTATATTAGTACATTACTACATTATATTAGTCTTAAAAATATGCCAATAACCAATGGAGAGTAATCATTGGGTTTTTTTATCTTTTTATCTCATTTTAATGTCCTCAAAACAAAGCACTTCTGCTTGGGATTCACATTGAATAAGCTGTGTCTTACTAGACATGGGAACTAAAAATTCTTTCGATTGAAATCAAATCAAATCAGCAACTATCGCGTAAAAACTGCGACACGCATCACTCACGCCTCAATTGTCTTTATATTCCAATATTATAAAGGAGTTTATAAGTTTTATCTGAAATAACGGACAGTCTGCTTATCGAGGAAGGGAATAGAATGTATTACATTACGTTTATCATTTCAATGTAACCTAATGTACCTGCACTCAGAGTTGCTTCGAGCACTTACAATGTGTCATATATTTAGTTATTTTCAATCGACCACGGGGGTAAAGCCGCTGGTAAACACTAGTGGAGGTATATCTATAAATTCCCACAACCATCTGCATTATTATATTTGCATTATCCACTGCTGATTCAGAAAATATATTAATTCAATACTCATATAAAAAGGTTAAAAAGATGACAGGAATTAGTTTCCACGGGTTTATTTATTATGATCCACATGTGATGATAACATTAAATATTAAGAAAAAAGAGCAAAGCAAAAAATAAACTAACACTAAATACACCATCTTTTACAGTGTTTAGTTTATATAACAAAAATATTAAGGTATACAATACAGGTTAATGTAATCACATGAATAAGATAACATACCTACATAGAGTATAAGAACATTTAAAAAAATCATCTAAAACAATGAACATTGTGTGATGCAATAAAAAAACTTTTTATGCAACTGAAATATATCTTCGACAAATCTGTTACAACATAACAACTGGTCAGACATCGTAATTCACATGTCGTCGTAAAAACCTATTCTTTCCACTATATATGTATGTTGAGCTAAACGGCTTGGTTACGCTCGATCTATTTAAAGAGAAAGTTTGTTTATCATGTTTTTCCTTTTTTATACTGCAACGGAAATTAACACGTTTACGTTTACATGCAATATTTATAAGTACTTGTTATAATTGTTTTATATTACAATTGTTAAATTTGTCAAAACATAATATGGAAGGTTGAAAATTAATTGATTAATAGATTGTAAGCTCAAGTGAGGAGTAATGTAAGCATATTTAGTTATCTTTGAAATTTTGGAATATTTTTTTTAAATTTAAACTTAATATGGTTTAAAATTTAATGTAATATATACTAAAATAAATATGTTTAAATTAATAAATTCGTAATAATTGATATCGATTTGTATGTTACTATTGAATGGTTGTAGATAAATTGCTATGAAGAATATTTCAAAACAAATCCAACTAATGAGAAAAGTACCAACTATCAATATTTTTAGTGAAAACTGTACTATCATTGGGTGCTACAAATACATACACACCTTAAACTAATTACTTAAACTTGTATGCTGTGGTAAACTTTTCATATAGGTATATCCATAGAATACACGTACTTACCTAGAAAACCACTCTCACTTCTGTAGCGAAAGTTCACATACAAATGATTATCTGCAGTTGATTAATCGCAATAGTGTGTCATAGTATCATATTCACATAATATATAGTCATAAAATTATTATACTATCATTGCCAAATGTTTCTTCCAAATCACTTATGATTTGTGCATTTGTGTATCACGCATTTTTATGTAATAGTCACATGTACAGCAAAGGATAAGTTAAAATGTACAAAATAATTTTGTTTACTTGTACACTTCTTCACACACAAAATCTTCATATAATAAAATATTTGAATGCGGTTCCTTCATTTTGTAAATAGAATTAAGGATTTCGATATTTGCTTCAAATTAATGTATGTAACAATAAAATTGCTTGAGGAATAAAATCATAAATATGAACTTGGCAAGAATTCATGATACACTCATGGATTTAAACGGTTATCAAACGTAACTTAAACGGTTTGCAATTCATTGCATAGCAGTTATCGGAAATGGGAACCAACATCGCCATCATTTCGAGCATTTGAGATAGTACAAGAAATTCTTCTCTTGCATTTGCATAAATTATTATGGAATGGTTATTGATTACATTACTTTAGAGTGTGGTAATCGGAATGGTGAATGGTAATTACACATTAAATTTGCCTTGTCTGACGTACATCATCAAGTGCAGCAAAATTGCACTGAAATTGGAATTGAATTTATACATAGTGCAAATTATATTAACGAGAAACTCTAGATATAATATTATATTATATCTAATGACAGTCGTACACCGTCATACGCGTGATCTGGTGCTATAAACGGAATCATATTTAGGCCGTATATTGCACACAGCAGTAGGTCGACTAGAAGTGATATCATTTTATATTTACTATTAGGACTTTTTACATGTGTTTATAACCGGACGCATCTAATGCATTTTCTCTTCGGTAGCGAGCTCGGTCAGTTACCGCGGGCTAAAGATAGAGAAATTAGCCGTGCAGGAGTGCGAGTGAATGCACTCAAGCGATGCGTCTGCGATGTCCCGCCCCTACCATATACGAACGAGCGTAAACAGCAAGATCGATTACCACTAATTACTGCCTTCGTGCTGAGCCTCACCCTGAAATATTAGTAGGCTACACTTAAGATTGATCATCCATTTCTTATTACGATAACACATTTGTCTAGATATTTAATCAATATGTCGGAAATAAGGAAAAATCTGTTAGAAAGTTTAGTTCTTTATGAATGGATTTTTTTATTTTTTATATTTTGGAAAATTTCACGGTTTATGCGTTTACTCCCAGGTAATTTTTTAGGCACACACGTTCGCGGCTTCGTCCGTTTGATCTTAGATTTATTCGAATTTAATATACATAGACATATTTATTCCTTTTAAATCACTTTGTCTATGAAAAATAATGAAAAATGTATGTTATATACATGGAGTAAATATTGCATATAAAATGATAATGGAAATGATCATTTTATATACAATATTTTATCTGGGTGAAAACTATTCGCGCGCGGTAAAGGTATAAATAATTTTCCAATGTAAATCTCGTTTCCATGGAAAACTCGGGACAAAAGTAGCCTATATGTTGCTCCATAACCTATTCTTCTTCTGTCAAAGTCCCATAGAAATCGGTTCAGCTGTTCCGGAGATTACCCCGGACAAACGGAAAGACAGATAGACGGACAAAGATTTTAAATGAAATGTTTGTGTGTGTTTAAGTAGCGTATAAATAACTATATGCATTTCAAAAAACACAATTATTTTGAAATCACAAACAGACACTCAAGATTGATTACACTCACACTCAACACTTCAATTTTATTTATATATATAAATAAAATTTAAGTAGGCTGAACTTCGCTTAGCATTTTGAGTTGTTTATTTCAATCAGTTTATAAATAAAAAAGTAATATCAAATTTTAATATTGTATATGTCGAAATATGTAAAAAATTACTGTTATTAAAATGGCTGAAACTTCAAATTTACTTTCCCACGTAGATAAATTAGCTGGCGCAGCTGCAAAATTGACTTGTTAGCAATTTATAATTTGTCAATTTAAATACATATTAATCAAGTGAGGACTCATGCACCGAGGATTCCGTATCAATTTCGTAGGTTGTTTGTAATTTAACGAAAAATACAACTTAAATTTGCAGTCGTAAGCACTCACTTTGTATGAAATTACACAAAAAACTTTTTTTTCGTGTTCCGCATAACTTCTCTTGAAAATAGATAATATACCAAGAATTTCACGCGTGATGCGATGACCAAGGGAAATTGCGATTTATTTTTATATTAATAGATTTACATATTACAATAAAGTATACGCTTAAATATCTAAATACATGTAGCACAAGGATTGGCCTAATAATACTATGATATTTACATGTCTTCATTATATTTTACCCGTTGACGTAATTATACTTTTTACTTGCAGGAGTTTTAATCACTATGTAAGGAGCCCCCAGGAAGTCGTCTCCTCCTCCCTCACAAGAACCTCATTTTATCTACATGTAGTATTTATCGTACACGCCAATTTTGTTTTTTATATAAGTTATTTTATAATTTTATTATCTATTACTATAAATAAAACAACAAACAATAAAACAAATAATAAAGTATTTTTATCTGTTTGTTTGTTCTGTATACGCATATTTTGGATACACACTGGGACAATTCATGTAGAGTAATGTAGTCCAGCTAAACTATAAGAAAAAATAAAATGCTACATTAATAAAAGATGCGCTTCATAAGCATTTTCTTTGCCATATAAAAAATCAAGATCAAATACCGCCTTAACAAAATTTATTCAGTTTTATTTATTAAGTGTAATACATATTTTCCACTGATACAGAAATATTGAAGATCTAGAACATCTTACGAAGACCTAAAAGCTAAAAGCCAAATAAAAAACATAAAAATATATAGAGAATATCGTGGCGCAGTGGGACAGCGTTTTACTGTCATTGTTATTCGTGTGTCTAGTACCAGGTTGTATTATATTTACTTGTGAAATTCAACAAGGAATGTCTTGATGTTTTGCCACTAGTTTATTTATACCTGCCTATTATGTAGGAAAAATCATGAAGCTCTAAAAATAACTAGTCTAGAAGATAAGACAATTAATTCTTATCCTGACGAGCTTCTGCTTCACGCTAAATCCCTCATCAGGATAGGCAGAGAAAAACTAGAACCAAGTCACTCTGTTCTCCATTTTTGCCCTGAGTATAATAGATTGCATAATAAGTGAAAGTTTTGAGAACGAGACAAATCATAAGATTACAACACACTTAACAATTTATTACTCGTATGCCATAGTACAAAAATACTGCAAGGAAATAATCGATATTAATATTTTTTCATTTTTATAACTACTAATCACTAGATGTCAAATAAAATTATAAGGTGATAAAATATTTATCATATAAGATTATTGAAATAGATAATAATATTTACGGAAGGTACTAGGTACCTACTAACAATACTTTTGCTTATACCACATTAATGTATAAGAGTATGTAAATTAATAAGGCTTAAAATTCCGTGAAAAAAATTAACTCTAAGCAAAAATGTACTAGTATTAATAACGTAATAAATCTGTACACCATATAGCTTCTCATATTTAATTTCGAAGAAAGCCATTTTTATTATTTTTATTGAACAAGTAGATGCAAACAGGTAACAGCAATCTGAAGTACATTGACCGTCGTCACATCTTGAACTGAAAGTACAGCTCTGTCAAGAATTTGACGGTGAAAACTATATCACGAAAAAAATTGTTTTGTAAAATAGTATTTATAACATTTTACAAGCTAATATGTTGTTGTTACTAACTTGGCTTTAATTATTTGGATTTTACGTTATATCGAAAATTGCAGTAGGACCTTAACACACTAAGGGGGTTCAGAAATAATTGTATTTAAAAAACGTATTATTTTGCATTAGTGTCTTACAATGATCAATAAGAATAACAATAAAGTATTCAATGCATTTAAAGACATGGCAAAGCAGTAAATAAATAATTCGTGTTCGCAAGCTTCATCAGATAACTAATACTTATCAATAAAATTAAAACAGAATGTTTCTCACACATATATAAATATGTGTGAGAATTACTCACAAATACATATTTTTTTTTATAAGAATCACTATTTATAAATCTTTAAGTTACCTATTACGTTGCATTTTTATCTATAAGTTATATTGGCGTAACGGTAGTCTACCCTAACAAAATGATGAAATTAATGAATGATTTAATCAATTGAAAATAATTTAAATAAAAATATATAAATTACACATTAAGCGTGTACATGTTACGTATAGTACAGACCAGTTCATAAAAATATTTTATTAAAATCTTGACTATTACATAAAACATATAACATACAGGTTTTAAAAAACATAAATGTCGTTGGCTAAGTACGTAATGAGAAAGTGCAAGCAACGATACGGAGGTTATAATTGGCTGTGCATTTCCCGTTACATTAGCCACATTCAGCGACAATTTTCTTAGGGACCGCCCCGTAACAACTGAATCATTTGAATGAAAAATCTACTTATCTACTACTAAAGAAACGCTCTTTCATAAAAAAAATGTGCCTTTGCATTTGAACATTATTTTTAAATATATATATATATATATATATATATATATATATATATATATATATATATATCTATATATATATATATATATATATAACAAGAAGTAAGAAGTAAAATAAATTAATAATTAAATGTAAACTTTGTAGTTAAATTGATTGATTTAAATTGATTAATTGACTTGAAACAAAATCATTGGACTTTAAAATAATAAATCACTATAAATTACAATTTTTCTACATGTGATGTTAACGGTCTCTAGACATATTTCACCGTTTCCGCTAGAGACATTTTATCATTTCATTTATACCTGTACTTTATAAAAACGACACAGTGGATAAAGAAATGCTACTGCGGTAGCGATGTAGCGATAGCGGTTAATACTATTAACACTGCATTCTACAGCCACAAGGCACACCTGGGCTGGAAGATGCGCCTTTCACTAGCGCATATCGAAAGTGCAGTTTTGACGCAACCTGCACGACCTTTGAACTCGAATAAGGTGCAATATTTTAGTCAGCCCTTCTTTAGTTTACTCGGTGTGTTTTACAACGTACGTAACTCTAAATTCTTGGTGGATTCCAATCATGAAAGATGTTCTTCTACATTACAACAACCAACAACAACAATCTTATAGCTCTTTGTACCATTGTGTAGTACTAAATAATCTAATTTGACAGACTGAAACGGGCAGGTAAAAATTAAGTGACAAATAGTTCTACAGTCTACACTCTCCAGTTATAGGTGCTTATAATCTAACGCTTAAGTAAGACTTAATAACAATTGACATAAGTATTAATGACAAGCAAAGTTTCCTTACTTTATAGTATTCAGTTAACCACCTGTCAAATGGTAACCATTCTGTTGGACAAATCGCGGAGACCACCTACCTAAGGAGACTCGTAAACATGGAAATACATAAGTTATGCGATTTCTGCCGATGGTAAAATATCGGTATCTCTCTGTTAAATAAGTTTGGAATTAATACAAGAATATAAATATTTATCCCCTATTATTTATGACATGTTGCAAATGCCTATTATTTAAAATGTTATATTTAAAATATTAGTGATACATAAGAAACATAAAGAGAAATTGCTTTGATCCTATTCTTGTTTCTTGAAGAATTATGGCAGTTTACTACTAAACTAAATAATAAAATATCTATTACAACGTCACTAAAGTCAATAAATAATATTGTACATTAAAACGTGCAGTCCTTAATAAACTCACACTGTGAATATAAATTCCATTACGATCAGCGTAAAAGGAGCCTTACTCCCATCAAAGACTGCGATATCCAACATCAATTTAAACTGACATATGATTTATAAGAAAAAATATTGCTAGTTATAAATCATGCAGATATAAATGAGAAGAATGCAAGTACCGTTTCTAAGGAAGCGGTACATCCAGCAATCTTCGGGAGATAACACTATTCCGCGATGCCGGTGACTTTATTCAGAATTCCAAAGTTAACATCTTTCAAAACCTTTTTATATTAAAGAGAACTTTAAAAGAAGAGATGATGATGAGAGAAGAGATTTTTAAAATATATATATATATATATATATATATATATATATATATATATATATATATATATATATATATATATATATATATATAAGAGATCATATATAAATTCATACTCCATTCACGTTTTATCTATTATTTAATGTACATAACTTATAAATTGTAATATATATAATACATAACTAAATACTAGGTAGATAGTAGGTACAATATTTTTATTTTTTAATAATTTTCACAAAACGATGAAATTAGATGTATTTTTATACGGTGAGATTTACGTGAGATTAAAATATAAAACACTTTCTCTGCGTAATTGGACATACTTTAGGTTGTTATAGCAGTTTTATGAGGTGGGCGAGTTGCCACAGGTGTCGCCTACGTGTCTATTTACTTATATAATAGAACCTGGAAAGCTGTAGTAGCTATAAACTGTTGTTATTTTCATGCAAGATATTATAGATTAACATATGACTCAAAACAAAATGTTACTGTTTCTGTTAAGTAAGTTAATTAAGCAATTTTAGTTTTATATATATATATATATATATATATATATATATATATATATATATATATATATATATATATATATATATATATATATATATGTATGCCATTTAAAACAAGTCTAAAGTCTGGCACTTTACTACCGATTTACGCAACATTTATTTTTCGAATAACGTGTTGTGCCATTATGCATATTAATATGGCGTTCATAAAAACAGGAAAAAAATCGGCTATTCTTCGAAATAAAAAGTTATAAAATACGTCTACAGAATTGACCGTTGTAGAGTATGAGTCAGACTCAGCAGGATAAACCTTTTGTGTTTAATATACGAGCATGTAAATACCTGAGCGGGTATTGAAAAGTCAATATAAATTACATTAGCGATATTCGATTCGACGATTCGCTCGTCGATGAGAGACCAATGCAGTCATGTGAAGATCATTTATTGTCAATTGAAATGACCAATGTCTTTTGTTAATTGTTTTTACATTTTATATAAACAATGTTCAATAGACAAAAAACCTTACCCCTAGAGTAAGGTTTTAATATAAATACATACAAATTTAATGAGAAACGTAAATAAATGTAATATGAATATGTAATAAATTATAACTTATCAGTTACTAAACTACTAAATAAAAATAAAAAATAACCACACAGTAACAGCCAACAAATACACTCGTAAGTTACAGTAGTGTTGCAGTTAAAACTATTTAATAAGTATTTATTTAACTTTTTTAAGAAATTTGTAGGTACTAAACATTTTTACTCATTCTTTTTTCTGTAAGCATAATATTCAATTACTTTCGGGATGTAAAACTACGTTCGGGAGTCATTGAATTCTTAATAAAAGCATATAGCATTTTTAAAAGCTGCTGCTTTAATCAGTAACACAAGGTTTTTATTAATCTTTAATCTCTATCATTAGATGCTTCGCAAAAATTTTAGTTTTTGGAACTGTGATCTAAAAATGAAAATTTTGGCAAACTTACAAAAAATTAACGTATAATAACGTAGGCACATGTTGTAGAATACGTGGAAATGCTACTAAATTTAAATTTAAAAAAAAAATATTAAAAAATCGTTAGAATATATCATAAAACTGGTAGTGCCTACTCACAATCTTACGACGATTACAAAACATAAAGAGGTGCCATGTGTCAAAGACCACGTTAGAGTCAAATTCAGCATTGAGCACACAATAAGGTAATGTAGACGCGTATACGCAACAAGAGCGCGAGTGCCGGGTGTAATAACCTCAGTATGCACATCGCGTGCGGATAGCAGGAGGCGGGAGGTGAGCTCGGGTACGAGTGCGAATTCCACGGCCCGCCAAGGAGGACGGGTCTCGTGCAAGACATCGCGCCATTAACACTACGCTCACAAGTTACTGCGGTAAGCTGCGCCCTGAGGTATGTCAAATATGCAGCATATCAGGCTAATTTGCAAAGAAAATCTTCCTCGTAATCTAATATATATATATATATATATATATATATATATATATATATATATATATATATATATATATATATATATATATATATATATATATATATATAACGGATTTTTATCGGATTTTTAACGGAGGTATCTCGTAAGAAAAAGTGGCAATACTCATTTTTCACAAATACTTGAACAAGACGCCATGTTAATGTACACAATTCAAAAACACCTGCGATCATCAAAACATAAGAAAATAATTATGAAACTACACTAGATAATATATAAATAATGTAATAAAGTTACAGATGTAATGTCAGCTGCATCTGCCTAATAGACCACAATTGTCTTTATACCAGAAGCCAGGTGCGACCATTCTAGTTTTACTACTGTTAAATATAACTCGAGACAAAAAATCATCAAATAAAGGAATTAACTTAACCACATTGACAGTATAATTTCTTCTAACAAATTAATAAAAGAATAATTATAACCTGAAAATAAAATCTACACTGTCGCTCATCGTAACTGACAAGAGCGGGAGGAGGCAGTTCATCCGTTTTAGAATTACATCCTACCATGACCACGATCTTCTGGCATGAAGGGCAGACACAGACAGAATTTTATAAAATAATTCTTTGTGATCTATTAAATTTAATGTTTTCAAACAAATGTAAGTAGCACACACAATAATATTACTAAACTACTTATGGTTTTTGGTGATAAATGTTATTAATATGATTTAATAGCTTTTTTCCTAATTAAGACACTCCGTTCTCCACTTTTCATTGCATGTTGAGTGACAAAACTCAACGCTGCGCTTTATCTTCTATCAGAGCAACGAAATGAAATAATTAATTTCACCGAGTGGAACTAAATGAAAAACTACAAATGGTACTTGGATAATGTCTAAAAATCTTTATTATAAACGCTAAAATCAAATAGTAACGTTACGAATGTAACAGAATTATATTTTGTTTTATACGAATTGCTTCGTTATATATATTTAAATCTATTTTATCTTGAATGTCAATTGCCTCGAAATAAACAAACGCATTGGCATAAATATTTAAGGTTACCATAAGTAGGACAGAGTACAGTGTTATTAATTACCGACATACTATCAAACAAGTTTCGTACGTTCGAGGGCTGTTAGCTTAAATATAAAAATAATTTTACTAATTTACAACTAGTATCATAGATGTTTTTACATATAGCTTAGTTTATGTAGTAAATGTATATAGTATACATTATATTTGTATATTATAAGTAGTTACGTTTGATATCTTTTTTTAAGTAAACGGATTTTGTTATTTATAATGATTATACAAAAAAAATAAGGAGTGGCAACCCTAAATCTAACTGACACACTAATCTCACATCAATGATCTTTAAACAAAATATGTTCTTAATGTATCCTTAACTAAATGCTTGAACTGTATCTTTTATTATTAATTCCAAATATATTGCTACTTGCAAAAGTTGTTTAGTATGAAAAATAATTATAGAAGTGGTTTTTATTTGAGAAATAAAAAATGTTCACCGCAATAGATAATAAAAATGATTATATTATTATGCACATTAACTTCAGCTTTTTATATATTATTACAAAGAGCAAATAGACGTAGTCATAACGCACAGCTACGATGTTATTTTGCATATGTAACATATGTAGGTATAATAATAATTAAAAATTCTAACGAATTTGCGATATGATTTTCATAGATATATGATATAATGTCTTCTTTGGATGGTATCCAAGAGGTGCTGGTTCGAGTTCCGCTACGTATAAATATTTATATGTTTTTAGATATACGTACATTTCTTAATTATATTTTTTCTTCACTATTATCATATTCTATCAAAATTATCCTATGATTGCAAAAAGCAATTTAACTTTCAACTTTTACAGTTTAGTATGGATAATAATATAAAAGCATATTAGCAATAACTATAGAAATATTTAGCAGAATAAAATCAAACCGGTGGACGGTGTGTCTACTCGTAACCACGGACTACTGCAAAATGTCCGAAACGATTTTCCTATAAATATGTACAATACCAAAATATATGCGATTAATCCGGTAAAACAATTTCATTTGAAAAAGAAACACAGATTTAAAACTAACCGTAATGAAATTATTATCAATATATATATATATATATATATATATATATATATATATATATATATATATATATATATATATATATATATATATATATATATATATATATATATATATATATATATATATATATATATATATATATATATATTAACATAGGATTTTTTAAGTATCAAGAAGTACAGGTTTGTAATTATTTTTCTTACAAACACTTCTTCTAACAGAATGAATACCGAAGGCGATGAATGTAATCTGACGTCACATTTCGTTTCAACCAATGCTGGCGCGTTAAATAAAATGCAATACTATGCTCACTAACAATCATAACACAACTACTCCACATGGCACACTGAAGATGAGGATATGATATAGGTAATACCTATATATTAATATTTATATATAATATAAGAATATTTTGCAGCCTACACTAAAATAACAAAACACGTCTCTTCATGCATTTTTCGTGGCATATTATCTTTTCTTAGTCAAGGTTACATAAATAAATACATACATACAGAGATGATCGATGAATACTGTACATAGGTAAACTATTCTGTGATGTTTAACATCAATTACGTTCTACAAATAATCACAAAGCAGTTATTCCATGCAAATATTAATCATAGCAGTCATCACCCGGTGAACATAAATATTATATATAGTTCAATACTTTGGGATCGTTATTATGATTAATGAATAAAGTAATTTAATTCATCGCATCATTAAACGAGTTGGTAGTATAATTACAAGCTGGCAGATTCCAGTGCATATTTATTGCTTAGTAGTGAATCGCCCGCGGTTTCGCCCGCGTTTTATTTCACATCACAACTCTTTGGTGATTTCAGGTTGACAAGTTGACGGTCTAATATAATATGCATATGTACGAGTATATTATATGAACATATAAGCCTTCCTTTCGAATCGCTTTATCTATTAACGAAAACATTATGCATTTGTTCCTTATATGAAAAATGTATGTAAATGATATGTGCATGTGTGTGTGCATGTGTGTGTGTGTGTGTGTGTGTGTGTGTGTGTGTGTGTGTGTGTGTATGTGTGTGTCCATGTATACTTATGAAAATTATCTATTCCAACACAACTTTTTTTTAAAATTTATTTATACTTTATTGCACACACATAACAAAACACACAAAACGTAAGAATAAAACAAATAGATATAAAGTGTATATACAAGGGCGGTCTTATTGCTTCAAGCAATCTCTTACAATTTTTGACAATTGCAGGACTAGTTGGTACAGGAATAGACGAATGGGGTGCGTGCCGGTCACCTCCTCGTGGTGCACCCTGGGCATGATCTACAACCGCTTTTCTTTATGAATTGGGGTTGTAAATCATGGCGAACGTCTGGCAAGGGGGTCAAGACAAGATTTCTTGTTTCGGGGATGATATTGTGAGGGAATCTCGCATGGGAATAGTAATATGTCATTGTGACCGCTCCTGGTACTTCTCTGATTAGCAGAGTTGACTGTGCGAGCGGTCGGATGGCAACTAAGCCGAGAATATTAGCTGGGAAAGAGAGGAAGACTACCTCGTTAAAAAATCACCCTGAATCTCAAGGTCCCGCGTGCCGAGGAGATGCATGGCCAGAGGGTATCTGGTCTCTAGCGCGTAAAAGGGACCTTACCCTTTAAAAGGCAATATATGGAATGGCAAAAGACAAAAGTATAGTACCCCAGGGAGGTACCAACTGCTCCGCGGTTGGAGAATCCTCCACGGAACCTTTGGGTTCTGTCTGCCCCGCGAATCTGGGGGGGCATCTGTTGCCAAGGTGTCAAATCCCACACCAAGTACTGAAGAGGTTGAAGTACCTTGCGATGCGGAGGCGATTTTCGCCCAGACCACATCTAGTAATAATAGAGAGAAATTGTCTATCGCTACCCCTAAAACATCAAGAGATATGAGGCTCGTAAACACCGCTGTCTTCAAGAAATGGGTCAGAGTCCGAATCGGCCTCAAGTTCTAAAACAATGGCGCCACCGAAAGTGCCTAAAAGTCGCAGGGGACAGGGAGGGAAAGCCTCAAGGTCGCGTCATAACATGCGTGAAAGCTGCGTGAACAATCCGGAAGAGCTAAATTTAAGTGGGACTGATAGCGATGTCTCTCGGATAGAGCCTTTTGATATGGACACTCGTGAAATAGCTGCTGAGGAGTCTACAAACACAGAAGATGAGTTATTTAATTCCTCCGCCTCCGCCTCCAGCAACCACAAGAGCGAAAAAGAATCTCCCAGGAATTAGTGAGTTGGCTAGAGAGATGCAAACAAAGGCGACATGCGAACTTGAAGATTGCGTCAAGAAAAACTTGTTGGCTGTGGAAAAAGTTACGGATCGCTCTCGCAATTTAAAGGGTAGCTTTTTGCATAGTCTACGTTTAGCAGCGATCACTGTAGAAGCGGTCCCCACTTCACTGGGGACCACTTGGGTACGATGTCCCTTAATCGCCGTCCGAAAATTGGCAGAATTAGCACGCTTGCAAGTGGGCTGGATTTCCGCGAGAGTCGAACACCTGGAACCACGACCTTTACAGGGTTTTAGGTGTTTTGAAAAAGGGCATGTTGGACGAATGTGTTCTAGTGGGGTCGATAGGAGTGATCGTTGCTTCACCTGTGGTGAACCCGGTCATAAGGCCAGAGCCTGCTCTGCTAAATCGCCTAAATGTCTTATTTGTTCGGATCTTGGAATACGGTCAGACCATAGAATGGGCACCAAACATTGTAGTCTGATAAAAGATAAGCAGAGAAAACCGAGGGCTTCGATTACTTACGATGAGACTAACGCAAAGACTACGCCTATACCGTCGGAGTCTAGGCAGGTGGAGGCTATGGAGGCGTCACAATGACACCTATACGAGTCCTTCAAGCCAACTTAAACCACTGCCGTAACGCTCAGCACCTTCTCATGCAGAGTATTGCAGAGTGGTCTGTTGGCCTTGCTATAGTTGCGGAACCATATAACATCCCCAACCACCCTCGTTGGTTTGGTGATGAGTCAGGTACTGTGGGGATATTTTGGGCAGGTGGAGAACGTGTTCCACCCTGCTCCCTTCTTGAAAAGGGGTATCATAGCTGTAGTAGGCTGTTATATCTCCCCTAACATACCTCTTTCCGATTATGAAGAGTACCTGGATTGTCTGGTCGGCTGCATTAACTTTAGACTTAATGCCCATGCTACGGAATGGGGAAATAACAGGGATGACGCAAGAGGAGGAATAGTTCTAGAATGGGCGGCGAGCCTTGATCTTCGGCTCTTAAACCGAGGAACAGAAAGTACATGTGTACGATGGAATGGAAAGTCCATCGTAGATCTTACTTGGGCAACTCCTTCCGCTATTCGCTTTCTGTCTAATTGGCGTGTAGCAGAACAGTTGGTCACACTTTCCGATCGCCGCCATATAATATTTGACGTTTCCATCCTCCGACACCCCAGTCCCTCTAATAATCCTTTGGGAACATTGCGCTGGTCACTCAAGAGGCTAAACAGAGACTACCTTCAGGCTGCTGCCATTGTAGCCTCATGGCCAGTAAACGCCCAAGAGGTGTTTTCTGATCCTGAAAATGAGGCGTCATGGTTTAGGGGTACAATGGTATGGATTTGTGACGCAGCGATGCCCAGAGTCAAACGACTTAATTATAAAGCAGAGTACTGGTGGTCATTGGAGATAGCCAAGCTACGTGAGTCTTGCTTACGCACCAGGCGTAAATATACGAGAACCCGAAGACGAAAACGAGTGACCGAGGAGGAGACAAGCAAGGACTATGAAGCATATCGAAAAGCTTCAGTGGCTCTTCAACTAGCAATTTCACAGACCAAAGCGTCGTCCTGGAAAGAGCTTCTTGTGGGACTGGATCAAGATCCGTGGGGACGCCCATACCACAAAGTTTTGGGTAAACTGCGACCATGGATGCCTCCCTTGACGGAAACCCTAGATCCAGATCTTCTCAGAAGCGTAATTAATACACTGTTCCCCATAATCCGGTCATACTCTCCAGTAGTTTTCATTCCTCTGTCCTGGTCTGATGAGTTGAGCATAACTGATTTGGAAATTGACCAAGTAGTTCGCCGTCTGAGTGCTCGTAATACCACACCAGGTCCCGATGGCATACCCGGAAGAGTTTGGGTTTTAGCCCTCCCTACCCTTAGAAGCAGACTAAGACAGTTATTCAGCTGTTGTATTCGTTCTGCTACATTTCCCAGGGCCTGGAAAGAGGCTAATTTAGTACTTATAAAGAAAAAACCTAATATCGAGGACTCACCCGCTTCATTTCGCCCCATATGTTTATTAGATGAAGTAGGTAAGCTTTTTGAGCGAATTTTAGCTAATCGTCTGAACGAACATCTGTCGTGTGTCGGACCCAATTTATCTGATAATCAATTTGGGTTTCGTCAGGGACGTTCAACTATAGAAGCCATCTTGCGTGTTCGCTCTCTTACAATGCAAGCTGTTATTGCCTGGATATTGTCAATGCATTTAATTCTATCCCTTGGGATACAATTATAGAATCACTTGTGTACCATCAGGTGCCCTCATATTTACAGGCGATTATTAAGAACTATTTGCGAGATAGGTACATATTATACACAGATCAAAACGGCGATAGAATTCGTAGAAAGATGTTTTGTGGGATTCCGCAAGGATCTGTTCTGGGGCCTCTGTTGTGGAATCTTGCGTATGACATTGTTTTACGTGTGAATGTACCTAGTGGTGTCAACATTGTTTGCTATGCAGATGACACGTTGGTGCTGGCATCTGGGGGTACAATCGAGCAGACCAAAACGCTTGCGGAAATGGGAGTGAAAACAGTCATTACCAAAATCTGTGAGCTGGGTTTACGTATAGCGGCTCACAAGACCGAGGCATTATGGTTTCACAAGTTACCGAGGAGTAGAGAGCCTCCTGACTCGCATATTATCGTGGGTGACCATCAGATTTAGGTCAGGCAGCTTATGAAATACTTAGGGTTGACATTAGACAGTCGCTGGGGTTTCGAAGAACATTTTGAGCGACTTATTCCTCGGACAGACAAGGTAGTGGGTGCTCTGCACAAACTACTACCTAATTTTGGTGGACCGAGCGAGGAAGTTCGTTTACTTTATGCTGGGGTTATTCGTTCGATGATCTTATACGGTGCACCTATCTGGTCTCACAGACTATCTATTCGTCGATGTAAAACTAAGATCTATAGCCTTCAGCGCAGAGTAGCAATTAGAATTGTTCGTGGCTACCGTACAATATCTTTTGAGGCTGCGACTTTACTTGCGCGCTTTCCGCCTTTAGATACTCTGGCATCTATGAACGCAAGATTATACTGTCGGATCCGAGGTTCAGTTGGGTACTCGCCCTCAAGCATGACCAATATCAGACGGGAAGAACATAATATTGCTTTCACGACGTGGCGCACGTAACTTTGCCAAGAGCGTTATACATGCAAACGTGTCGTTCAAGCAATCCTTCCGTCATTTGAAACATGGATGAGACGAAAACGTCGAGTTAGTATACCATCTTACACAGATAATCACCGGACATGGTAGTTACGGTGATTATTTGTTTAAGATCGGACGACAGGCAACGTCAACTTGCCGACACTGTGGCAAAGAGTCTGATACGGCACAGCACACCTTTCAATTCTGCTCTGCCTGGGACGCAGAAAGGCAAGCCCTAGTAACGGAAGTCGAGCGTAATCTTTCCCTTCCCGCAGTCATAAGGACAATGTTGGGTAGGGAATCAGCGTGGACAGCCGTAGTCACCTTTTGTGAGACAGTCATGTCTCAGAAAGAGGCTGCAGAACGAGATCGGGAGAGGGAGAATCCTTCTCTCCATAGGCAACGTCGCCGTGGTGGCACGCTCGCTAATCTTCCTAGTGTTATAATAGGTTAGCTTATTTATTCTATACCGCGTGTGGTGAAAAGAGAGAAAAAAAAAAAAAAAAAAAAAAAAAGTCTCTTTAAAAGTGAGCTCCTTAGAGGAGCATGTCTCGTGAGAAGGGCTACGGATGCGGTTCCACCGATTTCCCGGGCCCTTCCGTTGTGTCGAGGACGGCAATCGCAGAGGTTTTAGTAGTAAAAAAAAAAGGAATAGGCGAATAAGGCACGGTGTAAATTAAAATTAAAAAAATAATAATAATAATATAAAATAACAGAACATAATATATAACTAAAATATAACAAATATATTTTACTTTTATTTTTCTTTTTTTCTTTTTCTATACATCACTATTTTTAGCCGTTTAGCCAGCTATATCATACTAGCGACCCGCACGCGGCTTCGCCCGCTCGGACTACACAATTTTTTTTATACGTCAAAGTAAATTGCATTTGGATATAATGAGCTATATACCATATAGCTATAGCTATAACCCATATGTTAGGTATTCTCATGTATAAGCTATATTAGTGCAAGGTTTCATCCAATTCGCGGCTTTCCTATTAGGCGCTCTATGGTTCTTCATTCAAGTCAATCATATTGTAAAATAGTTCACTAGTTTGGTCATATAGTGTCTTCTATATAAAAGATAGATATATGCTGTCGAGGACTTTTATTTTGTAGAATTGAAGACAAACAATCCAGCGGTACATCATTTCTGTGTAACTCTGTGCAGGGTACGCCAAGGTAGTTCTAAGAGGGCAGATTATTTTCTGAATTAATTGACATGTATCTTTATATCACGACAAAAATTACATAAAATCATTACAAATAGCTTATATGATATTTTGCTGTATAACCTATATTACTATAAACTTTCATCCAAATCAGGCCAGTAGTTTTTCGTGAAAGAGAGAACGATCATACATACATCCATCCTCACAAACTTTTACATTTATAATAATAATAATATTAGTAAGAAGTAGGATTTTTTAATATTGCCAATATTAAAAATATGATTTATATTAGGTGCACTTCACCGATTATTTAATAGAAAGATAAGGAATTTATACGACAAAAAAACAATGTAGGTAATTTCTAATTATATAGTTATTTTTCCTATAAAACAATATTGAATACCAGGTAAGCTATTATCATGCCAAAATTCACACTTCTTTTCAGTAGTTGTCAGTAATCAAAGTAATTTGACTTCATCGGTTTTAATTTTTTAACTAGAAACTAGTCGAACTGCAAGGAATACCAGGATAAGTACTATTTTATATACTTTTAATTTTAAAGTGTAAATCCACACTAAGGATAGAAAAATTAAAATTGTAAAAATCTCCCTACAGATATGCTAACAACGTAATAAGTCGTATAAAGCATATAAGACGAAATTTTTATGCCCAGCTTCATGAAGAACGCATGGCTTGGTGGTCAGAACGCTTCAACGGTTTCCAAGAGTCGCAAGTTTAAATCCCGCTGCGTTAAAATTTTTATGTTTTCTTTAAGTATTTTTTACTATTTTATATGTTCAGGTTCTAAGTTAGAATGATTCGCGCACAAATTAATAGACAAAATTCTGCTGACTGGTTATCCATGTACATATTATACATATATAGACAGCTTCATTTAAAGTATATATTAATAAAATCATGTTCTATATGAAAAATACTTACTTTAAAATAATTTTATTATTATATAAGCTTATCGGTCAATTGATCTTATTTTAGTGACGATTCGATTTACCGTTACTTGAGCTGGCACAAATTACTACCAGGAAAATGAAACGCTTTATTTGCAAAAACGCATTGTCGCTATCGTAATAGTTTTTTTAGTGTACATTCTGTTTATTATTAGTAACTCAATTTATAGGTATATAAGACAAAATATGGCTTTGTATTAAAAAGATAACATTTAATTGATAGTTAAAATTATAAAAATAATCTTATTTTTTTCATATTTGCCAAAACTAGCTAACAACGGTACAATAATAACCACATGATTCAACTACTCGGTTGGGTTTCATACGAGCTCTTCTAGAGCAGATGTTCCCATTCAATGCGACAGACAAAAGGCGTTAACGCGTTAAGGTGGTTCACTACGCGGCAAACAGATGCGCAGCTCGACGTGGCATTTGTCTGTAAATCACATGGGTAAATAGCACGCACACTGAGCTAGCAGCTCGTGCTCACGGTGAGCGTGGGTGTGTGCGTACCTCCAGTCAAGGCTGAGCGTACCTGCCCCTACCTGCCTATCGCATTCTTGCTCTATCTGCGGAATATCAGAGGTTCGCGTGTGTCGTAACGGTTCAAGCTTCTCAGGCTTGTCTTGAATCAAACTTGGATGGTTTCCGATGATTGACAATGTAATTACAAATACAAAAAGTGTTTCATTATTAACCTTGTTTGGTTTTGGCAAGGTGAGCTTAGAATCGTGCCATATTAAATGACAAGTATAAAAAGTGCTTAATATTAAAAAATATATTTTAAAAACTTCAAATTAATATATTTCTTATTATTATAAGAAATAGTAGTTATTAGTTTGAAGTATATTATTTGTATTTATTGCCTATATTATTTATATGAAATATTTTTATACATATTTTAGAAATCGATAATAATGTTGTGCGTAGCGCGCTAGTCTATCTTGCTGAATTTAACATCGTAAAAATTAATCGTGTTTCAATATGAAATATCTAGGTCATGGACTATTCAATCTGCAACGCGCTCAATCCTTCCTAGGAAATAGAGATCAAAATTAACATTGCAAATTTTACATGTTTCCGATTTCATTTTATATTGAAACCAATTTGTAGCTTCCATTTGGAAGTTATTACAGATAAAAATCTTAACGATAAAAGAACATTCACAACTTCAAGTTGATATGTTTTGCACATACGTCTACATTGTAACGCGTTAGGTACATATTTGTAGCTTACCACTATTTTTATAACATATATTTTATCTTGAAACAAGAAAGTAATAAGTCCACAATTATGTGTATAAAACCTTACAGTACCTGTGCACCTTGAATTCAAATCTCAGATTGCATTATGATTGCGCTTTGTTAGAAATTCTACAAACCTTGCACTGTATGACGATTCTGTTGTGTTGTTTGTATTATTATTGGCTTACATATATTACAAAAGCCTAATAATAGCTGCGTGGCAAAATATTTAATTAGAGTTTATAAAATGTGTTATAGGCATAAAAACGATGTTTAAAAATTTTAATATATATTTAAAATGTAACAGTAAAATTATATGAAAAACGATAGGATTATAAGAAAAACATAGGAAAAATCTATTAATCTATAGTTTTGTGAAAGGAAGCCAAAGATCTTCCTTTGATGAAATATATTTATCATTGAAAGATATGTATATCTTTAGATTAATATCTGTCAACGTTTATTAGAAAAGATCTGTTTGTTTTCGTAATTATTCATTTTGGATCTTAGCCATTCATAAGACGCAAACACTATTAATATCACTCACCTCTTTGAGACCATCGAGCCTTCCAAGGGATTTAGATTGTCGTAGTGGCAAGAAAGCTTTAAGTGCATCCATACGAGAAGTTCGCTCTGGTTCGCTATTGGTGACTGTTGTAAGATCGGCACAGGATAAGCGAGCCTTGCGCCGTTTGTCCAGCAGATGCTTGGCTGTTCTCGAGCGGCGCTGTACAGGTACAGCTTCTTCTTCTGGCTCGCTACATACTTCCCGTGCTGCATGAACAGTGTGCCGCCGCCTAGACACCGGCGGCGACGTCAACCGTGACACCAAAGACTCAAACATTGCACTATCCGCTGTGATATTTCGAGGACCAATCGCGCGGTATTCTCACATCACCTTCACTAAAACCCATTTTTCGTTGTTGCCTCTATCTTGGGTCGCCAATGCCCTACAATAAAATAAAACTATTTGACAATAACGTCACTTTTGCCCTTTTGGGTGGTGAGCCGTCAATACCTTAGATGCCTCAAAAGCTAATAATATAATTTGCTGGTTCAGATCGTTGACCGTTCTCATACCTTATTGTCATTGAGCTATTTTTTTGAACTCACTCGATATGGTTCGTATGGAATTCATTCACACAGAATGCACACCGTGACGGACAACACGCAATTCCGGAAGTGACAGAATGTGATCGCGCACTGGGACTATATATTTTTTATAATAATTTTTTAACAAAAGTTACCGAAATCTGCTAACAATAAATATTATCATTTTCGCACGTTTTGAGAGTATCTCGATAGGTTTGTTAGCCTGGTTACCGCGTTTTGTAATTATGAGAGACTGGGACTGGTGTCCTAATGTGAGCGTCTCACACTCGGGTGGCACAGTGCTGGAAAGTGTGCCATCTCCGAATACAAAACATTGTGATGGCACCTTGCCACGCACGAGCTGTCTAAATAGATTCACACAAGGTTAATCACTGATAGTGAAAATAGAAAAAAACTCAATGTTAATTCCTGGTAGTATCCGACAATGGAAGTCAAGGTGTACAATAAAAATGTTCTATCATTTTAAGTTTTATTCAAATTCAATAATTTAAATAAAGAAACATTACAGCGAGCTTAGTGCGTCATTTATTTTCATCATAAATATGTTATGTAATATTAAAAACAATTTATTTTATGTTTAGTTTTAATATTTTATACAAGTCTTAACTGACCGAGATTAACTTTGTGTTCTACATTTACAATGAGGAAAGCTTTGCAATGAGGAAATTTTAGAAAATGTTGAATTAAAACAAAAATTGATTTATGTTGCAGTTTTGGCTAGCAATTAATTTTCGATACACTAGAAGTGAAGTGTGTTAAAAAATGACTATTTTTACCGACCGATTTTACGTAATAAAGTCAGCAATATGTGATTACGAAACGAACACCTGTGTCAAGAGATTTATTCATTTTAATGGTACGTTTATCAAAGTAGCAAAGTTAAATAACGGTATGAAATTATTTTTTGATACATACATATTTATATATATGGGTAAAATGATAAATACATAAAGTACCTAAGTTACCACGTTTTATTACAGATATTAGGAATATAGATTTGTTGAATAGTATGTTACTTAGATAATGATTCATAAAATATAATTATCTCTTGTACAAGGTGTCGTAGAGGCGGCCCCGGGGGCTGCTAGCTCCGGTCGGTGGCGGTCGTTTGTGGAGCATGGCTCAGCTAATAAAACGGTTACTCCTAAGCTAGCCCGCGACGTCGAAGCAAACCGGTACGAAGACCAGTCTACCGCCCCCCGCGCACGCTTCCACTCCGCACGCTTCTAAAATACACGCATCCACATCACCTTATCAAGAAAGCCATTGCGGCTAAGCTTGTTGTCTGTCCGCTCTCCTATTTCACAGCCCGCTCGAACTTGAGATAGCCCATATCGTATTCATCGTTGGGAGCGAGCTTGGTGTAAACTGGCAATATGATATAAGACCACTGATCCGACTAACCACACCTTAGATTTTATTTAATAAAAATAGCTATAAAATCTAATATAATTTCTAATGAAACGTGCGTATTAAGGGCACCATGTCAATTATAATCGGTCACGGCTCGCATAGTTGTGATGCAACTGAAACGTTTAAAAGCGAAGAGAAGACATCTAATGTACCGTGAAAACAATTGGCGAAAGTCGGGTGAACTAAGTTAACCAATAGGCGAATAGTGACAAAGGCACAGATTAGAAAGTGTAGTGCGTTGTGTATTACACAGCCTGTAATACGGTGAACGCACACGCTCTGATTGGCGTCCTATCTGTAAATCTGTCACAGCGACGTCTACACTACACCATACACAACACAGTACACCATGGCGGCGTTGCAAGGTAACGAGGCGACACTGCAAACAACGTGGACGCGCTTAAATCATGAGCCGTTTAAATTAGGCCACGTTCAACAAGAAACGGCTCTCGGCTAATAGTATCGCTAGTTGCGAGAATAAATTATTTAACAAACTAATAAAACCAAAAGCATATTACAAAAACTGCCTTATTTATTTTATATTTACTATTCTAATAGGAAATAAAAAGATTTATTTTACGTTTTATAAAATATGTAGGTACCTATATTCTATAATTTATATATTCAAGCAAACTAAGTAGTATTTTATGCAAACGATGATGATATTATTGTCAAATCTATGTAACATATGTTCCTCACAGACTATTAAAAATAATAGGAGCATAAAAATTGAGATATCTATTTACTTCCAATTACTCTATGTATTGCTTAGAGCATCTTTAATATAGTTTTTCAGTTCGGTTCGGTTTCTGTTATGATTGCGTAAGGTAAGCACTAAGCAGTATCAACATGTTATTTAGCAATGGACCAGCACAAGAGCATTTGGCTCTAGACTTTAACATCTCTAGCTTGCAGGAAACATAGAGCTTGAGATAAAAACTTTTTAGAATATTAGAGAAGAGCTTGTTTATGACCATCTAAAACAATTGTACAGCTCAACACCACCCGCTGGCGCGTTCCTATTTTTTAAAGGTGTCAATGTAAACCAAAACATGAAATACTATGACACCAGTTTGATAGTTACCAATGTTCAATACCAAGGCAGTAATAAATTGTTTCTCTTAACCTGTGTTGAACTATTCTACAAAAGTACGGAAATAGAGAGATTAGGAGGTCAGATGGTGACCTTGGTTGAAAGTATGTCATTCGTGAGATGGGCTATCGGGTGTCGCTGAGGCAGACGTCACGCTTCAAACACCAGCTCGTGCCCATAGTAGGCATTTTATTGTTGAAACATAGATAGTGTTTTTCTTATTAAAATATTAATTTAAGAACTAAAATACGTCTTCTTTCTAGCTTGCTTATATATGTGTTAATATATTTGTACCCCATGCATATGTAAGTATGTAGGTACACTAATAAAATAAAGTATAAAAAAGGTGAGGGATTGGACTATCTTTAAAAAGCCTTTTATTTGTAGTTTAAAATAAGAACCTCAAAATATTTTCTAAATGTCAAATTATATTGTTCAAAATATTGTAAATAAAATGTAGTATTCTTTTTTTTAATAAATGAACGAATATAATAGTAGAAATAATAATAACAACTACTTTGAATCAATTTATAACTACTGAACTTATTACCTTTAAAATGAATTATAATAATAAACTATAATAAAGCAGTAAAAACTCAATATCTGTACATGCTCATCATCGGGAAATACTGGAAAGATATAAATAAAAAAATGTATTATAAAGCTATTAGGCCTTGGAAGGAAAAAGAATAAAATTGAGAGGATAATCGATTTAGATAAACTAAGGAAAAACCATAATTGATTAGCAGAACTAGAAAGAACCAAGCGCCATACCAAAAGTTGCATAGCGTTTTTCGTTGAGAAATAATAACTCAAAGTTTAGGACACTCATATGGACCTTGAGGGATTAGGTAATTACTACAAAGTCCAAGCGGACGAAGTTCCACCCACAACTTAGTCTTCATAATAAATTACATGATTAATACATAGACGCGATATTAAATGTAACCTTTTTAATTTTAATGTTTTGAATGTAGAGAACGCAGTGGATTTCTCATAGTTGTATGTTTACGTTCGCTTCAGTTATGCAAACAACTCGTCGGATAGGTTTATAGAGTGTCAAACATTAACAGAATTGTGCCGATGGAGTGGTCTTGGAAACACTTTTAAAATGAAGGTTATTCCGTTATGTGGCCCTTAGTTGTAAGTATTTATATAAAGGCACACGTGGCAATGGCGTGACAAAGTTATTTAAATGGTTCTAACTGTTACTTCAGAGAGCCGCAATAAGGTTACAACTTAATTATTTTCAATTGAAAGATACGAGTACAGTTCTATGATTTTATCCAAATTCGTTCCCATATTGAAATCACTTACACATGTATGACACCTGCAATGTGTGGCTAGGTATAAAGTTGTGTTATACCAACACATTTCAATACGCCAATATTAAATTTTATTCAAAAACATTTTTAACTACTTTATTTTGAAATACTATATAATAAAATTTATAGAACTATTATCTATATATTTATTAATTAATTATTTCATAAATTAATTGATAAATAATGATACTTTATCAACTATCTTAATTTAGTTACCTTAATTATTTATTATCCACAAAACGAAAGTATTTAGCTACATACGGTTATTAAGTGTTAGATCTTTTTATTATAGGTGTTAATAAGTTAGTTACATTTCAAACCAACATCTCAATAAGCAAGTAAAATTTTACATACGTATTTGAAAAAAGTATTTTGTATCATATGTAAGCTCTGTATACGTTTGATTCATTTAAGATTTATAATTTAAGATTATTAGTTTATTTATGAAAAATAAAAAAATATTTAGATGAAAGTTGGCGGAAATCTTTTAAAAAATTCCAATCCATAAATTTATATTATATAATTAATAGATATTAAAGGTATTATAATTGACCGGAGAGAAGATAATATTTATAATATAATACTATGTGTCGCTATATGTCGCAGTTATTAAAATTAGCACGTTTTTATTGAATTCTAGGACTTACTCCTCCTCGTACCTATATTTGCCTTTATTTCTAATTTATTTAAAGTAGAAACAATATATAAAATTAGGTTTACTGTAAGTAAATCAAATCATACACATCATATTTATAAATTAACACAACAGTAAAACATATTTTGTCTATATTTTAAGTGTCAGTTTCTTTTACTCATAATACTTGTAAGTTGTAACACTTTAAACATTCCTAGAACTTATATCTTTTTTTTGATAAGGCTACATCTATTAATACACTATATCGTTTTATATGTGATTTTTGTCCATAAAATATGAAAATTAACACAAAAATTTGGAACGAATATTATAGTGATAGTTTACAACTCAATTTTTGGGTCGAAAGAATAAAGTTTAATGTTCCCTTTTGGACAGCTATAAAAATTCTTTCTACTGGTTTTAAAAGCATTGTAAAGCTAAGAAACTGTCATGGGATGTTAATCCGTTTGAAGTCATCAAAACACCATAAACAATAGCCGAACCTTTTTAAAAACTCTTTAAATAGCTTGCTTAATGTTTAGTATACCTATTTACACTTCATTTGTACAGTTTCCAAACACAAAGTAGTGGAGTAGTTTCGTAACAAGCCTCGTCGTACTTGATAAAATTGAAGTAACAATATTTATTTTCAGATAACTGGTGAAAGACGCGTTAAATTTGATAATAATTACTTAGAGTAATTATCTTATCTAGCCTTTAGCTCCACCCACTACTAGGTTTGAACATTTGGTTCAATTTTCAGAATCTGGTGATACATAAGTTTTTATTTTATTTTATGTGAAGAAGATCATCATCATCATAAACTTATTTATTTCTAATTATAAATTATCTTCAATCAAGATATATTATATATATATATATATATATATATATATATACTATAATATATATATATATATATATATATATATATATATATATATATATATATATATATATATATATATATATATATATATATAAATATATATATTTATAATTTTAAAATAATAGTATTAATTATATTTTTTCATCAATGTACAATAACAAGTAGTTATTGTACATTGGTGACAGAATTCGATTGAGTGACAGTAATACAAACGCAAAACTTATGTAGTTCTATTATATAAGCAAATTCTTAGTAATACTCTACTAATTCTTTGAGCTATTAACTTTTTCCAAAAGATTGGTCATTATAAACCGATCTAAAATTACATCATTATATGATTTTAAGTGAATTTAAATAAATGGCTATTATAGTACTATCATATTTTAGCAACAATCTATACGATAATGATGTTTATTACGTTTATTTTCTATTTATTACGTTAATAAGATGGCAGATGTTGAACATTTTTTCGTTCATTTTGTTCTCAGAGATGTAGCAGATATCATGGGATCTATGTCAGTATGGAACGTGAAGCCTTATAATACTTATTCAAAACGGCGACCACACTTGTGTAATTTAAAAAAAGTTTACGTATAATTTACATTATTATTTACTTACTAAAACTATTCATACCAGTTTTCGAACTTTTAGAGGACTGATTTAGTTTAAAAAATAAAATTTGATATCATATATCAAAATGTACAAGCATTAATAACAAAAGGGCTCATAATTATAATACATAATATGATTAGCTCAAAGAGGATGTAAATAAATATTTAATTAAAGTGTGTAACATTTTTGAATTTCGGTTTTAAGCTTAACATTGAAGCTATAAAAATACTTACAAAGTTTTGGAAAAATGATACTAGTATGTAGGTAGTAATAATGGTAGTAGTAATGATAGTAGTAATGTTCATAGTTTGGAAGCGTTGTTAGATAAGATTTCACACGAGAAAGAAGAATACTGTACTGTACAAAAAAGTATAGAATCAGATTTATTTCAAGCTTAAAAACCAGATCCACTCTTTAGTTCAGTGGCTGTCTTCTAGCACAATGCTTTCAAAGTTTACTGTAGGGAAAACGAAAGCGAAACTTTAGTGCAACAAGTGTCATGTAGTAATGAGGTTATAATCAACCTTTCCGGCGTCGCATCCGGCGCTTTCTTTATGTACTACTAATGGAAGTTTTTGATCTAAACAAGAGCTTGTTTGTTTTACAGTATTTGATTTAAGTTAGGTAAACATCTTAAGTTAAGTTAGAACAGACCTACATGGATAAAAACTCCACGGTTTTCCCCACATGAAGCAGGATAGGCAGAGTGAACCTAATATTGCTAAACAGACACTTGAGCATAATCTTTCGTCAAAGTGGAGGTCGAACTGACCGAGCTATCCCACTGCATCATGACCCTCAGTTCTGATATCAGCAATGATACATGAATAATTTTATCAACTAACTACACACCTATTTGTAACAAAAAACACTTATATTTTATAACTATTTCCAATGTTATTACAAATTTCCACGTATTTGTTTGTAACGTATTAAATTTTATAACGATATAAATCAAAACGGCTATTTTTATTTTGAAAAGATAATCTTTTATTACTTTTCCTTTACCGTGCATTCGAATTGACGAAATATTTGCGTATAACCTTTTGATACCGGTTATAACATATTGTGAGCCGAAGAATCGCATATTTTTTAATATTTTTTTAAAATAATTTTACTTAAACCTGTCTAATATATCACAAGACGTGCTGCTGCTATTAATATTTTATGAATCGATTTAAATATTTTCGACTGCATCACATAAAAGCTTATAAATGAGCTTTAGGTTGTCCTTATCAAGTTAAAATAGTTTCATCCAGTATCCAAAGGTAATAAAGATGTATATGAAATTATTTACGTTCCGAGGGTGTCAATGACAAAAAAAATTGTAAAGTGTGTCAACATCATCTATGTATGTATTGTTATGATTTTCTTTTTTTTTTACTCTACGAAATCAAATCCGTTTACTAAGGGGTATATATATATATGTAAATCCATTATCAAATTCAACGTTACCGTACCAAGGGTCTATAATTATGAATTTTTTATTTTTTGTTTGAACTATTATAAGTAGTTAGGTTAACAATGAAAAAATATCATTTCATAAAACTGGGTGGGACAAACTGGACTGGGACATATATCATATCTGTATATACTTTTAAAATTATTTTTAATATCTATGAACTAAAATTAGAACTATACGCATACCATACGCATTCAAATTTTCTGTTTACCGTATTCAATTCTCTTTTTACTGGTCCCGCTTCATTGATAAGACGTGTTTCAATCACATATTTTCTCAATTCTTAATTAGCATATAACCTTATTCATTTCATTCCTGTCGTTGAATTTACGGATTGTCCGTTACAGCGTGGACTGGTTCCTAATTTATATTCCTAGTTTTAAATTCGTTAATGTACGCGCAAAATATGTCAAAAAGCAAGATTTTTAAAAAATACACTGACTATAAATTTTATACTGATGTGCATTGCGTTTGCACAAATATAATTTAAAAAATAATTTATTATTATAATAAAACATGCCAACTCAATACTCTAAAAGGTTTTTTTTTAACTTAACGGAACGTATCAGACGTGCACAATGAGGCCGCAAAGACTCACCACCCGTCGAGTAATCATAATTTCATTCCTTACTTAATTAAAAGTTTTATTTTTTACCGTGAATTACAGAACATTTCCAAGTTGCGCAGGTATTGTAGCAATAGATTCAAATATTTTTTCTTAAACCAAATAGTCACTCATACACGATTGCGGCTTTATAGCCTATCGATGCACGCAATCCAAAACAAAAAATAACACGGTTTCCACACTGAGTCAATCAAGTGTCCAGTATATATCAATATTCTCTTATGGGCCACACAAAAACCAACAAATTGTAAATTTTAGAACAAATCACTTAAAAGTTTCAACATCAAGTATTTTCGACACGGAAAAGTTTGTTGACAGATAACTTGCGCAGACGAACAAGTAAGACGTTCACACTGCTCTCGCGCATACTTCAGTGTGAAGTCGGCCGCAGTCAGCGCCACGTTCGACTCTACTCGGTAGCGCTCGGCATCACTCGAAAAGAATGTGCGGCACGCAAACTGAGCCAGAGGCTTCGAGTTCTGCCGGTAGGTACTGATTCCGATCTACGTGGCGTTTGCTTCACATCACATACTTAAAATATAATTAAATTGCAACGATCGCTATATCAAAGCTATAATGTACCAAGATCAGGTTCTGTCCAAAGTCGGCATTAAGTCAACGGAAAAGTACAGTTAGATGCAAACGCGGGAATGCGTGAGCGAGGTCACGGAACTAGTTGTAAAATGACAAGTCTTCCAAAGAAATATGTACAAACTGCCAAATTCTTTTTATTTGCACAACAAGCCATTTTAAATCATCAAACCTACTAGAACGCCTCAGCGGATGAAGGTGAGCAAAATTAACAATTCTTCACTAATGTTTCAAAACGCTCTTTGTTTTTTCTCAATCGTAGTGCACTATGTTTTAAGGAATCAAGTGTTACGAAGTATGCCTGCTTTGTAAATCCACTATTCGAAATACTCTACGAGAAGACATGTCCTCAAAAATTTTATAGATTTGATCAGGGGTTAAAGATTTTCTATTTGAGACTAAATGTTTTGCTAGTTAGCTATTATCAAATTTATATTCAAGTTAGTCTTTGAATGCGGATCTGCGACTTTTGCGGGTCATTGACGCATCTCCACCCACTCGATTCCTGAATTAAGAACCTTTAAAGCGGTCTGAATTCCAGTCCGGCATAATCGACAATACATAGAGTTCCATGTTAATGACTGTACTCCTTAAGGTACCTATACAGCAAACGTAAGCCTATTAAAACAATTCGGCTTTTCTTTAATAAAAATAATATTGTTGAAAATTAAAAAACTCAGAGCTTGAGTTTTTTAAGTGCAACTGTTATGATTTACTCTTGTCGACCTTTATTACTTCATTATTAACGTTTACGGGTCAATAGTAGACGAGAATTCACAATGAACAATACCTTTCGTTTATGCGTAAATTTGTAGGTAATATATCTTATTGATCGATTGAATTAAATTTCATAAATTTCTATAATTACTAATAAACAATATATTAATTTAAGCAATATATGTTTTGTGTAAATAAATTTATTTTATTTAGAGATGATTTTGTATTCTCAAACAGTCCTTACATATTAATTATATTGTAAACTAGCAACACACACACATTAATAAACATATATAAGTTGTATGTTATATTTCAAAAGTCTAAACTATGGAATGCCATACTATGGCAAAGATTACAATTTGTATTTCTTTTTAATATGTGTATGCTATATTATAGGTAGTATACTAAAAACTTCAGACTATTTTATCTACGTTTACTCTAAAGGTTCCACATTAAAAATTTCGCTTTGTCCACAAAAACATAGTTGTTTGGTAAGGCAACTTTTTTTTACTTGTTTCTAAATCTATTTGACCAAACACGTGCAGCTGAGCTTTTTTGTTCTAGCTGACCCTAATTATGGAAAATATTTAAATATATTTTGGTTTTTGTTAATAATGTAAACACGCAATGTCTCATAGGTATTCCGACAGAAAGTGGAGATCGGAGTGGAATGACTCTTTTATCGTAATAAAAATTTTTAATACAAAAGATAAATTAAAATTTTTATTTACTTTTCACAATTGTATTACTGTATTTATATATAGAGCCAAACACCATACACAAATATGAACAGATATATCTTAAAATTCAACCAGTGCACATAATACAATATTGCATAATGATTCCTTGCAACGAGATTAAATTCATACAAAAGAACGGATGTTGTGCGAACAGAACAAGCGTAATCGTACCAAGTGTACTTCCGTTGTGTCCATAGTAATACGTAGTTTAAAATCACAGTACTACCTTGCAAAGTAATACGCACATATAAGTAGCGCCTGTAAATGTTTCTTTAAAAAATAACAAGACGTACGTGGCGCAACGTAGCGTCTAACTGGAAATGTGACGATTTTGAGTTCAATTCTCATTCAGCAATTATTTTCATTATCTACGCTCTAGTAACATGACAAAGCGTGACGTTGAGTTCCGCCATTCAACAACCAATGTCGCAAAAGGCAGGGCAAAGAGAGTGGGGAACGGAGTGTCTTAGCACTAGGTGCCCTCTGCCTAACTTGTTATGTGCGGATACAGAGTGAAGTTATTTCAATGAAAACATCAATGACATGATTTTTTACATGAATGTTTTGGACATAACTTGTTCAAAGACTTTTTTGCCTCCTCGCAAATTTACATTAACATGTAGAATTGAGTACATATTTAATATGTACGATATTCGTGTCCCATACTTAAGGATTAATTTAAGAATTATAATTTTAGTCTTAATTATGTAATATCATTCATTTCTAACAATATAATACATGCTTCGTAAAGGATTACATATAAAAAAATCGTATATTGTTTCATAAGTCGGATAAAATATAAATATAGCTGTATAAAAGACATAGATTACAAACATATATATTATGTACGTATACACCTACGTATGCACGTATATTATGACAGTTGCAGAAATTTTAATTACGCGCTAAAGTTACAAATCAAGTTCTCAGATCTTAGGGATTTTAGTGTGACTCACAGATGAGTCATCGACATCAGCGCAGCAAAGAAAGCTTTTATAGACGACATTCTTGCGCGCACTGATATAGCCGAAGAATCCTATTGTGAACGCTGAATGATTTATGACCTTATTTAAAGACTAAAACTATGGAAATATTAAAAAAAAATTAAGAATATTGGCCACCGTGATTCATTGCAATGTTTAATCCATGTAATATAAACAAAATATTTTTAATATAGATCTTTTGAAGACAGAAAATGATCTTAATATTTTAATGACTATTACTTAAAATTTCCCAATGAATAACAGGTGCTAAAAAACAGGTATTTGTGGAAAATCGCGTGCGCAGATACAAAAAACAAGTCGACGCGGGCCTGGGCGCCTCCATCAGTGAAATCGTAGAAAGCAGAACTTAGGAGGGGACGTCCACACGCACTGTTGGTTCTAGTCAATAATATAATAGTATGTTCTCTATTAGTAAGACAAGCGAATCCGTGCCGGGTAAATGATTTGAATTATGAAGTTGATATTTACAACAACAACGCCTTAATAAGCACTACCAACCATACTGGATGGTAGCATCTTGAGGAAGTTTCACTTTAAGGAAATTCTATATTTTGATAAATGATATTTAAAAAAATTGGATAGTTATTAATTATAAGATATCACGATAAATTAATTAAATGTTTTTTTTTATTTATCACACACATTGAAGTCACACACGCATTCATTAACAAGCACACAGACACCTATTTATCGATACCTCGTAAACGACTTGGAACAAGATTTTATATAGATGTTTCCAAGAGTATTTATTCAGATGAAGTCATCTAAACGCAACGCAAGCCAAGCCCTAGAAATCATTTTTGGTTGACTTTGTTTTTAAATAGTTTCATTTCTTTCTTCGCTCGGGCAACTAGGCAAAGCGCGTCGCTGACATCCGCCACTCAACATGCAAAGCCTCGAATGACAGAAAGTGGGGAACGGAGTGTCTTAACACTAGATTCGATATTCTTTTCTGTTAATAAAAAATTGATATGTACAAATATAATTTGATTTTTTGACCATTGATTTTATTGGATATTCAGTTCATTTCCATATACCTACGTACATATTTTAAGAACTTAACTTTCATATTACGTATAACGGCTATCTTTTAGTTTAAACACTATTTATTATGAAAATAAGATTCTTTCATAACTCTAAAATGAAATATGAAATATGGTAGAACTATTTGCAATGTTCTATCAAGCACTGTACGCTTGACTTTGCATAATATGTGAATTTGCGTAAACGTACGATCAATGTTCCACATGACAAGCCAGACACGTACATACATATGTTGAGTGGTTACGAAAAAAGTGTACCGTATTTTACATCAACGTAAACAAATGTGGCCTACTATTAGATATAGTACATCCACCCAAACATTTACGAAACAGGTACCTCCTTTTATCAGTAAACTGCATGTATTGCGGCCAGTCACATTCAGCTTCTATGTTGGGAAATATATTGCGATTTGTTGCGACTATAACTCATTGTTGCAGGAAAATTAGAAATTACGTAAAAAGGTACATTTATTATAATCTTTTTTTTATATAATTAAACGAGGCCAAAGCTTTTACCCGACTGCGCGTCACAAAAGAGGATTATTTTTTATAGGTATATAGAATAATGTGTTTGTGTATATGTTTCTATGTAGCGTTGTAGAGACCAAACAAGCTGAAGGATTTAGATGATTCCTACTTCAATCGATTTGTTTGCGATCATCACTAATAACTTGATTATAATAAAATAACAACGAACAACATAGGACAACCAGACGTCATATTGTAAAAATGAAAAAAAATCCACTATACTAAAAAAATCAATCAATCAAAGTATATATTGTTGAATAGGTATTCAAAAACGACCTCTGTTATTACTTAAAGAAAACAGATAAAAATTTCAACGCTGCGGGATTGTAAAAAGTTAAAAAAATATTGATGAAGAACACATGGCTTAGTGGTCAGAGCGCTTGGACGGTTCCCATGCGGCGCGGGCTCAAATCCTGCTGCGATAAAATTTATATATGTTTTCTTTAAGGATTTCTCTATCCTTAGTGTGGATTAACACATAAAAAAATAACTAAGACCTCTGTTATTCTTCATCAGTTTTCTTTTATGCGTCAGTGTAGAATATGTACCTGATTTAACAATAATATTCACAAATGACTACTTTTCATATTTTTAACATGTATTTATTAAAGATTTTGTTAATCTGCCCTTATTAGGGAGGGATAGTATCAATGATAGCCTTTCTAGAGGTCAGGTTCAAATCTCTACTATAGCAAACGAAAGAAAAGCAAAATACTAGCGAAGAAGAGTAATAAGAACAAAATATTTCGAAGAACAAAATACCAGACTGAGAAGAATAATGACACCAATAAATTATTATTTTATTGATCGATAAACACATCAACAAATAATATTTTCACAATAAAAAGATTAGCAGTCGGGACCTATTCTTCAAACTATTATATCTTGCTATTCTTTTTTTCTGCTGCTGTTGACTTTTTAGCTTTTATTACATCACCGGGCAGGTAAATTTTCCTAAGGAACCCTGTAAAATTTAAATGGGTTCGTACGGTCAATCATTTACATCACAAAAAAAACACGATTTGTTTATGTGTGTATCGATTATTGTGGTGTCATTATTTAGTATTAGTCTTCAGAAAATTCTCAACTATTGGGCTTGTTTTTTTAGTATTTATGCAGTTTTTATAACTATGATAGTAAGTTCGTGTGACCTATCAGCTAAATACATTTTTACAAGATTTTTTATTATTTATTTTATTTTCAATTTTTACCGATAACAATTTAATTAAGTTATGTGAAGTTAAATAAGATACACATTAGATAAGCAACTAACAGTATTCGTTTACAATATACGAAAAATTTTTTTCTTTTTTTTCCTAAATGACTTCCTTCTCACAACCGTTTCTCTCACTAACGGCTTTTAGAAGTCCACTAGAAAATAATATAAGATCTTGTGTTGCGTGTCATTATTTGCGCTCTGTTCTAATGGCACCTACCACCGCATTGTTTAAGATCGTTATTTGTGAAATTAAAGCTATAATGGCTGGCTATATTCTGGATCATATATCTTACCGTATGGATATGATGTATAATCGGTGCATGGTGTATTATGCTTATATGACGGTTACGTTTCAGAGCGACTGTAGACGGACGGACGAAGATAAATGTTGTCTCAGTCGCTAAAGTTCGTGGACGTATCTGGAAACACCGAACATGATGAGCAGCTAATTGTCTAGCAGTATATCTGCACCCTGCTGGTTAATGATCTAGCAGATAAGCTTCGTAAGATGTAAAGGATTGAGCAGAGTGGATAACTCTAAATCAGAAGACAGATCCTACCCACTGGTATTAATAGTACAAGATGTTTAATATGTGTTTCTATACCATAAAAATTGTCTAATCTATTGTTGTTTTACAATTAATATACAATCATAAACATAAAAATAATAAAAATAGTACACACATAAATTAGACATGTACATAACCCAAATCATCTTTGCAAAGTAAGAGATTTTGACGAAAAAGTAATATGATATTGTAGTTTGTATTACCTAGCATTGCCAAGTTGCAAAACAAGCTCATGACGCGCACACGTACAGAATATAAAAGTGTTGACTTATGTAAGCAATGCTTGAAACATTGAGATACACTTTCAAGTTCCATTGCCATATTAGATCTCAATTTACTTGCTTGGTAATTGTACGTAATTTTGATATCTATTGTTATTAATTATATTCGAAATTAAGTTATGAGAATTAGTGATATTATATATATATATTTACTCAATCGCTTTGGCTTTAACCAGTTCCTGAAAGTAAAGGCTTTAAGCTTCAGAGAAAATAAATTTAAGCATTTCGAAGAGCATTTTAAGCATTTAGAATTTAAATTATTTTAGGTGTGGCCGTGGCTCAATGACACAACATCTTGCTGTTAACGTGACGATTGTAAGTTCAATTCCAATTCCCTCTGCTAAGAAGACCGCACGCAATGAGACTCAACTGGCAATGTTTTGAAAATGGTGGAAAGCCGGTTAAAGCCACCGAAGTGTCTTAACATTACGTTCAACAGAAACTTTAAATATATTTTATTTTATAAACTATATATTATTGCTCTTACGACCACCGGGAAACATACAGCATTGACATTTTTCACACTAAAAAGTGTTGTTGCTCTTTTGCATGGCGTGCTGTCAAAGAATGTTCTTTTAATTTTAATGAGAAGAGAAAAGAGAGGAAAAGTATGTTATGTACTGTATTGATTATAATTTAATCACTACATATTGATTATATAAGCTCGTTAAGGTGTCTTACTTATCTCACAATAATTATATAAAAAATAGACGATTGCGATATGCAAACAATTTCCGCTCCGGAAGTGAGGGGATTGTAATAAGCATGTAGAGTTTGCCAATTGTACATATATTTTAACGATTATTTAATGTCCAGAAAATTATAGAATACAATAGAATAAAAACAGCCTTTATTAACGAATTCTAATTTTCAGCATTTTCATTATACTAGTTATTCATTAGAAATATTATATGTGACTTATGTTATCATACTATTTTCAAAAACCCGGTTGGACCAAAAGTATTTGTTTCCGACGTGCTGAAGGCAGTTTCGTTTCAATTCATGGTGACACGAAGCGGTAGTATGTGGAAATTCCACAGCAAGGGTCATAAAATTCATCCATATGGAATTGTGTGGCCACCAATCTAAAAAATATTCAGATAATATTTATGTCGACATCGAAGCGTAAGTGATTGATATACTGACGTAAATGTAGTGTTGCGTCGATTTTCTGTATATAGAAGCCTTAAATTATGTCCCCCTAATAGATACTTTAAATAATTTGCATCTATAATTTATTTTTTAAATAAGAAAACATATTGCGAAAGACATATAGACAGTCTTTGTACATATTTATGGAATATATTCATTTGAATGTTTATTGGAGTTCTATATGAAACGATCCTTGAATTTATTCAATAAAACTATATTTGCTTTTCATTTACAAGTCAATTTTCTCAATTTGTATGCTAGTGTAGGAACACAAGGTAAAGTTTTGATTCTAAATAAAATAAAAAATGTACACTCTTTCTCGGCTAATGCAAAAGTCACTGTTAGACAAGTCGACATCGTCAAGAGTCATTTTATAAATTAAAAAATCATGTTAGCTTCAATACCGCGAACTCAATATAAGTAATGTTATTATAGTAAACTAATTATTACTTACGTGTACATAACAATAGTGGTTTGGCAATATTGAGCTTGAAGTAACCTTCACAATCAAATTTAGTGATTTGGCATTTTAAGTAATTACCTTTAATCTGATGACAATAAACGTGTAGGCGACGGGTAAAATATTGTGGGCGGGCTTGGTCTGTCATCCAGGACACTTGTTTCTATATTACGTCATACACAATCCATAAATAATGGTATGAATATTTAGTTGGTCCATTTAAATTGGTCCAAATAAGTGAATAGGATATTTATATATGAGTCGGTGACTTAAGTAAAAGATAACCGTTAAAGTGCAAGAAAACATTAAAATATAGATGTTTGACTGTAAAAATGTTTGCATAAAAAATTTATCCTCATTTTTTCTATTTGTACGGTAAAACCCGGATAGCGATGGCTGCAATGGGATACTTTGCCTCAGTTATGAATATACGAACATTTATGGCATTAGTTCTTTACTTTAATTGTAACGAACTCTCTCGCAATTCTTTGTGTCATATATATCATCAACTTAGGTAGGACAACCAATTTTAATTACTGACTGTGATTTCAGAACACTTTTTTTTGCATGCATTATAATTTAAATTATACCCTTTATGTTATTTTTTTGCCAAATAAATAAGACACAGAGTGTTTCTATATATTTTTAAGAGGTCATATAAAACAGATTTTTAATTGACCTCAGAACCTCAAAACAATCATTACTTATGTTCACAATACTATGCTAAAATAATAGATCAAAGACCTATGTTTTCATAAACACGTTTCATTGTTCTTATGTACACATTTTTTTTAAATAGATATTTATGGAACAGTGGAGCAACTATCCGGCTTTGACCCTAGTATTTAGTTAAGCAGTATACATACATACATATATATATGTATATATATATATATATATATATGTATATATATATGTATATATATATATATGTATATATATATATATATATATATATATATATATATATATATATATATATATATATATATATATATATATATATATATATATATATATGTTGGATGTAAAGGATATCATTACAAACATCACGTTTATCTGCAGATGTGATAAATATTAACAATTTAAATGTTAGTACAATATTATGATTTATTATGATCATTAAAATTAAATTTGTATGGCATGTCAAAATTTAAAGTAATCGATTAAAACAAAAACTTTAATAATAAAGGCCATCATGCTGAATTAAACTGCAGATAAATAATATTATCAATCGTGATAAAGCTCTACTTTGCACCTGTTTACAATAAAGTGTTTGATGGTACAGTGTTTTATGGTACAGTGTTTATTTAAAGATATAGAGGCAACACATTCAATTAATATATAAACATTCTCTTTATAGAGATCCAGACATCATATTCAGTCTAATCTCAACCCACGATGGCGACATATACCTACACAAACATATCAAAGATATATTATTATGTAAAGTTTACGTAACACTTTTATAGAAGTGTCATCAACCTGTATACCATAATATGCGAATGTCTTCGATACAATCTGAATCACGAATCCATGAGCTCACAGCGCCACCGACGAAAGCTTCATAAATAGATACGTAGTACTTACCTACTAAGCACACGAAAACCACACGTGTTCTGTTACAACCATTGAGGTTTATAAAATAGGTAAGTTGTAACTTGTGCAACATAACACTTTGTTTACGAGAAAAAATTGTATTAGTTTTTTATTATATTTTAATACATTTGCGTCGTGAAACAATTTGTAACAACTAAATAGTACTTATGTATTAAATTAAATAAGATACGGTACTCAGTAGCGTTATGATTTTTATAAAGAGCAGCTTATGAATTCAAAATATCTTATATGGATACTGGGAGTTTTAGGATTCTTTTAAATTTTGCCGAATGCAATACTAAAGTCAAATAGCTTCGAAACTATGGGAATACAATGCTTGTAATCGCTAAGAGAGAGAGTTACACGGGTACTCTTCCGGCCCATTAGCATTGAATGGCGACGCGTGCGCAAGGCGCGTGTATCATTGTCGCGAGCCGCCATCAAACCCACACTGAATCAATCTTATTCCTCTCCGTATAACGTATTGTTCTCGATCAAATGTAATGACCACATTTAATACAAAACTTTTCATGCCGTCGATGCAGTCGTTGGAGTTAAGGTCAAAGGCGTGAAATAAAAGATTACATCTCATTGCACGTTTTGAATGCCTCGACTTTTCCTGTGACGAAATTTTATCAGACACGCATGCGAATGCATTTCTCTTTGTGGCCTTTATTAAGCTCAACTTACATTTACTGTACACGATGGTTAATTAAATAAAGTGAGATGTTTATTATAGTGTGATCATTTATAAAGATATTTGTGTTCTCTTAAATATATAATCCAAGTACAAAGGTATAAGAAAAAATCATACTAGAAATGAACTCACCGGTAACTCCAGATATTCGCTGATAGTATATTTCGCAGCACCTCGCCTGATGTCAGCTAGAGCAGCAAAATGTTCATCTCGTCGGATTTTTCGCCGCAACAAGGCTCTTGCATAGGGATATGCCGACAGATATTCACCATACGCATCAAGTAATTCACCCATAAAAAGCTGCCTTAACAGTATAGAACTTTCATTCAAGTCGCCATCAGCCGGCGGAGGTGGCAATTCGCGACACTTTAGTGAATCAGAAATAATCTTCGGAATAAATGAGCTTATCCCACTCGTCGACTCGCAAGATGTATACGCACCAGTAGAATCACTCGAACCACATTTCGAAAATGGAAATACCGACGAAGTACTTTTTTCGCTACTTGCAGAACTTTGCCTAGTGGTACAAGACTTTTCATAATAGTCTGGATATTGAAGTTCTGATTGACATTCAGTTGAAGGTGACGACTCCTCTACAGCAATGTTATTATAAACTGTATTTTTTATACAATCATATAGGTCTTCTATCGATTCATATGGTGTTATACTTCCACATGATGCATTTTCATCATTGCGTAGTGTTTCATATATTTCATCACTTCGTCGTTTAACTATGGGTGTCAAAGCAGAATCAGATCTACTTCGCTTTACGTTTGGTACTTGGTCATATCCGAAATCAGTTGGATTTAGAAAATCCCACCTGACATTAGACCATACGTTATCAGTAAGATCTGCTGATATCCTGTGATCAGCACAACACTGTCCACCACTTGTTATAGTGACTGTCGTTATGTTTTCACTGCTCTCTATAATAGAACCATCTGTAATCGAGTCACAATTGTCAACTGGTACATCAACAACTATTCTGCGTAGTGCTGAGCAAACTGACGAAGTGCTGGACTGGTTGTCATCGTCCAATTTATTATTTATAAGATTTTCATCATTACAATCAGAGTTTGTTATAACAGAAGACAAATCTATATCGTGTTGAGATAATATTCCTTCTTTGATTAATTCTGTGAGTATGCTTTTAGAATGTTCTTCATTGGTGTCGTCAAGGTTTTTTGTCTCTATTCTACAGTTTTCATCATCAATTTTACTTCTTATTAGGCCTGAATCAATATACTTTCTCATTCTTTGTGTCAGAGCATCGCTTGCTTCAGAAATTGATTCTAAATAGTAGAAAAGAAGATGATATTCCTCCTTATTAATAACAGAAGCGCGAAGTAGTGGTTTGCCAAAAAGTTCAAGTGCGGAAAACAATGTTGACGCTGAAAAAAAAAACAAATATATGTATATAATTTGAGAAAAGACAACCAAGAATATTAGAAATATGTATATTCAAATTTATAATATTCTTGGTTGTTTAAAAAAAATCAGTGAATCAGTCAATCAAAATGTAGTCATTTATCCTAATCCTTAACACATTTTAGAATATGATATGTAATGTTATTATGTCGCATAATATTAATGATTTGGAAGGACAGAATTTCATATTGCTTTTGAAAAAAAGTTCTATGATACTTAACTTAATTATATATTACTATACTGTACAAACAAATTGTAAATGGATATAAAAATAGGTCATAATATACTGGTATACATATGCTGTCACGCGGGCACAGGCCCTAAGTAGGTCCAAAGCCCACTATGAAAGGAACATCTAAACAGGCATTTCTAATCAATATGAGAGTCACGGTAGCTGCATTAGGTTTGCATACAAGTCGTTTCTGCGAAAGATTACCGGACAATAGCGCGCGTTTCATTATTGCCAAACAGCTTTCTACAAACATCGCTTGGTTGCCGCCTGAATACTCAATACGCTGTACAGTAAACGCTAAGATAATCAACGATAAGAAAGTAAAACAAACAACAGTTGAACCTAGATCGCATAAGTGTTGTGTAACTGAGATGGGAAGGTAATTGATGTTTAGCCATTTAACAGATTAATTAAGAAGTGTTGTGTGAATATTTACTTATTAATAACTATCGTTTACACTTTTCAAATTAATTCACAAAAAATCAATACCACGATGTAATAATGTTTGCAGCTATATATTTTCACGGATAGTAGAGGAGGCTTAAGAAAATTATCATAATTATTACTTACCATACATCTTTTCCCACGCAAGGAATACTTCGAGATCTTTCCCATCCCATTGCGGTGGTTCGTGTTCAACTACTAGCACTTCCCCTTCTAATGACATTGCGGACGCTCGCGGTTCTACCGGCGCTTTTGAACCCCCAAGGAATAGTAAAGCCGTGGGTGGTGCAATCGTCATAGTTGGTGGTGGTAAAGGTTCTGATAATGGCAGAGTCAAGGGAGCCGATAACGGTCCAGTTGGTGATCCAGCTAGAACTACTCCAACTTCATGAAGAGTTTCGCAGACAACCTCTGCTACCGTACTATGGCCCCATACTGTCACCTAAAACAATTAACATATATAGATGTTATTTTTATCATTTACATAATATCACGTTGTTATATCTTGCATAATTTCAACTTAACGGTTTAGCGGGAGTTTTATCTTATATAATTTATTTAATTTCTGCCTAACATGTTTATAAATTACTGCACTACGCTTTAAGTTTCTCATGATGTGATAACATCTTAAGTAGAGGTTTATTTGCCTAAAGATCCATAATGTCATATTCTTATCTACTTGTAAAATATGCAGACAGTAAATTTGTTTTATTAGGTTTATATAATATGCTTTATAATGCTAGTAGACAAAATTTATCTACGGTGTATCGACGTGTCGTGTTCTCCTTAGGATTTCTTGAAACTAATCTGCCCTGAGCATCAACAGTCGACATAAAAAACAAAAGTGCGGCCACTAGAAACGTAATATTTCTTAGAAGTAGCAACTGGCTTATCTTTCAGGAACGACACACATTCAAATTATTTCAAATAGATTTATATTTAAGCAATACGTTTACCTATAGGTACATTGAAGCTATTTACAATTTACTGATTTTATTCTAAAATGTGTATGAGCATAGTACCTACCTACTATATATATTTTAACCGACAATTTAATTTATCGATACCGCAAATAAATACAAAAGACTTCGAGTAGGTACATGTTTGTATATAGCAAACTTGTAAATGTAAGCCTCGAAGACCTTGACTACCCGGGTTCATGGAGTTTTTACCGTCCCTCATGACGTCACACTCGAGTTATGCACACGCGCTCCTCCCCGCGCGTGTATCTGCCGCACCCAAAAATGAACCTACAGGATAATGCGTTGATGTATCTTCAAAATACAAAAAAACAAATGAAAACAAGCTCCGTCCAACAAGAAACAGTAACTTTAACAGAGCCAACACGTTTTAATATTAAGGGACCCAAGAAAATGGCCATGTTGTTTTATTTTGTAAGTTAAGCCAGCGTTATATTTTATCCTCTGATAACTATTCGGCGTGATGAATAGGTGCATTGTTTAAAGTTAAAACCAAACGATTAGAATATAAATATTTGCGCTAAATTCATACTTAGTTGAAAATCTATTATAAAAAATAAATATCCATGTACTTATGTACGAAAAACATTTCAACTTGTTTGTTTATTTGTTCATTAGTCTTCTTAGTAAACCTTGAATACTAATAAAAAATTTTGGTGTAACATATGGGTCAATCTCGACTAGTCAACAGGTACATAAAAATTTTATGGACATAAATGATTAATCATTGAAAAATTAGCATACAAACATAATGTTTACCACATTCATATTTACATACGAGTATCATTATAATGCACCATATACATAAGAATTATTGATAGGTTACAAATTATGTACTATTTTTCCCACGTTTATCTTACATAAAGAAGAAAGACGAGAATTTTTAAATAACAAGTGTTATTAATATATCATCTGAACGTAATTATTGGTTTCATTTTTAAATATGACAAAGTAATAAAATGTAAACTAAGTAGAGATATATATAATATAATAATTTACTATAGCATAATTTTCAAATACTACTAAGTAACAAGCTAATTTATTGTGACAATGTTTCTATAGTTTTATAGCACTGTCTTCTTGGTCTTTTTTGCACCTACACATTTATTTCGTAATTCATTAAATTTCGTAATTTTCCGCTCATCTTAAAGAGATTACGGATGGAGGAACCGCCTTCGCGTTTTGGGTTACGATAAGCCTTTTTTACATTAAATTACCCGAGTGTGGAACGAACCATTAACACTTTACATACACTTTACAGAATAGGATACAAAAAATAGTTATTGAAGTGATATTTACTAAAATATTGATTACAAAAATAGATAGCTTGACCCTTTTCCCGCGTATAGAAGTGTGTAGAGGGAACCCAATTCTCGAGACATTGTCTATTGAGAGGTGGAACTTACTGCCTTGCTTCGCATAGTTACGGGTGAAGAAATGAAATAATTCATTCCCTAGACTGGGACCCGAACCCATAACGATCGCTTTTACAGTCAAAAGCTGTGCCGCTGCGCCACGAAGGGAAAAACCAAAAATTTTACTTTAATTAAGACAGTGATGTCATGCCAATATTGAAACTTTTAGACAAGTAACAGTATTTTATACGTATTTTTTAAATGTATTATTAACAAGTTCAGAATAAAAAATCTCATTATGTTACGATACATAATGAAACTAAGCAAATGGTTTTGAGAAATGTAAGTTTGAGAAATTAAAGTAAAAACAAGAATCAATTTATGAATCACTACTTCACTAGCCTTAATTCTTACTAAGCATCTCTAAATACTTTAAGTTGCTAATGCATATAAGTTGTTTAACAAAGCTCTTCAAATAGTTTTTTGCACCTCTGTTTGTGCTTTAATTTTTCTGCACTTACTTAAGTACCTCCAGCATCCAATTAAATTTTGATATAATATGTTATAGAATAATAAGCACATATCCAATCATACGCATAAAGACTAAAATTGCTCAGCAAAAAATGATATTCTTTCAGTTTCTCATAATAAGGTGAATGACCTTGGATTTCAGTGTACAATACTCGGTGTGCGAATAAAAATACAAAAGTTTCCGCTACGTAATTAGCAACCAGGTACTATTTTAAATTATATACTTGCATAATTCAAACTGTACAATAAAATATTTTTAAAACATTCTTCTCTACTAAGGACAAGTGAGAATAATATATATATATATGTATATAAGTATAGGTAAACATTTGTTTTTATATAAAAGTCAAGTTTTTAAAATAAATATTATATTCTGTCATTATTTTATTCTTAAAATTGTTTTTCATTGTCATTTGAAACATGGAAGCCTTCTTGTGTACGTAACAAATGTTCAATTTTAATAGAGCGCCATCTAGTAAACAAGCAGTGAAACAAAGATATATAAATATTGGAATACTCCTACGACGTAGTGCGTTTATTGCACAATAGATGGCGTTACAATTATTTGTTAGTACTTAGTTAATTATCTCAGATTATATTCATATCTTATTTAAACATATATTACATATATTAAGTATTTAAAATAGATAAGAACGATAACGAAGCGACTTTGCTAAGAAGTAAAGTATTTCATTAAATTAATATTAATATAATCCTATGATTATTTAAAAGAAATTGCAATTGTCATACAGAGTGCTGAATATTTATTACAAATATAATAAAAATATGAAATTGTGGACACATTGATAAAAACTTATTTCAAGTAAGCAATATCTTAATAATATAATTCACCTGAAACAATATCGCATTATTAGGTAGTTTACTACGGACGGACAATTATTTATTGTATATAGCTTTATTGTAAAAAAAGGAACCTATACATCGTTACTTTGTTGGCACAAGCTGAATTAATCATAGTTAATTAAATTATTTATTTAATTCTAGATTATATTAGATAATATAGTCAAGTTGGGAACTCAAATGAATAGCTGGACTCTTAAGGATAAAGTGTATGTGTATGTACTAGTTTTAATTATTATATAAAGCAAAATTTTAACAAATTAATAAAACTAAAAATGTTTTCCCTATCAAAATATAGAAACTATGTGCTCGTAGCGTATGAAAAAATTTAAGAAAAAATTATCACTTTGTTTGTGCGAAAATGTGCTGTTGAAATTATTTTCAAATATGACCATATTACGATCCCTTGGAATACGATATAAATTAAACTTCTATGTCTACGTAATCAAAAGATTTCGATCGAGATTCGAGCTTTATGCTTCGATTTTGTCACATATTGCATATTGCAGTAACCTAGAATTATGAAATTTGGCAAGAAGTACCTACAATACAAATAAATGGATTGTGGATGGAGTGGATCCGACTCGAACTTAACCAGTGTTTTTAAGAACCGTTACAGGATCTCTTTGTTTTTGATCTCTCTGTATGTCGGTTCATCTGTCAAGAGCATTTTTCTCAAGATCACGTAGAGATATCTTGCTGAAATTAATACCAAATGCTGCGAGCACTGAAAAGTTCCAAAATTCCAAGTCGACGCGATCAAAAGATATAAACGTTTATGATTTGTTTTTGCCCCAGATTTAAATGCGAACTTATAATGCGAACAAAGCAAAAAATCCAAAAATTGGAAATTTATAGGTTGAAATATAACGAAAAAGACCATTACAAACTCATTTGCGTGTGTACGTAGTGTGTGTATAGTGTAGTCATTTTATACATGCGGCATGCATACGGCCTCAAATTTAAATTAATCAACTTTTTTAAGTTGTATTTTTCGTTGACTTACAATAATTATGGAAGCGGTACGGAGTTCTCGGTACGCGAGTACCAACTACTCGCACTTGACCGATGTTATGTCGAATTAAATTAACACAGGTAGCTTATATAATAACAAGGCAGCCTGACCTGTGCCAGATTCGCTTGTTGATTGGCCAAAAAAAAATTAAATCGTTGAAATAATGGATAACGACTTAATGTTTTTGTATTGCTTGCAAAATAATTAATCACACGAACTTTTATAAGTAATAAAAATGTTTATTAATGAAAAATAGTTAGGTACCTCGTCCTTTTAATCTTTTATAATATTTAATATTTTTAGTAGGTAATATGTTAGTAGATGTCATCTATTTTCTATTATACAACTGTCTAGTTACTACACAATTGACATTTAGACACCAGATTTATTTATGTAGAATGTATACCATATAATGTGCAGATGAACTCTTCACGTAGTTGTTACTAATCTGCCCTATTAAACTTTAGCTCGTGTTTTAATTAAATAATCATATACACTGTTGTTTCTACAAATGAACGGAAGAGTAAAAAGAAGAATTACGTGTAATAGGTATATACAAAATCCCAAACCTAATTCAATAAATCTTGAACGTAAACAGCTTGTCAAATATCCATATGTTCTTAGTATGGTCTGTTTAAAATGTTTATTCGAAAGTTGACGGCCTCTAAATCCGAAATTGTACGTGATACAAATATTGAAATATTTAAAGAGATCCTTCATGTCCTAAGAAAAATATATTTTAATATTTAACATTATCGTATAATTATTTTATATGTAAAAAATTGTATATTTAATTTCACTTAAATTATAAACGGATTTTAAGATATTATTATTATATAATTCTTACAGAATGTACATTACATAACTATCTCAGTAGAGATTATTATATATATTTTCCTAAATTAGACTTTTCAGGTACACAGGGCACTATGTGGCCCGCCAAGGTATTTAATATTGCCCGGAAGACTAGCCCGCTGGTAGTCAACAATCACACGAGGCTGATTGCAGTATCTCCGAATGAGTTGACCACGATTCTAATTTTTTTCTAATACAAGTTTGCTGCAAACCTTTGGAAAATTTGTTGCTCAAAAACCTCTACAGAGATCTCACTAACATTATTATTAACAAGTTGTGTTATAGCTTACAAATACAATAGCTTTAAATATTTTATTTTATTTTTTCTTCAATGCTAAATCTGTGCCCACTTACACATTACACAGCCTTGATCTAATTAATACAATTTGATCTTAAGATCCTAATAAACCACTATGAAAATACAATTTTAACATTAGCAGTAGTAGTAATATAATAAATTAAATATAAAGGACCTCCTTTAAGGTAACTATTAATGTAATTCAGCACTAGTTTTATGTAACTGCGGAAGTACTTCGCAAGTTCGCATTCGATATCCATTACGCACACCATATTTGTAAATGTCATGTAGGACTACTTTTGAGTCAGGCTTGATGGGTGTCTCGACGGCAAATTACATATAATGTTAGATACACATATATTTAGTTATCACTTAGATATTAAAAATAAACTTTAGCTTTTATATACATTGATTGGAAATTGAATATAACAGCATAAATGCATGTGATAATTTCACTTTAATGCCGTAGTATTCCATATATTTAAATATACATAGGTATATTAAAAGGTATATAACTAGTGAAATTCATTTTTAAAGATCATTAATAGTAATGATCTTTAAAAATGAATTTCACTACTTTTTATTTCTTTAAATTGATTACAACTTTAAGCATCCTCTATAGATAGATATTATGTTTGTTCAGCCTATCGCCGTTAGCTTCAGAGCCTAGCCCTGTCTCATATACCTCCAACCATCTCGGTTTTGAGTTCACATACATCCGCTGGTACCCACCTTCTTCAGATTATCTTTCCGTCGTACGTTGTGCTTGTCTAAGCGCGATGTGCACTCTAACCCTTGAGATTCATGACCTTAGGTTGGTTTACAAGACAAGACGTAGTCGTCCTATTTAATCTCACATTAACATCCTAAATTTACGGGCTATGTTAGTGAATTTGGTTCTCTTTCATTATTAATTATGTCTGCCAAAAAAACTCGACACAAAAAAACAAGCATTGTTGATTCCATCGCTCGCTGAGTATACTTGAATTTGTGAACCAGTCCTACTGTGAGTCTCTATCTGTCTAAACACTCGCGTGCGTAGACATGTTTCAGCTCCGCAGGTCATTATAAATAGGACGCACTGATTGAAGACTTTTGTCTTTTGGGATGTATATTCCGAAATGCAGTCTAGCGAAATTCTATTCTTTGTGCGCTTTCTTCTCGAAATTGTATTGTGTGTCGTTGTATTGTGCGAACTATTAGAAATTGGTAAATGACCACATTTTCTGGTCCTATATTTAATTGAAGTCATGCATCATAAGTAAAAAACGTTTCCGTTTTCCCTAAAGCAAATTAAAAAATGCTCTTTATTTTTTATTATTTTATATAATCAATTTTAAAACATTTACGTTAAAATTAATGAATACTTACTCTATTTACCTATTTTGTAGTAGATACTTCAAAAATGAATAAAATTAAAGGATTATTTCCATATATGTGAGTTACACATATCTACACAGTTTTTCCTATTTCAGCTGTTTCTAGGTAACGTAGACAATAAATATTGTAAGCCCTCATAGAAAGAATTATTTGCTTATTTATATCTTTTTTTAGTGCTTCAATTTAATTAACCCTATTAAAACAAACAACATAAAAGAAATCGTTGTATCGGAAAACATTGGTTATCATCGTGTAACAAATATATGTCTAATGGTACTATAGCACGCAATATCTTTAATAAAGGAATACAAATAAAAAAGGAATAAAAATCATATTAAAGTAATATGATTTCAAATATCATTATTTGTAATATTTATTTTATTCTTTCAAATAATTATAAATCTAGCTAGTATACGTTATTTAATTTCGTATTGCGGTAATCTATATAGATCTGATGGACAATATGCTGTTGGCCCTGCGGTCTCTACAGCGTCACCGGATTTTTATCTACTATATATAAATTCTTCCGTTTGTGAGTTACTGACAGATAAGTGCAACCCAAAATTAAACAGCATAGTAATCTGAAATTTTTCCATCCAGGATCCGTTTTTTTTGGGGAGTCTGAAAGGACTAGGACTTTCCAAAACTCTAACGAGAACTGAATAAATTCCAAAAAAATACAACAAAAAATACCTCAACAGAACAATTTATTAACGAATGATATAACTTTAATATTTTCTCATAACGATTGAAAAGAGTTTATAAAAAATCGAACAATCGCCTACTACGACTGGCTCTGTATTAACAGAAAATGGCATCATTATTTCATCTACAAACTTGAGTGTATGTACAGCGAATTGCACCACTACTAATTTATAACCAAACCGTATGCAGTTAGTACGCAAAACAAAAAGGGGATAATGTGTGAAAACAGAGAATGACCGATATTCACGTTCGTAAATAAAAAACATCGTTACCAAGAAACGAGATCGACATAAACACTTTTGTTGATACAAACGCTATTTATATGTTATTAAGTAACGTGACAACTAAAATTACAGCAAAGTGAGTTTTGCCCTCCCGCCTTAATGCATAGCTTTCTATATCCTCTACTCGGTCCATTAAAAACTACATTATGCTGTTGTAATTATGTTCTTAAATATAATTTTTGGTGCAAGTTAAATATTATTGGTAGGTTAAAATAATATTTTTAACACACTTAATGTATGTGCAATTATGCATGTACATTTTACATGTATGTTTCATAATCGTCTTTTTTAAATACATTCATTCTCCCAAGTGAAGATCGAATTCATAACTATCGAGTGCGCCACGACGACCTCATTATTAATATAAAAAAATAAAGCAAATATTAAATACTTATTTACGTAGTCATGTCAGTGTTCAACAGAAAAAAATAATATAGTTATTCTTTTCCAAACTATGTCACTACTGCATTTGGACCAGTATAATTTATATTTTATAATCTGTCATGACTTTAAAAAGTGGGAAGCAACTTTCGTTTAATAATTTGTGTCAGTCTCTTTCACTTAGTAGCCTGTTTATGTCACACTAACGATTGACAAACATCTTCAAAAATTTAAATGAATATTCATTTTAATTAAACTTTATATTTTCATATCACACAAATTCTTCGTTGATCAATATTCTTAAAATAAATTTTTACATTTTTATGTAATTGTATAATATTATTTAACTTTAATCCGACATTTGTAAAAGGAGCCTAAAAGTATGTTCGGTAAACGAGTGTCGACAGGCCGCCTGACACACTTTCCTGTGTCGCGATGTTATAATTATTTTATCAATATATGAACACATGCCCGCGCTCGAATTTCGTGCGTTCGTATCGGAATGTTGTTTACATATTTTCTCTTTCTTTATAATTTTTTATGATTTTACTTAGTGACATTGACTTACTTGCTAATCAATTATTTTAAATTATTTTGCAGATGTTAGGTTGAGTACAATAACCGGTAGATATGAAATTGAGATCGAGATGATTTCGAAACCATTTTTTTACATCATTTGTATTTATCAAAACAAAAACATTGAGTCTATAATACTAAACTAGAGTAGTCTAGTTTATCTATGTAATAGTTGTAAAAGTACGTTCACATTGTGATTACAGAAAATTTGGTAAAAAGGAGTAACATCCTTGGCCTATACATCAATTTAATTATTTTTCAAGTAAAACTGTGAAGATATCTTTGTTATTTCACAGTATGAAAAGGAAAATATTCTCGGACAACACATATTTTCTAAAATTGTAATATACAACATATAAAATAAATATTTAAAAAAAACTTTAGCTACTTAAAAATAAACATTATAAAAACAACAGTGTACAAGGAACATATGTAGGTATCGTCAAGGGTCGTTTATCATTAGACACTGGAAAATCATTTCCGACCTTTGTTCAATTCACTTTCTAATAGTGGCACACTGCTCGAATTTTAGCAATGGCGATGCGCTCTCATTCTCTTCAAGACAAGACAGACTCTTTACAAAATAGGTTATACCAATACTGACGGCTTGATAAACGTTTAAATATGCCTATAAATTATTTTTTTTGTTAATAGTTTGCTTTTTATAATTTATCAATTAGCTGACTACTATTACACGCAAAAATACATACCTGTAAATAAAAAATCCAAGGGCGTTAATGTACACTATATTTCACTTATTTTAAGACGTCGCATGTATATATATAATATACATGCGACGTCTTAAAATAAGCAGAAATAATAATGTATATTTCTTATATTTTAAGTATTAAGTATACCTACTAAAAAGATATTTATTATTATTATTAATTACAAAATATTCTTATGTTATATTGCGTCGAGTGTAAATTGACCTTCTTATAAAGTACCTTTAGGACCTTCCGTATCGAAATCGAAAGAGAAAGAATTGTCTCTAAGAATAATATTATGATTTCAGTAAAATTTAATCCCTGTAAAAATATAAACTAACAAATCTGACCATTAAAGTATAAAATGTACCGATCGTCTAAGAAGGTTAATATTGTTTATATGAGTCACTATGATAAAGTTAAACGTTAAGTAATGATTCATCACAGAAAATAATAATTAATATAACTTTGATATTTCTTAGTAAATATAGCAGTTGAAACTAATGTATAAATTCTATACTTTAAGTGTGAATTAAATATATTTTGTCTCTAAATTAATAACAAATCTGAAATGTTTTTAAAAATCTATCATCTATTTTTTGTTTATATTTATTTATAATCCTTCTAACGGTAAATTCGAAGCAATATTTATATACAAGTAAAAATTATAAAGGTTGTCAAATATTCAGCTAATTTATAATCGACCACTGTATTTGTTACGAGTAAAGTCTAAATTCTAACAAATATTACTAGGAAACAAAAGTCAATCATGGATGACTCACTGTACTGGAACGTATACGATGGTCACTGGTCGCAAATCTATAACAGTTAAATTTGTAATATATAAAAATTAATACCTATGTAGTTATTTTTTTTTTAACAGAAAGACATGCACGAGATGTATAGTTTATTTACGTAGTCTATTGTATGTAATAGTGTGTATGTATGTATGTATTTATGTTTGTATATGTTTTGTGTTCTATGTAGGTATGTACTAATTAAATATATTATTATATACTAATTTATCGTCTTACAGGTATCTATATATTCGTTAATTTCTACTAATAAATATTGTATGTTATAATATTTCTTTCACTACCTACCTCTTATAATTTTTTTTTTTTTCTTTTCTATATTTCTATATTCTCAAAGGTTATCTGGAAGAGATGGCTACAAAGCCATAAGATCGCCTCTTGTATATTGTCTTTTTATTTTTTTCTCTTTTGTATTATTTATGATAATATTTTTTTAAAAAATAAATAAAGAAATATTATAGATACATTACGTTCCAAAAGAACATTTAAATTGCGACTGGTTTAAATTATCTATATAAAAAATAAGCTGATTCAATGTTTCAGAAGCAGATTCAAGTTGAGAATGAAATATTAACACAAACAAAAGCATCTCATTTATTTATTTCTCCAAGTTATTACATTTTATACCTTATTCTATTATAATAGTTATATGACATTCCTTAGAGATAGCAGACCAATGACTCGGTAATTATAATAGAAACATCAGAGTCGATGTCAAAAGGACTCTATCGTATATTTAGTTCACATTATTAAATTTGAATGGATCTTAATATCCCTGTTTATTTTATATATATGTACTTACATACATATTTAAAATTCACACATTCACACAATATTTACGAGTATTTAAAATACATGAGTTATTAAACAATGCAATTTAAGTGATTAATGAGGTGTACGGAATGTGATTCTGTTTGTATTTTTTATTATTTTATATAATCAAATTGCAGGTGTAAAGACCATTTAATGCAAAAACTAAAACTTAGGCAAGTAGTTTTACTTCAAGTAATCATATCAAAATTAATTTACGTAGAGTTGTTATACCTGAACTGAAATGATTTCCCTCACAAGAATATAATTATGTAAATATGGGCTTGTCGTGTGGTTATTATCATCAAAATCTAGTTTGACTAGCCATTAATATACTTAAATTATACATATGTAACAAACCTATACTTGTAAATAGATTATGTTGTCTAACATCATACAAAGCTAAAGAACTAACTACTGCTAATAGACATATGTATATTATGTATGAACAATGTGTATGTACAGAAAACATGTTAGTAGGTATCATAATAAAGTTGTTAGTGTAATAAACTGACAAAACAATATTATGAAAAATAAAATGACGAACGAATACTAAACCAAAACCCACATTAATCCTGAAACTACTAAGTCTATCCTCATTCTATCCTGCTCTATCAACTTATGGTTTCTCAGTAAAGAAGATCTCGTTCGTCCAAATAAATAATAATCAGAAACCTGCTCCTAACGGACAGTTTCAGTTTTATAGAAATTTAATTTAGCTACAGTATCACTGCTAAATGTTCGAAGCTTCGTTCAAAACAACAGGTAACAATAGGTTTTGCGATATCTGAAAAGAATTAGAATGCTTAGTAAATATATGAGAGACACTGCATATTTATTTACATAATAGGACTAACAGCCAGCTATGTAAAAGTTATTAAAAAATCAACGGTCATAACCATACATACGACATCGCATTACTAATAAATATGCAAGGCGCAAAGTATGCGTTGGATCAAGGAAAAGTTGAGCAAGATCAGGTAAATACAAATACATACTAACTTTAAGAATCATTTAGAATTTACGTGAACTTACATAAAAAATAAAAGAAAACAATACTTAAATAGTTCACAGACAATATACATAATAAGCTTTCTCTAAAATAAGTCTCTCTTTAGCTTATAATTTATAAGCTTGCTTAAGCTTATATGATTATAATTTCCTCTATTAATTTGGATAGTATGAAATTTATGAAAAAAGTCAATAGTAAAATAACTATTGACTTGTGTGCGGGATATATCATGAAGAAGTATGTATATAAAAAATTAAAATAGTAATTATATTTTTTTTTACCATATTATAGAAGTGTTCAGTACATACGTAATGATTTCTTATCGTTCTTATTATATCTTATCTTTATTTCTCGTAAAAATTAATAATTTCTCATATAGGTTTTATTAAAAAATAAAAACTAATTATGATTAAAATGTTACAGTACAAATTCATACATTGTAAATTAGTATATAACACCGAGGATGTAGTGTAATCTTGTTTTGACAGTACAAATCGTTATACGATTTGTACCGTCACAGTAACATACGAGATTTAAGAAATAATATAATATTAACAAATATATATGTAAAAAAATTATTCGATAATTACATAAATAATTTATATAAAACTATCTACGATCCAAATTATTAGGCTGTATTGTTCTAATTAAAAAAATATAGGTCAAGTGCGATAAGTACTTGCACACCGAGGGTTCCGCATTAGATTCATGATTGCAGATCAGCAGAAAGTAAAACTTATAAAAGTTGACAAACTTAATTTTACGGTCGTGTACACTTAATTTGTATGAAATGAACTACAAATATAAGTGTGTAATGGTTTCTATCTTTGATAGCCTTATAAATTTTCCTTCACTTAAAACTATAACTTCTTTCTTTCACTTCTTGTCAAATTTGAAAGCTAGATAGTAGGTCAACGGGACGCGATTTTCATACAATTGCGTCAAAAACAAAGCATACGTTCATACCTTTTGAGAGCGTTAGCGAACTAAGAAGTTTGATTTTTTCTATGCTTCAGGGAGTATAGAAGTGGATATTTGGTATTAATAGCTTGCAGCGTGCTATCTCCACGCTATTTTGAATGCTATTGACAGACAGACAAACCGACCTAAGGGTTCCGTTTTTTACTTTTAAGGTACGGAACCCTAAAAACGGGTCCACAATCAAATTAAGTATTCGTGGCAGTAGAAGAAATGTTGGAAGTATGAAGTGAATGGTTAAAATTGCACGCACGATTAATCGATTCGATAGTTACATGCAACAGTTAGGTATTACGGTAATTAATGAAAGATCGCGTGTTAACCTGTTATGTTCGGACAGTCGCCCAGTAAAAATGTATATTAAATTTAAAAAATCCACATGGGTATTCAAATCATACTAAATGTTTATAAGTATGTAAGGGCAACCTGCTACAATACAATCATTGGCATTTTAGAGGCATTTTCCAGGGGGGCACAGTGAGGTCGCGTTTGGATTATATGTATTATTAAAAACGTTGATTTCTAAATACATATAGCTAAGATCTTAAATTTGTCAAGTAAACTAATATTGACTTCTCAAATCTTCTAAAAAAATAAAAGGAACCTTTTCATACTTAAGTATAATTAATTATATTGAGGTCTAATAGAAATTTTTCACCATTAACAGTTTTTATTAAAACTTATAGTACAAACAAAGGGAAAAATCCGCAAAAATGGAAATTTATAGATATATCCACGAAAAATCTATTACAAACGTATACTGTAGTTCATTTCATACAAAATTAGTGCATACCACCGCAAATTTAAGCTTGTCGACTCTTATTAGTTGTACTTCATTGACCTAGACTTTTAAAATTTAACAAGAAATGAGAACGTACAGTATATATACAGGAAACAATCACAAAATCAAAATTAATATGTTTCACACAAAATAAATTATTACAAGTTTATATTAGTAGTTCGTTTCATACAAAATGAGTTACTACAAAACGATACAACCTTAAACTTAAGATTGTTAATTTTTATAAGTATCTTTTTCCTCAGCGGAGTACAAGCATGAAATAGGTACGGAACCCTCGATGCGCGAATAATACTCGTACTTGACCGATATTTTTTTAAATTGGTGCTAATTTTTTTAGTTTAAAAACTTCTTTTCTAATCGGCCAGTTAGGCTTTAATTTCCGTATTGCACAACAACTTTCGCTAAATGAAAATTTATTGAAACGGAACGGATAAAAAGTCCTATTTATTTTTTAGGCGCATATTTAATAAATTATTTTAATAAATAAGATGTTACAATTTCTTATTTAATTCATAAACTTTTTTTAAATGAACAGAAACGTAGTATTAAGTTTCTTTAGTACGTTCTTATGTAAATATATTAGACAGAAAATAATAAAGTTATAAACCAATCTAACCTATATGGTGTTTGAACTAATATTTTTGTGTAATTTTACTATATGTATTTGTACATGTTTTGTAATTATGTACTTGTTTATTAATTATTACTATATTTAGATTATTTAAAACATTCTATTTTATACCTCGAAACTCGTATTAAAATTCTATCAGATATTTTTCGTGTCTTCTTGGCTCTACGTGACATAGACAAAGTAAAGTAGTATGCTCAACCGACACGCCTCAGCTATAAAATAAGAAATAAATTAGAAAATGTACGATGTACTCAAAATTTGTATTATTTTATTCTATCTAAATTTTATCTTTTACAATATTTTAAATAAAAATTAAATCATTCAATAATTTCTTTTATTTTCACAATATTCTAAGCAATAATTTAAAAGTTATAAAAGTTTTAGTGATATGGCTAATTTTTATGTTTTTTTAACATGTTGTAGCATAGCATATATATTTATTTGTATGTGAATCACATGAATCCTTGACATTCTTATTTGTAACAATACGGCTCTTATGTGAGGCAGGACGATGAGTGCTATTGTAGCATTATAGAGGTTCTATTTTATTAGGCCACATACATATCTATAAATATAACTTGAAGCCTCTTGAACATCACTCTGCTTTTTTCTTTCCACCGGAACCAAGATATTACTTGTTAAACTAAGTGTTACTTTTTATACCAGAAAAATGTCTACCACCAGCATAATAACAGCAAATATCAAACAACTGTAACAAGCCTACGTGAATAGAAATGTTTAGTGGCCAACATTGATTATCATTAATACTCTTAACATATTATGCACGTCCGGATACGGGTATTGGCCTCACTGTTTGTTTGTTTTTTATATCAAACCTTTGTATGTATTTAATATAAAAAAGTGGATACGGCTCACTACAAAGTGATCTTATTATTTTTAGTATTATCAAATAAAAATCTAAATCCGCATAATGTAATATAACCGAATATAATATAATATTTTATACATATTACATATACATATATAGCAATTTTATGTTTATTTTAAATATTTCCTTTTATCTTCTGTATCCAACGCTATAATGTAAGTTGCTCCTTTACTATCTCAGCAGATAAAAAATATCGGTCGAGTGCGAGTCTTTCTCGGACACCGAGGGTTCCGTACCGTATTTCATGATTCATCATTTCATGACAAACAAAGGCTAGTGAAATTGACAAAAGTACGCGTATCGCATATCGTATGCACTTATTTTGTATGAAATGAACTACATAAGACACATGATATAATTTATATCGGCTTTTTTCTATGATAGGCATACGTATAAATTTCCAATTTTTCTTTTATACTATTAATAAGTCAAGTTCAATGGGAAGTATCCTATAGGTAATGATTATGCGGCAAATTTCATATAAAATGCAAAGTAAGAAGGAAGGATCTTTTGATTGCATTGATTTAGAAGTTTGATTGTTTGTGCTCCAAGAGACTACTGACTATTTGATATTAATTTCAGCTTGATACTTCAACACAATTTGAAGAAAGACAGACGGACAACAAAGTGATAATAGAAGGTTTCCAGTTCTTTCTTTTTAATGTGGAACTCTTATATAAGATTAAGATTTAATAAAATTATAATATATTTCAAAATAATACATATGAATGAGAAACCAGTTTAATGACAAGTTTACTATATATGTTTAAAGACATAAGTGTTTCAAAAAACTCAAAAAAGGAATTTGTATCTAGGTGACTAGTGTAATGTAGGTGTAAAACTAAGCCAGCGTTAGAATCACTCGCCCACGTTAAATATGTACAGTTAAGGACAAAACGTTATAACAACATTTAAAGTGCACATTATCCATTAGAACTGAGTTGAGAATTGGGACTCTGGAAAGATCTGATCGTAAATAAAGTTCAGATACACGATTTAAAGAAATAAAAAAATACAAGAACGAAAAAGGAACAAAGGCCACTCCACTCGTCTTTGACCTGGTAACCTAAAAAAGGCTCAATTATCTGACCCGATAACCCAGGACCAGGCTTCTTGGCGCAGGGACCACCCAATCCAGAATACCGGAATCAGGGACGGAAGAAGAAGAAAATTTAAAGATCAATAATAAATCATCCCCATAATTGTAGCTGATGAAATCACAATTCATTAAATCATGTACTTACCATTTTAATGGGAATACAAGATGTCATTTAGTTCAAGCAATTATTTAAATATGAATATTGTAATAGCTTTAAGCGATATTGACCCCGATAATAAAATAATAGAGCGTAACTAACGCTCTTACGAACACTCATCATTATAACTATACATCGCAGGCCTATTCATAACATGTAAATACTACAAGTCCACCTTATTTTAAACATGAAACCTTTTATTTTATATCATTACTATTAAAAATGTATATTATGCTTAGTTTAAAATTTCGTCTTGCTTTGCGTCTTTCAGCTTAAAAGATTTGCTTTTAATTTGATCCCATTTCCATATGTAGATATGAGTAATACATTAATCATGACAAGTTAAATCAGCGAAGAAATACACCCTTAGAATGGTAAGGTGATGCAAAATTTTGTCTAGAATTCATTACAAAACCTTTCCATTTTCAAAAAGATTTTCCATAAATGGAAACTGTGCGCTGAATACAAAAGAGTTATCATTTTGAATCGCAAAAATGCGGGCTTGATTAAATAGTATTCATGCTGTACATTACTAGGTCTGTGACCTAGTTATTGTCATACTTTATTCAGAATAATTTCAGTGCATTACTTTATCTAAATGTTATGACAGAGATTGCAGTTTCAATGTATTTTAATGTCAGGTTAATATATTATTCACAGAATGTTGTAGTTTACTATTAAAAAAATTAAAAAAATCTTCCACTATTTACAAACAAAAGACTGCAATTAGCAAATATTTCAAACAAACGAATAATATATTAACAAAACAGTTGTATAATGAGTAATACTTAATCATAATTTGATTGGTATCCATATGTGTGAATGTACAAATACCGCGCAACGTTGCCGGTAACCTACTTCGAAAGTGTTATGTTTTTAATCAGCTTTCACGTAGACATTAGTTTTGAAAGAAGGAAATTTACGACACTAATGATTTCACGTTCACATTTTGAATTTCGAATTCAGCATGTTTCTCTTGTCTTGATATATATTTTTGTTACATGACCGTGACACAGAAGACATTTGATATTTATCAAACCTAAATAAAAATTAATATATTTCGTCGTCCAAATTATGTCCATCCATCTCCATATTTCTTGTTTTTGTTTAAAAAATTATAATTAGTTTATTTAAACAATTGAATATTAATTAGAATCGGTTCACTTTAAATTTAATCACTGTTACGGAAACCACTTGAGGAATGGTCAGGTAAGGTCAAATTGTTGATGTAAATGTCGGCGACGGAAAAAATTATACAGTACAAACCTCTTGGTGTAGTCAAAGGACTACAAATATATTTTTTGCTAAAAAAATACATTGTAGATACAATAAAGTGAAAGTAAGATTTATAATAATATTGAATAACAGTTTCTAAACATATCCAATATATTTGTTGCAATAAAAAAATAATGGTAAATATAAAAGTTAAAGTAGCCATAACATTTAGGAATAAAAAATATTAGATATAAAAAAAATCTAAGTAATACGTAAATAGTTTTAGGTACCTTTTCTTTATATAAATGAAATTTAACTAATGGAACCAATTAATAAAAGATAATCGTATTCACATATATACAATAACAATGCCAATAGTGTTTAAACACTAATAATGTTAATAGTTTAAACTAAAACCACACGTTTCCGACATGTGTGCAATAAAAATGTTACAGATGTTATTTTCCATCTTTATCTGCCTAGTAATACTATATATTTTTTTACGTTACAGGTGACCTAGTTAATTACGCATCCACGGTATATAGCTCAATAGACACCTATACCTAAATATATGTTTTTAATTTTAATGTCAGCGTATGATAAAATTATTTTTTTCAGTTGTGAGGATAATGCTCTATTGGCCTTGACAGCGACATCGGTTGGGGAGAGAAGAGCGTAGTCTGTCACCGAGAAGTATATAGGTATAGAATCACTACGTGACTGCTTGGCTGAACGCATAAATATAAAAATAACGATATGGCAATTTTTATACATATCCACTAGAGATATTACGACTATGAGACAAGTCGCTAGAGCCACTATCGTAGTCGACGACTAGTCGGCGAATAATGAATAATCAATAGGCCATGAACGCCGACTTACGGCTTCCTACTTTGTTTGTCAATAAAATGTAATATATTTGATACAAACTTTGATTAGTAGTCTTATAAATTTTGAAATGTAAAACTAAGCAACTAGTCGTTTCCTTCACAACCGATTAATCTGCTAGTCGCCTAGTCGGCTAGTCGGCCAAAGTCATAATTGACACATCTCCAATATCAACAGTTGTTAATTCTGGAAAAATATTACATTCAACTTAATAAGAACTTTGATTTTCTTTTTAACTACTTTCCTTTCTTTTTAAACTAACACTTTTTACAAGACTACTGCAGTGTTTGAAAAGTTGGGTTTTCATAACCTACCAAAACAATACCTAAAATATACGTGATGAATTATTTATCTATTTACCTTTTGACCTGCTAAACTGTGAAATCTATTGACGATTAATATTAATTAATTCACAAAACTTTTACTGTTGACTGTCGGAACGAACTAGCATTATCTACTTTCTCTGATTCTTTATTTATTTATATTATGTCAAAGAAAAAAGGATGTTTAAGGAGCATATTTATTTGATTCCCTTTATTCCAAGCTAAAATATACATTTAAATATATTTATTTTAAATCAGAGTATTGCTTACAACTCCACAATTTAATAGAGTCAGTAAAATGACAAAAACAATGATATTCTTGGATTATGTTGTTCTATACTATGCCTCTTACACACTTTCTAATTTATATTTAAATTACGACAAAATCTCTACGTGTAAACTCTAAATGTAAATGATATCATCAATGACAAAGAGCACAGATCCCCTCCATATAGCTAAGCTTTTCCACATCATTGGAGATAAAAAATTAAGCCACTTTTTATTTAGTCAAAGAATCCAGGAGTCAGGAAGAAAATGATAAATGCATATTGGTACCTATTAAAAATATATCTTTTTAATTAAAATACTCCTGATATAATATATAGGTATCCATATATAGGTTTTGAACAACAGATACTATAATAAAACAAACAAATATAATCAGAGTTGCTCAAAAGGAAAGTTATTTAATCATAATGTGACGCAAAAGCAGTTGGCACCTCCAGTACCATTGTTCATTCATTTTATCTACATACAACTAGCTACATAATCATCAGCCATTTTCATAGCTATTAGCTTGATGAAATCTATTATAAGGATTTTAAAAATAGTTTCTTATATAACTGTCGTTACTTTCAGTTACAACTATAATTAATTATTTTTTAATTTATTTAAATACTATTTAATTTATTATTTTTTCCTTATTTAATCTAAAGTTTTATAATCTAGCTGTTTTAGATTAGGTTAGAAGTTCGTACAGTTACATAACCATATAAGAAAAGAAATATTTTATTATGTTGTAAATATTCACTAACTTTTATGAGAACTGAGGTTGTCTTCATTAGCGTCTGTTTATTTTTATGTTATCTATCTATATAAAAATATCGAAAAATGAACAGTTAGCTACTATCGTCTCAAATTTTTATTTAACATATTTGTTATATTATATGTATAATGTATATATATTTAACTTGTTGTTGAGTTAAAACGGTATCTACACAAAAATTGTTTAAAACTGACCATGACCCCACCACGAGTTGTCTACAACTCGTCCATAATTACCCACGCTTTTGAATGGTCTATGTACTCGTATATAACTAAATAACATTGTGTATCGTGCGAAATTACGTCCACACATTCCCTCATCTCAAAGTTCATTATACTTAATTAAAATTAAATTTCATTGGTATAAAATAAAGTCGGACTAAGATTTATAAAATATTTACAGTTTACTAGAATATATTTTACTTTAATTAAATTTATTATATAAACCTACATAAAATTTATCATGTATACATCGTGTAGTTCATGTAAAAATTGTACCTATTATGTCACAGCTTTGATTAGGTAAACCCTATGTAAAAACTATTTCACAAAACGATACTCTTTAATTATTTGTAATAGAGCGCATTTGCGTAAAAATATAAATAACTGTATCGTCTGAAGACTCGCCCACTTCCCCTCACAAAGATAAAATAACTTTATACATATTGATAATTTGTAGGTACAAACAAACTACAGAAACAATATACGTATATTTACAATACACGTTATACGTATAAGTATATTTAGTACTAGCGACCCGCTCGCGGCTTCGCCACTTATGCAAAATGAATTGCATTTGTTTCGATATGTTATAATCACATTGTATATATGTTCAATATACTCGTATTTACTATAATATACGTTTTTTTTCTAAAATAAAAGTAGCTTTACTCCTTATTACCTCAGCTACCTGTCAGTCCCGTCAAAATCAGACAGACAAAACTTCATATGTATGTAGTAAAAAGGTTATTTTAATATTACAAACAGATACTCCTATTTTATTTATTAGTAAGTATAAATACGTGCCTATATATGAATATATATTACTTTCCTGAATATGTTTTCAAATATTTATAAATTTCATTTATTTTAACCAATAATAATTCTCCATTCTCCATTTGCATTCTCCATGGATGGACCGAGTGTAACCTATCGAGACAGAACTTGATTGTTTTATTGAGGCTTCGGGCCGGACATATCACGCTGAATAAGTTTCTTTTTTTGATGGGAAAAGCTGCTTCTCACAACTGTGAAGTTTGTGGAAAGATAGAGGACGAGAGGACGATTTGTCGGTAAGGCGATTTTACAATATATTGGAAAATCACGTTATCATAAATTTATATATTTAAATGTACAGTTAAATTTTAAAAATTATGCACAGTATGGTAAAGCATTTCAATTAAGTCGATTGATTCTTGAATTTTCATTTCTTTCTACAGTAACAAGAGCTGCTCTTGTTGATGCAAGAGTTGATATTTATCTAGCTTTTACACGCGGCTTCGCTTTCGTCGTCAAATGGAAGTATCGTTTACTTCCATTTGAGTTATGTATGACACATGATGTATTGTTAATGTCCGACGCAACTCCTACCACAGTTACAGTTTACATACTGATAACATCGAAACTATTAACGTAAATAATACGTAATATGGTCTATAGACTTTTTTCGTTAAATTTACTAACATAAAAGGATTTTTTCAATTTGAATTAGTCATTCTTAACTTAACAAACTCTTCAGCTTTCTAATTCTATTTTCTTTTAATATATCCAGCTAAGGGAGATAAAATATGCATAAGTTGTATAATTTTTATACAGATATATTTACTAATTAGTCATTATGAAATTTTTGGTTTGGTTTCGTAAGAGATGTTATATAAAATATATATAATAATACAAAATATATATTTTATTACGTTGACATTTTTAAATTATTTATAACTTCAAAAATAAATAAATAATTATTTATTTTTTAGTTTTACAGAGATATTTTAGTTAATTAATATTTTCATTATCAATTTAACCGGAGATACAGCTCGACCACTTCATGGTATGCACTATTAGAAGGCCTGACTTGACCTTTACGCGATGAATTAATAGATTTCAAGGTACAAATGTAATCCAGTTCAATTTTATACATTAAGAGATTGTTATAAATTCATTTAATATAAGAAAGTTAAAATGTTAGCTCCTTATAAAATTTTGTAGATGGGTACTGATTTGTGATAAGAATCTAATTTACTGTGAATATAAATATTATTGTTGTTAAGGCTTTGTCTCGTGATCATAATTGTCTAGATGCAACAATCGCGTGCATAATTCTATGCAATGAAATAACTCGTAATACAAGGTTACGTATCACCTTTATAACTGCTAGAGTTATACGATATCCTTAGATGTATTACGTTACATCAGTGGGACTTGATCTGCAAATATGGGAAGCCGCTGAAAATATAAAATTGAAACACGTTATGTTATTCATAACTATTAACTAATATAAATAACGGTTTCAAACAGTTATCCTCATCTCATATGTGCTAGAAAAGATTTCTTATTATTTTTAATTTTTTATTTCTTATTTTTTTTCTTCCTTTTGTTATTACTTATGTAATAATAACTACGTTATAGTTTTGCTAACTAAAAGTTTTTTTTATTTATAAGGTATTAATCTACTTATAGAATATAACTATATGTTAATCTTAAAAAATATTACACATAGTTAAAATGTATCACATATGTAGGTACGAAACATATGTAGGTATATGACATATGTGCATCCTTCCATTCTAAGTGTAGAAGTAGAAAGTGCTAAAGTTGGTCACAGCCAATATAGCGAACGGTTAACCCCACGCTAAATCGCAAAACGCATTCAAAATAGTAAATGTTAAAAGCTAAATGAATGGTATACCGTTATTTCCAACTTGTACTGCTTGTCACTCGTGTGTATGTTTCAATGATATGGGTATCTCCTGGTGTTACAGGCTATTGTGATAGAGAATACAGTGTGTAGACCTTTGCGACTTCTTTACCAGCCAGTTTAAATTTTTATTTCATTAATTAGATACTATATTGCTAAAGCTATAATTTTTTTGTCAGAATCTAAAACTGAAATTATGATAAAGGTCTGTCTTATTATCTGTGTTAATGCGTATTATAAATGCAATTATAAAAATTTAAATATATGTTATATTTTCTTTATCTTACCAGATTAAATATAGTGATAAAATATACAGATAAAATAATGATTTACTCAAATTGCATATAATAAAACTAATAATAACAAATATAATGTCAGTTTCATATGCAAACAAGACAAGAGTTCACAACGGTGATGACCCTGGGAATTTCATATCCGCGACACCGCGTTTCACTTTCTTACAATAAGGCTCTACGTACGTCACACCAAACACAATCGTGCAATTTGTTCAAAATGTATTAAGATAATGTTGACAATTTAAATATCTTTAGGAAAAGCTTTTTAACATAGTTACCTATTTATTTATCCATATTCCTCGTTATGGAGAAGTCATTACAGGTCGGGAATATATTTATATTTCAAATTATAATTATAATTTTATTGAAAACGGTATTTATAATTAAATAAAATTGTTATATTATATATTCGAAAGTATGTGTGACTTATATAAAATCCCACTATGCTTTAGAGTGACTTATACTGATTTAATAATAATTTTAAATGAGTGCCAATATCGTTTGTAAGACACAAATCGATCTTACAGATGATATTGGCACATGTTCAAATGAAAATGTATAATTGTATACATCCCTTTTTAAAATTTTAGCAATATTACCCTAGTCAGATTTTACTATTATAATATCTTTACAGGAATATTAAAATCCCAGTTATATGGAATAAAAAAAAAACAAAATAAACTTTACCGCTACCTTGTTGACCGAGGACACTTCATTCTCTCCGCTAATTGCATAACTGTGCCATCCTTTTTACGTAGATTTACTGTTAATGCTCTCGCACACACAAGTACTTGCGATTTTTACAAATAACTTACATTTTTGTTTATGGTTCTTGTTTGTGATTGGCTATTAATAAAGATTATTATTTTTACGAAAATGACGACGTTGTGACATTTTTACAAAAACAGTTTAAATTTCTACAAATTAATAAAATTAAAAGAGTACTACCTGAGTTAAAAACTTAAATTAAAAAGAATTAAAGTAGCTTAGGTTTAAAAATTAAGGTACTTTAGTAGTAGTTTATAAAAGAAAAATATACTTGATAATGACAATTTAATATTGATATTGATCGATATTGAACATATATATTTATATATAGATATATATATATATATATATATATATATATATATATATATATATATATATATATATATATATATATATATATATATATATATATATATATATAATGTATAACATAAAAGTTAACATACAAATATGATATCAAGATGACTCTAAAGTGTCGAATATTAAGACGTTTTCAATGTTTTATACGTACGTCATTTTGTTTACTAAACATTTTACAATTATTATACATTCTCTCTTTTAGCTACAATAAAAATAAATAAGTAAATTGAGGTTATATCTATGAAAACTCTGTTACTGATCATTAATAATTAACATACTATAAAGCACATACAGTATGTTATCACATACGATAAAGCACAATAAAGAACAAATAACTCGTTGTACACATTGCTTAACTCGTTATTAAGAATGTGACAAACATATTAATTTTAACGTAATGTAAATAGGTCAAGTATTAATGTTAAAATGAAGCTGCATTCGCTAACATCGCTCAAGAGCATTTTGGTCTACTGACTTCAAATAATCGATTTAAAAACAGTCTATTTGTTTCACCTCATTTTTTGACATTTTGAAAGCGTGGCATGACATTCACTTGATTAGTAATATTATGACATGCCAAGAAAATATACATAAGCTTTAATACATTATTACAAACATTATTAACTCATTTCTACTGACAGCACAATTTTACGTGTTTTAATTTCCTTGGCTTAATTAAGAGTAATTTCGTTTGAACTTGCAATACAATTTTATTATTTCTCTTAAAATCAATGCAAGATTTCAAACAATTGAATACTTAATAAATTTAATGATAATTTAGATAAAGTACAATTGAGAGAAATTCCCGAACACAATGCCAGAAATCAGTGTAAACTAAGCTTAATGATTTAAAATATTTGTGTGAACAATAAAAATTGTTTAGTTATTCGGGAACGTTACGTCTGACCTAAAACTGCCGAGATGACACACGTGTGACTTTCTCCAACAACGATCTATTTTTGTATACCTTATTAGGGACTTCGTAACTATTTTGCTGTGATTATTATTCGATGTGCTAAACTGTATTGTTTTCCTAAGTCTTAAGGAGTAGAAAAATAAGTATTAACTATATTATAATGATCAAATTTAACGTTTACCTTTGAAACACGAACAAATAAAAAATATTAATATAAGTATACGTATCTTTATAAATCATTTGTGCATTTTAATAAGTATTAATTATTTACAATTTAAATTCAAATCCTACTGCTATTATAAAACCGACAGTAAAACAAGTGAGGCTGTCGTGACCTTACTGCAAATTTACTAGTTATGAATTCGATCGGAAACTTGGAAAAACAAATTATTATCATTATATATAATAGAGTGTGGCATTAAGTTCTGTCACTCAATATATTTAGAATTCCGACAAAAAGCTGAAAACGAAGTGTCTTAACACTATGTTTGTCTGTGTCGAATCGAAACAGTTAAATATTTTAAGAAAAACGACATACGGCATATCTTATTGACACAATTATCAATAACAAAATCATAACTGTTTAAAAAAACTAAGTAAGTAAATCATCAACAATAGATAGACTATAGATATTCTTGGGTGCCCCTGAAAGCCATTGAATAGATGTTTTTCACGATTCGTTGATCAAAGCGTTTCCACTCTTTGGTCAATTGCTTGCTATTCTGACGTTGTATTTTTACATTTACGTTGTAATCTCTGGTGTTTTGTGAAAAACCAATTTGTAGAGATAAAAATACAATGTTATTATAAAGCTTAGAGAGCTTCTTCAAAAATATTTTTAATAGAAAAAATATTATAACATACATATTAATGATAGTACTTATTACTTTATAGAAGAATATTTGTTTTTATTATCTGTCGAGATTTTTGACAAAATGTATGGTTTAAAAGAATACCAGTACATATACATACTGAGTTTCTTAACCGTTAAAGAAACTTACAGAAAAATATAAATCTTTCCTTATTATTTTATGTCCGTTATCCTAAACCTATTTGAAAGTAAAACCAAACCACCGACATATCACAATATCGTACTTTAATACGGGTACGTGTTAACGGTAAATTACGTAAATAATTTCATAACATTATCGGTTTAATTAGAAAGTGAAACATGATTCAGACGGTTAAAGTGTCAATTGAGGATTTACTTAATTTTATTCATCAAATACCAAGCACTATATTGTAGAATATTTACTTTTTCATCTCTTCAGTATTAATTTTGATTTATTACTTAGCTGAAATTTTAATTCGTCGTCTAAAACGGTACGCTATAAGCAAGTAACACCGGCTACATATTTTGATTGAGGTTCATGAAAAAAGCAATGTCGTTCACCTATATATATATGTTTGTATATTTATGTATTAGGTCATCTTGGCGCAGTGGACACTGCTCTGACTGTAAACACAATTGTGTGGTTATGTAGTTGTGGGTAAAATCCAAAAAGGATACATTAATTTTATATATTTTAATTTTTTTCATATTGTATTGGTGGTAACGATACGTAATATATTCATATTGTTGCACTCTTTGAACTGTTTTAGGTCTGTTCATTAATTTTATGAAAAGATTTTGTTTTTAATTAGGTAGGCTACGAGAACTTTAGCCTTACAAGAGTGTTTTCAAAATCTAGGCTACACGAAGAAAAGTTTGTCCTTAATAATGCACAGCAAAAACAAAAATATATATATATATATATATCTTACCCTTCCGTGAATGTTCGCATTTAAATAAATTATATAATGTCAATACGAATATATTCATACCAAGAACTGGTTTTTAATATAATACACAGAAAACTTTGAATGCAAGCAACATTTCAAGTTTCTTGCTTTCTTGTTCTAGTGATATAAAGACCTATAGAAACACGAGGGAAACAAGGGAAACACCTTGTAATGTGAATTGTGTCTTTTTTATTACAGTATAGTAGCTCGCTACTTATTGAGCTAGTGACAGAGCCTTAAAAGTAACGAGTTTCAGCATTATTAAGATTTGTTATATAGTACCACTTCTCTAAATAGATTTGAAATGTAAAATAGTACATAGTTCTCTGCCTAAACAGAAGACATTCTAGCTATATATGTCTTTTTAAATATCTTGATGTTTTAGATATTTTATTGGACATGAATTAAAATTACTGAATTATTTAAATTACACAACACAAATTATGTTCTCTAAATATATACTAAGAAACTGATAAGAACAGACAAATATGTTTTTTAAAATATTTACGAATACTACTTACTTATCAGTCGCGTCACGTATTCGCAACAAAGGCAGTTTTGTACGGATAAGCGCTAACACGAATCTTTGTCTTCATGTTAATTGGCGACTATATTTTAATGCAAAAATGTCGCCAAAGTACATCGACTTTATTCCCATTTTGAAAAAACTGATATATATTATTAAAATTTAAATATCTATTTACTAACCTACCTTCCTATATTGTAAATGGATATCTAGGATACTGTGTAATTTTACACCGCAACAAATACACAAGAAAACAATATATATATATATATATATATATATATATATATATATATATATATATATATATATATATATATATATATATATATATATATTATATATATATATATATATATATATATAATATATATATATATATATATATATATATATACATATATATATATATATATATAATATATAATATATATATATATATATTATATATATATATATATATATATATATATATATATATATATTATATATAGTATATATATATATATATATATATATATATATATATATAGATATATATATATATATATATATATATATATATATATATATATGATTATAGGAAAATTCCTCATTTTTAGATTTAGAAGTATGAAAATAGGTATATAAGTTTTAGATTACAATTAAAAACGATCTGTGCAGACGAAAGAGACAAAATTCTCCTCTAAAGGGGTAAAATGGTGGGATAATAAATGATAAGTACCTACACGCGAACGATGTGGCGAGCAAAATAATGTTTAATATTTTTTTATCTACTGTTAATTATTATTTGGTTTTATGTAAAATATTGAGTTGATTAATTTATTGGAATAACGCAATATCGTGCAAACTCTTCACATTGTGACATTAATAAACGATTAGTGAATGGTCTTTTTAATAAAACTAACGAGCTATTTCATTAAATTATTCATAATTAATAATTATGTATAATTAGAAAATGACCTAAATATGAGTTTGTACATTTGTTAATAATATTTATGTTTCAGTCGTATTACGTCAGTCGTATATCAGTCAATTCAGTTTATTTAATTTGAAAAGTGTTTGACTGACATTCGAGAGATTTGCGCCAAAAATATATTCATTATTCAAGTCCAGTTTCATAAAGCGTTGGCTTCCATCATCCAATGAACGTGATGTGCCAATTTCTTTTAATCTGCTTTGTTGTTATGTCAGCTTAATACCTAAGTTAGGTGCATTAACGTTACCAAATCGATAGATATTTAAATTATTATGATGATATAAAACCTAGGCCAAGGAAGGACTCTTTGGCCTAGGTTTTAAAACTTGATCATTATTTCATTTTCAAGTATTCTTTGCATCAGTTTAGGTAGAAATAATGATGTATTAATATTTTCTTTATTTTTCTGCCTTCTGCCTTTCTTCTTTTTTTTTCTTTCAAGATATTGCAAGCGGCGGAACTATGACAACATATTAGCAATATTTAGTTTAACTGCTTTTTAAATTATTTAAATAATATATTTCCGTATCGAATTGGATAAATGTTATGCCTGACCAGTGTTTATCCTGATTCTGAAAAATTATAGCCATCTTTCATAGTAGCCTAGTCTGGTTTTCATATGTTTACCTACATACCTACGTATGCAAATATTTCTTTTACTAAATGTTATATTATAATCATTTAATTGTTTTTAATGATAATATTAGAATTTGTTAAAGTTAAATTAATTAAATACCTTGGACGGTTTCCATGAGGCGCGGGTTCGAATCCCACTGCGTTCTAATTTTTATATGTTTTCTTTAAGTATTTTTCTATCCTTAAGTGTGGATTAACACTTTAAAATTATCAAAATAGTTAAATATCGACTTAAATTATGTTTAAAATTACAATAAAGTTGTAAGTTGTAATTGTAACGCTCAAGAAACTATTCAAAATAATATCGAATTTCATTAAAATATAATTATTACATAAATGTAGTGCTAGTACGCTGGTATTTATTACAACGAACCTTATCTTGATTGCAGAAAAGTGGAAACCGTTTACGAAACATTACTTGCTGTTTTCATCACATGTACACGGTTGTGGTTGGCAGGTGAGTCTATATACCATGTGCATTATAAAGTGGAACGCTATTTGTCATTTTTATATTATAGATTACACCCAATAAATGGAAGTTAAATAAATCATACTCATTTATCAAAAAAATTGTAAAAAAAGGAAAGTCAATAAATTAAACAAATATATAAAAAACCCAATTTATGCACAAAAAAGTTAGGTCACTGTATTCTAAAAAACTAATATTTTAATAAATAGAATTAAACATTCTTATTTATTAATTAATATATTATATCATATTTTATAATAAGTATCTGTTTTTAGACGGAAAGGTACATCCTTTTATTCAAGGCTAAAACTAGAATATTAACAGAATAACAAATGGCCCATTGAACTAGTGATTTCTAAAATTATATAGGAAATGTCACTATAAGGTGGAATTGTAATATTCCAATGCCACATGCCACACTTACAAGTGTGCACTAACAAAATGATCCGTGTATTTTTATTAGTATGTACAGATGTTCAAAAATATCATTACCTAATGTTCAATGTAAATGGCAACACTCCAAACACAACAACAATGTTTACAAACACTAAACGGCGAAGTGAAAATATTCACATGTCGATGAGGAATAAGAAATGATTTCAAACGTTATTTCTATTGTATGAATTTTATTTAACATAAACTATGTATTAGTATACATAAATTATGTATTGATTTCAGATTTCCAATTCAACTAAAAGGTTTAACATTAAAGATACCCTCAATTAATTCTCATTTCTTATAATATATACAGCCTTACATTTTCCCCGCATATATCAGAATAGACAGATGGAACCCAGTGTTAAGACACGTGAGTCGGGGAACTCAACGCCACGTTTTGTATTCTTACCAGAGAGGAAATATACTAAATAGATATTATATGTATATATATATATATATATATATATATATATATATATATATATATATATATATATATATATATATATATATATATATATATATATATATATATATATACATACAAACAAACAAATAATTTACTCATAATATTGGGCCATCACTTATTTATCGATGTCATACGTAATCGATATCAGCCTGTGTATTATATAGGTCGGAATTAAGAAAGCATAACGCTGATTATGATCGAACGTGACTTTATAACGTCCGATAGTTTTATCAGATACTTCTGGTTATAATTATTCCACGGACGTCTCGAATTATAACGTATAATTAAATTGACTACCTCAAGCCCGCATGCAAGCACGCAACTTGCACTGATTGCGACATCACTTTCACTCGCTAGGCAATGCCAATGATATTCTATTTATGACTTCTGAATTTAGATGCAATACTTCTTGAAAAAATAAACGTTAATTTTTTTTCCTTATAATATTAAATATAAATAATACAAAGTCAATACTGTAGTGTTATTTATTTATGATGTTATAGTTAATATGCTACTGTATTTTTGACAATCTAATATTATTTTAGGACGAGAAAAATAATAGAAAATATTTATTTCTAGTATTTAATTAAATGACATTTTTGTATACTGCTAACTTAAAAAGTCACTAAATAAAAACAGACATTAAAAAAAAAACCTATTATTTCAGCTCAAAGAAAAGGTGTCCAACATTCAAAGAAAAATTATTTACGTTTTATATAGTCCATTTATTGGGGAAGGCTATTATAGCCTATAGGCTATAAACACCACCTCAATCTTTCGATGTAACCCGCGTTACCATGAAGGCTAAGTTATTGGTAAAAGCTAGTATATTATATTCAAATGCATGTCAATGCATGACAAAAATTAATGTTATTGCAGTCGTTACTTACAGATCACTTGATTGCAATAACATCCTTCTTTAACTATAATAGTTAACCGTTTCAAATAAGTATGATGATGTGCTATTTCCTCCTTATTTCTGCAATACTCGTCATTTAATGTTTAAGTATAGGTGGGCGTTCTTCCTCATTGAGAGTAAATGCATCTTTGTCAGCTGTGTTATTGTCTGGGCTCTGTTGTATTCAGGTTAACAGTAAAATATAGAATAACAAGTTTAACTATCACAAACTTCTAGTATTTCTTTAAATATTATTCCTCATTAGGAAACAAAAAATAATATATAGATTGAGCCACGTTCAATTTTTTTATACGTTTTCTGACTATTCAAATAAAACATTCAATATTGTCATATTTTTATTGAAAGTAGATCATTTTAAAAATTTAACCTCAATATGATGTAACAAAAACTATAATTCATTACCTTGTCCAAAATGTCAGGGAGAATTATTAAGGTAACCATCCTGTGGATTAGTATCTTGTATATATAATCGTATTATTTAATTGTATAGATTTTAAAATGTCATATTATTACGTAATATTAATTTAAAATATAGTACAGATTGAAGATAAGACGATTTGTTTTGAAATACAAATCTTAATAAATGTACACTAATAATTTGTTTCTATCTTTATTTTTTCTAAGTATATATGGAGCTGTAAAATCATAATAATCATAATAAGTAAAATCATAGTAATTCTGGTAGCCAGTTGGCGGACTATCAAACAATTGAGTAAAGAGTGCGCAATTCCCCGGTTCAATGACAAAGGCAAACAATGCATGACGGATTCAAATGGCAATTGGCTTATTATTAATCAATGGAGAAATCCACGGTATGGGCGGCTGTATCGAAACGAAATATCAATGAAATCACAATAAAACGGTACGTATTTGAGGTTGTAAAACGTCACATACTCGCAAACAATAAATAAATTCAGTAAACAAGTAAGCAACTAAAGTTATAAACCTCGTCCTCGTGGTGGAATAGTTTGGGAACCTATATTGATCACAGCGGAACTATCCCGAATTTTACTGACTAATTTTTTGCATATTTCTAAATTGTTAATTACCCTTATATTAATAATAGTGTGATGATATTTTATTGTGTGATATGTACTGAGTTCTAAATATTTCAAATTAGACATTGTGGATCCGGTCGTAAACAAAGTAACTGATGGTTTCAATTATCTTTCTACATAAACATTCATTCGCATACACAAAAATAACAGATTCTGAAAACTATAACTTGAAGATTTTTTATTTTAAAATGTTTACCTGTCTCTGAGTTTTATCGGGAAGTATAATAGAGAGCTCAAACGATCTATTCTTCTTGTCACGACTGCCTGATCGCATTAGTTTAGTTGACGTTCGAGTAATACTCTGTGCCTTTTCAGGTAACTTCAACGCCACTATAGACATACTACGAGACAGCCGCCTCCCCAACTTGCGCGTGCGCACCGACATCGAGCCACTAAGCCCTCGCCTGCGAGGCTGTGCGGTGACATTTTCCTCCACAGTTACTCCCTCCTCACTGGCACCAGCCATTTCACTACCTTTTAACACAATGTATTTCACAACGTCCACAATCACATCTCCGGCTAAACCGAGTCACAAAACTGACACCAAAACACTAGAAAGTCTTCTGTTACCACTGAGTCATCCTGTTCGAATCCGTCTTTTACAATTGAACTTTAATAGTTAATCTGCATTGTAACTAACTGCACAACAACAATCGAGAGAGCCGCGCGGTTCGAACGGGTCCAGTGCAGATCATATGGTCACGAAGCCGGTTTGGAGATTGCGCATAGATCTATCTATAGTTTAAAGTAAATAAAAAATATCAGTGCAATTGATTCGATAACCTCGATATCGCCAACGTAAATTCGAAAAGCGTGTTATATATCGTGCGTATTGCGTTAAAATAGGGCGCGTTATCGTAGAGCGCAGAACATGAGGAGTGGAGTAGCGACGTGCGCGCGGGCCTTCACGATGTAAACGACTAGAGGTAGAGCGGGCGACGGCGATCAGCGCGCTCGCCGCCCCCGCCGTTGCCAGTGCCAGAACATAAGTAAATGTAGCTGACACTTAAGTCCAATTGCTTATCGAATCATATTGTATCACTAAACAGTATGACACCAAACAAATGATCTTTTGTCTATCACAAAGAATCTAGTAACGCTCCCACGATATTTTTGACTCAGAAAAAACATTCGGAGTTTGTGTAACGGGATTGCGTCTTTAGATGTTTATATAGATAAGTCTACATTGCCATTATATATTATTTTATAAAATTTGTTACTTGAAATTTATGGCACAATTATTTTAATAGGTCACTAAATATATAGATTGAAATTGAGTTAGAAATAATATTAGCGCTTTGTCTACTAATAGATTTTACAACTTCAAGGTGAACAAGTTAATTCATAATATAGGTATATAATATATATTTCTCCATTCATTTTTAATAGTTAAACTTGTAAACACGATGGTTGTAGATTCAGTGACATAAAATGGTATGACAAAGTTCGGCGTTGAGTTTCGGCAGTTACCACTTTGTCTCGAATACGAGCGTGAAGCGGGTAAAGCTATGTATATGTACCTACCTATGTATATTATACAGGAACTAAGTGTACATATCTAATGAAAAAAATTAAATTGATTTATATCAAGTTTTAAAAGATTAAAATCCAATTATTTTTTTAAATTATTTTAAATTATATATTATGTGTTTTGTATTAATTCCTGTGTTTCCTTAAATGCATATTGTAATAATTTGTACAATTTAAATATGTATTCAAAAGTACAGATAATTTAGAACGATAATTAAGTATTTTCTTTAAAATATTTCAAAAAATTATACCACATTTCTAGACACATTTTACATTACACATTACATTACATTTACACACATATTACATTTAAATCTAAACACATTTTTTTTCTAAATATAATTTGTTATAATATTTTAAAAAGTAAACTATTATAAAAAGGTTACATAAAACATATCTCAAAATAAATCTGTGCATTTTGACTATTTGTAAACAATCATCGTAACGTCATTTGATAATATTTTATTTTGTAATTAGTATTGAGATGTACATACTAGAGTAAAAAAAATATCATTTATCAAATTAATGAATGAAATAAACGTCGTGTGAGTACATTCATCATTATATTTTATATTTAATTCTAACTTTTATTTTACTCGCTGCCATACGAAAAATGTTGAATTAAATGGTGTAAACACACCACAAAAAAAGAAATTTGAATGTATCAGTAATAAGTTTTGCTTATATATACATACATGCACATATCATATCCTCGTTCTTGTTTTGAAAATATGAACATTTACCGTCTAGGTATAGGTATAGGTATAGGTATAGGTATAGGTATGTACCTAAATGTCAAACTTCGCTATTAAATAGGTCAACATATTAATAATGTATATGGTAATGAATCAATTATAAAAATAAAACAGCATATTTTGAAATCCTAACATTTGTTTTACTTAACTATATCGTTCATGAAAATGTGGGATATTTTAATATCCCATATTGTGATTAGTGTCACAGTGCTAACATGACCTTCGTCTTAACGCAGTGGCCTAGCGACTTTCAAACAATAGGTACGTCATTCAGTAAAGTGTAAGATTACGTTCTAGATGTTATTGAAACGATTCAAATGTATATAAAGCCTAATTGTCATAGAATTACATAAATATAACCTCATGATGTAGGATCCTACATGTTTTAAAAAAGTATACTTATATGCAAAGGCAGCAACAAAACCCACAACCACAAATTATTTATATATATATATATATATATATATATATATATATATATATATATATATATATATATATATATATATATATATATATAATAACATATTAGTAATTAATTATCGAATTACAATAGATAATATAATAGATCAACATAACATAATAGATCAACATTAGGCCAAAATCTTATTCGTGTGTGTTTTGTTTTTTATGCGGTATGGAAGTTAAAACTGCGTTTTCGTCTTCAGTCCATAAAAAAGTCTGAGGCATAACATAATCTTGCACTTAGTCTTATAGGAACTGGGAAACGAAAACAGAAAATTTTATTTTAAAATGTCAAGAAATCTTCCCATCTGTGCCACAATAGTGTCACATATCATATCTTGGGCGAATTAATAAATTTATTTATGTAATAAATCTTCATGATACGCAATAATACAAGATGAATCATACGACTGTATCATATAGTGTTTATATAGACACTAAAAACTATATTACTTGTCTGTTAAGACACAATGCGAACGGTTTGCAATTAGTTTAAAACATAAAGAATTTATTTTATGTGGCAATGAAAAATAAACAAAGGCTTCGAGAATGAATTAAGTAAATCTCTTTAATAATGCAAATTACCTATATAGTATAATTAACTATATAGTAAAATAAATATTGAAAAATAGCTGAAATAATGATTAGGATGGCATAATACATTATAATTTTTTTTATAAAGATTTTACTTAATTACATAATTTAATTTAATTATCACATTACTAATAACATGATCGATTAGCTGACATAAGTAGTATTACTGCACTTGATTTTTTTCCTTCATAACAAATTAGTTCACCGCGCTTTGTCTTACCAGAGCGGGAAAATAATAAATATATTTATATTTTTTTATGATCAAAACTATGTATGAAAAATATATAAATCAATTACTAAATATACATTTAATTGATTTAGGCAGTCGGAAACAGCATGGAGGAAGAACGGGGATTGGAAAGCTCGATACTCAAAGTTGTACTCGTCAAAAGGATTATCTATGTAAATATAAACTTTCTTTAACAACTTTCTTCTTGTAACTTACTAATCCAATCCAATAAAAAGAACTATTGCCAATGTTATATTGTAAATACTAACATATTTTAACACGTAACGATGCTGATATCGTCCCATCACTATAATAGACATTGTGACATAGGAACCTAGTGTTAAATACTCCGTCCCCTACTTTCCGCCTTTCGAGGTATTGTGTGTTTACTAGCAGAACTCAACGCCGCGCTTTGCCTTGTTGCCAGAGCGAAGAATGTGAAAATAATTAATTCTCCCTGTGTGGGAATCGAATCCACAAACCGTCGCGTTTACTGGCTGACGCTGTGCCTCTGCGCCACGACGGTCTTCTTTTTTACTTATAAGAGTAAACCTTATTTGGTATAATATTTTACTTGATTCGAGTTACTTTAAATCAGATCGTCAAGGCCTATTGCGTTTACCAAGCGTAGTAGTAACCAAACCTTTTTGAGTCATCGCGTGATTCAGTATCCGAAAAAAGGCCATACAGCATCACGACGTCATTTAACATTTACAGTGTATTTGTAAATACACAGCCGTAAAACCACAAACGAGACAATTGTTTTTTAGACTTCGTTAGTTGTTTGCTGTATAAATGTAGTGGGTAGTCAATTTTAACAGGTATAAAATAAACATACATTGTAACGTACAGGACGAAAAAAGAAGAGCCCCGTCGAATTTCATTTATGGGGAATGATTCTACACCGTACGCCTCTTTGTTAATAAAGTTAAGGGCCAGTCAAAAAGATACATCTATTAACTCAAATGAAACTACACCCCACTATATAGCCTCCTTAATGTCACAGAGTAGTAAGTGTTATGGAATTGAAGACATTCAAAAGTAAGTGTGCATAAGTATGTTAATAAACTATAATATATAGTACTTGCAAGTAAATTGTGTTTACACATTTTCAAAGTATAGACTATTAAGCCTTTTGCCTATTGTTATAATCCAACAATTTGAAATTGACGAGAAATTGGATTTATGGAATAAGACAGAGTTGTCATTTTGTATGTTATTTTCTATATATGGTAAACGATTATTTTCTCATCTTGAAATTAAATTCTTAAATAATTTTACATTTTTGTCCCACTATATTACACGAGTAGGTATCTGTTTGTACACTAAGTAATTATTAAACAGTTATTCTTCTTGTAATTCATCTTGTTAACGTATATTTGTACATAAACAATGAACACGTGTAACATTCACAGTGGAACTGTTTGTTAAGTGTTGAATTCATATAATTAAATAATAATAATTTATATTCACAAATTATTTACATTACGGTTTACGTTTTGATATGTTGTAAGTAAGTATTTTGATAAGAGGCCATCGTGGCGCAGTGGCACATCATCTGACTGTAATCACCATGTTTGTGGGTTCGATCCCCAATCAGAGAAAATAATTGTTTTAATTTCCCTGCCCTGACGAGACAAAGCAATATGTTGAGTTTCGCCGCTCTACACTCAATTTCTCAAGGCGGAGAGCGAAGAACAGGGTGTCCTGGCATTAGGATCTTTGCCGACACTGTTGTTTATATATATGCAGGATAAAACGTAAAGTTTATAAAACAAGTATCTATAACATAAAATATTAAATTTATTGTTTTACGATATATACCTTTTAAATATATGATTTATTTACCTGTCACGCTATATTATATATTGGTAAGTCAAGAACTAGATAAGATAGATAGATATTTCTTTTTTGTAGATCCGCTAACTATAGTGAACTAGAAACATCTCTTTTGAATATGGTACGCTCAAGGAGCCGTGAAGCTGAAGATGAAGTACGTAATAATCCATTGGTGTTGACATGTGAGGATACTAATAATGAGTAAGGCAATCCCACTTTTTCACACATCATTTGTAAAATTTTTAAATGATAACATTTTCACCAGCTTAAGCGGTACCTATATATCCCAATCAAGTTACTATATTAATTAATAAAAATATTTAGAAATTTTCAATAAAAATTAAGTATACTCAATTAAAATCAAAAGTGACTACATCATATTTCATAACCCAACAGAAAATGCATTTTCCCGCGGCTTTCACTATATAACTTTCTCACAGTTTTATGCCATGGTCGCTCACAATACCATTCTGATAACATAGAGGTTTATTCGCTATTGTACGTTACGTTACTTAAAGGTTTAAGGAAAAATATTTTATTTCAAAATAATAACGAAATCACAATATCTTTGCATTTAGAGTAACCCATTGTACGAGTATAATAATTATTAGGATTTACTTGTATTATCTAATTTTTACACTTTATTATTTATTTTGCGGCGTTCGAAACATTCCTACACCAAAATAATACACCAAATTAATTAAGAAGAGAATGATTTTAAATATTTTTCCGCATATTGCGGCGTGTCTTAGTGCAAGCATTTGTGAAACCTGCGTGCACGGTCTGAGCATTCGCATGACAGATCGCAGTGTGTCCCGCTCACGTATCTCCCGGATGTCCACACGGCGCGACATGGACATTCCGTCCATACTAGCATTCACTGCAAACGTGCCTAAATCGGTAAGCTCAAAATGCTATAACTTATTTGTTAATTGCATGCATACAGGACACAATACCAAAAATAATTAATATAATGTAGTTGCTATGAAACTAATGTTAGAATGTAACATATCTTAGAGGATTGACACCACCATAACAAAACCACCAACGTAACAAAAACCTATATTTAATAAATGCAGCCGCAGCTTGAAATACCAGCGTTTCAAAAAATAGAGCCGCAACGTGAAGAGATCCCAAAGTGGTCCATTCGTCGTTCAATGTGCCCTGTCTGTTCTCAAAAGTGGAGAGACAGGAGTACCATAAATATTATTAAATCATCAGGTATTAATGGATTTATATTAATTCCTTAGAAGGAAATCACCGTTTTTCACCAATCACCAATTAAATATTTTATCATTTTATTTGTTTCTATTAATTTTAAATATTATCTTTCTTGTTTATGGTACCGTATTTTAATACTAATATACAGTGTTAAAATGATAACAGTCAAGCTTAAGACAAGTAGACGAAATAATTATATAAGCGACGACCTATTATTGTCCTAGACTTGTAGGTACTTATGTGATTAATATGCCTATATAAAAACATTCTGAGCAGGTAATAATTATTCACATAATAATTATAGGGCTACGAAGAAATTTATCATATGAACCGCCATCTGTAAAAGCGCCAGCTCGCTTACTAACGGCGATCGCAATGGATTGGTATGTATTTAAATATTTACTATAAAAGTAATAAAATAAAGTTTTCAATTAAATTGAACAGTTTTGTGTGTGTGTGAATTTTATATATAAAAAAGTATATCACGTACCTATGTATGAGCAAAGGATTCTTGAAAGTGTTATAAATCAAAAAAATTACATCCTTATTATTGTATAGATATGGAAAATCCTAAATACAATTTTTTCCAATTCTAAATAAGACATTGATAAATTCTAAATAAGACATTGAAAAAAATAATACTTTTAATAAGCGTGTTTTTTAAATTGGTATAATATCAAATGATTATTTAAATGCTTAAACATCTAGTACTACCCGAAATATACCTGAAGCATTGGACAAAGATATTGGAGTCTCTTATAGTAGTCTACGAAATACAAGCGCTACATGGCAGTTGACTCGAGCCCGACGATTTCGGGCGCCAAAGCCATTGCTACCGTCCCCCGAAGCTACAGCACCACCAAGTTGCAATGCACCATTGGCTCGAAAGGATTTGGATTTACGAGTTAACCGTTTTCTTTCGGATAATTTTAAATTACAATGAATAAATAAATAATAAAATTATATATTTTCCATATCCCGTTTTTAATAGTAACAGAGGACAAATGAGTAAATGATTGTATTTATTTCCTATGCAAATTGAAAGTACCATGTTACAGGACATCTTAGTTAACATTATTATAATAAATTAAATAAATTTTTATTTAACACTTCTTTATGGATTTCCAAGTGTTTTATAGAGTGGAAATCCACTCTACAGACTAACTCTAAACGCCATATAACATATTGGTAAAGCTTATTCAATTCTGTATAGGGAAACCATGATAAAAATATTTGAAATTACATAACGACTGTTTATATTATCATTGAAAAATAAAGTTCATAATGTAAAAAACGTATAGAGAAGTGTTAATGAACGCACACATCTAACAGATAATCGCTTTGCATAGTTATTATATTATTAAATACAAATAGAACTTCGTCGGCGTAGACTTTATAATCCTTGCCACCATACGGACTGATCCTTTATCATTGAGATTCATGAGATTGTGTTAAATATTTAACAAGTGGAATAGTGTTATTATTTATTCATACCGAACATGCGCGCCATCTCTGTGGTTGGGTACACCTATCTTGCAAAATTGAGTTTCTCGAGTTCCACATCTATAGCATATAATATATATATATGTCATTTCAGTTCAGTTCAGTTCTTTAATTATGGCGTTCCGAACGTGCCAGATGAGTACAAGTCACTTCACCAATGTCACGTTTTATGGGGAACACACGAAGGAGGTTGTACGGTAAAAAAGAGGGAAGAGTGCCTATAACAAAATAATTAATATTTACAGTCTATACACAACATGGCGTAGATTAATATAAGTAATATTTTACAAACATGTTAAATTATTTACAGTTTAATGTTATTATACTTATTTAAAATATTAACGTGAAATAAATAAATAATAAAAGAGAACCGTGATGGCGCAGAGGCATAGCCTCTGCCTGTAAACGCGACGGTTAGTGGGTGCGATTCCCACTTGGGGAGAATAAATGATTTTCATTTTCTTCGCTCTGGTAACAAAGCAAAGCGCGGTGATGAGTTCCGCCACTCAACACGTAATTCCTGTAAATGCAGAAAGCGGGGAACGGAGTGTCTTAACACTAGGTTCCTACGGTTCCCTCTACCTACCCTGCCATGTGCCAGGGATACAGCTAATTTATTTTCATAAAAATTTACATAAGGGACTAAAAACAAACATTGAACATTATAGCGGGGGACTTTATGAGGAAGGACATATAAAGAATGAATTAAGCTAGGAAAAGTGAAAAGGAATAGGAGGCGGATCCTTCGTATAAGCCACATTCACACAGTAGTCCCTGACCCTGGTCTTGGCCAGATGCACTGGCGTACAAGCATGTCCATGGTGCATACGAAAAATTATTGTTATAATCCTCCGTTAAATAAATTTTTGAGAGTAAAGCCAAGGTCGCTTAGGAATAAAGGGTTAAGTATATGCATAGTACTTACCTTTCTGAGACTTTTGACGCATTCCAGAACTCATACCAGGACTTATCCAAATGAGTTAAAGCATGAGACAACAGATCCTGGGCCGAGTTAGAAAAATAATTTAAAGTACCACTCTGGATGGCAAATTTTGCGCAGCAGTCTGCAGATTCATTCCCACTATGTCTTTTCTTTGTTGCTGTTGATGAACATTGCAATGACATTTGACAGCTAGGTTGGCGGTAACATATACGGGCGCCCTCTGGTGACAAACATGTAAGATATACTCAATACTTCTTTAAGAATTAGGGCCATAATATACATATCAACCGGAAACGAAACGTGAATGCATCAACACTAGCCGCTCAGTATTCTTTGTACGAAATTCTCTACTACAAAACACACTAAGCGGGACGAAACGTAAATGTCGGGACTAGCTGACAAACGGCGATGCGGTGCGCTGTCCACTTGCCGTAAGCGCGCTTACGGCTCACCGTAAGCTAGCTTACGTTTCCTCGTTCACGCCCCGCACCTCAGCTTGCTGAACGTACTACAGGAATGTTGATATTTTATTAATGATTTTTTTCTTGAAAAATGTGATTCGCGATATGACCATACTAGTAAAAATCTTCTTCTTCTTCTTGGCATTAGTCCCGGCTTTTGCCAGGGTCTGCCTTCCGACTAAGCCTACTCCACTTTGCACGGTCTTTAACATCCTCAGTAGACAATCTATTGGCTCTCATGTCTTGTGTCACGACATCCAGCCATCGCTTCTTTGGGCGTCCGGGTGGTCTAACTCCAGGGACAGACATATCAAGGCACTTCCTTCCGACATAGTTCTCAGATCGGCGCATAACATGGCCATACCATCTCAGGCGACGCTCTTGGAGCTTATCCGCTACGTCACGGACCCCAAGACTACCTCGAATGAATGTGTTGCGTATGGGGTCGGACCGCGTATCGCCACACATCCATCTCAGCATCTTCATCTCCGTGACGTGAAGCTCCTGAGTGTGCCGAAATAATGTTGGCCAACATTCACTGCCGTATACAAGAACCGGTGGGATAATGCTCTTGTATATCAGTCCCTTGAGCTTGGGCGGTATTCTGCTATTGCACACACCAGTGACCTCCCGCCATTTGGCCCAGGCAGCGTTTATACGGGCATGGATGTCGTGATGGATGCCTCCAGACTCATGCATAACGGCTCCAAGGTACCTGAACTTCTCCGAGGCCCGATATGGATGGTGCTCGAGTCCGGGTTCCCGCAAGCCATGTACTCGGTCTTCGACACATTCAGTTTGAGACCACCGTTCTCAAGCGCACCCTTCCAGGCGTTCACTTTACGCTCCAGCATCAGTCGGTTTTCGTCGATGAGTACTATGTCATCGGCATACATCATCAGCCACGGAGGCTGGCATTGGATGTGAGCCGAGACAGTATCCAGCACTACATTATAAAGGAACGGACTAAGAGCTGAGCCCTGGTGAACCCCTACTGTAATCGGGAAGGGCTTGGTGTCGCCAACAGCGGTCCTAACCACTGAAGCGGAGTCGTTGTACATATCTCTGATAACCTCAATATAGGCTTCAGGGATCCCCTTGGATCGCAATGCCCACCAGATACACTGACGTGGCACACAGTCAAAGGCCTTCTGCAGGTCCAAAAAGGCCACATGCAGAGCTCTCCTATTTTCCCTGTAAGCCTCCATCAAAGTTCTGAGGGCAAAAATGGCGTCCATAGTGCCTGATCCTGGTTGAAACCCATACTGAGACTCAGAGACAGTACATTCTTGGCGGGGCCTGAGGTCGATCATGCGCTCGAAGAGCTTCATGGTGTGGCTCATAATCTTAATGCCCCTATAACTACCGCAATCTTGAACACTGCCCCTTCCTTTGTAAATAGGGATAATAAAGCTTTGCCGCCACTGATGTGGCATCTTTCCAGTATTCAAGATACGGTTAAACAGGTCAGTAAGTATAAGCACACCAAGAGGGCCCAACGATTTCCACGCCTCGATCGGGATGTCGTCAAGTCCTACCGCCTTTCCGTTCTTCATGCGTTCTTCATGCGAAGACAATTACGAGTTTTGTCACGGGTTATTGGAGCAACAAGTCCGAGGTTAGGAGATAATTCAGGAGGAAGACTACGAGACTGCTAAGTGTTCAGCAGCTCTTTAAAGTAGCTTCTCCATCTCTCCACAGAGGCATGACTACAAAGCAACGTGCCCCGAGAATCTCTGACACAAAGACATTTTATAATATCCTGCGTCGGTTTATCTCGAGCACGAGCCAGTTTGTATATGAGCTTCTGCCCCTCCACAGTTTCAAGTTTATCGAACAATGGCGACAAACTTTCTCTGCGGGCTCTGGCTACAGCTCTTTTGCTGGCCCGTTTCGCTGCTATGTACTCCAGTCTATCTTCAGGAGAGTTGGAATGCTGCCACTCTTTAAACGCAGCCTTCTTTTCCTGAATCACCCCCTGCACCTGGTCATTCCACCACCATGTCTCTCTGTCGATGACACGCCCACCCTTAGTAACACCAAGAACTCGCTTGCCCGCCGCAATGATAGCTGAATGAGCTCAATCCCATGCAGTCTGAGCGGTCTCGGTGTTAATCAGTAGATTTTGACTCTCCACCGCCGCCAAGAAGTCGGTCTGCATCGGCCCATTCAACAACCACCACTTAATCCTAGGCTTGCGTTTCTCAGCTACTTTCTTTTTCGGAGTAACAGTATAGTCCATGACAAGGAGACGATGTTGGGCCGTCAGGCTTTCGCCAGGAATGACCTTACAGTCGGTCACCCTGCCTATATGGCACCGTCTAGTCAGCAAATAATCAATTTGAGTTGAGTGGGACCCGTTCTTATACGTTATAAGGTGCTGAGGTTTCTTCTGGAAGAAAGTGTTCACGATAGCCAGATCAGACGCAATGCAGGTTCTTAGAATATTTTCTCCCTCTGCATTGCGAAGACCATATCCAAAACCCCCGTGAACACGTTCATACACCTCAGCGACCCTACCCACGTGACCGTTCAAGTCCCCCCCAACTAAGACTGATTCGGTAGACGATATAGCGAGTAGGACCTCTTCATACTGCTCCCAGAAGTTCTCCTTTTCAGCCGCGCTACAACCTGCCTGGGGAGTATAAGCACTGATTAAGTTTGTGATAACGCCCTCGATCAGTACCCTTATTCGCATCAAGCGGTCGCAGCGACGGTCCACTTCATTCAAGCCCATTCTGAAGCTCTTCAGAAAGCGCTACCGCCACACCGTTTTTGCCTGTAGGTAACCCAGTGTATATAAGGCGGTAACCCTGCCCGATGTTACGAGACTTATTGCCCTTCCAGCGAGTTTCCTGAAGGAAAGCACACTGGACCCGACTTCTCATGAGTACATCTGCGAGTTCTCTGCATCGTCCGGTTATAGAGCCAATATTCCATGTTGCAAAACGTAGTTTCCGTCTGGGTACTGACGTCGTTAGCCGTGCCCGTACTTGAGACGGTAGCCCTTGCCCACTTATCGCAGGTGTAGGGCGATGTGCCTGCGCGTCGTTTAACGGCGACGCCCTAGCCATACCCAGCTTTTTTCCAGATCGGTCCATACGAGTGGCGAAGTGGTCTTTTAGTGGAGCGATTGCCATCTGACCTCCAAACCCATTACTGGGAGAAACCAAGAAAGGAAAGGGAATAAGAGGCAGAAAGACTTGGAATATAGAGGAGGGACACCACTTACATGGATTGGATCGAGTTATGAAAGTGGTGGCTCGAGGTCCCGGGGTCGCGTACCCGTATGCCGAAAACCAAATATCGGACAGATAATTGTTACTATACTACCATACTATTAAAAATATCAATAAAAAAGTTCCAATATATTGAAAAACATCATTATAATTATGTTCAGTAGATAATAACAATAAAAGATTGTTTTTAAAAGCGACTTGTTCAAAAAAGTAAATACTGCTTAAATTAAATAGATATTGTATCAAAACTTCTGAAAGAAAGTGAATTGGCATTGTTAAAATTTTTAGGAGCATATCTTTTTGTCCACTCTATTTATATTTGAAAATAAGTAATTTGACTTAATTTCAAAAGTACTTCGTATTATTAATAATAATAAACTTTATTTCACGGGGTATATCTGTACAAAATTATAAAATTTTGAGAATAGAGAAAAAGCATAACATAAGTTTAAATAAAGTACAATAAATGGAGTTACTAATTTTTTGTTAAGATAATAACTTATAATTAAATTAATGAAAGAAATATCGACTATTTATATTGACAATGAAAAAGTCAATATTAAACAAAAATAGTTTATTAATAGCATATAGCTCTGCGCGTTGCGAACAATTTACCAAATTCGCTATTTCTTTTCGAATCTTTCATATAAATCTCCTATAAATCTTTTCTCAATTAATTCCCAAAACCTCAAACGTACTATATTTTCGCTTACACTTCCAATTTTTTATGACAAAATATTAAAAATAAAATGTGAGAATAATAAATAACTTATACTTTTTCTTCTTCTCTTTATATATGGCGTTTCGAGCGTGCCAGTTGAGCACAATTCACTTCGCCAATGTCACGTTGAATGGAGAACACACAAAAGAGAATGTACGGTAAAAAGGAGATAAAATTATACCATAGAAGAATACATGTTTAAAAGAGATCCAGTTTAAAACCTTCACCTATAACAAAATTAACAGATGTCTACAATATGTACAGACAACATATAAGGTTAGTATATATATAATATTATATATTTATTTAATATATTATATTTTACATGAGCTTAGGTTTTAATATTATTATATTTCATATATTAACATAAAAATTTACATATAGGACTAAACACAAACATTAACAAACACACATTTAGAGTACGAGGGACTTTGAGAGGAAGGACGTCATATTAGGCGCGGATTGATTTAAGGCAGGAGACAAAGGAATAAGAACCGTCGTCCAAGCTACATTCTCACAATGAGTGGTCCCTGACCCTGATCTTATCCAGATGAACAGGTGTACATGCATGTCCGAGACGTAAGGGGCAAATTGTAGATATAACCCTCCTTTCAGTAAATATTTGAGAGAAAAACTAAGGGCGCTTTGGTATAGTCGGCTGGAGAAATGCGCAATATTCACCTTTCTGAGGTTTTGATAAGTCCTAGTATTTAGACCAAGACTTGTCCAAGTTAGTGGCTGCAAGAGACAACAGATCCTGAGCCGAATTAGAAAAGTGGTCTAGGAATTTGAGCTGTAATATAGGATGTCATCAGCATAAGAATGTTACAAAAGCTAGTAATAGACAATTCGAGGTCATGTGTGTAGATGTTATACAACAGAGGACTGAGAGCTGAAGCCCTGAGGAAGTCCTTTCCAGACATGGGATATAGTAAGAAGCGGATGTTTAACCTCGGCGGAATACTCAGCTTACGCAATTTTTACCTGAGTAACGGAAGAAGAACATTATCATATGCCTATGCAATATCTAGAAAAACACCCCCTAAATACTTTGGCAAAAGCTCGTCGAACGTCAGAAGTTAAAATGCTGAAACTATCTGCAGTGCATGACCTCTTTCTAAATCCAAACTAAGAGGAAGTGAAGATATTTCTGCTTTCCACTATCCATTCCAAATTGTTTTTTAAAAGTCGTTCAGCACTTTTTGATAGCGTTGATGCAACAGCAATGGGTCTATAAGAAGAAGGATCAGAGGAACATTTCCCTAGTTTAAGGATAAGGGTGACAATTCGGGATTTCCATGTATCAGAATATTGCCAGATTGATATATATAATTTTTTAAATATAAGAAGTAAACCTTAGATTTTTCGTTTGACCTCTTAATGAAAGAATAAGGGACACCATCTTCTCCTGGACTAATGTCTTTCAAATCCGCTAAAATGCTTTTGAGATCCTCAAAGGAAAAGGGGACATCTATTTCCTCTGAAGATTCAGTTGGCATGGTTGGGAATAAATCAAAAGACGGTACTAAAGGCAGAGCCAATTTGATAACAAAATTGTTAAGCCATAAGGATGAATTATTGGACTAGGGGCACTGTTAAGTGACCGACAAAGTCTCTTAATGTTTGTCCATAAGCATAGAAATGCTGGATAAGGATAATACTACTTCCAAACCCGTCACTTCTGTCCTTTAAAAGGCGAAACCTGACACCAACCATGTTCCCGAGAGGGCAACAATGACAGGATTGTACTGGGAAACAATATGCAGTAATTCATGCTTTTTAGGACAAACACTACTACTATTCCACTGCAGGAAGGTCAGTGGAGCCATTATTAAGGATTTTGAATATTGTTAGTAGATTTTGGTCTACGTTGAACGGTAAAGGATGTTCATCACAGGTGGATATAATACAAGGGTTAGTGGCAGTAACAGATATTTTCTACCAACTGTTGGATTACAAACACTTTAATTAAGAGCGTGACCATTAGAAAGAGAAGAGGAACAGTTACCAATGAATGCTTGGTGAGTCTGTCTGTCAAAACCCTTATTAAGAGGAGCGCGGCGAAGGAGAGATTGAAAAACAGTTTTGCAATAAAATTTGGTAGGAGTTATTGGGTTATGAATAAATCTGGCTTGTTGGTATGTAGGAAAAGTGAAAATTGGAGAGGAAAACATTTCCTTAGCAATATTTGCATAGGACCGTTGGGCAGAAGGGGAGGATGCTTCTATGTATGAGATACACTCTTGAGACATAACAATTTTGATGGATTGCCTTCTTGCATACTTAGGACAGTCCCTATCTGTGGCAAAGTACTTAATGTTACAGAACAAATAATTTGAAATCTCCTTAGTTGTATCACATGCATCACCAGAATGAGACTGGGCACACCTGTAACAACTTGGCAGAGATCTATACAGAATCAATATAGGGACTCAGGACCATCGGAAAGGGACGGGTGGACATATACATTTTGAATGAAGTGTAGTAGATGGGTTAATAATCGTTTTTTTGCCGCAAAATCGGTATTTAAAGGTAAATCATCACCTCGCCTCTATGTAGGCATCGCTTGAACATCAATTTTACCACCTCCCGTATCAGGAGATTCAGAACGAAGATCACTATCAATTATGTAATAATAAAACAGAAAAACCTTACTTGATTTGACAAACAGACAGACACACACACACACACACACCAACCACCTTGTTAAAAAGGAACCTTTTAAAACTTTAAAATACCCAAAGAAATGAGGCAATATTCATGTTTATATGATTCCAGTGATTAGCGATGACTTGAAAAAAGACGAGGCATGGAGACTCAATCAATCTGTTAAGTTTATAATTTTTTATAGTTATTTTGATTGTCGAAGGAATTGTTGATATAAAATGAAATACTTGTGATTAGTATTATTATAATGTGCTATGGCAATGAAAGCCATCTCGTATAATGTGAAACGGAACATAACCGGAATGAGCCATAAGCTGATTGACGGTGAGTTGATACGATCCGTTTTCGAGTTGATATGTGTGCTATGACCTATAGGGTAATATCTCTTATATTTTTTTTATTTATTAGGAAGGCAACGTTGTATACAAAAATAATTCTTATTCTTATAAATATTTAACAATGCTATTACCTAAACTGTATACCACACATATTCTCTAGGTGCACGATGGTAGCGCCAACCAGCGGTTAAAATTATGTCGGACATTGAAATGTCAAATGGTTGGCGTTTAGTACGAATAGTAAGTAAACAAACAATAATTTTATTGAAACAGCGTAATTTACTGAGATTTTATTCGATTATGTAAGCCTAAGGTGTCGTTAATACTTCGCTAATTGATCGAAGTCCAGTAAAATATTTATTCTCCGTGTTGGTTGTTAGTTGTTCATAAGTCTTTTCAATAGTATTACATCCTTGATGTTTTGTCTTCTTGTTATACTTGATAATCTTCAAATTGCTTTTTATTTCAGTTTGGACTTCAGAGTCACATATGTCTTTGGCACTATATACTATCTATTACAAATAGACGTATGCCCTTCATTTTCAACAGTGGAAAATATGTCAACTTGGCATTCTTTGTCAATTTTTGTACTATAAATATTTTCCATTATTTAAAATGTATTTCTCTCGTAAGGAATATTGAGTACATTTGATGTAATTTTCTGTCTTAAAACTGCGTTCCATTTGTCGTTTGTATCTTGACATGGCTGAGTTTTCATTCACTCTTGTAGAGGTAAATATAGCGGGAAATATTCTTGGGAACTGGGGACTATTTTGTTCATCGACTTTTTTGCCGCCAATAAAGTGAGCATTGTATATCACGTCATGAGGCTTTGGATACCATGGTGATCCATCGGCACTGAAATTAAATATAACAAATTAATTATACTCGTAGCAACTTGACCACTGTAAATAACTATTTTCTGTAAACACATACAACATTTAATATGAATTTGTTGATTTTTAGATTAACTTACTTTTTTCTCTTGACAGGCGATAATCCACTTCGTTCGTTGTTCTTGTTTCCAACTCACTCGAGGAAATGTATAAAACTTTTTATCACTATTTTTGCCATTGTTCTTGCAGCCAACTACACAGCAGGTATCGTGACGCATTTTATTAATTTTTGCTTCAAATGCACAAATATGTAAATTTCTTAAGTATAAAGTGACATTTCGTCCGACAGAGTTTCCGTTTTAGACACGGTGCGCGCTGCGATCGATTCGTGTTCTCCCACCTCCTATTTCGCACCCAGCGAATAGGCTAACTTAACATGCATATAAAAAAGAAACAAGACAATAACTTTAACATACATATTTAAATTTACATACCTGAAGTTAATAACAAATTCAGCTAGAGACCTTTTTTTACTGTTTGTTTACAAGAGGATGTGAATTACCGGAAATATCTAGACTTACTTTATTTAATATACTAGCAACCCACTCGCGGCTTCGCCCGCTTATTACTATACCGCGTTCGTTTAAAAAACATCTACATACATAACAATGCAAATCTTCGATTTTCTCTTTCTTCTTTTTGTAAATGTAATTAATACATAGCCGGTAAGCAAATTATGTTCTAGATTTTCTATTTATAGCGTTAACAACACAAATTCCACTTCCCGCAATTGATTTTTAAAATCAAAATCATACTAACACTATTTATTTTTCATTTATTTATTTCATTTCATTTAGTTATTTTTATTTTTTAAATACACCGCCCTTCCTCGGCGTTTTTTATTCTAGTCCTGACAAATGTAGGTAGGTACTACTAATATCTTCTATTTTTAACATCGTCAATGTTTAAAATAATATTAATATTATGCTAAAAAAAGTTATTTAAACTTAAATATTGCTCATATTTCAAAAAAGGAATTTATTTGAAAAAATCTATTAAATAAATCAGCTTCACTTACACGCCTTATATATAATTGACATATTTTATTCGACGTAATTAAAATATGTCAATTTTTTGTTTTACGGAAACCTCATTGAACGCAGTATGGCAACGATGAACAGATGATATAAAAAAGGCGGCTAGTAGTGACTGGATGGCAAAAACGAAAGATCTTGCTTTATGGCGTAACCTGGGGAAGGCCTACGTCCAGCAGTGGACTGATATAGCCTGATGCTAATGACAATGATGATGATGGCAACTATTCTATACGTAGATTTAGGTTTGAAGCTGTCAAAATTTATTTAGTTCTTTAGTAGATACCAGTAATCAAAGTAAATGGACTTTATCGGTCTTTTTATGAAAACTGTTGCAATATTCATCAATTTAAATTTTTTTGGCCAGTAGCTTTTACGTGATTCATGAATAAATAAACAAACATACGAACAAAAAATCCACTGTGTAAATTTTTTAGCTTATATTTACAATAACGATTGCTTAATGGTACATAAATCGGCCAATATTTTTTTTTATATGTCTTGAACATAATTACTACGACATATTGCTACTTTATTTCATCTATGGTCTGTAGATGTATTGAAGATATATCGACAGTTATTCAAATAAAAACATCCTGCCAGCATGACGCAGAAGTTTAATTTAATTTAAATTTATTTGCATGAATAACGACATCTGTTGACAGATATTATAATATATTACTATTGCTTTTAAAACACTTAATATTGGTTTTCGAAAATGATTTTAAATAACCTACCAATAGATGGCATTCTATCAAAAATTACTAAATTACCTTCTGATAGCTAAATGTCACTATAATAATTGTAAATCAAATGATGTGAACTATTAGTATTACTGTGACATCTAGCTAGATTGTGGAAATCAATATCTAATGTTTTTATATTATAAACATTATATTAAAAAAAACTTTTTCCACTTTACTAAGTGAGATTGAAATAGAACTAGCTTTACTTGCATGTAATCGACGTAATTTAACCGTCTCTGTTTTTATTTTTCGTTCGAGGTTTGTATTGCACTACAGGATAAAGACTATCCTATATATTGTTTAAGGCTATGAACTTTTAGCATGCCAAATCTGATACACTTCACTAATTCACTTATTTTCCGGGAATTGCATGGAATACCGGGATAAAAACTATAATTTTTGTGAGTCGGGACTGTAAGCTATTACTATACAAAAAGTCATTCATTTCTGTCCCGTAGTTTTTGCGTGATTGGAGGACAAATAAACAGACAGAGAGTCAGAATGACAGACAGACAGACAGAGATAAAAATTCTGAGAAATGAGTGGATTTTTAGCTTCTATTATCGATATATTAATGAACCCAATCAATTTTTGCTTTTAAATCTTTAATGTACAGAACTAATAATGTTGCTAATGTTCTATCCTTTTATTATATATATATATATATATATATATATATATATATATATATATATATATATATATATATATTTAATTAAAAAAAGTCCTAAAAATTAAAATTCTTTTTAAATTATTAGGTGATCAAAATAGTGTTTCAGCATATTGTCCTTATAAGCAAACTGCCGTTTGTATTCTTTCTAATCTGTCTTTGTATAACTTATAATGAGGATTCTATGCAATAGAACAATATTTAAACTTGTTACGAATCATTAAGTTGAATAACGTTATTTTGGTCGTAGACACTTTAATTTTTTTTGATTTGATAGTGTTTTATTAATTATGTCATCTAAATATGGCATAAAGCCATCCAAAATAATCCCGAGATCACTTATTCGGCTGACCTTTCCTAAAATACTTCGGTATATACGATAGTCAAAGTTGAAATTTTTTAACCTTTTGGCTAAAGGTAATAATGTAATGTTTGAAATGGTTCAATTTCAAGTTATTATTATCACACCATTATGAAAATCTCTCTAGACCTTTTTGTAAGTGTTAAAAATGAATGATGCTATCAATTTTATTACTTATTTGAAGGTTGTCAGCATATAATTGAAATCTACAGTGTTTAAAACACTCAAGTATGTCATTTATAAAAAATCCAAACAATTTCGGGCCTAGAATCAAGCCTTGTGGGACATATGAAGTCGCAATAAATTCTTGCGACTAACATCCGCCAATAACTAAATAAAAAATTAAATGTACAGTTCGCGAGATGAGTATCAAACCACTTATTCATCAACCATTGATACTATATCCACTAAGTTTGTTAAACAATTTTATTTCTATAGAATCCTAAAAACTGCTTCTTCATCTCATTGCTGCGTTTTCGAAGACATATAATATAGATATATATAAAAAAAATATACATAATATGACACAAAACTCAATATTCCGAAAGCGTGGCAACATTTGTTCTTGTATATAATAGTTGGCATTATTGCTATATAAATTTTCACTTACTATTGATCGGCGTTTATTAAAGCGGTCTCGATAGCTATATTTTTTCAGACAACAAGGTAAAAAATTCTGGTAAAAATTTCTTCAAGGTAAAACGAGAATGCCTTTAATTCCGGGAGCGCGTACTATGATGTGCGCCGGTAGGTGTCTTAATGTAAATTTGCTTACAACTACACGAAGAATTATGTCGAGAGCTTTGTACTACTGCGAATTTGGTGATCCACTTCAAGTGGTCAAGATAAAAGATTTACAGACGATACCTCTTATGTCTCATGAAGTTCTAGTCAGGATGTTAGCAGCTCCCGTGAACCCAGCAGACATTAACACTATTCAAGGTATCTTATAAATCGATTTTTTTTAGCGGTCCATTATTTCAGAATATTAAATAATTTTTCAGTAGGACAGCTTGTCAATGAAGGATTAAAAATATTAATTTCTAATTTGAAATCGAAAATTTATTAAAGGTACTTTCTTTTTTTTCTTTTTTGGATACAATAGTACTTTAATCATTTATGTATTTTAAAGTGTAATTTACAATTTTAGGGAAATATCCCATTCATATACAACTTCCCACTATACCGGGAAATGAAGGTGTGGGAATTGTGGAAGATATTGGAGAAGATGTTGATGGAATATGTCCAGGTGATAAGGTCATCTTTACCAGACCTGGGAAAGGTACATGGAGAACTCTAGGATCTTTTGATAAAAAAAATTTAAAAGTTATTCCAAAAAATCTGGGATTGATCGAAGCAGCAACTCTAACAGTCAATCCTTGCACTGCTTATAGAATGCTTACAGATTTCAAACCAGTTAAAGATGGTCTTGTTGTCATACAAAATGGTGCCAACAGTGCTTGTGGACAAAATGTTATCCAGATATGTAAAGCTTGGGGTGTCAAAACTGTCAATATTGTCAGAAACAGGCCAAACATTAATGAATTAAAAGAATATCTAGAAAACTTAGGAGCTACTTATGTGTTAACAGAAGAGGAACTGCGCAAAACTGACATATTTGATAAAAATAAAATTGATAGGCCAGCATTAGCTTTAAATTGTGTAGGAGGCAGAAGTGCATTAGAAATGGTAAGGCACTTGGATAATAGTAGTGTAGTTGTCACATATGGAGCTATGTCAAGAGAACCATTAAATGTTCCAAATGCATTGATTATTTTCAAGAGAATAACTTTCTGTGGATTTTGGATGACAGCTTGGAATCAGAATGCTTCACCTGAAGAAAAGGAACAGATGTTGCAGGATGTTATTAATTTAATGTGTGACAATAAGCTTAAAGCCCCTATACATAAGATGGTGAAATTTGAAGAATTTAAAGAAGCTCTAGAAAACACTCTTTCATCAAGTGGCTTTAAAGGCTGCAAATATGTACTGGATTTTAGTTCTTAGATTTAAGTTTGTGTTGTCTAATTGCAATGTTTTGTGATTGAATATGACTGATATCATTCTTTTTAAAAGAAGTGTTAAATGAAGCTGTACATTAAAACATTTTATATGTAAAATATACTGATAATCCTTTTTACTATGATGCTTATATATAATTTATTGTTTTATTACTAAGATTTATAACTACATATGTGTAATTTATGAAATAAATGTATACATGGGAAAATATGAGTATTTATATTTTCAGGTAGAAATTATTGCCTGCCAAAGTTACCCAGTGTCCCTGGTGATGAAGGAGTTGGAGAGGTGGTAGAAATTGGTAATAAAGTGAGCGCTGTAGATAATGGTGAACGAGTAGTTTTGACCACAAGATATCTTGGTACTTGGCGATACTATGGTATTTTTGATGAGAGAGATGTCCATGTGATTTCCCCTCAAATTCCCCTTCCTGAAGCATCCATGTTAACAGTTGCTCCTTGTGCTGCATATAGAATGATAAGTGATTTTAGAAAATTATCTAAAGGGGACACTGTAATGCAAAATGCTGCTAATAGTGCTTATGGTCAATGTGTTATTCAACTTTGTAAGGCATGGGATATTAACACTTTTAATATAATTGCCAAAAACAGTTCTTATGAATATATAAAGAAGCACCTATTGAATATTGGTGCAACTGCAGTATATACCCTTGAGGAAGCAGAAGAGCTTACATCATTTAATACATCCCTAACAAAGCCAGTATTAGCTTTGAATTGTCTAGGTGGAAAATTTGAAGATGTTCTTCTTAAACTACTTGAATATAAGGGAACCATAGTATATTACGGATCTGCCTTTGATGTTCCTATAGCTAAACATGTCTTGCGTCCGGATGTTTACTTTAACAGATTTCATCTATCTGAATGGGATGCTCGAGCAAGTGTCATGGAAAAAGATATTATGATGAATAACATTACTAAGTTAATGATTCTTGGAAAACTAAAAGCCCCTTTATATGAGCCTATAGAAATGAAAAATTATATCTATGCTCTTAAAAATACAAGTACATGTGAAGCTTTTTCTAATATGAATTATATATTTGATCTCACATTACTATAGTATTATTATTTTAGTTACATAAATTTTAAATTGATAAATTATGTAGGTTGATAAACTATATTACAACCTTATTTATTTACAGCTGGTCTATTTTCCATACTTTTAATATATTTTTATAAAACTAACATTGATTTTGATTTCTCAAATATATTTTACCCACAATTTTTAAACTAATGCTAGTTGTATGCATAAATAAACATCATATTAATGAAGAATTTACTAAGGTTAAAATTATGTACATATAATAATAAATACGTAAATAGTTCAGATATTAAATACTGCATATTTTTAAACTACTTGTATTACGAAAAATACATATTTTTAATGCTGCTATATTTGACTGCTGTATGCTATAATAATCAAATTATCCTCTTTACAAGATATCCATCCTACTTCTACTCTCCATAAACTATGCCAATTACCAAGACACTTGTCAGCAGAGAACATTAAAAAAGAACAGTATCTCCCTATGAAAATTTTCATTTAGATGGTACGCGTCCCGGGTACCATCTTTTGAGGTGCCACAATGATCATTTCATTCTGTATGTATTTAGAGAATATAATATAGTTTAAATCTGCTACAAACTGTTGCTGGATCAGAAATGTTCCAGTTAAAATTGGAGAACCGATTTGCTGTCTTGGAAATCACAAGTGACGTTGACATTGAACCTTAAACTCGAACAAATGGTGGGAGTCCTTGGGGCAGCTTAGAAATGGAAAATCACCCGGAGAAGACGCAATAACTACGGAGCTACTAGAGACTGGTGGAAAACCTATACCTGTATGTCTCCGATATATATTCGATTCCGTCTTGTTTTCGCGGAGAACTCCAAAAGCATGGAGCAAGAGTATTGTGATCTTGTTTTGAAGATGAAATGAGACAAGACCCTTTTGAAAATCTACCGACCTATTTTTCTCTTAAGCCATATCTATAAGGAGTTTTCAGAGTCATCGTGAATTGTCTTGCGCTTAGACTTGACGAATTACAAACAAGCTGCATTTCGTAGAGGGTATGGTACCATAGACCACATTCACACGGTACGGAAGATTATATAGAAGACTGAAGAGTATAATCTGCCCTTGTGCTTAGCGTTTGTGGACTATGAGAAAGCCTTTGACTCTATTGAAATCTGGGCTGTTCTTGAGTCTTTGCAACGGTGCCAAGTCGATTGGCGATATATCCAAGTGTTGAAAATCTTTTATGACGCATTGACCATGACCGTCTAAGTACAGAATCAGCAGTCTTCGTCATCAATCTTATTCGCCTGCATCGAGGAATGAGACAAGGGGACGTAATATTACCCAAATTGTTCACTAATACTTTGGAGGATATGTTAAGACGCAATCTTAACATTGGAAAGGACGTGATATCAAAATAGATGGCAAGTACTCTCACACTTGAAATTTGCTGATGTAGTGTTATTATGGCTGAGACCGTGCAAGACCTGCAATATATGTTGAGTAGCTTAGCTGAATCTTCTGCTCGCATCGAAATTTGGATAAAACCAAAGTAATGGTCAACGGATATGTCATACAGGAATCGATTGAACGTAACGGGTTACGTCTCGGAAGTTGTTCGGGAATATGAATAGGAAGAAACAACTTGCTGTTTGGGCAGCGTATAGGCAACTTTGTCAAGTCTTTTCGTCACCGATACTGCAAAGCTTAAAGGAATATAATGGAATTTAATAATGAATTAATAAGGAATATATGGAATACTATTGGAATATCTCTGAAGGATCGGATCCGAAATGAGGTAATCAGACAGAGAACCAAAGTTATTAACATAAACCAAGAATGAGCAAGCTGAAGTGGCAGTGGGCTGGTAACATTGGTCACAGAACCGACGACCGCTGAGGTTAACGTGTTCTGGAGGGAAGACCGCGACTCGAAAAACGTAGTTTAAGACGTCCCCCAACTAGGTGGAGTGACGACATACGCAAAGTAGCTGCCAGTGGTTGGATGTGAAGTGCCGAGCTCTGTGGCGTGCCATTGGAGAGGCCTATGTCCAGCAGAGGACAAGGACAGGCTGATGATGATGATACCCCTTTGATGTAAAGAAATATAAACTATATTTTAGTATTATATCAAAATATCGATATTTTCTTTCTTTCTTCCTCGTATATATCGAACTCCGATATTAATATTTTTAAAAGTATCGACATATCGAGAATCCAATGTTTCAAATAATATAAAAAATATCAATATTCCTATAGTACGTTTCGCAAGTTGAGCCCGACAGGGCGTGGACGAGAAGACGTAACCTAGCGTGCGGTGAGCCGTGTGTTACGGCAAGTGCATGGCGCACCGAGTTACCATCCGATTTATGTGCGTTGCAATAGGGAGTTTCATACAAAGAATACTTACGTTTACGTTCCGTTTCCGAGTTGATATGTGTGCTATGACCCTAATCAGTAATCACTATGCTTTTGTTAAATAGACTTTTTCAAGAGCAATCGTGTAAAATAGTTGAATAATTTACATATTGTCTAAAAGTAGAAATGAGTAACCTACTATTGTGTCAATATATGCACTTTATTTAGAATGTGCTATTATAATCTGTAGAATGTGTTATCTATACTACACTTCACACTTGTAATTTATTTAGTCAAATGACAGTGACAAAAAAATTAACATTTGTTTGAATTGTTTGAGAAAATTATGTTGATAATCATAATATTTAAGTGAAATATAAATTCTTATATCTCTTTAATAACTTCACATCGGTACTAATGAGATAAACATCATTTATATTGCATTTTCATTTTAACACAAATAATAGTATAAATATTAATATTCAGGTTGGTTATGTAAATTAAGGTATTTACTTTTACCTATTTTTATACTTTCAAAATATAATATATTAAATGTTTTTATCAGTATGGAGAAAGATGAGGCAACTTACGAGGCCTTCGAATTTTTGCAAGACAACGCGGACAATGATGAAAACCAACTTATCGTTGTTCAAGAAGATGGCACTATTCTCACAGGTACGTGAATATCGTAATATTTTTACTTAGACTCAACTTTTTGTATCACTTTCATATGGTTTTTAGATAAACGTTAAATCATAACCTAACATTTTAAACAATCAATTCAACCCTTAAATTTTGTGATACGTTATATCTACATTCAGTAAAAAACTATATGGTATCGTAAACGTAAATAAATACAAGTAACTAAAATATAGAAAATAACATATCTTATTACAGTGAATAGGCCAATTCAGTATTTAACTCAAGTGCAAGATGGCAAGGAAGTATTGGACACATCGCAGTCAAATGTTGTTTATGATGTTACACCACAACAATTTTATGTCAATGTTGATAATTCTTCAGAACTTGTTTCTGTATCTGGTAAGTGCTATTCTATCTATAATTAAATACTTAATTGAAAATAAATTTATTTTTTGTTTTGGATCACTAAACATTATTATAATATATCTTAATACAGTACAGTGGCTATTTAAATTATTTTATTTATTAGTATTTATGTATTTTATAACTGCATATAAATTGAAAGCTATTGGATAAATTATACTTTTTGACTGTAAAGTGAAGTATTTTTTAAAAGGATAATTAAGTAACATTGTATCAACATTGTTAGTAAGTTGAAAACATGCTTAAAATGAAATGAAAAATATACTTAATTTAATATATATAGGCAATTATATTATTAGCATTAATGGAGTTAAATAGTTTATTTCAACATCTTATCTTGACATAGTTTTAAGTTTTAATAAAGTAAATTATATTCTTTCCAGATCAATTTATCATGCCAGATGGTGAAAACAATATGTATGCAAATAGTTTCTTAATACAAGCAGTAGAGAATAACAAAGAGGAACAGGTAATATATATTTTTTAGAATGCACTGAGACTATTATATAGTACAAGTTTGTCTAACTTCAGGCCTGTTGGTCATAATATGGCCCACAAAAGCATTTGAATACTTGCCAAGACTAATGCAGTACAGTCACAAATGGATGGCTATGGAATGGAAACTGGCCTGCTCTGTCAATGTCATGTTTTTTGAAGTATATAATTGATAAAGTTTTAACTAATTAATCATGAAAAAGTATTCTTAACTCTGACCTATGTATCCCTTAAAACACATATTTTATTTAATTTTACTTTCAACTTGAGATTTGTTTCCACGCATTGGAAAATTAGTTCCTCATAAACCTTAACTGATGTCACTAACTTTACTATACATTTAACCAAGTTGTAAATAAATCATGATTGTTATGTCTCTAAAGATTTTGAGATTTGTGCCCACTGATGGTTTCAAAGCAAAATTTGGTATAAAGCTTAATGCTGTATTAAAATAAAAAAAAAGTAATATTAATATTATTAGAAAGAAATGAGGTTGATTTATAAAATTTGTAGATGGAACAGGAAGTTTTACCAATAGAGTTTAAGGCTGAGCCAGAGAATAATGCTACTGTCGAAGTAAATATTGAGGTAGAGAATATGGAGAACAAGGCAAATGGTGATTGTACTGAGGTAAGGTTTCTTTTTGTTTATAAATTTTCTTTTAGAATTAGGTTAAATTATTCTTCTAAATATTATATAAAAATATGTTTACCAAACTTAAAAAAAAATATTGTAAATGATTGATACTCATTTTTATAGTGTTGTTAAACATATTCATGAAAATCATAATTAATTACTTCAATCTTATAAACTATTCCTTACTAAATATTGATGCAATGCATACATGCATTCATGGACTTTGCATGTATACAATAATTGTATTACAATTAATGTATATAAGTATAAAATTCTCTGATCCATCTAAAAACAAAATAAATAATTATCTACATTTATTAGGGTACCCATTTATTCTAAGAGATAGACAATAGTTTAATTTGAATTGCACATAATGCACATATAGCATATTGCCTTAAATAAAATATAAATCTTGTCTTTCAGATAACTTTAAGTGATGATCAATATCAGTTATTAGAGCGAAAAGGCTGGATACTTTTGGAAACATCAGATAAAATCTATTTACTTGATACACTCGGTCTACACGATATATCGGCTGATAAAAGTATGTATTTTAATTCAAATACAGTAAAACCAGCTAAAGACGATCTCGCTTAATATGATGTCCCGCGTAATAAGTAATTTTACGCAAGTACTGCAACAGTCCTGCGACTTGAGTCTTCTTTTCATGTATATATTATCGCTTAGTACGATTATCACGCGCCATACACATTATGAAGGCTAATAGTAGAAACATTGCACTGGCTTGGGGAGGCAATTAAGCCTTAAACAATATAAGCGTTCGTCGCCATACAAAATCAATAAATATAATCTAATCTAATCCTTGTGACGTAAAATCTTAACCCGCACTATAAACTTTTAACACATTGAAGCATATAAATTAGTGGAGGGGTGTTCAATTTTAGACGAACCTTACTTACCTTTATGGAGCAAATTTCAGATATTTTGCAAAGATTTCTAATATAAAAAAACTAAAGTGTATTTTTTACAGAACTATAAAGAATGTGTTTACTGAATTGTTTTAATATTTGCACAAAATAACATAAAATGAAAGACCTTCAAATTATAAAAAGTTGTTTTCTCTTTATAATAATTTTTTGACATTCATTGTTTTTCCCGTGGAGTTTGGAATATAGAATGTCATAACTTTCTGCAACTTTTATACGAAATTATAACAATTATAATATATGACGTTGTCTTTTCACCTACTTAGTACGATACCCCAAGAACTCTTCTATGAATAGATCCCTGAGAAATCGTCTTAAACGGGTTTTATTGTACATTTAACTGTGTGTAGTATTTTTTGTACTAAATATTATGAATCGAAATCGGAAAGAATGAGGACTTTATGATGAAATTTTCAAAAATTATTTATATTATTTTATACATTTCATTATTTTTACAGAGTTAATTGAAAAACTGAAATATGAGAGTCAAATAGAGACCAATGAAGAAACAAGGTAAATTATAAAACTATTATTTTTACACTAAACATATATATACAGGGTTATCAGTAATTCAACGTATTTCCGTAAATATTATATAGATGAGTCCTTACAAGTTGATTTTGTCCTATAATACCCTGCTTGGAAATACACCCATCCTGACATATCCTACATTTTAAGTTTTATCGTCGATTATACGTCAAACTACCAATAAAATCAGCCTTTAAAATGTTTCGTACACTTTTTTATCTACAAAATAAAAAGTAATCTCATTGTCTCTTCATATATTTTACACATACATACATACAGACATTCATTTTTGATTGGATAAGGTTCACAACTATGCTAATTGCTTTATAAGTATATATTTGTAACATTGTATTGAATAACTTATTGAATGATTAAGTAAATTTAATAAAATCTGATTAAAATTATCATAAATTTATAAATATTTAATAAACTTAACAAAATGCTTCTAGTAGTGATAAAATGCAAGATGAACAAATCACTTATGAAAATTGTGAAGAAAATTATGATATAGCTGAAGTAGAAGAGACCACAGATTATGTAATTGAAGATGGAGTGGAACATCAAACTGAGGAGGTGTCATATATTGATAATGAACAAGGTACATATTCATACTTGTATAATATTTAAACCATAATCGATATTATCTTAAATGCAAATTGTTATATATAATTATAATTCGATAATCCTGACTGGAATCAATAATTAATTGTTTTGCAGATTTGCTTAAATTTAGCTTAAGTACTATTAAAATATGCATCTTACATAATACAATTTTATAACTATACATTTTAGAACGTGTTAGTGGCCATCTGTCGTCAAAACATTTTCCACACGACTATGTGAAGATGAACTCGTATAAGGACACGTCGTATAGAAGGGAAGGCGAAGCTCTAAGAATTAAGACAAAATTTTCGTTCAAAGGTATATATATGTATACATTTGCTACAGATTATCTATAACTATACCTAAACTACTGTAACTGCTATAACTAAAACAATTGGAGTGCACTACAATTATTAAATGGCATTGGCTTAAATTGGCTTTACATAATATAAAATAAAGTAACTTTCTACCAGATTTTAATAATACATTTTAATACCAGTTTCGTTTAAGAGAAATGTTTATATTATGTCCATATTAGGAAATCTTGTAACTTAATGTCGTAAAAAAACATATTTTTGTAGGATTATTTAAAACAAACTGATTTATGCAATTTCCCGTATAGGGGTATAGGGGGTGGGTAGAGGGAACCCAGTATTAAGACACTCCGTTCCCCGCTTTTCGCCTTTCAAGACATTGCGTGTTGAGTGGCGGAACTTAACGCCTCGCTTTATCTTGTTACAAGAGCAAGGAAAATTAAAATAATTCATTGTCCCCGAGTGAGAATCGAACCCACACCGACCGTACACAGAAACGTTGTGTCGCTGCGCTTTGACGGCCTCTTACTTACAATAATCCGTGTTCCATTAGTATTACATAAAACAATGTAAATCACTATACTATAAATAAATAAATTCTTTATAATTTTTAGACATTCCACCAGAAATAGTATTAGGTAGAACTGTGCACGGCAAAAAGTTAGTTGCGAGTGTTAAGACGGAGAAACAAAACTTGCGAAGTGCTCTCACTAACAAGGCTGTGGGTGACAAGTTCCAGCGGGTGCCCGACGAGGAGTCTGAAGAACATTTGCAAAGTAAGTTTATTTTTATTATATATTTTTTGAAAGATGATCCCAATACAGTGCTATTAGATTTGTGTTTGTTTTTTGTATATGTCACTCAAATCTTGTATAGTAATGTGATCTTAATCTAGATACTAACAAAGCATATACTACATTTTAAAAGCATATTAAGCATGTATTCTCTCTATAGTCTGTTCTCTCTGTATACTCTCTTTAGTCTACATAAAAATCTTACCCAAAGCTTCAATTTTGCTATAAGTAGTACTACCTAGACATATAAGTACACACGCCTTAATATAGATTAATTTTATCTGCATTTATCAGCCAATAACAAAAAATAGAACATGTTAGAACATGAGCCCAATACGACCAGGATGATAAGAAAATACTTTTAAACATGTTTTTAAACGTTTTTTTTTTCAGATGATACTGGTTTAGAAGTTGCTAAGTTTGATGCTTTATTACAAGAAAATTTATGGGGCAATGGTGATAACTGTTCAAAGAAAGATGTAACTGCTGCAGAGATTGTTGTTGAACAATTGTTGAGGGTCCCAGCTTTTAAGCCTACTATTATAGAAAGAAGGTTGCTCATTACCAAGGTATCAATTGCTTTGCATATATATACTATTGCTTTACATATTTACTAATTTAAAGATGCTTAGCTCATATATATAACTATAAATTAAATTTACAACCAATAGTAAAAGATACTTTGATCTCATCGAATCATGTGGCTTAATATGAAATAATATGTAGAATAAATATTACAAATGACAAGTAACCAGTGCTCTGCTGGTACGGACACACTCTGTTTGTTACTAAAAAAGAACATCTTTGTTTGTAATATTGCATAGCATGATTTTCGGAAAGTAAAGTGTAACTAGTTATCGCCTGCTACTTAGGTAATTGAAATAAAAAAAAAAGGCAAAGGTCAGGCCTTTTTTACTGTTACCGTAAAAATGTTCGCCCATTTCAGCTTTTCAAATCAGTTAATTCAGCGCAGAATATAGACTACAAGTTAAATATATTTAAACTATTAGATTAAAATTATAAAGCTGATGAGTTTGTTTTGTTGGACGTGAATTGATCTAGTAATGTTATAGTCTACAGGCGTAATTGTTAATACATAAATTTTTTTGTAATCGTAATCCTGCGATAAGCTATCTCGGGCACTAAGAGTATCTTAATTATTTCTATTTAATAACGAAATCTATCTAGAGATCTAGATTTTTAAATAATTATGGTTGGTTAATATTTTACAGGTAGTGATAGAAGAACACAAAACGGATGAAATGTATACAGAGACGGTACCGACGCTCGTGACGGGCCGCGTCATGCGCAACGACTCCAAGTTCTACTTCGTGTACATACCGGACCTGTTGCGGCGGTCGCTCAGATATGCGCAAAGTCAGTTGGGTTTTAGTTCTTAGTTGTTGATTTTATTTAGAAAATACAATGCTTTAATTTCTTACTTTTTGTCATGGATTTTATTATAAATATTTTTTTTCACACCTGTTAAATAGTTCTAAGATATAACATAATCTTTTTGAAACATACTAATTGTATACATGTTCCATTGAAATATGAGTACTATCTATTTTTTATTTATTCAAAAGTACTATACTATAAACAACTTGATTTCAAATTTTAGGTGGAAAGAAAGTGAATGAGGATAACTATTTACATATTCACATTCGTGAAATGAAGGGAGCCGATGGCATCACTAGGATCTCCATCACACTCAATAAGAGACGTGAGTATAAGCTTTAATAATTCTGTAGTCATAGTTGGTAATTTTATGATAACGGCATGTACGAACGTGTTTTGCTGGTCTGGTAGCCTGGCTATCGGCTGTTAATATTTGGATGGTGAAATATATACATTAACAAAATAAGATCACGTCCGACATTTATAATATACAAGTCATGCAGATGTCATCTTCAAAAAAGACATTCTATATTGTATATTTAAATATTTTTATTTTAATAACTGCATTTTTTCTGTAGATATACCTTTGACGGCTTTAGCTGATAAAGCGAGGAATAAACAGAAAATGGCGTTTGCGTGTAGTGCGTGCGCAGCTGTATACAAAACAGAGGAAGGCCTAAAGTTACATCAAGAGGTTTTGTATATTTTTTATTATGCATTAAATTAAGTATATTTTTAAAGTAATAATTTTTTTGTTATTAACTAAAACACATGGGGTTCCCAAAATTAAAATTGGATCATTCAAATATAATTGTTGTTCTATAATTATATCTTAAAAAAAGAAATTATGACATTATTCCAAATTATGGGATAAATAAAAATATACTATAAAAATCTATGACATTGACTTTTTCAGACTGAGTGTATGGAAATAGATGATCTTTTAACTATCGATACAGAAGCAGACAATTCAAATAATCCTACTTTTAGTGTAGTACTGACTGGTAACAATAAACAATATATGTGTAATCAATGTCATGTAAGTAATTAAAACCTAAAAAGGTTTTAAATGTAAAGAATAATAACTTATCGATTTATTTTAAATTTTATACTTTCTTATTGTTCTTTATTACAGTCCGTATTTACTAAATTAAACAATTGCCAAAAACATATTAAAACGCATTTTAATCAAGAATCTTTAGAGGAAAATGAAGAATCCAATAAGAAAGATGGCAAAAAGTCTGGAGAAGTTTACAAATGTAATATGTGCTCTTGCACATATTTGCATGCGGCAACATTGTCTAAACATATTGTAACCAAACATATAAAAATTAAAGCCAATTAAAATATATTAGAACATTCTGAAAACTTTTTTTTAATTAACTTATACAAGTTGCATTTCTGTAGGTTATAAAACAATTAGCACAATTAACATTAAGAGAGTAGAAGAACTGTAGATATTATAGTATCTTTATATATAGAAAAAAAATATGAATGAATCTTGATAATAAATTTTATATTCTAATGTGATATATAACACTTTTATTTCCACACTATTATTAACATTTACCATCTTAGGACTAATATTATAAAGTAATTTTTTGTAATATGATAAATGTGACAATCTTGTGGAAAATAACCTTTTTATATCTTTAATAGAAACTATTTTCCTTATACCTACTTGTACTGCATATAACTTTGTTTATTTTCTGGCCCTTGCTATGCCACTACCATAACTAACCATCCATTGTCAGGAAAAAATATTGCAAATATACAATTAAAATCGAGGATCAAGACAGTCCTTTTTCTACAAAAAATTAAAATCATGGAATATAATGAAAAAATAGTATTAGAAAACCTGTTGTATAATCATAGTAGTCCAGCATAACTAAATGAAATAATCAAATTGTGTCAACAAAAAATGTTGAGCGTATTTGGAGCATTTCGCACTGATACATTTAATAAAGATCTGGAACATCTGAGGAAAAAATGTTTACTAAATTATAGAAAAAAAAAATTAAGCAAATCAGATTCCGTCTACAAATCTACCATGGGACAGTTACGTCATAAATATCAAACGATACAAAACTACTCCTTCACAGATTTGTAGATGACTTGGTTCTAATAATCACTGAATTACAAATAATGCTATGAACGAAACAAAAACTAAAAACATGAGAAACGGGCAGAAAGTGAATATTACCATAAACAACAACGCCATGGAATATGTGGATGTATAACTTTTTAATTCCTATATACTGCCATGTTAATCCTATAGCTGCCAAACATGGGCACTAACGGAAAACAACCCCAACAAACTACAAATCTGCTAGAACAACATGGAGAGAAGTAAGCTACACTTGAAACTAAAAGATAAAGTGAGATTAACAAGCATAAGGAAGAAAATTTTAGTAATAAGAATCACAAAACCATAAGTAAATTAAAGTGGGAAGAGAGGAGGACAAACTAGAAGATGAAATAACAGAAACAGAAGGAAAGTTGTGGACAAAAGAATCAAAGGACAGAGGACGATGGAAACTCTTAGAAAAGGCTTTTGTCACAGATATCTCTAGGTAGGAAATACAGCAATCAACTAAAAAAAAAAAATTATATATATATATATATATATATATATATATATATATATATATATATATATATATATATATATATATATATATATATATATATATATATATATATATATATATATATATATATATATATATATTACCCTAGATATAATAAATAAAAGAAAAAAAATATGAAAATACATAATTGGCATATAAAATTGAGAATGTTGATTATTCGAAACATTTGATGCAGGATCATAATAATAATCTTATTAAGCTATAAGGAATAAGAATATGCCGCTTAAGGATATGCTGGACAGTTTTAATGAACAAATGTGAATCTTTAAAAAATTTAGGATATCATAGCACAGTGGGATAGATGGTAAATTCGACCTTGACTCTGGGGCATAATTACATTGCTTTTTTATTTTATTTTTATTTTTACCACTAAGACAAAACATGGTGTTGAGTTACCACTAAACATGCAATGTTTCGAATTAGGATAGAAAGAGCACTATATATAATAATAGCATGGCGAGGATCACAAAGTCTATACTTATGAAGTTGCAGGCAGCTACTAGTAGTATAAATAAGACTAGAGAAATCATTTATATGGATAAATTTAAAAAATAATGTAAGCAAATCAAATTGTATTTTTTTATTTTAAATAGCTCTTTTTAATTTGAGTATAAAAACTTAAATTTAATGTATATGTTTGTTTATATTTAAAATTCTTCATCTAAAAATACATTATCAAGGTCTTCCAAATCTATATTGTCTGGAAATGTTTCATCGGAATGCAAGTTATCTGTAAGAAAAAATACGAGTAATTTATTAAATGAAACTATTTTAACAAAATTATTTGCATATGACATATTAAGTTACATTATTACAATAGTCAGTGTTAAGTACGATTTCATTTAATGTCTAAAAAATTGTCAAAACCAAAGATAATTTTTAAATCAATATTATCAAAATATTACATACATATTCTATATAATTCATTATATACTTCTCAAACAAACCTATGAAATATACCTATGTTAACATTTAAAGCTGTAGTACTAAAATAATATTTATAAATAAGATATACCTGATTTGTTTATACTAATTATGCTGAACTCATTTTCACAAATTTTCTTATAACCATTTGGTAAGACTTCTTCATCATTTATAATTGCTGAAGTATAGATTGATGAGATGTTACTTAAAGTTATATTTAAATAATGTTTTTTAAAGGCACTTCCTGTAGTGAGCACAGTAGGTTTCCATAGTACTAAAGCACACCATTCTGTTACAATATAATTAGAAAATGTGTTCCAAGCATCCCTGTGTAGTGTGCATTTTATATTTCCTTAAATAAACACATTATTTGTCAGAATTAAACATTCTGTATATGAGAATATTATTTTTTTTAATAAAATAGCATGTCCAAATAATTTTTTATTCTAGAAGTTCTTACCAGTTTTATCTCTTAGAATAATTAGTGGATCAACGGCAGATCTATCAACTGACTCAACGAATGCAGTAACAATTTGAGCCTTCTTTCTTTGTAAATTACCAGCAAGAGCCTGATTTTTTATAGTATTTATAGAATTAATTACCCCTAAGTTCACTGTATCTTTTATCAGTCGTTTCCATAATGGTGTTTCAAAAATGTCTCCATGTATATCATTTTGACTGAAATCTATGTCCTTAAATAAAATAAAAAAATTTAGTTCCTATAATAAGTTTAAATTCTAAAAATGGAAAGGATATGTGGCAAATATTTAATTCTATACCTGAGTTTGTAATTCTATGTGACCAATACTTTCATCATCATTATTTTCAAAAGAACCTGTTAACAAGCCAGCTGGACCAGGAAATTTTCTTTTAGTTTTGTGGTCAAAGTATGAATTTATAATTTTTCTTTTTGTATGTTTTGGTGAACTACCATTTACTGTCTTTGAAACAATATTTTTAACATTTGAAATATTTTCACAAATAATAACTTTGTTAGTTAATTTTTTTAATTCTTTACTGGACGCATCTGCAGTATCTTCTTTTGTTATATTAATCTTATTTTGACCATGAAATGAAATGACATCATCTTTTTCCAATGAATTTGAATTAACTTCAGGAAAATCAATCTGAGATAAAATCTAGAAAAAACAAGAATTAGTATGCTTTTCGTCATATTTTAATTAAACAGTCCGTGTAAACTTTAAAACAACTACCTGATCATAGTCGTCAGATTCAAACATTGCAACAAATATTTATAAAATTTAATATGTTATAAAACTATTCAAGAACATTTAAACATTTAAATAATTTTATTTCTTGGACATGTGCAGTGAACCAATTTGCAAAATAATTTATCAATATGTAAAATAAACTTTGAAAAACATTCACATGTCACATTGACATTGACATTTGCATTTCGCACTTACGTTTTTAAAGTAAACATTGACGGTGGCGTGGACGACGGTTGTTCGACTCGCATCCATAAATTATCCCTAAATTAATTCGTCGTTTACTTTAATGATCTTTTGTACATATTGTACACATCTGTTTATCTTGTTATAGATGAAGCCTGTATTTTTACTGGGTCTCTTTTTTTAATGCATTTTCTAAATATTTAAAGTTGAGATAAGATTACATAACGTGACTTTTTTTACCGTACTATCTTCTTCGTGAACACCTGGAGATTGTCCGGTACGGATATGGAGTACACCATACAATGTGACATTGGCGAAGAAGAAAAAAAAGATAAATACGCCTAACAATACTTTCATAGCTATTTCGCTTCAAATGCTATAGCTAAAGAGCTGAATTGTTCTTTAAATCTATCTATCGATACGCTATATTCATAGAACTGAGACCATCTATTGAAATCTTTCCGAAATATAAATCTAATTACAATTTATCTCTAGCTGTATATTGAAATGGAACTTATTTAACATAAAATATTCAGAATAATATACACACTATACTATATATATATATATATATATATATATATATATATATATATATATATATATATATATAATATATATATATATATATATATATATATATATAATGGTGTGCTCAGACAATAAATCCTAATAATCCAATTGCTATTATGGCATAAATTATTCCTAAGCAACCAAAAGTTTCTTTTTTCCCACTTTCTTGTGAAATAATGTGGGAAATTATCCCAAATCCTGGGAGAATTAAAATGTAAACTTCTGGGTGGCCAAAAAATCAAAATAGATGTTGATAAAGAATAGGGTCTCCCCCTCCTGCGGGGTCAAAAAATGATGTATTTAAATTACGATCAGTTAAAAGTATAGTGATAGCTCCAGCTAAAACTGGGAGAGATAATAATAATAAAAGTGCTGTAATTCCTACAGCTCAAACAAATAATGGTAATTGGTCAAATGATATATTATTAATTCGCATATTAATAATAGTTGTAATAAAATTAATTGCTCCTAAAATTGAAGAAATCCCAGCTAAATGTAATGAAAAAATAGCTAAATCTACAGATGATCCGCTATGGGCAATATTTGATGAAAGTGGGGGGTACACCGTTCATCCTGTTCCTGCTCCGTTTTCTACAATTCTTCTAGAAATTAATAAAATTAATGATGGGGGGAGAAGTCAAAATCTTATATTATTTATTCGAGGAAATGCTATATCAGGGGCTCCTAGTATTAAAGGGACTAATCAATTTCCAAATCCCCCAATTATAATGGGTATAACTATAAAAAAAATTATAATGAATGCATGGGCGGTTACAATAGTATTGTAAATTTGGTCATCTCCAATTAATGACCCGGGGTTACCTAATTCTATTCGAATTAAAATACTAAGTGAAGTTCCTACTATTCCAGCTCAAATTCCAAAAATAAAATATAAAGTACCAATATCTTTATGATTTGTAGAAAAAAGTCATTTTCGCTAATAAAATGGCTGAGGTATTAAGCGATAAATTGTAATTAAGCGATAAATATATATATATATATATATATATATATATATATATATATATATATATATATATATATATATATATATATATATATATATATATATATATATATATATATATATATATATATATATATATATATATATATATATATATATATATATGTATACTTATTCTTAACAATTACTTTAAAAGGAGTTGTTATAATTTTAGTTTCTGTACGTTGACCCCTAGCCTTAGTGTGTTATTCACTTCGTATTTGGTTGACAAGTTTAACAGTAAACGTCATTTTTAGGAAATTTTAGTTACAGATAACCTGTGCAGATAACTATGGTTGAATTTGATGTTTTAAATCCTCTTCAATCTGTTAAATTACTTTTAACGGACGAGCAAATAACAGAAATTGTCGAATATTTTGATGCTAATTCCAAACCTTCCGTAATTATTGAAGAAGAACCACCAGTTGATGCTATTACATTAGAAAAATTTATTGCGTACTTAGATTTAAAAAAGTTAAGTGCTTTCATCTCACATGTCATATTGCGTACTATTATAATATAATTATATAATTTTTTTATATTTTTTTTATATAGAACTAAATTCTAGTCCGAGATATAGTTTATATGGAGGTGGGATATCGATTAATCCTACGTGCTTAATATTATCTTCCAACAACTAGTCATTTTAGCTGAAGATTTTCTATCAGTCAGTAATGGAAGAACATTGAATATTTATATGCCAACTTCTGCCCGTGGCTTCGGCGTCATAAACTTCAGTAAACTTCAATTGTTTTATTATAATATTTAATATCAAACAGTATATAATATCAGTTTGTCAGTTTTGCAGTAAAATTGTAACTAGCAGTTAGATAAACTCGCAAAGCTACAATATTAACAAAGTAATCTACAATATTTTGTTAAAAATAGATAGTTTTGGAACTGATTCTATTCTATTTTTATATTATTTTACTGTTTTATTTCTGTTCGTGTTCATTTATAGAATATACCTAATTAGAAACAAAGCATAAACACTCCCTTTGTACTTCCTTAATCAAAAACATTTTATAAACTCAAGAAAAATTCAAAGTGCTAAACTGATAATGTACCGAAATAATTCTAATATATCAAAAAATTAAATATGGATACAAAACATATTTGTTTCCATAATTTAAATCGCAAAACTGCTAAGCTTATTTCATCGTCTTTAATTTAGATAATATTTTATTATGTATTGAAAAATAATTTTCATTTAAAAGTTTAAAATTTCCAGATGTAGAAATTAATGAGTGAGTAAATAATTTTTGAACTGTATTTGTAACTAGCGATCCACTTGTGGTTTCGCCCGCTGGAACTAAAGGAATACTGATTCAATAAATTAAATTTCGTTCTAACTTTCGTGACAATATATATGAACCTTTTAATATCTTAAGGTACATTATCGCAATTTCAAGCCTTACTTCCCATAATCTATTTTTTAGTAATTTTATTTATGAACTGATTTAAATAATTTCTCTTTATACAAATTTCAAAATCCATTTTACCCCCTTTTTCTCTCTTTTTCACAATAAAAAGTAACCTATGTTACTTCTTGGGGCTTAAGGTCTCTCCATTTTAAATTTTATCCAAATCATTCTAGTAATTTTTAAGCCTATTCAACATAATTTTTGCTCTTTACAATATTATTATAGACTACAAGCATAACCGGCATTCATTATCCTGCCCGGAAAGAAGCATCATGGTAATTGTGATTTTAAATTTATATTATGTTATTTCATCGGATTATTGCATAGTTACGTGGCTTTTGGATAGGTAGATCATTATTTATAGCGTCCATGTCTAAATTTAGTTCTTCTTAATCACAAAATCGAAATTGTATACGTAGTACAAATGAAGTAAACATAGTACGTAATAATGCTAGCAAAATCACTTAAACTATTTTAAGTGTAATAGATTGTGTAACTTTCTTTACAAATATACATACCAATCCTAACTTTCCGCATATATAGTCTCTTACAGTATACTATGACAGGATTAATTATATTTTCAATTACATTTCGAATTTTAATATTACGTTTCGAAGTCGTTTTAGCATTGTAATAGAGGTGCTGGCACTACCCTAAATTTGTATGCCATACATCCAAATTGGCAAAATATTAGTAGTTTATTGTCAGTGGACAACTTGTCGTTTCTTCTACAGCAGAATTAATAAACTAGCAGATAATAAGTTCCCCCATTTTTGTTTTTATATGTTTTCGCCTTGTTGGCCGGCGATCGAAATGTATGCCGAGATATTTGACGGATAACTGCATGAGGTAATGTGGAGTCACCGAGAGTCACAGATGAGCAATTGCCCTTCCTTCCTTCCACAACATAGCAACTGCTAGCTTTAATTTTCCAGGTTAGGAGCCATTTGTTAATTTCACAGCAGGGACAGTAGGATATAAAATAAAATGTATATAAAATGCTGTGTATAAAATGTATAACATAGGCCCTAATATGTACGCCAGCTCTTATGCCGTAAAAGGTGGACGTCGATCCGTCATGCATAGGGTATCCCGTCCGGTGCATAGGGTATGCACCTGATCCCCTGTTGAGTGATGCCGTCGAATGCCAAACAGGTGATTTGGTATCACATTGTTTAGAGAATAGGTAAAAGACAGATTAGACGAGGTAAGAGGTTACCACAGTAGGAGATTTTCCAAGTTTCTGAAACATGACTTTTTGTGACACCTTCCAGATTTTTGAAAAAGATTGTATACCTAACGAGCCATTAAAAGTGATTGTAAAGAACACTAAGGCCTTTATTAGCTTTCTTAGGACTTATTTAGTTATTAAATCAAACCCAGATGCTTTCCTGTCTTTAAGTTATTTTATTAATGTTAAGAGAGCTGTGACCGTCGCTGGTTTATTTGAAAAAAAAAAATTTTTTTTTCGATTTCTTGAATTTGTTTTTATACAAACCTTGCGATGCTTTGAACACGACAATCTACAAAGTTATCCTATTTAGTATAATCATTCAAAAGATACGAGCAATACCTACGTATCAGATATTAATTTTCGTATATAAATTATAATTTACAAATATTTTTCTACTAAATTAGATATCACAGAAGAAATTTTCACTATCCTAGTTATGGAGAAATAATGGATGAAGTAGAAAAGTTAAAAGCAGGACTATGCAGATTTATAACAAAGGAACAATTTATATATATGATAAATAAATGGGTTATCGAAGTAAACATTAAGCATGAAATTGTGCTAGCATTCGAGGTTTGCTATTTATATTTATATATTTAGGTATATATTTAAAGCCCAATTTTTATTCCCAATTACAAAATCCCTTTTGGCATAAATATAGCAAATATTATTTTATTTTTAGGTGTTTGACACAGAAAAACGCAATTTTTTGGATATAGAAGAAGTCAAAACTATAGTTACATCATATGGTGACGTGTTTAATGAAGAAGAAACTAGAGAATTGCTATATGACGCGAACACACGAGGCGATGGCAACGTCTTCTTTAAAGATTTTACACAGAGCTTGTTTAGTAATGCCCCTGAGCTATATCAATTAAAGGTATATTTAGTTTTAGTTATTTATATTTTTTTATTAACGTTTGTAATAGCTTTATATGTAGAATGTAGATAACCAAAATTTATGGAGCTAAAAATAATAAAAACTTTAGACAGAATATTTATATGAAGACCCAAACGATGATCCTTCAGTACCGCCAGAAATTATTGAAGAAGAAGATATTGTTCCGCCACCGATAGTAGAACCAATTCCAGCTAAGAAACAAAAGAAGAAAAAATAATCTCATTTTATACTATTATTTTAATGTTAATAAATATAAATTTCACTGATATTTCCATTAGCCTAGGTTTTAGAGCATTTACCATCCTGACATGACATCTAAACTCTCGATCTAAGGCTCGATATTCAGCTTAACTCTTTAAAGTGTTTTACGCCATTGTGCATATCTCCCCTATACGTACAATGACGTTGATTTGGATAATATCTTGCCACTGAAAACATGGATTTAAAATTCAAACATGGTTTAATATACAGATTCAAAAAATTAGTTAAGTATTAGAAAATTATTAAGCTTCACATACAATATGGCTACAGTACTCAAGAAAATTAACGTAATAGATAAGAAAGCACAGTATTATCAGAGTACATAATAAGAGCTAAGAGCTAAGAGCAGTGCTAATTTATTCTAAGTAACCTTAGAATTAACTAACTTGCAACTTACTTGAGATTCTTTTGTAAATATAGCCCTTGGGCTATGATTTTTAATCGCTAGAAAGCTCTAAAAGTATTTATTCCATCAAACTTATTGTTAACATTTGATTTTTATATAAATTTATTTAGTTTCAATGTTACTTACATCTACACTAATAAATAAAATTGGAGTGTCTGTTTGTAATATTAAAATAATCGCTTTTTACTATTTACATATGAAACTTATAAGAAATTTTTTTATAACTTTTATCTGGCTCTCTGTTCGTTTTGGCTAAGCTCTGAAACGGCTGGACCGATTTTGACGGAACTTTCACTGGCAGGTAGCTGATGTAATAACGAGTTTATTTTTGAAAAATTCTTACAATATTTAAATAAATATAATTAATATACACATATAATTTTCATGCAAGAATCAAATACATTGTACATTCGATTTTTAATAATAGATTGCGTAATTTGAGAGGAAAGTTTAAAAATATATTGTTTGTATAATATATTAGAGTAAATACGAGTTTACTGAATGTATGAGTAACATGTACGAGTGCAATGTAGTTTCGTATAACATTACAAAACGAACGCAATTCAGTTTACTTAAGCGTCGAAGCCACGTGTGGATCGCTAGTTTAGAATAAAAATTAGAGCTGTTGCGTGGTAAGAAAGGTAGCTGCTTGTAGGTAAAACATTACGAGCACAGAACTTATAGTTTGGCTGTTTTTTGAATATATCATGGGATCATCTTGACTTTTTTATTCACATCACAATGTCATAAATTCATGTCTTCCACTATTGAGCTGTTGGTAAGTCAGAAGAGTTATACTTTGAATCTTTAAGTTCTCTGATGATTATAAGATGATTTTACTATCATGACTCATTTTCGTTAAATATTTTTTCATAAATTCGTAAATTATTTTTTTCTGAATATTTAACTCTGTATATTTTTAGCTATGCGTTAGAAATATAATCTCTATCTATCTTTAGCTTACTATTTTCATAATTTAAATTTATTTTGGCTTTAAGCTACAAGTTAAAAAATATATTTTAACAGTGTTGCTCTTATTTAAAAAAGAATATCATACTTATTACAAATGACATATCATGACATGTCAACTTCGAAAAGTCAGATATTGTATAGGCATTATATTGTGGAAAACATTTCTCTTTCAATTTCCTAAATATTATTATTTTTGTTAATTTTTGTTCATAAGCACATTTATGTAGATTTACGTATAGGATAATTTATATCAACCGACATTTTTGCGTTTTTCATATATTAAATTCAAAGCAATGGATCTAGAAGACAATGCCTTGGGCTTGACCCAAGAACAAACTGATAAAATACTACAATTCCAGGATTTAACAGGCATTGAGGATATGTCAGTATGTAGAGATGTTTTGCAAAGACATCAATGGGATTTAGAGGTAATTATAATAGATTTTCCCTGTAGAAAATAGCCGATCGTTTTTAGGTCAACTATGGCTAATTTTATGTGTAAATCTGTGTTGGATTTACAAATTATTTTGTTGGTTAATTAACTTCTTAATTGTTTCTATATCTTGCAGGTTGCAATACAGGAACAACTAAATATAAGGGAGGGTCGCCCATCAGTATTTGCGACAGAAGCGCGAGCGCCACCAGTGGTACACGACCATATAGCTCAGCAAGTATTTACTGATGATGTTCCAGAGGGCCCTGGCGGCGTGAGAGGACTATTCCGCTATGTTGTAAACTTAGTTGTGTCAATGTGTTATAGTACAATATCCTCTGTTCTCAATTTATTATTGAGTTTTATGAGAAATGATGAAAGAAGAAGTAAGTATATTAACCTTATGTGTTATATATTATATTAACACTATTTGGATTTTATTTAATTCTTAAATTATATTTTGCTTAATTTGGAATGTGCTGTTTGTTAGTTGTAACAGATCCACTGGGTGATGTAATGGGCTTCATTAACAGTTACAATTCTCGATATAGTGAACATCCAGTGTTCTACCAAGGTACATATTCTCAGGCTTTGAATGATGCTAAGAATGAGCTTAGATTCCTTGTTGTGTATCTACATTCAGAAACAGCCACTGAAACACAAAACTTTTGTAGGTGAGTTAAATGTTTTACATTTTTAATTAAAATTGTTTAAAAGACCCAATTGCTTTTATACATATATTTTTCTTTTTGTGTACCCAGAATACTGTGCAAACTATGTCATTTGTTATTGAGTATCATAATTGATCATATTTTTTAAATATTAATAGAATTTATTTAAAAAAAAGATCATACATACTTATTTATCTATTTTTATGTAATTATGTAAATTTTTATCTTTATAATGCATTTTATGGATCATCTCGTTACTTACTGCTTTCACCCACTTACACAGGTTGGCTGGAAGAAATCTCTTCTAGAGATAAGTCCACTGTTTGGAACTATATTTTGTTATATTTGTAATTTAACATATTTTGATTTGCAATAAAGAATACTCTATGTATTTATATGGTTATTTCTATTTATTGGTTTTAGGTTGAAAATATTTTGTTCTTTTAGGAAGTACCTTTTTCGAAATATAGTTATTTTACTTTCATGATTGTGTATCAGGAGTAAATTTTCAGCATAACTCATATCAAGCATATTTAATAATGTTTACCAGACAGATAATGTATTGATAGCTCAATTATTTTCAGAACAACATTAGCAGATCCAGATGTAATTGAATTTATAAATACACGTGCATTATTTTGGGGTTGCTCAATTGATACTTCAGAGGGATGGAGAGTTGCCCAATCGGTCAATGGCCGTAGATACCCCCTTTTATGTGTAGTGTGTGTTCGAGATCATCGCATGACTGTCGTTGCAAAGAGTGAAGGTTCTTGCGGTCCATATCAATTGCTTCAAAGGCTAATGGCAGTGGTGACAGAAAATGAACCACATTTAGCAGCGGCAAGGGCAGATAGGTGCAATACATTTAAATATTTAACTAACTTTTAATGTCTAACTGTGTTATATTTTAAATTTTTAATTGTAACAAACTTGCATGGGAAATCAGATAATTAGTGTATATTTTTTAAATTTCTTTACATAAGTCGGGAATGGAGTGACTTAACATACAAGGTACTCTCCGCTAATACTGTCAGCGTGGAGCTAAAAAACAATTTTAAAGCTCCTTACTATAAATATAAGTGAACCGAATTGTCAAAAATAATAACAGAATCTTATCACTAAATGTACACCAGAGTGGAAAGGGAAGTGACGGCGCGTCTCCGGGCGGCGCAGGACGAGGCGTACGCGGAGTCGCTCGCAGCCGACCAGGAGAAGGAGCGGCGGCGGGCGGCCGACCGCGCCGCGCGCGACCAGCTGCAGCGCGACACGCTGCACAAGCAGCAGCTGGAGGAGCAGCGGAGGCTGGATGTATGTACCATATCTATATTTATATAATATAAATATTATATGATATTTTAAGTATATGTACGGTGAAACCCGATTCAGATGATTGATGAAAGCGTATTAAGCAGGAAAGATAAAATATTAAACAATATTTTCTAATTTTTGAATTTTATTCACATTATGTCATAGTGTGTTTTTATATATATTATTTAGAGTATTTACTTATATAAGTTGTTTTGAATTTAAAATAAAAAAACTATATAATAACCTTTCATTTGACTATATAATAACTTTTCATTCTGTCTTTGTTTTGATTTTAAGGAATTACAAAGCTTCTTAAATCGTTAATTGTTTATCTGGATGTTGATAAAATAAGAATTTATCTTTATCTTCAATATTATCACTTAGGGCTTATTAACTTTGGTAGGTGTTAAAATTTTTGATAGATTAGAATAGAATTAAGAATTGATAGAAATTCGAACAGTTCAACGATAAACAACAATAAAAGCATTACCTAGAAAACCCTGTAGTCTCGCTAGTGGTGGAAGGAAGGAAAAAGGTTCCTTCAACACGGCCTCAACACTGTTATGTATAAACATCTGCTTTATTGGATTGGTGTCCCACACATTGGTAGCATATTAAGCGGATGACGAAACATCTTGAAATTCAAGAAATGTATGATAATATGTCTCAAGTGGCAGCGACTGACGTAAAGTCGTGTATCATGCGAGAAATCGTTAAAATTAAGCGAGTTGTACTGTTCATTGTTTGTTTGAATATACAGACTATTAACAATATAAATGACGGCAAAGAGACTTGTATGTATTGTTGTGTATCCTTCAGGTGATAGCAGCTCGCCAAGCGCTGGCGGCCAGGCTACCGGAGGAGCCGGGGCCGGGCAAGGCCGCCGTCGCACTGCTCATACGGCTGCCCGGCGGCGAGAGACTCACTCGGCGATTCCTGCTCGATCACACTACGCAGGTTAGTTAGTTTGTTTATTTTTAGTAAATACTATTACTTTAATATTACTTCTTTGAGGCTATTAGGCGTAGTATGTCAGCGTCTAAATGTAAACTCGATGATTGTAAGTACATTACATTAATACTGGAATGTTTTCTGAATGGAAATGTCTATAGTTAATTATTATTTGAATTATTTAAATTTTCCTGCTCTGGTAGGAGAGTACCCGATTCTACGATATTTATATTTGCTTGATCTGCTTCTTTAGGAACACGAGAACTTGGTTAGAAAGAACTCGTTTTATAATATACGCATAAATAAAAATTTACAATTAAATAAAATATACCAACGGCTTGCGATTCTCCTTATCCTTCACTTAACTTAGGAATGTATGTGTGGATTCTTTTCATATTTTAATAGTTATATATGGGGACCTATGCGAACATTCCACGCTGCAAAAATCATATTATACCTTATTGATAATGAAGCAAATATGTGTTCACCTCGGAAAACAGTCATTATATCCCGAGAGCTTAGACGTCACAATATTGATATTGCATCTAGCTGACGAGGAGGAGAAAGTAGAACACCAGGGTGGCTATACTTTTATCTGGAAGGGTACACCAATGTTGGAACCTAGAAGATCTGGTGTAGGATTTGCTATCAAAAATAACATCGTGCCTAAATTGGAGGAACGCCCGATTCACATCTCGGATCGTGTTACCACGCTGCGCCTGCATCTCGACAATGACAATTATCTGCATATAATTAGTGTATATGCCCCAACGATGGACAAGGATGATGCGATAAGGGCCAGGTTTTACGAGGAGATTACACAAGTCCTCTCTAGGGTTCCTCCTAGAGAACAGATCCTCCTGATGGGTGACGCACGAGTGGTTTAACGCACGAGTCGGCCGTGATTTTGGGGCTTGGCCAAAAGTCTTAGGCAGTCATGGTGTTGGAAGTATGAACAGTAATGGACAACTTCTGCTGTCGCTCTGTGCTCAATTTAACCTAGCCATTACCAACACCATGTTCAGACTTCCTGCCAGATATAAAACCACATGGATGCATCCCAGATCGAAGCATTGGCATCTGATTGACTACGTCCGTTACGTTAATTGTCCGACAAAGAAATATTTCTCAAGTACATATCACTCGCTTTATGCGTAACTCTAACGCAATCTGCTTTTCAGACCACCGCCTAGTCATCACCGAAGTAAGGCTCCGACTGAAACCTTCCCGTAGATCAGAGGCAGTTAAGTCTAAGACAATAGACATACAATAATTAAAATGTCTTGAGACGCGTAAGACCTACGCTGAGGCAATCAACAACAAACTTATGGCGATGAATATTGAGAATGGTGAAATCATGGCTAATTGGCAGATGCTATCGGCCGCCTTGATTGCTATCGCCTCAGAGATATTGGGTGTTAAACTTAGTAGGCGCGAGGATTGGTTCGATGATAACGACGAAGTTTTGACCAAGGCCATTCGAAAGCATCGATCTCCATTGCGTCGCCATCAAGACAATCATCAGGTGGAGACAGTATTGCAAGGCAACACGGAGCTACGGAGGTATATACAAGAAATAAAAGACAAGTGGTGGCAAGTAAAGCGAAGCGCATACAGTGGCTCGCGGATACGAACCAGCTATGTATATTTTATGATGAGGTACGCAAACTTGTCGGCGTTAGTACTTTCTTTTAGAGGGCCCCTAAAATCTCTTGATGGCGGACATTTATTAGCTAGCAAACAAGATATACTTAAAAGGGTGCGAGAGCATTTCAACACCCTGCTCAATATCGACCGATTATCGGACATTGATTACATAAATTCGATGGTTTCGCTTCTCAAAATCAACAAGCTGGAAGAGCCACTATCTCTGCGTGAAGTAGCTGTTGCTGTAGAACAACTGCGCAACGGCAAGGCGGTCGGCACTGACGATGTATCCGGGGAGCTGCTGAAGTACGGAGGCCCGGAACTGCATATATCTATCTGGAAGATCTTTGCGCAAATGTGGGAGGAAGAGCGTAAATCTGGTACCTTTGGTACATCTCGTGTTTGTCCTCTGTATAACAACAAAGGTAGCAGATCAGACTGCAACTCTTATAGGGGAATCTCTTCACTTGCTTCACCCGGAAAGTTTTTGGACGTATTTTACTTAACCGCTTATTACCCTTGTCTGAAGATATATTGCCCGAAACCCAATTTAGCTTCCGGCCAAATCGAGCCACGTGTGAAGCTATATTCTCTGTACGGCAACTACAAGAAAAAAGTCGAGAACAAGGTCAGCCTCTATATCTATGCTTCGTTGACTTAGAGAAAGCTTTTGATAGCGTGCCCCGTGAAGCTCTATGGGTAGTGCTAGCGAAACTTGGATGCACTGATAAATTTGTGTGGCTAGGGTGAAGATTCGGAATATTTTCCGGTAAGCTGTGGCGTTAAACAGCGTGCGTGCTGCGTGCGTGCTTTCCACGACTCTATTCGCACTGTACTTTGGATTTGTGGTTCGGGAGGCGTTGCAAACTTTATCAGAGGGTATCCGTATTCGCTATCGTACTGACAGTGGCGGTGTCTTTAATCTGGCTAGACTAAAAGCGCACACCAAGTTGTCTTTTGCTGCTGTCACCGAGTTGGTGTACACAGAAAACCTGTGTTTTTTGGCGGAATCTCCAGAAGGTCTACAAAAGCTTATAAAAGCAAAAGCTTACAACTCTTGCGGAGGCATGTCGTAAATTTGGCCTTAAGATCAGTGTGAAGAAAACTGAAGTGTTGGTACAAAATACGCTGAATTGCTGTCCGATTGAGATAAAACTCGATAATGACGCACTTAAGCAGGTGGACCATTACAGATACCTGGGTAGCACTATAACCTTAAAGTGCCTCCTTGATAGCGAAATTAACAGCAAAATTGGGGCGGCTATTGCAGTCTTTGGAAGACTCCGCAACAAGGCATTCCGTTCGCGTGGTTTAAAGCTGCTAACTAAGGTATTCAAGGCAATAGTGCTACCGTCTCTTTTATACGTCTCTGAAACATGGTCTCTTTACCGTAAACATATTATTACGTTGGATAGATTCCATCTTAAGTGTTTGCGCGACATTATGAATATACATTGGTGGGACCGTATACGGTGGGACCGGAACACGGAAGTCTTGCAGCGTGCAAGGATTGACGGAATAGAAGCTTTATTAATGCGGAGACAGTTACGTTAGGCTGGTCATATCTCCCGGATGTCTAAAAAGAGATGTGCTCAAGCGCCACATGAAGAAATGTGATCTTGATCCAACCGAATGGGTAATAATGGCCAGAGAACCTAGTTGAAGGCGTATCGCCAACACTAAGGTGTCGGAGTTTGAGATTAATAGAAAAAATGAGCTTAATCTGAAACCCGACGAGCGCAAGGCCCGGAAAACTAGAGCCTTTTATTACAACTATATCGGAAGTGTGCTGACTTGCAGGGAGTGTAGTCGTACATTCTCTGTGAAGATCGGTTATACAGTCACGTTAGAAGCACATGAACGAAGCTCACATTAGTTAGGTGTCAGTAGCTGTGGCCGAAAACGGTCAGGAGGATTATTATTATGGGACCTATATGACTAAGATGTCTTAGAATTAAGTTAAAATGTCATTTATTATGTAAAATAATTTGAATATTATCATTTTCAGGACCTATATGACTTTGTATTCAGTCATCCACAAGCGCCAGAAGAATTCGAGATCACAACTAACTTCCCTAAGCGAATAATAGAGCGTGGACATTCAAGTTTAATCGATGTCGGTCTTAAAGACCGAGACGTACTCTTCGTCAATGACGTCAACGCGTAGATGTATAAAAATATATTTAATTTTAGGGTTTGTTTTGTATTGCATAATATGTATCATGTCATTTGAACCTGTTATAAAACATTTATTTATTTTTCTTACATTTATTAAAAAAAACCCTAAAAATTATTATTACTATTTGTAACTACATCTATATTTATTTAAAATGATGTTATATTCAATTTCCGAATATCCAATTACCAACATTAAAAAAAGTGTATTTTTTAATAAATGTTTTTGTATTTTAACCATCGTCTTGCATAATCATAATGCTGCTTAATCATAATGCATACTGTACAATACAAAATGTCACCATCAATATGATAGATCACAGGTTTGGGCATTTCCAAATGTATGTTTTGGTTTTTAATTTGTCGAAAACTTTTATTAAGTTTTATGTATAATTTATTATTCATACATAATATTTAAAATTTTATTATCCCATACATTATAATTTAAATCTAAATTTATTCAAATCAGGACCGATTTATTTTATTATATATGAGAAGTTTTATTATACCATAAGAGATTTTCGGCCAATTAAAAATGATTACCATAAAATATCTTCCATTAGTTACAAACAACTTTAAAAGGAGCTCACATTTGACAGGACAGTTTCAAATATTATCAGAAACGTTTAGCTTTAGAAATTATATTAATTTAAAACACTCATTCAATGCATTCAAAAGAATACAAATTGTAAAAATATAAGTGTATACAAAATATCTTAATGATAAACTTAGTAAAATATTTAAATTAGTACCACCATTCGTCACGCATTGTCTTCAATTCGGGCGGAAAGCGGAAGACGGAGAAGTCTTGACACAAACATTATTCTGCCTAACTTACTATGAGGGTAAAAGCTAAAAATGTATATAAATTGCTTGTAGTAAACTGTGTAGACTTTGTTTTATCAATCATATTTGTCATTTAAGTGTTTTCCATGTCATAAATATTAATGTTGATACAAAATAAGCTCGTAGTAAAATAATATTATAAAATTGATCTATAAGAATTTAGTATTTTAGGAATGTACGCCAGATACCACTACGTAACATTTCAGGCGCCATTTATATTTTTACGTCATTTAAGACAATTATTTGGTCGTTACATTTATTTTGAAATGTTTTCAGTGTAATGTTTAAAATATATTATTTTCAATTTCCTCCATTTTACTTGAAGACTGTCGTGTTTTATGTCTGTTTTAGATAAGTATAAGGGATGGATACACATCCCCTGGATGGATTCCCCCTGTTTCTTAGGATTTGAATGGCTAAAATAATATTATAATTAAGTCTAAATTGATTGTAAATTTTTTGATGTTAGAATGCTTGCATTTTCTGTATATCCTATTTAATGAGGAGTCTATTTATTTTAAGTTGATGCTACTTTTCAAGTTTTTGTTAAATAATAGTGTTTGTCGTTACGAAATCATCAAAATTATGTAAAATTATAAACAAAGACGATGCAATGCCTTTGTATATTGATATTTATAGTTTTAAATATTATATTTGTGAATATATCTGGTGTAGGGGTGAGTACGGCAGTGATTTTTAAAGGTTATATAAAAAAATTGTACTTGCTTTTTTTTACTCTAATTGGTTTTAAAAATCGTTGTTTATTAAAAAGATATATTGATATTTTGAGGAAATAAACTAATAAAGCAATCCTACGGATAATTAAATAATGTAATCTATTAACTTAATAGCTGTGTTCATTATTTTGGGTTTGTATGAACTGTTTACATTGTAAGTAAAGTACCACCGCTTTGGTCCCAATCTACAAATTGAGTTAGTTTTTCGAATGTAGTTTCAGATTTTTTTTTAAATTGGTATACCATAACTTTTATTCATAGATATAGAGTGTAATAAGACTTAGTTATTGTATAAAATTTCTATATAATATTATCGAAACCTTCACAATTCTCTCCAAATTATACTCCGCTTTTGTTAGATATCTTAATAAAATAGATATCTTAATAAAATATTCGAATATTGGGAAATACATGACATTGTAATGAAATCAAAATTTTATTAATTTATTTCTATAGAATACTCTTATCCATATAATTATTTTGGGTATAGAAAGTTTTTAGTTGTCATCATGTGAGTTTAGTTTCTTATAATTTTGTTATATAAGTTGGATATATTTTGTAAATGTACTTCTGTTATAGAGTATGTCTGCATTTTACTTTGCTTTTGCGTACAATTGAGCTTTTTTTGTGATATTCGGCAAGTAGGTAGTGAATGGTACCGTGGGTGCTTAAGGACTACAAGCATTTTCTTTTGATTAATTATGTAATATATTATGTTTTGTTGTAATATAATGTTCCTTATGAATTTTATTTGTTTTATTTATGACGCAAATTTTATTATTATGATAAAGGAGTATGACATACTTGTTTCAAGTGTTAATACTTCCAGAATAAGTCCGACGATCGACTTCACGATTATGGCTATTTTAATACTCTTACTATTAATAATAATATTATGATACAAATATATACACAAACCTTTCTCTCAAATAACTCCGTTAATTAAGTGGAAATTGCATTAAAATTCAAAAATAGAACTTTCGCGTACAGAAATGGGAACGCTCTCTATTTATATCAAAATAACAGTCAAAACAACAAACAAAAAAGTGTCACGCTCGGTAGAGTGATTTATTATTATTCCCCGCTCTGATAAGACAAGCAAAGCACAGTTAAGTTAAGATCCATCACTCAGCAGTCAGAACAGGTCTCAAACGGGTGGAAAGTGGTGATAGGAGTGTTGACACCAGGTTATCTGCCTATCTTGCAATATGCAGGATATAGCGAGAAGCTAATAAAAAAGAAAAAAACGCAATCAATTTATACGTTTTCAGTTATGATAGTTTCTTTTAAAATCCTGTCTGATTTTAAAAGATAAATATGTACAATAATAGGAAGACGAATAAAATTCAGTACATTCATCAAAACTATATTTAGTAAAATTTAAAACAATACAAAAAAATCACATCTTAAACATACCTGGAATGTAGGCACTTTTATAATGTTACACTATAAATAAATTAATTAAAACTAACGTATGTAATGGTAACTAAACAAATGGAAATTGATGCGCTTCCTTGATTCAATGTGCTTATTACAATTAAATTCGCCATACATGTTAGTAATGGATGATCAATTAAACCTGTCAAATTGTGTCAATTATAATGACAAATTTAAACCATTGTTGCAGAAAAAAAAAATTATATGTGAAATTTACAACCTGATTTAGTCTCTAAGCTTATGTTATGTTGAGTAGTATTTTAATGTGACAAATAAGAATATTTAAAAATATAGTAAATATGTTAAACATACGTAAATAATTTATGACAAGGTGCCTAAATTGCGCTCAAATTATTTTGGCGTTAAATGACTACTACAAGGGATGCTATCAATAAAAAATACAATAGCAAAAAGAGACGCCATATTATATAATAATTTTAACGGTTTAAGACGTGAGCGTAAGGATTTCAAATAGTTAACTGCTTAAGTAATTGTCAAAATTATGTTGTAACTTTTGAGTTCGTTATTAATAAACTCTGAAAAATTATATTGAAAAATGCTAAATTTCAGTAACTACATATTAAATCTACTTATTTATAATCACAAGAACGATATTTTGAATTTATTTAAGTTTTAAATTTCAAAATTGTTTAGCTTTAATAAATATAATAACAACCCTGACTTAAGACTAAATTTCAATACTTTGTAAAATTGATAAGCAAAACAAAATATATGTCACGGATGTCAAAATTGATTTTGACGTATAAAAATAGTTAAAATGTGGATGGATTAAAATAGTAATATCTAATATGATTTCTTTAACTACATATCTTGCAAATATTTAATTTGTTGCGATTAGTATTAATATAAATAATTTGTTCATTTACTCTATCACACATTTGTTTATTAAATATTAATTTTATTGTTTTTCTGTTTTTATCTGTCCAAATTACTATAAAAATAAATCTAAATATATTATATTTGTAACAAATCAAAACATGTAATGCTTAAAAACATTCTCCACGCAAGGAATTGTATGGAAAAAAAATTGAGGAATTTTTAACATTCTCAGTTGATTACGTCGCGATCTTAATAAGTTATTAGACAAAAAATCCCAAAAATTTACGATTTCATTTCTTTTAATATTTTAGTTATTATACATTTTCTATTTTTCTAGAAGTGCGACGAATTGTATATACAGTGGACTTTATCCATTTAAATATTTCAATTACACATTATCTACATGGATTTATTTTAGTGTTTTAAGCGCTTTTTATTAATTATCTATTTAATTTCTCACTTTTAGGACGATATTTTATTTTATATGCCTTACACACTTTGTCTTTATTTATTCTTAATTATTATGTTTATCTAATTTGTACTTAAATTAGCACAAAACTATTCGCCTGATATCAATAACAATTTATTACAATAGTTCTAGTAAGAAACATTCTATTGTGGAAATAGAATACAAAAATACGACGCCAAAATATTTACCCATAAGTTTTAAAATATTACTTGGTAGGTTTTATTTCAATTTTTGGAAATAACTCATTTAAATAAATAATCCAAAAAATATATTGGAATAAATAATCCATAAATATATAACTGTAAATGAAGTATTTATTGATTAAATGATACAAGCGGTTACGATAAAAAATATGATGATATTAAAGTGGACTGAAAAGTATACAAAATAACTTTATTATTACAAGAGGACTAATAAAATTTAAAATTAAAACTTTTTCCAATCTTTAATCACAATTTTAAAAGTAAACAAATCCGATTAACAAATAGAATAATCTAAATTCTCATTTAATTCTTTAAAATAATGACATTCAAGTACGTTTAATATCAATATTTACGTTTACAGTTACCCTATAAAAGCATGTGTGTCACTGTCCTTTAAGCCAAATTTCTTTAGCAAATCTAGGCCAATTTGTGTAAATTCTGTCGGTCCACACACACACGCGAACTGCGAGTCTTCGGTAAACCTTTCTTTCTCTATGATTTCACATAAAATCTTTTCAGATATACGACCTTTGTACCCCGTCCACGACTCGCTGGCGTTTGATAAGATATGAATTACATTAAATCTGAAAAAAAATATTAGTTATGTAGATACATTAAAGACAATATCATTTATATTAATTGTAATAGGTATATTTCAATATTATTACTAGTATTATTGGTAGTTCTTTTTAGACTATTTAGTAACATGTTTGTACATGTTGAGAATATTTATAAGAAATATAATACTAATAAATAATTTATTCAGTATTTAAATAAATTTTATCATATCTAATAATATATTATATAAAAACTCAGAGCAAAGTATTTGCGATAGCAATTACCTGTACGTACATATACCAATCGGATTATACAAAATAACTTTATTATAACTTCGAAAAGTAATAAAAGAACAAAATAAAGAAAAGTTATTAATGATAAAATTCCATTTAAACATCAAAGCTTACCTCTTGTCTTGTTTTGCGATCGCGTCGAAGTTTTCCTTGAACAGGATATCTTTTTCCGTTTTATTAAAGAAAAGCAAATGCACTCGCTCACTGTAACATAAATATACTGTTTTAGAATAAATGTGTGATTTAAGATATTGTGAAATATTTCAATTTGATTTCAAACTTCTGTATACTAGGACTGCAGGCGTATGTTAAAAAATCCGATAAGATTTAAAAGTTTTAGTTTAGTTAGGTAGAGAAATCTTGTGACACTAATGAATAGAATGTGACACTAAAAAATAATAAAATATATATCATATAATCACTACAATGCATTATAAATTGTAAAAATGACAGAGAAAGTTTCGACATTTATAATGCTCAAGATAAGAAATGAAAATAAAAGTTATTATATTTGAAGTTTCGAGAAAATAAACTTGCAAAAAGGTATAATGTCTTATATTCAAATAAATGGGTTTTCTTTCACCCTACTAAAAACTTTTCACAAAGGTGAGTTCCATTGCGTTAGGAAAGTGAATAAGAGTAATCTATTGTACATATGTAAGAAGCAAGATTTTCTTAAAATTATATTTGTACCACTTACCATCTAGGGTTTGCCCTTGTTAGTATAAATCTTAGCAATCCCAGCATCGGCGTTATGCCAGTACCCGCCGCTATTAAATAAAAAACTTTGATCGGTTTTAACTGAAATAATTGAAATGTATATATATATATATATATATATATATATATATATATATATATATATATATATATATATATATATATATATATATATATATATATATATATATATATATATATATATATATATATATATATATATATATATATATATATATATATAAAAATATATTATTATACATTATTTACGTTTCTAGGTGTTAAAAAAAACATTTTTTTTTATTTTGGGTTAATTTATCGTTTAATATGTTTGTTCGTCCGTCAAACGTAGGGTAGGACTGTCTTAGCACAGAGGCGCATGTCTGTCTGTAAACGCGACGGTTTATGTGTTCGATATATAGATATAACAATACTACGAAGATATATACATGCTTGTAAAAACGACGTCACTCAAGCTTCAAATAAAGCTACATAGCCTTGATGTTAATAGCACTGTACCTAAACTTCCAAAGCAATTTTGTTACTTAACTGTTTAAGTTTCATGAATCTAGATGGCTTATGTAAACTAAACATAAATCAGTATTTGTAACATTTTAAACTGTTGCTAGCTCACTTTAACAATAGTGCATGAAAGGCTTTTTCAGTTAATTAATTATTAAATACAACTTATTTTATTTTAAACTACATTCATATTTAAGTTTGAATTTGTTACTAAATGTAATCTAAAAACTTTCATACACGCAATTGTACGGTGTGGCACAATGTTTTTATTAATTGAAATCTCAGAAAATGAGTTCTTCACCGACAATTATAATATAAATAGAATATATTTTTATCTTTACGACTTATCTTGCTTACGGTAGGCAGAGAGAACCTAGTGCTAACACACTCCGGTCTTAGTTTTTCCTCTGAATTCAAGGCGGAACTCAATGCAGTACATTTTTAACCAAATCAAGGAGATGAACATAATTCATTATACCGACTGGTGACTACGAGCATCGCCTATTACAGTTAGCCTACTGCGGAACAATGGCGTCTATTTAATTGATGTTTTCTATTTTATTAATGAATATAAAAAATGGCGGATGAAGTTTGAAGAGGCTGGAAATTCAACATAGCTAGGTTGAAATATAATAAAAATTTCACAAACCTTTTGCAAGTGAAAATTGCCGTACGGTCCTGAGAGTGTGACCAGGTCTCCAATTTTCATGGAAGCTAAATGCGGGGACAGAATGCCTTTGTCATATCTTTTAACTGCCAACTTCAAAGCGCTTAAATCACTTCCGTATTGATCCCAATTGTCTCCCACGGGTGTATACGAGCGAACGCATTCTTTGTCTATAACATAAAAGTATATTTTAAAATTAAATTTAAAAGTATATTTTAAATTATATTTTAAAATTATATATTTTTAAATCATGTAAGAAAACAATAAGTTACTTAAAGAAAAATTTCAATTAGAACAAATCAGATATTGAAGTCACTAATATTATAGTCACTTATATTAATTAATATGAAAGTCGTAAATTCAAAGTATTCATAAACTGTGTTTCGGTCAAGGTAGCATAAAGGTATAAAAATTGTGTTCGAATAACAAAATTAGCAAAGAGGTGATATATTTAAAAAAGTAGGTGTGATAAAATTATAGATCATACAATAATTGTCAGCTCAAATTAATAAAAAGTTATAGTTCGGAGATATATCGATTTTAAAATGGATGGAGCTACATACTAAATAATAGGCATGTATATGGTACCTATGGTACCACGTTAAAATAAACAAGTAAATGTGGATGGTGAAAAGACACAGACTATAGAAATATACTTTTCAAAAAGTTTACCCGTTTACCCCATATTTTGAAAATCTTTTGGAATCTCCTAACGTCAAGCCAGCACTTGCAATGTTAACTTGCAGTATTCGTCAAAAATTGACGTAGATTAAGTTAGCCTATTCCGGATAGCGCAGATAAGCGAAGATTTTTTCATGTTAAATAAAGCAAGTAAGGTCCATTTTGTTAAATCCTTATTATGTTTGATATAAACAATAGATATGTGTCTGTGTATCAATACGAGTAAAAATTTAAAATTTAATTGATTTCCCTTCTTAAAAGGTAGCTTTTACAAAGCAAAATTAGCAGTAGAGCTATTCTCGACAGAAGTGTATTTCCAAGCCACAAACTGGGAGCAAACATTCGTTATCTGTTAAAATAATAATAGCCAAACTTGTAAGCTCCGGCATATTCATTTAGTAGTTTCGTGTTCTGAGCACGAGTGCTAAAGTTGATGTTTGAGTAGGATTACGTGCTCCTATAATATAGACTAGCGACCAGCTCGCAGCTTCGCCGCTTAAGTAAACTGAATTGCGTTCGTTTCGAAATATTACAAAAACAATTAAATAAAGTAAACTATATTCTAAATTTCCTTCTACTTGTTTAGATACAATAAGAATATAGAAGAGTGGACACTAACTCCATATTAGTATATACATGCACGTGTGCACGTGTAGTTCACGTACTGATGTGGTCTCGGAGCGTAACGACAAAACACAGCATATCTTTATGTATAATGTATAAAGATTCTTTTTCTAGAAAATGCGAGGATGTAGCCGCTATCTCTACATTAACTGCACAACGTATCTAGCATATATACCTATATATTTGGATAAACATAATACTGTTTCGTTAACCACCTTTTATGTTTTGTGAAATATCAAAAAAGTTACGGTTATCCTTAGATTGACCTTATTCAGACCTTTTTAAAGGTAACATATCCGTGGTGTACTGTTTCTGCGTAATTAAAAGTAAACCGTTTCCGCACTAAAACGCAATGTAATCTCTGAAAATTTTCCATTTACGGAGTTATTTTTTATTGTTACGTCATTAATTTTCACCATAATATGTTGTAATGTTATAGCTGCCATAGTGCCAGCTGTAGGCTGGATTTAATAAGACTTTTGTTGAGGCTCCCCGGACTATAAATAATATTTTCATGCCCCGCTTTACATTTTCAATAAATACAAAAGGAACGCGTATTATTTAAAATTCTGATTGTAATTCTCATAAACATAGTGAATTTTCGATAGACGGACAACGAAAATAATTCGAAATTTTAGTAACTCCTGAAATCGACGCGTTTTATAATATGCATAACAGGTCTTATAAGTAAGCGCCACTGTCGCCTGCGATGCACGATGTAACGACCACTCTGCTCCCGTGTTATAAACATAATTTTAACACTATGTACATACTATATGCTATAAACGGTAATTTTGTAATATATAAAGCGCACAACATATACCTATAACCTATTTACTTGGTTAAGGATTAATTTTTTTTGTAATTAGTAAAACATAAAAATGGTTACTGTGGGTTATTCTTACGAGACATATTTATATACTATCATGGAGTTTTATTTAGAACTTTTAAAGAAGAAGAATTCCGTCATATATCGTTTTTATGTAGCCGTAGCTTATATGGTTAAGCAGCGCACGCACGGAGCCCGTTTTGTAAAGACTTCTCAAGTTTTCATACGGATCTCTAAAATTTATAAATATTCGATCGCTTTTGTTTGATAATGAAGAAATCTAAACGTGAAGTTTTAAGTTTTCAATTCAGTCCAGTAGTTTCGGAGCCTATCGCTGTCAAACATAATATATATTTAATATAGATAAGAAAACGAATCCTAATATTTTTGTAAGCATTTTTTTAGTGTCAGTGAGAGGTTCGTTTACTACTTCGTAAATATTTTTATTCGTTTTAAAGTGTTTATATACGTTTTCTAAAAACTATGCTTCGTAAATATGAAATATGACAAAATGTGTAACTTGTATATATCTATATTAAATATATCTATATTTAAAATGTATCTTTTTAAATATTAAAGAATATAAAATATCAAATTGTGATTGAGCTATGTATTAAGATACATATTTTTTAACCAAAGAAGTAGCGAAATATTTTTTGCAAGTAATAAAAAAACGTGACATACTTAATTTTTTCACTAAACACAAATTGACTTTAGGTATTTACATAAATAAATAAGATTGCGCAATAATATTAGTTTCATCTACAATATTACTACCATTATGGCCACAATAAAATTTACGATAGCTTGTAAGAACATTAAAGAATAATAAATAAACAAATGATTCGTTCAATTTAATATTCTCAGACAAACTTCTAGACGTGTTCGTATACTAGCCGCAAAATTTGTAATTTTAGCCTTGAATTTTCTTCAGTGTGTTAAACATAGTTTTTTAAACTCGCATATTATACATGTTTCAATATTGAAATTGGTTTTTTTAAACAAGACTAACTTTCTTCTTTTAAGTCTATCTCTTGTGTTAGAGTTGCGTTCGAGTTTACTAAATGTGGTGTAACACTTTAGAAATTGTAATACATAATATTGTACGTTTTCTAAAAATATAAGATTAATTCCTTAGACGAGTAGGTACCTACTAGTAGTAGGTACCCAGTACCTGCACCTCACCTACTGCGTGTAAACTCGATCGCAACTCTGCGTTCGAGTTTACATAGTGTGGAATAACACTGTAAAAATTGTAAATTATACGTTTTAACTACCGGTTACCGTTACCGTTTACCGGTAGCGGAGAATATATCTAATTTGATTTATAAACTAGAATTGAATTAAATAGATTTACGAATATAGCAGGGTCGACAGAGGGAACCTAGTGTCAAGACACCGCTTTACCTATTTTCTGAGACATTGCATGTTGATTGGCGAAATTTAATTGCGCGCTTTGTTTTCTTATCAAAGCGTGGACTTGCAGTGACCGTGACGCTAAGCCACAATGATGATATGATTTTGTAGGGTACCGTATCTCAATTAGAAACCTTATAGGATTATTTTGTTGTCCGTCTGTCAAGACCATTTCTTCAAAATTATAGGATATTATCAAGCTGAAATTAATAACAAATTAATTACATAATATATTATCAAATTCTACAGAGTGATTCTCGTTGATCTAGAGTTAAACAAATATAAACATCCGAAAATTTACAACAATTTTCTAACATCACGTCTAAATGGGCCTTTCCTTATAGGGTTATAATAAAATCCTATTAGCAAAATTAGATGCAAGCGCCGTAAAAATATCAATTTCACGATCTGTGATCGACGACGTTTTTACAAACTCGGTGGACACTTCAATCACTAGTAGTACTTAGTAGCTAAACCATAATTTCTGTGAAAATACACACGATGGATTTTATAAAAAATCCATCGTGTAAAATCCGAAAATAAACACGATGGATTTTTTTATATCACTTCCAAAAGAGAGTGCCTCAGAGCTCGAGTCAAGACTTCAATTTCAGAAACAATTCATGATAATAATTGTGCTTAGGAAAGCACAATTAAATAAAGTAGCATTAGGATCGAATAGAAAAGATCCAAGAATTATCAGTATACGGCGAGAATTTGGTATCTCTATAGCTTTAAATTGGCGCACTATAACTCATGATTATTCTCTAGCACTATTAAAAATCTGTGCATATGCAAGGAGCTAGTAGGAACATCTAAAAACTTGCTGATAAGGTGTAGATAAAGGTCAATATTCACGGCACCAGGACAAATTAAAACAAAAGTGAAACGATACATGTTTTAGTAGCAAGAGCACTAAGAAATTCAAATTCAAATCCTTCTTAATTTTAGAATCAGCTTCTGATTGGACTCTTATGATGGGCACGTATGAAAAACAATATAAAATCCCTGTCGACAATAATGCTACCGTCATCCAGACCGGATCTTCCAAATACCGGTAGAATTAACAGTTCCATGGGAAATATTATATATATTATTATATTCCTAAAAATCCATACAACTAAACAAGTAGTTCGATTATACTCGAACAGGAATACGTTTACAGTTAATTTGTACACGGTAGATGTAGAGCGAGAAGTATAAAGATAAAATCTCTTTAAAGTTTTTTAAAAGGTCTCGGCTTGTGTAAAACTAGTAGAATCATTTCGTGGAGATGAGCGTTATTTCTTCCTTGACACTACACTTGGTTCGCAAGTTCCAGACACCGCTCTGAGCTCCACTCCTACAACGCGACCGGCACTCCCATGGTGAATCCAATGAATTTTAAGTTGTTTCTTATCTTCTTATTTCAAATATACGTATATTTAAAAAAAATATCACTCGCCAGAATTTATTTTGTGGAATATTTTCTTTTTGTTGTTTTATTTGATGTTATACAATAGTAGTAAGTATTTCTTAATTAATAAACGCAGCAAGTTTAAATAAAAGTCAAGAAATAAAGATTTCTAATTAGTGTAATAACAAAAACCTATTCTAGGTTTTTGTTATTTTTATTTAAAAACGTACATTCCAAGTAAAGTGGATAAAACCTTCATTGATGGATTATATAATAAGTTGGAAACAAAATAGTACGAACGTCCTACGGGACATTCTGAAGATGCGATCGATTAGACGTAATACGTAGAATGTAAGTCTTAAAAGGCGTTTTAGTATTTTTATGTGTGACGAATATCTATTTTGCTTAATATTAAAAGATAAAATGTAACAGTCTCATTATATAGGTACATTATGTATATTTGTAGCTTCATGCTACCAGAGCAAAAAAAAATAAAATAATTCATACTTAGAGAAAACATAAAATTTTTTGCGATTTGAACCCGCGCCTCATTGAAACCGTCAAAGGGAGGGGAGTAGAGGAGTAGGCAGGTTTTTATAAATTTCCCCTACCCAAAGATTATTGCAAAAAACAATCATTTGGCAAGAGATAATGTTATTTTTTATTCTCGGAATCGAACCTAGAAACCATCGCGCGTATACAAGCAGACACTGAATCTGCGCCGTGATATTTGCGATAACATGATATGCTATTATTAGTATAAAAGGTCTATCAAGATAAGCATATAAAACTACACTTCAGGTTTCTAAGAATCACCTCCCATATTTATATTATATTTTCATTTAAAACAGCTTAATTTTTGTCCATAACCCTTACAGAAACGGATTTTTATGATAATACGTTACGTTAAGGGTTTAACGTAAAAGTTTATTTTCTCGGTATCTATTTATCCAGCTAAGCCATCTTCCAAACATAGTAAAAAGATTTATCATATTTACCATCACATTTATGATGAACACGTACATGATGGCCCAATGGGACGATAACTGGTCCAGTTTTAGGAGATAATGCCAATAACGTGGTATCGTGTGATATCCTTTCAATGTGCATTACTCTGCATTCTAGTGTTCGAGGTGATAAAATAGGGGTTGCAGAACAGAATGTTGATTCTCCAACGTTATTCCATACCTTTCCTGTAGCTTTTAGTATTGTTACCTGATAATTTTGGTTCCATAATTAGTTAATCTTTCATTATGAGTATAATAGAAAAAACATTTTTGTCCGTCCACTTTGTTGTCCGTCTGTCTGTCCATATATAAATAACATTTTTCTCAAAATCGCGTAGTACAATTAAGCTAAAATTTACTAATTAATTTTTAAAACACACAATTTAAAACACTAATTATAAAATTTGACAAGAGAGTACTTACTGTACAAATAGAGGAAAAATTCGGAAAATTGGTTATCTATATACGTATTATACAAAAACCCTTTATAAACTGATAAAATCATTATAAAATCTGTAGTTTTCATACAAGATTAGTACGGGCGTATGCACTATATTACGTATGGAATTGTTTTTATTGTCAACTTTTCAAAATTATACTTCTCGCTAACTTGCAATGGTGAAATTTGTACAGAACCCTCGAAGCACTAGCTCAACTCGCACTTGACCGATCTTATAAAAATAATAACACAAGAGTAGTTATAACGAAAAATATTTTAAAAAATTCACCTCTATTTTGCCACTCTCGGGGAAAACACGTATTTGCAAAGGTTCTCTAATTGCTTCCTCAGGCACGAGCTTTACCATTCTAAGCCACCCATTTGTTGCCACTTCTATAAACAATGTACCGTCGGTAATCCTAGCACAAGCGCCCGGATTCGATAGAAGTCCTGTATACACAGATACTGTTAGCTTTGTCGAGGTTTGAATCCAATCAAAGCGTAGTGGCGGTGGAGCTTCTTTTGATCTATCTACGGACTTTAATGGACTTGATCCTGCTCTACGGCTGATCGATACGGGTAAGTCACTCGATTGTATTAGGCATTGCATAATTTTACTCGGCGGACTTCCTTTTACACTTTCTTCACTTTTAGCTGTTATTTTCTTTCTCACTGGTGTTATGCAATTTGCTAAATTTTCCATCGACTTTCGAACAAGCTCTTGAGCTTTAGATGGTTCTTTAAGTCTTTCGGATTTTGGTGAGGAATTTGTTATATCGAAAATTTCTTCACTGCCTGGTCTATCGAATCTAAGAGGTCCAACTAAACATTTAGCAAGGAGTGAATCATAATTGACCCAAGGGTGGACTTTGTCAAAGAGTTCTGTAGCATCAATGCCAGCGCCACGCATTAATTCTTCGGCTCCTATAAAGTTACCATATATATATATATATACATATATATATATATATATATATATATATATATATATATATATATTATATATATATATATATATATATATATATATATATATATATATATATATATATATATATATATATATATATATATATATATATATATATATCACTTAACTTTATTACATAATTATTTTAAGCAATAATAATATAAACGTAATTACCTCCAGGATGATAAGGCAAATAGTGCGTTATATTATAAACGCGTCCTCGTATGGCTAACCATACGTCCTCTGTAAAGAAAAAAATAGCATTTACAATCATTGTTGTTTCAAAACATTACTAATCTTATTATTTCGAAGCTTTTGTTACATTTTTATATCGAAAATTGAATAGTTCATACTTAAAAAATATTTAGTATTAATATTATTTATTGTTAATTTAAAACAGGAGTTTCTAATAAATTATCAACAAAATATTTTTTTCCGATATTATATCTCCTTCATTTTAGAGGGTGAGTTGAGGGGGAACTTACTAACATACAATTTAGTGTATAATAATTTCCACCTCTTCGGAGACAACATTTAATAACAATTTTTTACTTTATCTAACTAATAACTTTACTAGTCGAGCACAAATGACCTACCCTAGCCTATTACACTGTTGCCACTTACACGTACAAATGTACATATTTAGCAAGTATAAGCTTTATTTACTTTCTGTACTGTGTGTCGCCAGTTCCTGTGGTGTGACAGGTCGAATGCGGCCTCCGACTCCGGTGAGATCCTTTCCGGAGTTACCCAGTCGGATCCAGTCCATAAGACTGTGACCTGGTTGAAGTGCACATTTGTTACGAGGGTTGCCTGTAAAAGTAGCTTTGTTATAATAATATAGACATATAATAACATTTAAAACATTTTTTTAATACAATTAATTGACATTTAAAACAATTTTTAATAAATACCAGATGTTTGACTGTTGTAGATAGAAATGAAATACATAATACATAAATACGTAGGTTTAAATAAATACAATTACGTAAGGAGTATTATATGAAATGTTTAATGTCATAAAGATTACCACAAACTTAAAGCAGAGCAGCAGGTTTAAAAGATCTTTTTCTTATATCAACATAAATGTAATAGTCTGATCCAATCACGAACTACTCGTACTTTCCCGATACATAAAAAAGGTTCTTAATTAAGATGCTGAGAGAAGATGTGAATCAATACACTTGTATTGTTGAACTTTTATAGCTGTAAATTGTAAGATCCATATAAATTTAAAAATTATAAAACCCAACAATAGTAAAAAACGTACACAAGATGAAATTTATTATGATAAAAATACTAATATTTTTATAATTAATATCTTTAAATATCTATTTTCTGATTAATTTTTAATTAATGTTCAAAATTCTTGCTAGAGAAGCCGCCAACCAATGAAAAGATAATAAATATTAAAAAAAGGGATCACGAGTCAGGGTCACACCTTAATAACCCAAGCCACCTAACCTAAGCTGCCTAGCTAGTTTAAGTGCGATAGTAAAACAAACAACCAAAGATAATTCTTTTGTATTATTATTGGGGATTATTATTAATATTTATATTTACCAAGTCTTAGATTTCACATATAAAAGTACTACATATAAAAAAAATATTTTTAAATATTAATAAAGATAAAGTTTTTTTTTAATAAAATTTATATTCTATCAATCTGTAGTTATTGATTTTTATTTTATCTTCCTATTATATTAGTATCAATAGAGCCATCGTAATTGAAAATGGACAATTTAGATGAAAATCTGAAGCGTTCTCACTGTAATTACATTTTTATGTTGAAGAGATTTATGAGTACAACTTCGTTTATATTTTAAGAAATTATTCGAATGTCCCGCATTACATTTATTGAAATTATCTCTAGGAGGCTATGTAACAATACAGAATAACTATGTAACAAATTTTACATAAATATTTAATTTATATGAAAAGATTGAGCTTTTTTTAATGGTGCACATGAATTTAAAAAAAATCCAAAGGATTTTCATACATGTTACCGTTTCGCCTTTATTTTAGTTTTCTATAACACTTTGTATTTCATCTGCAAAGTAGGTAAAGTAGGCAAAGTAGGCCTTTTGATTACGATACATGTGTGTTAAAGAAGTTCTTTTATTCAGCAGTTTTATGGAAACAACAAGAAAAATAAAACCGTGATTATTATTCGCCAGACCTCACTTTCACAGATAATAATATATCCTTAAAATGTAAGGCAATGTATCCAGTGATTGTTGTGATGCAGTTAAGCCGGCATGATTGTCGGTACTGTAATATGAGTGTTCAACTTATTTATGTCGGGGCAACTTTGTACCTGCTACAAATCGGTAGAGTTTATGCTTCTAAAATCAATATGTATTACAAATAAATTAAATCTATACTTATCTATATATATATATATATATATATATATATATATATATATATATATATATATATATATATATATATATATTATATATATATATATATATATATTTATATATATATATATATATATATACATATATATATAAATGAATTGCTGTTCGTTAGTCTCACTAAAACTCGTAAATGGCTGGACCGATTTGGCTAATTTTGGTCTTGAATTATTTGTGGAAGTAAAAGTACTACGAATTTAAAAAACAAAATCAATTTAATTTTTCCTTAGGGATAAGGAATAAGGGATAATAAAGGATAAGGAATTATTATCAATTAACACCGATGTTTAGTGCTGGATAAACATCGAGTATTATGTATGTTCGGCTATCGATATCATTATCGATGCCATAGTCATGTTTTTGCGACATCCCTACTTTTTTTTTCATAAATTGAAATTCTGAACGCAACCTTACTATTTGACATTTGACAAATAATGACAAATAGTTCAATCATATATGTCGATTGATACCTCTTATGGCAAAGAGTGCCTCTTTCTATCTTTGTGAGCTTATGAGTGCTTGAAAGCTTTCTTTACTTCGGTGATAGTAACATTTCAAGTACTGTGCTCTTTTTTTTTGATCTTTGTGATAGTGACACTTTACCGCTAACTGTACGATAACTTTTAACTTTGAATATTTACAATTTATGATGCCGAGGAGACCACGACCTGAATTAGGTCGTCGCAGTTAATCAAATGTGCGAAGAGCTACCTCACGTGCTAACCGCACTGATGACCAGATAGATCAAGAAAAATGTCGTATTGCTTTGCCCGAATTGTGTTCTTTAGTGAGTGACAATGAAGTAGATAAGCTTCGAATGCAACGAGTTCGCGCACATCAAACACAATAAAAGTGAGCATGATATAATGACATTGAGCTATCCCGCAGTTGCAGTGCTTCTGTAGTCCTGGTACGAGCTGCATTCCACTATAATCCGACAATAGATTATTGTACCGATAATCGGTAACAATTAGGGAAATGACAATAATTTGTGAATATTGTAAAACATTAAAATACTAAGGTGAATTTACTGGATTATGTTGTGTTGGAGGCAAAGTTAAATTACCACAATTAATCCCACCACCAGATCCCTTACGCTCTTTATTTTCTGGGATGGGAAATGATTGTAAGCACTTTTTAGCCAACATTCAAAAGTACAACAGTTGCTTCCATATGACATCATTTGGTGAAACACATATTGTACAAGACAATTTCATGCCCACTTTCAAGATATTCTAACATAATAGTTTTTTATAATATTCAAGTTTCCATTAAAATATGTATTCGAAATAATTATTTAACAAATGTTCAAAAATTACAGATACAAGGAAAAAATATATATAATACAACCAAATAGAGATTATCAATTTTTACAAATTTACTTATGGGCAATTCAGATGCGAAAGTTGATAAGCGTTGTTGTGCGTTATGCTCACAATTCAACAGTAAAAAGAACTATTGTAAAAGAATTACAAATGTTTCTTCATCAGAAAAACAATTTAGTAAACAGATTCAAAATAGCATTAGATCGGATGCCATCTGACAGCCATAATATTGTCATTCGACCTGACAAAACACCTGCCGGTGAACACACAAGGAGGTTTAATTCCCCCACAAGAGACGAAATTGCTGTTATCATTGTTGGAGAAAATTTACAATCAAGAGATATTGTACTTCACCGTCGAAATAATGATTTGAAACGTGTATCTGAAACTGTTTGTTTCTTATTTTCATACTGATGTGGCGTTAAAATGCCCTTTGATCTTCTGGCAGGGGTTGAAGGTGCTAAAACTAACAAAAAAGTTAGTCCTATGAATTTCTATTCATACAGACTCAAGATCCATGAAGGTGAAGTCAATCATATTTTGATGTGTCGACGGATTTTCTATCAGTTTCCAGTTGACATGTTTGTCAAAATTGAGACTGTACTATTGATATACATCCGTTTGAAATAACGACAGCTTCGATCACAGGCATACATTCATCCCCGTGATGCTATATATGCCGATGGCAATGACAATAATGTGGGAAGAATAACAATCTTGCCAGCCACTTACTTACTTATAGGAAGCCTACGCATATGTTAGGCATTATGGCCGGCCAGACTTATTTGTTATGTTCACCTATAACCGACAATGGTCTGAAATCAAGAGGAAATTGCTAAATAGTCAAAATTCATAATAATTTGAGCTGAAATAGTTGACCCGAAATTGCATGCTGTAGTGAAAACAGGTGATACATGGACCTTGCGGAGTTTTCAACTGCAATTCATCCTGTTTGATCAACGAGAAGCGTTCCAAGCGATACCCAAGAGACGGGATTGCTGAAAAAATCACGGGAAATGGATAGTACCCATGGAAATGGATGGATACCCATTGTATCGTCGGCGATCAGATGTGAAATCACAATGTGAAAGGTGAAAAAGGTGAAAATTTCGATGTAGATCGTTGAATTGTGCCATACTCACCAATAATATCAAAAGCTTAGTTCGACAAGTTTAAATGTTATACTCTAACATCAATGTAGAATACTGTAACTTTATAAAATCGATAAAATACGTATATAAATATGTTAACAGAACCAAATGGCCGTCTTTGCTGTAACCAATGCAAGTAACGAAGTATCTCATATCAAATCGGTCGCTATGTAAGTAGCAACGAAGCTATTTGGCGTATTTTTTTATTTGCAGTCCATGAAAGACAATGGACAATGGATATTAGATAATGAACAGCGAGTTTTTTTTAATGAAGGAAACGCCGCAGATAGAGCGGCAAGTCCACTATCGACCATATTAACAAGTCAAGATATGCCACGCGATTACACATGGAATGCATCATCGAAATCGCTTCAGGTATGCAAATTGGTTCTTTGCGATTAATGCACAATGGCACATAATAGGTCACTGGATGCACTGGACAGAACGTTGAAAGATCTTCGTGACAACTATGACATATAACTATGACTATGACATATCTGCTGTCAGGTGATTTTCGTCAGACTCTTCCAGTCATTCCCCGATCAACTGTTGCTGATGAACTAACACATGCCTAAAATGTTATCACTTGGAGTTTCCCTGTTTCGCGCATGGACAATTATACGTCCCGTGTTCGTACGTCGGGAACCCATCATCTTTGTTTATTTACGCACCGCAAAACAATACAAGAAAATATAGTTTATCAGAAAGCTTTAATTTTTTTACAGATTTATCGAAACTGTGTGGGTCTGTCAATATCAAATTGAAACCTAATAAATAACCAGTTTATTAGGCAAACTTTGTTATCTGAGTACCTTATTGTTATAACGTGACTATTTTTAAGCAATATCATAATAATAAAACTTACCACCTATGTTTTATCTGTGTTGTATTGAATGTGGATAAATATATTAAATTAATTTGTATAATTCAAATTAAAACTTATGGTAAAGCCAGTTTATACTAAATAGATTAGCAAACTTTATTTTGTAAAGAATTAATTGTTGTGACATGAAAATTTGTCATTTGTAAATGAAAATATATTAAACTTGATTGTTGTTTTTAGTGTAGGCAAATTAAGATGTATATATAGATAACTTTCAGATTAAACTGCACACTTTATTTTGGAAGCTATTTATGACGTCATCCAACAATATATGTAATTAATTGAAAATAATAATAAAACCGCATTCATATCGGGCACTTTTTTTATTACAAATTCCTTTTATTTCTTTAACTTTGTTTAATCCAAAAGTTTAGCTTTTTATTTATCCATTGAGGCAGTACGAAGTCTGCCGGGTTAGCTAGTATGTAATATAATAAGCAAAAAATAAATTTATTGGCGTCTTCCAACGACCCGCGAGAAAATTCACTAGACCACGAAGTACGAATATTCTGATTACGAAATAAGGAAAGAAAAAGGTTTTACTACTGGTAGATAGCTGTTACTATTGAAGGTAAGGGTGCCTTTATTAGGGTTTCCTGGCGTTTTATGTTATTCCGTTTTTGTTTGAAAATAAAACGATTGACGGTTCTAAGGTAATAGGTATGGATGTACTACTTACAAGTTACGTGAAACGAATTATGTATACTTTATATGTTCATTTAGATAGACATCAAATGAAAAATCAGTAGCGGTAACTAAATAAGATATTAATTATAAAATAATTATTGTAAATAAATATAGTCTTTCTATTGCGCACTATATGAAAATAATTACAAAGATAATTGAATAGAATTTATGTTGTTTACAAATGAATAAAAGATATAATAATAAATGTCAGTCAACAAATCACTGACAAGGCGCTCTCATCTACACGGGGATCTTAATGTTAAATGTTTTGGATATAAAGGCTTTATAGATTGCATTTAGTCATATTACATTGTACTGATGTAGTTTTAGCAAATATTTATATCTATTATATCAATATATCTATTATAGTGACCCGCTCGCGACTTCGCCCGCTTACGTTAGCTAGATCGCGTTCGTTCTAAAATTTTATAACTACGTCACAATGCAATTGTTCGATTTGAATCACTCTTGTCCATTATTAAAAATCACGATCAATATACCTACATATATGTTTCTTGCATGTATATATTAAAACATAAACATATATGTAATTAACATTTAGTCTAAGCAGATTACGTTCTAGTTTTTCTATCATGGCGTAAAAAATACAATATCCACTTCTCACACTTGAAATTTATAATCCAAATCATACCAACAATATTTATTTTTTATTTGAAAGTAGTAAATTGAATATTTTTAAATACACCGCGTTCTTCGCGTTTTCTAGTCCTGACAAATGTACTATTACTATCTTCTATTTCAAACATTGCCAATGTTTAAAATAAAATATTAAACTTAAAAAATCCTTATTTGATATTGAAATAAAGTAATTTATTCGATAAAATGTATTATATATAATTTAGCTTCACTTGCTAGTAATCGAAGTAATTAAAATATGTCTATTTTTTTCTACGGAAACCTCATTGAATGCCAGGACGACAACTGTTCTATATGTTGATATAGGAAACGAATTAATAAATTTTGAAAGCTTTACAGCATATTGATGCTGTAAAGCTTTCAAAATTTATTAATTCTTTAGTAAATACCAGTAATCAAAGTAATTCGACTTTATCAGTAACTAATTCTTTTTAGAAAATTGTTGTAATGTTGATATTCATCAATTTTCATTTTAGCCAATAGCTTTTACGTGATTCGCAAATAAATACACAAACGAATACGGACAAAAAATCCACTTCGTAGTTTTTTACCTTATATTTCATTAACTATGATGATACCTTAACGCTATGTAAATCGCCCCATTAATAGATTTTTTTAAAATCTTATATGAACATTGACTTTTTTATACTTTAATACTACATCAATTTCATCATTGGTCTGTAGACCAAAGCGATGTATTCTCTCTCTCGACCCCCGAGGGGGGAGAGGAAAACGGCTTCAGGGCAGTGCCCTCTTGCCGTTAGGCTCTTCCGCCGCCCATGAATATGGGCGGGTCCTTGGGTTGGGCGTTTGGCCCGAGGTAAAATGTCCTTAAGAGGGACAAGATTTAGAAGGACTGGACGAAAGGAGTGATCTATGCGCTACCCGGGCGGTCAGCCCGGCCGAATGAGACCCTCGGGTGATCCCGGGGAGGCTCAGCCTAGGCGACCAGCGACCATGGTAGCAGCTCAGGAATCAGAAGGAGGGGGAAGGATGTCTCGAGGTAGTCTTCGGGCGTCCGGCGGACGGAAGTGCCACGGAGCGATGTCTCGGATGTGAGGGTGATCCGAGGCGTCGGCTCCGTGGTAGACGCGGGCAGCTAGCTGGGTGATGTGACTCTCTAGGCTTTCGATACGGAGGTCGCGCCGAATGGTAGCGTTCCTCACGTATCTAGGAGCCTGGACGACTCGTCGGAGAGCCACATTTTGCACCGTCTCAAGGACCTTCCGAAGACTAGGTCTCGTGAGGGAGTACCAAGCTGGGGACGCGTACGTCAGATGGGGTCTGACGTACGTTTTGTACAACCCCAGCCTGGTGCGGAGGGGAAGGCGGGATCGGAATAAGGGACGCAGCAGGGCCAGTGCAGCTCGCGCTGCGTTCCTGGCTTTGGCTACCTGGGCCGACATGGAAAGTTTCCTTTCTATGGAGACGCCCAGGTAGGTGACTTGGCGGGACCATTTGACCTGTTCACCCTGGAGAACAAGCGGAGGAGGCAGCTTGTGGAGCCCAAACGCAATCGCTTGGGTCTTGGCCACGTTAATCGTGAGCCTCCACTCCGCAAACCAGTCCGGTAGCAGGTCGAGGGCACGCTGGAGTTTGAGAGCCGCGTGGGTGAGGTTCAGGGACTTAGCCAGGAACGCAATGTCATCGGCATAGAGGGCCAGTGTGACATTGTCGTGAACTGCGATGTCATTGGTGTACATGGAATACAGGGTAGGAGAGATGGTACTACCCTGGGGTACCCCTGCTGCGATGGGATGGCTGCTGGATAGAGCGTGGTCCACTCTAACCCGGAAGGTTCTGCCGCGGAGGAATTCGGCCAGAACCCTCACCAGGTGATGGGGAGTGCCCGCCCGGATCACTTTGTGGAGCAATCCGAGACTGTAGACATTTTAAGATATATCGACATTAATACAAATAAAAATATCTCGCCAGCGTAATGCAGAAATTTTATTTCAATGAATAACGACATCTGTTGACAGATATTATAAAATATTACTATAGATTATAAACACATAATTTTCGTTTTTAGAAATGATTTGAAGTTACCTATCAATGGATGGCATTCTATTAAATACTATTAAATTACCTTGTGTTAGTTAAATGTCACTATAATAGCTGTAAATCAAATGATTTGTAACTATTACTGTAACATCTAGCTAGACTGAGAAAATAATTTTGAATTGCTTTTATATTTAAATTTAACCTTCTTCTTCTTGGTATTAGTCCTGGATTTTGCCAGGGTCTGCCTTCTGACTAAGCCTACTCCACTTTGCACGGTCTTTAACATCCTCAGTGGACATATGTTTAAATTTAACCATTTGCCACTATTACTGAGTGAGTATTAGTGAGTATTAGTGAGAATGGAATAAAATTACCTTTACTTGTAAGAAATCGATGTAATTTGACCGTCTCTGATTTTAATTTTCGTTCGACATTTGCATTGCATATCAGGATAAAAACTATCCTATATATATTTTATAAGGCTATGAACTATTAGCATGCCAAATCTAACTCACTTCGCTTCAGTAATTTAAATAATTTAAATTTATTACTTTTTCATCTATTTTCCGGGAACTGCGTGAAGTACCGGGATAAAAAAACTAAAATTTATGTGGGTCGGAACTATAAGCTATTGCTATACAAAATTGATTAATTTCTGTCCAGTAGTTTTTGCCTGATTGGAGGACAAATAAACAGACAGAGACAGAAAGACAGACAGACAGACTGACAAAAATTCTGCTAAGTTGATTTTTAGCTTTTATTATCAATATATTATACAATCCAATCAATATATCTTTTAACAATTGTATGTACAGAATTGACTTTTCTATCCTTTTATTATAAATATATAGATAATAGCATGTTCAAAGAAATGGAAATTTTATTTGAAATTTCAATATAATCACTGTTTTTATTTGGGCATAGCTTTAAGGGAAACTCTGTAAAAATTTGCTTTACAGAAGCCTACAAAAAGCTAAAAGACTGAAATAGAGGCACAGATAATTAGCTGTGGCGAGATAGGAACGTTTTGTTTAATTGAATATCCAAGAATTTTGTAGGCGCTATTTGGAATCCGTCAAAATCTTATGCTAATTATAAAGTATACATTTTAATATGAAATAAATAAAAATTAACTGCCTCCAGTAAATTTTTATTTATTCAAATTTTCGAAAAAGTATCGAAAACATAGATATTTTTGCGTTGCAATATGAAACGGACATTTGAAAAATTTTAAATTATTGGTATTATAAATATACTTGCTATAAAGAGAAAATAATTAAATATGCATAGCTTAAATTATTTTAATTTAAATAATATTGGTCAAGTGCGAGTCATATTCGCCCAACTATGGTTTCAGGTACCAACTTCATACAGTAAATACAGTAAAGTTGACAAACTTAAATTCGCGATCGTGCGCACTAATTTTATATCAAAATGGACTGACACATTATTTACTTTTCAAATTTGTTCCTAGTTAGATATTTAGTTTAGAAGTACCGTGGATATTTTGATTACGCGTCGACTTAGAAGTTTCATATTTACTGTGCTCTAAGTGATTACCGAGTTGATCTATTGACCAGGCGGTGTCATGTTGGCAAGGTAACTAACTGTAAAGTCATTCCTGGTGAAAGCCTCACGGCCCAACATCGTCTTCTTGTCATGGATTATGTCGTTACCCCGATAAAGAAATTAGCCGAGACGCGACCGATGCAGACCGACTTTCTGGCAGAGGTTAACAGTCAAAATTTAACAACTAACACCGAAACTGCTCAGGATGCTTGGGATCGAGCTCAGTCAGCAATTATTACGGCTGGTAAACATGTTCTTGGCGTTTCTAAGGGAGGACGTATTATGGACAGGGAGACATGGTGGTGGAATGACAAGGTACAAGAGGTGATTCATGATAAGAAGACTGCATTTAAGGAGTGGCAGCGTTCCAACTCTCCTGAAGACAGACTGGAGTACATAGCAGCGAAACGTCCCAGCAAAAGGACTGTAGCCAGAGCCCGCAGTGAAAGTTTATTACCTCTATATGATAAACTTGAAACTGTGGAGGGGCAGAAGTTCATCTACAAATTGGCACGTGCTCGGGATAAAGCGACGCAAGATATCACAAAATGTCTTTGCGTCAGAGATTCCCAGGGCAAGCTGCTTTGTAGTCATGCTTCTGTGAAGGAGAGGTGGAGAAGTTACTTCTTGGAGCTGCTGAGTACTCAGCACCCGGGTAGTATTCCGTCTGAACCACCTCCTAACCTGGGACTTATTGCTCCAATAACCCTTGATGAAACTCGGAATTGTCTTCGACGCATGAAGAACGGCAAGGCGGTGGGACCTGACGATATTCCGATCGAAGCATGGAAATCGTTAGGCTCTCGTGGTGTGCTCATGCTTACTGATCTTTTTAACCGCATTTTGAACACTGGGACGATGCCACATCAATGGCGGCACAGTTTTATTACCCCTATTTACAAAGGAAGGGGCAGTGTTCAGTGTTGATTGCGGTAGTTATAGGGGCATTAAGATTATGAGTCACACCATGAAGCTCTTCGAGCGCGTGATTGCCCTCAGGCTCCGCCGAGAGTGTACTGTCTCTGAGTGTCAATATGGATTTCAGCCAGGATCAGGCACTACGGACGCCATTTTTGCCCTCAGAATTTTGATGGAGGCACACAGGGAAAAGAGGAGAGCTCTGCATGTGGCATTCTTAGACCTGCAGAAGGCCTTTGACTATGTGCCACGTCAGTGTATCTGGTGGGCACTGCGATCCAAAGGGATCCCTGAATCCTATGTTGCTATTATCAGAGACATGTACAACGACTCTGTTTCTACAGTAAGGACCGCTGTTGGCGATACCAAACCCTTCCCAATTACAGTAGGGGTTCACCAAGGCTCAGCTCTTAGTCCACTTTTGTTTGATGTAGTGCTAGATACTGTCACGGCTCACATCCAGGACCAGCCTCCATGGCTGATGATGTATGCCGATGACTGAATGAGTACTATTCATTGACGAGAACCGACTGATGCTGGAGCGTAAAGTGAATGCCTGGAAGGGTGCGCTTGAGAGCGGTGGTCTTAAACTGAATGTGTCAAAGACCGAGTACATGCCTTGCGGGAACCCAGACTCGAGCACCATCCACATCGGGCCTGAGCCAGCCGTTAAGTCGGAGAAGTTCAGGTACCTTGGATCCATTATGCACGAGTCCGGAGGCATCGACTACGATGTCCACGCCCGGGTTAGCGCTGCTTGGGCCAAATGGCGGGAGGTCACTGGTGTGGTCTGCAATCGCAGAATACCGCCCAAACTCAAGGGACGACATGAGAGCCAATGGACTAACCACTGAGGATGCTCAAGACCGTGCAAAGTGGAGTAGACTAAGTAAGAAAGCAGACCCTGGCAATAGGCCGGGATAATGCTAAGTGGAAGAAGAAGATATCTGTATATATACCTGATTAACACACAACCTACCCCGCTGATTTCTAGGCTTCGTAGAGCTCATATGCTTAGATGCACTAAGAGAAGAATTAGAATTAGGATACCCCTAAGAAAGTAAAATAGGGGTTGAATGTTTGTATCAACCAAAAGCTTTTAAAAATAGAAACCTGTACTACTCGAAAACCACGTGAGCAATGTTAATAAAAATAACATAAAACCATAATAAATAAATTCATAATAACTTATAAAGGAAAATAGACATTTCATATTGAAATAGGTGTACGATTTCAGCTCCGCCCTGGTAAATGGAGCATCATATTGGACGGCGATATTAGAATTAGGCTATATCGTCGTAAAAGTTCCGGTACATGAAATCTTGGACCAATTTCCTGTAAACAGTAAACTCACTTATATTTGACATGAGGGTATAATACTTGCTCGTTTATATGGTGTAATCCATATACCTACATAATTATACTTCGTGTGGAAATAAATACTGTTACAATTAAAAATAAACAAATTGCGCCAATATATTTTAATTCTTTTTCCAAAAATCGGCTGGGGTGATAATGAGAACCAAATAGCTGTATTAGCAATGAAGTAGGGACTGAGACATATTTTTGTGAAAAAGGTATCAAAATAACGGCACAAAAGTATCAAGATACCATTTTTGAGAAGATAGTTAAGTCCCTTGCCAACACCACGTTCAATAACTAAGAATGGTATTTTTAGCAAGCCTCCTCGCCGAGTCATAAAGCTCGATCCACCCAATCTTGGTCAGAAACGAACGTTTCGGACTTCATCAGAGCTGAACACTGGCCGTCATCTAGTCCTGATCTTAATCCACTAGATCATGATTTATAGAGAGTAGGACTTGCTCTAAACGGCATAATAATTTGGAGTTCCTAAAACAATCTATACGATTGGCAGTCAAGAATTTTCCCATACAAAGAGTGCGTGCTACGGACTCTCTTGCAGCCAATGGGCACCACTTAGAATAAGCTATATATATTTTTAATGGTTAAATATTAATATGTTAAAGTAACACACTGTAATAGTAATAAATGTTACGTACAATAAAAAATATAGTTTTTCTTTGTAACAATATTTATGGCAAGACTAAGTATATTACATAATAAAAGGGTAGAAAAGTCAATTCTGTACATCAAAGATTTATGAAAAATATTAATTTAGTCGGTTGATATATCGATGACAGAAGCTTAAAAACATCAGATATTTCGTCCGTTTTACCGTCTTTAATTTTATTGTATTAATTGGACTGACATAAATGAATTTTGATATGGTTATGGGTTAGTGGCAGGACCAACGTAATAAATGGATTCAATCCTGGTATTCAATACAGCTCCCTTTAAAAAAATTAAAAATATATAAATTCAAATTACTTTGGTTACTGATATCCACTGAATAGTAGTGACTTTTCTCACTGAATTTTCTCGTGATAAAAGCTTAAAAGTAGAAAGCAATATAAAGGATTTAAAAATAGACACATCCAAATTATGTCGATTATTCGCAATCTAAATTATATAATATCAAATGATTTTCTTTTTAATTCACGCATTATTTAAAAGAATATATTTCATATATATATATATATATATATATATATATATATATATATATATATATATATATATATATATATATATATATATATATATATATATATATATATATATATATATATATATATATATATATATAAAATCAGAAAATCGCAGGCATATTTGTCGAATAGCTAAAAATGGCGATGTGTAAAAAAATAAATTTTGTTTGAATAATCTGGATTATAAATTTCAATTATGAGAAGTGGATTGTGCTTAATTTACGGGTGATGTGAGAAACCGGTATTTTCTTTTTTACTTTACATAATATATTTAGTATAAAAATATTGCATATATATCTATTTTTTTATTTATACACATATTTTTGTAGTTCGAGTTTCGAATAACATGACAAAGTGCATTAAAATCCGCTACGCAACACGCAATATCTCAGAGGAGAGAGTTGGGGTCAGTGTCTTAACAGTAAGTTCCCTCTGAATACCCTCCTAAATGCGGGATATAGCGTAAAGCATTAATTTTATATACGTACGTACATATAATATTAGATTCAATCCGAGAACATCGATCGAAAATCAAACCGAACGCAATTTAGTTTACTTAAGCGTGCAAAGCCGCGATTGGGTCGCTGGTAGGCAATACATAAACAAAAAGGAGTTATATATAACAGTCCATTAGTAAGCAACATTCGAAATATGTGTATTATATTTAAGATTTATATATTATACATGTATTAACCTGTTGAATGAATAATTTAAGTGAACTTCCACATATTGTACCTACATATATAAAAAAAATCCCTTTTGAGTAATTAATGCATTATATACGTTCTTGTTAACTATTACATAATGTACCTATATATTATTACATTATTCAAATCAAACGTGACTTTTTATTATAAATATTATACTAAATATTAATAATTCATAAAATCAGTTAAAATATTTACAATTCTTAATATTATGGAAAGAATACTGGCTGATGTTTTCATAACGATACTAAAAGTCATTATTTATATTAATTTGAACGGACGTCTTTGAAATATGATGATAAAGAGTTGCTTAGAGAAAAAGTAATTTGGCACCATTCATAATTAAGAACTTGGACATACAAACAGATTGGAAGTAAAAATATTTCAGTTTCGAATTATAATTAGAATACAACACTATGGTATTTTATTATAACAAAAAAATAAAGAGAAAAGAACAAGTTGTTGGTAGGTAGTTAGTGTAGATATTGTAGATATAGTCGTAGCGCTGCGGAGTATGAAAGTGTGTAACTACACGTGACAATTGTGGGTTTCTATTTTTAATAGAATCTATATATAATACACAAAACTATAATCAAATGCTTAGTTAGCAGGTAGTTTAGATTTTATTCTTTGTTTTTTCAATTTACTTAGAAATTAATACGTTTAACATCATAATAAGATTGTACTTATGTATGTAAATTCAAATAATTTGCGTATAGGAGCTGCGTTGGAAGCAGAGGATTTACGAATTTCCAGTGGCCACAGAGAAAACTTGGATTATCTTGGATATTCCACGCAAACGAAATCGTGACGTATAGCTCGTTCTATTTATTATTTAAGCAATTTTGTAAAAGAGTATTAAGCATATTTTAAAAAATATTCAGCAGTTAAGGTACATATGACAAATTGAAACACACAATTTCGTATAAGTCTTAAAGTCCTGTAGAGGAATGGATGATCTGACACACAGCATGATCCGCTGTGTTCAAACCGAACGCTGAATGACTTGCGGTTACTAACGTCAGAGACAGGGTCGTCGCAAATAAACACAATAAGCAAAATATAACAAGAAATACAATGACGAAATTTTCGAATAATTTTATATTATTATTATATTTATTAATATATATTTAATTGTGTTTATTCAGTATTAAGTCACAAATATAATACAAAATAAGCACAATAAGGAAAATTTAAAATACCAATCACAGAAGCCTTGAATTATGTATAATTCTGATACATACAGGAGTTACACCAGGAAAAAGTATTAATAATATATTGTATTAAAAGTATTAATTATTGTATGATGTAAAGATACAATGAATCTAATGTTTTTAATATATTTAAAAACTTGTATGCGTTACCCACAAAAGCAAAATACAAAAAAAGTCAAAAATAAATTTATAAATGTACATAAAGATATAATTTATGCAGCTATGCTATAACAAGATGTTTATATGTAGGTTCAGTCAATAGAATAAGCTTTGGATGAAATGTGCAAACACTTCACTCTGTTTATCCAATAAAAGACGGAATCTCAAGCTAAAAATATACACCATCAATAAAGTAATCCATCTCATCATCCATCATAAATTCAAAGACCTTGATTATGTATGATTGATAAAATTAATTATAAATATACATTATACGTGAATAGCAATTTAATACGAAATACAATATATTTGTGTTTAGATACTGGCTTTAACTTTCGATAATAGTAGTGTGCTCTTCCATTAAGTTTTAACTTTTTTACTGGAAAATGCAAAAAAGAAACCTTTATAAGGATAGCTTCTCATTGCAAAGAAAACGCGGTTCTGTTTGTTCTGACGCATTCATTTTAGTGAACCGATGGTAAATTCTTTGACGTTCAAAAATTAAGCATGTATCTTCTTATTTTGAACTAGTGGACGCCCGCAACTTCGTTGGCGTCGACTTTGTGATCCTTGCTACCCTACGGACTGCTATCCTTCTTCATTGATATGAATATGATTCGAAAACTGCTTATTACGCTCAATATTTATTATTAAAGATACTTTACTTTACTTATTATTTAGTTTAGCTTATCTATTTTGGTTCTACACCGAGTTTTCAATATATCAAAATATCAGTGGAAAATGACATGTTCCAGAACTTGGATTTTCATATTTCAACGAAAAATGCTCATCACGCTCAACAAATTTTACTATTTAGTAAATTTGTCTGGTTTCTTATAGTTTAAATGTTCTATTACGGCTCTACATAAGGTCATTCAAATCCTTTATGTTTATATGTCAATCATTTATTTATTTTTTATAATTCAGTTGGACTTCTATAGTTTAGCATCAGCTATGCTAGTCTTCAAAAGTAAGAAGAAAGAAAGTATTATAGCCTAGATGCCCGTCCTGAAGTAACAAATTTCATTCAAATCTGTCCAGTACATCCAAATATGTGCGTGTACAAACAGATAAACAGACAGACTAAAATTAAAAAAAATCATACTTTCATATTCTGTGAGAGTTCTTACATCTTCCTGCATCATTTTTGTATAAAAATATTTAATGTACAGACATATATTTTTGACTGTTTTATTATAGTATAGAAAATAGATAAAATTATTAAAGAACACTTATAAGACCACTTTGTTGTCCATTTGTCTGTCTCTCTGTCCGTCTGTCAAGATATTTATTTCAAGACCACGTAGAGATAACAAGGTGAAATGAACATCAAATATCCAGATCCTTTGGAGTACAGAAAAAATTAAACATATAAATCAACAGAAGGAGGTTTTATGCTTTTGTCGCCATTCGCCGCGTTATCAAAATCTTGTACTTTTCGTTGACGTGGAATTATGAAATTTGGCAAGAAGAGAGAACATACATCACATATATAGAAAAATTAGAAATTTAAAAGTCTATCACCAAAAAAAATCTATTAAAACTTAAATTTGTAGCACATTTATCGAAAATGAGGACATCCGTGAATAGTGCAAAATTAAGCTTTTTAAATTTTATAAATAGTATTTCTCGTTGAACTACAATCATGAAATTGTTCACCACCTTCACGAGTCGAACTCACATTTGACCGGTATTACTATACAAGAATAAATATAAAAAATAGAACGTTTATTTTTTATATTTAATGTAATATTTAATTAATTAATAATTCTTTATCATTTAATAATAATTCATTTAAAATTGAAACGGTTTAGCTGTTTTAATTAAATTGACCATCCTACTATATAGCTCAGAGTACAAATGTTGAGTATATAAATAAATAACGTTAAGCTTCAGGTACCTACCGAACAGAATTAACGAGACTTAGCTAGGAAAACTCATTTCAACATCGTATTCCACTGTAAGGGGATTTACAAAATTTTCCCCGATTAGGTATATATTAAACTTTCCCGGTCTTCTAAGAAAGGTATTCGACTTACCTACTAGCAAAAAATATTAATGAACAAATTCATAATTTTCTTGAAAGATCTTAAGTCATTTTATTACAAAAAATATAAAAAAGATTGATTGAAAATTTTCTTTAAGCTTTGTGAACACGTGATAACCCAGGATTGGCGAAAAATTGGCAAGGATAATACAAGATGTAATAAGTTCGTCAAAATAGTATATAGAGTATATAGATTTGTTTATGTTTTATAGCTAAAAAATGTGTCTACACAAATTTATAGACGCAAAGTATTCTTACATTCAAAGAAATGAGTTGACAGCTACTAAAACGAGATCATAAACCTTTAAACAAATAACCGACGTAATGGAAAAATGGGCGATAGAAAATAATACTAACGATGTTGGTTTTGCGTGTGGCATCAACCACCTTTGGGGACATGAATAAAACATGTATTGAATGCTAATGTAATGCGATTGATTTTGCTTGAAAGAAATAGGGTAGCTCCAATATTTTAATATTAAATATAAATATCGAAAAGACACTCTTGTTATTAAAATAGGTTTAAAATTAGATTACGGGCGTAAAATATTTATTATTTCTTCACTTAAATTAAAATATATTAAAAATGTATGAGTTAATAATAATAAAGTATAAATAATTTAATAACTAAATAGTTGCATCAGAACGTCAAAATATACAGTAAGACGTATAAATACGTATACACAATGCCGAATGCGCTGCAATCATCCGATGGAAGATCAATAGTATACGACGCAACTTCATAGCGAGACAGTTTCATTGGCTGTGTTTCAATATTCATAAATGACAACTCCTGTACCTACCTAAGATTAATTTGTTTACATTCTTATTTATTTGGATTTTTATAATAATACATTTTATTGCTATATTCTAACAATAAGTTTATATAGTGTGCTCTTCAATTCTTAATATTTAATTTTCACAGTGATTTTTATGAGATAACTATCTGAATTTTTAGTAATCTATTGACATCATACACCTCACGCTTTTTTATATTGCAATAATTTTTTTTATTCACATGAAATTTAAAAGAAAATAATGTTTACTTTTTTCAAAGCGTGTATTTTTGTTTTTTTAAATATTATTTTTTCACAATATTGTATTGTCATCGATCGTTGATAGATAAGCAAAAAACCTAATTAATCCGACATTACAAAGTCTGTCAAATTCACGTTGAAAGTTTTAAGTTACATTGATATATACCTACATTCATACATACGACTGAAGCTAATAAAAACGTGTTAAAAAATCATGAACTATATATGAAACTTGCTTCGTTGAAAGTCACCAATCTATACACATAGCACATATGTACATATATTTCATTATTAAAGTACTCACATCTAGTCATAGCAATGATAACTATTTATATACGTAAATCAATATTTGTTTACTTGGTCAGGTTTGTTTTACCGCCAGTAGTAATTCAAACTCAAACATACCTTAATTGTTCAAAGCTTTCCTATGTACATAGGACAGTAAAGGAAAACATGTGATGAAAAAGCCATATTAATAATATTTTTGTGACTTTGCGAAAGTACTCATTGGTAAATAAACACACTACTATATCTCCCTAATAAAAGCAAAAGTATCGTAGACTATAAACGTCTTGCGTTACGGCTTCGCCAAGGCTAGCGCTATTCTGCTACGCGTAATATTTTTACGAGGCTTTTATGCACAAGACCTTTTATACGTGTCAAGCATATATAGTAGTATATTTTTAATAATTCAATATAGAAAACTTTCGAAAAATTTTCGAAAATGATTATCATATAGAATATTATAAATGTATTAAGAAAGATTTACATATTATGAATAGATAGACATCGTGTATCTAATATCGAGAGTGGCTATAGAGCACTTAAATAAATATACTTACTCTTGACATAAATATTGTTACTAAGAAAACAATTCTTTTTATTACCATTACAAATACATTAATTACTTTAATACGTTAATATTTAACCATTCAAAATACATAAAGCTTATTCGAAGTGGTCTCCATTAGCTGCAATACAATCAATTAAACGTTGAGGCCAGTTATCAAGAGCTGCACTTTTTGTATGGGTAAATTCTTCACTGCCAATCGTATGAACAGTTTTATGGACTCCAAATGATCATGGCCAAGCTTTACTCTCTAAAACTGACTATAAATCATAATCAAGTGGATTAAGATCAGGCCTAGATGACGATGATAATGATGAAGATCGAGCTTTATGACTCGGCGCCGATTTTGCTGAAAGACAAGGCGGTGTTTTTAAGGGGCTTAACTACCTTCACAAGAATAGTATCTTGATACACTTGTGCCGATGTTTTGATATCTTTTTCATAAAAATACGACTCAGTCACTCCTTCATAGCTACTAGCTATAGCTAGATAATGCCCATGTTGTACTCTGCTGACTAATTGGGAAGCTTCTTTAGGACTCTTAGTAAGAAGACTACGGTAATTTTGTTTGTTAATATATTTTTCTATGACCTCCCTTTGCGTACCGCTTAAGTAGCTGCTTTGATTTTGTCACCCTACTCTTTTTAAAATTATTAGTTAAGAAACGACCAGTGCGTCCATTTAATGCTGTAGATACTGAGTCGTCTTTTCAAATACGCGACATTGTTTTAGGTGCTATCTTCATCTCCCGAGATAAATCTTTCGGACAGGATTTCTTCGAACTCTTTCCATTACTGCTTTGATCGCTTACTTAGTACGAACATGTGGATGATCAGGTCGTTCGGATCGAATTTTCTGCCACAAACAGAACACGTTTCATTGTACCTATCCATAGCCCGGTACACAAACATTTGACTAATACCGAGCATATGGAGGATTTTAAAAAATGTATTTGCTCCATACCTTTTATACGTAAAGCAATCACAGCGATTCGGTTAAATTTATCACCCCACTCAATTTTTTTATTTCATAACTAGCCGACCCGCCCATGGCTTTTCCCCCTTGAGCTATATATATATGTATTATTCTGATGAAGCTTTTTCATTACATATAACTGAAAAATTTCATCTAGGTAAATCCTTTCAGTTGTTTTGGAGTGAAATTGGAACAAACAACCATATTTATAGTATTAGTTAGATATATATAGTACTAGGATAAAACGTGGGATAACAAGCCTATGTGGCTTTTCCAGACTATAATCTACCTCTGCTTCAAATTTCATCCCGATCCCTTCAGCCATTTTGACGTGATTGAGTAACAAACATATACACAAACTCATTCACAAACATTAGCATGTATAATATTAGTAATATGAACAATCGTAAAAAATGACAGATTCCAATTCAAAAGCAATATTTTGTTTATTTAACAGTATTTATGGTCAGACTATATCTATTGTACATTGATTTTGAACACTAACAAAATATTAGTTTAGTGAGCGGAAATATATACGTGAAAAAGCTACGCATTATGAGTGACAAGTGACAAGGAAGCCAAATTTCAACGTTATCTTTATAAAAAGTAGAAGAACCAAATTAATTAGTTATTACATGATATGATCTGAAGATAAAAATAAATATAATCAATTCTGTCATGGAGTAATAATTTCAGAAAAAATATATACTTTGCTTAGCCCGCCAATAAAAACATAAATAGAATTATAGATCCATTAAACCGTACTGAGTCTCAACCGTTATGTTTTGCAAGACACCTCTCATTATAATGAGCAATTGTGATCCCGTTTGTAGATGAATTAAGTACTTTCCAAAATTAAAGTTAATTTTAGATAAGTAAAAATATGTGAAAAATATACAATACGACTTCACAATGAAACTTGGTTTGTATGATCTCAATTTTTTTAAATTATATACATATACTGTTAATAGGATATATTTAATGTAATCTGTGTCAGTACCTGTGGAGTCACAAGGAGAAGAATACTACTGTTGCGGCATGTTCCACTATTGTCCCTTACACTGATATAAACGGTTGTCAATGTCAACGTGTTGTATATTCGTCACAAAATAAAGAAGTATTTATAGAATTCGTATTCAACATCTAAACAATTATTTCCAGTTATACATTACTCCACCAGTCCACTATCGGTCCATCTGAGACTCAGAGAGAATATAAGATCAAACATAATATCCCCTGGGTCATTAGATGCAACTAAGAAAATGCGTTAATGGTTAATTAAACTCATTTTCTTAGTAGCAACTAATGACCCAGGCAATAGATATTGTATCTCATATTTGCTAATTCCAAATGCAAGTGATCTGTTTAAAGCATTGTTGCTCATTATAAAATTTATGACACCTTCACACTGTTCTTTTAAATAAAATCTATAATTAACGGAGATAATATAAATATCGTGATTGAAATTTGCAATAAAGAAAGATTACTATTGATATTGCATTTGACAAAACATTGAATTATAAAGATAAATTAGATTATTAACATTTTCACATTGAGAATTATATTATATACCTACGATAATTTTAATAATTAAAAGCTTCACCGTCAACGTGTACTTATATGTACGTGTTACGTAGATCATATGTAATATGCGTATACATGTATACATATGTACTTTCGGATATGTAGAATAAATTGATTTCCAATACAATTCTAAAGTTAACAAATCTTTGTAAATCTATAAATTTCAGCAGATTTTGTTATTTTTTCTTCTGCTTTCCTTACTATTTTCTCCAGCTGACCCTGTCTAATTAGATCCTTTATTCGATAACTCAAAAGTATCGACATCCTTTTACAAATGTCGGCAAGGATTTCTAAGTAAAGCTTCATCCGTCCTTTTTGCTATACAGATCTCAGAGCGATTTTACAGCTTTCAATCGCATTTACATTTAGAGACGCCACTTTTTATTTATGCACATCTTTGGAATATACTGTTAAGTGCAAAAATGTTTTACATTTTAATGAAAATAGCATTTTAAAATTAGGATTCCTTTAAATAAAATAAATTTAATACTTTATAAGCCCTTCCAGGTTTAAATTTATTTCTGAAATTTATTCACCATAAATCCAATTTATGATGATTATATTACGATTTATGATGACTTGCAAGTGGTACGAAACTTTAACAACTTTATTCAAACCTATATTTTATTATTTGATCCTAGAACCCATTTTACTTGTTAATTTCTTAATAAAATGTAATTTATTTTCTACACTTCCAAGCACTGTTACACCATATTCACATGTGATTTAAAATTATCTTTCGCATATTTTTGTTGCTATTCTATTCTATATCTTTCACGGTGTCTTAATTTTGTGAAGATTCATTAAGATGATCTAGTAATTTAATATTATATCAAAAACTGTTTCTACCTAAAAAAGTATAATATTCTTACATAACATGGTTCATTACTTGTATATAAACTTGGGTATAATGATGGGTTTATGTGTCTTCTGAATCCATATTCATTTTTGACATGACATTAATTTTAGGACTAAAGGTCCTATAATCTTTGAAAAAAACTTAATCTTCAGTTCTAAGTTTCCTTAAAGATATAGGTAAATGTCAAGTCCAGTTTCTGTAATCTTTTATGTAAAATTAAATTCTTAGGGATAAAACAAGCAACAAAATTAAAAGTTTTAGTTCTCTCTGAGACTTATCCCATTAAGTAATTGCTACAACTTTCATAAAGATCGCGTTCCTACGGGAACAGGATACAAGGAGATTTTACGTTTGATAGTCCACGCCAACGAAAGGTCGGCCTAAAACATATATCATTTATATTTTTCCTCCTATTTAGAAATAACATAGCATTATACAACCAAAGAAACATTTGTTCAATTTGATTTTAAGAGAAGACGTTGAAATTATTTTTTTTCGACTGCGCGACAAGACTGTGTCAAAACTGCGTCAATGTTTTACATTTTATTGAAAATAGCCTTGTAACATTTTGATTTCTTTGTTCATATAATAATTCTTATAATATTTTAAAAGTTCACACTGTTTTTATGTCAATTTATAAATCTTTTTTAGTTTTTATACTTTTGCTATAGTGAGTCCATCACTATAGCTAGTCAGTTTATCTTAATTGCATCGCCTGTCAACGTTGTATTTATTTATTTTTGGCAAGACGTAGTATCCTAAATTAAAAACGTGCGATGGTATATATAAAGTAAAAAAATTACACATAAGTATACCAAGAAATATGAGTGGTGAAAATAAAAAGCTATTTAATGGAGACGCCACGAAAATTGTATAGGCCTTACTCACCTCTTAAACTTAGCAATGACAATCATTGTATATTTAAATTGTTTGTCAAGTAGGTATACCACCAAATTAGTTATTTTTGTTGGTGGGAAATGGTGTTGTAGGAAAACAATACTTAAACAAAACTAAAAACACGCTTTTATGAAAATAAAAATATGTAATAATCATCAAAATTAAGAATACTCTTATTCTTAAATAAAAATAATAGATTTTGGATGTTTTTAGCGTGTTTAAAAATGTTAAATAAAAATATTAAAAAAAAACCACCACTGCATAGTAACTAAAAAGAGAAAAACAACAACCCTGATATTGAGAATCTTGTGAAGAGTAATTCTGAATAATGAGACCAATATATTATTATAATCAATAAACAAATCATTTTTTATTGCAAAATAGAGAAATGAACGGTTGGGACTAAATTGAATTGACAGGGTACATTTAAGTTCCTTGAATAGGTATATGAAGGTCACGGACGCAATCAGGGTAACATAGGCAAAGTCACATTATTAATTTCAAATATCAACATACTATCGTACTTTTATTTCCAAAACAGTCAAAAATCGAAATTACGAAACTGTAAGGTGAAAATCCAAGGTATAATATATTTAATATTATAAGTAATGCTATAAGTGCGCTCGTTGCGTAGGTACATATGTTAAAACACGAAGGCAATTTAGTTTATTAAACCGCCTTCCGCCTCTCCTGTCTACAATATCATGATTGTACAGTTTGTACAAATTGTATATTTAAGGGTTCAGTAACATAAAAGGGAAAAAGGGGTTTTTTTTGTTTGTCAAGACAATTTTTGTCAACATCACGTGGACGTATTAAGTTAAAAGACAGTAGTTTATTGGCGAGAGGAACTTATATTATACAAAGAAAAGCATCTGAAAATTGTAAATTTTAGTATATCACCGAAAAATACCATTACATACGACCGCAAAATTAACTTTGTCATGTTTATAAGTTGTATTTACGTTTCGACTAAAGATTATACTAAGATTATACTAATAATATTTACGTTTCTACTAAAGATAATACTACTATTAACTTAAGATTATACTAATAAGAGTACATGAAAAATTAAATTGTTCATGTACTCTTATTAGTATAATCTTAATTATCGATTATTGTATGACTAAGAGGGCCTCAGTCTGATTATAATTCAATTTTAGTAACCAATTTGTTAATTTACATATGTACGTGATAAATAAATACACTCGTACATTAGATTATTTGTTAATATTGTTATACAGTATAGGACTTAGTAATAATATTTACGTGCGTTCTGAGTTCCGAATGAGTTATACACACTTATAATTAAAATGTTATTGATTTTAGTACTCGGGTATTTGTGTATTTTTCATAAGTATAAAAGCTTTAATACGATTGCTATTGTAAGTATATTTGTCGCTACAAAAAGGACATCTATTCAGTTCACACAGTCTTCGGAATAGAAATCAATAAATGACGCAACTTTGTAGCTATGACAATTTTCATGATTCTATGTATTTTATTAATCTATATATTTAATAATAGAATACATAGAATCATGAAAATTGTCATAGCTACAAAGATATCTATCTATTCTATATATTTAAGACCAATTATAACGAATATGAGCTAGCCAAATGTAAGTAAAAATTGTTTATTTACGAAGAAAAAATAATTTTTATAAGCATAACCTTAATATTTGTATGGAGATTAAATATAATTATTTTAAAAGTAAATAGATTTTAAAAATGTTATTATAAATATAATATAATTTACTATTTATATCACGTTCCTAAAACCTTTTAATGTGTACATTGTACCTATTATGTAAAAATTGCCAGAACTAGAACTAATATGTATTTATACGGGTGCGTGAAGTTCGCAAGGTGCTGATAAAATAAATTAGGTTTGATCCGTTTTGTGTATATGTTTATGTACGTATACACAACATTAATATATACGTATATTATATGCTTGATGTTTTCATAAAAAGTAATAAGAATTAAAACAATCTGAAAAAAATCTATTTAAAAAAATTTTTGAAATAAAATTACTAAGATGAATTATAATATCCTGGATAAGAAATGTAAATATATTGCAGATTAATAATGATATATTATTCGCAAAACTGAAATAGACTTAATATTCCCTATTTTATATAACTTGTAAGTGTCGAATCTAGGTCACCGTATAATTTTATCGTTATGAGCGTTCATAAAATTTTCTTTTGTGCAAAAAGAAAACTATGGACCAAATCCAATAAAATAAAACGATTTCTACCAAAAACCGGTTGATTTCATCAAAAGTGGTTTATTAGTACATACATAGTTCAAGTCAGGCATTTATTTAGTAACATCTTCGTAAAAACATACACATTTACATATATCTAAGTTTCCAATTTCATACGCTGAAAGTGATAATGTTGTCTCGATACACAACTTTTTTTAGTCAACAGAACAGGTTGTAAAGGAATGCAATTGTAAGCTTGAGACTAAATGACTAATAAGCTAACTGACTAATAAAGACATTATTGATTTGGGTTACTTAAGATTAGAGGTTATTAAGTCAAAGTTTCACTATTAACATAATATATAATGGACATCTACACAAGTACACATATTACACGCTTTATGTTTGGTTGAGCTTTTAAAAATACACGCACATTTTTTTAATTTAATAATAAAGTAAAAGGTTAATAGGATTCATAACAGAAAAATTCATCTAAAATTCATAAACCAGCTAAACCAGGAGTGCCACATGCCATATTTAAATAATTATTAATTATTTAGGAAGAGCGTTCGATCGACGTTATAACTTTTGGACCAGGCATTTACGCATTAATAATGTAGCGAGAAAACAGACTAATCAATTGATATACTAAGACATCCTTTATAAAGGTTGTCTTTACGTTCTTGTTTTGATTATTTTAATGCTGAGTAGCACTATGGTGTTAACATATACTTTTATCTTTACATATACAGATAGTCCACGTGGTGGACAATCATTGCCAAAGATTTAGCGGGGGCAAAACTACATTTAGGGACAACCCCGAGATCGAATACGAAGGAGGAATACGAGGAGGGCCGACTCCAATAAATAAAGGGAAAAGGCACGGAAAAAGAAGATATGCAGATAAACCCAAAATCGAGTAAGTTCATCAAAAAATATTTTATCCATTTGAAGCTACATAATAAAGAAGTAACATAGGTTATTTTTTAACATATAAAATAACGAATTTTATGAAAATGAGTGTACCAAACTACATGTTGTCGCTATATTGCAGACCACTGCATGGAACAAAACACGTAATTAATTAAATAGACAAAATAAAGTGATATTAAACATAAATGATGACATATAACACAAAAACTACTGAATCAATTTTATAGTAATGCTCAAAGTTACATTCATATCAAAACAGGTTGTATTTTAATCTTCCAAAACAAAAATCCTTATGGAAATTACGATAATGTAAACCAAAGTTTATCCAAATCCAATTATCATATTAAAAGTCACTATGCGCCGCACTCGTGAGGCTACAAACATATTCGTACTTATATGTATTAATAATGTAGTAAGTGGACAAAACCAAGGGCCAATCAATAATTTATAAATAAATCTCATCTGTATAATAATTTGTTGGTTAATGAAAATATTTCTTTATTCACAAATGTAATTCTAATGTAGCTTAACTTAGCTGAGATTTGTTGGGATTAATGTTGAATATTGATTTTCGCTGTGTCGTTAATTTACAAGACAGTATTCCACCTTATGCATAACCGATTTGTGTAAATAGTAAATACTTTTCCAAACGAAAAAAATAACCTTTATACATATAATTATCTAAATTCAACTTATGAGTAATTTTTACGCTGTAAAACACGTGAGAAAAGTAAAAAAAAAGAAAAAAATTAAAAATGCAAGGAAAGAAATACAAAATATGTTTAACAAACACGATTTCATCTTATCACTTTGTTAAGAAAATTTCTTTGCTTTAATCTTTCTTAACTTCACGCTAATCTAGTGTTAGGACACTCTGTTTTCAGCTTTAATCTATTTTGTCTACTGGAAACTTTTATGTCATTGGTTTAGATTGAAATAAAATATTTACTTAATTTACTACCTTCTTCTAAATTTCAAACATATGATAGTTGCTATAATAAATATTATTTGTGTCTAATAAAGTTATGCAAAACATTTTACAGTAAAGGCGATGTCAATTAACTTGTTAAAGCCACAAAAGTTACGTTGTTTGCAAACTAAATAATTGACAAGGAAAATTGACGCTTTCACTATGCTATTAAGTTACTCACCGTGTCTTGAGAACTGAAAACATTCACACTTTGATCATTGAAGAAAGTGCTTTAATCATAATATGAATAATAATAAATATGAATAATAATAATATATGTATAAGTTATACTCATAACTTAATATGTCATATTTTCATACATGTCAAACTAAATCAGACATATCATACAAATCTAAATCAGATTGTTAGGTATGGTATGTACTTGAGTTGGTGGAGTTGCAGGTAGTACACATGTTTTTGAGCAAATGTTACATGAAACTAGCGACCCGCTCACGACTTCGCCGAAAAGGTAAACAGAATAGGTAAACAGAATTGCGTTAGTTTCGATATGTTATACGAAATAACATTGTACTCGTACATGTTCAGCATACTAGTATTTACTCTAATATATAATGCAAACATTATTTGTATAAACTTTTCTCTCAAATTATGCACACTATTCTTGAAAATCATATATACAATGTATTCGTTTCTTGCATGAAAATGATATGTAGGTACGTATATAATAATTATATATATTTGTGATTAAATTTTCTTTTATTTTATATAAGAAGTGAGTAACGTTAAAGTATCTGAGGCAGTTACTCCTTATAACATAAGCTTACTGCCAGTGAACGTCTAGTCAAAAAGGGTTTAGCCGTATCAGAGATGAACCGGAGTTAAAGGAACGACAGACTCTAAAACATATTATTTTAGTATGTACGTACCGTATTTCATGAATGTACCGTATAACATATATATATTCATATGCATGTAGTAATAAGCGGTACTTTTTACTATTCGACACTCCCATTGTATTTATTACATAAAATTGCGTAAAATGTTTGTTTGGTATAATAAGTAAAAATGTAGTATTCATTGTTACTATCTGAGATACAATTTTTAAATAGGGTAAAATGAAGCACCCAACTGCCTAGGAACTACTGTAAAATACAAAGTAAAAAATAAGATAAATATAAAAATAGATAGAAAGATAAAGATAAAATATTAATAATATACGTGTAAATAAACCGTCGTCGCGTAGGACAGCAGCGAAAACGTTCTTAACGAGCAATTTCAGTCTTCATGTGAAGCGACTTCTGTTAAATTAGTAATGTATACAATGTAGCTACAACTAACAATATTGTACTCAAAGCTCCATTTAATTATGTCACACAGTACTTCAAATGAAATAACATAACATAATTCCTTGTCAAAATTTTTAATACGTAGCATTTATCATCATATACCTTAATTAAACGGAATGACATCAATCATGGTTATTAAACATATTTATATAAAATATTGATTTTAATATATACATACATCTAATCATATAAATACTACGTAAGTGTAGCTTTTGAATGCACATTGTCATTAACCAGATACTAAAACACAAGCAAACGATTAAAAAAAAGTTGTCTATCAGTCTCCGATACTGTATATTTTTACTGGGAGATAGAGTAGGTTCTGTAGCAACATATAGGTATCCTGAAATTCTTGCGGCATGCGAGAAAAACCGCATTTGCCTGTTGTGAGTACCTACCACCTAGATAAAATGTTGCAAACTAAATTATAATTTACATTTATGTATATAAATATATATTTTTCATTTACTACTATAAATAATTTGTGTGTACTTGCGAGTGTATTACTTTACATTAAAATCACTAAAGTTTTTTAGATTGATTTGATATTTAAAAGTATATAAATATAATTAACAAGGAGATCAGATATCGTCAGATACACGTAATAGGAGTTATTATGTAATACCTAAAATAAAAAGAAATTAAAATATATACTAGAAAATAATATTATATAAGTTATTTATTTGTACACACATTAAATAATAAAATCTTAAATGTCAAACCTAACCTAATTTGATAAGTTGAACTGTTTTGGTTAGGTTACGTTCGACTTTTTAATTTCAAAGATTTGCTGAAGCTTGAAAGTAATTTTGACAAAAATATTGGTATTTTAATTATTATTTTGTACAAAACATAATGTAAAATTCAATAATAAAAACAGATTTTTTAACACTCGTTTTAGGTGTAAGTGGTGAAATAGGTATATTCGGAAAGTAACGCGAGTATGCACCATACAAACTGCATGTATACAGTTAGTACACAGCATTCATATAATAACAGATTTGAAAACAATATATAAGCGACCAGTTTACAATGGTTGCATTCTCGCCATTTATAACGGACTTATTAAATGGATCCGCAATTGGCAATTTAAAAGCCATCATTGGAACCACGCCATCAATTATTTTGTATGCTCAAATGAAAATAAAATATAGCGACGTAAGGTCAGTCTGTGTAAGCAAAATAAAAAGAATAAATACTTTTTAAAATTTAAGTCAGTATGTATAGATATAGTTTAGATTTCAGTGCATATATAAAAATGTCATAATTGACTTTTCAAAGCTCTGTGAAATATTTGAAGAGAATACTTTTGGTGACATAGCAATCCTATTTATTTATCTTAAATTGTACGTATTTAGATTATATAACATATAAGTCTCTACTAAAGCACATCAGGCCAAGGAATATTTTGAATATTAACAAAATTAAGTTCAATTTGAAAGTACAGTACACTCATTTCTACAAACAATAACGAAGGCACGAATATCCCTGATCCGAGAGAGGGTTTGGGATGTACTTATTGAGTCGGAAATTGAGTACTGAATAAGATATTTAATTGATAGCACTATAAATAATTTCAAATTTAATTACAATCAATTTGTTAAGGTAAAAATTGAATTATAATCTTTGAGTTATTGGAAGATTGAGACGTGTCTACAGGTATGTACCACTACCTATCTACCTACTTATTTCAGATATAATAGTTTTTTTTCTAATATGATATACATCATATAATATAATGTAATGATCTGTTGTCTCAATGTTATAGCTTATTTCGAGTTAGCCATTTTCTAGCAATTATTAAAATTACTTTGGTTAAATAATATACATAAATTTAATACTATTTTACCCAATCCACTAGACAGTAAACGGTAAAGAAAAAAAATCAATGTTTAAAAAATCTCTCAGTACAAAATATCACAGATATTATATAAGTAAAGAAATGAATCCGAATAACTTCAAATGTAAAAACTTTCAAAATGATTGAATTAAATATCCTTATTTTTCCACGAACGTCGTCACAAGCTATAATGAAAAATGATTGCTTCGATCAAAAAGTTATGAGGACAATTATACAACAGACAAAAAGAAAGATTCACTTGACAGTCGATTAGTTTCTATCTATTATTTGTTATCTCAAAAGTATAACGTATTCAAAATCTATATACCTAAGCCTATATACCTAACGAACTGCTAATATTTTTGCAAGAAAAACATTACGCTTTTGTTCTATAATAACTTATTTACGATTTTATTTAATTGCAATAAAGTGATAATATTCAAAAGTATAGGTTATAAGTAAAGTAAGAGTAATAATTTGTTGTTATGAATCTATATAAAAAATTACATATTTACAAATATGGTTCAACAAAATTTAATCAAAGTTAATTCTTTTTTTATTCACGTCTTATCCCGCACATAGAAGGGTCGGCATAGAGAACCTGGTGTTAAGACACTCTGTTCTCCGCATTCCGCTTTAAAATGTAGACACAGCGTGTTGAGTGGCGGAACACGACGTCACACTTTGTCTTTAAATAAAAATAATTCATAATGCCAATTGAGGATTGAGCCCGCGACTATTCCACTATGCCACGATTTCCAAGAGACACAAATTTCATAAATTCTTAGAAGAGTTTATCAAATGTATAAAAGACTTAGGCTATGAATTTTAAAGCTTTCTAGTCCGTAAAATAACAATATAAGAACATTATTAATTTAGTTAGGCAACGATATAAAAGTCTATTTTTATGATATGGAGTACAAGATGTTTAGTAATAAACGGAACTGTGATCATGTAATGAAAAAACCTAACAACTCATTTTATTTGTAGTTTGTATTGAAAGATTTTGTAAGAGAATAACGGAAACAGAAAACAATACGCATCATACGTTACAAAATAAGTGGCTTATACATGTATTTAATAAATTGAAAATTGAAATATATCGAACTGGCGGAGGGTGAGGCCTCATTCTATACAAAAACATGTTGGCCGGGGAACGTATTGTTAATCATGTGCGGCACGTCCTACATCACATATAGTAATATACCAGCCTACGTCGTTTGTAATTAACCCAGTAAATAACTTTATAGATTAATTAAGCATTGTTCATATTTTTACAAAGGTGTTGAATTAATTGAGGCTTTGATCATATGATTGATTTGCTAATATTGCTCCTGCTTCGTTTTAGACGACTAAATAGCTGTCAATGTCGACCCATATATAGAAACTTCCCTCCGTATTTTTTTTAATTAGCTGTTTATTTGTTATAAAACAATGTAAAATTTTATAATTATAAGTAGAAGGATACAGAGGTTATAAGAGTATTTCTATCCGATACTGTTTTCTTTTATATAATATTTTCACCTTGATATTCAATTCAATTCTTTTGATTATAGCGTTTCGATCGTGCAAAACTTTCTTTATCACGCTGCGTCGAAATTCTTATATAATTTTATTTCGATGCGGCGTGATGAAGAACGCATGGCTTAGTGGTCAGAGCGCTTGGACGGTTTCCATGAGGCGCGGGTTCAAATCTCACAACGTTCAAATTTTTATATGATTTTTTAAGTATTTTTCTATCCTCCTTAGTATGGATTAACACTTTAAAAATTAATATAAATATATTTTTCATAAAATGCATGCAGTATTTATTAATAAACCTCTGTATCACTCGTGAAATCACTCCGTATCATTCTAGTGAAATCACTCTTGATTCGAAAGAAATATTTACATTGATATATACATATTATATTACAGAAAACTCATGATCAAAGAACATTTGTAATACGATGTCGTACAAAAATCAAAACAAACGTAATTCGGAACGTAATTCGTAAATAAATAATCGTGTAGTTTAAGCGGGCTAAGCCGTGGGCGGGTCGCTAGGCTATGTTACATCGTTAATCATTTAATATTATTTTTGACGATGCCAACATAGCGAGTAATATAGTTAGGTGTATGTAATATATAATGATAATTTTATTCATCACCGTTCAGTAGTACAAGTTTAGGTTATCTTAATTTGTAATAGCAATTTGTCGGCACAATTTTGCAGATACCTCTATTATCCATACCTGCTAGGAATTCTGTATTACGGCATACAGCCCTTCAGAATTAGCAACATTATAAGTAAGAGCTAAGTAAATTGTAAACATTTTTAAACATTGTTTGACGATATATATATATATATATATATATATATATATATATATATATATATATATATATATATATATATATATATATATATATATATATATATATTTGTATTTGTATATGTACTTTTATTTCAGGTTTCTTTATTTCAATGAAACACACAAATACAAGGAAGGAAGACAAAAAACTGTTTCCTAATTACTACAAAGTGTTTTTTTCTAGAGAAAGCATTTTTATTTTTTGATCTGGTAACTTTAATACAAATGGCATAATTAGCATCCGCAAATTGTTGTCTCAGAGGGATCGGCGACGTGAACTAATTTACTTTTTGTATACAGGCATCTGGAAAATACTGGTCAGCGATCTGTTACATCCATTAAGGATTGTTAACCTACTTTCCATGACTATCAAAGTAAAATAAAGGAAACTTATTGAATCCGTGATAAAAAAAAGGTATTTTGTCAGACACAAAGGCAGAATTTAAGAATTCTTAAAGTAAGTATAGTGGAGTATTTTTCCTCCTTAGTATGATAACGACTGACTGTTAATGCGACGGTAATGGTTGCGCTGGTAACGAGACAAAGCGCGGCGTTGTGTTCCTCTACACGCAATGTCTCGAAAAGTGGAAGACAAGAAGCAACCCTAGCTTCCCTTCCCTTCTTCTCTTCCTTCTTTCTCCCTTCCCTCTGTGTACCTTGCTATATTAGGGATACCGATTTATTGGAATATTAATTTAAACCTATTAAATTATTACATTATACTCATCAATTTGTTGGTGGCGTATAAATGACAATAGCTCAACTTCCGCCGCAGTTTAAACGTCGTTCTCATCATGTCGTCATCAGTCATGACAATTTAATTACTTTTCGAAAACGTTACGAAAGTATATAAGCAAAAGTTAATTTAGTTAACTTACTTTGGCAATGTTATGTGAATGCGGTGGGGATATTTAGCTCATCTTATATATACATAATGCATTTGAGGCGTCTACGATATGAATAGCAGACGTAAAATTTCTTTGTTCCTTTTTCCTTAACAGAGTATATAATACATCATATACAATTTGTTTATAAGACATTAGAGATGCGCATGGAATATTATTATCTTTTATGTCCCGAAAAGTAGGCTATCAAAATAATATTTTTTTTATCGCGTTTTGTATGTTTTTGTTGATATTCATGAATCACTGAGCAATTTGGCAGCCGTCCAACCGTCGTTTAAGAATCTACTTACGCATTAGTCTAGTTAGTTAAATTACTCTTACTTATAAATTAACAAGACTTACTTGAACTAGAGTTTGTAGATAACGAGTCTCTTCGGAATGTTCGTTTGGGAAAGACACAGCAAAACATTTTCGTTAAGTTTAAATTAGCGAGTCTGTTTACAATACACACGAGAATCGAGTTGCCACTGTCTAATGGATGTGATTCACTCAATCGATACGCCATCCATTATAACAGTTTCAAAAAGGTACGTGCCATTTATGTGAGACACATAACTTCGTATATCATAGTCATGTCGAAGTTTCTATCGATACCAAGGGTTTCTAAATATGGTCGGTTATAAAATTATTTAATAGATCACTATATCGTAGTTAAGTAACTCTCATGTTTCGACATCATAAAACATCGTAATGCTTATGTGGAGATGCTACGTCTGCAGCTTTGAGTGACAGTACAGAGTTAATTTCTTTAAGGTTCTACAACTTAAAAAAAACGGAACCCTTATAGGATCACTTTATTGTCCGTCCGTCTGTCCAAATCATTTTCTCGAAATCACGCGGAGGAATTAAGGTGAAACTAATAATCTCTTGAAGCATAAAAAAATTCAAACTTCTAAGTCAACGCAATCATGTTTATGTTTAGGTTTTTTGCATTTTTTATAAAATCGCCGCGTATACAATACTTCCAGTTAATCTAGAGTTGTGAAATTTGGCGATGAGTTAGAACTTATAGTATAAACAAGGAGAAAAATCCGAAAATTGGAAATTTATTAATATGTCCCGGAAAAAAATTATTACAAACTTATATTGTAGTTCATTTTATATAAAATTAGAGTTTTTCTAGAATTTTACTGGGCACATCGCTATATAGCCAGCCAAACATATCCCAGAGTGCTGCCGTTTTAAGAAATCTCAGCAATTGCGTAATCTGGCAAATTCAACGATCAGACTACGTTACACCTAAAGTAATACTCAAAGTATAATATAAAACTTACACTTTCTGTTTAACAAAAAATATGCCGATAATAATTCACCTGTGTTATGAGTTTAGTCAAATTTATAAAAGGAAGAGTCAAACAAAGCGAAACTTTTGTAATAAATCAACGATAGCAAAATATTATTATAGAACGCTTAGTCGGAACTTTAAAAAATGTGTAAAATATAACATCACATTGTAAAATGTACTTAAGAGTAAAAATTTAATTATTTAATTGAATGAAAACAATATTATTCTTCATTTTGCTTGTTCCTTTATGATTGTTATCAATATAATCAACATAGTACAATGGATAACCTGTGGTAGTATCAGGCGGTCGATGCCTCTGTCTGCCATTCCACCAGCAACCACAACACGGCATTATTTAATTTTTTTTACATCTCGATTATAGCGGGATTCCTCACTGTTCGCGATAAATGCATCGCTTTTTGCTATTAACTTAATTTCAGTTTTTTTTTTAACATACACACGCAGATTAACTTATTCATATAGTACTGATATTAAATACTTTTTAGATTGTATCTTCAGAGGCTCACTGTTGTTTACGTAGCCAATGTTACTGAAGAGTAGAGGTAACATTGTCAAGTATCGGCGAAGACACACCCGACGCAGGCCGCGCTCTACGCTCGACTGCGGTAAACCAACGGGTTATACATTTTCAGCAGCCTGTTTATTTGGAAAAGCACTAAATTGCTGATTTTATTCCTAAATACGGCTTTTGGTCGAATTAAATTATTAAGCGAAACATAATGTTGCAAATTTACATTATGATAAAATAATAAAGTTTTCTTAATTATACTATTTGCAGCGACGCTTCTTTAGTTAAAATTGTAATTGTCTTATTCTCTCGCTTCCTTGGTCACTGATATTTAATGATGACTTTGAAAGTTTTAATTAAACAGAATCTCCCATTTAGCTTGGTTCACATTGTATAGAATTTAAAAATGTTTATTTAATTTTAACTCATATTTCCCTAGATAAATTTCGTAATAATGAACAAAAAATTCACAGTAATGCATTTTTGCCAGAAGTATATTTTACATCGGGTGTTTTTGTACAATATTTTAATATGTACTAAATATTTAAGTGTACAGTCTCTGAGTAGGGCCGTGTCGCAGAGGCACAGCGTCTGCCTGTAAATGCGTCAGTTTGTGGGTTCAATTCCCACTCGGGGAGGATAAATTATTTTAATTTTCTTCGCTCCGGCAATAAGGCAAAGCGCGGCGTTGAGTTCCACCACTCAAAACGTAATGCCTCGAATGGCGGAAAGTGAAGAACAGAGTATCTTAAGTAAGCTCCCTCTGCCATATAACAGGATTGCTGTATCCCAGCGTGAAGCTAAATAAATTTTATGTCTAACACTTTCAAAGTAATCTAAAAGTCCTTTCAAAGTAAAGATCTATTTATTATTTTTAAAACTCAGTTCCTATTTAAAATTCAAAAACAATTTGTTATAAAATTTATTAATTAACATATTTTTGTGAGTCGTCTTTCGCATCTTCGCCTTTTCAAACTAGGGTTAAAAGTCACGATAATTTAAAACATGGATGATGAAAAATGGTAGGTAGACAGACATAAAAAGACCCGAAATTATTTCTTATATGCTATTATTAATAAAATAAATACTTTTCACTATACTTGTTACTGACGGATGAAGTTCGTTTCCACTCAAAGGAATATTAAAAATAAAATAAATATAAGTCTACTTACGTAGGTGCTTTTCGTACGTACTGTTTTTCATGGAAATAACGTAGTCATGTGTACGCTTCTAAGTGCAGGGACTGGGGACGCAGCTAGTGTAATATAACACTCACCATTTTTAACCATTTTAAATCATTTATAAATCAAACCTTATTTAACTTATTAACTTGGAATTTGACGTATGTACTTAAATTCCTTACAATAACTAGAATTGTAAATACTCATAAAATTACAATACAGCTTATTGAGATATTAATGTATAACTAAATCTCAAAAATTTTACTTCGTCTTCCTGTTCCAACAGGAACAGGAAGCGAAGTATGCGAAGTAGAAGAAGTAGACGCAATAAGTACATTTTTAGTTTACATCAATATTAATACTAGCGTACCTTCTATGGGTCCCGATTTACATAACTCAAAACTTGAGTTTCACACATATTATTTAGGTCTCAATTAATTTATCAGCGAATATAAGAATCTCGATGTACTTGTTATTGAACTTGACTCCCTTCTTCACATTTTTATTTTATAAGACTACATTTGTTTGCCTACAACTAGTAAAGGACCGTCTTGGCGCAGAGGCACATGAGGGGAGAATGAAATAATTTCATTTTCTTCGCTCCGGCAACAAGGCAAAACCGCGGCGTTGAGTTCCGCCACTCAACACGAAAAGCGGAAAGCGGGGAACGAAATGTCTTAACATTACTCTGCCTACCTTGCTATATGCGGGATACAGCGTGAAGCAATAAAAAATACTAGTAAACATTTACATATAAAATATAATTATAATGACTTACCAGTAGCTGATCCTGAATTGATTAAAGGTTTACTCATAGTGTTTGACTGTTTTTTTTCTGAGGGCTCATCTAGGGATTTGTTAGACCGTGTTTGGAGCGGTGTCTTTGTAAACGGTGTTGGTGACGTGGGCAAAGATAAAGGTGACGATAATCTTAAAGGTGATGTTGGTGTGCCAAAACTAGATGACAAGGATAATTTTGTGTCTGAATTCACAAAAGCATTGGTATCGGGCATGGGAGCATTGTCAGTGGTATCTGTGCAAAGGACAGTTGGTAAGGATATTTTAAGTGAATTACTTCGTGACGACGATTCTTCGTCTTGCAGCTTATCAGACATATCGATCTGTAAAGAAGAATTACAGAATATGAGACTTATCAAATGGTAATAATAATAATTATTTTTAAAAAGGATTTTAATATTTTTATATATAATTTAAACATTTTTTTTAAATAACGTACGAGTTCTAATTCTATAACATTTTATTTTATTAAAAAGTTATAAAAAATGGCTTATAATAAAATATATCATGGTGCAGTGGCAACCCATATGTCAGAGTACTATTCTTGTTATTTCAAGTATATATATTTTTGTAGCTACACGCATACTTATAGCAATGAAGATTGAGAAAACCTAGTGGTAATTGTTAAGACAATCCGTCCCCGGCTTTCCGCCTTTCGAGACAGCGTGTCGAGTGACGGAAATCAACGCCGCGCTTCGTCTTATTACCAGAGAGAGGAAATTGAAAATTATTGATTCTCCTTGAGTTGAAATCAAACCCACAACGGTCATGTATACGCCGCGTTAGATGCTGTGCCACTGTGCCACGACAGCCGAAATACAAGAGAATTTGATTAATATCAAATATATTTCCAATATATTTGTATAATATCCAAATTATCTTTTGTTACTGTCTCCATATAGCCAAAATATAGTAAACGGAGTGATATATCACTACTAATAATGCATAATATGTGAGATAGTAAGTAATAATATTGAAAATCGTTTTTATAGTAACTTCGTTAAATAATAAATTAGAAGAAAAACTCGTAAATGGTTACAGTTAGGCAAGGGTCACAAAGTCCACGCAAATTAAAATGCCCATAAAAATACATTATTATTTTAAATTAATAGTTAAATAATAATAGTTAAAATAATAATTAAAATTTATAGCTAACACATAATAGAGACATTTTAAATTAAAATTGTGTATACTAAATTGCTGTTGTTACGTCATTATGACGTATTTATGTACGTATTTATATTGAACATTAAATTTATATTAAGGCTATCGCGGTGCAAAGGGACAGTACCTGAGTAATCGATGGTTGTGAGTTTGATCAACACTCGAGGGCAAATAATTATTTTCATTTCCCCTAGTACGACAAAAAGGTTAACAGACATTCAAAACAGAATCTCAAGTTCGAGCGCAAAATGGAGAAGAGTGTCTTGATTCTAAGTTCTCTTTGCTTAGTGCCTACTATCTACCCTGGATACAATGTAAAGCTGGAAACCACCCATTAATGTAAGACCCATACGATGAATAAACATTGAAACGTAAACTACCTTTTCTATAGCAACAAGCGAAAGCAGATTTTTACAGACAATTAACTCGTATACATGCTACACTGGAGAACTATTTTTATTATTAAAAATAACGATGAATGTAAGTTGTTGTGGTCACAAGTCCACGGATATGTGGAAAAGACTGTAGGAGGTGGTGTTTGGCGTCTACATTACGAGGTGACGTTTCATATAAAGTCAATGCGAAAGAGTGAGACGGACGACGTTTAAAAACTCGCGCTCCATATCGTTACTTCACAATTGGATTTAAGTCCACTATCTACAGAGCACGGAGCGGTTGTGTCGAGTTGTTATTTCTATGATTCATGCGATAAAGTACGTGATAGCAAGTAATTCAGTTCACCCGGTCAGGAATATTGCTGCACTGTAGTGTAATTTACTGTAAAACACGTTTGAAAAGCAAAAATGAATGCAACCGAGGTAAAATTCCGGCCCATCCCGTTTAGCGTACATGTTTTTAGTGCATTAAGAACATTAATCGATGTGATCACCAGTATATTCTTCAAATTGTATTATGGATCACAAGGCAATAGGATACCGCCTATAAAAGACGACATTCTGAAGCAACCGGCTGTAGAGGTCGCCAGAAGAATAAGGACTAAACAGGTTTGCTTACATACTATATTATCCTTGAAGGTTTTGTTGTAATCATTGTAATAATACAGCAATTATTTGAATAATTGCAATTACTATCAATTACTGTTTAAGTTTTAAGTAATAATAAAATATATTTTTATAGTTATGAGCGAATATAAAAATGAAAATACACATATACTTAAACAAAAATCTATAAGTACTTTATATATTTTTTACTTCATCTAAACAAACAACAAAAGACATGTAGGTATTATTTAGTTGCCATTAATCATCTTTATCACGTCACTCTTTGTATACAATATTTACATTTATAAAAATTCGTATTGCAAAGTGTTTAGTATAACAACATACAAAGAGCTTCATAAGGATAAATAAAGTAAAAGTAGCAACTAAACATAAAATTTCTTCACTTGTTGATTACATGTTGTAAAAAATGTTCATTGATTGATTACATTGAGTAGGTACTGTATGTATATGTACCTACTTGCTAAAAATCATTACACTGAACAAATAACTGATATATTTGCATATTATTTTAAAAATTTAAATATTCAAGCTTTATAGAATTATATTAAATTAAGCAATCTGTGTATCTTTTACCGTGTCCTTTTCTCCACTTTCCTAGTTGTACGTTCGATTTATCGGTAGCGACAAGAAATTTGAATTTTCAATTTGAAAGTAAAACAATCTGTAAAATATGTTATGTATTTATTCAGTTCAGGGAGTCACAATTTACAACACGTTATGTTTATAATTTTAGCAATGGCCATATAACTTCGTAAAAAGTGTTAAGTAATTTAATTAAAGTTTCACAACAATATTGAAAAACCAGTTTCTTTAATATTGTTCTGAATAGTTGTCACTTTATTTATTATTGAAATATTAAATTAATTAGCATGGATAAGAGAGATATGGCGATTACAAATTAGTTAAGTACGAACGTAATCTGATTATATAGAAAAACACATTTTATTTAAAATTATACTCAGTTCCAAAAGAAGTACCTTAACCATACCATTCCCATTCGATATTAAATTGTATCACAAATACTAAAAATACATGTCTGGTCACGAAAAACTTGCGTTTAATATCTAGCGTGGAATATTTACCAATATTTGATATTAAGTTATAAATTTTCCATTCCAGTTAGGTAATATGACTAGTAGAATAGTACAATAGTTAATGAAAAAAAATACAAAACAAATAATTTTTCCAACAATTCAAATGAATAATATATGTTAAATACGATTAGTGTGAGAATAAAAATAATATATAGCTTGTTCAAATATAACATTATTGTTGTATTTAAATAAATATACATATTTCGATTTAGCAGTTAGATAGATAGATATATATGAATATTTTTATGGAGTTCAATTTTAGTATCAAAAGTTTTGAATATAAATAAAATCTCCTTTTATTTATTGGAAGCTTATGATTATTATAAAACCTTTTTTAAATGATATTTCATAGGAGCAACTGTTGAGTTTCTCGCCGGCTCTCCTCAGCAGAACCTATCTCCGGACACTAATGACCCTAAATGTAAATTGATGATTTAAAAGTGCATGCAATGACCTAATTGAATAAAGAATATTTTGATTTATATAAAAATCCCCATTTCGTTACTCTAACTCGTATTAATTGTTTCTTGGTAATATAAAGAGCTTCCTTGAGTTTTGTTACCCTATATGCCTTTATTCAGTGAATTAGTTTTTTAATTTATACCTCTCAAACGTATAAATTGTGCACAAATTAATCCGCCGAGATGCATTTATTCCATATTTTCAAAAATAATATCTTATAACTATTAAATAAATTTTATTTAAATACTTGTAGATGACCACAACTTGTCAGCGTTGAGCTTACTATCTTTGCCACTTGGTATTCATGAACCGATTAACAATTTTTTTTTATTGTTATAATTTTATTTATCAGTTGCTCCAGATCCCTGATTTTTATATATCAGAATGTCAATGATGTCATTATTTCATATAGTTTACCTGGTCGACTATGGTCAATATGTACTAATGATTTTACATCGCCGTGCATATTTTTTTCGTAAAAATATTTAATGTACAGACACAACTTTTTTACTGTTTTATATTTATAGTATAAATAAAAATTATATATTCAGACGGGAAATGCGCATTCAAAGTGATTGTCTTAATAATATGAATAATTCATTAATAACCAAAAGTATTCACATCGAAAATGTGATTCAGATTTAAGGGGCTTTTTTGATTTGCTTTCGTAAATTAGTTAACAGCAGTAGGTAGTAAATAATACATAATTTAGGATGTAAACGAAAATAATAAAAGTAATAAAACATAAAATTTTGATATGTCTCATGTCTTATTTCGTCAAATAAATGTACTGTTAATAGTTCTACAACAAGCATTTTATATGCTAACTTTCAGATAAGCAGTGAAGATGTAGTACAAATATGTATACAACGGATTCGAGACGTAAATCGCGAGCTAAATTGTCTTGTAGAAGATCGGTTTGAACTGGCTTTAGACGAAGCTAAAAAGGCTGATGAACTGATAAGAAGTGGTTCGAAAACAGAAGATGAATTAGCAAGAGAAAAACCTTTCTTGGGCGTTCCATTTACAACTAAGGATTGCATTGGTGTTAAAGGTGATTAATTATATTTGAACATTTCAAATTGTTCGTACGACAATACAATTTTTTTTAAAGTAACAAAAAATAATTTTAATGGCCTGATTTTGTGACGACAAAAAAATATTAATTTAAATTTAATTATTTTTTAATTTTTGATTGTTAAGTAGGTCCTAAGACGTAAATAAGTAATGTTTACAAAATACATTGTAAGTATACAGATAATATATAACATTTTCCAAATATTAAGTTTGGAGTTCTTTTTTATATAATATAGTATTTCAAATAGATTTTTAAAACTTACTCGTATGTGAAGTTAGTTCTTCTCGTTAGTAGAAGAAATAATGGTTCATTTCGTAGAAATGAATCCGACCATTTTAGACTTGATTTTAAGAGCATTCTATCAAGAGCTATAATTGGGATGATTAATAATCCAGCTAACAATTACCAACATTTTTCAAACTTTTCAAAACTCAAACATTTTCTTTAAACTCTTCTTTTCATCAGATGTTCTTATTTATATAATTTTCAGGACTTCATCAAACAGCAGGAGTGGTTATGCGAAAGGATTTCATAGCAGACCAGGATGCCGATGCGATTAAGTTATTGAGAGACGCGGGTGCCATTATTCTAGGTCTGACAAATGTTCCGGAACTTTGCATGTGGTGTGTAGCATGTTTTTTTTATTACTGTTGTACTGCTTACAATTTTAAAAAGGAAATTTGTACCTAAAGAAGAAGTGCGAAATAGTGTAAAATAATCTTATATAATGAATAGTGTAAAATAATCTTATGTAATCTAATATTTCATTAGATTATAGAATAATAACTCTAAAAATATTCTTGTATTTAGCGTATAAATTAAAATGATTAAAAGGACGAGATATCGCAATAGTCATTTTGTAATAAAAACTAAACAAACGAGTACAAATCCTGGTTTGCGTGATGTGGGCACACTGCCAATTTTTGTTTAAAATTAATTAATCATAAAAAAGCAAAAGTTGACTTGGTTAGTCTGGTTGATTTCGCTGTACATGCTTATATAGAGTTTATTTAAAGATGCTTGAATATGGCGTGCTTATGTTTATAATATTAATAAAAATAACAATTACGATAATATTTATCTCAAAAGTTGATGTCACTAAATATTGTTTAAAGTTTACGGTATTCAAGTTTTATTAATAAACGTTACTGTTACTAACATTTGTATGCGTATTCATTTTTATTATTAAACACTTTACAGGTATGAAACTTACAACAGAATCCATGGTAGGACTAATAACCCTTATAACACAAATCGAATCGTTGGCGGATCTTCCGGTGGTGAGGGATGCATTCAAGCAGCTGCCGGCAGCTGTTTTGGAATTGGTAATTTCTTTCATAATCTTTATAGACAGTTGTTTATAGTACTGTTATGTATTTAATGAGTTTTATAAAATAAAACTATTCTATTATTGCTTAAGTCTCTGTATAGACTGTCATACATAATAAATATTGAATATTTTTTTTACTATCATAGTTATTATCACATACAAAGTTAAGTAATAAAATTAATTACTTATATTTTAGGTTCTGATATAGGCGGATCTATTCGTATGCCCGCTTTCTTTAATGGGATATTTGGACATAAACCTTCAAGGAAAATCGTGTCTAATGAAGGACAATATCCCATTGCCTACACAGAAAATCAGCGAAACTTTTTGTGTAAGTTTCAAACTATTATATTTCATCATAATATATTTATTATTACGGTTATAAAAATCGAAAGAGCGAGAGTAGATATTTCAACTTGAACAGTTTGCAGCCATGAATTTATCTGTTTATTTGAAGTAACTATACACGTAAATGTGTCTAACAACATCCTCATTTTGGCAATGTCAAAATGTTTTATTTTTTATTCTACTAAAATGACCATTCTCCCGCTGTTCTCTGAAATTGTGTATCTATAAATGAAATGAGTTAATAAATTACATTGCATTATATAAGAATGGTATAAATTTATTATAGGCATGCGCATTACTTAAGATTAATAATATAGTCTTATACACCGCTTATTTACAATTTATTTCGTGTGATTTACAGGTATAGGACCTATGACAAGATATGCTGCGGATTTGAAGCCTATTCTTAAAATAATATCAGGAGAAAGCAGTAAAAAGCTAAATTTAGAACATCCAGTCAATATAGGTGGTCTTAAAATATTCTATCAAATTAGCAACAATGCTCCTCTATGCAGTGATGTTGACCCAGAAATAGTTACCGCTATGAAAAAGGTTGTAGATCACTTCAATGTAAAACACAAGATTTCGGCAGAGCAAAAAAATATTGAATGGTTACAGAAATCATCCGTTATATGGCTTGTAACAATGAGAGGTGACAAGAATTTTGGCGAAGCTATTATTAACGATTATGCATACTGGAAAAACTTTAGGGAGATCGCCAAATGTGCCATTGGGCAATCTGATAATACTTTGATAGCTCTTCTAACTTCCCTAATAGATAAAAGATCTGACGAAATGGATAAAGAAAAATATCTGCTTTACGGGCGCATACTAATAGAATTGGAGAATATTTTCAAAAATATGCTTGGGGATAATGGTATATTTTTGTTCCCTACGCATCCGACACCAGCGCCATATCATAATCAGCCTTTACTAAGACCAATGAACTTTATGTACACTGCCATAATCAATTGCCTTGGTCTTCCTGCAACAACTGTGCCTTTAGGATTAAGTAAAGATGGTCTTCCATTAGGCATTCAAGTGATTGCAAACTACAATAATGATAGACTGTGCTTGGCCATTGCTGAAGAATTGGAAAAAGCATTTGGAGGATGGGTACCACCACAATCATAAGAAAGATTTTGCCAATAAGGAAATCAATGTATAATAAATAATTACGTAAATTCAAAAACCATTTATCCATGCCAAAAACTGACTGTTATGTTACATTAATTGTATTTATATATTCTAAAGAGAACATATTTTAAAAAATAAGCCAATTTGAAGGCAAAACAAGGGTAGTTGATAAAACAAACATATTTTGTGTATTGGTCTATTTATTATCAAAATATTTCAATTTTAATATGATATCATTCAGAATGCGATAGACTTTTTATGATGTTCAAGATTTCTTTTCTTTTAATATTAGGATTAATGTTCACTGTCATGTCACAAGATTGTATTTCCCCAAAATTTTTTGCATGATTGGCCAACAGTTCAGTATTGCATATGACATGGACTCCACAGTCATAACCATTGCTCTGTTGTTGACATTCTTTGTCAACAAAGTTTATATCTAAAAATAAAAATATATATGTAATATGTTATTATATTATGAAGTTATGTTATATTTTAATAAAAAGAATTATAATATTTTATTTAGAAAATCACAAAGTTTATTATTATTGTTAATATCTTACCTCCTTTGCCTAAGTAAGACATTAAGTGACTACCCAAATCCCAACCAACATTATGATTGCTTCCAGAAGATGAATCAAGATGATAAAAACAATTTTCATTTCTAGAGAAAACTAGTAGACTCCAATGTGAGCCTCCAGCCATTTCAGGTGAATCATTATCATTAAGAGCAAAGAATACAAATTTCTTCATTTTTATATTGAGTGGTTCCAAAAAAATTCCAATTTCATTGGCTTGAACCATTTTTATACATTGAGTAACTTCAGGTGACACAAACAAGATATTTTTTTCATTGCTAAATTTAACTTTTTCTAAGTATTCGAAGTAAAATGATATAATGGTATCATTAAGCCAATGTGGCCCATTTAAAAGTGCAACATCTGATTGATGTAATAAAATTTCGTGAAAACTTAAAACAACTGAAGATTTTGCCATGATATTTCACACAATTTACTTTTATATATTCTTGTAATATAAATCAGTTTCAAAACATTGCTTATCGCCAATTAATCTGTTAATTAGAGAATAATAAATCATAGTCAAAATTATATTTACTATGTTAAATATAAATAGTCGAATAAAAATAAAACTTACCTTGTTAATTTGTTGTTTATATAACGTTAGGGTCTTTTTGAGATCAACAAGATAAACATGAAGTTCACAAGCACCAGTAAGAAAAATAACAATAAAATTAATAAATTCAATAATCTTAATCAATAACTTTTGATAGTTTAGAACATGTAGACTAGTGTTCAATTTTAAAGACAAACAAAGTTCGTTTTAACACATAACATTAATTTAATTTAGAAACCTTTACATCTAAAACTACAACTTGAAGTTGATAACTGTCAAATCGTATGATAAAATATTGTCAATGTCCTTAGAGATATGATATTGAAAGAAGCATTAAGTGCTGCCACATTACTTTTTTTTTTGAATAGATTTTATTTAATAAGCACAATAAGATCATATATTTTAAATTTTACATTGTCTGTATATCTTAGAATGGTACTTATTTTTAAAGATATAAAGTGACATTATAAATATTTAAATTTAAATCAAGTCTGTAGTGACAAATGTTATTATATTATTATTTATTTTATTTCATTGTATAGAATGTAGATATTTTGAACAAGAAGAAAATAATTTATAGAGAAGTTCAAATATTTTCTATATATTCGTTTATATTTAAAGTTTGAGATTGGAAAAGATCCAATCCCTCTTCAGTGACATCTGATGGATGATATTGTAAATAATATTATATAAGGCGATAGCCTTGAATCTAAAATACCTATAATGAGTTACGATTCTTGCTTCTTACGTCAGCTTTATCCACGAGGACAAGGTTGACTAAACGTATGATACTATAGATAATAGATATCATATATGATACATAAGTTTCCTATCAAATAACTGAATGTCTGACATTCAATGTATAATTTAACTTAAATAATTTGAATGTATTTGCACGTTATGACGTAATACTGATACTTAGGCTAAACGATATTTTCTTAATCTTATAATCTGGAAGTTAAGGAAAATTTTCCGTCATACTATGTTTAATAATAATATATATGCAAATTTTTTCAAAACTCATGATGAATAAGCTAAGAATAGATTTACAATCGGAAACTGCTCAGGTATCGATCTATCGTATTGTGTAATTGCTACTGTTATAGTTAATTTATGCATCAATTCATTATCTCTTTTAATGATTTAAAAAAGTAGCAGGTGCCATTGAATGCTACAAGATATAAATATAATAAAAAAATGTAGATTGTATGGTGCTAATTGCACAATTTTTATTATATTTCATCTGCATTTTTTATTGTTCTCCCAAACACTATATCAAGGACTAGGATAAATAAAAAAAATGTGGCTCACTTGAATAAAACTATAATTAAATATAGCTAGGTATTGGTAACATTGGTTGCATTTAACAATTAATTTGTTAGGAATCATTCTACAAATAAAAAGCTATTTAGGACTGTACTATTAATAATTTAATAACATTACACTCACAACATTGCTATGTTTGGCAAATAATTTTTGTCATACATAATTTACAATACATTCAATTCAAACATCTTCTATGTTACAGGTGGTAAAAATGAGTAACAAGTTCATAATTGTCCAAAATGTTAACTCAAAATAAATATATAAATAATGATGATACTGATTGCGCTAATAAATAAGAAGCATCTCCCATATAATGGAATATTCTTCTTATTATATTTTACTTTTCCTAATGTCATTAAAATTACTTAGTAGCTTCCTTAAGGTATGCAATGAGATCTGCACGCTCATTAGCCTTCTTTAAGCCAGCAAAGACCATTTTAGTTCCAGGGATGTACTTCTTGGGATTCTCCAAGTATTCAAAGAGTGTGTCCTCACTCCAGGTGATACCTGTAGAAGAAGAATGAATAATCATTTTCAATAGATTTTTTTAATAATGATTTAGAAAAAATGTGTCAGGATATAATTTGTTTTAATTAAGTAAATTAACTACTGCTATCAGCCTTTGAAGATATGAAATCTTATCTGGAATAACTCTCAGCCACATTTGATTACTATATTTCTATTTTGTATCTAATAATATTAATTTTGTATATATTTGTCAAGTAAGAAATATTGGTTTGTATGGTAAGAAAGAATATTACAGAATAAAATTTAAATATTGTGTAAATTATAAGACATATCCGTTAAATCATTTTAGATAATGAAGAGAATTAAAATTACCTTTAGCTTTGTTAGCTTCTGAGTAAGAGAATCCAGGAGCTTGACCAGTTTTACGTCCATAGAATCCATGAAGATTAGGACCTACTTTGTGTTTGCCACCAGCTTCAACCTAAAAATTCAATTTATATGCATATAAAAGTGATATCAAATTTGCATTAATTATAGGTCAGTAAACTTGAAATGAGAAATCTATGTAATAATCTAACTATATTAGCATAACTAGATTTATCACTGATTTCCTTAAAATATTTATATTTAAATATTTTTTTAAGCATTTGTGCATTTGCATAATGGATAGCCTTGTATAGATTACAATTAACATACAAGTAATGAGGAAAAACCCAACTCCAAAGGACATGACATGAGGATATGACACGGCATTTTGCAGTAAATAGTGAATATATAAATTGGATTAACACTTACAGTATGACACTGGGCACATCTTTGCACAAAGATTTTTTTTCCATTTTCAGCATTTCCTGCAGGAACACCCATAGCGGTTCTGCAATCGAAATTATTTTACACAAATTAATATAATGTTACGATAATGCTATTTTAATAATTATTCAAAACAGTTTAATTAAATCTAAAAGTGCTCTTATTAAGTAACAACATTACATAATAATGTAACATATTTGTTGAATAAAAAAAGCGCGAAATATTGATTTTACCAGTTACGACGCACACAAGCTGAAAACTTTCAATAACAAAGAAAATAAATTATAAATTTTCAATATGCACAATGACCTATAATATTAAGAATGAGGTCACTTAAAATGGATCAATGTCAGCCGGGATAGGGAATCGCCAAGAAGCGTGATAATGACACCATTACGTAAGCTTGTGAAATTTATGTAAGGTTTGCAATATTATACATGTTGCACACATTTATACATTTTATATACATCACATATAATTTGCCATAAGTAACTTAGTTTTTCTAATGGTATATGTAACAAACGAATTATAGGTTAGCCTTGAAAAAGTGTTCAAATGTTACATTATAATTTGTACAAAATTATATTATATTGTTTTCTTATTCGTTTAACTTTCAATAAATTATTAATAAAGTACTCACGTTTTTTACTGAAATAATTTTAAATGATGATTAATGTAAGATTTTCCTTATCTATCCACGACGTCTCGTTTCAATGAAATTACACGACTGGCGAGTGGCGGATGCGGAGTTGCCGACTGGTGCCGAATAAACGTCACGAGTGACGTGACTCACAAGAAATTAATTAGTGATTGCAAAATATCGATAAAATATCTGTATCAAACAGATTAACACAATTCAAAATATAGGAAATAAAAAACAATATATGTTAAAAAGAAAATTAATAGTATTCTATTATTAATAAATGTATTAAGACATTTCTTAATATGTTTATTGCCCGAATTTTTTAGTTTGATTTCCCTCTAGGTTAATATTTTGATATTTAAAAATGCAGTTTGTAAAGAATTATTGTCTAAACTTCAAACAAAGACAAAGAAAACTCTAAAATTATTCCATAAAATTGAGTTCCATGCCAATCTTAATCTGAAAGATTGGCTTGAAACGACATCTCACTGAAATAATGTAAACATTTCCATTTAATGTAGATCATCAAATATGCACTAGATGGCCTTACATCACTCATAATATTGGTATTGCTAAAATTCGGTCACGTAGAATTTAAACATAATATAGACTAGAGTATCGTTATTAAAAAAAAGGAAATAACGTTTAACTTAAGCGTAGTTCTAAAAAAAATTATTATCGAACTTAAAAATGTTTCTTACTTATATGTGTGTAAAGATTTCTTTATTTTGCCCCCTTGATTTTTATACTAAAAATTCTAGAAGACGGACCACTCGATCTCTCTAACTCTACGCCCATGTATTGCTATTATATATGTATTAATAGTGAATATTATTATTGAATTGGTATTTTTTTTTTCCCGGGGTGGTTTTTCCCGCATATACCGGGGACTTTTACGAATATTATGTATATATATATATATATATATATATATATATATATAATGTATATATATATATATATATATATATATATATATATATATATATAATGTATATATATATATATATATATATATATATATATATATATATATATATATATATATAATATATATATATATATATATATATAATATATATAATATATATATATATATATATATATATAATATATATATATATATATATATATATATATATATATATATATATATATATATATATATATATACATTATATATATATATATATATACATATCCTGAAGACAGACTGGAGTACATTGCAGCGAAACGGGCCAGCAAAAGAGCTGTAGCCAGAGCCCGCAGAGAAAGTTTGTCGCCATTGTACGATAAACTTGAAACTGTGGAGGGGCAGAAGCTCATATACAAACTGGCTCGTGCTCGAGATAAAGCGACGCAGGATATTACAAAATGTCTTTGCGTCAGAGATTCTCGGGGCACGTTGCTTTGTAGTCATGCCTCTGTGAAGGAGAGATGGAGAAGCTACTTTAAGGAGCTGCTGAACACTCAGCAGTCTTGTAGTCTTCCTCCTGAATTATCTCCTAACCTCGGACTTGTTGCTCCAATAACCCGTGACGAAACTCGTAATTGTCTTCGACGCATGAAGAGCGGAAACGCGGTAGGACCTGACGACATCCCAATCGAGGCGTGGAAATCGTTGGGCTCTCTTGGTGTGCTTATACTTACTGACCTGTGTAACCGTATCTTGAATACTGGAAAGATGCCACATCAGTGGCGGAAGAGCTTTATTATCCCTATTTACAAAGGAAGGGGCAGTGTTCAAGATTGCGGTAGTTATAGGGGCATTAAGATTATGAGCCACACCATGAAGCTCTTCGAGCGCATGATCGGCCTCAGGCTCCGCCAAGAATGTACTGTCTCTGAGTCCCAGTATGGGTTTCAACCAGGATCAGGCACTATGGACGCCATTTTTGCCCTCAGAACTTTGATGGAGGCTTACAGGGAAAAAAGGAGAGCTCTGCATGTGGCCTTTTTGGACTTGCAGAAGGCCTTTGACTGTGTGCCACGTCAGTGTGTCTGGTGGGCATTGCTATCCAAGGGGATCCCTGAAGCCTATATTGGAGTTATCAGAGATATGTACAACGACTCCGCTTCAGTGGTTAGGACCGCTGTTGGCGACACCAAGCCCTTCCCGATTACAGTAGGGGTTCACCAGGGCTCAGCTCTTAGTCCGTTCTTATTCAATGTAGTGCTGGATACTGTCTCGGCTCACATCCAATGCCAGCCCCCGTGGCTGATGATGTATGCCGATGATATAGTACTCATCGACGAGAACCGACTGATGCTGGAGCGTAAAGTGAACGCCTGGAAGGGTGCGCTTGAGAACGGTGGTCTCAAACTGAATGTGTCGAAGACCGAGTACATGGCTTGCGGGAACCCGGACTCGAGCACCATCCATATTGGGCCTGAGCCAGCCGTTAAGTCGGAGAAGTTCAGGTACCTTGGAGCCGTTATGCATGAGTCTGGAGGCATCGACCACGACATCCATGCCCGTATAAACGCTGCCTGGGCCAAATGGCGGGAGGTCACTGGTGTAGTCTGTGATAGCAGAATACCGCCCAAGCTCAAGGGACTGATATACAAGAGCATTATCCGACCGGTTCTTTTATACGGCAGCGAATGTTGGCCGACATTATCTCGGCACACTCAGGAGCTTCACGTCACGGAGATGAAGATGCTGAGATGGATGTGTGGCGTTACGTGGTCCGACCGCATACGCAACACATTCATTCGAGGTAGTCTTGGGGTCCGTGACGTAGCGGATAAGCTCCAAGAGCGTCGCCTGAGATAGTATGGCCATGTTATGCGCCGATCTGAGAACTATGTCGGAAGGAAGTGCCTTGACATGTCTGTCCCTGGAGTTAGACCACCCGGACGCCCAAGGAAGCGATGGCTGGATGTCGTGACACAAGATATGAGAGCCAATAGATTGTCCACTGAGGATAAAGACCGTGCAAAGTGGAGTAGGCTTAGTCGGAAGGCAGACCCTGGCAAAAGCCGGGACTAATGCCAAGAAGAAGAAGAAGATTCTGGTGAGGCACCGTATAATATTTTGGCTAGGTTAAAAAATAGCTATGTGAACGAATTCAATATTACAAAAGTTATCGGCGATCGATTTTTTTTTTAGTTTCTTTGAACATAGTAAATTGTAAACTTCTAACAAAGAAAATTGTGGGTTAAATTTTGAATAAAAGCCAGTGGAAACAATCTCCCTTTGTCTGTACAAGAAAGAGGACTGCACAAACAGTAACAAATCGAGAGCCTGCTTTAATATCGCCGAGTGTTTGATAAGGCACATTGGTCAGAATACGATGTTAACATCACGCTATTGCATTCAAATGAAATGAGACCGGAGTGATAAGTGACTGAGAATTTACAATAGTTTATTTTTTCTAATTAGATACTTCTACATATAATTTATTATAAATTAATATTGATAGTTTGTATAAGGATAGAATATCATATTATATACATGTGTATTTTTAATTGCTCGTTTGTTGTGTTTTTTGTAGACTTATTTATTTATTTTCCACATAACCAGGTTGGCTGGGAGAAAATGCTCTTTAGCAGTAAGCCCGCCGGTTGTGTACAATAAAGAATAAAGAAATATAAATATGTCGCAACTGCAGCCAATTAGCTGAACTAGTGATTCAATTAATAGCCTAGCTACTATAAAGGCATCGTACGACTAGCGGCATAGCCATTCATTCAGCCATTCAATCAAACAGCTAGGTAATTGATCAATGTCATTAGCTATACTAGCAAACCCACCATACCAGAGAGCCAGATACAGTTAGTTAAATCTGCAAGAATCCGGGGCAGTACGCAAGGCAATTAAGAAACCGCCGGTGGTAGTTTGAAATAATAATTGGGTAAACAAATAGATAAAGCCACCTCAGTGTATCCGTGACCATGGGCAATGGCAATGCGTTCGGCTTTCGGGTCGAGTTTCTAATAATATATAATCCGGTTAAAGAGTTTTATTAAAAAAGTCAGTAGGTGTTTGATTAATTTGAATAGTTATAACGAATTCCTAACGTTAAAATACTTGCCTAGTAATTTAAATTAAATATTTGGTAATAAAGATTTCCCCAGAGATGTTATCAATAAAGTAATAAAAAAAAACGAAAAAGACTGCTTATAGAAATATTTGTGCAAATTTTGCCATAACCTAATGTAAACATAGCCCTTGGATATTAGATCCAAGAAAAAACTACGTCAATGTTATAAAGTAATTAATTTATTATTAAAACTTAGCCGCCTACTTCATGTTCCTCCAGTGAAAGTTTTATAAAAATCAGTTTAACTATGCCATAGATTAGCCAAAACAAACAGAAAGATAGACAAATATACAAAAAAAAAATAGTCTGTTTGTATTTTAGTAACGTGTATTATTATTCATGTGAAGGGTCGTTAACAAAGTAGATGTGTGATACAAATATGGATCTTAACTATGTTACGTTCCAAATATTTGACTTAATAAAATGTAATCTGAATAGAATTCATTAGAAGTAATAATTTCTACGGTTACCAATAACTTTTATTTTGATTTACTTGAATTTACTGCAAAATAATTATAATTAATATGATTATGATAATTAATATCACTATAAAATCTTATTTTTATCTGGACAAACATCGATAACGGAAGAAACGATTCTCTATATTTACTAGCATCAAGTAGTCGGCCATTTGAATGGATTGTTTTTTTTTCATTAAGACGTTGGTCTAACTGGTTTTTAGTGAAATTATTACAGAATTTTATCTACGTATTGCAAATTAATTTTTGCATATCATGCTAATATACAGAAAAACGTACAAGTTATATCATCAACAACAATCGCACTGTGCAAAGGCGGTCTTTTTGCTAGAAGCAATTTCTGACAGACCTTTGATGAAATGATTTAAATTTTAAGATAATAACAATCTGAAAAAAACCGCTAATGAAGTCACTTAAACGAATATAGATATCCGATACATCACTAATAATTTGAACTTTTGAAACTATACAAAATTGAACACTTGAAAATATACAATTATTTTGAAATCTGAAACATGCACTTCAAATTTATATCAAAGTTATACATACATTTTAATTAAATTAAATCAGCCAAGAACAACGTTATCTTACGTTATATGGGTCATTGGCGTGCTAGCGAATTTGAAAAAACCTTCTTTGAGAATGTTTTCCTTTCTTAATCTTTGAAATGATATAGACGGGTGTTTTCTTGATGAGATTTTGTAAATGAAATAAAAATAGATACATTCTCACAACGGACTCAATTTTTTTAAATTTTTTACTTAGTAATACTGATTTCTTTATTAAGTTTAAAAAGTGTATTCACAGTTACAACGAGAATAAATGAAGCGATAATGTAATATAAAAGGTTTCTTTTGCTGGCAATTTCAAGGTAAGGTTACCTCTTGATACTATAGGGCAAAAATATAAGGTTGCCAACAAATTATTGTTTTTTGTTTTTGTTTCAAGACATTATTGTGTTTTTTATTCGTGAAAAGATTCTACTTTACATTTAAAATAGTATTTATTTTAAAACCCAAAAATACCTTGTTTTTAGTAGTTTTCGTAATCTCTTTGCTATGCAGATTGAAAAATATTTCATATCTTAAAATAACTAGGTACACGGTTCCTTACACATATAATCAATTATAGTAGATACTTATTAAATATCATTCATCCTTTTTTTACTTTTTACTGTAATACTGTATCCAAAAAAGATCACGTTGTTGTTCGTCTGTTGAAGGACTGTCGCTCTGTCTGTTCACTGTCAAGACCTTATTTCTCAAGAGTAGCGGGTATCATGCTGAACTAAATATGAAATATCCAGGTGGGTCTATTCAGTTCTTTGCCAGTCAGTTTCTTGAAGCACAGAAAAAAATATTTTTTTGTCAACAGCCTCTATAAAAAATTGTATTGTAATTTCAGATCTGTCTATACCACATTCTAAATAATACTGTCGCAGCTGTTTGAGATCAAAGTTTCTCGTAATACCACTGGTATTTCTGTACTGTTTTATTGTGATCATTATTAATAATACCATATTCAAATAATTTCCTAACAATGTTCAAAAATTAATTATGAAAACGAAGTTTTCAAGAAGAATTTCAACCCTATCATAGTAAAATAGGCTAAATTTTCTCGTTGACACAGCTTCCTGATGTTGCCCTGAGGTGAAACGTGGAATAAATATTCAAAGGCGTCCGTTCAGTGTCGTCTTAAAGTCCATACAACGTAAAAAAAACTGTAAAACAGTTACATGGTCTTCAACATGTAAAAACAAAAAAGACCTGCGTAGTTTTGACATTACGCATTTTTTGGGTTTACGTCTAAGCCGTATTTAATTACATTAAAATATTAATATATAAGGCGTTAAAAAATATATTTAGATTTTTTAATAGTAATAATAAAGACCACAACCCACGAGCACTCGTGCTATGAATATTTCCCTCCAGATAAATCCATAACTGTCAATTTAAAAGAGATCGCAAAGAACTTCTCTCTTCTTGTGAGATGAATTTGTGCTTTGCTTTTGCCCTTGGGATCATATGGAAAGTGAAGTACGAGATAAGTGAATTACATCTTAACGTGACGTAATACATGTAATATGCCTATAAAAAAACATTGAATTAGTACTTCCTGATATTAGCGCGTTTAACCAAACAAACACTTCAGCTTCATAATTTTAGTTTATAGATATACAAATATGTATATTAAATCAATTCTAAATATTGTTCCTAGCGAAACCGACACGGTTATAATACACGATAATAATTATACGTCAAGTGCGAATTGTACTCTCGCACCGAGGGTTCATTTTTTATTTGCATATTTGTAATGAACCAGAATCAGCGCATAGTATATCTTAAAAAATTACAAACTAAAATTTGCGAGCGGCATCTTTTTGTATTAAAAGAACTTCAAACATAAGTTTGTAATAGATTTTTTCTATCATTGACTTATAAATTACCAATTATTAGATTTTTTCTTGATTTATGTGTGATATAAACGATACGGTTATAATACACGATAATAATTATACGTCAAGTGCGAATTGTACTCTCGCACCGAGAGTTCATTTTTTATTTGCATATTTTTAATGAACCAGAATCAGCGCATAGTATATCTTAAAAAATTACAAGCTAAAATTTACGAGCGGCATCTTTTTGTATTAAAAGAACTTCAAATATAAGTTTGTAATAGATTTTTTCTATCATTGACTTATAAATTACCAATTATTAGATTTTTTCTTGATTTATGTGTGATATAAAAAGTCAAGAACTCTTTGTCATATTTCGTAATTCTGTCATATTTCCTAATTCTAGATCAATGAAGTAAAATTTAAATATGCGGGCATACTGCGCACATTTTATAATAAGTTGTTAGTGGTTTTTACTATCATATAACTATAAATATTCAGTTTTTTTACTGTCATTTCTTACTCTTTGCCAAATTTGATAATCCTATAGGTATTCCCGTAAGTTTTACGCGGCGAGTTTCACACAAATTGTGACGATCTTTTACGTTTTAACAGAGCAATTAACGAATTTCATTTTTTTTCTATTAATAATGGATTCTGGTTTTTGTCAGAATAATCCTTGCGACTAATCCACTTGTTTTATTTAATATCAACATCTGGCCTTCATTGTCTGTTCCATGACGTCTTGCTTTCTTGTAATCCTTTTAAATAAATTACCCGATATTTCGTCAATTAATTGAATATAAAGTCGGTGTTCAGTGTTCGATAGCCCTCAGATCATTCGAAATACTGTACAATTATACATTCAATATTGTATATGTTATAGCCATTCACGCGCTGGAAAGAAACTGGGGATGGCAAGTCATTTGCTCCTTAACGAGGGACCGATTACAAAGAGGTAGTCTATGCAATATAACTTTGTAACGGGAAAGAATTAAATTATTTATATGTAGATTAATTCATATGAATTTTAAATGTTTTATTTTGCACATTGATTGTGCATGTGCACTAGAGTGCATTTGTAAAATGCACACCACGCCCTAAATAAAATACAATCAAATATTAAATTCAGTAAATGTAAGCAAATATTTAACATACAGTCATTATGTATGAATAAGTGTGTATTCAGTGTGACTTACTGATAATATTTGTTGTTGGTATCTATTGACCTTTGATTATACAAGGCCGTTGTGACAACGCAACGTGCTTGGGTTTGAGTTCGAATCTCACTCGTATTTACGGATGTTTACGAAAGGGACAAATCTATATCGACGAGCTATTGAATTCCTAATATCTTGTCGAATCGCATTTACATTAAAGGTTCTAGGTTATTCCTGGTTTAGTAGGTAAAAACTAGAGTGTAGACACTGAGTCAATCAGTCATAAACAGTTCTATATATGTTCCTCTTCCTAATCAAGATAACTGTGGTTTATTTTTTCTGTCTTGCTCAGTTATATCGTTTTTTTTTTGTACTTTCTATGTTTAGCCTTTGTTAATGTTTGTGCTTAGTCCTCTAAGTAAATTTCTATGTAAATACATATGTTATGTATAATATATAAATACATTTTATTCAATTATAAACTAACACCCGTGTCAAATACTATTTAATACTAACCTATTATATTGTGTGTACATATTGTAATTGTTATGTGTTCAATTTGTTGTAGGTGACGGACGAATTTTTACTGGATCTCTTTTTTACATGCATTATATTATTTTGTAAATTCGTCATCAGTATATTCTCCTTCGTATATTCTCCATGCAACGTGACATTGGCGAAGTGAACTGTGCTCAACTGGCACGCTCGAAGCGTCATTACCGTAGAACAGAACAGATGTTGTTTCTTTACTTTCCCATTCTGGTAACCACTACCAATACTAAGTCAATAAGACAAAGTGCCCACGTTTTTCTTCGTTCTGACTATAACAGTTCCACTTACATCTGCTATCATCTTTTGTAACCCGGGCAATAAACAACTATTAGGAAATATATATATATATATATATATATATATATATATATATATATATATATATATATATATATATATATATATATATATATATATATATATATATATATATGTATATATATATATATATATATATATATATATATATATATATATATATATATATATATATATATATATATATATATATATATATATATATATATATATATATATATATATATATGCACACCGGCGGGCTTACTGCTAAAGAGCTATACATTGATATATTTCCTTTTTTGTACATCATGAAAATAATATAATATAATTTTTTATTACAGCTATTTTAAAAAAGCAGAGATAATATTGCTTAGCGACATTGTGATAAGGTAAATAACGTCAAGCTTTACGAATACCTAATTCATCATAATTAAGTAAACAATTTTGTATCGAGAAAATATTACTTTGGGTTGAAATATAAATGTTAAAATATAAGTGATTATGGAATATTCATAATAATGCTTAAAATTAGACACTTAGACACTTAAATATAAAATAATAGGTAGCTACTAATATTAACCAACAATTAACAATATATTTAATCTTAGTTACGTAATTTCTAAAATTGTGGCGTAGCGTCTGACTGTGATTGCGATGGTTATAGGTTCGAATCCCATTTGGGGAGATTGAATGATTGATTTTCATTTTCCCTCGCTCTGGTTAGAATATAAAGAGTGCGGTGGGTTTCGCTACTCGACACACAACATTCCTAAAGAAAATTCTTAGGAGAATGGAAAACGGGGGTTATAACACTGGGTTCCCTCTGCCTACCCGCTATATGCATAGATACACCGTGAAGCTAAATACACAATAATAAATTAAACATAAAAAGACAATAACAGTTTTTTATAAATAATCCATAGGTACATCAATACATACAAATAAAATGAAAGTGTCTGTTAGTAATTTTTATCTGTCTGTCTGTCTTTCCGCTTGTCTGGCCTAGTCTCCAAAAACATTGAAGTGATTTTTATGTAACCACTGGAAGTTGAGGAACAACATATAGGCTGCTTTATATAACCGAATGCTAGCAGGATCGGGATTTATGCAGGAAAAAACATGTTTACTGCGTGCGATTTTATTTTCGCCCATAACAAGCATTTTCGAATGCTACTCTAAAAAGCTCTGCACTGAAGGTACTATACTTTCGGAATAATTATAATTTTAGCAAAATAAGCGGATTCCACGTGAAGTACATAATATATAATTTACTTTGGCCGTAGACAAAAGTTTGTGGCAAAGTGCATAATGCTGTACAGGAACATTAATTTCGAAAACATTCTATTTTATTTAAATTCTTAACTTTTGCTGTCAATGCAATTTACGGGACCTTTATCACATAATATACGGACCCCTGTGTTCGCTTTACCCGGCACTGTTTGTTATAGAGCCCAGATAAAGCGAGATTTTTCATATGATAATTAAAATTTATACGGCTTATATTATGATTTATACGGCGAAGACTTTTGCTGCAGTATTATGTTTATCATTTAAAATAGCAAAAAAAGATATGATGTTATACTTTGGTATAACAAAAATAGAAAAGGTACATTTTAAAGTGTATCAAAAAGTATATTATTGAATACAGTGACCATAAACCTGACTATAAAGGTATTGCCTTTGTGGTTCAATACTCATTTGAGGGTAAGACAAAGCGCAGCGATAAGATACGCCACAGAACACGTAGGTAATATAATTAATAGTGGTGTAAGGTGGAGAACATAGTGTCTTGACACTAGATTCAATGCCTGCCACTACCTGCTATGTGAGACAAAGCTAAAGAAATTATATACATATTACATTAATTATACTTTGTGATTTCTAGGATTCAAATCGTAAAAAGACATGTAACTCTATTTTAAAAAAATAAAAGATGATTAAGTTTAAGTAAAATGTACAGTTTTATAATGGCAAATAATAAAGTTCTGCGCGAAATAGGAAAATATTTTTAAACATTTTAGTTTTGATAAAGCAACTCACAAAAGGAAACAGCGTTGATAGAAATCTAACTACTAGTAGGAGGTGTCAATTGAATCCTCCCAGTAACGGAAATAGGGAAGAAGACCTGAATAAAAGAGGATGCTTGGCATTTAAAATATACTTGCCATAAAAGATATGATACATTACATATATTTGACATAACATTTTCAAATATATTTTTGCCATTGAGTAAATATTTCGACACATTTTATGTGTCATTCATAGCATTATTATATTTACAGTGGTATAGTTATTTTTTTAAATTGATTGACATAATATCTTTCTTATTTATCTATTGTATTATATTATACAAATAGTTTCAATCAAATAAAATATAATTTAAATATTATAAGCATTGAGTAAACAAAAATTGAAGCTTGCCAATGATGAGCGTTATTGCATAAATCTGTATAGCATAGAGTGCAAGAGCCGAAAGCGTCAGTGCTTTTACTAAATGCTGTTGAAATGCAGGTACTGCCACATTCTCTTACTACGTATTTGGCACCTGAAAAGTTTGTTATATATAAGTAAAGTTTTATTCAAAAGTAAAATTGAGCAAGAGGTTTTAAAATGGTAAAATTATATTATATATATATATATATATATATATATATATATATATATATATATATATATATACATATATATATATATATATATATATATATATATATATATATATATATATATATATATATATATATGTATATATATATATATATATATATATATATATATATAATATATATATATATATATATATATATATATATATATATATATATATATATATATATATATATATATATATATATATATATATATATATATATATATATATATATATATATATATATATATATATATATATATATATATATATATCTATATACAAGCACTGCTAGGCCAAGGGAACACATTTCATTCCCCCGCTTTCCGCCCAATTTTCGAAACATTGATGATTGAGTGGTGGAACTCAACAGTGCGCTGTTTTGTTACTAGAGTTAAAAAAAAATTATCACTCCTAAGTGGGACGGCGTCTTAAATCTTTGTTTGTCAATTATAAAATTATTCACATTCGTAATTACCGTCATGCACATAAAGATGTGCTAAGCAAAACTGATGTTCTTCTCGACAATATTTAACGGCAGTTTTTCTGCCGGGAGACCAACACGACGGATCGTGAATGCTATTGCATACATAGCAGAGTCTTGGGTTTTTGGCACTGAATCACGTAGTTCGGTTACATCTTTAAGGCCGAATTCACTGTCTTGGCCGTCTTTCATCTTTTTAACGTTTTTGTTATCTAAAATTCTCCTATATTTTATTTCACTGTCATTTTTTTCAATGTCTTCTGAATCACATTTGATTGAATTACTACTTCCAGATGTATTTGTAGGTAATTGTAGTGTTTGATTATTTGCATTATTTTCTGTAGTTGGTACAGCATCTGATGTTGTAATCCTGTCTAATATATTCGATAACAAGTGCTCGTTCGTTTCTTTGTTATATTTTAAATCCGATTTAGTCGTATTTGGATTAAATTTTTCCAATGTGGTATTTATTTTTAAATTATCTTTAATTGCAACGGTATCAAACGTTAACTCTTTTTCAAATTTTTCCACATTAGTATCTTTGTATTGGCGTATGTTAAATTTATTAATATTTAAATAGATTAATGGACTATCTTTATCGTTTAATGAAGTGTTTGCGACCGTCAATTCTTTTTCACTGGGTATTATATTCATGTTTTCTATATTCGTGTCTCTTTTATGAGACTTGACAAGTACTGATTCAAAAGGCATCGCGTTATTCGGTTCCTGCATATTAACTAAAAATATATATAAAATTCTGTCTATAAGGTGTTCATCAATATTAATCTGCATACAAACAATCAATACAACTTACCAAGGTAAAAAAATGTACTTGAAATAAATAATACTTTGTAAATCATCTTGATCTTACGTACTTTTACATAAGACTGATACGAAATAACGTATAAATAATATTAATTTTAATAATATTTATGAATACATTGTGATCGTTAAGTGGAAAGATATATTTAAGATCGAACAATAGACGTTCCACAAAAGTGACTTTTATTGTTTCGAAGTGCTTTCGTAAGCATGTCCTACTTGAAGGCGATGTTTTGAATATGATTCTGTAGCAGTATAAGAAATAATAATAATAATATTTTTTGTCAAATTATTTGTTAAATTTATTAAACTGACTTCAGAATTATACTTATATATATTATGTACAAACTTAATCACGAACTGAAAAGTAGAAGATATTATTTTAATTACTTTAGAACAAAGGTAATTAAAAGAAAGAATTACGTAAATCGGTTGAATTACGAAAAACAAATTACTGAGATATCGAGTGACATACATAAAAAAAGATATACATGTCGCATATAGAACCTCCTTCTTTTTATATGTTCGTTAAAAACATAACTATTTCTACAGTAGTTTGATCTTTTCATAATATTTTTCTAATTTAAGACATGATTCATTACTTTATATCTTTATGATTTTCACGATTTTATTATCTAGTCATAGACAGCTTGCACTTTCATTTTCTAATATCAGAGCAAGTTGTAGCAGCAAAAAGTTCATTGTGTATCCCATTTCAAATGCTTGTTAGCGACAGCTGACAGCAGCTGGCGAGGTTTTGCTTTACTCAAATATCGAATTCTGCAGACCAAGGCCTCAATCAACTGGAATTAATACCCTTATCTTCTTATTTCTTTCTATTACGTAAATCTAAATTCAGTTATTATAAGAAATTTTTACTTTTAACTATTTCGTCGACACACAGCGACAACAGTAACAATCGGTTAGTTTAACATAATTATGGTACATAATTACATTTATATATTTTATAACATAAAAAGGACTTTATACATAATATTTATAAAAATAAATTTACTAGAGTATTGCTGTTTCTTACCAATTATTTGAAATCACCTTTTGTTCTAGAAAAAATGTTGGCAGAGATAAGCGTAGGCAAATTATTTTAACAAAGGCAGGGGTCGAAGTGTCACTCAGCGTAATTGGACATGCGTTCACAATTCACGCGGAATAAAACGTTAGGCTTACGTGCTTCTATTTAATATTAGTATTTTTTCCTATAAAAATTTCATGTTCTAATTTTTTATCTAAATTACAGAAATTGCTATCAAATGGACTTCCATAAGCATAATATAATACAAAAACAGAAAATACGTTATTAAACGTAACTACTAATTAATCCGGTGAAAATAAACATTTTAGCTACCAACAATTCGCATAGAGCTGACATTTAGTAGAGATCTTGGGAGTACAATAACTATTACAAGTAAATATCAAAAGTCCTTATCGATGTCAAGCTATTCAAGGTTAAAAGTCAATATTTTCTATTTTTATTTTACTTTTATCGCAAACAAAAAATTTATTAAAAAATGGTGAGCGATAGTTATTTTATTTTCTAGAAAACATAGTTTCACAGTAACTTTGTTATTGTTAGAAATATTATTTTGGGAATATATTTTCGTATCATCATCAACCTGATCCTGTCTATTATTAAACCTCAATATAGTCACTTTAAAAATATATACCTTTTCATTGAGAAGTTGTATCTACCAACATAATTAGCTCAGTTACATCATTGCTATAAAAAGCAAATACATTTTTATTTAAAACATTAAATTTTCCCAGGAATTCATCATCAGATCCTGACATGGTTATGCAATTGAACCAATTTTTTATCCTATCAGATCACCTTAATACTAATTTAAAATCATCTTACAATGAAATCGCTTGACATACATAAAAAATATATGTGTCGAATGTAGGATTCCATGCCCTTTTTAAGTCGGATAAAAAAGTACCTTTCTAGCGATGTACGCGTAGATCTTACAAACTACAGAACGGATTTAACAACGGCTTTTAATAATAGATAGAGTGATTCAAGAGAAAGATTCATACATGCATATTATATTAGAGCAAAGCCGAGGATAACGATTATTAATGTGATGTCATGAAATATGTTTTTGTTCATTTACATTGGAAACTCTGGCTATGCCTTACGAGAAAGATTACAGTATTGTACGAGGAAATTTGTATATCTAATAGGATTTATAGAAATATCCGCAGTATAAAATCATGATTGTAGAAGCCATTGTCATACAGATATATGACGATATGAAGCTACTATGGCAACTATGATATTTATGCATAGTGCCTTGTCTCTAAAAGTAGATCTACCAAAAGTGAAATAAGACATGATGTAGAACATTTTCGCTTGTATTAGCCATTGGTGAACAATCAACAATGCTCATCTATCAAACTGAGCGAAAATCCACATTTTTAGCCTTGAGTTCACTACTCACTGCGACTTCTGCTTTCTTTTTCATCTTGATCAATACTTTCCACACAATGTGGTTTCTTACTAGCATTTTTCGTCGTTTTATATTCAATGAATATAATTCAAATTATATTTCTCATATTCAACCAATTTACTGATTTTCTTTACCGTTCGTTTTGTTATCGTATTTCGCTAGAGTTTATATACATATCCTAGGTTATGATAGGTAATTAGAAAGCTGATGATCTGTAGATAGTTTCTAAATAATTTATACACAAAATTAACTAGTGATTTTTCAGAGAAATCTTAAATTTTCCACAGGGGTCAGGTTAATATTTTTATTCTCTCTATTTCTTTACTTTTACTCTTACCTGTTAGTTGGTAAATTTCAATTGTTATATAATAGAAATAAAAGAGTGACATTTTGTTTAACTTATTTTACGATGGTTTTTCAAAAATATTAGCCTAAAATTTAAGATATCTACGGATGAGAGTATTTGCGCCTAGGGTATTATAGAACAGCTTGCAAGTACCTCACCTCCATTTATCCCCTTCCAAGGAAAACGTCGAATTACCAATAACCCTGTATATTTGCATATTAAATACAATCCCTATATTACACAAAGTGTAAAAATAAAAAAGAAAATAGAAAAAATTAAGATAAAACCTAAAAACCTGTTTAGATATTATTACTCATTACGGAAAAAATATTAAACTGAAACTGATAAACGATCCTATATTAGGACTAAGTATTTATTTAAGTAGTTACTTCAAATCTTTAAAGTATTTAGCTTATATTGAACGCTTTCCAAGTGATATACAAGCTTGTACATTGAAAATAATGTATTACTTTTTCTTCGCCTAAAAAAGTCGTTGGTGAAGATACAAAGATTACCAAGTTTTATTGAAAGAGGGGAGCTACGATGTTTTAATGGACTGGAAAGTTTTTTGTAGGTATACTGTTATAAAACTAAATCTACTCCAATGATGAATAATAAAATTTATAAATGGTGCTAATTTTATGTATGTTATTCACAAGTACTTACAAATTATCTATTACTTAATTCTAAATTATCTATAAATACATTCGTAAAATCCAATTTCTAATTTAAAATATAAGGAATATAGGACATAAGAAGGTACAGAAAACACGCAGACTTTATTATAGTCAAGGTTAATAAAGTTATTAGCACATGTTTCCTTTATTTACTAATTTCTGAAACACGATCGTTTGTTTCGTAGTTCTAATAAACTTATAAGATAAGTAAAATAGATTTTGCATGTCACAAATGAGAAAATTTAATGGTAGGCCACTACGCTTTTTCTTCCTTCCTTTTGTATAAGTCAGTATGAAATGTAGAATATCATGATAATATTCATTCATATATAAGGAAATACTATTGTAAATAGTGTATTCATCATTCAGTCTCCACCACTCTAGCAATCTATGATAGACATATTCTGGTCTTTTCCGTACTCGGAAAGATATAAGAACAAGTGAATGAGGTGGTATAACTGACAAATATATATATATAGTAGAGCTCGGAGATAGCTTAAGATGCGATTTACGTCAGTCCCTGCAACTTGACATATGTTTTGATACATTCCTAAACGCTTAATACAATTGCAATCCTGGTTAATATGGGATCACGTGCTGCAACGATTATGTAATGATATATAGTAATGATATATAGTAATGATATGACACTCTTAAAGAAATGGAAACCCAATAGCAAACCAATATCAAAACCACCCTTGACTATGGGCATGATAGGAAATTGAAATTGTTGCCTTCAACCATGTACAATTGATTCAGCTCAGTTTCAGACATAATGGGCTCGACTTCGTTATAGAAAAAGAACTCGTGACACTGTAAAGCTTACTTCAAAATTATTTTATTAATGAAATTGTAATTAATACAGTACGTAAATGGCATTCAATCCAGTAAAAGTTATATTATAAATTATGATAGAAAGGAAGATAAGTCAAATGTAATCATTTCAAATTGTCAGGCATTATTAGCAGTTACCGATTATACTATAAACTAGGAACCCGCTGGCGGCTTCGCCGCTTACGTAAGCTGAAATGCCTTCGTTTTGATATGTTATACAAAATCATATTGTACATGTTCAGTATACTGGTATTTAGGTAAGAGAGAGCTTATAGCTTACTTTACGTCCAAATTAGAGACCTAACTGTGTCGCGTTACCAGACAGAGGAATGTCAGTATGAGTAACTGAACATAGTAAAATATATATTATTTACCAAAATAAAAATATCCTAAGCCACTCCTTATTACATGTCAGTGAAAGTCCCGTCAAAATCAGTCCAGCCGTTTCAGAGATTAAACGGAACAAACCGAGAGAAAAAATTTTAAAATAATATATTTTTGTACATTTTGTACGTATATATATATATATA